>CM057724.1:2916047-4365320 GCA_030064385.1 Melaleuca quinquenervia | reverse complement strand
CCTTGGAAAAACGGTTAATGATGTATGGTAATTAACTCTAAAACGAGATGAAGCAAAGAGGAGATGAAACAAAGAGCGGGTTATTCCAAAAGCCGCAAATGCCCGGAGGTAGGTGAAGAATGTCTGAATTGTTCAGATTTATTGAAAGTCTAGCGAGGATTATGCTTCTATCAGGTTAACACCCTTCTGGTTAAAAGAACGTCGAAGCAACTTACCAAAAGTCAAAGTCGTCTCATGCTTCAGATTAATGTATGAATCGAATGGTGATTCCACCAACTTCTTGGACTCCACATTCCTCAAGTTGGGCCATGGAATCATCATTCCTTTCCAAGGGCTAGAGCCATTTGGGCCCATTAAAATTAGATTACATTGTAAGCCAATTTTAGTTAAAGTTTCGTTATTGGATACTTATAGCGAATTATCGATCATCACAATACGTTATGGCCTGTCAGCAGCAAATATGTGTTGAACAGAGCGCAAGAACTAGAATCAATGTAAGTTAGAGAAAATTGAAAATAAATAATTTCTGTATTTTGATTTAATATCTAATTTGATCCATGAATTACCGTAATCCTTTAACTTTTGACACATGTTTAGCTAGATCATATGAAATGATTCAATATTAAATATTTTCATATAGTCTAAGAATTAATTTGAACATATGCTAAAAAGGTCAATGACACGCTAAATAAATTAAAAAGTTGAGGGATAACGTTACTCATTAGGGTAAAACTTGGAGACTGCGTTAAACAAATTAAAAATTAAAGGCCAATATTATATATTGAACCAAAGTTCATAAATCATTTATGTTATTATGCCATGAATGTTACATATGTTACAACAACTTTCTTAGGCAATACCTAAGGAATTATAACGTTGTTGCGACAATTTACTTTAGTCATAAAGGTAATTTTAGAGGATGATATTTTACAAATACATTCATAATTTTTTATGTGAAATTTTTTATTTAAAACACAAGTGTACGGCTTAACACTCATTCCATTATGATATTATTTTGCTTAACACCAAACAAAAGAAATCTCATTCTACTCCCCTTGCTCAACAAACTACAAAGAAAATGAAAACTTTATTCATTTCCTTCAATTTTTCATTCCCTCTCTTCGTTGATTCTACTGTTAAATCAAACCCAGTCTAAAGTGTGGGAGGCAACAATAATTGAAAGTAAATTACGATTGGTTTTTGAAGTTAACACATGACGAATTATTATCGACAATTAAGGAAGGCATACGTATTTAAACATTTAGGGTAGATTTTTTTTTACAAAGAGTCAATCAATCGATAAGTATTTTTATATATAATTTCGTCAAGAGTGAAATTTCTTTTGTTAGTCAATTTCTGTATATGATGAAAATGATTATTTCATTTAAAAAATATTTGTAATATGTTATTTTTTGTGAAATAAATGGTAATTTATCATTTTAGTGAGTGTGTTTATCGAAATAATCAACTTCTCCTCGTCGTTTCGATCCTGGAGGGAGGATTTTGAACGTGCTTTGGGGCCGTCCACTTCTTCCAGTTTTCCCTCGCCAGTCCTTTTCGTCTTCCTCCGATCTCCGTCTTCTCCAGCACCAACCCACGCTTGAGCTCTTACCCGTAGAGAGAAGCAGGGGAGAAGATGGGGGATCTCTCTCGGAACATCGATCTGGAGAAGCTCGTTTCCTACAGCGACGACCTCGCCCAGGTCCTCAGGGACGGCAAGGATGTCGCCAACCTCGCCCAGTGCCTCCGCCACTCCGACGCTCTCCGCTCCTCTTGCGACGCCGACCTCGCCGACCTCCAGTCCTCGCTTCTGGGTCCAGAATCTTTTCCCCTTTTGCCCCCACCCTTTTGTTACCGCATTGCGATTTGTTGATGGCTTCGGGCGGAGATGCGCAATTCTACGTTTCTGGGTATCTCGGAGTCTGTCGAGCATTGTGTGACTTGCGATTGTGCTTGATGGGCGCGACTGTTTCTTTGTCATTTCGCAGTAACGGTTCCCAGTGGCACGATTTGAGTTGAAAATGATTCGATTGGAAGTTGTAGATAGGTTACAATGCGGGCCTGAATTTGCATGACGTGGTGTCATTTGAAGTGAGACTGCTGTTCTGTAGTGGCATTTCCCAGTCTCTTTGAAAAAAAAAATCTTCTTTTATCGAAGTGAAGGAAGTTAAAGGGTCTGGGGTTTTGAAAGGGTATCTGGTGTGCGACTGATATATCTGGCCAAATTTGCTTATTAATTATTTGACTATGAAATGAAGACGCAGGCAATTTGTTTTGGCATATCCTCTTTTACTCCATGTTCATCTCTAGTACCTTGCTTCCCCTGCTAGTTCTGCAGAATCTTCTGTGACTAACGAAGAGCTGCACGATAGTCTGTCTTCACTATCACAAAGTGTAATGCAACTGTGTAGAGTTCTTGCTACAATTCTTATTACCCATATTTGTGGAGTCCCTCATAGTAAATATGGATGTGCTCATACTAGGATGTTAGCTGTCCAATTTATGCAACCCATGAGTTATGTTATACATATGTAAGTTCTGAGTTTGATTTTCTATTGCACAAGTAAATTGCAGACCAGGCACCAAACTGATTAGAGATATTGGTATTTGCGTTAAATCGGTTAGAGGAGGCTTTGTCTTTTCTAATATGAGGCTAAAGGCATTTCTTATTTCATGAGGTCATGACATCTGATTTAAAGACTCCTCGAGAACACGATTCATTTTGCAGATGTGCTTGATCGATCTGTCTATTTTGATGTTAGTAGAACAAATATTTGGAAGCCCTTTGTGATTCGTGCACGTTGTTCAAGTAAATTTCATATTGAGCATGTGGTTTCTAACCCATCGAATTACATAGAAGATGATAAAAGGAATATACTGGCCGTTAGCCTATCTGATTCTTTTCTCTTGCTTTTCCCCTACTTAATTATGCAAATCCTTCTTCTTAAGCAGAACATAGATCAAAATATGCTTTTTTCCTCTCTTTGCTTTTGCGTATTCACAATTTTTAAAGTAGGTTCTTCATTTAGTGGTAACTACAAGTACTTCTGCGTGTGACAATTCATCTTCTATCAACCTTATAGATTGAATAACTATTGGGATCAGGGGTGTTATTCTGAGAGTCATTAAACATTGTGAGTTGTGATTGTCTTTGATGGATGCAAGTATTTCACTGTGACCGCCTGACAGGCTAACATTGGAGACATTTCTTGAATAACAATACTTGTGATGACATCCATGAAGTTCTCAAAATTAAATCTTGCCGGTTTGCTTTTTGGTTATTTGGTATTGAAATGAGCACACAGGCTATTTCTTTCGGACCCCTTTTTTCCCTGTTATCTACAGTTTAGAGCTTTCACACTAATTCTGTAGAATTTGATACCACTGAGGAAGAAATGCAAAGTTTTGTCTATTCACAGTCATGGTGACTTAATTATCTAGACCAACTTATTAAGAAGATGGTTTGCTCTGATTATATACATCTTTGATGCTCTCTCTTTATTCTAAATATTGGTAGTTGAGCAGAGTATGGGGAAAAGATTGATGCTTGCAAGAAGAAAACTGAAGCAGCGAGATCTGAAGTTGCTGGAGATGTGGATATTGACCTACTTGAGAAAGAACTGCAAGAGGAACTTGAGAAGGAACGACAGCTTATGGAGGATCTGAGATAAGTGTATAAACAATTTTTTGTGATAGCGTTGATGATTCCTTTACGTTTTTGTTGACAACAAATTGATTTCGAGTTTTGTCTTTCATATGTACCAACACAATAGTCACCAATGAAATTAATGAGCTGGATCTTCAAAGGATTTCCATTGAGGAGAGGAAGCAAGGTTTGAAGAAACTTGAGCAAAATGAGCGGAGAGAACAGTAAGTTCATATGCAGACGTTTTCTTTTCCCCTTCAAATTTGTATTAACTCTACAAATTGGGAAAATGTGAGAGGAATCGAAGATAACAAGATCTTAACTTGTGTCTGGCAGTATAAGTTTGTATCTGCATTTCCAGATATTCTTGCCATTGTGAAAAAAGCAAGGCTCTATAAGCCTCTCTAACTGTCCATAACAGTCTGTTGCTAGCTAATTATTTCTGAAGAACCCTAATTTTGCATCATCAGGTTATCAGATGACTTATGTAGTCGAATAGACATACATTGGGATGGTCACTTAACCTTTTCTCCATCTATACAATTCGCAGTATTACATTCCTGTGGTTAACAAAATGAGTTTAAAATGCTAGAAGCCCTATCATGTTTGTGCTACTAGAGCTGATCTCTGTTAATTAATGGGTTAGGATGAGGTTAGTGGCATTGGCTGAGTTCTACACATTTGTGCATCATTAGGATGTAGTTGGCAGCTGTGTGCATTGTCCTTGTTTATAGTCTAATATCTGTGCTCGCTTGTCCTTTAGCTAACTCTATTACCAATGAAGAGGGGTGTAATGGCCAGCAGATTCTTATATAAGTATGAATGAGAAGTGTGAATTACCTGGTCTTCAGCATTTAGTCACTGTAGAGAAGTCTAATTAAAATCGCACAATCTCCTATTCCTCGCCCTCTGTATTAATCCCAATTTGTAATCTCTCTCTCTCTCTGTCTCGCCATGGGCACATATATAGTATTTATCTACTGGTGCTATTAAGCATCAAATCATCTGCTGGTACCACTGCCTCCCCAAAATCAAAAACTAGCTGGCATTGATCTACCAATCTTATGGTTGCTTCTTTTTGCAAGTATTCAAACTGGAGGGTAGTTTCTTGCTGAGTAAATTGCTTGTTTGGTTGTTGCAAACTGTCTTCTTATTTCGAAACAGCCTGCTCCTCTGCTTTAGGAGTCCTATACATCTGGTCGTCTGAGCACTGAAGCCTAAATACTACTCTTTCAACGACTTAACCCCCTAAAATGCAAGAAAGAAGGGAAAGCGCAATGAATAGCAGCTAAGAAGTAAGAACATGCTGTCAAAGCCATGTAGGTCCAAAAAATAATCTCTTTTTATGCTGCTACCTCATCATAGTTCCAACAACAATGGGAAGGTTGTGCAATTGTCAGTCCAAATGTGTTTTGAGCCCTGAAATGTAGCTTAAGCAACAAGCCAGAATGAATTATGACCCACAGTTGTGGCCGATGCATCGAGTTTACTTGTTCTCTTGCGTCTAGTATATATGTTTTATCTGATCTTATCTGATCATATCCTTAAATTCTTTGTTTGCCTGATGTGAGGCTCAGAGTTATATTGCTTTCTTTTAAATTGATCTTACAGCATGACTCATTCTAAGATTCTCCCATGTTTAATCCATAAATTAACAGTCTTTCCTTTTACCTGATTTTACAGGATGAGCCTTTCGATGTATGCTTCTGTGACGAATATCATCCCCAACTTGGATGATGGCTCCAAAATTTCAGGATGTATCCTTTCAATTTTTCTTGTTCGTGTATATTCCAATGCAATGGGCACTGACTAGAGTTCACAGTTGTCACCAGATCAGTTAGTCCTTGAATCTCAATAACCACAGATATTGTTGACAGGGAGAAAAGGGTTGTGGATAAGTTCGAGTTCGACTCGACAAAGATGACTGCCTTTGACACATGCTCTAATATCTGGAGGATGATTAGTAACTCATAGATATTCGACGGCATTACAGCACGTCTACTAACTCCACATCTATCATCTGACTGCCGAACGTTCTGCTCAAGCTCCCCTTCACACATTGTCTCTTCTTTTCACGCGGCATGTAGAGGGAAGGTGCATGGCCTCCTACAGGAAGAAGGCAATGGGAACGTCCTCCAAATCACAGGCGGTTGGTCATTTTCACTCTGTCAGTTGAAAGTACCAACAGGAACTAACTGTGGTCGGCACATTTCTCTGCATGATGCATGTGTGTGTTTTCGACAAATCGGCCCGGACCCTCCAATGCTGCGGAGGTGGGGGATTGGGACAGCATTGACCACGCAACCGTATTTCCGGGTATTCGCATTTGTGGCTTCTTGCATATTATACTGTGCTGCCATCTTTTGAGATGACGTAAGTAAATCCATGTTGATTTATTTCTTTTATATTGATGAGGTCGTTCTTTAATTTGTTAAAAAAAAAAGGTTCTGGTGAATTTAACCCGATACGAGTAGACTAAGGTAAAGGGGTCATGACGAAAAGACTAAGAAAGTAAATCTTGGGCTGCATTTCTAATAACATCGAGTGTTTATTCCTCACTTGTACATTTCTAGATGATTCCGATCTGGATTAGCAAAGTATCGGAAAAATTCTCGAGTTATGAATTGGTTGTAGGAGCTATTTCGGGCATTTCTAATAACATCGGCGTGTTCATTCCTCGATTCGACATTTCTAGTTTTTTTTAATTTCGATTTCGATTAGTAAAGCATTTAGGGAAACTCTCGAGTCATGAACTGGTCATGGGAGCTAAAGGAGGATCGTCGGTTACAATTTTGAATCTGGCTTTACATGTTTGCTTGAGCCCCCGCAAAGCTTGACGTGTCGGAGCTACAAAACGTCACCGTTTTAAGCTCTAGTCGTTGAATCGACGGAATTCCCAGAAAAACCCACGAAGGTCAAAAACGTAATTCTGCTCCACGTGCCGTTGGAGAGTGGTGTGCTGGTTGAAGTCCTGCTGAAAAGCACGACCTAAAAAGGGAAAATCCAACGGTAAAGTGCAAATAGGAAT
Source organism: Melaleuca quinquenervia (assembly GCA_030064385.1). Lineage (NCBI taxonomy): Eukaryota > Viridiplantae > Streptophyta > Magnoliopsida > Myrtales > Myrtaceae > Melaleuca > Melaleuca quinquenervia. The sequence continues at coordinate 4,358,646 of CM057724.1, read as the reverse complement.
TTGAGATTTTATCTCCCCTCTTCTTTTTCTCTCTTTTCTTTGTAAAAAGTACTTGTAAAATTAAAAAAATGGGATTTATGAAAAATCACAAATTTGGTCTTCATGCTTTTGAACTCTGAACCATTCAATTATTGCTCGCTGATCCTACCATGTATTGGCCGACCTTTTAATTTCCTCAAGAAATATAGATTGATATTTAAGTTAGTAACATCAATACCGCGTGATTTTGGTAAAAACATATCTCTGTCTTCAATTTTTTACTTTTGCTTTGTTTTAGATAACTATGTTTTTATCTAAAGTAACATGAAGGAGTCATGGAAAAATATTCATTTGGAGGCAGAGGGAAAATTGCGCCGAATCGTAATTTCCTTTTTCTCCATAGGAGGCATGATATTAATTCGATTTACTCATCGACAATGTATTTACTTTAGGCAAATAATCAGAATCGTAAATGGTATGAAAAAAATAAAAAGATATTATTAGCAATAAATAATAATCATCTCTGGATGAACAATATATAATCAATCCTCTGTAACGATCTGTCCAATGTGTAATGTCCATAAGCCTAAAAAGATCTCGAAAAAAGAATTTTGAGTATATAATGGAAATTTAAAAAAAATAAAAGAAATAAATCGTAGCCAGCAAGAAGCAGCAAGAGTCCGGCGATCGCTTATATGACCAACGACGCGACGAGGGCGCCGATCGCCACCGATCCAGCGAAGCCGAGCCTGTTGCTGACGGCGCCACTCTCCCCAGGAGGGGGCGCCACGGCCGGCGGCGTCGCGATCGAAGACGGAGATCCCGGCGCGGGAGCCTTGGCGGCGGGAGACGACGGCGGAGGCGACGGGGGAGAGGTGACGGCGCCCGAGGGAGACGGGGCGGAAGCCGGCGTGGCGGTCGCCGCCGTCGGAGAAGGCGACGCCCTGGGCGAGAACGAGGGCGACGGCGACGGGGCGGGGCTCTGCGCCACCGCCAAGCCGACGAGGAGGACCGCCATTGCGGCCAGGGAGAGCAACGAGCTTGAGCCAGCCATGGGAAAAGAAGAGCGAGCGAGGGACGAGCCGCTTAGAGAGAGAAGGATTGAGTCTTAGTGAGAGAAAAAGTCTGCCGATCGGGGTGATGACTATAGGAAACGGGGAGAGCGCGACGGTATTTATAGAAGTTTCGTGCTCCGAGGGGGAGTCGGTGTTGGGACTCCGTACTGGAATGGTGTTCCGCGGGAGCCGACCGTTGGATTCGCGTTAGGAACTCCCGGGTCGATCCAACGGTGGAGATCGACCGCGTTCGCGGACCGACCGGGCAGGGGCCAAATCAAATCACGCGGTTTCGTGGGGGGAAGGAAGGGGTCTCTCTTTTCCGGGTTCCGTCCAGCGAACGACGCCAGCCTGAGCTGGGCATTAGCGGCGACAGTCGTTGACACGTTCGCCGCACGTTCTGATTTGTACCCGTTGAATAATAAAAACTCGCCGCCAAAGTATTATTTGATTCGTAAATTTTTTATGAGTGCGAACGCGATCAAATTTTGTGCAAGAAGTTCTAAAATCGATCGAATTTATGCAATTGAATTCATCCGTTAACTCCGTCGCGCAGACATCACATGAGGAATTTTGTTTTAGATTCACAAAAAAAAAAAAAAGCAAGCTCAAAATTACAACGACAAAGAGAATCATGGCAAAGCCATAGTAGGCTGGTTCTTTTCCCCACGAATTTTGCCGAGGATCAGACTGCTTTTGACAAATTTGCCAATTTTCTGCTGGCTCTTGCTTTCAGACTGATGGGGCTACAGCTGTCTTTTCCCCCCGTTCCCATTCATCTCCACACCCGGACGAACACGCCACCGGAAGGAAAGGAAGATTCTTCATCAAGTTTTTCGCTATTGAAATTCAGAAAAAGCCACTCCTTTTGGAGCAAGGAAGCTGTGCAACAGAGAGCGGCGGCAGGAACGAGAAGACGGCCACCGGGGACGGCGGTGAAGAGTTCGAATTCGGCCGGGAAAAGCACGGCGGATGTCGCCTTTGCGAACAACCGGACCTAATTCATCTACTGCCCGCACTTCCAATCTCGCTTCATCGGTCTCGCCTAACTTAATTGATTTTCTTGAAAAAATTAAGAAGTAAGCAAGAAACTTGGGTATTATTTAATGTTAGAGACACATGACAGAAATAAAGTTTTTATTAAAAAAATAATTAGCATTTTCATTAGTGAAATTAGAGGACTTAATAGAAGAATTCAATTGCACCATTCTAATAAGTGATAGAACCTTGATCGCATCATTTGAAAATTTTAGAACTCGATTACATCATAAATTCTAAAATTCCTAATACACTTAACTTTTTAGATTTATTTACTCCCAATTCCGTTGTAGTAATGTGTTTTCAAAAGAATTAAGAAATTTGGATCTAAAATGAATCCCCAGATGACCACTTTTCTTAATACGCTTTAACTTTTAGCTATTTTGCTCTTTGCAGTTCGAACCCACCTTTGTCAAATCCACTCTTTATTCCTTTTGAAATTATAGGTTGGCTAATTAAATAGCAACGTCCTCACCATTTTATTTTTATGTGTATAGATTTCTCGCGCATTATTTTAGATAATTATCTCTTAATTTTGTTTTTTTAATGTAAAACTCAAGAATTCATGGGCAAAATAAACGTTCATTGGGACGGGAGGAGCGTTCAGAAAGGCTAACAATGAGACCAAATCGCAATTTTCTTCCTCTTCTTGTATTTCCGATGGTGAGGCATCGTGTTAATTACGAAAATATATCGATAATGTATGTTTTTTAGGCGAAAAGGAATCATAAATAATATTAAAAGAATGAATATCCATCCACAAACGAATATTATTGGCAATAAATAATTATAATAATCTCCGCATAAACAACATATAATGAATCCTCTCTGTAACGATCTGTCCAGTGTGCATATCTCTCTCTATGCCTAAAATGAATATCGGAAATAAAGAAAATCGAAAAATAGTAATAAATAGTAGTCAGTGAGACGCAGCAAGGATCCGGCGATCGCTCTATATGACCAGACCAGCGACGAGGACGCCGATCGCCATCGATCCGGCGAAGCCGAGCCTGTTGCTGACGGCGCCACTTTCCGCAGGTGCGGGCGCCGCGGCCGGCGTCTTCGCGATCGACGACGGAGTGCCCGGCGCGGGAGCCTCGGGGGCGGGAGACGACGGCGGGGGCGTCGGGGGAGAAGTGGCTTTGCCTGAAGGAGACGGGGCGGAAGCCGGCGGCGGGGTCGCGGCCGTCGGGGAAGGCGACGGGGACGCCTTGGGGGAGGCCGACGGCGACTTGGACGGCGTGTGGGCCGGCGACGAGGCGGGGCTCTGCGCCACCGCCATGCCGACGAGGAGGACCGCCATTGCGGCCAGAGAGAGCAACGCGCTCGAGCGGGCCATGGAGGAAGAGCGAGAGCGAAAGGAAGAGCTTCTTAGAGAGAGAGAGGGAGAGAACACTGAAACTCAGTGAGAGAGAAAGTGTTCACTGATCGGCGCGAGGGTTTATGGGTGCGATACTCGACGGACGGAGCGCAGGGTATTTATAGAAGGGTCGCGCTTCGAGTGGGCGGTCGGCGTAGGGAGTCCGTACCGTGTTGCTCGCCAGAGCCGACCGTTGGATCCATATTATAATCGGGAAACACTCTGGTCGATCCGACGGTGGAGATCGGGAAATCAACCACGCGGCTTGCTTTAGGGTCTTTCGAGTGATGCCAGCCCTTAGTTAGGGCCGAGTGGCGACAGTTGTGAGGGGCATCGCCGACGTACACGTGGCGCTGGGAGGGGAACTCAGAGGCGTCGGATGCGTGCTGCCTTTGCCAACGGTCAAGAATCGAGCGGATCTGATGAGGCGGGTGGGGTCAACGCCCGTTTGGGGGAAGTCGTGTTCCTAGGGGTAACGTTAAAGCGCGTGTTTCGCGGCGCAATCTTAGGGAGATCAAATTTAATGAAATTGATTAATTAATTAACCTTGATTTCAGAGGTTAACGGATATAATCATATAAGGTAATAACAAGTCTGACGCAATAGTTTAAAAAGTCACGGTAACAAGACACGTGAACTTAAGTTTAGGCAATGCTTCCCTATCTGTCCAATTCAAATAGCATACGTGACGGAAGTATCATTATAAATGTTTTCAGCAACTGTAAGTGAAATAAAAAAGAATTGATTAATTCTATTAAAGATCTCACAATATCTCATGATGCATTTATCATAAAACTAATATTTATCTCACCCTAAAAAATAAAATTACAAACCGGTACCCTTTCAACACGAAACTTCACGGCACATTTACAGTAAATTAATTTTAGTATCATCAGGAATTTGAATTAATGCTCTTAACCCAAATCTATCATATATTAGCATTCTATGCAACATATTTTTAGAAATCCTATCACACAAAAACATCGTCCAACAGTCCTGCCAATTAAATTTGGTGTAGAAGGAACTTAATTAAATTCTTTTTTTTTGGCAGTAAAAGGGCTTGATTGGAAGATTAGAAATGCTAGGACTAAATTAGAAAATGTGTGAAGATACAAGGACGAACAGTAGATTTTTTTATTTGAAATAAAATCTAATCGAATATTGATAGAGCGTGATTAGTCTAATCAATGCTTGATCAAACTGATTCTCAAGCTCACAAAAAGCTAGCGACTCAAAAATTCATTAAATGAAGTCAATCTTCTAGATCGGGGTTGGTTTTGTGGGTTTCAATCGAGTTGAACGCACCATCAATGCGAAAAGTCACAACAATTTGCTTGAAAAAGGTCCAATCGAGGCGATTCTCAAGATATTGCAAATCTTACAAATCATGTCGATATATGAAGGCCATAGTTTATCAAGCCCCATTTTATATCAAAGTGGTCAAAAGTCCCACAATCTAAAGACTCGGTCATCTAATTTAGCTAATAAGGCACTATAATGCATAGCTAAATTATATTGTTCATACTATGATGGATAATTATATGTTTATAGTGACTACCGTGAATGTCCATCTGATCTTTGATGGCTCGCATTTGATACGAGAGGTGCAAGCAATTGACGTGGTGAGAATGAAAATTTGCATGATATATAATGAAAATTTTCATAAAATTTGCAAGAGAATGTGAGATTTCAAGATTTCTCCAATTTTTTTAAAATTTCTCCCCTTTCTCTAATTTCCTAAACGAGCGTGATAATTCCAATCATCAGCAGAGTGTGGATCCTATAAAAACAACATTTGTTTTGGTTTTCAAAAAGCTAAAAAGGTAAAGCAGGGATGAAAGTGACGATGTGCCTGTTTTCGTACCAATGTGGCGCCCACCAAGCAACACTTCAATTTATTTATTCTTTCATTTTCTATAGGGAATTTTTCTTTTACCCTAAATTACTGTAAAAAATGAAAATAAATACAGAAAATTGAGCGAAATTAAAATAAAAGGATATAATAAATCAACTAAGATACTAAAAAGTATCAGCACGAACATCAACGACGGTAGGAGGATTTTTCCTTCTTTTTTAGTTTTTCGTTGATTAATTAGCATTTGTAATCTAAAATTATTTATCGCTTTGCATATTCTAATAAAGAAAAAATTTCACTTTTGCTTTGATCTGTTCTCGCTGATGCGATATATACTTTTTCTCTCACATCCACTCGCAAGTTGACACGTGTTCCGTCATATCACGTCACCTCCCTCCCCAGAACCAGCTCTCTCTCTCTCTCTCTCTCTCTCTCTCTCTCTCTTCTTTACTCTCCATCCAGTCCCACCTCCGTGCTTCCCCAGCCGTCGCCACTAGCGGAGCTCTCGTCGGTGACGCTGCCACCGGCGATGTCACGATGCCGCATCCTACACTTCCAAGCCAAGCCACCCCTTTGTCATTGCTCGAGGTTGTCCTACTCGTCGCCCGTCTGGATTTGGCCTCGCTCGTGGCCGCAAGCTTTTATCAGTCCGTGGCTCGCCGGTACGAATGTGGAGTTGCTCCCTCCCTCCCCAGAACCAGCTCTCTCTCTCTCTCTCTCTCTCTCTCCTTTACTCTCCATCCAGTCCCACCTCCGTGCTTCCCCAGCCGTCGCCACTAGCGGAGCTCTCGTCGGTGACGCTGCCACCGGCGATGTCACGATGCCGCATCCTACACTTCCAAGCCAAGCCACCCCTTTGTCATTGCTCGAGGTTGTCCTACTCGTCGCCCGTCTGGATTTGGCCTCGCTCGTGGCCGCAAGCTTTTATCAGTCCGTGGCTCGCCGGTACGAATGTGGAGTTGCGTCTGCACGACTAGCTAGTGAACTTCAAGATCTGGAGCTGGCGACGGTGGCGCTCCTTCATCGCTGTGAGCGACTGAGCGACGCTGAAGAGGATGGCGCTCCTTCATGGCTGTGCACAACTTGCTTGTGAACTTCAAGATCTGGAGCTGGCGACGGTGGCACTCCTTCATGGCTGTGAGCGACTGAGGGACGCCGAAGAGGATGGGGGTGGTTCGTCCTAGACTTTGTTCTTTGAATTTAATTTCGCATGAACGGACACATGTCAATATCTAGATAGACATGAAAATAGAATGTCTACCACAAAATATTTCGTCACCTGGAGTAGTTTCCGATATGTTAACAAGTGAGATATTAGTCTTAATTCATTGTGTAATGGTCTTTGTCCTAAAGTCTTTTTTGGAGAAGATGAATGTAATACGAACATATTGAATCATCAAATAAAAAGCTCAACTCAGCAAATAACGATTGATTTGTGGTTTGATCAAATGAGAGGATTATATTAAATATTAATGAAAAGTTCGTAATTTATTTTGAATAAATTCAAATTTTTAATCTGCATTGAATGTGGAGTAAAAGTTCCTCAACCATGTCCATAATTTTTCACATGGTCTTGCAGCTTTTCCGTATACTTTGACAAGACTGGAAAGACAACAGAGCATTGAAGGACTAAGCGCCAGGCTTTCCATTTGACGTGCCGACGCTTTTTCTTCTTCTTCTTCTTCTACTCCTTGGTTCTTTGGTGGTCAGACCGTCAGTCACCGGAGATTGATCATGGCCCGTCGTCGTCATAGTGGCCATCGTTGCCGGAGAGAAGAGGAAGGTGCCGAGCAGGAGGTAAGTCCTGCCGGTCCACCAAGCCGTCCTCATTTCTTCAAGATCATACTCCCTCACACCCTTGAAACTGGAAAGCTTGTAAGTTCGCCCGCTCTTCTCCGTTCCATATCCATCAGTTCTCTTCGTGAAATTTTCCATTTTTCCTCCACCTTATGTGTTTTCATCGTCGTGCTTGGCGTCTTGTAGAAGTCTCACTACTCATGCTGTTCATCGAACCCGTCTCCTATTTAGTACGCTCTGTTTTTCTTTTGGCATCTTGAGTCTAGCTTCGTACAAGTGCAATGGATTTAGCATGAACTTTCATCACAGGGAATCCCAAAAAGCTTCTTAAGGAGATATGGAAAAGATCTCTCAGGTGTGGTGCTTCTCAAGGTTGATGGTGGTCCGACCTGGCCTGTGAAACTGGAAAAGAGTAACAATGACGTGGTTTGGTTGTGGAAGGGGTGGCAAAAATTCATGGAGCATTATTCGATTGGTCATGGCGACTTCTTAGTCTTCAAATATGAGGGGGACTCCAGTTTTCGTGTGATAATATTCGATAAGAGTGCTACAGAGATTGATTATCCCTTAATCGAAAAGGAAATGTCGAGCCCTGCAGGCGATTTCCTCTCCCGAGAACAGGAATATGTCGTGGAAATTGAAGAATCAGAGGGGTTCGTGCCTAGTTCCAATGGCTTGTCACGAGAAGCTGGAGGTGTGACTTGTGATTCTCCATCATGTTCCTTTTCGTCATAACTCTCTTTCGTCAGTTCTTTTCAAGTTAAATTTCTTCATTGTTTTTAATAAGCTTTCCTTATGCGTTGAATGATAGTGTATGTGGACAATGTAGTCAATTTAGTTACTATTAAGATGAAGATGATGACAAATTTACTGCATGAAGTTATTTTTATTTGGAAAATGGATAACATTATTTTTTAATCTTTGGAAATGTCATGATCAGTAAATTGATAAAACCTAGTGCAGTTCTCATTTATAAGCGCAGACGAAATCACACAGTTTGAATGCAGAGTAAGCATCTTGAGCTGGTTTTCCATGGTTCTACAGGTCCCAGTTCCCTCACTGCTAATGAATTAACCAGTGAATTCAAATTGGACCATCCATTTTTCAAAGTCGTGATACAGCCTTCTTATGTTCGAAACTATATGGTAAGATCCCAAGCTCTATTGTTTGGTGGCATGCATTGAGTTCAAACTTGATCACTGTTTATATTGTCTTGTATTCATGCGTTTACCAAGTTAATTTAGTTTGTGTAGGAAACCAAACGTCATGTTATTCTCCTTGAAGTGTTTGTGGTATGAGTTGAGTTCAAATATGAATCATATCCATAGCTAGTTGCAAAATTGATGGCCTCGGTTTTTGCCCTGGAACATATATGTTGACATTTAGACATAAAATTGCATGTTAAATGATGATATCCATTGACAAGTAAAAAAGGTTGATTAAAACTCCCAAAACTAGTAACTTTTACTCGTGCATGTTTCTCTTATGAGTGTATATATATTCTGTCACCTTTCTTGATCATATTTTGATTGTTCAAACACTTACTTGGCAGGCTGTTCCTTATGGGTTCTTCAAGAAACATGTTCAAAAGAATAAGCAAGTTGCGACTCTAAGGTACTCAGACAGGTCGTGGCAAGTGAAGCTGAGGAGCCATGAACACGGAGGAAAGGCATTTCTCTCTAGCGGTTGGTCCTCATTTGCGAGAGAAACTTGTCTTTGTGTGAAAGATATCTGCGTGTTTGAGCTCATTGATAGGGACAACAATGTGTTCAGAGTCTCCATCTTCAACTGTGATGGTAAGGAACTGATTACATTGATTGAAATAGCCCCTAGAAGTGTCACTTGGAGCTGTCTAAATCACCTAGGAATTCAGTATTCCTAATTAATACTTTGTTGTTCAGTTTAGGAATCCATAAAAAGCACATTTTTATCTGTTTTTTCTTCCTGAGTTATCAGCCTTCCAAGATGAAGATTTTCCGCATATTTTGTGAAGTTCGTAATAATTAACTGAACAGTGCTGTCGCTGACGGTGAGACATCAAATCTGAATTTGCTGGTGTCAGTCACTTGTTGCTTTGTAAGTTATGTTTCTGCTGACATTCTTTCTATTCTTGCTCTGTTTTCAAATCCTAAAAAATATTTTAAGAAGCTGTCTCTTTTTTTATTTATAATAGAATGATTTGGGGGGTGTGAAATCTACTTGGTTACATCTTCTGGGAAGTTGATGAAAACGATCGTGCATATTAATATACTATCCTTGTTAATTCCTTGCATTGTGAATTCATGAAAAGTTCATTTTAGTGCTTATGACAATTCTCCTCTTTGTATTGCAGGTCGGATTAAAATCAAGCAGTCTCAATGCCAAGAGAGCTCTTCGGAGCCAGCTTTTCATGGTTCTCCATGTCCTAGTCCTATCACTATCCACGAAAAAGCTAACCGATCTGAATCGAACTATCCCTATTTCAAAATGGTGATGCAGCCTTCCTATGTTGGGAGGTATTTGGTAAGATCCTGAGCTCCATTCATTGGTGGCATACATCGAATTCAAACGTGATCACAGTTTGTACTTTGTCTTACATTCTAGTGTTTACCAAGTTGATTTAGTTGGTATGGGAAACCGTGACTTGTTATTATTCTTGAAGTACATCGAATTCAAACGTGCTCACAGTTTGTACTTAGTCTTGTATTCTAGTGTTTACCATGTTGATTTAGTTGGTGTGGGAAACCATGACTTGTTAATCTTCATGAAGCGGTCATGGCATGAGTCAAATTCAAATATGAACCGTACCTATCCTTGTCTCAAAATTGATGGCTTCAGTTATGTCCAGGAGCATATATGTTGGCATCTGAAATTGCAGGTTAATGCGAAATTGCAGGTTAAGTGATTTTGATTGGTAACTTCCATTGGCAAGTAAAACGGTTGATTTAAACTCTTGAAACTAGCAAATGTTATCATAAATCAATATTTCATGCGTGTTTCCATTGTTAGTATATTCTCATTATGTCACCTTTATTAATCATATATTGGTTATTCCAACATCGACTTGGCAGGGCATTCCTTCTGAATTCTTCAGAAAACATCTTCAAAAGAACAAGCAAGTTGCGACTCTTAGGAACTCAGACAGATCATGGCAAGTGAAGGTGAGGAGCTATAAACAACGAAGAACGGCATATCTCTCTACTGGCTGGTCCACATTCGTGAGAGAAATTGGTCTCTCTGTAAGAGATGTCTGCATGTTCGAGCTTATTGATAGGGATGAAATCGTGTTCAGAGTCTCCATTTTGACTAGTGATGGTAAGGACCGAGATGAACACTAAAAGTGTATCCATAGGACCTGATAAATCACCTAGGACTTCAGTATTCCTAATTAAAACTCCTTTGTTTCAGTTCAGTACCGTTGTATCCATAGCAAGTTCACTTTTTCTGTTTTCTCTTTTTAGCTATGAGCCTTCCAAGATGATGAACGTTTCTGTATGTTTTGTGAAGTTCTTAGTAACTCAAATGCACAAAATCTGACGTTGATAGCGCCATATTCAAGTCCAATTTGGAGGTTTCAGTCACTTGGGGTGTGCCTGATCAATTTCTATTTTATAATGAGTTAAAAAAAAACGCGTTTGATAAGGACAACCGATTTTTATTCCAGAAACAAAATGCCATTTGATAATGATTTATTTATTTATTTCTATTTCTGTTCGTGTTTCATTTCAAAAGGGTTATTTATTTTGGAGTTTATAAGATGTTCATTTTTTTTTATAAATTTTAAAAACTTATTTTTTCTTTCGCTTTTGAAAAAGGATCAACATCTTCTTGGTTTCTTTCTCGTCCCAAATCAGATTTCTTGTAATAAAGAATTTAAACGGAAATAATGTGCTCATTTTTTTTTAAGTAAGAGAGAATTTTGAGAAAATAAGTGAAACTTCTTTCCTAAAAGAGTCTACTTGACTTTCGGCAAATTGGCATTGCACTTTGCATTTGCTATGTTCATTGCCTAGATCATCAAGAGCAACTTTGTAGAAAATATTTTCAACTGTGAGTTCTGTAACTTCAATTTCCAAATCAGATTCTTTTTGATACCTTTTTATGTTTCTCAAGAACTTCCTTTGAAAACTCTTGCATTTTCTCCAAAGAAAGGTTAGGATAATCTGCCTTAATTAACTGACAGCTCTCAAAACCGCAGTTGGAGCCCACATATGGGGATCTTGTCCATTCAAGCTCCCTCTCTTGTACTAGGGGGGAAATTTTAATGGATAAGATTTGTTAATGTGGACTATTTCACGTTAATAGATTAGCCATCGAGAATATGTTGACATGCTCAGTATCTTCATCGCGGATGTGGATCTTTTGCTTTTAAAGCAAGGGATAGATGATGGGAGATGGGGTTCGTTGCTCTTGCACTTGGTGTCATTTCAAGTCTTACTTTGAGTGCTCGCTTGTTTTCAAATTTTCTTTTATCCTTCTTTTGAAGATGACAACCTGTAGCAGAGTACCTCTTTTTATTTTGATTCATCTTTATTGTTGTTGTACTTCTTCTCATTCAAGTATCTTGACCGTCTTTTGCCTTTGCAATTGTTTTCCTTTTCCATCAGACTTTTGAATCTTCTCGTACAGAGAGCCATATCTCCATCATCATCATCATCTGATGTCGTTGGATCCCCTTCGTCACATTGATTGGCGGTAACCTCATTTTGACACTCAGCCTCACAGGACATTAGTTGTCAGGGCGATGTCTTTCATCCTCATGGTTTCATGAAAAGGAGTCTTCATTTGACTCCATTCTATGGGCGATGACCTTAAGATTTTATTTACTTTCTCGACATTAGTGATGATTTTCCCTTAATTGAAAGACCATTTGTCATGATCGCGAACCTTGTAAACATTTCAGTTACTGTCTCATCAGACTTCATATTTGAAAGCTCATGGTTTCCTAAGAGAATATTCAACTTGATTTTTCACACATTCTTTGTTCCTTTAAATGTGACTTGAAGCCAATCCTAGATTTCTTTAGTTGTAACACATAAAGAAATCTTGTTAAACTCATGAGAGAGAGAGAGAGAGGGGGGGGGGGGGGGGGGGGGGGGGTAAAGCAAATGCTTTTGCATTAGGATTGTAAAGCCTATATTCTCCAAGTTACTTTGAGATGGCTGCATCAGTGGCAGCAGTAATAGCTACGCACCTGGTTGACTTCACCGTCTCAGTGCTCCTGCTGGAATAGTAGGAACATTCATGATGACATCCCGCATCTGAAGATTAATTGCTTCTAAATATACTTTATGCATTGATTTCAGTAATATAATTCAAAATGTGGAGGTTTGTTGGGAGCACAAGATTCAGGAGAAAAGAAGCTGCCAAGGTAAGCCATATAAACATATCTTTATGTTCAAAAATATTGCACTTCAAGATATACGAAACATACCTCTCATATCAATCGTTTGGCTTAAAAAAGCCCAAACAAAGCAAGTAAGAAGGGGGTTGAGTAGGTTGAGTATTGATGATTTAAAAATTATTGCGAAATATTAAACAATCACCATTCAAGATGGTTGTCTAAAATAATTACTATGTGTAATACTATAAAGTATATCGGAGTTCTAAAATGAACATTGTGTGTAATATCATAAAGTATATCAGAGTAGCTGATTTTTGTGAAATTAATATTCTGTGTAATACTATAAAATATATCGAAGTAAATTATGTAGATCACATAACAATATATAGAGGTTCAGCTTAATGACCAAATTTAAAGTAACTCTTAGACTAACGACCTTAAGGGTAGTTAAATTCCACTATTAATTAGCGTTAGAAGTTACAATTGACTAGTTTTGTTCCTTTCACTTAATAAATCTATCTATCAGAAACACAATATCACTACGCTTACTCTTGGACACTTCACTATAGGCTATTATATTGTCAGACCAAATACAAAGAGAATAACAGATTGTGAGTAGTGATAATTTCTTGCTAAAGAGATAATCTCAATATAGTGCGTATTTTGTTATGATGACTGAACACTTTTCACAAGATGACTCCTCTACATATACTTTTAGTCTTCAATATACCTGTTAGAGACCTTCAAGGATAGTCGCCTAGTCATTCGAAAGTTGCTAGGAGGTTTCTTGTTAGTATCGAGTTTACTTCCGTAGTGAGTGGAGTAGGTTCACCAAACTCTCCATGGCAATCTTGTCATCAGAAACTTGCCAGTTGCTTTTTCGATAATCTACTTGCATTTTCGACTGTGGAATACAAAGTTTCAACATTTCTTATCTTATCTGAAACTATCGACGATCTTCTTCATATGCGTAGCTTGCTGTAATCATATCCAGTATCTTGCTACTGCAATTTTCCACACGATATCGTTATGGGTGGCCGGATTGAGTATTTTCAGTGATAATATCAATTGATTGACACGTAATGTCAAGAGTAAAAATTCAAAATTGCTAACTCAACCGATCTTTTGAAGCTATCATGAGATACTTGCTCAAGTAAACGTCGGATACTAGTAACTTGTTTTTTGCTAATGAGCGGAAACATTGATAATGTCAATACGATTCACTATTTGCATTCATCATTATGAAACATTAGTGACAATAGTAGTTTGGTGATCATTAAAATTTAATGAGGATGATTTGCGATGCATGATCTTCATATTTATCCGATTCATGGAAATAGAGTAATGTTGCCTACATCCGGTTAAAATATAAACTTCATATGCCTCTTTAATATGTATTGACGATCGGGCTTTTTCATTTGTAGCAGAGAATTCGTGCCATTTTAGGACAAAAGCACTAAGTTCTTTCACCGTCCTCACTGACTTTATTAATGACGAGTAGAGTTCTTTCATGAGAAGGTCGCCTCAAGAACACCAGGCAAATCGCACGGACTACCTCCTCCTCCTCCTCCTCCTCCAGCGACCCTCTGTCACTCTGCATATGGCTTGCGGTCGCCGTCGCCGGAGAGAATATGAAGGTGTTGAGCCAGATATCGCGACTGGACCACGTCTCAAGAGTCCTCACTTCTTCAAGATTATTCTCTCCGACACCCTCGTATCTGGGAGGCTTGTAAGTTCCACATTTTCCAGATTTTTTTTTAATGATTCAACTCCAGTGTCACGAGAGTTTCTGTCATCGTAGAGGACTGTTGCCCTCGTGCTGTGTACATTTATTCTGGAGATGTTTCTATGCGTTTGACTTTGAATATAACTTCCGATTCTTGCGAAAAGACAGAAACAACAAAAAACCAGAAGAAGAAGTGTTCATTCTTAATGAGTCTAAGTAAAAATCAGTTCTTTTACTTGAAAGTGAAGATTGGTTGGCTGAGGGTAGTGTGTACAAAGGTTTCGGGTCTCTCTAGCTTCATTCTTGTCAAATGAAGCAACTATAACTAAAGCTGATCATTACTTGCCCGGTGACGCCCTGCTTGTGTGCAAACCGATCTTTCATCGCCATGTTGCAGAACTTTAGATGTGCTCAGTTGCTCTTCCTTTTTCCCTGCACTTTTGATCTGGTTGAATTTGAGTACTGGACTATAACTTTTTGAGTTTTTCTGTTAGGGAATTCCGAAAAAATTCTTAGGAAGATATGGACATGATCTCTCGAGCTTAGTACTGCTCAAGGTTCCAGGCAGTTCGACCTGGACTATAGGAGTAGAAAAGTGTAGCAACAGCATGGTTTGGTTGTGCAATGGGTGGCGAGAATTTATGCAGCATTACTCCATTGGCCATGGTCACGTCATAGTTTTCAAATATAAAGGGAACTCCACTTTTCGTGTGATAATATTCGATCATAGTGCTTCGGAGATCAATTATTCGTCCAGCAGCGTATCAAACCTCAGGAGAGGATTTATCTCGCCGAAGAGGGAGGATGTTGTAGAAATTGAAGAGTCGGAGGACTTCACTCCTCGTCAAAAAATGAGGGTCGAACCTTATTCTCCATGTTCTCAGTCAAGTCCAATCTGCTCATCTCAAGATCTCACAGGTGTGACTTGTCATTTTAGAGTCATGTGTCTTCTTAAAGCGCTCCCTCCTTTGTTAGTTCCTCCTCAAGTAGTTGAGAAATTTTTTATAAGCTTGGTTATGTTGACTGATGATGATTTCAGTTATGATGATAGTCACAACTTCTAAGGTGAGAATTTTTTGTTAGGTCAACTTATCTAAATCTTGATTTCCATGATGGTATTTCTTCCATTCTGCGCTAAATATGTTTATGGTAAAGTAAATCAACTAATGAAAAGTTCAAATTGGTGTAATCTAAATATTTCATTTTTTTTCCGAAGAGCAGACAGATTTGGACAGTCAAGAAGCAGAGCTAGCCATTCTAAGCCGTTTTCAGGCGGTTCTACAAGTCCGTGGCCTCTCTCTAGTTTTGAATTGGCTAGTGAATTTGACTCAGAGCATCCTTTTTTCAAGGTGGTGATGCGGCCATCTTATATTAAGCATAAAGCGGTGAGATTGAGAGCTCCATTCATAATTATTCTGGCTTTTTTCCTAAGCTGATTGGATTTCTCTAGAAAATGTGATTTCCTTGGATATATCCATTGCTATGTATTTAAAAGGGCAAAGGTCCTTGACACCTCTTGCTAGTTCTATGAGCAGACTTTGATATTTTGACTTTTGTCCTCTTAAGACTGTTGATTAGAAGTATTAAAATTACCATATCAATTACATTTTGCTTGCTGGGTTCCTTCTTTATCAAGCATTGGTTGTTCAAACATGTTTGCATGCAGTATGTTCCTCGTAATTTCATCATGCAGCACCTTCTGGAAAACAAGAAAATGGCGACTCTCAGGCATACAGACAGATCGTGGCCAGTGAAGCTTAGGAGCTATCCACATTCAATCTATGGGGCGATTTTCTCTTCTGGTTGGGACGCATTTGTGAGAGGAACTCGCTTGCTTGTAGGAAATGTCTGCGTGTTCGAACTAGTTGATAGGGATAATGTTGTGTTCCAAGTCTACATTTTCAGTGCAGGTAGGTACTTGATTTAAGTTGTCTGATGGGAAAATTTAGGCTAGTTATGGCATGAGGTCTATGCCAAAGATCTTCATAGTCAATTAAAGAAACATTCACACCAGTAATGTCTCTTAAATTTCTCATTTTAACTTCAGGCAAGAACAAGCAGTCTAAACGCAGAGTGGCCGATTCTGAGCTGATATTTCGTGATCATCATACTCCTCCGGGTATTCTCACTACTCCTGCATTAGTTGGAGAATTTGATTCGGAGCATCCTTTCTTCAAAATTGTGATACGACAGTGTCATTTGAAGAAACTGGTACAATCTTTGAGCCTAATCCATCCCTGCCACTTCTCAATTTCGGTTGCGATCGCTATCTGAATTCTGCCTCTTTTGTGTTTACCATGGTTGATTTGGTTTTGTATTGGAAACCGTATTGACATGATATACGCGCGCATGTAAAATTTCGAGTGACTGGAGGCATCACAGTAGGGGACTAGTGGAGAGTTGCAAAACAGAGGAGTGGAAAAAACAGAAGTAGAAGAGGTTAATCAGCTCAGGACTGTCCATTCACTTGGATATCCTTGACAAGCTGCTCCCTCCTTATGCACGTGAAACGATGGACGGTCACTTGAATCAGCTACTAACCTAAAATGACAATCAATGGGCAGCCTTTTTTTGAAAATGCTTTACATCGTGGGTACATCGTGGGTTAAGATCGATGTCTTTAATGAGCCTCTTAATACTGTTGACGAAAGGTTCCTGAAACTTGCAAATACAGCCTTGTGTGCTTTTTATTTTTTTTCCTTCTTTCAGCATAGATTGGTTGTTCAAACATGTATGCATTTGCAGAATGTTCCTGATGGATTCATCAAGCAACATATTCGAGAAAGCAAGGGAACTGCGACTCTTAGGTATTCAGACAGATCGTGGCTGGTGAAGCTCTTAAAATGTAAGAATAGGCTGGCGTCGTTCTCTGCCGGTTGGTCTGCGTTTGCAAGAGAAACTCGTTTGTGCATAGGAAATGCCTGTGTGTTTGAGCTCATTGATAGGGATGCTGTTGTGTTCAAAGTTTCTATTTTTAGTAACGGTGGTAAGGGCCAGACTCACTTAGATTGAGGTGATCATGGGACGTGTTAATGTAGGCTGTTTGCAGCATCGATATAAATCTTAGATTGCTTGTTATACCTCCTTCCAGCAATGGCAAATTGACGACAAGGAGATTTTGGTAGCTTCGGTTCTATAGTTCCATTGGCTCTTCTTTACGGTCTCTGGCTGCTCAACTGATCTAAAGGTCTGTATGTATTTTCTGAGAATCTAAACGTTTGTTTTTATTAAACCAAAGAGTCAATGCATTGGTATTCTGCATTCCTTGCCTTTGAACTGTACATTTCTATTGTTTCATGGCTAAATCAGGAAACAAAAAAATTGAGAAAGTCGCATGAGTAAGCTTTTGATCGTACGTGACGGACTCTTGATCAGATTACGTTTCCAATTCAAAGTAATCTTGAATTGGAGGCCACATTCATCACTTTATTGGAGGAGTCTTATTCGATTCACATGGATGCGTCAATTATGTTCATTTAGGCCTGTTTGACAAAATTGACAAGTCAATGTTGAGAACTTAAGGGCTTATTTTTAAATGTCAACAATCTTAAGTATCAATATCAAAAGAAAAAGTTTGGCAATCACTAAATATATATAGCTTCTCTCCAAACATAAAACCGCAATTATAATTGACAGACACTGATCATATAGTTGGAAAGATTCTAATTATCATCAATTATCTTTGGCCTCCTTTTCACGTATTAAATAAGTCAACTTCTAGCTAAATGAATATGTCAAGTGAAAACTAATCAAAGATATCTAACAAGCTTGATTGCATTAATTGCGGAAAGAAAGTTTAATGACAAAATGCCATGAAATGGTTTGGCAAAAAGAGGTTCGTGTTTAAATCTCCGTTTTTAATAATTTACATCAATTGAGATAAGCCACGGAAGTGTCACGCATTAAGTTGTTCGTGGTGTTGAGATGAACTCAAGAAACTGATTAGCTAACACTAGTTCATACTTTCCTTTGTTTCTGATTAAGAGGAAGTCGATCCACCACGCCTTTTAATTAGGAAATTACAAATGTGGAAATCACTCATACATCAATATACTTGAAAATATATGTCGATGTACATGTTCATGTACCACATTGAAAATTACAAAAAATGTGACTAAATTGAAGATATGCCAAACTTTCATGTACCATATTAAACAAATTAAAAATTAGACACAGTTAAGGGATCGTGGCCAATTTGTGTTATCATATCAGTAGAGTAATCGAAGCTAAATTTGATTTTGTAAACATTAAATGTACCTCTTTACTATTGATAGGATTGATGAGTGGACTCGTTCTTTTGTAGTGCAGAATTTGTACCTTCTTAGAAAATAAAGAAATATTATAAAGTTTTGTCATACCATCAACGACATTAATTAATCACGGGTAAAGTTCTATTATGAGGGGGTTGCCTCTAGAACACATGGCAAATGGTACGAGCCGCCACCTCCTCCGCCTCCTCCTCCTCCTCCTCGCTTCAGTGACCACGGGGATACACTATACTGTATATGGCTTGTGGTCGGCGCCGGCCCAGTGAAGATGGAGGAGTGGAGCCAGATATCGTGACTGGGCCTCGTCTTGAGAGTCCTCATTTCTTCAAGATCATTCTCTCCGACACCCTCGAATCTGGGAAGCTCATAAGCTCCGCATTTTCACAGTCTGTTTCTTATGATCCAGCTCCAGTGTCACGAGAGTTTCTGTCATGGTTTAGAACTGTCGCCCTCGTGCTGTTTACCTTCGATCTGTAGATCTTTCTACGCGTTTGGCTTTGAATATACCTTTAGGTTCTTGCGACAAGAAAGAAAAAAATAAAAACCCAGAAGAAAAAAGTGTTCATTTTTAATGATTCTAAATAACAGTCAGTTCGTTTACTTGGAATTGGGGATTGGTTGGCTGAAGGGTAATGTGGACAAGAGTGTTGGATCTCTCTAGCTTTGATCTCGTCAAATGAAAGCAACGGCAACTTAAACTCATTCTTCACTTGCCGGGCGACACTCTGTGTGAGAACCGATCTTCTATAGCCATGTTGCAGAACTTAGAATTTGCTCAGTGCTCTTCCTTTTTCCCCTAAACTTTCGATCAGATTTTGTTGAATCCGAGTCCTGGACCTATAACTTTTGAGTTTTTCTTAATAGGGAATTCCGAAAATTTTTTTAGGAAGATACGGAAAGGATCTCTCAAGCTGGGTTCTACTCAAGGTTCCGGGCAGCTCCACCTGGACCATAGGAGTAGAAAAGCGTAAAAACGGCATGGCTTGGTTATGGAAAGGGTGGCGAGAATTTATGCAGCATTACTCCGTTGGTCTTGTTCATCTTGTAGTTTTCAAATATAAAGGGAACTCCACTTTTTCGTGATAATAGTGCTTTGGAGATTGATTATTTGTCAAGCAGCATATCTAATCTTGGGAGCGAATTTATATTGCCGAAGAGGTTGTAAAAGTTGAAGATTTGGAGAATTTCGCTCCTCGCCAAAAGATGAGGGTCGGATCACATTCACCATGTTCTCAGCCCCAAGCTGCTCATCACAAGATCCAGAAGGGTGACCTGTCATTTTATAAGTCAAGTTTCATCTTACATCATTCTCTCCTTTAATAGATCTTTTTCAAGTACTGGAGAACTTTTTGAATAAGCTTGTTAATGTTGACTGATAGCATAATGGTTTCGATAATGCTTATTGTGGTTAAGTAGTTCCAACTTCTAAGATGAAGGAAGCAAAATTTTTATTTGGTTAACTTATGTAAACTTTGATTTCCATGACGGTGTTGTCTTCCATTCTGCGCCAAATGTTTTCATGGTCAACTAATGAAAACTTCAAACTGGCGTCATATAAACACTTAATTTTTTTTTCAAAGAACAGAAGGGATTGGAAAGTCTAGATGCAGAGCTAGCCATCCTGAGCTGAATTTTAATGGTCCTATGAGTTCGTGGCCTCTCCGTAGTTTTGAATTGGCCAATGAATTTGACTCAGTATCCTTTTTTCGAGGTGGTAATTCGGCCATCTTATATTGAACATCATGCAATGGTAAGATTGAGAGTTTAATTCACTACCGTTTTGACTTTTTCCCTAAGCTGGTTGGATTTCTGTAGTAAATTACATAGCGTTTTCCTTGGATCTGTTCATTCCAATTTGTTTCAAAAGGCAAAGATCCTCTATCCCTTATGCCAATTCTGAGAGCAGAGACTTTGACATCTTGACTTTTGACATCCTGTTAAAACTGTTGATGACAGTTACTAGACCTACCATGTCAATCTACATTCTGCTTGTTTGCTTGGTTAAGGGAATGCTTCCCTAGTCTTTCTTTATAAATCATGAGTGGTTCAAATATGTGTGTTGGCAGAATGTTCCTCTTAGGTCCATCACGCAGCACATTGGGGAAATCAAGGAAATCGTGACCCTCAGGCATTCAAACAAAACATGGCTGGTGAAGCTTAAGAGCTATTCAAGTGGGTTGATGCAGTTCTCTTCTGGTTAAATCGCATTCGTGAGAGAACAGGCTTGCGTGTTAGAAATGTCTGCGTGTTCGAGCTAATTGATAGAGATGATATTGTGTTCAGAGTCTACATTCTCGGGAGTGCAGGTAGAATCTTGATTAACATTATTTGAAGTGAACCTTTAGGCTGGTTATGGCATCACATGCCTTTTGTGCTGAAGATCTTCATAGTCAATCAAAGAAACATTCTCACCAATAATTTCTTTTAAAGTTCTCATTTTAATTCCAGGAAGGAATAAAAACTCTAAATGCAGATAGAACCATTCAGAGCCAGTATTTCGTGATTTTACTCCTTTGAGGGCTCTCACTAATCCTGAATTATCCAGCAAATTTGATTCACAACATCCTTCTTCAAACTGGTGATAGGACAGTCTCATTTTACTGAAATGGTAAAATCTTGACCCTAATCCACCAATGCCTTATCTTAAGTTTGATTATGATCTCTATCTAATCTTGCCTCAATATTGTGTTTTCCTCGGTTGATTTGGTTTTTATTGGGAACCATAGGACATGCTGTTTTTCTTGGAGTGATTGTAAGGCATCCCTGTGGTGGAGTAATGCGGAATCAGGAGAAAAAGAAGAAAAAACAGTAGTAAAGACTGTAAGTAGGTTCGGACTTCACTTGGTTATCCTTAACAAGCTGCTTCACTTGGTTATCCTTGCGTTGTCTTACTGTTTAGTGCGTTTGAGAAGTTTGACCCTTTGTTCGAGGCCTTTTTGCTGGCGCAAAACATCTCATGACCTCCTCCCCCTCCTCCCTGGATTTCTCTTTTCATCGTCACCGCCTCCTTCATCTAGCCATCCTTGCCTGTGCCGTCGTCAGGATAGGGTTATCTCTTGCCCAATGGTTCCTAGTCTCATGCGTCAAGCTTACTTCAGAGTAATGCGCATTGCTGGATGGTAGCGAAACTTCAGGTAATAACGAATGTACAACTCAACAATGATCCGAATATAATCAGGTCGACATATCTCCAATCTTGCAAATGAATCTTTCATTTAATTTTAGGGCACAAAGAAATAGACCGAGTAAATAGACCCGCATTTCGCGGTTTGAACAAATGGGCTGCGATAACGACAAACAAAATCACATGAAGAGCAATGTCATTGGTACCATGCACTCATACACATCTATAGCAAGATGTCCATTTAATACACGGGCCTAGAACTATATTATTGTAAAGAATAGCTTTAATGTATTTTGCTTTTGCTTCCACTTCAATTTGGCTATTCTTCTTAACTTTTTAGTTTTTTATTTTGTTATATCATGATTACTTGTCAATACGTTTTTTTCTATTACGTACAAACTATATAGACATTCATGTTGAAATAGACAAATATTGACGGTCTCATACTTTGCCATTCCTATGACAAATGTTGGTATGAAATGAACTAGAGTGTGAGACATTGTATAGAAATTTACAATAAAGATTTGACAAAATATAACTTAAAGACCATGCGGACTATACTTTAGATTTGGTTTTGTTGTACAAATACGCTTTGGAATGTTAAGTTATACTTTTGAAAAAGCTAAGATGCAAATGAATCTTTCATTTAGTTTTAAGGCACAAAGAAACGGAGGCCGAAAAAGTAGATCCGCATTTCACGGGTTTGAAAAAATGGGATGCGATAATAACAAACAAAATCACGTGAAGAGCAATGTCATTGGATATTGTGCAATCACATACATCGATAACAAGATGTCCGTTTATTGCATGGGTCTAGGAGTGTAGCTTTAATTTATTTTGCTTTTGTTTCCACTTCAATTTGGTTATTCCTCTTAAATTTTTAATTTTTAATTTTGTTATATAATGATTATTTGTCAATACTTTTTTCTATTACGTACACACTATATAGACATTTATGTTGAAATAGACAAATATTAACGGTCTCATACGGTCTCATACTTCGCCATTCCTATAAAAAATGTCGGTATGAAATGAACTAGAGTGTGAGATATTATATAGAAATTACAACAAATGTTCGATTAAATTTTAACTTAAAGACCGTGCGGACTATACGTTAAATTTGGTGTTGCTGTAAAGATACGCTTCGGAATATTAATTTATACTCTCGATCAAGAAAACCAATGACCAACTCTACCTCACATTTACACAAAGAAAACTATCGGAGAAACGGCTTCCTTCCCCATCGACGTGTCCGCATTTCTAAGAGAAATACGCTTGCATGCGAGAGACATTCGTGTGTTTGAGCTCATCGATCGGGATGATAGTGTTCAGCGTCTCCATGTTAAAAGAATCTTAATAAAGACCCGATTCCCATTGATTAAATTGAACGCTGAAAGTTTTTCAATGTCCTTAGTAAACTTCCCAGTAAATCTTATGTGGTTAGGGAATTTCATTATGTTTGAATAAGTGACGAAGTTGATTATTGTAAGCGAATTCCTCTAGGAGCTGATCATCCACAGTAAATGTTTTATATTAGCACTGGACCTAATGGAAATTTAGAAAGATACTAACATTAATGTGGATAGTACTTTTCCACTCGTTAAAAATATTTGTAAGAGCTTAGTAGTTTTTTTGCATACTTAATTAAAAACTCAATCTCAAATTAAGATAAGTTCTAAATATATCAACAATCTACGCGGAAGAAGGCTTTGTTAAGTGCAAGAGCTTTGGGATTTGGATTCAACATGTTGAACATTGATTACCATTATGTCTTGCATGAAGCACTACTGCGTTGTTTCCAAGGTTCAATGGTTTGGTTATCGGAAGCAAGAAATTAGGGACGTCTTATGATGCTACCGGTGATCTAAAATGAATTGGGCTAACCCAACATTTCAAAGGCTTGAAAATGAATTGGGCTTTTCATTTAGATTTGTGACCCATTTGAATGTCTGAGAAAGATATGTGCGACTACTTTCTTGTAACGAGTGTCATTCTCTTTTGTTTTCATGCTTGAATAACCCTTATTTTTTTTCTCTTTCTTTTTGGAATCAAAGGAGGTTGAACCCTTTTGTAACATTATTATCCAACCTGTTGCACATGATCACCTGACAATATGTGAATTAAATCTTGTGGAGGCATGAGCTCGAGACAAAAGCATTGGCATTCATGCATTTTCACGGGGCAGTGGTGTAGCTACCAAAACCTAATCCTTGGAATCGGAAAAGCTAACATGCGAAGGAATCTTTCATTTAATTTTAAGGCACAAAGAAACAGAGATCGAGTAAGTAGATCCACATTTTGCGGTTTGAATAAATGGACTGCGATAACGACAAACAAAATCACGTGAAGAGCAATGTCATTGGATACCGTGCACTCACACACATCGATAGCAAGATGTCCGTTTATTGCACGGGTTTAGGACTATATTTTTGTAAACCGTAGCTTTAATGTATTTTGCTTTTGTTTTCACTTCAATTTGGTTATTCTTCTTAACTTTTTTTTTAATTTTGTTATATCATATGATTATTTACTTTTTTTTCTATTACGTACAAACTATATAGACATTCATGTTGAAATAGACAAATATTGATGGTATCATACTTCGCTAGTCCTATGACAAATGTTGGTATGAAATGAACTAGAGTGTGAGACATTGTATAGAAATTTACAATAAAGGTTCGATGATATATAACTTAACGACCTGCAGACTATACTTTAGATTTGGTGTTGCGGTGATACGCTTTTGAATATTAATTTTTACTGTTGATCAGGAAAACCGATGACCAATGCTACCTCACATTTACACAAAGAAAATTCCCCAAAGAACCTGAACATATATTTAAAAAGATTCTCAAGTAATCAGTAACTCTCTTACCTTCTAAATTTTATGCAAAAGATTTCCAACTCAAGATTAGAGGTTGCTTGTTCGAATCACACCGACTGTGAACAAATTAATTAAAGCACCAATACATACTATACATGGGGCTTAGGTAATATATGATCAAACCATAACTGAGCCGCTCAAAACTCACAAAGGGAATGCACCCTTAGTTCAAGTAATCCCATTCTCAAGTGAACGTTAACTGAAGAGTACTTGTGAACGTTATCTCATTTCCACTCCTAATTCCTATTCACAGATGTCAGTCAAGCGAAGTATTGCCATTCTAAAATTTGACCGGATTTCTCACCGTTTTTCCTCATAAACTAGGCAGTTATTATGCAAAGAATATTTATCAACTTCATTACAAAGGCAACACCCCTCATTCTAATTAATTAGTCATAGGCTTTTTTTGTTAGAAGTTAGTCATAACCTTTTTGAAATAGTCATAATAAACATACAAGTTTTAAAAAAAGTTGTCATCTTTCTCCTTGCAAATTGAGTTTTTTTATACCATTATTTGCAACTTGAAGGGATGATTTGAGGGGCTTTATGTCACAAAACCTGTAAAAGTTCAAGAGAAAATACATGGACAACAAATTTATTAAATTTACTTCCAAAAACCTGTAAAAGTTCAAGAGATAATACATGGACAACAAATTTATTAAATTTACTTCCAACTTATGGACAACATTAATTAGATATATGGTGTAAGTTAGCCCAAGTCTAAATATGTCAATAAGAATAACTTTAACAATATATAGAACAAAAAGCACGGCCATTTTATGTTTTATAGTTGTTTCCATCTGTATACCATTTTGAAAAGTAAACTTCAATTTTTTTTTCCTGTTAAATTAGCTTAAATGTATAATGTCACTTCTATATTTTTATTATGATTTCGTTGAGCTGCCAAGGAGGGAGTTTGGACCTAGTACCTAACAATGTTTGTCCATTAGCAATGGAATAAGGATGTGGAGCGTCGGGCACTGGTCATGGGGTCACTGTCGATTAAAGGAACAATAAGATGATTGCTACATAGCCTAGCAAATCATAATACTATACCATCTTCAACTTTCAATTAAATAGTATATGAGAGGCACCAAAAGGAGATCTTCCTGACTATAGTCGTAATATGCTATTTGTTCATTTTACTAAACTCAAAATATCTTGAATACGGACATAATATAAATCCACAAAGACCGACATAGAGTTGGGTTTTGACGTTTTAAACTCATTTCGTATAGTTTCTAAAATTTTAAGCAATTCATACACAACTTGTCACACTAAAATTTGAAAAATAGAATTCTATACATATTGCCACCTCTACTTGTCACGTGAATATGCCATGATCTTGTCTGTTCGCTCTCTTTATTAATTGCATTTGTCATGTTGATGATGGTATAAAGTACTTCATACATGAGTACTGATTTAAAGTCGAATCTATTTATTAATCGCATCTTTTCTTGAAGGTATTATAAACATTTTAAATTCTAATTGTGACCCTGTGTTCATTCCCACGAGCTCCCACATATAATAACGAAGGAAATATTAATATCATGAAAAAGATTAAAGATGCTCTTATCACGTGCGTGCGTGGCTGTGGCCTGGCCTGTCCTTGTCGATTTGTTCTGTTAATTACATTTTGTTATATGAAACAAGCGACAATCCAATTAAATAATTTTCTTACTTTAATAACATTTGTTTTTTCTTGTTTTGTTTTTTAAGCCTCTTGATGGGATTGCAATGAAATTTTATAACGCGGAGAAATCAATTCAAGTCCACAAGTGTTGTCTTGATTGAGAAGACCAAGGGCGGTCATTTTTAAGTCTTATTTTCGGCTAGCGAGGACTTAGAGCAATGTGCTACCACGTGTTCAGCTTCCCAAGGAGTTGTGGACTTAGAATCTCCAAGAAAGATATGTGCGACCACTTACTATCTGCTTTCTCGTGATGAATGTCATTCTCTTTCGTTTTCTTGCTTGAATAACCTTTGTTTTTTCTCATTACAATCCAACTTGTTGCACATGATCACCTGACAACATGTGAATTAGATCTCGTGGAAGGCATGTGCCTGAGACAAAAGTATTGCATTCATGCATTTTCACTGGGTAGTAGTGTCGCTGCCAAAATCTAATCCTTGGAATTGGAAAAGCTAACAGGCAAAGGAATCTGTCAATTAATTCTAAGGCACAAAGAAATAGAGACCGAGTAAGTAGATTCGCATTTCGCGGTTTAAACTAATGGGGTGCGATAATGACAAACAAAATCATGTGAAGAGCAATGTCATTGGATACCACGCACTCACAAAAATTGATAGCAAGATGTGCGTTTATTACATGGGTCTAAGACTATATTTTTATATATTATTTTAAACATTAGCTTTAATGTATGTTGCTTTTGTTTCCACTTCAATATGGTTATTCTTCTTAACTTTTAAATTTTAAATTTTGTTATTTGTCAATACTTTTTTCTATTACGTACAAACTATATAGACATTCATGTGGAAATAGACAAACATTGACGGTCTCATACTTCAAATTCCTATGGCAAATGTTGGTATGAAATTAATTAGGGTGTGAGACATTGTATAGAAATTTACAATAATGGTTCAATAAATTATAACTTAAAGACCATGCGGACCATACTTTAGATTTGGTGTTGCTTTAAAAATACGCTTTGGAGTAGTAATTATACTATTGATCAAGAAAACCAATGACCAATTCTACCTCACATTTTCACAAAGGAAACTCCCCGAAAAATCTGAGCATATATTTAAAAAGATTCTCAAGTAATCAGTAATTCTCTTATCTCCTAATTTTTATGCAAACGATTTTCAACTCAAGATTAGAGGTTGCTCGTTCGAATTACACTAACTATGCACAAATTGGTTAAAGCACCAATACAGACTATGCATTTTTTCCTCGTAGCTTAGGCAATATAATGCAAAAGATCTTTATTAACTTCATTACAAAGACAACACTCCTTATTTTATTTAATTAATCATAAGATTTTTTTAAGTTAGTCATAACCTTTTTCAATTAGTCATAATGAAACTACAATTTTAGGAATATTTTGACGTCTTTTCCTTGCAAATTAAGTCTTTTTTATACCATTATTTGCAAATGAAAGGGATGACTTGAGGGGCTTTATGTCAAAAAACCTGTAAAAGTTGGAGAGATAATACATGGACAACATTAATTAGATTTATTTCCGACTTATGGACAACATTAATAAGATATATGGTGTAAATTATCCCAAGTCTTAAAATGTCAATTAGTGAAACGTCAACAATATACAGAACAAAAAAAAGCTTTTATGTTTTACATCGTTTTCTATATATCTGCCATTTCGAAAATTAAACTTCAATTTTTTTTTTCCTGCGGAATTAGCTTAAATGTAATGTCATTTCTATTATGATTTCATTGACCTGCCAAGAAGGGAGTTTGACCTAGTACCTCACATTGCTTGTCCATTAGCAAGGGAAGAAGGATGTGGAGACTCGGACATTAGTAATGGTCACTGTCGATTAAAAAAACAATAAGATAATTGCTACTTAAGCTAGCAAATCATTATACTATTACCATCTTCAACTTTCAATTAAATAGTATTTGAGAGGCACCAAAAGGAGATCTTCTTCATTATAGTAGTAATATACATTTTCTTTATTTTACTAAACTAAAAACGTCTTGATTATGGATATGATACAAATCCAGAAAGACCGATGTAGAGTTGGGTTTTGACGTTGTAATCTCATTTTGAATAGTTTCTAAAATTTTAAGTAACTCATACACAACATGTCACACAAAAATTTGGAAAATGGGTTTTTATACATATTGCCACCTCTACATGTCACGTAAATAAGACCTGATCTTGTCTGTTCGTTCTCTTTATTTATTCAATTTGTTATGTTGATGATGGTATAAAGCATTTTGTACATGAGTACTGATTTAAAGTCGAATCTATTTACTAATCACATCTTCTTTGAAGGTATTATAAACATTTTAAATTCTAATCGTCCCCAATATGTTCATTCCCAGGAGCTCCCTCATACAAATACCGATGGAAATATTAATATTATGGAAAAGATTGAAGATGCTCTTACCACGTGCGTGTGTGGTTGTGGCCTGGCCTGTCCTTGTCAATTTAAATCTTAATTACATTTTGTTATGTGAAACAAGTGATAATCCAAGTCGCATTATTTTCTTACTTTAATAACTAGTAGTCATTTGTTTTTTGTTTTTTTAAACCTCTTGATGGGATTGCAAATTAAATTTTATGCCGCGGAGAAATCAATTTAAGTCTACAATTATTGTCTTGATTGAGAAGACCGAGAGCTCGGTCATTTTATAATGTTATCTTTGGCTAGAGGCCACATAGAGTAGTGTGCTACCAAGTGTTCAGCTTCCAAGGAGTTTACTGGCGCTTAGTTACGGCCTTAACTAAGGTGAGATGATCGACCTGCATGATTCATACTCATCTTCTCTTTCTTTCTTGTGATTTAAGTCTTTGTTAAGGTTCCGAATCATCAGATTGCTAATACTTATGGGAATGCTCAGCAAATAACTAAGAAAACATTGCCTGGGGTAATGACAAATTTTGAATTCTGTGAGTCTCACAGAGATCGAACAAAATACAGCCGTTTTGATATACAACATCTAGTAACATGAGAAGTCCTAATTTACCGAGCATTTCAAAACAGAGAACTTCTCTTGTTGTATGCTAGCATTTTCTTAAGCCCCTTGATGGGATTGCAATTTGAAAATTATGACGCGAAGAAATCAAGCAAAGAGACCAACTTGGGTCAAGAAATGTTGTCTCGATTGAGAAGACCGACTGTCCGCTTTATCGCAAGAGTGTCCTTCCTTTTCGTTTTAATGCCTGATTGACCCTTTTTGTTGGACACGGTCACCTGACAATAAGTGAATTAAATATTGTGGAAGGCAGGTGCCCGTGACGAAAAAAAAAAAGTATTGACATTCGTGCATTTTAACTGGGCAGTAGTGTTGCTACCAAAAGCTAATCCTTGGAATCGGAAATACTAAGATGCAAAGGAATATTTCATTTGATTATAATAATGTCGAAGTTCAAAGCAGAGTTATAGCGAAGGGAAAAAGGGCAAAGAAATAAGCCTTACAAGGCACAGAGAAACAGAGACTAAGTAAGAAGATCCATATTTCATGATTTGAACAAATGGGATACGATAATGATAGATAAAATCACGTGAAGAGCAATGGCATTAGATACTACACAGTCACTCCCATTGATAACAAGATGTTCGTTTATTACACGGGTCTAGGACTATACCTTTATAAATTATTGTAAACAGTAGGCTTATTGTATTTTGCCTTTGTTCCCACTTCAAGTTAAAAATCCTTCTTAACTTTTTAATTTTTAATTTTTCCATATCATGACTAACAGTAAATATTTTTTTTTTACGTACAAACTATGTAGACGACATAGACAAAACTTGACGGTCTCATAGTTTAACACTTCTATGACAAAAATTTTTATGAAATGAATTAAAGTGTGAGACATGGTATAGAAATTACAATAAAGGTTCGATAAGTTGTAACTTGATGACCATGCAGACTAAACTTTAGATTTGGTGTTGCTGTAGAAATATGCTTTGGAATATTAATCTATACAATTGGTCAAGAAAACCAATAACCAATTCGACCTTACAATTTTACAAAGAGAATTCCCCGATAAACCTGAACATATATTTAAAAAGATTCTCAAGTAATCAGCAATTCTCTTGCCTTCTAATTTTTAATTCCATATGATTGTCACACACACACACACACACACACACATATATATAACGCAAAATACATTGTTCTTCTCAATAAGGATATAATTCTTACTTGGCATCTCTACATTGCAATAATTGAATAAAAATGGAAATATGATAATCGTACATTAACGTTGTTGTTTTCTTGAGAAAGGATACATGCAATATTAACTTATAATTCTTTACCAAAAAATATAATTTACGCAAAAAAAAAAATATGATTACTTAATCACAGGATTGGGGGGTTGAAAGATTATCAACTCTAGAGTTAGCGGTTGCTCATTCGAATCATAGTAATTGCGTACAAATTGGTCAAAACACCAATACAGGCTATACATTGGGGCTTAGATAGTATATTGTTATTCCTCATAAACTAGATAGTTACTGTGCAAAAGATCTTTATCAACTTCATTACAAAGATAACTCTCATCATTACATTTAATTAGTCATAACTTTTTTTTGTTAGAAATTAGGCATAACCTTTTTCAAATAGTCATAATAAACATACAAGTCTAGGAATGATGTAACATCTTTTTACTTGCAAATTGAGTTATCATCATCATGATCATTTGGAACTTAAAGGGATGATTTGAGCGACTTAATGCCAAAAAAAAAACCAGTAAAAGTTTGTCACAACCTCCCCAAAAGTGCACCAGCTATTGTTCAGCTAATGGATTGCTAAGATTAATTTAACTCAAGCTCTCCCAAATCGATACCAATTCGCTATTTATGTTCCACTTCTTAACATGCAAAATATTTTCAACTGGAGTCACCACTAATCTATTTATGGTAGGTTGATTAGAAACCCATGTAAAGTACCGTGAGTTGTGTTTTACTCCTACGAAACAGAGATCTATGAGAACGAGGACTTGATTACGCTAGACTAAACTAACGCCCTTTCGGAAAAAAAATCCGCAAGCAACTTGAATTAATTTTAAATCGACTCCCTAACATGCAATGATAATCACACAGGTGCGCAAACATTAATGTAAAACATTCAAAGAAATAATAAGCAAACACACAAAAAACCTAAATTAATCGTGCAAATTAATCTAAACATGCAACTTAAGCTAAACGTGCAACTTTTAATCTAAACATGCCAAAAAAGGAAAGCACATCAAACTAGATAATTTTCTAATCTAACATGCAATCTAATTTAAATATGCAATGCTATCTATAATGTCCTAATTTATCTACATGTAATTTTTTATTTTTTAAACTAATGAAAAAAATCAAAATAGATCATTATAACACATTCAATTAATTCCAATATTGAAATCAAAATTTCAAGGCCACCGAATCCAAGAGAAGAATCAATGGATCATATCTTGAGTATAAGATCGGATTGTCGACGAATGCACATTATGGATTAGGATTTCTTAATCTAACAAAACACCTCAAAGGAATTGAATCAGATAACAATCTATCAAAACAGTTGAATTGATTTCAAATAGGATTTGTTATCTAATTTATGGATCGCTTCCCAAATTCTAATCAATGGAAGTGGATTATGAATGCGACTATGGTGCTTGTCGATGAGGATAGCAAGGCTCACGGCGATGCTCGGCAATAAAGAGACCAATTACATGGCTTGGGCGAGCAGCTACAAAAAAAAATGACGAAGGAATGAATGAACAACAGAATTAAGGAAAAACACAAGTGATCTACAAATGCTTATTTTCTTTTTGGACGTCTCATATCTTTCTATTTAAGCACTGGATGAGCCCTCCATCTTTTCCTCTTAATTTTTTTTTCAGCACTTCCCCCTTTTTTGCGTGACTCCCCGCATCTTTTTCTTTGTTTCAGGGAATTGCTCCTTTTTTCTCCTCAATGTGGCCGTGTATTAAATGTGTGGCCTCTTTCTCTGAAAGACCCCTTGTGTCTCTTTTATAATATCTGGAGATCAGGAAAAGAAATATATTAGTTGATTTCTTCTCAATCAAACGAGATTGTTTTTTTATTTCTTACCCTTTTTTAAGATCCTCTTCCTAAAATCCAACCTCATCACCGATTTCTTGTCGAATCTATGCGATTAGATTCTATCCTGCCAAAATTTACATGTGATCAAATCAGAAATTTGTTCATATCTTTCACATATTTTGTAATCTCCACAAAATTCATGCATATATTCCCCTTTCTTATTTTGTTTTTGGTAAAGGCATATTTCCTCTTTTTGCCCTATTTCTTATTTTGAACCAAGTATATCTTGCCCAAATATATGCCTAGTATTTCATTCCCTGTCTAAAGTCAAGATATATTATCGCCCAAGATGTTCCCTAAAATGAAAGATACTCCTATAACTACATGCGTTTACAAAAAATCAAATTTATAATCTAATTTATGCAAAAAATGAGATGCAAAAATTTAGTTGTAAACAAAGTTCGAAAGATAATACATGATATGTCAAAATTTGCTTTCAACTTATGGACAAAATTAATTAGATATAAGGGTTTATGTTAGCCCAAGTGCTAATGTGTCAACAAGTGGAACATTAACAATATATAAAACAAAAAAACATGGCCATTTTATGTTTTAGAGCTGTTTTGAACTGCATATCTTTTTTGAAAATTTAACTTCAATTTTTTTTTTGTTCAATCAGCTTAAATGTATTATTACTTCTTTCCTTACCAAAAAAAGATGTATTATTACTTCTACATATATTACAATTTCATTTAACTGCCAACGAAGGTGTTCGGAACTAGTACGTAACCCATTAGCAGTGAAGGAAAGGATGTGGAAAGTCGGACATTGGTAATGGTCTCCATCAAGAGATACATATTACAAATGTGGCCTAATCTCGGCCGTTTGCTTTCTTTGTTAATTGCATTCATTAGGTCGGTGATGAGGGAGTGTATAAAGTACTTATACGCGATAGGGGTGTGCAATCGGACAGGATAAACCCTGTTCTCGGACCGGCTCACCCTGAAAACAGGGTCGGGAACAAAGTTCAATGCAAACAAGGTCGGGTACATGGCCTAAAAAAGAAGAACCGGTTAAAACATGGTCGAGTATAGGGTCCGGGTGTGGAACCTACCCTGAACCTTGGTCCTTATTTCTGAATATACTTTATTTAATAAGAACTTCGATTTTATAAGTAAATAAACTTATTAAATCACAAAATTTGTATATGTCTTTGGAACATGATTTCTTGTTGATGTTTCTTTATATATGAATTTTAGTTTTTCTTAGAGATTTTGTACCACGTGAATTGACACGCCTGATTTCACTTTTAGATAATGAGTTATGTTGATTTCACTTTTGGAGAACTTATGCTTGCGCTATAAATTATAACCATTTTAGACATATAAAAAGTTTCATGTAATATTATGGTAATGAGAAGAATTGTTATGATTTTTGCTTTACTTTATGATTTTGTTCATGGCAATTTGCCTTGTGGATCCTTAATTTTTGTTTAATAAAAGAGTTTACTTATATTACAAGTGCTTAATGTTATAATATAAATTAGATGAATTATGTTGTTTTCTCGCATATTATTATAAAATTCAAAGTCTTATATGATAGGCAAAACATGTTCCAAAATAAACAGAGTTAACCCTGTTATTGATTCTTATGAGCCTCCTAGTATAAATATCGATGGACATATTGATATTATCAAAAAGTTTAAAGATGCTACTTATCACGTGGGTGTGCAGGTGTGGCCTGTCCCTGTCCATTCATTCTCTTAATTACATTTTGTTGTATGAATAACAATAGACTATAAGAAATACCTATCAAACAAGCGATAATCTGAGTCGAATTATTTTCTTACTCCAATAACTGGTAGTCATTACTTATTTATTTATTTAGCAGCTTGATGGGATTGCGATTAAATTTTATAATGCTAAGGAATCAAGCAAAGAAATCAATTTAAGTCCCCAGTTGTTGTCATGATTGAGAAGACCGTGGGCGGTCATTTTATAATGTTATTTTCGGCTAGTGCGCTGCTAACTGTTCAGCTTCCCGAGGAGTTGACAGGCGCTTCGTTAAGGCCATCACTAAGATGAGATAATTAAGCTGCATAATTCATGCCCATCGCCTCTTTCTATCATGTGATTAGATTTTTATTAAGGTTCCGAATCATTTGGATTGCTAACGATAATGAGGATGCTCAACAAATCAGACTTAAGTTTAATTTGAACATCGCGAATCTCACCGGAGATTGACAACTGTTTTGATATCCAACATTTAGTAGCATGAGAAGTCCTAATTCACTGCACATTCTGAACAGAGAACTTCTCTTGTCGAATGCTAGCATTTTCTTATCGGTACTGCAATCAGTCATTTGAGGGTGTTATACACATCTAAAACTCCAATCATGCCCCCAGTTTTGATTCAGACAAGTGGCCACATACAAATATCAATGAAAGTAATAATAGTATCAAAGAGATTAAAGATGCTATTTATTTGATCATGTATTAGTTATTATCAAAATAATGTATTTCCGCAAGTACTCTGGAAATTTCAAGGGTCCACATGTGCTTTTGCCATGGTATATCGCACAAATAGCACTATTTGAAGGATCTCTTGATGGTCACCACTTTTTAAAATATATGTGCGACAACTCTTTACTTTGTAACAAGGTGGAAAAGAGGAACAAAAACCACCCTTCATGCTTGATTTACCTTTTATTATTATTATTATTATTTTGGTATCAAAAGAGGACCTCTTTTGTTGCATCAAAAGAACATGGCGCACATGGTCGCCTAGCAGTACGTGAATTGAATCTTGTGGCAGCATGTGGCCCAGACACAAGTATTGGCATTTGCACATTGATAATCTAATTACTGGTAATCTAATTACATTAGTAATGCAAATTGAGCTATAGATATTGGTCCTATGAATTTGTACGTGGTGTCATTTAATTTTCGGACAAGCCTTTAATATAAATAATTGATAGTGCTTATTTGTATTTTATGGTGTGTTGAAAGGGCAAAGATTATGTTACAGGTACATACTCTTTTATACATGGAAAAGGACCTCCATGCACTTGGCGGAAGTGTTTCTTCCAAAAGGAAATCCCTAGAATCAGGTCAAAATAATCTTGGACATGGGAATCTTTCGATTCATGATAATTATACTAAACCTCAAAGCATAATAGAAAAGAGGGCCTTGAAAGACACAAACGAGTAGAGATTGAAGCAGGGCTCAACAAAGAACAAAAAGTTTAAGCAAAGTGAATGTCCTACTAAGTAAGATGATCTGCATTTCATGGTTAATATGAGAATCAATCTCGACAAAATGAGATTACGTTAAGAGCAGTATCATCGGATTTGGGACACTCACTCACATGAGTAGCGGTAGCAGCAACAGTAGTTGAACCGTAGTTTGTAAGGTAATTGAGACACCCAGGGCCACTCATCATCCTTCCTATTTGTTGTGTGGATATCTATGGTGCCTTTATTCATACCTCAAGTGAATTATTCACATTTTTAATTGAAGGTGTTAAGAAAAGTGAATGTCCTATTAAATAAGATGGTCCGCAATTCAAGGTTAAAAAAAGAGGGATTCAATCTTGACTAGTGGAATCATGGACAAGCACGACCATTGAATATGAGGCCCTCATCCACATGAGTAGCAATAATATCAGCAATAATGGAACCACTGTTTGCAAACTACTGGAGATAGCCAGGGCCACTAAGTACCCTTCCTATTAGTTGCACGGAAACCTATGATGCCTTTGTTCATACTCCAAGTTAGTTGTTCACATTTTTAATTAAAAGTGTGAAGTACATTTAAAGTCCTAGTCGTCGCCTTGTGTTGATTCCAATGAGCCCCTGGATACACATATCGACGAGAACGTCATTATTGAATCCTTGTTCATTTGCTTTCTTTACCAATTACATTTCGGTAGATAGACAATGACAGACTATAAGAAGCACTTATTATACAAGCGATAGTCCTAGTCGAACCATTTTCTTACTTTCACAGCTGGTAGTCATCTGTTAATCATTTTATTAAGCCACTTGATGGGATTTCAATTTAAATATTATGATGCGAAGAAATTGAGCAAAGAGACTAGTTTAAGTCAACAAATGTTGTCTCGCTTGGGAAGACCGACAGTGGTCATCTTTTGTTGTTATTGTTGGCCGGCGACAGCTTAGGGCAGTGTGCTACGACGTGTTGAGCTTTTCAAGGAATTGATTGGTGCTTAGTTAAGGCGACCTTAACTAAGGGGAGATGATCAAGCAACGGAGTTCACCATCCCATCTTTTTTCCTCGATGTTTGGACTTGTGTTAGGGTTTCGAATCACTGTATAGCTAGTATCTATCGTCAGCCATCGATAATCGAATTTAATGAGGATGCTCAGGAAAAAACTTTCAATTTATCCGAGTCAATTATAAATGTTCAATGTTGTGGGTCTTGCTAGAGATTGGAATAATCAAATCATGAGATTCACCCAGTCTAAGCAAAAACTCGTCTAGTAAAACATGTTACCCTTCTTAAGAAAAGAAATTTTTTTGACGTAGAGAATCTTAGCATAATGCATCAGTATCAACATGATCACGAAGGATCTTCCTATAAAACCACAATAGGGCTAGTTATTTTGATTGTGCCATGTGTGTTCTAACGTCCAGAATATCTGCTAACAACAACGGTAGGATTTTCGATATTAATCATAATTTTCATTTTATTCAAGTGTTTTGATATACATCATGAAAATTCATAATTCACCACATGTTTAGAAAAGCGAACTTCTATTGTTGAAACCCTATCATTTTCTTGTCAACTGAGTTACTAATTCAGATGAGCGCCCGTATTACAAATATAGGTAAAAGTGTCGATAGTATGAAAAAGATTGAAGATGCTATTTCTCACAAATGTCGTGAATTAGCAGTTTACTTTTGACAACTCATAATCATCTTTTTCTTTCTCCATTGATTGCTATTCGACACTCCCCTTCATCCTTTTTTTGCACTCAAAAACCCTCCGTCTTTTATGAATGTTATCAATATTTTCTATTTTAAAATGATTGGTAACTATGGCTCGTAATTATTTTTTATCAAGGGCAAAGACATCTAATTTCATGGTTAAACCAGTTGATGGCAGAAGATCCTCTATGTGAATATATTCTTGAGGACGTAAAAGATCTGACTTAAATGGGTCTTGCTCTTCTCGGATGCCCGGAGAAATTTAAATTTTAGGCACGATTTCTTCTTTAGGATTGTTCCCAAATTTGTGCCTATGTAATATTTCCTAAAGAGATCATAAAGGACAAAATGCTAAAATAGCCGATCTCTTATATTTATCTTCACACATACTAATTGTTTAGCTTGTGGTAAATAGTTTCTTTTGTCTTTATATATATTTCACTTTCCCTTGCGGATTCGGATCCCCTACCTTTAATTAGGGGATCTTAGTTTGTGAGCTATTTGATATCGGACAGCTCCCATTTAATAGGGGGAGAAATATATTTTTTTTAATTTTTATTTTTGAAAAAAGTCGGACCGTCCGATTCAGATCAGACAACCCGGATTCCCTCTAAGGCACCAACCTCTAAGGTAGGTGATTCTTTTCCTTCCCTTACGATATCTCTGTTTGTGGACGGCGATGTAAATTTGAGTTTGCTTATCATTGTGGTTGTTGGCTGTAAATTCTCTTTTTGAAGAAATTATACTCTTCGAATGCAAAATTATTCATTAATTTCACAAACCAAATCAATGTGAGAATCTATGGTAATATGATTATAGTAACAATCTCTTCCCTAAAGCTACCGTTGAGATTGACACATATCACTCTAGACAACAAGAAAGGACCTACCTTATTTCTAGAATTGGAGGGGAGGGGATACATTCTCCATAGAAAAGATGAAGCCATCTTTTTTCTACCTCAGCTAATATAAAGTTACTGATGAGATACATCAAAATAATTGCACAATCAAGTATAATCATATTGCACAAAAATCAATTGAGTTCTAAATCATTAAATTTAACCAAGGTAGTACTAAACTTTTGAGGGAAAATGCAATCAAGTCATTTTGACCAAATCTCACCTGAGTGAACTGACATGGAAGTCCAATCATCGGCAACAACCTTACTTGTAGCGGTGTGGTGTGAGAGGACTATTTCAAATGAAGCCATTTTTCTCTTGAGTTTTTCTGATTTTATTTCATGCAATCACATCTTGGGTTTTAGCTAGTAATCAAAATGGATTTAACATGAGACTAATGAAAATCCATGAATATGCACATCGATTGTCTTTATTAATTACTTTTGTTATGTCCACGGACAGCATAAACTGCTTACCACTTTGTGTTTTTTTTAACAGTTGGTAATCATCTGCTTTTAAGCCATTCGATGCGCTTGCAATTTAACTTTTAAAATGCAAAGAAATCGTGGAAAGAGACAGCAAACCATATGGGCGGTTTTCCGATATTTTGTGAGCGTGTGATATTTTGTAATCATCTGACGGCCTTTTAATTTTTTTTTTGTTTTTTTATGGCAACGTTTATTAATTTATTTATTAAAGTGCAGAAAATCGTCGACTTTCGTTACTTGATCGTTTATAATTCCACCATCCTATTTTTGTCTTGATTGAGGCGACCCACCTTCTCAATTTTTATTTTTGGCCAGTTTTTAGTTGTCCCTTCAATTTTTTTGGCCAATTTTGCTTCGTGGAAAATAGTTTTCTCATTTTCCAGCGTTTGATTTGCTTAGAAAAAATAATTATTAGAAAATAATTTCCAGTTTAAAACAACTAGACAACATTTTTTTTTGTATTAATATTAGGACCCAAAACTCTACATTTGACCACGAAAACCCTAATATTGATTGATTTTCTAGTCTTGGCATTCAATTTGCTTCTAACGTGGCACTGACGTGACTTAAAATATATATTAAAAAATACCACATCAACGTCTTCGGTTAGTTTAAGTGGATGGAGATAAAGAAGAGACTTAATTGAATTAAGTTGACAAATTGTAGGACCCAATTGTACTTTTTGCAAGTTTTAAGACTCACTTGTACTTTTGAGGGATTTCTAATGAACTTATCCTTAATTAAAACAATACTATATGCGGGCCCGGACACCTTGGTTACCAAAAAAAAAACAATACTATATGCGGGCATCTTTATATTGATCTAGAGATTATTCTTGATAATTAATTTGATCTCATAAAGTCTCACACTAAATCATGGAGGTAAACACATGAACACACAAAGCCTTCCATCGTCACAAGTGTTTTTTTGACTTTATTGATATGGATTCAATAGGATAGTATGGTAAATCGATAACACTTCATAAGGAGTAATGCATTATGTGTCATCATTTTTGTTAGTCAATATTTCACAAAACCTGATGTGTCACTATAAAATATCCTCTTGGTTCCACTAGATTGTTATATGTCTTATTTTATAATTAATTTTACTTTATATGCAATCTATTGAATTATATTATAAAAGCCATATATATGGAAAAAAAAAAAACATACACCAAGTGGACTTCAATAGCTGCAGCACACTGGAGATGCTACAGCCCCGAGTCACGCATGTGGTCCAACAGAAGCATCCGATCAACGACAAAAAAGAGGGAAACAAAATTGATGTAAAGCTTTTGGCATTATATGTCACGTGCCTATTCCCTGGTTCCAAGAGGCAAGCTCCATCAATGGAGGTCGGCCCCACGGTGAGGGCGAGAGAGAGAGAGAGAGAGACGGGATGATGGCTTCTGTGAGATGGTGGCTGTAGTAGCCAAGTTTGACCTTGAAAGTGGTGGTCGAGTGATTGATGATGGCGGTGGTGGCTTGCCGCAGCAACGACTGTGGTGGCAACATCTTCACTATATGAAGTTCGGTTATTCAACCGAACGTGTATGAAGGCATCTGTTGAAGAGTCATGAAGACCCAAAAATGAAGTGAATGAAAGAACGAAGAGTCATCAAGATTTGTTTCTGAATAGATTGAGCAAAAAATAAACGGGCTCGAAAAAATAAATTAGTATTTTAATTGGACCCAACCCCGGTCCGATCCGAGCCAAACGGCGCTCTTCTTCATAAAAGTGAGGTGCTCCTAGAGGTCTAACTCCAATTATAAGAAATCCATATATATACTCTATCTTTTATCTCTTTTTTGTCCAACGTGGGACTCTCATATACACTTCTTATTCATAACACAATATACCCTAAGTCACCAACATAGCTTCTATGAGTCAGACATAACTGGATCAGACGAAACAGCACTAAAGAAAAAAAAGCTTGAAATGACCATTTACAGTGGCTAAAGATGAAAGGACAGAAAGCTCATTAATGTATGTCCACCAATAATAGAGGAAAGGATGGAGACATGGACATTGGCCATGGTGCCTGGTTCGGTAAAGAGACAATAACGCAGAGAATCATCCATTGCTATGCTCGAGAAATTGACCGGTGCTCAATTCAGGCGTCGGCTCCTCTTTCTTCCTTAGGATCCGGATCTTTGGTATAGTTCTTAATTATAAGATCTTTGGTACAAAATCTCAGCCATTGAAATCACTTCCGTTTTGTTCTGTGCCACTTTTGTGGTTGGTTTTGGCGTTCTTGAATCTTGTAGGGTTGTCTTGTTTTGGTCTCATAAAAGTCACATTATTCAGAAAGTTACGTCATTCGAGCTCATGAGAACCAGGCCCTTGCATTAAAGAAATCGCTTCATTAACGGGATTTCTCAATTTAGTATAATGTGTAATATAATTTTCGAATTTTCAATTTGTTTAATATGTCCCTTAAATTTTTAATGCATGTGCAATCTAATTCCTAAACTATATGAAATATCATATACAAGAACTGACTTGAGTGCCAAAAATCCAAAAACTATACCAAATAAATTAATATTTTAAAAAATGCTGCATATTAAAAACAAATTGAAAGTTTGAAAATTATATGTTATATTGAATCAAAATTCAAAAAATATTTATATTATTATACAGACATTAGATTGGGGCGTTCCGTCTTTAATAAAGATGCTATTAAGAGAAAAAGGATGCAAGTCCTTGTAGACAATCGATGTTTGTCCATTAGCAGTGATGGAAAAGGGTGGAAACTAGGCATCGTCGATGGTCATTGTTCAAGCGAAGGAAAATTGATGCAGAAAATTATCCAATTCTGTGCTTAAGAAATTGACTGGTGCTTAGTTAAGGTATAAACAAAGATTAATTCGACAAGCTCTATTATCTACGTTAGAGATATTTAAATACCTTTTAGAAATACTTGAGATATTTCTCATGAAAGATGAAATGACTAAAGTCGATGTGGACAAAATCAGGAAGGTGCCTAGAACTAAATGGCTTCATATGGTCACATAAAGGAATAAATTGCTAGGGTTTGATTTAATTTATCCTCTCTTGATTGCTTATGAAATGTCCTAAATATCTCTAATAGGCCGCCCCAATCTCCCGTTTCCTCATGTGATTTGTGTCTTTGTTAAAATTCTATATCATTGGATCTTTAGCATTGAATGTCAACTATATCAAACATTCTAGGAAAAAAAAAGTTACAGTGCTTTTATCTCCAAAATCTAAAGATTATCATCTCAAGAACCAAAATCTGGCTTCCTACAAAACGAAAATGGGAGGCTCAATTATGAAGAATCATCACATAGTTCCCTTCGTTTCCTTCGGATTAAAAATTAACAGACACCATCGTAGCTCATTTATAATAATTAAATTTAGAGTTAGGCCCTCAGTTAAAAAGAAACTAAATCCTTGCAGTACTCCTCCGCCATTAATATCTCGCTACAAAGCAATTGTGAAAATGACTTCAAGTCATTGCTAATACGACAAGCCTCCAACACCTAAGACAAGGACCGCATGGAAGTGCATTTTAATAACTCTATCTTCAATCTTCACTTACCATTACCACCACTACCAAACTCTCAAAAATCGAAAGGTGAGATTAAAGTTGTCGAAAAGTTCATCTAAAAATTAAATGAACATTTTATCTCGCAAAAAGGGTAGCTTTTAAAGAAAGTCACTACGTATGGATCTAAATTGATCCAATTCTGCTAAGTCACGAAGCAAAATCTTATGAAACACTGCCATTCGGTACACAAAATAAAAGCATTAAACATCAAATTTTGTGGTAGCTTAATCGTAATGTCACTGCACAAGAAGCAAGTTCAGGCCAACTTCCTAATTAATGTTTGTCCATTGACGTGGGGGAAAGGACGGGTGGGGACTTGTGCGTTGGCAGTGGGAAATGGAAAACTCATCAATGTTTGTCCATCAATGGTGGCGAAAAGCGTGGGGACGGCGACGTTGGCGAGGATGACTGGTCTAGCAAAGGACGAATAGTGCAGAGAACCGTCCATTTCTGTACTTTGAGAAATTGACTGGTGCTCAGTTATGGCCTCAGCGAAGCTCCATTGTCCGGACACATCTCCTCTTTCCTTCCTGGAGATCCGGATCTTTGCTTAAGCCTAATTACGTCTATATCGTTCTTGTCTTGCAGGAGTCCACCGACGGACGTCCGTCCTTTTTATGAATTTTTATTTGGGCCAAGTGATGACGTGGAGGGGCCAGCTACCGTTCAACTTCCTAACCCGATCTCCATCGTCACCCATAGCCTCAGTTCTTCCTCGGCGTCCGAGTCGATCATAAGGGTGGTAACAATCGTTGGATTCTACTAAATCTGAGCCGTTGATCCCTCATCATCTCATCTCATGGCCACAAACGTTCCTGCAGAGGATGAGTTCATCAATAAAATTAAAAAAATTCGTGATACCGTCCCACCACCATTATTACCCACTGCATAGTATGAGTGCCAAAAAGGCTCTGCGTTTCTTTTTGTTTCGAAGGGTCATGTCGTACCACAAATCAATGTGTCCATCCAAACTTTTTGTTTTCTAATTTTCACTAAAAAATAAAAAAGGACAAAATTTTTTTAATACAATTATGATGTTTTCGATAACTGAGAATTCCACTACAGGTCATCATGCTTGAACAACACCGAAGGGTCGAGCCACATGACCCCAACACAGTTATCTCCGCTCTTAACTAACACGACCACTAACGGTTGGGAATAGAATTACGGTGTTGATATCAATCGAACCCTCAAAATTTTAATGAAATTAATTTTATTTTAAGTTTTTTAAAATTTTTATCAATTGAGCCACTCGAATTAATTTAGGCTGAAAAAATTGTAATTGATGCAATGGATTTAAAAAAAAATCGATACTATTTTTTTCTATGAAAATGATACAAGAAAAGTAGCGAGTCCCCTCATAACGATGGAGAATGATTAAAAGTTGTTGATAAGAATGAGATGAGCTTTTCATCTTGCAAAAAAGGGCAGCATAAAAAAAAATCACCTACATCTATCTCGCCCATGTTCCTATTCGCGTATTCTGGTTAAGGGCAAGGTTTTAGGATAAATATCTTTCAGACCAATTATTTGGCCTTATTTTATTATCAAAGCTGATAACCTATTATTGTTTGTCCTAGAACCAGCTTAGAACCGTCGGTTGACCTGGAAACCAGCCTTCCTTTTTTTTTTTTGCTTTTCTATTTCATTTTTTCTTGTTAAATTATTCATTCATATTTGTTATTTTTGCAAAAATTCTCAATTAGGAAACTAATGCCTTTTCGAATAAAGTCGGTACACATGATATTATCTACCTGAAAAAGTAAATTGGTCAATAATCACTAGACATTAGCTAGAGATTTTTGGCTGCAATTGATCGATAGAACTGTAAAAGAGTCTTGTAAGGAGATT
Organism: Melaleuca quinquenervia; assembly: GCA_030064385.1. Classification (NCBI taxonomy): domain Eukaryota; kingdom Viridiplantae; phylum Streptophyta; class Magnoliopsida; order Myrtales; family Myrtaceae; genus Melaleuca; species Melaleuca quinquenervia. Next base: position 4,314,775 of record CM057724.1, on the reverse strand, counting down.
TATAAATGAATTGATAAAATTTTAAAATAAAATAAATCAATAAACTTAAGCTTAATTGAATACTTTCTCCGTCAAAAATTACCTCCGGACAAAACTACGTATCACGTGGGTGCGCCCTGTACTCTCCTTGTCCTTTTGCTCTCTTTATGAATAACATTTTACATGGACGAGGATTTAAGTCGAATGATTTTTATTTATGTTGACGTCTCTGATTTTCTCATACCCAATTAATTGGGCATCGGCGGCGGAGGCTCGGTAAAGAGACAATACTGCGGAGAATCACCCATTGCTGTACTCGAAAAATTTGGTTGGTGTTCAATTTAGGCGTCAGCTCCTCTTTCTTCCTCATGATCGGGATCTTCGGTCTGTTCTTGATTATTAGATCTCTGGTACAAAATCTCAGCCGTTGAAATCGCTTCTTCTGTTTTGTTCTTGTGCCTCTTTTGTGGTTTGTTTTGGTGTTTTTGTAGGGTTGTCTTGTTTTGGTCTCATAAAAGTCACATCATATAGAAAGTTATGCTATTATTTAGTATGTCCCTTAAATTTTTAATACATGTGTAATATAATTCTTAAACTATATGAAAATATTTAATATTGTCTAATTTGAACTAAGGGAATGACAACATCATATACAAGAACTAACTTGAGTGCCAAAAATCCGAAAACTACAGTGCTCTTATCTCCAAAATCTAAAGATTATCATCTCAAAAACCAAAATCTGGCTTCCTACAAAACGAAAATGGGAGGCTCAGTAATGAAGACTCATCACATAGTTCCCTTCGTCTCTTTCGGATTAAAAATTAACAGACACCGTCGTAGCTCATTTAGTATAATAACTTTAGAGTTAGGCCCTCTGTTAAAAAGAAACTAAATCCCTGAAGTCCTCCTCCGCCATTAATATCTCACTGCAGAGCAATTGTAAAAACGACTTAAAGTCATTGCCAACAAGCCTCTGACACCAAGGACAAGGACCACGTGGGAGTGCATTTTAATAAGTCCATCTTCAATCTTCACTTACCTTCACCACCACTACCCAACTCTCAAAAATCGAAAGGTGAGATTAAAGTTGTCGCAAAAAGTTCATCTAAAAATTAAATGAACTTTTTATCTTGCAAAAAAAGTAGCTATAAAAGAAAGTCACTACATATGGATCTAAGTTGATCCAATTCTGCTAAGTCACGAAGCAAAATCTTATGAAACATTGCCATTCGGTACACAAAATAATAGCATTAAACATCAAATTTTGTGGTAGCTTAATCGTAATGTCACTGCACAAGAAGCAAGTTCAGGCCAACTTCCTAATTAATGTTTGTCCATTGACGTGGGGGAAAGGACGGGTGGGGACTTGTGCGTTGGCAGTGGGAAATGGAAAACTCATCAATGTCTGTCCATCAATGGAGGCGAAAAGCGTGGGGACGGCGACGTTGGCGAGGATGACTGGTCTAGCAAAGGACCAATAGTGCAGAGAACCGTCCATTTCCATACTTTCAGAAATTGACTGGTGCTCAGTTAAGGCCTCAGCGAAGCTCCATAGTCGGGACCCATCTCCTCTTTCCTTCCTCGGGATCCGGATCTTTGCTGAAGCTCTACATCGTTAGATCTCTAGTGCTGAATCTCAGCCGTTGATAATTAGATATTCCAACAAAAAGAAGTTGCGTTTCTATGGCATCTGAAACCAAGAACCAGCCTACCAGGTTATGCTTTCCATGATCGTTTCATTAACCAAACTTTGACTCTATAAGAGAAAGATGATCGAAGAAAATCAACCTTTTCATCTTGCAAAATGGGCAGTTACCAAATGAAATCATCACATCCATCCATGTTATGAAGGACGTTTACCATTGCACTTGCCTCGGCTGGCATGCACCTGACTCAACGTCTTTAAGGATGATACAAGAAAAGTTGAGACTTATTTTCAACATTTGTTTAGATATACTGATCCAAAGCCAGTCCGATTATGAAATGGCAATAAGTAGAACACATCACTCAAAATTCCTATTCAATATGTAAACCAATAAGCAAAAAAGATCCATCTTTAGGAGTCATTCACTGCCATGACAAGATTGTTGATTATACTATGTTTATTCTGTATAAAATATTTTCCTCAATTTTCATGAGTCAATGGAAAATATTTTCTTAGCCATCGGAAAATTTTTTCTTTTAAAAACTTAAATTTAGAAAAATAATTTCCTTTTCGAAAATTGAAAAATATTTTCTATAAAATGACTAGGTTCCGATGCTTGGAATCGAAACTTTATGTTTGAGCATGAAATTATCAACATTTGGTCTTGGGTCCCAACATTTAGGACCCAGCTTCCGATGTGCGTGTTCGTGACTTCCACGCCTGGGTTCGAATCTCCGGTGCTCATGCCTATTACCTTGGCATCCATGCCCAAACCCTTCATGCCCACGTTAGGTTCCTCAAAGTTTTTGTGCGGATCCTTGGTGTTTGAACTCGGGTCATTGGTTAATAACATGTTTGTTCATGAGCAATATTATTAAAAAAACACCCTTGATTTTTTATTTTTATCGTCTTTTTCTTTTGCACCAGCCTCTTGCAAACTCAACCTTGTTGGTCTTTCTTGAGCCTTTATAAGCCGTAGTTCAGAACTATAGTTTGACAAGGTGGCGAGCTCAAATTTTGTTTTGTAAATCCCTAACCCGATTTAAAGCTTGGGCTTGATTGAATATTGCAAATCCCGTCACCCCAGCGAGACTGGCTTGCTAGAATATGGCAAGGCTTGAGCTTGTCGGCCTTGGGTGACCTTGTTGCTCACCCGTAGTCGGTGATTAGTTGAGAAGATAAAAATAAAAACTATAAACTCGAATATTTTATAGTAATCTCGAAAAAAAAATCAAATCACATTTTTCGTGTCAAGTGATAATTTATTTTTACGTAACAGTTGAACATTAAAAAAATGATTTTTGGAAGAAATAACTTATTTTTTCAGAAGACAAAAGGATGCCTAATTACATTTACCAAAAAAAAAAAAAGGATGCCTAATTACGTCTATATCGTTCTTGTCTTGCAGGAGTTCACTGACGGACGTCCGTCCTTTTTATGAATTTTTATTTTGGCCAAGTGATGACGTGGAGGGGCCAGCTACCGTTCAACTTCCTAAGCCGATCTCCATCGTTACCCATGCATAGCCTCAGTTCTTCCTAGGCGAGTCGGAGTCGATCATGAGGGTTCTAATAATCGTTGGATTCTACTAAAATCTGAGCCGTCGATCCTTCATCATCTCATGGCCACAACCGTTCTTCTTCCTCCTCCGCTCTCCTTCAGCATCCAACTCGTCATTCTCACTCTCTTTGCCTCTTTGTTTTACGGCTCTTTATCAGCAGGCCTTTTTAACCACCAAAAAAGTGAAAGTGAAAAAAGGCTTTCTCGTTCCTCAAAAAGATTAAAAATTTTCATCGTATATTATTCTGAGGGGCGGTGCCTTGGTTCAAGTCGAGTCACTGATTTCCCAGCTTATAAAATCTCTCTCTCTATCTCTCCTTCTTTCTCCATTCATTGCTACTGCTATTCTGCGCTCCCCTTCCCTTCATCCTTCTTCTTTGGCCCTCAAATCTCTTTGCCTTGTTTCATCTCTCGCTCTGCTTCGCTCTTTCTTCTCCTCGGCAAACTCATTATTCCTCCTCCTCCTCTTCTTCAGTCTCTCTCTGTCTTCTCTCTCTTTCTCTCTCTCTCTCTCAATTTCCCCGCTCTTTGTTTCTTGGAGGAAAAAAAAAATCAAAGAGAAATGTGTATCGAGTGTGGCTTTCCTACTGTATGGGATCTCTTGAAGGAGGCATTCAATTTGATCAAGGATCCAGTGATATACGCGTGGTCCTCCGAGGATTACGCCATACGTCTTCAGGATGAAGTCGACAATCTGGAGAAGGAGTATCGGACGGTCCAGGATTTAGCAAAAGAGGCCGAAAACAATCTTCGGACTCTCAAAGAAACCTTCACGGGGTGGCGGGAAAAAGCCGACAAGGCCTTGAAGGATGCGCGAAAGCTGTTGGGCGACTTCGATGACAAGAAAACTTGCTGCTACAGGATTCCTGACCCCTATTGTCGCTATCGGTTCAGCACAAAGGCCGAGGGGGAGATCGATATCGTTCACGGAATCGCTCAAGACTGCATCAGATTCAGGGCATTGGACGACATCTGCTTGGTCGGTCGCGGTTCAGCTGATCCGACTCCGGCCAGAACCGCCTCCTTTTTTTCTGCCTCGACCTTCGAATCCAGAAATTTGATGATCCAGAAAATAATGGAGGCTCTTGCCAGTAAGAGCAATAGTGCGGTGGGGGTTTACGGGATGGGCGGGCTCGGCAAGTCCACCCTTTTGGACGAAGTCGAAACGATGCTACGCGAAGAGAAGTCGTTTGATTGGGTCGCTAAGGCCGATGTGTCGAAATTTCCAGACATCGATGCGATTCAAGATGCGATTGCAAACGCCTTGCAATTCGCCCGCATAAAGGAGGAAAAGACTCCCAACGAGCGAGCAAAACTTCTGCGCCAGAGGTTGGAAAATGAGGAGAGGAATAATAAGAAGGTCCTCATAATACTGGACAACCTGTGGACGGAGCTGGATTTGAAATCAGTCGGCATTCCTTGTGGACCTGACAACAAAGTCAAGGGATGCCAGCTGTTATTGACTTCCAGAGATCGTCATGTTTTGTGTGTGGAAATGGGCTGCGACGAGGCCTTCCAACTTAATGGGCTGGAGAAGGCAGAGGCAAAACGCTTGTTTGAGAGGATAGGGGGAGACAGAGTTCATGAGGACGACTTCGAAGCCTTGGTGGATAAAGCACTCGACAAATGTGCAGGTGTGCCTTTCCTAATTGTTGCAATGGCGAAACTTTTTAAAGTTGCTAGTTTAACCCATTGGAAGGACACTGTGAAAAAAATCGAGAAGAATAAATATAAAAACATCATTGATTTGAGAGATGATATGTTGCTGTGGAGTTATGAGAAATTAGAAGAGGAGGTGAAGAGATTTTTATGGCTTTGTGTTGCTTATGGTGTCTCCAAGCCTTCTCTTCAGAACTTGGTGAATTATGGCTTTGGTTTAGGAATATTTGAAGGAGTTGACACCATGGAAGAAGCGACTAATAGATTGAGCTCGCATATCTATACTCTTCAAGCCGCCTCCTTTTTGTTAGATAGTGAAGATGTTGCTAATCTCAAGATACATGACTTGGTTCGTGAGTTTGTTGTCTCAAAAGCTGCAAGCAATCACCCTTTGCTCGTGTTGAAAGATAACAAGAAGGGGGAGATAGAGTTGCCGAAAGACAAGCTCAAAAGTTGTTCGGCGGTGTGCTTTCCCTATGTTGACATCAAGGAGCTGCCTGAAGAGTTTGATTGCCCAGATATGCAGATCTTTTTGTTGTTCACAAACAAATATTCTCTTGAGGTCTCAAATTCGTATTTCAACTCTATGAGAAAACTCATGGTCTTACATCTTTCTAAGGTATGTCTTACTCGCTCACATTTTCAGCCCTTGGAGAATTTACGCACTCTGTGTCTTGATGGTTGTTCATTAGAAGATGTAGCTGTGATTGGCGAACTAAAAGGGCTCCATATTCTGAGCTTTGTGAACTCTAAAATTGAACGATTACCAAAAGAAATTGGACAATTGGTAGAATTGAGGCTGTTAGATTTAAACCATTGCTCACGACTTGAGACAATTGACCCGGGTGTACTTGGGAGCTTGATAAATCTAGAGGAGTTGTATATGGAGAATAGCTTTGATCGATGGAATGCCGTGGGGCAGTCTCCACCAACCAATGCTAAGCTTATTGAGTTGAACAACATGGAGAATCTCCGCACTTTGTATGCAGCCATTCCCGATCCAAGTATGCTCCCAGGGGATTTGAATGTCGAGAAGTTGACTAAGTACAAAATCCAGATAGGTGACGTGCAGCGCTGGTCAAATTTCAAAGGATCGAGCACATTGGAGTTCAAGTTGGATCCAACAACCGGTATTCTTCAAAAAGGATGCATACAAACTTTATTAGGCAAAACTGACAATCTGTATTTTGACGGACTAAATGGAACTGGGCAAAGTATTTGCACGTTATCTCAAGAAGGCTTTCCAAAATTAAAGCATCTACACGTCGAGAATAGTCCCTCTGTCCATTACATCCTCCAGCAACAGGTGACTTCCGATCAGAAGAATATACTATTTGTCAATCCTCAATATCTATTTGGTAATATTTTGTCCATTTACTAATTAGATGTGACATAGATTATAAACCTTCTTCATTTTCTTTAATTGTCAGTTCGTTTTCTTCCTAATTACCTCACCCAATCATGCCTTCTCTGGAATTAGATAGAGCAATCTTCTATGTCTCTTCATTGTGTCGAAGTGCTATTAATAGAATGAAATCCATGAAAATTTAGTTTGTGATAGGATTTGAGTAATTTTCAACTTACATGCTGCAAGTATACCCATATTAATAGTGTTTTACAGAGCAACAGCGAAGGGAATTTGGCATTAGAATAATTCCATCATAACGTCATTTCAGAATCTTGTGAAATGGATTTGCTGAATTTAGTTTTGTAGCTTTTGTTTTGTTTTGTTTTTTTTTTTTGTAAATGTTGTGGCTTTTGTTGTTATCTAGAAAATATAATATCTAGGTTACTTTGGTGAAAATCATACGAAGAATGGCGAAGGGGATTGGGTTTTCAAATAGAAGCAACGATGCTAATCTAATTGACATGTCTTTTTCGTATTGTGTATACCAATAAGGACTTATTCACTGCATAGGTCCTACAAGTATAAAAGAACACAATTTCATGCATGTCAAGCATACAAAGTTGTTCAAAAGATATAGATATATTTTTCAGCACTCTTGGCATAACATATATAAATCTTGAACTTGTGCTTATATCTCGTAGCCGTAGGCATTGGTGAGCAACTTCCCGAAAAGACTGCACAAAATCTGCCATGTAGATATAAAGCAGTGCATTTCTGCTTCCAAAGTTTGGTTATACAAACTATGGCTTATTGAGCATAGTTATGTGATGTTATCGTCAAATGGTCCTTTTCAAATAACTGATTGGGGAGTCTATGTGAATAATGAAATATAAAGAAATTATCATTTCCTTCAGATTGTTTTATATGCTTGGGATATATTTGAAAGCCTACTATTTGTTTAGCTCTTTTCATGAAGTCAACCATCTTCTTAGTAATTTTTTGTATTAATCTCTGTTAAGTTCTTCGTGTTTTTCTTCCCTAATTTTTCTTTATTTATTTTGGAAATTTTCAACCTCATTTTGGTGCTTATAGAGGCCAACGGATGATTTAACTAAAACAGATGCAAAAGAATTACAACTTTATCGTGAAAAATCACATGTAACATGGAACAGTAAAATGCACAAAAGATTGAGATCTGCAGTAAATTGGAAGTGGAACGGACTCATGTAATAATTGAAAGTTTTAGCAGGAAATGTGTGTTCCCCTCAATGTTCATAAGTGGGTTAGGTAATTCCCCCGTAATTTTAATGCTCTTTTGTAGGTAAATATGTTTGGGGGAAAGTCTCATGGGAGTCAACTGAGTCCTAAGTGTCTTATTTAGATGAATCCGCAATATATTAAAGTACATGCAACTCAAGTTCTAATGTTAGCGTTGTTGACAGATTTCATTAATCGACGTCATAGCATTTTATCTTTTGTGAAGTTAATAATGATTTTGACGTAAATCATGGGAATGTAGTAGGTTTGGTCCATAATGGAGTGGAGCCTTGATTGTCATAATTTACTGAAAATAACTCACGAATTCTATGTTAAGCAGTGAAAAATCATTGTCATTTTCCCATGCTTTATTCCTTTATTATGATCAAAATTGTGGTCTTAATTGATGGAAGATTAAAATGAAACGATCTCAAAGGAAATGCTTAATTTGAAGCACTATTCCACGGTGTAGTCTAGGCTTGAACGTGTGAAATGACAATTAAGAGATAATAGATCTTAATATTCGTAATAAGAAAAATTACTGATTTTGTATAATAAACTTTTGTCACCTAGAAATCTGATGGAGAGAACTGTCTCAAGCACCACGTAATAGGAAATTAATGAATATGAAGTTGACGATTTAGATTATTACAACAATTAATGGCATTTAATGAATATGTTAATTTCCGGTTATGGAGTGAGCTGCAATTGTAGATTTGTGAAGTATAGAATGGGAGTTTGCGGATGGATGTTTGCAGCCTACTATGCACGTACGTGCACCCATTGTCCACGACACATGGATGGCCAACACGTGTCATCTTGCATCTTCTCTCTCTCCTTACCACACGTTGAAGGGCGATTGTGCAAATTCTGTCTCTTCTTCACTCACAATTGCCCTCACAGTCTCAACGTGAAGAGAGAGAATTCGTGTTGGCCGCAGACAATAGATAAAGGATGGCGGCAAACGATACTTATGGCATTATGTGATCGGATAAGAAAAATATTTCACACAAAATTGATTGGGTTGGGAAAAAGCCCAAGTGAGCTTAGGTGGGTGGCCCAGGCGTCAACAGGAAGATAGTGGCAATAACTAAAATCTTATGACAATAATTTTCTTTTGTGAAGTCGTAAATTACTTTCCGAAATTGCTAATGTTCCTTAGGCAGGTAGTAAATGAGACATACCTTCTGTAACTAAGATCTTATAGCAAAATAATATACTTCTCCGTGATTGTAATCTTGCCGTTTTGATCATTTATTGCAATAAGATACTTTCATTTGTTAGTAAATTGCCTATACCTTTCGCAATAACTTTTGTTCTACAGTTTTTGTAATTTTTTTTTCATGGTAGCAAATATCTCTCGCGGGAGAGTGGTAACATACCAAAAGAGGGAGCAGTTTATGTTATAGGAAGTATTTTTACTTGAATGTATTTTTGCATCATGGATCATTGATTTTTGTAGTCATTAGGAAACTGAATGAATGCTATTTCTTTGTCACTGTAGATCCCTCATTGTTAATAAACTAGAAATAAAATCTGAGTCTAATAACATCCACAAGTGCATTGTACATAAAAGTGAAGTTCATTAATTTTTCTTTTGTGGTTGTAAAGTACGTTTTTGGATTGTCAATTAGCTTTTGTTTATCGTAGAATTTTTTGGATGCAGAAATTATCCTAAAATTTGTAAAAATTTTCTTCCACAACCATTTGTAACAACCAGCTATATGGCATGCAATTTCTTGCCCGTCTTTTGTACGGCAAATATGATTGCTAATGAATCTATTCGATCAGGTTTCATTCCCTTCCTTAGAGTCATTGACAATGGATGGACTTCCCGATCTAGAAGATATATTTGCCAAAGAATCTCCACTGGAGCTGAGCAACCTCCAATTTCTTGAGGTGTCTTCGTGCAAATCTCTCTCAACGGTTATCAACTCCACATCATTGGTAAAGCTACCCAAGTTACAGACTTTAACAGTAAAAGCCTGCGATTTGGTGGAAGAAATTTTTTGCCTCGACGAACTAGGCTTCGATGTGAATGTTGAGACTCTCACTGAGCTAAACACCATCAAGATAGAGAGACTACCATGCTTGAGGCGCATATGGAGCAAGAATTTTTGTGGAATTATGAGATTCCAAAATATAAAAAAATTAAAGGTGGAGAGCTGTGACAATCTTGAGTTTCTATTCTTCCCATCCATGGTTCAATCTCTTGCACAATTGAGAAAACTAAAGGTACGGAATTGCAAGAAGATGGAGGCGATCATTATGGAGGAAGAAGGGTCGGGAATAGAAACATCAAAAACTCTAATATTCTCGATGTTGACCAGTTTGACCATTGAAGATTTAGAAAGTTTGACCTGCTTCTTCCGAACAAAGTGTAAGATTAATTTTTTTTATATATATCATTGAAGATCCTCTTGGATTAATTTATCCCTAGAATGGAAAAAATGACATTCTTTTCATCTAATAAAAACTTAATGGCAGGTTCACTAGAGGCTCAGAGTGACAACTGCATCAAATCGGCTCAGAGTGACAACTGCATCAAATCGTGCTCTACTACCCTCTTCAATCAAGAGGTACGTGATCAACGTTACGTCAGTATGGTAAATATATATAAAAAATCGATAAAGTAAGACGCTTGTCATCAATTTCACATGTTATATAACACTTTGGAAGTTTACTTGCTGTGCATTTCAAGTTGCCACATGACCCTACGTATAATTGTCAAGTTTCAATTCGCAACAATAATACTTTGAATAATTATAGCAAACTATTAAAAAATTATAGAAGATATATGCATATCAGTAGTTATTATGTCAGCCGGCTAAATAATTAAAATTAACTAATAAATAATTATACTAGAGACAAATTGCCAAAGCCCATTTTCATTAAAATTGATTGTATAATAAACCTCTGTCACCCTAGAAGTCCGATCAAGATAATCGGCTTTAATTGAAAATTAATAAATATGAAGTTTGTAATTTAGATTATTGTAACAACAATTAATGGCATTTAATGAATATGTTACTTTACCAGTTACGAAAGTGAGCTCCTATGTACATCTACTAAGCATAGAATGCGAGTTTGAGGATGGATGTTTGCGGTCTACTAATTATGCACGTGCACCCATTGTCTACGACACGCATGGATGGCCCACACGTGTCATCTTACATCTTCTCTCGCTCCTTTACCACACCCTAAAGGGCGATTGTGTAAATTCTGGTTCTTTATCCCTCGTTATTGCCACTCACAATCTCAATGTGAAGAGAGGGAACAAGAATTTAGTAAAAAGAAGAAAAAACCAAAAAAAAAATTAATGTACCACTAGTCTAGGTAGTCGAGTCGGTCGCAGACAATAAATAAAGGATGGCGGCAAACGATCTTAATGTTATTATATCAAAAATGTAATACTTTTTTCTCTGTGATTGGATAAGATATAATATTTCACACATAAATTGATTTGAGTTTGGTCCAAACCATTTGGACAAGCCCAAGCAAGCTTAGATGGGTGGCCCATGGGCCAACAGGAAGTTAATTGTGTTAACTAAACTTTCATCACGGTAATTTTCCTTTGTGAAGTTGTAAATTACTTTCCAAAGTTGTTAATGTCCCCTGGATATATAGTAAATTAGACATACCTTCTGTAACTAAGCTCTTATAGCAAAATCATATAATTCTCGTGATTTCAATCTTGCCTTGTTGATCACTTACTGCAATAACATTTTCATATGCTAGTAAATTGCTCATGTCTTTCGCGATATTTTTCATTCTACAGTTTTTATAAATTTTTATGGTATTAATATCTATCGCAAGATAGTACAGTACTTTCGAGCAATCCTCCAATAAAATGAGTGATGTATCCTTAGAGTATTAACATAACCTTAAGAAGGAGCAATTTATGTCATAGGAAATAATTTACCTTGAGTATACTTACTTCTGCTTTATGGATCACTAATTGTAGTCGTTAGGAAACCGAATTATTGCTATTTCTTTATCACTACAAATCCCTTAATTGTTGAAAATTTTAAAATAAAATCTAAACGTAATAACATCCACGAGTGTATTGTATATAAAAAATAAAGTTCATTAAGTTTTCCTTTGTGGTTGTAAAAAACGTTTTCGGATTGTCAATCAGCTTTTGTTTATCATAGAATTTTGTACATGCAAAAATTATCCTAAAATTTGTAAAGTTTCTTCCGCAACCATTTACAATAACAAGCTATATGTAAGTTTCTTGCTCGTCTTTTGTAACTATAGATACTATTGCTAATGAATCTATCCGTCAGGTTTCAATCCCATCCTTGGAGTCCTTGAGAATAGGTGGACTTCCCAATCTAGAAGAGATATTCGCCAAAGAATCTCTAGTGGGGCTGAGCAATCTCCAATTTCTTAAGGTGTCTTCGTGCAAATCTCTCTCAAAGGTTATCAACTCCACATCACTGGTAAAGCTACACAAGTTACAGACTTTAACAGTGGAAGACTGCGATTCGGTGGAAGAAATTTTTTGCCTCGACGAACAAGGCGCCGGTGTGAATGTTGAGACTCTCATTGAGCTAAACACCATAAGTATAGACAAATTACCAAGCTTGAGGCGCATATGGAGCAAGAATCCTTGTGGAATTCTGAAATTCCATAATTTAAAGGAATTACAGGTGGATAATTGTGACAATCTTGAGTTTCTGTTCTTCCCATCCATGGTTCAATCTCTCGCACAATTGAGAGAACTAGATGTACGTAATTGCAAGAAGATGGAGGCGATCATTATGGAGGAAGAAAGGTCGGGAATAGAAACACTGGAAACTTTAGTATTCTTGATGTTGACCGATTTGACCATTTATAATTTGGAAAGTTTGACGCGCTTCTCCTGCACAAAGTGTAAGTTTGATTCCTTTTTTTTTTTATCATCGTTGAAGATCCTCTTAGATTAATTCATCCCCGCAATGCAAAAGATGACATTCTTTTCATCTAGTAAAAACTTGGTGACAGGTTCACGAGAGGCTCGTGATGAGGACCGCGTCAAATCATGCTCTACTATCCTCTTCAATCAAGAGGTACGTGATCAACCCTTTGTCAATATGGTAAATATAACAAAAATTCGATGGAGTAAGATGCTCGTTATCAATTTCATGCATTATATAGCACTTTGAAAGTTTACGTGTTGTGCGTTTCAAGTTGCCACATGACCCAACATATGATTGTCAAGTTTCAATTCACGCCAATGACAGTTCGATCAATTACATCAAACTAATAAGAAATTATAAAATAAGATATATGCATATCCAGCCAGCTACATAATTAAAATTAACAAATAAATAATTATACGGGAAGATGAATTGCCGAAGCTCACTTTCGTTAAAATTGATTGCGTTCCACGAAATCACTACACCATAAAATCTGTATAAGTCGAAGTATTACTGCTCAAATTATGATTTTAAATTGGAACGAAGAATTTAAAGTAGTCACTATATATACAAAAGTTGGGTAATTTATCTTGAATTAGCTCAATTGTTAACTCTCAAATTATGGGGTTGAAGTTTGACCAAAAAATGTTATGGGGTTAAAGTCTCTCCTAATAACTATATAGTAAAATATTTGGTGTTATAGTCATTGAACTTCGATTAATGACCTAAGGCAACAAATTTTCATTTCTTTATAAGTTATGCATTTTGACCAAAAATCTGAAATTTTCCAGCGTACTATCTATTACAAAGTACTCTTCATTAATGTCCTTAATGACTATCACTTAAAACTTTTTATTTGCAAGAGGATTCTTATCTTTGCAATTGGAAATTTTCTTGTGCGTTCCATTCTATTTCTTCTAACGAGAATTCCTCATTCTCTTAGGCGGTTGTCTGTCACTTGTTTTAATGATTAGGGTTGCAAATTAGCAACGTAACTGTTCATATGATAGTTTCTTATTATGAGTTTTGTAACGTTCTCTCTATATTACAACAATGTTACATGTTATATATAAAATGACACTATGTCATTTAACAATGACAGTTGGGAATTTTTAAACATTATCAAATCCCCACATTTTACATAATACGGGTTAAGGATTTTGCCTTTTGCTTTTCAAATTGAGGGAGACCATTTGAAATGAGATACAATTTACTTAATCATTGTATTAGAATTATTCCGATTTTACATAAATGAAAAATTCGACACCTGTACAACACCGAGAATGCTGCTAATAAGATAGTAATTGGAGAAAGAGGAATGATGCAAAAGTAGTTTCTCAACTTCTGCCAGGTATTCAGGGAAGTATTTTGAGCATTCTGAAGCTTCCGCGTTGGCATCTTTCTTCCAAATATAACTAAATTTAAGTACTCTCCAGACTTACTAAATATAAGTACTTTCTATCAAAAACAGGATCGACCAGCTGGCTGTTTATGTTCATTAGATAACACTATATTTTTGTTAATTTTACTAGAAAATATATGTATATTGAGTTTGTATCAGATTGCATCATTTTCAGATTTGTCACAGTACCATTTGTGGACATGTTAATTTGTGTAAGAAATTATCAACACTTTCAATTCTTACATACATATATTTTAATAAAATTCTACTAGTTCTCATGGCCAAGTATAATTGTTCTTGGGTGCTTTGAACTCAATCGTGGTAAACACAGATAGCATTAGTCAAGTGATTAAAGAAAAAAAAACAAAGAACATGTTGCCTTCTTATTTATATGATAGAAATGTTTGGTAGATCATTAGATAGATTACACACATCTCCAGTATCCTCTTTTAGAATCAATTCATTTGAAGTCATTTAGAAAAATCAAGATATCATCAAAGCAAGCTAAAAAGAAATTCTAAATATTTGATGGTTTTATCACAACATAGACCCTATTAAGTCATAGGCAATCAAGATGTAAACATAATTGCATTGAGAGAACAAAGGGATAAAAAAAAGAAAGAAAGAGAAAATCTCCAACCGAAGGGCAGTGGAAGGACGTTTCAGTGGAAAATGGAATAAAGCAGTTAACATGCGGATCCGCTTTGACTTAACCAAAGGGCAATTTAGGCCGTTCACTAAAAAGAATGCTCATGCGGCCAAACAGTATGTGGAAATGGGCCCCTCAGGTGGACCGATAAGTCGACTTTATTAGATATTTTTTTAATATTCTTTGTTAGCAATATTTTTCATTAATTGGATCGTCCAACAAGGAAAAAAAGGAATGAATTTTAAAAGGAGGATCCGTTCGATTAAGTCTGTTGAGTTCTTTTTGTTAAATTTGGTCTGAGCAATTCCGTTTTTCATTGTTATGATTTAGCTGTATTTCTTAATTGCTTTATGGTGACATATATGAGTTGCAATCTCTTATTTATTATTTCGCCGGAAATAGTTTCCATTAATATGGTCGAACATCTCTTATGATACCTAAACGATTTCTAAAAACTTTCCGTTTCACGAGGAAACTGAAAATCTCAATACTTTCACATGCACCGGTTGGATATTGCAAGCACGTGCATGAAAGCAATTGGAAAAAAAAAAAACTGACGGGAAAGTGAGCCACGAAGTTCAAGATAGTATGGCGATTAATACGCTAATTTTGAAGTTATCCAAGATGAAACATAAACTACTTTTAGTAAAGTGAAAGAGGAAAATTACTAGTATAGATCGCGATTACTTCATTGAAGTAGCGGAGTTATCGTGGAGAGGCAACACACCTAAGAATGCCAAAGTTAGGGCTCATCAAGATTAAAGAATATCCTTGTTCTTTTTTTATCTTCAAATATTTCATATTTCCTTTGAAGTTTGACTTGTCCTTTAAATATGCGGGCAGACTAATATTTGTCAAAACTATGGACAAAAAAGCTTTGTTTGTCTTGTTGTTTTGTGTAAACTGTGCAATCTTCTAGTATGACCTTTGCAAGATGAGGATCCATTCACAAACGCATCTACTGAGCAAAATCGATAAACCAAGATTGTTAGAATCACCGCTTCTTCCATGTTTTTCATTGTAATTTTTCTTTACCACAATTAAGAAACTCAAAATTTGATTTCAAGATTGGGGGGAGAAGCTACTTCCACATCGCACCTTTTAATAATTGATTAGTCGCCTTTTTAATCTCAGTCTCCCTGCCGTTTTTCTATCTCATTCTAACATTTATCCTCAAATCTCTTGCCATAGAACTTTATGAGTTTTTTTTATATATAATGGAATTATTAATTTCATGAGTGAATATCGCAGATTGCGTTTCCTAGCTTGGAGACATTAGACATCCGTGACATGGATAAGATTGAGATACTATGGGACAATCAAGTCGCTGCGGAGTCTTTCCACAAATTAAAATCGCTTGATGTTCGTAGATGCAAGAAGCTAGTGAACATTATTCCTTCTTGCATTCTTGGACGGCTCAAGAGCTTGGAAAGTTTGGAGGTGATGTCATGTCGTTCGCTTGAAGTTGTTTTCAAACTTCAGCCATTGAGTCCTCCAGATGGAGATCCCGTTGCTCATTTTCCGTTGAAGAAGCTAAAGTTATATGATTTACCGAAGCTAAAATGTGTATGGGATAAGGAATTCCAAAGTCGAGTCAAATTCCAGCGTCTGCATTCTGTTACCGTTTCCGAATGCAAGAGCCTCACTGCTCTATTTCCGACCTCCATAGCCGTACAACTAACCCACCTTGAGGAGTTGAGGATTGAAAATTGTGGCATTGTGGAAGTCATCGAGAAGGAAGGACTCGTTGCAAGGGAGGTGTTCCCAAGGTTAACCTCCCTCAAGCTTAAGCATCTAGCAGAGTTGAAGTGCATCTACGCAGGAACACATGCTTTACGCTGGCCTGCATTGAAGACTTTGGAGATGGATGATTGTGACAAAGTAGAGATATTTGCTTCGCAGCCTGAAAATGAGATGCCAGTTCATAGACAGCCTTTCTTCTTAATAGAAAAGGTACGACTCAAAATTATTTATTTTGCTTCGATGTTGAATATTGGAGTAGCTATACATACAAAGATATACACTATACTACTCTCCTTGAATCCATAAAACTATTTCAACATGGAAACATTGTGTGTTCGTCTAATATTGAATGTACATTCTCGTAAAAGTGGGATGTCATCCATAACCGTTGACTTTGAAACAAAAGGTTTAGGCTAATTCAGATGGTTCTTTACTCTTAAGCACCATGAACATTTAAAATACGTGGTACGTAGTGTGATCTTACCGAGGCGCGAGAGCGCTACCTTTGGACTATATAAAGACAATTTATGCTAAAACATGTTTGTCGACATTAATATATAAAATTTATGCAATTGTGACTATAATTGATGGAGAAGTTATTTTCGCAAGGAAAGTATCTCTAGAAAAAGGATTGTAGGGATTTACTTGAGTTCAAATTATGGGTACAAGTCAAATATAAGAGATTGGTGGTGACACGTCCATTGCACCTTATAATGCAGTTATAACCGTTTTTTTCTCTCGCAGAAAAGTTATCTCTTTTCCTCTCGGGAAAATAAAAGAAAAGAAAACTACACCTACTTCATGCGCACGGTCAACAAACCACCGCAACGGTTTGTTGACCGTTGGTTTGCGCCACAAACTATTGCAACGGTTTGTTGCAAGGTTGGTTGACCACCCACGGTCAACAATACACACGCACTGTTGTTGCGAGGATTGTATTGTTGACCGTGTGTGGTGTGGCTCCCTTTGTTTAAATATTATCATAATAAAGTATAGATTATAATAAAAAAACATATATTTAATTAACATGTGCACATATTTGGGCACATCTATATGTGTCCAATATATGCACGCATGTATATCACGTATACACGCTTACGACCGAAATTAAATGTGATGAGTGTACATCACGTTTAATGTTTTGTTTAATTTAATCAATTACCGTGAGTGCAAACACATTTGCAATATTATCATTCTCATCCAACGTCATTCTTAATTGGCTATAATGCATGACATCTGTAAATTCATCACTGCTCTAATAGTAGACTTGCACTGACACGTTAATATCTTCAAGAGAATTGATTGTCCCGATCAATCTCTAGATGTTACAAATCAGTCATGACTACCTAGACAGTATAGTCATGATTGATTTGCATGAGAGAGAGAGAGAGAGAGAGAGAGAGAGAGAGAGAGAGAGAGAGAGAGAGAGAGAGAGGGGATATGCATGACTTATACCATAATACATATATATATTGTTTTAACTAAGCTAATTTTAGATTTGACTTGACTAATATCTCAGGGCGCATTTCCAAATTTGCAAGAGTTAAAATTGGATTTGTCTGGACCGATGGAGATGTGGCATGGGCATTTTCATGATGGAGAATTCTTCTGCAAGCTTAGAGTTCTCAAGCTTCATCATCTCTCAGAGGAATCTGCAATATCCACATGTCATTTTGTTCAAAGTTTAACCAACTTAGAAGAGCTGGTTGTATGTGATTCTTATCTAGAAAAGCTGAGCACCATTATGGGAGCCATGGAAGGCCCAAGTCCTGAGGGAAAAGTAATATTACCATCATCAAGGTTTTCTCAACACCTTAAGACTCTAGATGTGTCATGTTGCAATGAGTTGTCCAACATGTTCACACCGACCATAGCTAGAGATTTGGTGGAACTCACAAAATTGAGGATAAGAAACTGTAGAATGTTGACAGAAGTCATTTGTAACGAGGGAAGTGAGGAGTGCTTTGTGGTGGCTTTCAATCAATTGAAGTATATGGAGCTTGATGGATTGACAGAGTTGAGATGCTTTAGCTCAATCAAATATACTTTGAAGTTCCCTCTCTTAGAAGATGTCATTGTAAGCAGATGTCCCCACATGAAGTTCTTCTCCGAGGGACTAATAGAGGCACCAAAGCTGGAGAGAGTACGAGGGTCAGAAGAAAATTGGTTTTGGAAGGAAAACCTCAACATCACCATCCAAAATTTGTTTGAAGAAAGGGTATGCATTAGTTACCAAATTTATCTACAATTGAATGGTGATGATTTCTAATAGGGTAATTGATTTTTGCTAACCAGAATTTTTACATTTATTGATGATCTTCTTACAGGCTGTGATGTCTCCAGTAAAGAGTATGCGGCTATCTGAGTTCCCTGAGTTAATTGGAAAATGGCACGACAAACTTAGTCCCATCAAGTCATCTTGGCAATTAAAATCACTGACGGTGGATAAATGTCCATCATTTGTTAGTGCTATTCCATCTAGATTGATGCTTCTTTTAAAAGAAATGCGCGAATTGCAAGTGCGCGATTGCGAGTCTCTAGAAGAAATATTTGGTCTTGAAGGGCTTGGGGGTGTGAGGAGCAGTCGGGTGCTTCCTTCCTTGTGGACTTTGGACTTGGTCAATCTACCAAAGTTGAGGCGATTATGGAACAAAGATCTACAAGGATCGTTGGCCTACAATTGTCTTCGTTAT
The DNA here is from genome assembly GCA_030064385.1 of Melaleuca quinquenervia. Taxonomy (NCBI): domain Eukaryota; kingdom Viridiplantae; phylum Streptophyta; class Magnoliopsida; order Myrtales; family Myrtaceae; genus Melaleuca; species Melaleuca quinquenervia. Next base: position 4,295,936 of record CM057724.1, on the reverse strand, counting down.
CTAAGCCTTTATAATTGCAGCAACTTGAGACATGCTTTCGCTCCCTCGATGGCTCAGTGCCTTCCCCAACTGTTGTCAATTAAAATAAAGGAGTGTGGTCAGATGGAAGGAGTGATCGCAGAGGAAGAAGCGCAGGGAAGCGCGGTGGAGAATATTATATTCCCGAACCTTTGGATAATAGAGCTGGAATGCTTGCCCAATCTGACGAGCTTCCTCTCGGGGAAGAATCAAACGCTGGAATGCCCCAATTTAAGGTGGTTGGCCATTGCCCACTGCCCCAAGATGCGTAGTTTGACCGAACAATCCTTGATGGAGATTGACCAGAGCAGTCCTCCACTTTTCACTCCACAGGTCAGCCTCCTTTTTTCTTTACCAGATGCTTTTGATTTTTAGATGAATCGTCTTTTCAAATGGGAGTCCCAACGGAATGCCACCCTAATTGGAATTTGGAAGTAGAACGGTGCTTTGCACGCATTGCATGAAAAAATTTCAGTTCCAGTGCAATGCAACATTCGCTTTTTTTTTTTCCACGCAATCCGCGCGTCTCCCCGTTCACGTGCCTAACTTTCGATCCCGATGGACTCACGGGGCCCGTGAGCACGTTTCGGAAAGCTCGTTCCGAGCCCGACACCGCGGGCAAATGCCGAAGGCGTTTGAGGCCATTTCCGGCGCGCCCCAAGCGCCAAGTGAGATCGTCGAGTGAACCGGGCGCGGAAAGAAAGAAAAAAACGAAAATGAGGGGTGCAACACGAGGACTTCTTTTAATTTTGCTCCCGAAATCCTCAACACAGCATAAATCAAGGATACTGACTAAAACTTCAAAACTGTGAACCCATTCACAAATCAGTCAAAACTGAAATCTTCCCAATCACTGAAATCACGAATCGAGAATTAGTTTTCTCGAAAAATGTGAACTGAAAACCAATTGCACGTCCAACCTGGAGGAAATTAATCCAAGAATGGTTGCCTTACAAGCTAATTGCAAGCGACTTTTTGTTTTTTATTATTCAAAATTGAGGGAACTTTCCTGGACATCATCACGGCAACTTTCCAGAAATTAGAGGGAGGAGGCGTTGCCAGCATTAAATGTCAATTAAGCCAATTTAAAGTCAATGTTCATTGTACAATCGATCATAAATTGTATTTGGGAGCTGTTGCCGTCCAAGTAGAAGAATAACGAAATTTATGTACACATCGAAGAACAAATGTCAATTTTCAACGTTTACTATCGCTGGATTCGGTGAACCCAAGCAAATATCTTTACCGAATTTGTTTTATTTTTTTGTCATTTCTTTAAAAGGCAATAAGTCCGTACCCTCTATTCCGGTTATCTTTTTTTTTTTATCTCTCCTTTTCTGTTACGGATTCTTTACAGGTTTTAATTATTGCTTTTCTTTTCTTTTTCTTTTTTTTTTATGATGGAAGAAATGCTTTGAGTTTTATCTTACTCGAATGCTTTTGCCCCATTTTTCTTTGTAGTCATAGCTAGCATCCAAAACTTTTGTTTACTCCGTAACGTTAAGAGTTACTACTAGTTGTGCATTTACTAATAATGTCATTAACATGTCGTATGTGAGTTGTCATATAATAACATATATCCCCCACATTGTTAAAATACTTCAAAAAGCCATCATAATACTCATTTTAGAATACCAATAGATAGTTAAGTATGAAACTAGTCACCCGATTTTTTGTTAGTGGCAAGTTGCAATCACGTTATTTAATCTATTTGCCAAATATAAGGTATCCCCCAGATTTTTTTAAAGAATTCAAAAATTAGTCATTATCCTCAATGTATAATATCTATATAGATCTAGGAAAGTATGGTAATAGTCATTCTATTATTTGGAGGCGATAAGTCGTAATTGCATTAATTTTATTAAACCAAATAAAAAATATTAATACTCGCTTCTCAGTGGACAAGTCATAAGAGCTTATAACGTCATTGATTTCTGCAAACAAACATAATGTGTTCATAGGGATCATTTGACTAAGGTGGATGTGTTGGCGGGCCATCTGCTACTTATATGATAAACTTGTCTGTTTACATGGTCTGTGGACTTAGGGAACTTTAGAAATATGCATTTGGTTATTGAGATTGTAGCACGTGTGATATAATTTATTTTATCATAATGAAATGAAAATTCCAAACGGGCTCTTTAATGGACAATTTATGGCAGTTCACACAATGGTTCCGTTTTTATTATTATCAGAATTTACTTTGGCATAGCATGTTTCATTTGTTCACGAAGACTAATTGCATTTGCCTATAGATCCTTACTTGTATAAGAAAATTGCCTCAAATATGAAATTCTTAGGAGATTGCAAAAGTATTCATTTCGTGTTTAAGGTTGTAATTGTGTTGTTTGTATCTTTAACTCAACGAAAAATATTTTCCATCTTTTTTTATGCATGAATATTGACAGGTGGTACGGACCATGAATATTTTCCATTTCTTGCACCGCGTTTCGTGCTCATTCCAATGCAATATACTTGGCCATAGTCATTATTCAATCGAAATGAAAAGCATCCAGTAACACCTCCATATTACTAACAAGTTATGGAATGTTATGATTTGTGAGAGGAAGGGACGTTTGGTAATTCTTTCTTTGAGGTCATAACTCAAAATGTAATCAAATTTATTGTGTCGTTTTTTCAATATGGCAGGTACACTTTCCTAGACTTCAGTCGATAGATCTCTCCCACATGGACAATTTAAGCAAAGTATGGACCACCGGTCCTCGGGATACTCTCACTTTTGAATTTTTACGGATTGTGAAGGTTGAGAATTGTAAGAGTCTTGAGAATCTATTTCCGCATTGGATGGCAACAAGTCTAATCAAACTTGAGAATCTTCGAGTGGAGTCTTGTGGGCTTGAGGAAATAGTCGCGAGTGGAGATGACACTTCACACTCTACTACAGCAGAATTTCTTTTCCCGCAACTCACTTCTTTGATGTTCAATGATATGCCACAACTCAAGAGCTTCTGCACTGAATCATCCACTTTGAACTGGCCATGCTTGATAGAACTACGAGTGACTCATTGTGACAAATTGAGCATGTTGTCCTTTGCGGCGTCCATGAAGAAGGGGGCTCAGAGAGACGATCAACACGACCTTTCAGACCGTGAAGCACACTTCCCATTTGAGATGGTATGAGTGCAACTACTCTTCCTCTTTTTCTTCTTTATTCTTTTATTCACCCACCATATCTCATGTGCACTGCATAGTCATGTCATATTATGATATATAAAAGATGAGCCCCTTACCTATCAATTCGCTAACAACATAAGATATTTCTAACATCTTTAAGCACACTTTTCATATGTGGACACCCAAAATGTTTTTAGTAACACTATTAGTGCATCTCGTCACCTAAAATTTCAATGAACTACATATTTTTGTTGATAGAATAAGATATTCCAATAAAAAATGAATTTGGACAAGGTGGTCACCGTACCTCTAATTTTAAAAGTTCTCATAAAAATTTTGATGCGAATTAAGAATGTGAATTTCCTATGGAAAAAATTGAGAATCGAGTGCTGGCAAATAACAATTCCTTCTCAAATAGCAGCTGGATGACCATCTTTGTTCAGATTTTTCTGGGTAAAATGGAATTCTTCTTTTTTTTTTTATCATTCCTATGCCAACACAATTCTTTCCCTTTCTATTTCATCATAATAATATGGGCCCACAGCCAACCCTTGTTGATGCATGGCCATAGTGGAGCATTTGGTTACACTATGCATTTTATAGCAGACTTTAGAAGTTTGAGACTCGTATGCAGGGCTCTAAAGATTAATGAATTGTAATAAAAGGGCCACCTTCCATGGGAGTTGACCCACTTAGGTTCACCTCTCAGAGCACATGATTTATTGCCAAATCTTGTTGAATTTACTTCTCTCATTGTATTGGCAATTCCACAGGACATTCCCACCTTGGAGGGACTTACATTAGACAATAAGGATATCCAGATGATACAAGATGGAAATTTTTCTGATGACATCTTTGGCAAGCTACAAGCACTAACATTGGCATGCTTTCATGATGAAAATCCCGTCTTTCCTTCTAGATTCCTCCTACAAAGATTTCAGAACCTACAAAGCCTTGAGGTCTTTTGTAGTTCTTTTGAAGATATATTCCCTGATGAAGAGGTTGTTGATGAGGGAAACCATCTGGTGTTTGAAAATTTGAAAGAACTTAAGTTAAGCAAGTTACACAGCCTAAAATGTGTCTGGAGAGAAGACTCTTTAGTTCCAAAAATTCTTCAAAGCATTGAATCATTCGAGGTATGGGAATGTCCTGGTTTGACAACTTTATTTCCGACCATAACATCCTTTCAGAATCTGACGAAGCTAGTGGTGAAGGATTCCTTTGGATTGGTACATTTGATAACAATTTCGGCGATCACGAATTTGAGGCATCTCACTGACATGACTTTAATAGGATGTGAAATGATGAAAGAAGTAGTGGAAAACGATGAAATCGGAGAACGAAGAGTGGTTTCTTTTGGGAAGCTAGAACGTTTGACACTCCAACGACTGCCCAGCCTAGAATGCTTCTCCTCCACCACAACTTGCACCTTCAGGTTTCCTTCCTTGTATTATATTGTAGTGGAAGACTGCCCGAAAATGAAGATCTTTTCCAAGGGTATGCTAAGCACGCCAAAACTACAACGTGGGACATTGTTTAGATACATGTGGGAGGAGGCTGATGATCTCAATACAACCATACAAAAGTTATCATCATGAACAAAGTGCACACATGAAATTGGTAAGATCAAATTAATGTCATTCTCGTCAACTATTTGTTTCGCTTGCCTCTGCTTCTCAAATGGTCCAATAGCTGAAGCATCAAAATTCTAAACTTTCCATCTTTTCAGCTTCTTCAGTCATTGATGAAAGGGAAGGGCAGACGCTGCAGGAGGTACAGTGATCTGGATGTTACCAAGACACGGTCAAAGGTTGAGATGAAGTAAATTTCCAATCGAGGTAACTGATTCTATCTCAAATTTCCCCTTTCTCACTAATAAAATCACAGTTTTGCAAAAGAAAGTAGTTTTTTTTTTATTTGTTGGGGGTGTGCGGTAGCTGCCGGCGATGGATGCCGGCGTGATTTCCTTGCAATTTTGCCACCTCAGCATAACTGCCAAGATCACACCCTCCTCATTTTGCATAACCTTTTGCCTTCAACTCTCTTCTCATTCAAACGAATGAATATGTAGATCTGCTATTTTCTTCTTCTTCTTCTTCTTCTTTAGGAACTTGCATAATAAAACCATGAACATTTTGTTTAATGTGCAATTAAGTTCTAAATTTTTAAAAAGAAAGTGTGATGAAGTTGTAAATATTTTGAATCATATGTGGCGAAATCCTTCGCGATGACCACTCATCTAGATTTGCTGACGTGGCATGTTGGAATCTGACTTCAATCTTCTAATAGGCACTGGTCTTTGGTGATTCATATTAATACATTAATCACTTATTTAAATAATCAAGGGTGAATGTTAAAAGCCAGCGTTGAGATTGAGGGAGGAAGGTCCGCAAGAGTACTGGTCTTTCACCTTTTCAACCTATCTTACAATGAATGAAATTTAACCAAGTGACCATGACTCTTAAATAAAAATTAACCTAAAAATCAAATTTAATCACTGTGAACATTCAGGACTCAGGTCTTAGGAACTTCTGAAGGCCAAAGATCTTCAGTTTGTAGCAGGAACCCAATTTTTAACTTTCAATTCTCAGTCGTAGGAATTATTAGTGACTCCTCCCAGCAATAATGTGATTAAATGCCTAATGTAAATCGGGACTCAACACAAGAAACAAAAGCTTGACTAGCTTAAACGCGATCGATAGGACCAGCCGAATTTGAGTAAATTATATTTTCTTTTACCTAATCGTCTCTAACGACTGGAGGTGGTGTTTTCCCTGTCGGTCAATACAAACAATTTCCTTCTTCAGCTCGAAAGGTAGAGCTAGATTCGCTCCCACGCCATCAATTTTTTTTTTTCAAAACAACAGTTTCTCTGATTATTTAATCATTGGCGATGATTATATAAGCTGCACCTAACGCTTGAATCAACCCATTCATTGGTCAAGTCTTCTAACTAGTGGGGTTAATATCTAATGATGATTATCATATTGATAACTTACTAATATAAGATTAATGATTAAGATATCAGAAATACTTGGAATAAAAGTAAGTGGGTCATATTCAAATTTTCAATAAAAATAACTTTGTAATCAATTTTATTGATTTCAATCTTGGTAGCTCTAACACTATATACACGTCTTAATATCTCTAATAATATTCTTGATATACTTTGATTAAATAAAAGATCATCTATCTTGCCGCTGATTCCTTGTGTTCCTTTAATGAGCTTCCTCTAGTATTCATTTGTCTTTTAACTTTTTCGTCACACAAATAAATGTGTTCTCTTATTAAATGCTTCATTTCATTGAGTTAGTTCCCATAAATCCGCAGAACTAATTAAGGTCCGATTTTACAACTCATTATACAGCTTTTGCTCAAGGGATGACTTCTGATGGCCGGAGAGAAGATGGAGAGCACTGGTGAAGTTTTGTACGGGTGACACGTCATTTCTTCAAGATCATAAGTCTCTCAGACACTTCAAACTGGAATGCTGGTAAGTTCTGTTCTTAGAAATTCTTTCGACGTGCTGAGGCTTGGAAGGCTGAAGCATACTAAATACTAGCCTTTTCTTTCGAGTCAGTTCATGTTAAATTATACCTGGCACCGCTTGTTTACATATTTATGTTGACTATATACGTTATAAAACTAGGGTATTCCAAAGAGGTTTGTAAGAAAAAATGGAAAGAATCTTCCCAAAACGCACCGTTTTGAGGTTTTCCAAGCGGTGGAAGTTGGAGAGTGGACTTGGAAAAATGGGATGATATGTTTTGGTTGTCAAAGGGATGGAAGGAATTTACGGAGCATTAATCTGTTTTGTGATGACCTCCTTTTGAGTCTTCAAATACGTAGGGGACTTGGATTTTCACGTGCTCATATTTGACAAAAGCGGAACGGAGATGGATTATCCGCTAATGAATGCTGACAGCAAGAAACCGAACCTTTGACACTGTTAAACTTGTCCGGTGTAAAACGGGAGATGCTGATGATCACTGTAATCTCTCAGTTGGACTTCAAAGGCGAGATGGTTTCTTACTGAAGAGAAAAGAGAAGGACGAATTCATGGACAACCATATCTTCACAAGCCCTCCGAGGAGATGAAATCTGGTCCCGTTGGTTATGTTGATGATGCTACTATTTAACATGCAATTGTAATTGAGTTGAGTTCCAAATCTTAAGGCTTGCAAACTGATCAAGGAGCGAAGCTTCTGCCACAAATTTCAGAAGGTGTGTGAATCTTGGCCTAATAGTGATGCAGACGCTTTATATCAGTTCTTCTCATGCTCTCTACCCGATTAATTCAGGTAGGATGGTAAAATTCCATTCGCAAGGTGAGCCCCACCATGCTGGCTTTTCGTTGTTCTACTTCTAATCGTTCACGGGCGACTACGGCTCTCAAAGCAGCCAACAAGTACAAGCTGCAGGATCCATCCTTCCCAGTTATCCAATCACATAATCTATTGAAGCAAATGTGGTAAGTAAATATGCTGAGATAATAGTCATCTCGTGCAAAATTTGGACATGAATGAAATATTTTACTTTCTTGATTCAGGTATGCCGATGAGATTGTACACGGGTCTGGTTAACATTTCTCGTGTTGGTCATCATAACTTTTATGTTCTCTTCTCATGGATCATCGGTTGATCAAAAATCAATTCTGCAGACTGTCCAAGGCGGGGCTTCAAAGGGACGCATCCATGGAAGAATGCAAACCACAAATCATGGCCAGTGAAATCCCTGTACCACCCACTTCATGGCCCGGGAAAGTTCTCCACAGGTTGGGGCGCCTTTCAGAGAGGAACTTCTCTGAAGAAAGGAGATATCTGTGTGTTCGAGCTTGTTAGAATTGGTAAGTTTGAACTCAAAGTCTCCATTTTTCAGAAGGAATGTCAAGACTTAGGTGTAAACTTTGGTATGGCTGCAGAAAAATCGCTGCTTCACTATGTTTTGTTTAGTTAATCAGATCGAGAAAGCAAACCTTTCTGCTGCAAGTAATGGTGATTTATTTCCTGATTTTTTTGGTGATCAGTAAACATTGACAGGGAAATTACACGTTCCAAAATTCCAAGTTCATTTGTCTATTCATCATAGTATAAATCGAACTCATACATAGCGTAGAGAGTTGATCTAACAGAGAGTTTAGTATATTCCTTCAAGTAATATCTGCCACCGTTGAGGTGGTGATAGTAAAGGAAAGAAAGAATGTCATGCAAAGAGGCTAGTCTTTCTCATTTTCGCCTTACAAAATGGATGAATGACAACAACAATGAATCTTATAATAATTATAAAACCAAATCGCCATAAAATTTCCAGAACTCATGGTTAGCGAGCATCCAATGCCCTTGACCTGTGTGCTTAAAAAATAGAGTAATAACATCATCCATCATTGAACTTGCTCGTATCCCCCCAAATAACTCATTAGTAGTCAAATTATCCAGTAGCTCCTATGAGTCAGACATAACTGGATCAGAAGAAACAGTACAACTCGGCTAGCTGTTTTAGCTGATGAGATTGCTCAAGTTCTCCCGCTGAGAAAGCTCGCGAAGTTAAGGTAATCTTGCCATGGGGCCATCATCATCCACTACCTCACAAGGAACTGCCACGGGTTCCAATCCAGCTCACATAGCGAGGTCAACACAAGCATCTGTATGGCCAGCTCTTTTCACGACACCACCCTCCTTGTACTTCAATGGGAGAGTGTGTCCTGGCCTATTGAAATCCTCAGGTTTGAATCTCTGGATGCGAGGACCAAAACTGTTGTTGCCCTATCACGTGTTGATACGCCTCTAGTTGTCCCATGCTTTGCATCCTGTAACATTATCTCTTAATTATTATCCATCAACAAGGTATGAGAAGAAGAGCTGATTGAAGAAAATAATTAAGCATCTTACAACGTACCACAGTGACGGTGAATGCAGTCCGAAGCCTCTCATCAATATTCCTCTGCTGCACCATCAAAGGAAGTTGCAAGCGCTCGAAATATTTCCTCTTTCATGCTCACGCAAACAATCCCAAAGTGTCATGCTTCGCAATAAAATGCCACATCCTCAGGTGTTGCCATTTCTTTCTGCTGCCATTAGACGATCACCCTCATTCTCTCTGTCCTCATCGTCCACCACCACTACAATCTGGAATTCAGTTCCAACCATGATATGGACGGTTACGGGGGAGCAATTGAAATGCATTCGATAATGTAATGCAGAGAGCGCACCAACCTTTCCTTGGCAGATGTCCTCAATCACTTTAGATGAAAAACGAATTTGAGACGAAGGGTGGACCCTGAAGCGGGAAAGTAGATGATTTTGAGTTTGGTGCAGACTCTGCATGAAAGAAGGCCTCTGTTTGCGTTGCAAAGGCCTTAAATTCGAAACAATCGGGCACCGCGTTGTAAATTAGAAGAGACGCATGTTGATGTTGATGCTCTGTTTTCATCGACAAATCTGTTATCATGTTGATGCTCTTGCATTGTCATAATTCATCAACAGATCTGATGGTCTTGTGGATGCTCGTGTTATGTTTTCATGCACATTGGACCCCAGGCGTGATTTTGAAATCTCACTTTCTTTAGTTTATGAGAGAATCATAAAATTACTGATGTTAATAGAAGAGATTGTCTTTTTCATTTTTTTTTGGGCTAATTAGGTCTATATATGGAAAGAAGGTAACTATTATTTATGAACGTAGAGGATGTGGTAGAAATGATTAGTGTTCGCAACCCATGAAGAGTTACAAAGGTAATACCAAAATTACGTACCTTAATGTTAAGTCTAATACCGGAGTATTACTGGTATTTTCTTGGCCTTTTTTCTTTACTGTTTGCTTGTATTCATTCTATTTCTCATCGTATATTGCTTCCCAAAATATCTACATTCGGCAGAGTGTTACTTGTGAATCGATAAAGAGATACATCTAGAAGAACAGGGAACGACCCTTACGTGTTTAGACAAATCGTGGCTGGCGCAGCTCAGGACCCACAAACACAGTTCTGCAGCAAGCACATCAAACGATTGGCCCACATTCACGATAGAAGGTTGTCCGCATCAGATGTGTGCATGCTTGAGCTCGTTGGCAGAAATGATGTTGTGCTCAAGGTCTCCGTCTTCAGCAATGCCGGTCAGTCGAGATGAACATTGGAAGCTTCACTTGATGCTGTCCATGAGTAAAGCGTCTCCTACTAGTATGAACTAAAGATACCTGCCGTAGCATTTTCCCTCAGTTCCTGAGAACTCATCCATCTTTGGATCATCTTCTCCCCCTCGTCCTCGCCTCCTGGCTCTTTAGGCTCGAAGGACTTGAATCATGGCTGCACAGGTATTAAGCTGTTGAGCCATCCACAATTTGGTTTTGGCTTCCTCCATAGCAAACCAAACAGATTACATCACATGCACATTTCGGTGACATTCCATTTTTTATTGGCATGGCAATCCAGATGCTAAGGCATGTTATAAAATCAGAATCCAAGACCACTCGTCCGGATAAATTCGACAGTTTACTTATCATGGCCGAATTAGACTGTAAGAGCGAGATCAAACCAACAAACTATGTTGATAATTATTTCATGAATTGGTTATTTAATAGACATATTCTGCATTCATGATAAATGTTTTTCGCTAAATGTGAAATAATTAGAAAAATATTGCTCTTTTTTTTTTCTAGAATTAGTCAATCTTCAAAGTCCCATAATCAAAATTGCATTCAATATCGGCACTAGCAAGAAATAATTGTTAAGATGGCCAAAATTAACAGTCATTTCAGGGCAAAGTGTAGGACTTTTTGTTTTTATTTATCTTATTAAAAGGAAAAACGCACTTCGAAAGGCGTGCTCTGTTTGCTGAAACCACCGTCACATAGTACACGTGGCAGCTGACGTGTCATTGTAAATCTATTTGGCAGCTGAGTACGCAACCTTTTCTTTGAATAACACATCCTTTGCGGATATGGATCTCCTACCTCATGGGTTCTGAGGTAGGAGGCACTTGGTTTCAATCTCAGCCGTAAGATGAGATCCGACGGCTGAGATTAGAGGGCGCTAGAAAAGACCTAAAATTAAAAAAAAAAAATAAGTTCATTTTGAAAAAGAAGGCAAACGCATCGTCTTCTGCTCCTCCTCCCTCCCTCTCGTCCTTCATCTTCTTCCAGTTCCAACCTCGCCTCTTCCTCTCCCCCTTTCCTCTTCTCCTCCTCCACCGACCTCGCCTCCTCCTCTCCCAGCAAGTGTACGTTAATGTCCGATGACGGCGCCAACAGTGAAGCAGCCGCCTCAACGGGACTCTGCGATTACCTTGTTGGACATCTCCCTCTCTCTCGCTCATAAGAGTCCCGCCGATGGCAGCTACTGGGTTCGAGCTCTGAGGGAGTCGCATGAGCTCGGTCTCTTGCCCAACGCCTGCAAGGCGGTAAAGTACCTGGAGCCGGTGATGTCGCAGGACCTCCCCCGCAAGTTCCCGGACAGCTCGTCCCTGGGCTTCGACTACTCGTATATCTCGATCCGGGCTCCCCTTCTCCCTCGCTCCCACTTCCCCGTCGATTCCGGTAGCTTCGCCACTCCGAGGAAGCTCTGCTTCGGGGGTTTCGGTCAAGAGAAGACGGCGACGAGGAAGAAGAAGAAGATTAATATGTCGATGAGTAACAAGAAGAAGAAGAAGTCCAAGAAGATGTCCACGAAGGTCTCCGATTCGTCGCTGAATCCGATGAATGTTGGTTGTGCGCCCTTCGCCAGAAAGGTACTGGGCTACTCGATTCTCTCTGTTCTCCTTAATTTGTAGAAATTGATTCCATTTCATCATTCTTCTCTCTGGTTTTGTCGTTATTTATTAAAAAAAAAAACTTGCAGGGCCAAGACATGGTTATTTGTATTTCCTTGGAACAATGAAGAACCAAAATTTAATTCTCGCATAACAATAAGCCATTGGCACAAGTGAAATCCTGCTTGCACTTATTTTGCAGATCCAGAATCAGCTGTCCAGGAGCAAGCTCTTGCTCTTGTTCGCAATCTTGTTGATGGATGTGTAAAGACTATTGACTATGTATTTGCTGAGAACGGGATTATATTGGATGCTATGGGAAGGCAGCTGCAATATGCTTCAAAAGCTGAAATAGGTATCCAGGTCAGAACTACTTTTTTGCATAATTCTTCATATTCTAGTATCGAAATGATTCGAGTGTAAAAAGAACATGATCATCAAGCTACTTGCGGAACCAATGATCTAAAGAGACTGGTGAAGAAATTTGTCAAGGCCAATGACCCTAGTTCCAAACAAGTTGACATAGATTTTGTCCTAGACTTGAGATCAAGTGGAATGAGATGAGAACAAGATTTAAACAGAATCAGGAGAATGCACTTGATGGCTTGATGATTTAAGTGGATATACTGAAATCAAGTTCATATTGTTTGATATGTTTTTCTTGGGCATATTTAGCCTTCTAGGTGAATGTTACTAGCATTTGATAGGTGGCTCGAAAACTTTTATTCTGCATTCTTCAAAAGACCGTGATTTTAGGGTTGGCTGAAATATTTCCGTTGTCTCTTGGGATGTAGTGTTATATTGGTTCTTTTGTTATCAGCATCCAAAGACACTGTGTTTGGTAGGTTAGAACAACATGTGGCCACCAGCCCCTTCATTGTCATTGGACAGTGCACTGCAGTCTGTAGTAGTATCATGTTGCTGGTCCGGCAACCACCCACATATCACTGTCCTAAGCATAGCATTTATTTTTACTCCCATCAATGAAACACTTGTCTGCCAAAAAACTGTGCTTTAAGTAAGAGAACAAATCAAGTTCTTTCTTTTATTTAGATTTTAATTTTCGGAGCTCATTTCCTGAAGTACTAGTTTTCTGGATGAAAGTAGTAGCTTAATAGATTTTACGTTGCAGTTTGGATACTGCTTTCCACCATGGGTTGTTTCAATGACATGTTTATTTTGTTTCACCGAAGTTGAAAATTCAGTATGAGAATTTCTTGTTGTACAAGTGACCATGAGGAGTTATAATGACACTACTTCTGCATAAGGTTGAATCTCAACACGCATCTTTTACAGGGAATGTATGCACTAAGCAACGTTGCAAGTGGCAGCAAAGTTCGTGGATGCTGTCACGGAGCAACTGTTTCAACATGGAAGAATGAACACAACCATTTATCATGAGATTTTTGCACAGCAATGACAACCAGTTACGAATAGCATCAGTTTGGGTCCTATTAAATCTCACTACATTCTGTCATGGCACGTTCCAAAGTTAGGGAATGCTGGGATAATTTCGCAATTGAGAAGTGTGGTCAATGACCCCTGCCTGGATGTAAAGGTCATACACTACATATATCACCTTAATGTGCATTAAATGGGCACTTGCATTTGGTAGTTTGCTGACCATTCCTGGGCCCTTTGCTTGGTGCAGCTTCGAGTAAGAACAACACTAGGTCAATGCATGAATTATGGTGACAGCACGATCTAATTATTCACGGTTGACCTAAATTACTGAGAAAAAAGGTATTCTCCCATGCCTAATTCATCCAGATCTTGCTTCAGATGTTCAGTTTATTTCCCTTCTTTTTATTTAAATAGTCTGGCATTGGTCAATTGAGGTGGATATCACTTAATTGTCAAGCCTAAGAGCGGTCCTTCATTTTTATTTGCATTTAATCCAATCATACCACCTTATTGTCTCTTTGAACTAAATCCCACGGTTTTGCTCTTGCTTAGTGTTGTTGCCCTTTTACAATTGTAATTCATTTTTTGAATCGGCATTGCTTTGAAAAAAATCTAGCAGAGCCATCGTCAGTTGTCTGTTTAAAGCTATAGAGGGTACACAGGTTGATCTTGCTTTTGCTTGTCATTATATCAATCACGCACCTACTTTGAACATTTTTGCAGGTTTAGTGGATTGCAATTATAGTTTTTCTTCGAAGCAGCACGGGGAGCTTTTATGGTGCCCCACCAATTACCTGGGTTGCCTTAGGATGTTACACTATTCCAATTCTGGAATTTTGAATAGTGATTTTTTACTGACCACGATTGTAGACTGACGCTATCTGTGTGTGTCATGTGGTCTCTAGAGTGTTTGCAGATTGCTGCATTATATATATATATATATATATATATATATATATATATATATATATATATATATATAAATATATATATAAATATATATGCAGATGTAATAACTTCCGTAAATTCAAAAATTTTGAAGTACAACAAACTGCGCTTGGATATTGTTCCGGGGTGTTATTTTATTGCCAATTGGAAATGATCTTCTCGAGCTCAATGACTTGAGATACTTTCTCTGTCTATAGTTACTCGAGAATTTTGATTCTTGAGGCTTTTTTCCTTTTCTTTATTTGGAACCTTGAGGTAAAATATTAGCGAAGGCCTCGCTTCTCTACCATCTTGGTTCATCCCATGCTGTTTTGGGTCAATCTAGATTTGCCTCCTTGAATATGTTATGTTGACCAATTTAGGTGAGATTAAGCTATTGCTTCATAGTAGCAAGAATTTGTGAACACGCTGCGACTACCGAGCTTTTTGTTAGCTTCGAAAGACATGGCTGGCTGCTCAATTCCCAAGATCTGTCGAGACGCCTAAATGCTCTTGAAAAAAAAAAGTCTCCTATGCATCGTAATGGCACAAGATTGCCAGTGCTTTTTGTTAGTAGTTGCTAGTATTAATAGAGCAAAAGAGATGTCACGAAAACAGTGAAAGTTGCAACACATGCATCTGCTTATGCGAACTGGTTAGGTTCGACAGCATACGAATCACAGCTGAAGAGTATATAAATGATTTCCAAAGTGAATGCTATTTGTCGTACCAAGATGGATGGCGCAATCAAGTGTCAAGGGTAACGTCTGAAGCTTATTCCCCTGGTTGACAGTTTGTAAAGGGTTCCAGCCTTCTTAATAATTTTAGGGATCGAGCGCAGCAGCACAACTCATGCACTTAAGCAGGCCTTGATATATACTGGTCTGTATGAATGCTGTAAAGGAAAATTGAATTCTAGGCCGGCTGCTTTGCTGTCATTGTCGATTCTAACGAAATAAAAATGATCAATTCGCCGGTTTAAATAGGGAAAAGGAATAGAGAAGCCCCATTCCTTCACTAAGCTAAATCGTTGCTGGTTCCAATTTGTACAACTTTAAAGGCATCTAATTGGATATAAATAGATGGAGAATGACATCACTTTTGACTTGGTGGCATGGAGAAACCTGAAACGGGAACGGTAGCGATGAAACAGTGATCCAAAAGTTGCAGATTTAGATCCAAATAGAGCAACTGATCATCCAATCTTCTCGGTGTCGGTATCATCTAAAGGCCATGTCACGGTCTCAATGAGCCGTTCATGCATCAACTCCAAGTTCTCGTCGGAGATTTCTTTGTACATTTTGGCATGATCACATTTCTGCCGCTTGAACATCCCTTCATTCGCAAAAGAGGCCATGTCATTCCTATTGCATTTATCGCACATTTTCTTTAATTTGTTAAGGTAAAAGTTTTGGAGGGTCTGCACCAGCTCTCCACACACACACGAGCACACATATATGTATATAGTCCTCTTCTAGTGAACCTTGACCAGCTTCCATAGGACCTAACTCAAGATAAAGCGTGTTTAATTGCGTGTGATCCAGAATGCTTGTTCACTAACATCAAACTATGCTTATTTATTTCATCACTATCGAGCACTAGGAAAATACGACTTAGAAAAAGATGAGCAAAATCTACCCGGGAACTAAGGCAAATGCAAATGGTAACTCCCCACTCTAAAGCAAGACATCCTCACAACGTCAATATCAAACAGGCGGTCCCATAACATTAATCTAATTCACAAAGGAAAGAGTTCAAGGTAGTCATACCGTATGTTTCCCGTGAAAAGAATGAAGACTAATCAACTATGAACACGAGCACTATTCTATTTGGATCCATATGAACTAGCTGATGCAAATGTTTTGTACCTTGATCCATTTTCTGTAAAGGTAAAGACTCGTTATCATCACTCTTTCAGCAAGAACATGTCTCTCCTGTAAATCAAAGAAGGAAGCCCCACATTGTAAATACTTCACATATCATTTTAAGCATTCAACAGTTTTTTATCACCAAAGAGCGTTAACTTCTCAATTCTATAGATAATTCATGTCAATTAAGGATGATGTACATTGAAGATTAAATCTCTCCCAGAGTCAAGTCCTCGTATATGATATCCATTTATCATTTGACAGACTTTCTAAGCTTCAAAGACTACCTCCCCAAGGATTCGTATGAAACGCTTTCCATCTCCAGGCTTGTTTTCTGCAACGAAACTTGGCATTGGAAAGTTGAAGCAACATCAGATAAAAGAATGCATGTCACAAACTATATATAACAATATCAACAATAAGCACAACTTCAGAGCATTAGATGAAACTGAGTAAACTAGATGTGCCATGTCATTTAGTAAGCTTCTTGTAGGGTCAAGATCTAGTATCTCTAGCATGATTGTTGTGAAAATAGCACATTACTTGGCTGCTGTCTCTCCTAGTCCTGTTTGTTACAGACTTCCCAGTCATTTTTGACAAATGATACGAACGAACAAGCTGGTTGAAAAGAGATCTCGAGAGTCACTTCAAATATCTTCGTCCTTTTGTAATGACACGGCAATCTAATTGTTAGGTATTGCTGCGATTGATTGATAAAACAGGATGGAGAGCAGTCCTTTTGTTAAGAACCGTCCTCACAGCTATACAGGTGAAATAGTCGAGCATTTGCTGCAGATAGGAAACACAAATTCCAGCTAACTCACCTCTTAAAAATGTAAATTTCGAATGCAAACTTGACAAAACCAGAGAGAAGAATGATGAAATGGAATCGATTTCCACAAATTAAGGAGAACAGAGGGAATCGAGTAGCCCAGTACCTTTCTGGCGAAGGGCGCACAACCAACGTTCATCGGATTCAGCGACGAATCGGAGACCTTCGTGGACATCTTCTTGGACTTCTTCTTCTTCTTGTTACTCATCGACATATTAATCTTCTTCTTCTTCCTCGTCGCCGTCTTCTCTTGACCGAAACCCCCGAAGCAGAGCTTCCTCGGAGTGGCGAAGCTACCGGAATCGACGGGGAAGCGGGAGCGAGGGAGAAGGGGAGCCCGGATCGAGATATACGAGTAGTCGAAGCCCAGGGACGAGCTGTCCGGGAACTTGCGGAGGAGGTACTGCGACATCACCGGCTCCAGGTACTTCACTACCTTGCAGGCGTTGGGGAAGAGACCGAGCTCATGCGACTCCCTCAGAGCTCGAACCCAGTAGCTGCCATCGGCGGGACTCTTATGAGCGAGAGAGAGGGAGATGTCCAGCAAGGTATTTTTCCTTTGTTCCTAGTTATCTTTCTTAACTTTTTAACTTTTTATTTTGTTTTATCATGATTAACTGTCAATACTTTCTTTTTAGGTACAAACTTAATAGATGACGTAGAACAAAAATTGACAATTTAATAGTTTGACAATCCTATGACAAAAATTGGTACGAAATGAGTTAGAGTGCGAGACATTGTACATAAACTATTCTATACAATAAATGTTCGTATAATGTTACTTGATGACCATGCGGGCTATACTTTAGATTTGGTGTTGCTGTAGAAATACGCTTTGAAATATTAATCTATACTATTGATCAAGAAAGCCAATGACCAATTGGACCTCAAAATTTTACAAAGAGAACTCCCCAAAAGACCTGAACATATATCTAAAAAGATTCTCAAGTAATCGGTAATTCTCTTGCCTTCTAATTTCTAATTCAAAATAATTTTCAAATATTCCATAATATTCTGAAGTTTTCTTAAGAAATAGTGCATAAAGAAAAAATACATTGTTCTTCACAATAAAGATATTATACTTAATTGGCATCTCTATATTGCTATAATTGAATAAAATGGAAATATGATAATCATAAGTAAACACTGTCGTTTTCTTGAGAAAGGATACACAATCAAAAATTAACTAATAAATTATGGAGGGGCAGTGCAATGGCTCAGGATAGTGTGGAAATGATCTTCCGATTAGTGGTGGTGGTTGACTGTGGGTCAATGTGGAAGGGCTTCAATTGCTCGAAATTCCATATGATCTTCACAGCGAGCCAAAGTTTGTTTTTGAAAAGTAATTATTTATTATTTAAAATGCTAACATGGCAATTTTTGGTGGGAATTCTCGTTGTTGGCGCTTAGGTGATCGTTTTGAAACTGTTGGTACTAAAATGAGCATTGTATACAACTTTTGAGACTCATTGTGTTATTCTCTATATCTTCTTATGACATCTTTGCAGAAAAATTAGGATTCCATCTAAAAATCGTTATTTAATCCCATCCATTTTGTTGTGGCTTGTCAGCTTTCCAACACCCTCAATCCATTTTGTGATCTTTGAAGAAAAATTAGGATTCAAAAGTTATCAGCATATAAACAAAGCACATAAGTTTGGTAAGATCCAATTATGTGATTGCCATACACTTTTTTTTTCCGCAGCTCGCCTTTGCTTCTCCAATTGTCCGACACCTGAAGCACCATAAGTTCTAAATTTTTCATCTTAGTAACTTGTCCAGTCACTAACAAAGATAAGGGCAGATGCTGCAAGTGCCTTATAGAGCTAGAAGTCATAGAGGCACATCAGAGTTTGAAATGAACAAAATTTTTATTGAGGTGAGGGATTCTATTTCCAATGTCCCTCTTTTTCACCAATAAAATCACAGCTTTGCGAAACAAGGGAGAGCTGCTTTTGAGAACTGAAAAATGGTGATGGAAGTTCTTTTTCTTAAGAACTGAAAATGGGAACAAGTTTCTCGCATGGATGCTAAAATCAAGGGTGGAATTTTCTCTTCACCTGGAAAAACTCTACGGATTAGTCCTGTGGGTTGTGAAAATAGACCCTCCCATAAATTATTACCATAAATTTCCACTAATTGATTTTTTTATATGGTAAAAAGTAGTTCGTATTAGGTAATTTATTAATAACATTAGGCAAGTGAATAAATGACTTTCAACATGATGACCGATTGCTAATTGATTGAAAAATTAATGTGCCAATCAAGCAGATCCTCGATCATAGGACCAAAGCTAATACATAGGTAATAACATAGTTTTCTCTCATTTGCCACCTCACTTCAGCATATCTTCCCATTTCACACCAACCACATTTTGCATAATTAACTTACCTAAACAACCCATTTCCTTTCTTTTTTAGCAACTCTCTCGTCATTCAAACATATGAGATGTTCGTACATTCTTTTCTTTTCCCCTTTTTTGAGCAAATTGCAAAAAAAAAAAAACTGTGAAGCATTTTGCTTAATGTAGAACCAAAGTTCTTAAATTTGAAAACTGCGATTAAACATTTTGAACCAGATGCAATCAAATCTTTTCCAATGACTACTTAACTAAATTTGCTAACGTGGCATGTCAGAATCCGACATCGATTTTCTAATAGATATTGCTATCTAGTGATCAATACACAAGTAGATTCAGATAAAGTCAGTAATCAAAATAATTGGAAAAACTAATGATGAAAGTTAAAGCCCGTGTTGACATTGAAGGAGGAAGCTCCATCAGACGACTGTCATTGGAAAATTATGTAATAAACTTTTGTCTAATAAGCATTTTTTATATTGATGGGCGACACGGAATTTAGGAGACTGCTTAGTGGAGTTCATTAATTGTCTAATTTGAGGAACGTGTACATGTCTATTTAATTAAAAATAATGAATTTGAAATGTATGTGACACATACACAAGAACTTAATTATCTTGTTTCAAATTTAGTATCCGTTACTCTGTCCGTCTAAACTCTCGTTAATTAGTATACGTGGCAGCTGACGTGTCATCACAAATCTATTCAGCAGCTAAGTAGGCTAACATGTCATGCTTTTATTTTTATTTTCCCTTCTTTTTTTCCTTCTTTGGAGACGTCTTTGAAATGGCAGAGTAGCAGAGCAACCTTCTCTTGCGAGCCCGAGAGCGTGAGCAGAATCATGGGATAAAGACTTCGCTTTTGAGTGGAGGACCTGGTTTACATTGATGGAGATGAACTCTGGAAGTGTCACTTTGGCACATCCAAAATAAATTCAATATTACTGATTCTATCTCGTTAATTTAGTCTTGGCGGATTAAAGTAGTGCAATTCTATTTTCTTTGGGGTTTGTGAGGTTCATAATAATTCAGATGCACATTCATTAATGTCACATTTCAAATCAAAATTTACCAAAAAGGATGTGTTTCAAGATCAAAGCGATAGTTAAAATTTGAAACACTTACCATGAAAATTCAGAGGTGTGACTTGTTGGTTTCTAATTCATGCTTACGCGAATGAAAGTGAATTCTATTTTTTACAATCTCTCAAAATTTGCAAAATTCTTGATAAGCCGTTTGTATACCGATGGGTGACATTCAATTTAGGAGATGCTAAGTATAGTTCATGGGAAAGTATTAGAAAAGTTTTAAACATATTATATGTGTATCAATTTTAAACCTTCTAACTTAGTGTCAATTAAGTCATTCCGGCTAATCTTAATCAAATATGGCTGATGTGGATGTCAGCTAGCCTACGTGGCTCCATCGGCGCTAATATGGACAATTTCTAAGTATTATTTTAATGTTCTTTTGATTTTTATTGTTTATTGATTTTCTTTTTCCTTTCCTTTATTTTTTCATTTCTTCTTCCTTTTGCCAATAACCGGCCGCTAGCCATGCTAGGGTAGGCTTGCTTCGCTCAACTAAGGACTTGGGCGAGGGTTGCTGTTGCTCACCACGGGCAAGGGGAAGCCCTGATCAGGCGAGGGTGAGCACATGTCAACTATATTCAAACAAAATCATCTGGAATAAATGAATCAGCACTAATTTAAAAGGATTTGGACTAAAATGACGCTTTTAAAAGGGTTAGGGCTAAATTGACATTAACACGATAAGTTTAAGATTTTTTAAATATTTTTCCTTATGGGTCATTAGTTTTCCAATGTGAAGGACACATTCGCGTCAGTTTTCATTAAAAAATGATGATTTTGAAACGTACGGGGCACATACACGAGAACTTACTAAATGCCTCGTTTCGAAATTTAACATCCGTTGTTCTGTCTGTCTAAACTCCCTATTAATTGGCATACGTGGTGACTGACGCGTCATTACAAATCTATTCAGTAGCTGACTAGGCCAAAACAAAAGCATGTCGTCTTTTCATTCTTTTCTTTTTCCCCCCTTTTGCTTTGAAGACGGCTTCGAAATGGCGGAGTCGCAGAGCAATCTTCTCTTGCGAGCCCAATAGAAGGTTCGCCAGCAACTCGAAATGGAAGATTTGGTTGCTTGGGACGATACATCGACTGATCAGGGTTTCAAGTTGGGGCATTTTCAGTTGACAAAGCCCTGAAATTTATTAGATCGATCACTGCATTGTCGATTTCTAGAGAAAGGCGGAGAGACTGAGGGTTCGATTGATAGTTCTGTTCCGCGAGCAATCAGGAGGTTTTGCAATCACGGCGTCAAGATTTAGCGATTTGCTTGCACGCTATCATAGTTCATCGGAAAAATCCGACATTTTGCTGATGACCCATGTTCTAATTTTGATGCTTATTGGATCCTCGACGTGGTCGATCCTGCTATGAGATTTAGTAATTGAGATTGTGCATTGCTCCCAGCAAAGCATCTGATATTTATTTTCTTTTCAAAACAGCTGAGGGCGTAACGTTGGCACTTGCCTGGGGCCTCATGTCCATGTCAAGTCATGAATAAACTTGAAAAGACCCCATTCAACTATGGTCGATCCAAATGTAGGAGATAACGGGAAGTTTTATGATAATACTTTTAAAAAATTTTAAGGGCCCTAAAGTTTCAAAATTTGATTGCATCTGCACAGTTTCAATTAGCTTGTACTCGAATAAGTCGATAGCTAGACTAATAAATAGAAACACAATTCTTTCTCGAATATTGTGTGCTTCACTTCTTGCAAGCTAGTCACCGGTTGGTCTATCAATTCGGATCATTCACCACGTAACCTCGCCGGTGCTTTTACAATTCCCGGTACTGCTCATCGCTTCTTCTTTTTCCCTTTACTTTAGGGACGCACTGTCAAGCATCACCACCTCTATCGCCAAGCAATCCAAGAATTAAGTACATACGTTCGATCTCTTTGTGATTAGTTCTTCTCTCTGTTTCTGTCCACGTCGGGTAAGTCATAGTAAAGCAGGGCGACGTCCGGTGAACATGGATGGACGAAGGTAATAAGCCAATGGCATGGGTCTTGTGATGAATATAGGAGATTGATTGTTAAATATGTAAGTTCCATATTTTGGTGCTCTTGCGTGATAAGCTTCGATTGTTGTTGCGCTGGTATGGCGTGCTTTGATTTTGGGTTTTGTGTAGACTCTCGGTTGGGATTGAAGAAGGCGAAAGGAAGAAGGCAATGTAAGAATAAAAACAATTATTATTAATTAGCAAATTGGAATATGAAGAAAAGAAATAATAAGATGAGTTTAATTGATTTTGTTAACGTCGGGCTTGAATAGGGTTAATGAGCTTGGAGCTTGGCTTGGTTTGATAAATTTGGGTTTGCTTGGTCTAGGTGAATCTGGGCTGGGCTTGATCTACACATGAGCTGGGGCTCAATTCGATTTAATAGATTGGGCTTCTTTTACTCTTGTTTTCGAAAGGGGTTGGGATAAGATCCAATCCAGTGAGACCAAAGTCGGCCCATGTTCGGATCCGGCCCACTGGCCCGGTCCAGGTCCCTATTTTCGCTGAAAATTGGTTGGAACTTGAGACTTTGATTAGGTTGTGGGATTTTAGTACCAAATTCAGCTTACTTCTTTTAGTCAACATACCTATAGTTTGAAGATTTTAATGAGTGCATTTGATATTGTTGAGTTTTAGTATGTTGATTCTTTTGAACGAGGAATATGATTCAATTTGAATTTAGCTCATTGGGGTTTTTGTTCTCGGGCTAAACAAGGAGGCCATATGTATTATTTGCTTGATATTTTCTTGGGTTTACTTTCGTACACTTTACTTCTATTCTGCGATTGTAATTGTTTACTTTTCCTTGATTGCTGCAATCGAGTCATCGATCATAAATCTCTAGTTGTTCTCGTGTCTCACTTGGCTCCAAGTTGATCCCAACATGCCAGAAGCAATTCTATCACATGATAAATTTTTCTTAGGGTTAATCAAACTAAAATTGCTTACATTAATATCGAGTGAGATATGGGCTTGGTATAGAAAAGGAAAAAAAATTAGTCCTTGGATGGCCTAACTCAAGGAAGGCACGACTGGGGATGAGTGCATTTTTTTCCTTGAAGAAGCAACATAAAAGAATAGCTCTAGTCCCGAAAAGTATAGTAATTCATGTGAAGAGATCAACAAGCATCAAATTTCTATTGCAAGTAGCATATTCTTCTTCCAAATTCAAACATTCATGATATCGTCCAATAATTTCCAAGTTCATATAAATGAGATTTTGATATGTCTGCTGGTATATGTCATGAAAATGAATCTACCAAAATTGTTAATTTCGCATATAGATGGTAATGCTAATTTATTATTATTATTTTTTATACAGAGTTTGCGCACATTTTCACATATTAAACAATAATCCCGACGCCTCCAGTAGAACAATGGATGTGAATAGTGGCCAAAGCACTTCTGTTTACAGAGAAGTTAATAGGTATATCGATAATCACGTTATTGTCCCATTATCTAATGGCGGCCTTTTCTTTGATAAGATCTTCTTTTGGGGATTGTCCTTTTAAGAGAATATTAATGAACAGAGCAGCTTGTGAAGAAATATCCAAGGGACTCTCCTTTCCTTGATTCCATTCTTCCTTCGTTATTTCATCACGAGGATTCCTTACAACACATTCAGGATAGTAACATGTCATATTGTTTCTGATACAAACCAACTAAACTTGGGAAAACACGATGATAGTCGTTGAAATTTACCCCTTACGCTGGTGGAGAGCAATCTATTCTTCTCTCATTTCTTTTATGGTGAAGGGACAAGAGCCTAACTGACTGATTGGCATGGGGAAATTCATCTAAACTCGGTCCGCTATCGGGTCCATCAGACTGCTATTTGAGCACTGCATATCATGATTAATCAATCGGTAATTAGCTTTAATACGAACGGAATGTATATCTATCTCATCAATCTTTTCGCGATTATTCATGTTAGTTCTAATTACCAATCTACATTAAACCATTTCGATACTAAGTCAAATAACAAAACGTATATGCAATTGTTTATCAAAGTTTTCATCTTTAGACAAGCATAACCAAATTGGATACGTCTAGGCATCCCAGTGGGCTTCAATTAGCCAGTAAATTTGAATATGGGAGTCCATTTTCAAAGTAGTGATGAGAGCATGTCATCCAAAGAGATGCGTCATAAGATCCCAAACTGAATTCATCAACGATACGTCTTTGAATTCGAAAGCTTGCCTCGTAAATTAGTTTGGCTTTAGCTTGAATTGTTTGCCATTCAAAATCCTAGCTCAAAAAATGTTTCAGACAGATCGTGGATCGTGAAGTGAAGTTGAGGATCCATCACCCCCTTGTCAAAAAATGAGGACCAAATTACATTTACCTTGTTCTTGGCAAAGTCCAAACTGCAATCACTAAAATTTGGTGGCGTCACTCATAGTTTTACAAACCAATGTTTTTGGTCACTTTACGCTCTTTTAACTGGTATTCACATATTTGGCCAGTGGCAGGTAGTTAAAAACAAGAGTTCCTAGTTCCTACTAATTATAACTTATAAGTATTACATAGCGAATGATCTGGTGATAACATTAACTCTTGAGTTCTTCTTTGACATCCTTATCGAAGCTATTCTTTCCAAGAGAGCAGCCATGCATCATTACGCCAGCTGCAGGATTGAACTATCCATGCAGAAATGGGGTCCATATGCATTATATTGTCTGACCCAGGCTTTGCCAGAGGTCGTCCACTGTTGAAGTGAATAAAACTGGCCCGGAGGATACGATAATGTGGCTTAAGCATTGGTCAATGGGGGCGTTCCCATTCCCGCTCAAATCCACCTTTAACAAAGATAATTCTCTGAAAATGCTAAGAAGACGAGACCGTTGATTATTTGTAAATGACTCGGCCTGAGGAGCATCAAGCACGAGATTTTGGCTGCAATGCGGAAATAAATCAATAGATTAAATGACAAGCCATCTTGGAAATTGTTGCAAAATAACGCGAAAGTTAAAGGATTGTGCAATTCAAATTGCACGCGAGAGAAAGAATTTATTCAAAAATTAAAGAGGACTACGTAACTTGATCGAAGCGTCGGTATCTACTCCATGAGAAAAGACAACCATGAAGGACTTACTAATCAATTGAAGAATTATGAAGTTAAAATCACTAAGGTTCAATTATTTTTCAGACCTAAACTACATCCAAACCCACGGTAGTTATGCGGATACCATTCTATCGCTTTATTCTTGGGAAGGACCAGAGTTTGGTGTTTCCCAATCTTTCGTCGGTCGTGTTAATGTCATTGTTCTATAAAAAATATTATAAAAAATATTAAATTATATCATCTATGACACATTTACCTTAAACTTTTTTTGTAAAACCAAAAATCTCAAACTTGTGCTTGTGTAACATGTTTCCTCAAACTTTTTTTGCGACACAAAAATCTCAAACTTATCTCCTTATAGCACATTTATCTTAATTTTATATGACATTAAAAACCCCGAACTTGTACCGTTGTAACATATTTACCTTAGAATTTTTCTTCTTCTTCTTTTCTTTATTTTTTGACATCTAATTTGGCTAGTTTAAGGGCTTCGCAACCCTCGCCCAGTAGCCAGCGAGCTTTGGCGGTTCTCGTCGACCTCAGCTCACTAGCCAAAGTGGGTTTTCAAATAAAAAAAAAAAAGAGAAATCTTAAGTAAATATGTCACAAAAATGCAGGTTGAAAATTTCAGTTTAAAGTAAATATATCATAATAAAAACATGTGCTTCCTATTTTTCTTAATCTTATTTGGTCGCGTCACGATTATTTGGCAATATTTTTTTCCACCTACGTTTCTCTATTTAATGAAATATATAGGCATTCATGTCTAGATAGAGAAATATTGATGGCCCCATACTTCAACATCCCTATGGCAAAAATCTGTAAGCAGTTAAAAAGAATTCAAGGTAACTTTTCAAAAGTTAAAATAAAGTTTCGCTAAAATATAACTTGAACATTAATGCAAACTCTACTCTGAACTTCATGTTGCTGTAAAAATACGCTTGAGAATATTCATCTACTTCTATCGAATGAGAAACTCAATCGACGACCTCTTCGACATCACATTTTAATGAAGAAAGTTCCTTGAAATACCCGCGCATTCATTTAAGAAGATGGCAAGTAATCAGTGAAATCCCTTACCTTTTATATTTGGATCCAAATTAATTGTCAAAAATTCCCATAATTTATCGTTCTTCCTTTCACAACCGTGGCGATTATTTTTAGAAAACGGATCAAAATCTTTACATGCTGTCTTAGTCTATAACATTTTTGATTTTTTACAACATACCTCTTCAAACGTAAATATGAAGATGTAAACTTAACAATAATTGAAAATGTAAACTTAACATGTTCGTTGGGCTTATCGGTCATGTTTCACATAATTCTAGGAAGTCGGGCCTTACGTGTCGTTCTCCTCGATCGTAAAAATAAAATAAAATAAAATGAACTTAAAAAAAGTCATGTTTTCTTCCATGGTAGGTTGGTTACAAACATGAAAATTCGAACACGCACTTTATTTTTTTATCGAATCGACATATTTACTCATGTCTAAAGGGAACATCCCTGACAACTTTAATTAGTCATGACATATTTTTTTGGTAAGAAATTACTCATAATCTTTTCAAAGACTCATAACAAATGTACAGATTTAGGAGTAAATGATGGTTGGCAAAAAAATCGAACCACTTTAATATTTCCTCATGAATCAAGTTTTTTTTTTTTCGCTTCAAGGGATGATTTGACAGGCTTTCTTTTAACAAATCTGTGAAAATTCCAAAGACAGTGCATCAAAAGTTAGGAGATGTTTTAAACAAATGCTCGCTAATTAGATGTAAGGCTCTAAGTTAGCCCAAGTCAATATGTCGGTAAGAAGAACATTATAAAAACAACAATTCGATATAAAAATCGCATTTTAGAGCCCTTCAATTTTTGTACATCATCTCAAGATTAAACTTCAATTTTTGTTGTCCCGTTCAAATAACCTAATTGTAGCGTTCCTTTCTATATTTTCAAAGATGATCTCATTGGCCCCGCACAAGGAGCTGGTTAGGGACTGGCAACTCATCGATGCTTGTCTATGTACAGTTGAGAAATGGACAAAGGTAGTAATGGACAATCAATGTTTGTCCATTAGCAGTGGATGCAAAGATGGAGACTAGACATTGTCGATGGTGACGGGTCGAGCAAAAGAATAATAATTTTAGAAAATCCTCCAAGAAGCGGGTTCAAAAAATTACATTTAATAATTACTGAATATTTTCTCCAATTTATCACCCTCGAATTTAAACGGCAGTCGTTATTATAAGCCATCTGTTCTGATAAATCTGGCATTAGGCCCCTCGATGAAGGAGCTCTAGAGTTCTGAAAAGAAATCGTGATACCGTCCCACCATTGATATCGTGGCAGTGTGGGAAAACGACTTTGGGTCACCGCCAATACAATACAGTGGGCATCTGCCGCATCTGACAACAAGGACGATGTCGTACTGAAATGAGTTCATTGATTGACTGACCAAGAGGCGGGTTTAGGATTAGTATTCAATTGCTTATGGACAAAATATTGGGTCGTCCAAAATCATCAAAGGGTTAGTTTTTGAGTGGTCCTGGACCACACTTCTGGTGGAGAAAAGGGTGCGTCAGGACTGGTACTACGATAGCAGTGGGCAAAGGACGAAAGGACGATTCCCGGTGGGAAAGCGTGAAAGTTTAAACACCAACTCAGCCATGTCTGTTCATTAGTAGGGGAGGAAAGGACATGGGCCATGGTGGCGGGTCCGGCAGAGGTACAACAAATTCAGGGGTTCGTCCATTTCTGTACCCAAAAATCAACCGGTGTTTGGAAACGCACGATTGAATTTCTGACTAGAGTTCCAAAATAAATTTCTAAAAAAATACTTTTAATAAAGACAAATAATTTTTGTTTTAAAAACAAAAATCCAATTAATAACTAAATTTTTCATTTTAAAATTTACAAGATATTCATTTCTATAAACTTTAAATGCTTATTATTTAATTAATGGGCTTTATCACTCTTTAGGTATCTTTTTCCACATTGTGCTTTCCCTCCAAAAGAAAAAGAAGGAAATCGAAGACGATAATAATTTTGTCTTGTAGATTCTAAGAAAAAACACATAACTCTACTTGTCAATAGATGTACAGTTTTGAAATCTTAAAAAAATCAATTTGTGATTACCGCAAGGTTTTCGGAAAATAAATTTTATAAGAGAAAGGACGCCAAACAGACCTAGGTAGTTTAAAGATTACTAAAATCAGAAGGAGGGACCACAAAGTAATGTCACTTGCGGCTCACGATCATTTCCCATTATATTTATTCATCAAGTACACGAGTAGAGTAGCAGTATTGAAGAAAGCAAACTAGTTTGAAATGTTGATAAAGAGTGAAAGAAGTTTAACTTCCTAAAGAGTGGTGATCTAATAATTATAATTGAAGTTAGGTCTCATGTAACAATTATAATTGGCGTTCTAATCTAATAATTTGCTCAATTGGAGTGTTACTACTACATAGCGCAAAGAGCGAGCGGTAGGACCAGTACTTAAGCAGCATCTGTCCATTAAAGGTAGAGGAAAGGATGAAGAGATGGGTCGGGAATAGTATATTGTCAGTAGAAAAAGCATAGAACGATCATTTTGCGGTGGCGAAGGGATGAAGGACAGAAAGCCCATCGATGTATGTCCATCAATAATAGAGGACAGGATGAAGACATTGACATTGGCCATGGCATGACAGGTCCAGTAAAGAGTCGATAATGCGGAGGACCAGCCATTGTTGTACTCGAAAAAATGATCGTTGTTGAATTAAGGCCTTGACTAAGCTCCATAGTTGGCATCCATCTATTTTTTTCTTTCTCATGATCCGGATCTTTGGTATAGTTCTTGATTGTTTCATCTCTGGTATAAAATCTCAGCCATTGATAATCAAATATTCCAGGAAAAAAAAATAATAAGTGACGTTTCTATGGCATCTGAAGCCAAAAGGGCCAAGTTTCATCTTCGGGTGTTAGTTTGTAATTTAGAAAAATTACAAAAAAATGGATATTTAAAATTTTCAATTTTTTGTTCTTTATTAGACCACTGGTCACGAGCGTCGTTAGGCCCCCGGGTAGCCCTCAGCTTGTCACGAGAGGCCATAAACTCGCCAGTTCAATGGGAGCCTGGAGCTCGCGTCTAAAAATTACGAGCCCACTGCCACAGGCGAGGTTGAAGAATGTTGCTAAAAGTTGAAATTGCGATATTAAAAGATGAAAAAAATAACTACCTTATTTTTAGTAAAACCAATGTTAAAAAATTCGCAAAAAAATTTTAAAAAATTGTTTTTTATGATATAAATGAAATGTCAAGAAAGAAAAGTCCACCGCGAATGTCTTTTTTATCATTGTCCAATTAAAATGGCATTTGTTGTAATAAACCATATGTTCTGATAAATTTGGCGTTAGACCCCTTGGGTAAAAGAGCCCTAGACTTCTGAAAAGAAATCGTGATACAGTCCCACCATTGATATCGCGGCAGAGTGTGAAAATGACTTTGGGTCACCGCCAATAACACAGTGGGCATCTGACCCCATGGACAATGTCGTACTGACTTCAGTCATTGATTGACTGCACAATCAATGACTGAAGTCGATGACGGGGGTATATATGAGTCATTGACTTCAGTCATTGATTGCAGCTTCTAATACTCTGTTGTCTATATGAGTCACCATTCTTGTCTTGATTGAGGCGGCTGATAGTGGTGTTTTCTTCTTCTTCTTTTTTCAAATGTTGGACGGTTTGGACTTTGTAGCAATGTGTTAGCAAGTTTTCAACTTCCCAAGAGATTAACTGGTGTTTAGTTAAGGCCTTAACTAAGGTTAGATTACCAAGATCCATAGTTCTGTGTCCGAATAACTCACTGGTACTTTTATTTGATTATTATTCGGTCCGTACATCCTGATTTTTCTCACTATATCTCTTCATACACAGAGAGCGTGCTCTTTTTGCTAGTATTAATTAAAAAAATTGAGAATAAAAATAAAATTACTACAACTTAATTGATTTGTGGAGCTTCTAGGTCATGCCACCGGTTTCCATTGGCTTCTAGACAATCGGGCCTTTGCATTCCTCCTCCATGATGATCCCAAATAAATAAAATGTGGATTAAAGACAGCCATGTTTTGCTTCACGGGGGTCGCAAACATAAAAAATCGAACATGCACTTTAATTTGCATATTGGTCACGTCCAAATTTCTAAGACACCAATCAAACGAAAATAATAAAATTTTGAAATAAAATGAACTCTCATACTTCAAATAAGCCATCGGACAGTGTCTCATTTATCGAACAAATCCAATGAGATGTAGATATTGAAACATTCAAAAGCATGAAAAGACAATGTGACCTTATCAATTGTCGCGTCAGATAATTTTGTCCCTTGCTCTTTCTCCTTTCTCTAACCTACGAGGCTACAACAAATGAGACACGCAATCTAATATTTGCCTATATTTGTATTGCTTATATTTTGTTTGTGGGCATCCACAACGCACTACCAATAAGATATAGCAAAATATGTGATTGGCTCTATTAAGAATGTTGCCATGGGGTTCCCATCCACATTAGTCGTATGCAGATCAATCATCAAAAGAAGCCAAACCATACCATTTAACTAGGGATTATCTTTACTTAAGAAATTTTGTTGCATAAGACACACATTTGTTCTTTAAGTAGTCATGCTTACTTATAATCCTATGTCGCAATCACTGAACATTAATAATATGACAATTTTTTTTTTGTTAACATTGTTGTTTTCTAAAAGAATGATAAATTATGCAAAAGATACTTATCTTTACAATAAACAACTATGCATACTTAACCCGAGGAGTGATGCCATTAGTTGAGGAGTTGGTGGTTTCTAACTAAAGAACTAGAGGTTACCACTTAGAATCCCACAAACGGCATGCAAATTGCTCTGGATTAGAACCACCTGTACAAATTGAAGGCTTGAGATTAATTGATTCAAGGGGCTTGTAGGATATTTCATAGCGTCAAGGTGGACAAGTATCCATGCTCATGCCGCCACATTTGTTAATTATGCTTACTTTGTGATAATCCTAACTTTATATAGTAATTATTTTAGTATGCACTTATTCCTTATAAGCTAGGTAGTTATTAAGCAATAGATCCTTATCAACTTAATTACAAGGTATATGTCCCTCATAAATTTTATTAGTGGTAACAATTTTTTCCTTAGACATTAAGATCCAATCCAGTGAGACCAAAGTTGGCCCATGTTCGGATCTGGCCCACGGGCCTAGTCCCTGTCCCTATTTTCGCTGAAAAGTGGTTGGAACTCGAGACTTTAATTAAGTTGTCGGATTTTACAACCAAATTTAGCTTACTTCTTTTAGTCAACATACATATAGTTTGAAGATTTTAATGCATGCATTTGATATTATTGAGTTTTAGTAATGTTGATTTTTTGAACGAGGATTATGATTCATTTTGAATTTAGCTCATTGGAATTTTTGTTCTCGGGCTAAACAAGGAGGCCATATGTATTATTTGCTTCCATTCAACGATTATAATTTTTTTTACTTTTCCTTGATTGCTGCAATCGAGTCATCGATCATAAATCTTTAGTTGTTCTCGTGGCTCACTTGGCTCCTAGTTTTTTTTTTTTGGTCGAAACTTGGCTCCTAGTTGACCCCAACATGCCAGAAGTAATTCTCTCACGTGATAAAGTTTTCTTAGGGTTAATCAAACTAAAATTGCTAACATTAATATTGAGTGAGATATGCACTTGGGATAATCGGCATTGATTGGTATTGAAAAGGAAAAGAAATTAGTCCTTGGATGGCCTTTATCAAGGAAGGCATGACTGGGGATGAGTGCATTTTTTATCTTGAAGAAGCAAAAAAAAAAAAAAAAAAAAGCTCTAGTCTTGAAAAGTACAGTAATTCATGTGAAGAATTCAACAAACATCAAATTTCTATTGGAAGTAGAAACTCGTTCAAACTTTCATGATATCATCCAATAATTTCCAACGTCATATAAATGAGGTTTTGATATGTCCGCCTGTATATGTCATGAAATTGAATTTATTAAAATAGTCAATTTCGCATATAGATGATAATGCTAATTTTTCATTATTATTTTTATACAGAATTTACGTATATTTTCACATATTAATCAATAAATCAAGAGCCTCCTGTAGAACAATCGATGTGTATAGTGGTCAAAGCACTTCTGTTTACCGAGAAGCCAATAGATATATCAATAATCACGTTCTTGTCCCTGTCCTTTTAAGAGAATGTTAATGAATAGAGCAGCTTGTGAAGAATCGCCAAGGGACTCTCCTTTCCTTGATTCCATTCTTCCTTCGTTATTTCATCATGAGGATTCCCTACGACACATTCCGGATAGGAACATATTGTTGCTGATAGAAACCAACTCAACTTGGGAAAACACGATCATCGTCGTTGAAAGATACCCCTTACGCTGGCGGAGAGCAATCTATTCTTCTCTCATTTCTTTCATGGTAAAGGGACAAGAGCCTAATATGCTGACTGATTGGCATGGGAAAATTCATCTAAACTCAGTCCGCTATGGGGTCCATTAGACTGATATTTGAGCACTACACATCATGATTAATTAATCGCTAATTGGCTTTAATGCGAAGGCAATGTATATCTGTCTCATCAATCTTTTCGTGCTTATTCATGGTCGTTCTAATTATCAATCTATGCTAAACCATTTCAATACTAAGTCAACTAACAAAACGTATATGCAATCGTTTATCAAAGTTTTCGTCTTTAGACAAGCATAACCCAATCGCATACGTCTAGGCATCTCAGTAGGCTTCAATTAGCTAGTAAATTTGAATATGGGAGTCCATTTACAGAGTAGTGATGAGAACATGTTATCCAAAGAGATGCGTCATAAGATCCCAAGCTGAATTCATCAACGGTACGTGTTTGAATTCGCAAGCTTGCCTCATAAATTAGTTTGGCTTTAGCTCGAACTGTTTGCCATTCAGACTCCTAGCTCAAGATTACATGGAAAAGTAGATGCCAAGGCAAGTTCTAAGAGTCGGAATCTGGAGAAAACTGACAATTTCAATAGTGGAATTGTGGTTGTTTCCGCCGCAAGCGCTATGGGCTCTGCTTTGTAATGAGGTCCCTCTTACGGGCTCTTTTGATGTTCAATAGTAAATGAATGTAATGTTTTCCCGACCGAGAGAGAGAGAGAGAGAGAGAGAGAGAGAGAGAGAGAGAGAGAGAGTTGTGGTTGTTTATGCAATTGATTTGAAAAATCTAGAAAATCAGCAAGTGGCTGAAAAGATCATTTCAACAGCATTTTCCTCCCTATTCCATCGGGGGAAAAGACAGAAAAAGAGCTCGAGTCTTGTCCAACTACTGTCCGTTACTTTTTTCCATCAACAACAAAGAAACTTCCTCTCTGTTGCATTGCGACTTCATCTTTCTTCCTTCCGCCCCCGTCAATACGAAAGCAACATAATGATAATACAACTAAGCAAGTTGGCCGGCTCTTTTCTTTTCTAATACTCTGTTGTCTATATGAGTCACCATTCTTGTCTTGATTGAGGCGGCTGATAGTGGTGTTTTCTTCTTCTTCTTTTTTCAAATGTTGGACGGTTTGGACTTTGTAGCAATGTGTTAGCAAGTTTTCAGCTTCCCAAGAGATTAACCGGTGTTTAGTTAAGGCCTTAACTAAGGTTAGATTACCAAGATCCATAGTTCCACGCCCGAGTAACTCACTGGTACTTTTATTTGATTATTATTCGGTCCGTAACATCGTGATTTTTCTCACTATATCTCTTCATGTGCAGAGAGCGTGCTCTTTTTTCTAGTATTAATTAAAAAATTGAGAATACAAATAAAATTACTACAACTTCATTGATTTGTGGAGCTTTCTGGTCATGCCACCGGTTTCCATTGGCTTCTAGACAATCAGGCCTCTGCATTCGTCCTCCATGACGATCCCAAATAAATAAAATGTGAAGACAGCCATGTTTTGCTTCGTGGGGGTCACAATCAAGTCCAAATTTATAACACGCCAATCAAAGGAAAATAATAAAATTCAAATTAAGATGATCTCTCATACTTCAAATAAGTCATCAGATCGTGCCTCATTTATCGAACAAATCCAATGAGATGCGGATATTGAAACATTCCAAAGCATGAAAAGACAACGTGACCTTATCAATTGCCGCGTCATGAAATTTTGTCCCTTGCTCTTTCTTCTTTCTCTAACCTATGAGGCTAGAACAAATAATATGCGTATTTACCAAAAAAAAAAAACAAATAATATGCGTAATCTAACATTTGCCTATATTTGTATGGATTATATCATGCTTGTGGGCATCCCCAACGCACTACCAATAAGATATAGCAAAATATGCGATTGGCTCTATTTCAGAATATTGCAATGGGGTTCCCATCCACATCAGTATGCAAATCAATCATCAAAAGAAGCCAAACCGTACCATTTAACTGGGGATTACCTTTCCTTAAGAAAAGGATGGAGAGTTAATCAAAGTTAAATGATGATTAGAATAAATTTATGATCATCATGAAATTCAAAATGATGACTTCCCAAAACATTATGATTATCGTGAGAACCAAAATTTGGACGATTTGACGAACAAAATATTAGAAGAGACGAATTGAATAGAATTCCCGCCCAAATCATTACTTTACCAATCGACATACTACAGTCTTATTAAACCCTTTTTATCATATTAGGAATTAACGAGCAAAAGAAAGCTACTCGCAAGTGATGCAGCCGAATTATACAAGGGAGGCATAATTGGAAACCAAAACGGCAAGTCTCGCTATTACCAGCGCTATAACCAGCCTAAAGCAAGACTTCGAGTTCTCATTTTGAACAATATAGATCTAGTCCTAACTGGCACCACTCAAAATGGAGACTCCGAACACAATATCATCCGTATCAATTAGCTCGAACACACAGACATTATGTACATGTAGATGGACTGGTCCTAACCTGTCTGCAAAATGGGTGTTGTCATGTAAATGGCTTGACGCCTCTAGATATTGAGTGGCCAAAAATGTTAACTGACAAAAGATCTAAGACGAGAAAGAGGAGTAAATAGGAGTATGTTTTCTGACGGAACCGAATGATATCAACAAGGATGGAAAAGTTTGAGTGGGTATGAGCGTTAGCAAAGAAGTTAATTGTGATAGCCTGGCAAATAGACATCAACAGGAATTAGTCTATCGACATTCCAAATAGTAGTTTAAGAATTTCTCACGAATGCATCCCATCTAGGGACAGAGATAGAGCCCCTCTCACGCGTCGGCAGCTCCTAATGAGCTTCACTGGCCATGATCTGTCAAAATACCTAAGAGTTGCTCCCACTCGGAGTGATCTGCACATGTAAATGTTTGAATAACCCAGATATGAGATTGCTTAAGTGGGATGAGAAATCCAAAGATAGATTGGAGGGCCGAGAACAAGATGGCAATGATTTGAGGTATCCTTTTGAAAGTGCTCGAGTATCGGAAAAATTGTTAGCTATTATCCTTTTTCTAATAATCGATTGAATTATATCATAAACACCATATGGGTGGAAAAAAAAACATTCACCGAGTGGACATCATCAGCTTACGTGATCATGGAATTGTGGGTGCTGGCAATCATATTGAACTCTAGGCACACTGGAGATGCTGCAGCCCCCAGTGATGCAGGTGATCCAGCAGTAGCATCCGATCAATGATATAAAAAGAAAGAAAACTTATGATGTAGAGCTTTCGGCAATGTAATGTTTGGATTCGTGATGTCTCGTGAGCATACCCTCATTGGATCACTTGTTATAATCTTTACATTAAATAGTCAAAGATGTCGTGTAAGAGAAAATGTTTTTTTCTCTTTTTTTTTCTTTTTCTGTTGAAGAATTTTTTCATCGTGATGAGAAAAAAGAGATGGGTTCTGTGCTGGTTTTGTCTAGTTTTGCTTGCGTCCATGTTGGATTGGAACAAGGACAAACCTAGGAGTCCTAATTTAAACGGAAAGCCGCTCTTCTTGGCACATTTGCCGGATGTTACCGCGAGTTTTCGTCGTGATTTTGGTTTCGGTATCTAACTGTGAGATGCT
This sequence comes from Melaleuca quinquenervia, assembly GCA_030064385.1. Lineage (NCBI taxonomy): Eukaryota > Viridiplantae > Streptophyta > Magnoliopsida > Myrtales > Myrtaceae > Melaleuca > Melaleuca quinquenervia. The sequence continues at coordinate 4,259,428 of CM057724.1, read as the reverse complement.
ATAGCTTTGGGATGGGTCGTTCTCCTCTATGTTTTGTCATCATTATGGCACTTGAGGATGAGATTGACTCATTTAACAAGCAATCTTAGGTAATGGCATCTCATTATGGGAATGAGTAGTGCTTTGTCAATAAGAAGATATAAGGGTCCAGGTTGAGCCCAAGATTAATATGTCAATAAGAAGAATATTATCAAAAATTTCTGTTAAATGTACAAATCAATGACATGGCCATATTATGTTTTAGGCTCCATTTATCTCTCCAGAAAATGATTTGAAAAAAAAAGTTACTAAAAATGATTATTTGTAGTGTTTTAAATAAATATTTGCTGTTAAATGTATAAATCAAGACTTGAGCTCATTGGCCTCGAGCAACCTTGTTGCTCCTATGTGGTCGATGACTATGCGAAGCAGATAAAAAGAGAGCAAATTAGTAATTCTACTTTTATTATATTCTCTAGAAAAATCGAAGCATATTTTTCATCTATTTTATAATTTATTTTTATTATCAGTCAAAAAATGATTTTTAGAAGAATAATTTATTTTTTCAGAAGCCAGCCCAATTATATGGTCCTTGTCTTGATGGAGTCCGCCGACGGACAATGATCCTTTTTTTTATGAATTTTTATTTGGGCCAAGTGATGACGTGGAGCAGTCCGCTACCGTTCAGCTTCCTAAGCCGATCTCCATCGTTACCCATAGCCTCAATTCTTCCTCGGCGTCTGAGTCGATCATGAGGTTTCTAATAATCGTTGGATTTTACTAAAAAATCATATCTTCCAGTTCATCAAAAAAATTATTGTAACTGTCCCAACATTATCATATACCGTCGAAGACGAGTGTAAAAACTGGCTTTTAACACCAGGTACCATGACATCCCACATATCAATGTGTTCATCAAAACTTACCAATACCAAATTTTCACTCTAAAAAAATCATCACAAATTCCAAATTATATCTTTAATAACATATTTATTATAAATTTTTATATAACGTCAGAAATTATAATTTATAACACATTAATTATATCTTTTTTTTTCACCTACTTTGATCGGCAAGCTTCAGCCATCGTCATTAAAATTACTTTTTCGAAAATAGCAGCCATGGACCATTGAAAAAGCCCAATGATAGAATCTTCGTACAAAAATGGGATCCGTGGAGTGTATACTTTTGCCGGATAGAGCTTTGTGGTGGGAGAAAAAAAAGTGAAGATGTAATAGTTTGAGTAGACATTTGATGGTGGGGGTGTCCCATCACCCTCTCACAAGATATTTTTGCAATTGCGTGCAAGTAATCAAATAGATTGATGATAAGGGAGTTCGTCAGCTATTTTTCATTTTTGTAGTTGAAATCGTTTCTGTTTCTATTCTATGCCTCTTTTGTGGTGAGTTTGTTTTGGTGTACTTGTGTCGTAGGCTTGTTTTGGTCCCGCAAGAATTACATCATGCAAATAATTAGATCATTTGGGCTCATGATAACTAAATCTATTCATTTAGAAATCATCTTGTTAACGCTATTCATGAATTTTAACCTAACATGTAATATTATTCTGAAAATTTCAATTTCTTTAGTGTGGCATTTGAATTTTTAATACATTTTTAATATAATCCCTAAATTATATACTAATAGAAGGATAATATTAGATACATGGGCTAATTTGAACATGTGCCCAAAATCGAAAGAATATATTGAGTAATTCAAAAATAATTTAAAAAAAGTTACACGTTGAATTATAATTTAAAATTATGTTAAATAAATTAAAAATTTGAAAACTATAAATTATGTTGAATCAAAATTCAGAAAACTACCTATATCATTATATAGACATCAGATAGTAGGTGTCCCAGCTATCGCCCTTTTCTATCGACCTTTAATAATGATGCTTTTGAAAAGGTCAAAGAGACGAAATGATGCATGTCATTGTAGACAATCGATATTTGTCCATTAGCAGAGGTGAAAAAGGATGCAAACTAGGCTCAGTGGTGAAGACTTAATAGCATATTTCTCTTCGTCTCATTTGGATTAAAAAACACCAGTCATTATTGTAGCTCATTTATTACATTAAATCTGGAGTTAGACCGTCGGTAAAAAGGCTTGTTCTTCTAAAAAGAAGCCATAATACTGTTTAGCCATTAATATTTCACTACAGAGCAAGTGCGAAAACGACTTCAAATCATCATTAATACGACAAGCATATTACACCAAGGGCAAGAATCCCGTTGGAGTGGATATCAATCTGTCCATCTTCACTTACTATTATAAAACTAAATGATAGATTAAAGCCGTCGCTAAAAATAAAATGAACTTTTTATCTTACAAAATGGGCAGTTTTTATAGAAAGTCACTATATATATTACTCTTTTATTGCTATCTGCATCTTTTTATTAGAGGTGATGTATCGTGATAGATATGTTTCAAATCAAGAACTTAAATATTACTCGATCAAAATCTATTTCTTTTTTTTTTGAAATCACACACTGAAGTAGTTCACCTTATAATAACTTGGAATCACATTAGCCAGTTTGCTAGTTCTTAGGATCAACTTGGGAGTTGGCTTACTTTTTTTTTTTTTATCTTTCTATTAAATTGCTCTATTGTGTCGTGATTTTTGGAATAGTTCTCAATTGGAACATCATAATGGCTTGCTTATGTGGGAATCTCGAACCTTACTATTTTTGCAAAAGTTTTCTATTAAAAGACTAGGGTTTGGTTTTGAACCGATTTAAAATTGATTCTACCCGATAACTAACCTTGAAACTACAATTACCTGAGAACTAACCTAAAAACCAATTCGAAACCATTTTGGATGAGAACTAGGATCGAGAAAGAGTAGAACTTATCGATTCAAGGCGTAGAATCAAGAAGCAATCTAGTCAAGGCCATTCCCTAGATTTTACTACGGAGACGAATTGGTCCTCACGTGAATTGACTTGGAATTGGTTGGGTAAGGTCGGTTTAGTTCAATTATGTAGTTGAATTGGCTCGTTTGCTTACCTTTACTCTTTATTTTTAAGAATTTCATATATTTGATTGGTTCTATTTAAGAACATTGCAGTGGCATTTCCATCCACATCGATTTTATGCAAAATCAAATTAATCAATCATCTAAAAATACAAAACTATATAATTTAACTGGTGGCTATCTTTTTCAAAAGCGTAGCACACATATCTTTTACTATTAAAGATTATACTTATTTCACATCCCTATTTTACAATTTTAGAATATCAACGATGTTATAAAATATGTGTTAACAGCATCATTTAAATAAATAATATAGAATGCAAAAAACACTTATTACTTACAATAACAAATTATGTTACTTAATCCAAAAAATTGGCATAGCTGATTGTGAAGTTAGGAATTTCCACCTCAGGAACTAGAGGTCATTTGTTTGACTCCAAAAAATCGCACATATATTATTTTGGGTCAAAGCCACATTCGTTAGTCAAAACTTCGAGTTTAGCCGATTCATATGATTTGCAGGATAATTCATGTATTACTACGTAAATAGGTCTGCATGCCCGTATCCTTAGACATATACAAAAATATATGTATTGTTAATTTATGAGGTAATTCATCATTAATTAGGTAGCTATTATGCAAAAAGTTGCCTCACGACTTTGGTTATTCATTATATTTTTTGGTTAGAAATTATGATAGCATTTTTACATTTGAATCTAACAAATGTAGTTGGGAAAAAAACTCGGTACAGCTTTAAATTTTCTTTATAAACGAAGTTTCTTTTAACCTTTTTCCTTATTTCGGTCAAAGGGATGATTTGAGGGGCTTTTTGTCACCAAATCTGTGAAAATTTGAGAGATAATACTTATGTTCAACTAAAGATCAAAACATTAATTTAATATATGGATCTAAGTTGAACCAATTATATTACGTCAATAAACAGAACCTTATGAAACATTGCCTTTCAATATACAAAACAATGGCATTTAACATTGAAGTTTTGTTTATTGTAGCTTAATCACAGTATTACTGCACAAGAAGCAAGTTCAGGACAAATACCTAATCAATGTTTGTCCATTGACGGTGGGGGAAAAGGACGGGGGAGGACTTGTTTGTTGCCAGTGGGAAAGCATGAAAGCATGGATATCTCATCAATGTCTGCCCGTCAATGGCGGAAAAAAGGATGGGGACGTGGACGTTGGTGACGATGACGATGACGATGACTGGTCCAGCTAAGATACGGGCATCCCTTCTTTGATTTTTTATCTGGGTCACGTGATGACGTGGAGCAATCCGCTACCGTTCAACTTCCGAAGCTGATCTCCATCGACACCCACAGGCTCAGTTCTTCCGAGAAATTATTAGGTGCAGCTCGGGTGCCAGCGTGGCTTTGCAGTCCACCATCCAGCGCGCGACACGTGGCGCCACGTGGAGGAGAGAAGAAGCAGCTGCGGAGGAGCCAAGCCGAGCCGGCGAGGAGAGATGGGGGATGGCTTCTCTCTCTTTCCTCTGCTCTCTGCCGAAAGGACACATCCTTTCACCTTTTACTCTCCCCTTTCCTCTCTCTCTCTCCCCTTTCTCTTTCTTCTCATTTTTTCTCCTCATGCTCCGTCGAGATCGTGCAAGAACCGGAGGCCCTCTCTCTAGGAAAGCCGCTCCGCCCACGCCCCGCCGTCCAGCAGCCGTCCGCCGTCCTCGACCGTCAACACCGTCCGCTCCAGAGGAGGGGAGACCAGATCGGGCTCTGCGAGTAGTCGAAGCCCAGGGACAAGCTATACGGGAACTTGTGGAGGAGATCCTGCGAAATCACCGGCTCCAGGTACTCCACCACCTTGCTTACCGGTAGAGCTTTTGACTATTGGTTCTCTGTTTCATTCTTTCGTGCTGTTGAAAACCCATTGGAGGTCGACAAGTCGCTTGTTCGTTCGGTCCTCGTTTGTTTATGTTTTTCATGAGCTGTTTGGTAATCGTTGGTTTATTTCCACTTTTATGTAGCTTCGGCGGGAGCAAATTTACAATTTTACGGTTCGTTTGGTTCAGGGTTCGGATAAAATGCTGAATGCGGAATCCAAGCATTTCAAGAAGAAGAGGGATGGATGCCCACGAAAGTTGATGATTCCGAACATTTTCATCTCACGGGAAGCTCTCCAATTTCTTTTTTTTCTATTTTTTTTGGGTAGATTTGGATGACAAAAAATTTGTTGATTCCGAACATTATGGTGGGATGGAACTTTGTAACATTCTCCCAGGACGACAGTTCTTGTAGCACTACATCATTCTCCAATAATGTAGATATCTGTTCTTGACTGCGCAATTTCTTTATTTTCACTATATTATACGTTGAAAATAGAAAGAAAGATTGACGATGGATATAGAGGACTCGAAGCGACCTAAACAAATCACGCAAACATTTATTTTGTCCTGCTAATTATGTGGTCATCACCGTGCTTAATTTCCTTGCACTTTAGATTTCTTTACTCCGCCATTGCCCTGACCCAAAGCCGAAAAGATGGGCTGTCTTCGTTCTTCGGGGGGCAAAGTCAAGGTTTTGGAGACTTTGCAAGTGTGCTGTGATGTGTGTTTGGGCTGAGAAAACGCTTGTGGCTGGAGATTGCATGAAACTTGATTTTATTAAGAAGGTAAAGTTGGAATCTTTGATGGAAACCACCCAAGGAACCGTAAAAGTGCAACCTTGAGTATTGCACAAAAAACTGACGTTATTCAAACTCGGATTCCATGACCAAGCATCAATAAAACAAAACCAAAGAGAAGAATGATGAGATGGAATCAGTTTCTACAAATTAATGAGAACAGAGAGTATCCGGTAGCCCAGTATCTTTTTGGCGAAGGGGGAGTGAGGGAGGAGGGGAGACCAAATCGGGCTCTGCGAGTAGTCGAAGCCTAGGGACAAGCTGTACGGGAACTTGTGGAGGAGGTCTTGCGAAATCACCGGCTCCAGGTACTCCACCACCTTGCAGGTGTTGGGCGAGAGACCGAGGGTTTTCTTCTTCGTGGTGTTGCCGTCGTTCATGGTCGCCGTTCTCCGTCGCGTGGAACAGGGAAGTAGAAGGCTGGGCAGAGAGAAAAAAGGGGAGGAAGAAATTGAAGGAGGTCCAAGAGAGAGGGCCTCCGGTTCTCGCACGATCTCGACGGAGCGTGAGGATAAAAAAATGAAAAGAAAGAGGAAGGGGAGAGAGAGAGTAAATGGGAAAGTAAAAGGTGAAAGGACGTGTCTTTTCGGCAGACTTCTGCACATGAGAGCAGAGGAGAGAGAGAGAAGCCATCCCCCATCTCTCCTCGCCGGCTCGGCTTGGCTCCTCCGCAGCTGCTTCTTCGCTCCTCCACGTGGCGCCACGTGTCGCGCGCTGGGTGGTGGACTGCAAAGCCACGCTGGCACCCGAGCTGCACCTAATAATTTCTCCTAGAGAAGTGGACGGAGAAGGGTTCTGCGTCGTAACGCAGCAACTCTTTTTGCTGGGGAAGTCGATAATCAAACGGCTGAGATTTAGCGTTGAAATGTCGAATCATTCCTTACACAATGATTTAACGGAAAAAAAAAGTAGAAAGAACAAGTATAATTATCGAATCAACATTTTAGCCAAAGTCTCTCCCGTGTGGGATGCTCGTTATGCAAAGCCACTCTCGAATGGCAGATGCTTTCGCCTCGGGAAAAGTGCCAAAAAAGTCCTAAACATTTGCTATTTGTGCTAAAAAAGTCCTAAACCTTTTTTTGGTGCCAAATAAGTCCTAAACCTTTATAAGTTGTGCCGAATAAGTCATTCCTATCGGAAAAGCACACGTGGCTCGCCGGAGCTCGTCGGCGGCGCCACGTCGACGCCGACGTGGCGTCTACTTTTTTTTTTTTCTTTCTTCTTCTTCTTCTTCTTCTTCACCGACAGAGCCCTCGCCGGCGATGGGCGAGGGCGGTGGGGGCTGGGGTTGGGGAGGCGGCCATCGGCCTCACCCGGCCCCCGCCGGCCACTGGCCGGCCTCGCTAGGGGCTGTCGAGGGCTGGGCGAGGCCACCCCCGCCCAGATCTGGGCGGGGCAGCCCCGCCCCTGCCCAGACAGGGGTGGCCTCGCCGGCCCCCGACGGCCCCTGGTGAGGCCGGCAGCGGCCGGCGGGGGCCGAGCGAGGCCGCCCCCGCCCAGATCTGGGCGGGGCAACCCCGCTCCTACCCAGATCCGGGCGAGGCCGGTGGCCGCCTCCCCAGCCCCCGCCGCCCTCGCCCATCGCCGGCGAGGGCTCCGCCGGCGAAGAAGAAGAAGAAGAAGAAGAAAAAAAAAAAAAAGGTCGTCGCCGACGTGGCGAAATCAGAGAACACATAAGATGAGTATTTTCCGGTTTCAAGAGTAACAGTCAGCACCCTTGACCGTACGATAGGGTGCATGATATTTCAAAAGTTTGGAGTACTCGAGAAGCATGAAATATTTCAACTCGAACAGTTGAAAATTGTGAAGGACATTCCATGCTGCCATCTGTGCCAAATTTGGAAGAATCAGAATGCCTTTCTTTTTCTTTTCTTTTCTCGATTTTTTCTATTACGTGATTTTTATTCGAGACCCAAATGATACACGTTGAACCCAAATATCCCTCAAATACCACTATATCTAATTATTTTAATTATGCGGAGCTTTTAACATGTGGAAATAGAGTTTAACAATGAAGAGAGGACATAAAAGTACACGATGAAAATCAACAAGCGCACATTATTAATTTACCCAAGAATTTACTAAACTTACGTGGTTAAAAGTATGTCATGATCAATAAGGAGACGGGCATAAGAATCTTCTAGTTTCCATCAAAGTTTGGGGTGTTGGTGTTTTAGCCTTGCCAAAAAATTTGCACAATTAGTCGTAAGCCTATTATACATGATGAAATCAAGTTATGAACATTTTAATTGATTCAATTTAGTCTTAATCTTTAAAAAAAAAGTGTAATCAAGTCTTCTCGGCCAAGTTTTGCTTGACTTATCTAATGTGGCAATCCAATTATAGCTGATCGTCCACATGTAATGGTAATGATGTGACACGGTCCAAAATCACATCAAACGACGCTGTTTTAGCTTAGATAAATGGCATCACTGCTTGGAAGAGGGGCTAAAGCCCCAAGTCACCAATCTTCACACCAAATGTTTGACTTAAGAAAAGAGTCAACGATGGGCAAGTCTCGAGCTCGAATCTGCCAATGGTGAGATGAGCCTCACCATGGTGGGTGATGCTCGTCCTTGCTAAGGGTGGATAGGGACGAGCTTCATTAGAGGCCAGTGAAAAAGTTATGACTAATTTCTTACAATAGAATATGTTAATACTCGACAAAAACATCTAAACTGAACACTTTCATGTTTTTTTTCTCTTTGATTGCCTTATTTTACGTTAAGGAAGTAGAGACATTTTTAGGATATATAAATAGGATTTTATGAATCAAATCGATATGCGACCTGACTAAACATTCTATGCACAAGTTTAAGCCATTATAGTACATATTAACGTGACTCCTTAATAAGGCCCTAGCATACATACGAAGACTTGGCCCATTTCGATTATGAAGGTTAGGTTGGAAAGCCATTCTAAAACCCACCTATCAATCGTAGTGGCATTGAATCATATCATACCATACATTTGGCACGATTTGTTGCCAGCTTTGGACCGCCTCTAGCGAAGTAAGAATCAAAGCACTTCTGGAGTGAGATTCTGGATTGAATAGACCAATTAGCCTATCCTCTATGGGAGAAAAGCCAACCAGCCTCATGCACATATACCGAAAGAGACAGGAAATTTTAAAAAAGCCCTAGGGTAAAGTGACTTCAAAAGGAAGAATGGACCGGCGCAATCGATTCAAAGGAGGATTTACATCCTCATTGGCAAATCTTTCAAAGCATCATCCGGCTTTTGAGACAATATCTTCCTGATCAGTCCCTTGTTATAGATAAAGTATATATTGTTTCAATGTTTCGAATCATTATGTTAAAGCCCAACTCAGTGTCCTTACATTCTTTGTAAATCGAACACTTGTCCCTTATTTATTAGTTTCTGCATGTAGAGACAAAAGACTTCCTTCAAATTAGACCATTGCTCAATTGAGCCACGACTAGACGAAGCTTGATTCGTAACCAGGACAGGGCCTAATCCATGATGGGGACGTGCTCCGGTTTGTTGCTGGGACGCAACCTTGTTTGCAGTAGGGCCAAACTTATTGATGACGTTTACTTTCTTCACGCGCTATTCCTCTAAATTGATGGTTATGACACGTTTATGTTCTTCATATCCCGATTAATTTACTTCATATCACTACGTGGCTAGTCCATATTACTATGTTAAGATATACTGATATGCCATAACAGAGAAGAAATGACATTCAATCATTGTTTCCATCCTGATGTTTGATTGAAAACATGCCTGCGATGAGTAGCCTTCCAAATGTTCACAATTTACCTTTAACGGCCCGCTAAGTTTAGTTGGTGATGTACTCTTATTGAATATCATTATGCGGTTGTGAATTGTAAAACAAATTCCAATTGATAAAACTTATCACCCAAAACAAGCCAATTAGACAAGAAATACTACCAACCAAATACTCAAATAAACTTGGGATAATATTTTTTTTAAACATATTTTTAAAATATATATATTATAAAGGGAATCCGGGCCGGGCTCCGAATTGGGTCGGTTCAGACCCGACCCGAGCCTTGAAAGCCGAAAGGGTCCAGGAGAACTAGACTGGGCTCCATCAGGCCCAGTCCATTTTCCCTTTCTTACACACGCCTCTTTCTTTACCCACAGGCCCCTTGCTTCAGCCCAGCTCTCCTCTTTTATTTCTTGCTAGGCCTTTCTCTGGCTGGTTTGGCCCAGCAGGAAAACAAAAAAAAATCTTTCCCAGCCTGCACCACAGTCCGGGAGCGAGCTGTGATCTCGCCAAGCACAACACGACGGCGGTGCCGTTGCGTCTGCCGGTGTCGTCTTCTTGACGCTGCGTGTCACACAATAGCTTCCGGCTTCACCACGTGACAACCAATATCAGAACTAGACTAAAACCAACGAAAGATACTCGGATCTCACTTAGACATTTTAACAAACAGGTAGCGCGCGAGGAGAAACGAAGATGTTCGAGGTTAAAGGGGCAGGGGTCTCGGCCTACGGTGCATCAAAAGCAAAAGAGGCACGCAATATATCACAAGCAGCAGATGAGGCGCGAGGACCACCCGTTCGAACAGCAGATAAACGGCTCAAAAACAAGACGTTCGATTATCTCGGAAAAAAGGCAAAACATGTACCTCCTTCGCGGTCTGGGAGAAGTGGTCGACGGACATGCTCGAAAGAACTCGAGCCGAGTCTCTAGCGACCCACTAAGCAGTCAAACCGTGATCCTCGGAAGAAATAACAACGGAACGCCGAGCATCCTCCTACCAAGAAACGGAGGCCGGCGATCACAGACGGCGATCTATTAGATTTCTTTCCTTGAGAGTGAGAGAGTGAGCTACCGTTTCTCATCGATTGATTTTTTTTTCAATTTTTTGTTTAGGGGTTAAAATAAATCTCTCGAGGTGTAAACAAACATAAAAATGCAAATTAGACGTCTTGCATTTGGTATCTTGTTGGAGGCAATACACAATCGATCGTCTTCCCCCCAAAATCGACACTTTCAGTCGTTGCCGGCAAAAAAGAAGATCGACGGAAACTCTTTGTACTGAGAGATAAGGGGAGAATCATTTTTTTACTTGATCAGTGGAATCCTTGTCCGTAGAATGGTAAGGAAGCCTCGTCTCCACGAGTTTCCACACAAATTAACAATGCATTGCCTTAACCTTTCGAATTTAGGCCATTCGTTCGCGGCCCCAAATCGAAACTCTAATCGGTCCTCCAGCCTTCATGGGTGAAAATCTGGGCGGCCTTGTTTCGGGTAGAGTTTGCCGAAGCTCGAAATCATCCAATTTGCTGCATCAGGGCCGGACCCTTCTTCGCGAAATTGGTTTTGCTTCATCTGAAGCGGTGGAGGGGATCCGACAAGGAAAGGTTGGCGCGCTTTCTGCATTACGTTGTCGACTGCATTTCAATTGTTCTCCCGTGCATGAGTACGTAGTGATAGACGATGAGGACAGAGAGCATGAGGGCGAACTTGCAATGGCAGCAGAAAGATGTGGCGACAGCAGAGGCCGATTGCATTTTATGGTGAAGGATGGCACTTTGGGATTTGCTTGAGCGATCATGAAAAGAGGAAAAATGTGAAAGCGCCTGCAACTTCCTTTAAAGGTGCATCCGGGGGAGTATGATGAGAAGCTTCGCACTGCATTCGCTGTAGTTGTTAATTCTCCTTTAGTTTCTCAGGGGTTCATGCACTTGAGAAGCGGCCCTTTGGAGTTCAAGAAGCTTCGGATTTTTATTTGTCCAAGCCAGTCCCAGTAGAGGTCTCGACTCGCAAAGTATTTCAGGAAATCAATTTTATAAAGAAGCAATGGCGAATGACACGCACTTTCTTTCCGAGTTCGCTAAAGCAATGCCATTTTCTTGATTTCGTGACGTCCTGAAAGCCTCGAATCAGCTTAGATTTCCTTCAGTCACCTTACAATTAATGGAAGTAATGCGATATTAATTGTTATAGGATGCAAAGAATGGGACAACTACAGGCCAGGACATAAGCTGGGCATACAGAGGCTTCTGTCGACCTTGCTGTATTAAGTGGATGGCTAACTGTGGCACCCTTCTTGGTAAGGTCGTTTTACATTGCAAAAAGGAGAGAAGCATATGTTATTTTGGTCTTTCCATGTCTCAAGTTTGCTTTATGCTTTAAGCTTGTGGTTGTTATTTCGCTTGTTGACACCATGCAGATCATTGGTTTGGGTTCTGAAGAGTTGTTCCTCACAATGCGTATGGCACTGTTAGATTAGTATATGGGTTCCTCCCTTGCCCGATGTCTAACTATAGCATTTGGCAATAACTGGACAGGATTCTTGTCATTCGAATGAGCCTGTGACTGCCATTATTTTTACGTACATTTCTTGTATTGGCCTTGTTTCAATACTCATGTCTGAATGTCAGTTGACTATTGATTGAGGCAGAGTTTGAGGTCGATTCTCAGCATTATCACCAGGAAATAAGGATAGACATCTTAACCTAAACCGACAAAAAGTACTTGTCTATTGTATTCTAACTTGTATATTGAGAAGTTTATCATACTAGATGAGTGAGAAATGATTTCACTGCTCATTAGATACATAAATTTACAGATGCCGCCGGAAAAGAAATAAATTAGTTGAATATGCAGGTGTTGCAAGATTACCAACAATGTGGGGTCCATTTATATTGATATTAAATGGAATTGAGCACATCGCAATGGTCAAGAGGAGATAAATTATGAGTCAATTGCTAAACTGTTTGTAGAATTCAGAAACTGATAGACAGAAAGTTTCGACTGGGTTAATTGTAAATTTCGAGAATTTTGCTTGTAGCAGTGCGTTTTTTAATGCAACTTCACTTTGTGCTTCATCTTATGTACCTCCATACATGATTTTGTTTGATACTATATTAACTGGAAGCAAATGTGCAGCTTGGATTAGCCATTGCCTCTCGAGAGTACGGAATTGGTGCTCAGGTATTTCTCACTTAAGTCAGAATCTATGCTGATGCTAGAGATCCCGCATAATTTGGCTTCTGAATGAGGTACCTCACTGTCATTATGATATTTGGATTTGTTTAATAAGCTAACATCATTGTTCTGAAATTTAATTTGGTTGAATTGTAGTGACTGTTTCAAAACTCGTACATCATTTTTAGGACTAATGGAGGAAGCAGGTGACTAAAGCAGAGCTGCAAATTCTCATTTTGAAAGAACGAGATTTCATTAGTTGAAAGAGTCGCTCCATTATCAAACTTTCTCATAGCATTTGACGCCTTTGTACTGATGCTTGACATATTGACTAATACTGTAGATATTGCGTGACCTGGGAGTCAGGATGATGAAGCTGATGACAAACAACCGTCAGAGTATGTGGGGCTTAAAGGTTATGGCTTGACTATTGCTGGGAGAGTCTCTCAAGTAACTCCAATAACAAAGGAGAATAAGAGATACTTAGAGATGAAATGCTCCAAGATGGGGCACATCTATGGTGCGGAAGTCGATGGCTGCTTCGGCAATCTCTGACTAATAGGAGCTGCTGGACAGATCAACTGCTAATGATTTATTTTTATTTTTTTTTGGGGGGGGGGGGGGGGGGGGGGAGGGGGGATACAAGCAAGTTCACTGGTGGATGATGTGGACGTCTAATTTTTTAAGCCGTAAGGTCAAGAACATTAGGATACCTGCTGACCATGTATGAGTTCTGGAAATTTTATGGCGATTTGGTTTTACAGTTATTATAAGGTTCATTACTGTTCTGTTGATGTTACTCATCCATTTTGTAAGGCGAAAATGAGAAAGATTAGCTTCTTATTATTTTCTTTTTGTGTTATTGATGGATGGCAAGATTTATCCTTTACATTTACCAACAAAAAAAAAAGATTTATCCTTTACTTTCCTTGAATTCATATGCATTGATCTCTGGAGATCATAGCATATTTCATGAAAACAGAGTTGGTGCACGGCGTCTCTCCTTTACTGTCACCACCTCAATGGTGAAAGACATCATTTGAAGGAATATGTTAAAAGTCTCTATTAGATCAACTCTCCACGCTACGCATGAGTTCAATTTATACTAAGTTGAATATACAAATATAACGGCCACTCTTGAGTTAACTAACCTATCAGGTAAAGCCGTTAAGGGATATAATCGCGATAAAATCCCTAAAAGCTACCTGATAAGTTGAATTGTACTAGAATCGCGTTCGGTTGATTTTAACCATGAAATTGAACTCGGATTTGGGAATCGAACATTCGAGTGTGTCATGATTTATTTTTAGGAACTTGTCTCATCTTTTGGGAAAATTCCATCGAGCCGGGAATTTTGCAAGAAAGTTCAATTCAGCAAATTTGAATCAAGAAATTCGGAGGGGCCTCTTTAGTTGGATTTTTGGGCTACCAAATTGAATTAATAGGTGGAAAAATAGTGGAAATTCGTAGGGGCTGGTCAAGGGATTTAACGTGCAATTTTCCTGTATAAAGTTACTAGTCTCCCAAAAAAATCAGGAAATACGTGACCATCAATTACTTGCAGCAGAAAGGTTTGCTTTCTCGATCTAACTAACCAACAAAACATAGTGACACAGATTTTCTGCAGCCATACCAAAGTTTACGTCTTAAGTCTCGACATTCCTTCCGAAAAATGGGGACTTTGAGTTCAAAATTATCAATTCTAACAAGCTCGAACACACAGACATCTCCTTCCTTTAGAGAAGTTCCTCCCTGAAATGCGCCCCAACAGGTGGAGAGCCTTCCCGAGCCATGATATGGGTGGTACAAGGACTTCACGCCATGATCCGTCCAAAAATTTGAGTTGTGGTTTGCACTCTTCCATGGATGCATCCCTTTGAATCCCCGCCTGAGACAGTCTGCGGAATTGATTTTTGATCAACCGATGATCCATGAGTAAAGTAGATAAAAGTTATGATGACCAACACAAGAAATGTTAACCAGACCCGTGTATAATCTCATAGGTAAACCCGAATGTTACAGGTGGTACCTTACAAGAAGGTAAAATATTTGATTCATGTCCAAATTTTGCACAAGATGGCTATTATCTCAGCATCTTTTCTTACCACATTTTGCTTCAATAGGTGATGTGACTGGATAACTACTGGGAAGGATGTTTCCTGCAGCTTGTACTTGTTGGTTGCTTTGAGAGTCATAGTCACCCGTGAACGATTAGAAGTAAAACTACGAGAAGCCAGCATGGTGGGACTCACCTTGCTATGAATTTTTCCATCCTTCCTGAATAAGTCAAGTAAAGAGCATGAGAAGAACAGATATAAACCGTTTGCATCAGTGATAGGCTAAGTTTCACACACCTTCTGAATTTTGTGGCATAAGCTTTGCTCCTTGATCAGTTTGCAAGCCTTTAGATTGGGAACCCAACCAGCGTACATTTTTATGCGAAATAGTAGCATCATGGACACAAGCAACGGGACCAGATTTCATCGCCTCGGAGGGCTTGTGAAGATATGGTTGTCGATGAATTCATCCTTCTCTTTTAGCTTAAACAAGAAACCATCACATCCTTTGAAGTCCAACTGAGAGATTACAATCATCATCAGCATCTCCCATTTTACACGGGACAAGTTCGACAGCGTCAAGGCTGGGTTTCTTGCTGTCAGCATTCATTAGCGGATAATCTATGTCCGTTCCGCTTTTGTTAAATGTGAGCTATTAAAAATGCAAGTCCACTACGTATTCGAAGACTAAAAAGGTGGCATCAAAAACAGAGTAATGCTCTGTAAATTCCTTCCATATCTTTGACAACAAAACCATGTCATCCCATTTTTCCTACTCCACTCTCCAACTTCCACGGTTTGGAACCCTCAAAACGCACCCTTTGGGGAAGATTCTTGCCATTCTTTCTCGCAAACCTCTCTGGAATACCCTAGTTTTATAACGTATAAAGTCTACATAAATACGTAAACAAGCGGTGCCGGGTATCTTCTAACATGAACTGACTCGAAAGAAAGGCTAGTATGTAGTATGCTTCAGCCTTCCAAGCCCCAGCGTCTCGAAAAGAATTTTGAAGACCAGAACTTACCAGCATTCTAGTTTGAAGTGTTTGAGAGATTTATGATCTTGAAGGATTGAGGTGTCACCTGTGCAAAACTTCACCGGTGCTGTCCATCTTCTCTCTGGCCATCAGAAGTCATCCTTGAGAAAAAGCACCTGTGTTGAGTCCTGATTACTTCAGGCATTTAATCACATAATCTCCGGTAGGAGTCTCATAGTAATTCCTACAACTGAGAATTGCAAGTTAAAAATTGGGTACCTGCTATAAACTGAAGATCTTTGGCCTTTAGAAGTTCCTAAAAGCTGAGTCCTGAATGTTCACGGTGATTAAATTTGATTTTTTCGGTTAATTTTTATTTAAGAGTCATGGTCACTTGGTTAAATTCCATTCATTGTTATATTAAGTTGAAAAGGTGAAAGACCAGTACTCTTGCGGAACTTCCTCCCTCAATCTAAACTCTGGCTTTTAACATTCATCCTTAATTATTTAAATAAGTGATAAATGTATTAATATGAATCACTAGAGACCAGTGCCTATTAGAAGATTGAAGTCAGATTCCGACATGCCAAGTCAGCAAATCTAGATAAGTGGTCATCGCAAAGGATATCGCTACATATGATTCAAAATATTTACGACTTCATCACACTTTCTTTTTAAAAATTTAGAACTTAATTGTACATTAAACAAAATTTTCACGGTTTTATTATGCAAGTTCCTAAAGAAGAAGAAGAAGAAAATAGCAGATCTACATATTCATTCGTTTGAATGAGAAGAGAGTTGAAGGCAAAAGGTTATGCAAAATGAGGAGGGTGTGATCTTGCCAGTTACGCTGAGGTGGCAAAATTGCAAGAAAATCATGCCGTCATCCATCGTCAGCAGCTACCGCGCACCCCCAACAAATTAAAAAAAAAACTTCTTTCTTTTGCAAAACTGTGATTTTATTAGTGAGAAAGGGGAAATTTGAGATAGAATCAGTTTACCTCTATTGGAAGTTTACTTCATCTCAACCTTTGACCGTGTCTTGGTAACATCCAGATCACTGTACCTCCTGCAGCGTCTGCCCTTCCCTTTCATCAATGACTGAAGAAGCTGAAAAGATGGAAAGTTTAGAATTTTGATGCTATAGCTATTGGACCATTTGAGAAGCAGAGGCAAGCGAAATAAATAGTCGAGGAGAATGACATTAATTTGATCTCACCAATTTTATGTGTGCACTTTGTTTATGATGATAACTTTTGTATGGCTTTATTGAGATCACCACCCTCCTCCCACTCGTATCTAAACAATGTCCCACATTGTAGTTTTGGCGTGCTTAGCGTACCCTTAAAAAAGATCTTCATTTTCGGGCAATCTTCCACTTTAATATAACACAAGGAAGGAAACCTGAAGGTGCAACTTGTGGTGGAGGAGAAGCATTCTAGGCTGGGCAGTCGTTGGAGTGTCAACCGTTCCAGCTTTCCAAAAGAAATCACTCTTCCTTCTCTGATTTCATTGTTTTCCACTACTTCTTTCATCATTTCACATCCTATTAAAGTCATGTCAGTGAGATGCATCAAACTCGTGATCGCCGAAACTGTTATCAGATGTACCAATCCAAAGGAATCCTTCACCACTAGCTTTGTCAGATTCTGAAAGGATGTTATGGTTGGAAATAATATCGTCAGACCGGGACAGTCCCATACCTCGAGTAATTCGATGCTTTGAAGAATTTTTGGAACTAAAGAGTCTTCTCTCCAGACACACTTTAGGTTGTGTAACTTGCTTAACTTAAGTTCTTTCAAATTTTCAAACACCAGATGGTTTCCCTCATCAGCAACCTCTTCATCAGGGAATATATCTTCAAAAGAACTACAAAAGACCTCAAGGCTTTGTAGGTTCTGAAATCTCTCTAGGAGGAATCTAGAAGGAAAGACGGCATTTTCATCATGAAAGCATGCCAATGTTAGTGCTTGTAGCTTGCCAAAGATGTCATCAGAAAAACTTCCATCCTGTATCATCCGAATATCCTTATTGCCTAATGTAAGTCTCTCCAAGGTGGGAATGTCCTGTGGAATTGCCAATACAATGAGAGAAGTAAATTCAACAAGATTTGGCAATAAATCATGTGATCTGAGAGGTGAACCTAAGTGGGTCAACTCCCATGGAAGGTGGCCCTTTTATTACAATTCATTAATCTTTATAGCCCTGCATACGAGTCTCAAACTTCCAAATTCGTGCTATAAAATGCATAGTGTAACCAAATGCTCCACTATGGCCATGCACCAACAAGGGTTGGCTGTAGGCCCATATTATTATGATAAGATAGAAAGGGAAAGAATTGTGTCGGCATAGGAATGATCAAACAAAAAAAAAGAATTCCATTTTACCCAAAAAAATCAGAACAAAGATGGTCATCCAGCTGCGATTTGAGAAGGAATTGCTATTTGCCAGCACTCGATTCTCAATTTTGTCCATAGGAAATTCACATTCTTAATTCGCATCAAAATTTTTATGAGAGCTTTTAAAATTAGAGGTCAATATGGTGACCACCTTGACTAAATTCATTTTTATTGGAATATCTTATTCTATCAACAAAAATATGTAGCTCATCGAAATTTTAGGTGACGAGATGCACTAGTAGTGTTACTAAAAACATTTTGGGTGTCCACATATGGAAAGTGTGCTTAAAGATGTTAGAAATATCTTATGTTGTTAGTGAACTAATAGGTAAGGGGCTCATATCTTTTATATATCATACTATGACATGACTATGCAGTGCACATGAGATATGGTGGGTGAATAAAAGAATAAAGAAGAAAAAGAGGAAGAGTAGTTGCACTCAGACCATCTCAAATGGGAAGTGTGCTTCACGGTCTGAAAGGTCGTGTTGATCGTCTCTCTGAGCCCCCTTCTTCATGGGTGCCGCAAAGGACAACATGCTCAATTTGTCACAATGAGTCACTCGTAGTTCTTTCAAGCATGGCCAGTTCAAAGTGGACGATTCAGTGCAGAAGCTTTTGAGTCGTGACATATCATTGAACATCAAACAAGTGAGTTGCGGGAAAAGAAATTCTGCTGTAGTAGAGTGTGAAGTGTCATCTCCAATCGCGACTATTTCCTCGAGCCCACAAGACTCCACTCGAAGATACTCAAGTTTGATTAGACTTGTTGCCATCCAATGCGGAAACAAATTCTCAAGACTCTTACAGTTCTCAACCTTCACATTCCATAAATTTTCAAAAGCGAGAGTATCCCGAGAACTGGGGGGCCATACTTTGCTTAAATTGTCCATGTGGGAGAGATCTATCAACCAAAGTTTAGGAAAGTGTACCTGCCATATTGACAAAACAACACAATAAATTTGATTACATTTTGAGTTATGACCTCAAAGAAAGAATTATCAAACTTCCCTTCCTCTCACAAATCATAACATTCCATAACTTGTTAGTGATATGGAGGTGTTGCCGGATGCTTTCATTTCGATTGAATAATGACTATGGCCAAGTATATTGCATTGGAATGAGCACGAAATGCGGTGCAAGAAAATAAATTAACTAATGGTCCGTACCATCTGTCAATATTCATGCACTAAAAAAGAATGGAAAATATTTTTCGTTAAGGATCCAAAGAACACAATGACAACCTTAAACATGAAACGAATACTTTTGCAATCTCCTAAGAATTTCATATTTGAGGCAATTTTCTTATACAAGTAAGGATCCATAGGCAAATGCAATTAGTCTTCGTGAACAAATGAAACATGCTATGCCAAAGTAAATTCTGATAATAATAAAAACGGAACCATTGTGTAAACTACTATAAATTGTCCATTAAAGAGCCCGTTTGGAATTTTCATTTCATCATGATAAAATAAATTAAATCACACGTGCTACAATCTCAATAACCAAATGCATATTTCCAAAGTTCCCTAAGTTCAAAGACCATGTAAACAGACAAGTTTATCATATAAGTAGCAGATCAAGGCATCCGCCTTAGTCAAATGATCCCCTATGAGCACATTATGTTTGTTTGCATAAATCAATGACGTCATAAGCTCTTATGACTTGTCCACTGAGAAGCGAGTATTAACATTTTTTATTTGGTTTAATAAAATTAATGCAATTACGACTTATCGCCACCAAATAATAGAATGATTATTACCATACTTTCCTAGATCTATATTGATATTATACATTGAGGATAATGACTAATTTTTGAATTCTTTAAAAAAATCTGGGGGATACCTTATATTTGGCAAATAGATGAAATAACGTGATTGCAACTTGCACTAACAGAAAATCGGGTGACTAGTTTCATACTTCTCTATCTATTGGTATTCTAAAATGAGTATTATGATGGCTTTTTTTTAATATTTTAACAATGTGGGGGATATATGTTATTATATGACAACTCACATACGACATGTTAATGACATTATTAGTAAATGCACAATTAGTAGTAACTCTTAACGTTACGGAGTAAACAAAAGTTTTGGATGCTAGTTATGACGACAAAGAAAAATGGGGCAAAAGCATTCGAGTAAGATAAAACTCAAAGCATTTCTTCATCATAAAAAGAAAAGAAAAAGAAAAGAAAAGCAATAATCAAAACCTGTAAAGAATCC
This sequence comes from Melaleuca quinquenervia, assembly GCA_030064385.1. Lineage (NCBI taxonomy): Eukaryota > Viridiplantae > Streptophyta > Magnoliopsida > Myrtales > Myrtaceae > Melaleuca > Melaleuca quinquenervia. The sequence continues at coordinate 4,239,229 of CM057724.1, read as the reverse complement.
GTAACAGAAAAGGAGAGATGCAAAAAAAAAAAAAGATAACCGGAATAGAGGGTACGGACTTATTGCCTTTTAAAGAAATGATAAAAAATAAAAAACAAATTCGGTAAAGATATTTGCTTGGGTTCACCGAATTCAGCGATAGTAAACTTTGAAAATTGACATTTGTTCTTCGATGTGTACATAAATTTCGTTATTCTTCTACTTGAACGGTAACCCTCCCAAATACAATTTATGATCGATTGTACAATGAACATTGACTTTAAATTGGCTTAATTGACATTTAATGCTGGCAACGCCTCCTCCCTCTAATTTCTGGAAAGTTGCCGTGATGATGTCCAGGAAAGTTCCCTCAATTTTGAATAATAACAAACAAAAAGTCGCTTGCAATTAGCTTGTAAGGTAACCATTCTTTGATTTATTTCCTCCAGGTTGGACGTGCAATTGGTTTTCAGTTCACATTTTTCGAGAAAACTGATTCTCGATTTGTGATTTCAGTGATTCGGAAGATTTCAGTTTTGACTGATTTGCGAATGGGTTCACAGTTTTGAAGTTTTAGTCGGTATCCTTGATTTATGCCGTGTGTTGAGGATTTCGAGAGCAAAATTAAAAAAAGGATAAAAAAGAAGAAGCGAATGTTGCGTTGCACTGGAACTTAAATTGTTTTTCATGCGACGCGTGCAAAGCACCGTTCTACTTCCAAATTCCAATTAGGGTGGCATTCTGTTGGGACTCTCATTTGAAAAGATGACTCATCTAAAAATCAAAAGCGTCAGATAAAGAAAAAAGGAGACTGACCTGTGGAGTGAAAAGTGGAGGACCGCTTTGGTCATTCTCCATCAAGGATTGTCCGGTCAAACTACGCATCTTGGGGCAGTGAGCAATGGTCAACCATCGTAAGTAGGGGCATTCTAGCGTTCGATTCTTCCCCGAGAGGAAGCTCGTCAAATTGGGCAAGCATTCTAGCTTTATGCTCCAAAGCAATGGGAATATAATATTTTCCACCGCGCTTCCCTGCGCTTCTTCCTCTGCGATCACTCCTTCCATCTGACCACACTCCTTTATTTCAATTGACCACAGTTGCGAAAGGCATCGAGCCATTGAGGGAGCGAAAGCATGCCTCAGGTTGCTACAATTATAAAGGGTTAGATATTGAAGACAATTGTAGGCCAGCGATCCTTGAAGATCTTTGTTCCATAGTCGCCTCAACTTTGGTAGATTGACCAAGTCCAAAGTATTGAAGCAAGGAAGCACCCGAGTGTTCCTCACACCCCCCAGCTCTTCAAGGTCAAATATTTCTTCTAGAGACTGGCAATCGCGCACTTGCAATCTTTTCATATTTTCTAAAAGAAGCATCAATCTGGATGGAATAGCACTAGTAAATGATGGACATTTATCCACCGTCAGTGATTCTAATTGCCAAGATGACTTGATGGGACTAAGTTTGTCGTGCCATTTTCCAATTAACTCAGGGAATTCAGATAGCCGCATACTCTTTACTTGAGACATCACAGCCTGTAAGAAGATCATCAATAAATGTAAAAATCCTGGTTAGCAAAAAGCAATTACCCTATTAGAAATCATCACCATTCAATTGTAGATAAATTTGGTAACTAATGCATACCCTTTCTTCAAACAAATTTTGGATGGTGATGTTGAGGTTTTCCTTCCAAAACCAATTTTCTTCTGACCCTCGTACTCTCTCCAGCTTTGGCGCCTCTATTAGTCCCTCGGAGAAGAACTTCATGTGGGGACATCTGCTTACAATGACATCTTCTAAGAGAGGGAACTTCAAAGTATATTTGATTGAGCTAAAGCATGTCAATTCTGTCAATCCATCAAGCTCCATATACTTCAATTGATTGAAAGCCACGACAAAGCACTCCTCACTTCCCTCGTCACAAATGACTTCTGTCAACATTCTACAATTTCTTATCCTCAATTTTGTGAGTTCCACCAAATTTCTAGCTATGGCCGGTGTGAACATGTTGGACAACTCATTGCAACATGACACGTCTAGAGTCTTAAGGTGTTGAGAAAACCTTGATGATGGTAATATTACTTTTCCCTCAGGACTTGGGCCTTCCATGGCTCCCATAATGGTGCTCAGCTTTTCTAGATAAGAATCACATACAACCAGCTCTTCTAAGTTGGTAAAACTTTGAACAAAATGACATGTGGATATTGCAGATTCCTCCGAGAGATGATGAAGCTCGAGAACTCTAAGCTTGCAGAAGACTTCTCCATCATGAAAATGCCCATGCCACATCTCCATCGGTCCAGACAAATCCAATTTTAACTCTTGCAAATTTGGAAATGCACCCTGAGATATTAGTCAAGTCAAATCTAAAATTAGCTTAGTTAAAACAATATATATGTATTATGGTATAAGTCTTGCATATCCTCTCTCTCTCTCTCTCTCTCTCATGCAAATCAATCATGACTATACTGTCTAGATAGTCATGACTGATTCGTGACATCTAGAGATTGATCGGGACAATCAATTCTCTTGAAGATATTAATATGTCAGTGCAAGTCTACTATTAGAGCGGTGATGAATTTACGGATGTCATGCATTATAGCCAATTAAGAATGACGTTGGATGAGAATGATAATATTGCAAATGTGTTTGCACTCACGGTAATTGATTAAATTAAACAAAACATTAAACGTGATGTACACTCATCACATTTAATTTCGGTCGTAAGCATGTATACGTGATATACATGCGTGCATATATTGGACACATATAGATGTGCCCAAATATGTGCACATGTTAATTAAATATATGTTTTTTTATTATAATCTATACTTTATTATGATAATATTTAAAGAAAGGGAGCCACACCACACACGGTGAACAATACAATCCTCGCAACAACAGTGCGTCTGTATTGTTGACCGTGGGTGGTCAACAAACCTTGCAACAAACCGTTGCAATAGTTTGTGGCGCAAACCAACGGTCAACAAACCGTTGCAGTGGTTTGTTGACCGTGCGCATGAAGTAGGTGTAGTTTTCTTTTCTTTTCTTTTCCCGAGAGGAAAAGAGAGAACTTTTCTGCGAGAGAAAAAAACGGTTATAACTGCATTATAAGGTGCAATGGACGTGTCACCACCAATCTCTTATATTTGACTTGTACCCATAATTTGAACTCAAGTAAATCCCTACAATCCTTTTTCTAGAGATACTTTCCTTGTGAAAATAACTTCTCCATCAATTATAGTCACAATTGCATAAATTTTATATATTAATGTCGACAAACATGTTTTAGCATAAATTGTCTTTATATAGTCCAAAGGTAGCGCTCTCGCGCCTCGGTAAGATCACACTACGTACCACGTATTTTAAATGTTCATGGTGCTTAAGAGTGCAGAACCATCAGAATTAGCCTAAACCTTTTGTTTCAAAGTCAACGGTTATGGATGACATCCCATTTTTACAAGAATGTTCATTCAATATTAGACGAACACACAATGTTTCCATGTTGAAATAGTTTTATGGATTCATGGAGAGAAGTATAGTGTATATCTTCGTATGTATAGCTACTCCAATATTCAACATCGAAGCAAAAAAAATAATTTTGAGTCGTACCTTTTCTATTAAGAAGAAAGGCTGTCTATGAACTGGCATCTCATTTTCAGGTTGCGAAGCAAGTATCTCCACTTTGTCACAACCATCCATCTCTATAGTCTTCAATGCGGGCCAGCGTAAAGCATGTGTTCTTGCGTAGATGCACTTCAACTCTGGTAGATGCACAAGCTTGAGGGAGGTTAACCTTGGGAACACCTCCCTTGCAACGAATCCTTCCTTCTCGATGACTTCCACAATGCCACAATTATAAATCTCCAACTCCTCAAGGTGGGTTAGTTGTTCGGCTACGGAGGTCGGAAATAGAGCAATGAGGCTCTTGCATCTGGAAACGGTTATAGAACGTAGAAACTGAAATTTGACTCGACCGTGGAATTCCTTATCCCACACGCACTTTAGCACCGGTAATTCAACTAACTCCAGCTTCTTCAATGGAAAAAGAGCAACGGGATCTCTATCCGGAGGACTCAATGGCTGAAGTTTGAAAACAACTTCAAGCGAACCACATGACATCACCTGCAAACTTTCCAGGCTCCTGAGCCGTCCAAGAATGCAAGAAGGAATAATGTTCACTAGCTTCTTGCATCCATAAACACCAAGCAATTTTAGCTTGTGGAAAGACTCCGCAGCGACTTGATTGTCCCATAGTATCTCAATCTTATCCATGTCATTAATGTATAATGTCTCCAAGCTAGGAAATGCAATCTGCGATATTCACTCGTGAAATTAATAATTCTATTAGATAAAAAAAAACTCATAAAGTTCCATTGCAAGAGATTGAGGACAAGTGTTAGAATAAGAAAGAAAAATGACAGGGAGACTGAGATTAGAAAGACAACTAATCAATTATTAAAAGGTGCAATGTGGAAGTAGCTTCTCCCCCCAATCTTGAAATCAAATTTTGAATTTCTTAATTGTGGTAAAGAAAAATTACAATGAAAAACATGGAAGAAGCGGTGGTTCTAACAATCTTGGTTTATCGATTTTGCTCAGTAGATGCGTTTGTGAATGGATCCTCATCTTGCAAAGGTCATACTCGAAGATTGCATAGTATACACAAAACAACAAGACAAGTAAAGCTTTTTCGTCTATAGTTTTGACAAATATTAGTCTCCCCGTATTAAAGGAAAAGTCAAGCTTCAAAGGCAAAATAAAATATTTGAAGATAAAAAAAGAAGGATATTCCTTAATCTTGGTGAGCCCTTATAATTTTGTCATTGTTGGGTATGTTGTCTCTCCACAATAACTACGCTACTTCAATGAAGTAATCGAGATCTATACTAGCAATTTTCCTCTTTCACTTTACTAAAAGTAGTTTTATGTTTTATTTTGGATAATTTCATAATTAGTGTATTAATCACCGTACTAACTTGAACTTTGTGTCTCACTTTCCTGTCAGTTTTTTTTTAATTGCTTTCCTGCACGTGCCTGCAATGTCCAAGCGGTGCATGTGAAATTATTGAGATTTTCAGTTTTCTTGTGAACATCGTAAAGTTTTTGGAAATCATTTAGGCATCATAAGAGATGTTCAACCATATTGATGAAAACTATCTCCAATGAAATAATAAATAAGAGATTGCAACTCATATATGTCACCATAAAGCAATTAAGAAATATGGCTAAAATATAACAATGAAAAACGGAATTTCTAAATTAACAAAAAGAACACAACAGACTTAATCGATCGGATCTTCCTTTTAAAAGCCATTTCTTTTTTTTTTTCTCGTTGGATGATCCAATTCTTGAAAATACTGCTAACAAAGAATATTAAAAAAAATCTAATAAAGTCGACTTTTCAGTCCTCCTGAGGGGCCCATTTTCACAGAGTGTTTAGCCTCATAAGCATTCTTTTTAGTGAATGGCCTAAATTGCCCTTTGGTTAAGTCAAAGCGGATCCACATGTTAACTGCTTTATTCCATTTTCCACTGAGACGTCCTTCCACTACCCTCTGGTTGGAGTCTCTCTCTCTCTTTTCCTCTGTTCTCTCAATACGATTATGTTTACTTCTTGATGCCCTACTACTTAGTAGGGTCTATTTTGTGATAAAACTATCAAATAATTAGAATTTCTTTTTATTTCTCTTAGATGATATCTTGATTTTTCTAAATGACTTCAAAAGTATTAATTCTAAAAGAGGATACTGGAGGTGTGTAATTTACCTGATGATCTACCAACCATTTCTATCATATAAATAAGAAGGCAACGTGTTCTTTGTTTTTTTTTCAATCACTTGATTAATGCTATTTGTGTTTACCAAGATTGCGTTCAAAGCACCCAAAAACAATTATACATGGCCATGAGAACTAGTAGAATTTCATAAAAATATTTGTATGTAAGAATTGAAAGTGTTGACAATTTCTTACACCAATTAACATGTGCACTAATGGTGTGACAAATCCAAAAATGACGCAATCTGACACAAACTCAATATACATATATTTTCTAGTAAAATTAACAAAAATATAGTGTTATCTAATGAACATAAACAGCTAGCCTGTTTTTGATAGAAAGTACTTATATTTAGTTAGGTCTAGAGAGTATTTAAATTTAGTACTAATGCGGAAGAAAGATGCAAATGCGGAAGCTTTGGAATGCTCAATACTCCCTTGAATACCTGTTACAAATTTAGAAAACAACTTTTGCATCATTTCTTGATTCTCTGATTACTAGGTAATTAGCAGCATCCTCGCGTGTTGTACCGGCATCGAATTTTTCATTTATGTAAAATCGGAATATGTATTTTGATGCAACGATTAAGTAAATTATATCTCATTTCATATCGTCTTCCTCTATTTGAAAAGCAAAAGGCAAAAATCTTAACCTGTAGTATGTCAAATATGGGGATTTGATGATATATAAAAATTCCCAATTGTCATTGTTATATGACACAATGTCATTTTACATATAAAATATAACATTGTTGTAATACAGAGAGAACGTTAGAAAACTCATAATAAAAAAATATCATAGGAACAGTTACGTTGCTAATTTGCAACCCTTACAATTAAAACCAGTGACATCGAACGAGACAACCACCTAAGAGAATGAGGAACACACAAGAAAATTTCCAACTGCAAATATAACAATCATCTTGCAAATTAAAAGTTTAAGTGATAGTAATTAAGGACATTAATGAAGAGTACTTTGTAATAATATATTTACATAGATTTTTGGTGATGACTTGGACACGTTTAGAAAATTGGCCACATGTTTGCCATAGATAATACGCTGGAAAATTTCAGATCTTTGGTCAAAATGCATAGGTTATGAAGAAATGAAGATTCCGGTTGCCTTAGGTCATTAAATTAAAGTTCAATGACTATAAGACAAAATCTTTTACTATATAGTTACCAGGAGTGACTTTAACCCCATAACATTTTTTGTCAAACTTTAACCCCATAATTTGAGGGTTAACAATTGAGCTCATTGAAGATTAATTGTCCAACTTTTCTATATATAGTGACTATACTTTAAATTCTTCGTTTCAATTTAAAATCATAATTTGAATAGTAACTGTACTTTGACCTACCCAGATTTTATGGTGCAGTAATTATGTAGAACGCAATCAATTTTTACGAAAGTGGGCTTTGACAATTCGTTTCCAGTATAATAAGTTATTTATTAATTTTAATTATTTAGCTGGCTGGAATAATGACTACTGATATGCATATATCTTCTTTTATAATTTCTTAATAGTTTGATATGATTGATGCAACTGTTATTGGTGCAAATTGAAACTTGACAATTATTCATAGGGTCATGTGGCAACTTGAAATGCACAGCACGTAAAATTCCAAAGTGCTAAATAATGCATGAAATTGATGACAAGAGTCTTATTCTATCGGATTTTTGGTATATTTACCATAGTAATATTGCGTTAATCACATACCTGTTGGTTGAAGAGAGTAGTGGAGCACGATTTGACGTGGGCCTCACCTAGAGCCTCTTGCGGACCTGTCATTAATTTTTAATTAGATGAAAATGATGTCATCTTTTGCATTGTAGAGATGAATTGATCTAAGAAGATCTTTAATGATAATAACAAAAACGAAGAAGAAGAATCAATCTTACACTTTGCACGGGAGAAGCACGTCAAATTTTCCAAATATCCAATGGTCAAATTGGTCAACATCGAGAATACTAGAGTTTCCGATGTTTCGATTCCCGACCCTTCTTCCTCCATAATGATCGCCTTCATCTTCTTGCAACGGCTTACCCATAGTATTCTCAATTGTGCGAGAGATTGAAGAATTGACGGGGAGAACATAAACTCAAGAGTATCACATTCATGCACCGATAATTCCTTTAAATTATGGAATTTCATAATTCCACAAGGATTCTTGCTCCATATGCGCCTCAAGCTTGGTAATCCATCTATACGGATGGTGTTTAGCTCGGTGAGAGTCTCAACATTCACACCGGCACCTTGTTCGTCGAGGCAAAAAATTTCTTGCACCGAATCGCAAGTTCTTACTGTTAAAGTCTGTAACTTGGCTAGATTTACCAATGATGTGGAGTTGATAACCGTTGAAAGAGATTTGCACGAAGACACCTGAAGAAATTGAAGATTGCTCAAGCCCACTGGAGATTCTTCGGCGAATGCATCTTTTAGATTTGGAAGTCTATCCATTGTCAAGGACTCCAAGGATGGGATTGAAACCTGATAGATAGATTCATTAGAAATAGTATTTATAGTTACAAAAGACAGGCAAGAACCTACGTGCCATATAGCCAATTACTATCAATGGTTGCAGAACAAAATTCACATATTTTAGGATATTTTTAGCATCTGCAAAATTCTAGAAACAAAAGCCGATTGACAATCAGAAAACGTACTTTTTTTTTTAGAAAACGTACTTTACAACCACAAAAGACAACTTAATGAGCTTCGTTTTTATTTATAATATGCTTGTGAATATTATTACGCTTAGATTTTGTTTCCAGTTTATTAACAAAAAGGGATCTACGGTAATCAAGAAATAGCATTCACTCGGTTTTCTAATGAGTACGAAAATTAGTTATACAAAACACAAAAGTAAGTATATTCAAGTAAAATTACTTCCTATAACAGAAACTGTCCCTCTTAGGCTATGTTACCGCTATCTCACAAGAGATATGACTACTATGAATAAAAAATTATAAAAACTGTAAAATGAAAGTTATTGCAAAATATATAGGCGATTTACTAACAAATGAAAATATCTTATTGCAATAAGCAATCAATAAGGCAAGGTTGCAATCACGATAAGTATATTATTTTGCTATAAGATCTTAGTAACAGCAGGTATGTCTAATTTACTACTTGCCTAAGAAACAGTCGCAATTTCGTAAAGTAATTTACTATTTCACAAAGGAAAATTATTGTCATAAAATTTTAGTTATTGCAACTAATTTCCTGTGTTAAATATTATATCGCTTGGGCTTATTCGAGCCCAATCAATTTATTTGTTAAATATTATATCTTATCCGATCACGTAAAATAAAGTATTGTATTTTTTTATCCAATGAACATAAGGATCGTATGCCGCCATGCTTTATCTATTGTCTACGGCCAACAAGAATTCTCTCTCTTCACGTGGAGACTGTGAGGGCAATTGTGAGCGAAGAAGAGACGGAATTTCCACAAATGCCCTTCAACGCGTGGTAAGGAAGAGCGAGAGAAGATGCAAGACGACACGTGTTGGCCATCCATGCGTGTTGTAGACAATGGGTGCACGTACGTGCATAGTAGGCCGCAAACATCCATCCTCAAACTCATATTCTATTCTTCGTAAATCTACAATTGCAGCTCACTTTCCTAACCGGAAACTAACATATTCATTTAATTCGATTAATTGTTGATGTAATAATCTAAATAACAATTACAGGTTCATTGATTTTCAATTACATAGCGCTTGAGATGACAAAGGTTTATCATACAAAATCATTAATTTTTCTTATTAATGTTAGACCTACTGTATCTCGATTGTCATTTCACACGCTCAAGCCTAGACTACACTTTGGAATAATGCTTCAAATTGAGCATTTCCTTTAAGATTGTTTCATTTTAATCTTCCATCAATTAAGACCATGATTTTGATCATAATGAAGGAATAAAGCAGAGAAAAATGGCAATGATTTTTCACCAATTAACATAGAACTCCTGAGTTATTTTTCAGTAAATTATGATAATCATGGCTCCACTCCATCAAGGACCAAACCTATGTACCTTCCCATGAATTACGTCAAAATCATTATTAACTTCACAAAATTTAAAATGCTATCATGCCAATCAATGAAATTCGTTAACGACACTAACATTAGAACTTGAGTTGCATGTACTTCAATATATCAAGGATTCGTCCAAATAAAATTATAAGGACTCAATTGAATCCTATTAGATTTTCCCCAAGCATATTTATGTCTATCTTTTACATAACCTGATATATATAATTGAAAGTATTGTCATGGAGTACTGTCAGATCTACTTTTGGCCAAATTGCCTGTACGACAACCTTCGAACTCCTCTGTCAACAAGCCACTCATTATTAATTGCTTTCTCCTCCTCTTTTTCTCCATTATTTCACTATCTGATTTTAACACTCCTGCATTTTCCCTTATTCTTGAATGATGCTACTTTACGTCAAAGTAACATTCATTTTTTTTACAAAAGAACACAAAACTTATGGGGAAATTACCTAAACCACTTGTGAACTATGAGGGAAACATACCTTTTCTCCTAAACTCTCAATTATTACATGAGTTTGTTCCACTTTGAATTTACCACGGCTGTCAATACCATTTGCATGTTACTTGTGATTTTTCAAGACAAAGTTATAATTCTTTCGTATCTGTTTTAGGTAAATCATGCTTTGGCCTCTGAAAGAACTCCAATGAGTTTAAAGTTTCCAAAATAAGTAAAAAAAATGAGGGAAGAAAAACGTAATGACCATAATAGAGATTAAGACAAAATCACTAAGAAGATGGTTGACTTCATGAAAAGAACTAAACATATAGTAGGCTTTCAAATATATTCCAAGCATATAAAACAATCAGAAGGAAAGGATAGATTTTTTATAATTCACTATCCATATAGCCTCCCTAGTTAGTTATTTGAAAAGGACCATTTGATGATAACATCACATTGCTATGCTCAACAAGCCACAATTTATATAACCAAACTTTGGAAGCAAATATGTACTGCTTTAAATCTTCATGTGGAATTTCGTGCAGTTTTAAGTAGCTCACTAATGCCGACGACTAGGAGATATTAGCACAAGTTGAAGATTTATATATGTTATGTCAAGAGTGCTTACAAATATATCTCTATCTTTTTTCTAGAATTTTGTATGCTTGACATGCATGGAATTGTGTACTTTTATATTAAAAGGACATACGCAATGACTAAGTCCTTACTAAAAAACACAATAGGGAAAAGACATGCGTCATAGATTAGCATCGATGCTACTATTTGGAAACCCAATCCCCTTGCCATTATTCGTATGACTTTACCTAAGTCACCTGTCTACATATATATATTATTTTATAGATAACAACAAAGCTAAATAACTAAATCCAATAAATCCAGTTTACAAGGTTATGGAATGACCTTATTACGGAATTATTCTAATGCTATAGTTCACTTCGCTGTTGCTCTGTAAAACCCTATTAATATAGGTATACTTGCAGCGTGTAAGTTGAAAATAACTCAGATCAAAACTAAATTTACGTAAATTTCATTCTATTAACTGGACTTTGACACGATGAAGAGAAACAGAAGATTGCTTTATCTAATTACAGAGAAGGCATGATTGGATAAGGTAATTAGGAAGAAGATGAACTGACAGTCAAAAAAATTAATAAGGTTTATAACCTATGGCACATCTCATTTGCAAATGGACAAAAGATTATCAAATACTATATTATATTGATAGAAAGTTACCTGTTGCCCGTTAAAAAATGCAACTTGAGTGTCACGTTGGTCGTGTGATGTACTAGTTGAAGGAGCCGTCCCAACGGTGAAAAAGTTCTTGATTCTAGGCAAGTCACACAATTCCAACTCACGCAAATTATGTAAATCAACTTTGCCATGGTCATCAGCTTCTACAATCTCCTGCATTAAGTGGCACTCGGCAACACAGATCTCTTCAAGCTGTGGAAGTTCTCTCAATAATGAAAGAGGAAACAAAACTTCCATCTTGTTGCAACTTTCAACTCGTACTACTTTTAATGCACTGAAGGACATAGAGGAAATATGGTTGTTGCATATCTTCTCTAAGTTGATGAGATTATTGAGAACTAACGACTCCAATGTCTTAAAATCTAAATGGGATGGCAATTGGAGGACGTAATGGATGGAGGGATTATTCTCGACTTGTAGATGCTTCAATTTTGGAAAGCCTTCTTGAGATAACATGCAAATACTTTGCTCATTTCCATTTAGTCCGTCGAAAAATATATTGTCAGTTTTGCTTGATAAAGCTCGTATGCATCCTTTTTGAAGAATATTGCTTATTGGATCCAACTTGAGCTCCAATATGCTCGATCCTTTGCAACTTAACCGGTGCTGCACATCACCGATCTGGATTTTGTACTTGGTTAACTTCTCGACATTTAGATCCTCTGGAAGCATACTCGGATCGGGAATGGATACATACAAAGTGCATAGATTCTTCATGTTGTTCAACTCAATAATTCTAGCATTAGTTGGTGGAGTTTGCCCTGCAGCATTCCATCGATCAAAGCTGTTCTCCATAAATAACTCTTCCAATTTGATCAAGCTTCCAAGCACGCCCGGTTCAATTATCTCAAGTCTTGAGCAATTGTTTAAGTCTAACAGCCTCAACTCTACCAATTGTCCAATTTCTTTTGGCAATAGTTGAATTTTAGAGTTCACAAAGCTAAGAATATGTAGCCCTTTTAGTTTGCCAATCATAGCTACATCTTCTAACAAACAACCATCAAGACATAGAGTGTGTAAATTCTCCGAGGACTGAAACAATGAAAGTGAACGAGTAAGATGTACCTGAGAAAGATGTAAGACCATAAGTTTTCTCATAGAGTTGAAATATGAATTTGGGATCTTAAAGGAATTGCTGTTTGTGAACAACAGAAAAATCCGCATTTCTGGGCAATTTAACTCTTCAGGTAGCTCCTTGACATTAACATAGGGAGAGCACATCCCGGTACAGTTTTTGAGCTTGCCCTTCAACAATTCCATCTCTCCATTAACATTGTCTTTAAACACAACAAGAGGATCTTCTCTTGAAGCGATCGAGGCAACAAATCCACGAACTAAGTCGTGTATCTTGAAACCATCAATGTCTTCATCTTCTAACAAAAGAGAGGATGCTTGCAGAACTTTGATCAGTGAACTCAACCTATTTCTAGCTTCTTTCACGTTGCTATGTTCTCCAAATAACTTCAAACCCATGCCATACCTCACCAAGTTTTCAAGAGAAGGCTTAGAGACACCATAAAGAACACAGAGCCGTAATAATGCCTTCGCCTGCCGGCCTTCCACTCCTTTGAGACGATCATAACTCAATTGCAACATTTCATTTATCTCCTCGTTTGTAGACATCCCGATTTGTGTCAAAGTATCCTCCCATTGAGAAAAATTAGAATGTTTAAAATGTTTTCCCAACAAGATAATTAGGAAAGGCAAACCTGCACACTTGCGAAGTGCTTCATCCACCAAGGATTTGAACGGGTCCTCATGAACTTTGTCTCCCACCGTCCTCTCAAATAATCTTTTTGCCTCTTCCTCCTTCAGCTCGTTAAGGCGGAAGTCGCTGTCGCAGCACATTTCCTTTCGCAAAAGATTTTGATCTCTCGACGTCAGCAGCAGCTTGCATCCTATGACTTTGTTGTCGTGTCCACAAGGAATGCCGACCGATTTCAAGTTGAGCCGCTCCCAGAGGTTGTCCAGTATTATGAGGACCTTCTTTTTCTCCCTTTCCTCCTTTTCCAATCTCTCGCGCAGAAGTTTTGCTCGTCCGCTGACGGTCTCTTTGTCCTTTATGTCACTAAGGCCTAACGCATCCGCAATCTCTCCTTGAATACTCTTGATGTCTGGATTCTCCGACACGTCAGCCTTAGCGATCCAATCAAACAACTTTTCTTTCCTTATTCTCTTTTCGGCGTCGACTAATAGGGTGGACTTGCCGACCCCGCCCATCCCGTGAATCCCAACCACGCTATTGCTGTTATCGGCAAGAGCGGCCGTGATCTCCTGCAAGATCAATACTCTTGATTTGAAGATGTCGTCGTCCTTAAGCTTGATCGATGTCAAGGCAGAAGAAGCGAAGGCAGTCGCGGCAGCCGACTGGCCGACATCTTTGTCCTCTCTCCTTGCCGGAGTCGAAGCAGCGACATTCCCTGGAGCAGGATCGCTGAAGGAGATGTCCTTGAATTGACTGTATTCTTGAGCAAGTCGCTGAATGCCCTCAATCTTAGCCTTGGCCTTCCTGCTGAACTGATAGCGACAGCTGGGCTCGGGAAGACTCCCGTAGCAGTAAGTCTTGGTCGCCTTTTCGAAGTCGCCCAACAGGTCTTGCGCCTCCTTCAAGGCCTCCTCAGCATTTGCCTGCCACTGCGTGACATGACTGTAGACATTCCGACTATTGTTTCTGGCCGCTTCCATCTCATTGCGGACCATCTCAGCCTCATACGACAGCTTCCCGACTTCCTTTTGAAGATCCTGGGCGTAGCTCTTGGAGGAAATAACATATCCGAATTGACGCTTGATGGGAACAATTACGTACTTCAAGGCATCCCATCCGATAGAAACGACAGAATCAATCGACATTTTTTTTATGGGTCTCTGTCGAAGAAACAGAGAGCGAGAAAACAGAGAGACAGAGATAGAGAATGATGAAAAAGAGAGGCAGATACTGAAGAAGAAGAAAGAGTGGGAGGAAGAAGAACAAGAATGGTTGTGCCGAGGAGAAGAAAGAGGGAAGCAAGAGCGCGAACGATGAGAGACAAGGAAGGCTTCAAGAGATTCGAGTGCAAAAGACGAGGGCGCAGGAAGAGGAGCGAAGATCAATCAATTTACTTTTAAGCATAAAAGCTGGCTTGGTAACTTAACCATGGTTAAGGCCATAACTAAACACCGGTTAATTCCTCGGTGGCTTCAATCAAGACAAGAGTAGGACGGATTGTATCCCCAAAGCCCTTGCCTCCACCACCAATGGACAAAAGACAACTGTCCAAATAACAAAATGATTCGACTTAAAGCCCTCGTCCGTACCCGCCCGACGTGTAGCAGTGTGCGGTGGACGGAGAAATTATTCAATTAATCCAAATCTTATTGATTTAATTTAATTTGATTTATTTAAAATTTCAATTCTAATTCTCTTTATGAAATCCTTTTGTAATTCTTTTGATCGATTGTAGCTGAAAATCTCTAATGTGGCGTCAATAATTATTGACCGTCTTACTTTTGTGGGCCAATAATATCATGTGTATATTTTTATTCAAAACAGCATTAGTTTGCTTATTCTTCTCATATTTCTCATTCATTTTCTCTTCTTGTATTGTCTTTTTTCTTTTAAAGGTTCTTAAGTTGCTATTCACCTTCTCTCTCGGAAGCCTTGGCTTTTTGCTATTTAAGAAGATGTTGCCAGCACAGTCGTTGCAGCCGCAAGCCACCACCGCCATCATCAATAACTCGACCACCACTTTCACAAAAGCCACCATCATCTCTCTCTCTCTCTCTCTCTCTCTCTCTCTCTCTGACCTCCATTAATGGAGCTTGCCTCTTGGGATTAAGGTGCATACATATCATTTTCCCTTACAACGATGCCTTTAATTATTTAATGTAAGGATTGTGAAAAGTGATCCAATCAGGGAATAGGCACGTGACATATGATGCCAAAAGCTTTACATCAACTTTTTTCCCTTGTTTTTTTGTCGTTGATCGGATGCTTCTGTTGGACCACCTGCGTGACTCGGGGCTGCTGCATCTCCAGTGTGCCTAGAGTTCAATCATGTTGCCAGCACCTACAATTCCATGACCATGCTAGCTGTCGAAGTCCTTAATTATAAAATAAGACATATATAAATCTATTAGAACCATGAGGATATTTTGTAGTAACACATCAAGTTTTGTGAAACTTAAAGAGAGAAAATATTGACTAACAAAAAGGATGACAAATAATGTATTACTCCTTACGAAGTGTATCCATATCAATAAAGTCAAAAACTTAACACGAAAGTATAACTAAGTCTTAAAACTTGCAAAAAGTGCAATCAAGTCATATAATTTGTCAACTTAATTCAATTAAATGCTTCCGTTAGCTTCGTCCATTTAGATGAAGCAAACACTGGCGTGGCATTTTTTAATATACTTTTTAAGCCACGTAAGTGCCACGTTGAAGAAAACTGAATGCCAAGACTAGAAAATCAATATTAGGGTTTTAGTGATCAAACATAGAGTTTTGGGTCCAAATATTAATACAGAAAAAAATGTTTTCTAGTTGTTTTAAAGTGGAAATTATTTTCTAGGAACTTTTTTCCTAAGTAAATCAAACACCGGCGAAGCAAAATTGGCCAAAAAAATTAAAAGGACAACTAAAAACTGGCCGAAAACAAAAACTAAAAAGCTGGATCGCCTCAATCAAGACAAAAATAGGATGGTGGAATTATCAACAATCGAGTAACGAAAGTCGACGACTTTCTGCACTTTAATAAATAAATAAATAACGTTGCCACAAAATAAAAACAAAAAACAAAAAAAGGTGTGCAATCAGATCCCCTCCTCCGGTGTCAGAAAATCGTAAAAGTAACGAAGGCAAAGCACGCGCTCACAAAACATCAGAAAATCGCCCATATGGAGTGCAGTCTCTTTCCTTGATTTCTTTGCATTTTAAAAGTTCAATTAATAAAGTGGTAAACAATTTATGCTGTCCATCGACATAACAAAAGTAATTAATAAAGACAATCAATGTGCATATTCATGGATTTCATTGGTCTCATATTAAATCCATTTTGATTAGTAGCTCAAACACAAGATGTGATTACAAGAAATAAAATCAGAAAAACTCAAGAGAAAAATGGCATCATTTGTAATATGATTTAGAACTCAATTTAATTTTTGTACAATATGATTATGATTGACCATGCAATTGTCTTGATATATCAAGCCATTAACCTTATATTAGTTGAGGTAGAAAATAGATGGCTTATCTTTTATAGAGAATGTATGGCCTCCAATTTTTGGTATAAGGTAAGTCCTTTCTTGTTGTCCAAAGTGACATGTGTCAATCTCAACCGTAGAATGTTGCTATAATCATATGAACATAGATTTTCATATTGATTTGGTTTATGAAACTAATGAATAATTTTGCATTTACAGAGTATAATTTCTTCAAAAAGATAATTTACAGCCAACAACCACAATGATAAGCAAACTCAAATTTACATCACTGTCCACAAACAGAGATATCATAAGGGAAAGTGAAATATAAAGAAGACAAAAGAAACTATAACCGCAAGCTAAACAAATAGTATTTGTTAGCATATGAGATCGGGTATTTTAGCATTTTGTCCTTTATGGTCTCTTTAGGAAATATTATGTAGGGACAATTTGGGAACAATCTTTACCAAAAAAAAAGGACAATTTCGGAACAATCCTAATGAAGAAATGATGCCTAAAATTTAAATTTCTCCAGGCATCTGAGAAGAGCAAGACGCATTTAAGTCTAATCTTTACGTCCTCAAGAATATATTCACATAGAGGAACTTCTATCATCAACTGGTTTAACCATATATAAAATTAGATGTCTTTGCCATTGATAAAATAAATACGAGCCATAGGTACCAATCATTTAAAAATAGAAAATATTGATAACATTAACCTATACTAAATGATAGAACTAGCGAAACAGAGCCACAAACATAAAAATCGAAGGGTTTTTTAGTGCCAAAAAAGGATGAAGAGGAGTGTTAAATAGCGATCAATGGAGAAATAAACATATGATTATGAGTTGTTAAAAGTAAACTGCTAATTCATGACATTTGTGAGAAATTGCATCTTCAATCTTTTTCATACTATCGATACATTCGCCTATTTTTGTAATACGGGCGCTCAATGTGAATCAGTAACCAGGTTGATTAGAAAATGTAGTGAATTAGGAATTTTCAGCCAAATAAGTTCCCTTTTTTAAACGTGCGGTGAAGTAGGAATTTTCATGATGTATATCGAAACACTTGAATAAAATGAAAGTAATGATTAATATGGAAAATCCTACCAATGTTTTTAACGGATATTCTGGACGTGCAAATCTTTTAAGCCAAACAATTACTCCTTTAGAAAACGCACGACACAATCAAATTAAGTAGCCCTATATGGTTTTTTAAGAAGATTCTCCGTGATAATGTCGATACCGATGCATTATGCCAAGATTCTCTACCTGAAAAAAAAATTCTATTTTCTTAACAAGGATAAGATATTTTACTAGACGAGTTCTTGCTTAGAGCGGGTGAATCTCATGATTTGATTATTCCAATCTCTAGCAAGACCCACAATATTGAACATTTATGATTGAATTGGATCAATTGAAAGTTTTTTCCTGAGCATCCTCATTAAATTCGATTATAGACGGCTGACAATAGATATTGGAAATACAGTGATTTGGAACCCTAACACAGATCCAAACAACGAGGAAAAAAGATGGGATGGTGAACTCCGTTGCTCGATGATGTCCCCTTAGTTAAGGCCTTAACTAATCACCAATCAACTCCTTGGGAAGCTCAATACGTGGTAGCACACAGCCCTAAGCTGTTGCCGGCCAAAAATGACAACAAAAGATGACCACTGTCGGTCTTTCCTAGCAAGACAACATTTGTTGACTTAAACTAGTCTCTTTGCTCAATTTTTTCGCATCATAATATTTAAATTGCAATCCCATCAAGTGGCTTAATAAAATGATTAACAAATGACTACCAGCTGTTAAAGTAAGAAAATGATTCGACTAGGACCATCGCTTGTTTTATAAGTGCTTTTTATAGTCTGTCATTGTCAATATACCGAAATGTAATTGGTAAAGAAAGCAAATGGACAAGGATTTAATAATGACGTTCTCATCGACAAGTGTATGTGGGGGCTCGTAGGAATCAACACAAGGCAACGACTAGGACTTTAAATGTACTTCACACCTTCAATTAAAAATGTAATTAATTGGAGTATGAACAAACCTTCAATTAAAAATGTAATTAATTGGAGTATGAACAAAGGCATCATAGGTTTCCATGCAACTAATAGGAAGGGTAATGAGTGGCCCTGGCCGTCTCCCGTAGTTTGCAAACATTGGTTCAATTGTCGCTGCTGCTATTGCTACTCATGTGGACGAGTGCCTTGTATCCAATGATAGTGTTTGTCCATGATTCCAGTTGTCAAGATTGAATCCCTCTTTGTTTTAACCTTCAAATGCGGATCATCTTATTTAGTAGGACATTCACTTTGCTCAACACTTTCAATTAAAAATGCAAATAATTCACTTGAAATATGGACAAAGGCACCATAGGTATCCGCACAACGGATAGGAAGGATGATGGGTGTCTGAAATACCTTAGAAACTATGGCTCAACTACTGTTGCCGCCACTGCTACTCGTGTAAGTGAGTGTTCCAAATCCAATGATATTGCTCTTACCATGATCTCATTTGTCAAGATTGATTCTTATCTTATTTAAAACCATGAAAGGCAGATCATCTTACTTAGTATGACATTCAATTTGCTTAAACTTTTTGTTCTTTGTTGAGCCTTGCTTCGATCTCTATTTGTTTGTGTCTTTCAAGGCCCTCTTTTCTATTATGCTTTGAGGTTCATTATAATTATACTCAATCGAAAGATTCCCATGCCCATAATTACTTTTACCTAATTCTAGGGATTACCTTTTGGTAGAAACGCTTCTGCCAAGTGCATGGAGGTCCTTTTCCATGTATAAAAGAGTATGTACCTGTAACATAATCTTCACCCTTTCAACGCACCAAAAAACACAAAGAAGCACTATCGATCATTTATATTAAGAGCTTGCTCGAAAATTAAATGACACCACATACAAATTCATAGGACCAATATCTATAGCTCAATATACATTACGAATGTAATTAGATTACCAAGAATTAGATTATCAATGTGCAGATGTCGATACTTTTGTCTGGGCCATGTGCTGCCATAAAGATTCAATTCACATACTGCTAGGTGACCATGTGCGCCAAGTCTATTGATGCAACAAAAGAGGTCCTCCTTTGATACCAAAATAATAATTATTATTATAATAATACTAATAATAATAATAATAATTATTATTATTAAAGGTAAGTCAAGCATGAAGGGTGGTTTTTGTTCCTCTTTTCCAA
This sequence comes from Melaleuca quinquenervia, assembly GCA_030064385.1. Taxonomy (NCBI): domain Eukaryota; kingdom Viridiplantae; phylum Streptophyta; class Magnoliopsida; order Myrtales; family Myrtaceae; genus Melaleuca; species Melaleuca quinquenervia. Next base: position 4,219,296 of record CM057724.1, on the reverse strand, counting down.
CTCATTACAGAGTAAAGAGTTGTCGCACATATATTTTCAAAAAATTGTGACCATCAAGAGGTCGTTCGAATAGTGCTATTCGTGCGATATACCACGGCAAAAGCACATGTGGACCCTTGAAATTTCTAGATACATTATTTTGATAATAACTAATACATGATCGAGATAAACAGCATCTTTAATCTCTTTAATACTATTATTACTTTAATTGATATTTGTATGTGGCCACTTGTCTGAATCAAAACTGGGGGGATGATTGGAGTTTCATATGTATATAACACCTCCAAATGACTGATTGCAGTACCTACAAGAAAATACTACCATTCGACAAGAGAAGTTCTCTGTCCGAAATGTGCAGTGAATTAGGACTTCTCATGCTACTAGATGTTGTATATCAAAACAATATATTTTATTCAATCTCTGATTAGACTCACGATATTCAAAATTTGCGATTAACCTATATAAACTTAAGTGTTATTTGTTGAGCATCCTCATTAATGTTAGCAATCCAAACGATTCGGAACCTTAACAAAAATCTAAATCACATGAAAGAAAGAGGAGATGAGCATGAATTGTGCAGCTCAATTATCTCATCTTAGTGATGGCCTTAACGAAGCACCGATCAACTCCTCGGAAAGCTGAACGGTTAGCAGTGCACTAGCCGAAAATAACATTATAAAATGACCACCCACGGTCTACTCAATCATGACAACAGCTGGGGACTTAAATTGATTGCTTTGCTTGATTCCTTCGCCTTATAAAATTTAATTGCAATCCCATCAAGCTGCTTAAAAAAATAAATAACAAATTAGATTGTTGCTTGTCCGATAGGTACTTCTTATAGTCTATCGTTATTCATATAACAAAATGTAATCAAGAGAACGAATGGGACAGGGACAGGGACAGGCCAGGCCTACGCACGCACGCGGTAAGTAGCATTTTTTTTTATCTTTTTCATAAAATCAATATTTCCATGGACATTGTACAATGGAGCTCATGGGAATCAACACTGGGTGACGATTAAAAATTTGAAATGTTTGTAACACCTTCAAACAAGATGTAATTAAATAAAACGATTTAACCTTAAATCAATCCTCGTGTATAAGTACTTTATACACTCTTTCATCACTGATCGGCAAGATCAAGCCACATTTGTGACTTTTATATCAAGAGATGGCAATATTATAGAAATCATTTTCCAATTTTGGTGTAACAGGCTATGTACGAGTGACTTGAAATTTGAGAAACCATCTGAAATGAGTTGAAAATGTAAAAACCCAACTTTATGTGGGTATTTGTGGATTTGTATCATATCCATATTCAAGCCTTTTTAAGTTTGGTGAAACTTACAAATAATATATCGTGACTAGAATGGAGAAGATCTACTTTTGCTAGGTTATGTATCAATTGTCTCGTTGTTCCTTCACTAGACAGTGACCATTACCAATGTCCTACTTTCCACATCCTTTCCTCCATTGCTAATGGGTTAGGTACTAGTTTCAAAGCCCCTCATTGGCGAGTCAATAAAATCATAATAAATATAGAAGTAATCTTATATTTAAGCTGATTAAACATTAAAAATTTGAAGTTTAATTTTTGAAAAGGTATGCAGATCAAAACAGCTCTAAAACATAAATTGACCTTGTTTTTTTTTTTGTTCTATGTATTGTTAATGTTCTACTTATTGACACATTAAAACTTGGGCTAACTTAAATGGACAATCTGGGTCAACAGAAATCGACGACTTTATGCATTTTATTATTTCTTTTAGTTGACCGGTCACCAACAGCAAAGTCGGAGCCACCCCTCGCTGCGGCACGAATTAACCAGGCACGAGAAAATCGGAAAAGTTGCAAAAGACAACCATCAAAATTACAAAATGATTCGACTTAAATCTCGTCCATATAAAATTTTATTAGCAAAGAGAGCAAACGGACAAGGATAAGGACAGGCCGCACCCACGTGATATGGGTTTTGTCAATTTATCCTAATCATATTGATTTGATTTAATTTTAAAATTTTATCATTTCAATTATAAACCTTTTTATAATTTTTTTAGTTCTTTCGATCGGTTACGGTTAAAAATATCATATGAGACATCCAGTAATTATTAGCCGTCCTACTTTTTCGGGCTGATAATATTATGTGTACAACTACATTAAAAAAAAGGCATTATTTTTCTCACTCATTATTCTCTTCTTTTATTATCTTATCTTTTTATTTGAAGCGATCTTAAGCGTTGTTCACCTTCTCCCTTAAAAGCCCTAGCTTCTTGTTATTTTTAAATAATGTTGAAACCACAATCACTACTGCTGCCGCTGCCATCACCAACAACTCGACCACCACTGTCAAGATCAAGCTCCCCACTTGAGGTTGAGTGCATTACATTTGAGATCAGTTGAGGGTCTCCATTAATAAGTTTGAATATTTCACATAAAATAGTGTCCTAACCGATATTTTTTTTTGCAAAAATAATGAATATGAAAGAGTAATTTAACAAAACAAAAAAAAAATACAATCGCAAGGCAAACAAAAAGTAAGCTTATTTCTAGGTCAATCGGCGGTTCTAAGCTAGGTCTAGGGCAATCAGTTTAATTCCTGATTTTTTTTTTGGTCGAAAATTCCTGATTTCAAGAATAAGGAATCGGCTTTGATAAAATATGTCCAAATATTGATCTAGAAAGACATTTATCCTGAAACCTCACCCATGATCAGAAAATACGAATAGAGATATGGGCGAGATAGATGTAGGCAATTTTCTTTGATGTTGTGCTTTTTGCAAGACAAAAAACTCATCTCATTTTTGTCGATAGCTTTAATCATTGTCCCTCGTTATAAGGGAACGAGAATGATGGGATGAATGTTGAAGAAGGAGAGGAGGAGGAAGGACGGCTGTGTCCATGAAACGACGAGGGATCGACGGCTAAGATTTAGTAGAATCCAACGATTAGGGATTTGTCCTGAACTTGCTTCTTGTGCAATAACACTATGATTAAGCTACAACAAACAAAAAATCAATGTTTAATGCTATTGCTTCTCGTAATTGTTGATAACAATTTATGTGCGGTTTCTTGGAGTCAAACAAATGACTTCTAGTTCCTGGGGTGGAAATTCCTAACTTCACAATCAGCTATGCCAATTTTATGGATTAAGTAACGACTTTTTTTTATTGTAGATAATAAGTGTAATTTGCATTTTATATTATTTATTTAAATGATGTTGTTAACACTTATTTATAACACCGTTGATATTCTAAAATTGTAAAATAGAGATGTGAAATAAGTATAATATTTAATAGCGAAAGATATGTGTAGTGTGTTTTTTGAAAAAGATAGTCACCAGTTAAATGATTTGCATAAAATCGATGTGGATGGAGACTCCACTGCAATGTTCTTAAATATAACTAATCAAATATATATAATTCTTAATGATAAAGAGTAAAGGTGAGCAAACGAGCCGATTCAACTATAGAGTTGAACTAGACCAACTTTGCCTAACCGATTTAAAGTCAATTTACATGAGGACCAATTGGTTTCCCTAGTAAAGTCTAGGGACTAGCCTCGACTAGATTGCTTCTCGATTCTGGGCCTTGAATCAATAAGCTATACTCTTTCTCAATCCTAGTTCCCATCTAGAATTTTTTTCGAATTGGTTTCCAGGCTAGTTCTAAGGTAAAAGTAGTTTCAAGATCAGTTATCGAGTAGAATCAAATCTGAATCAATTCAAAACCAAATCCTAGTCTTTTAATAGAAAAATTTTGCCAAAATAATAAGGTTGAACATTCCCACGGAAGCAGGCCATTATGGTACTCCAATTGAGAACTTTTGCAAAAATCATGACACTATACAACAATTTAACAAAAAAAGAAGAAGTAAGCCAACTACTAAGCTGATCCAAAAACTAGCAAACTGGCTGATGCAATTCCAGACTATTATAAGGTTGACTACTTCAATTTATGATTTTAAAAATAAAAAATCAATTATGATAAATTAATTTTCAAATTCTTGATTTGAAACATGTATACCACGAAACATCACCTCTAATAAGAAGAAGAGGAATATATATATATATAGGACGGTATTGTTTTGTGGAGGCATCAGTGAGAGAATCCTCAAAACAGACAGGATATATATATATATATATATATATATATATATATATATATATATATATATATTTACAGCTGCCCTTTTTGCAAGATAAAATGTTCATTTTGTTTTTGGCGATAGCTTAAATCTCTCGTTTCAATTTTTCAGAGTTTGGTAACTCTAAGTGAAGATGGACAGACTGATATGCACTCCGACATGGTCCTTATCCTTGGTGTCAAGTGTCAGATGCTTGTCATATTAGCGATGACTTGAAGTCGTCTTCCAACTTGCTTTGTCGCGAAATATTAACGGCTAAACAATATTATGGCTCCTTTCTAGAACATCAAGCCTTTCTAAACAATATTATGATTAAATCATATTTTTAAATTTCATAGTTTATTTAATGTGATTTATGAATTTCAACGCAATATATAATGTTTTCTTTAATTTTTAATTTATTCAATATGTTTTTTGAATTTTTGACACATGTTCAAGTTAGCCCATGTATTTAATATTGTCCTTCTATTAGTTCAAATTCAGAGATAACATTAAGTATTCTTATGTAGTTTAGGGATTAGGTTAAATATATCATAAATTCAAAGGTTATATTAAACAAATTGAAAGTTTGTGAATGATATTGCACATTGGGTTAAAATTCATAAATTGCATGAGCAAAATGATTTCTTAATTGCATGGATCTAGTTTTAATGAGCCCAAATGATCTAACTATTTGCATGATGTGATCCTTACCAACAAAAAGACCACGAGACAAGTACACTAAAACAAACTCCTCACAAAAGAGGCATAGCATAAAACAGAAGCGATTCCCACCATCAAATGTCTATTCAAATAATTACATCGTCTACATTACTTTTTTTTTTCCAATGACAACGTTATATCTGAGAAAAAAAATCCCATTTTTATATGAAGATTCCATAACTGGACTTTTTTTTTTGACGATGCATGGCTGCTATTTTGGAAATAATAACTTTAATAAGGATATCATTAAAACTGAAAAGCATAGACTAAGAGCTCGGAATGTTAAGGCTCTGCTTTGAGTTGCGTACAATTCACCAAATCAAGATCCTTCCGTACAATTATGTGCTTTATTTGCAGGCCCTTGCCCTTTGATTCAACTGCTTAGCCGGTAAGCGTTCCTATTTGTTGTATAGAGAATTGAGTCATGTCATTCATTAGACGTTCGTTTGATTTTCTTCTTCTAAGGCCATAATCCATTGAAAAGTTCTCTCTTTATTGACTTCACATTTTAGAATAACATAAATTTAGAAATTAGAAATTAACAAAACACTCAATAAAATGGAAAATGGTGGTGTGATACTTACTTACATACATATTTATATTAATTTATGATAATCTTCTACTTGCTAACATACTAGACTTGGGCTAATTTAAGACCCTCCTATCTAATTAATGTTGACCATTAGTTGAGAATTAGCCTTGACTTTTCATGTATTATCTTTGCAATTTTTACAGACTTGCAGGCCAAAAGCCCCTCCAATTATTACTTTCAATGAGGAGAGAAAAAACTCAGTTCACGAACATTCAATAATTGGAAGATATAACCTAACCTTAGTTTAGGCCTCAACTAAGAGTAGTCAATTCCTTGGCTATAGAAATGGATGGTTCTCCTCATATTCGTTCCTTCATTAAACCAGTCACCATCACCAATGTCCATATGTCCATCCCCTCCACAGCTGATGGACAAATCCTGATGAGTTATCCCTCCTTTCGACCTTTTCCACTGCAAATGGTCCTTTCATCCTTTTCCACCGCAGTGTACTATTCCTTGTCCATCCTTTCCTCCACCGTTGATAGACGAACATTGACTAGGTACAGGTGCTAATCCTGCTCTTTGTGCGGGTTAATGAAGTCTCCTTGAAAACGGAGTAAATCATAATGGAGCTACATCACAATTGACTAGGTACAGGTGTCCATCCTTTTCCACCGCGGTGTACTATTCCTTGTCCATCCTTTCATCCTTTTCTCCACCGTTGATGGACGAACATTGACTAGGTACAGGTGCTAATCCCGCTCCTTGTGCGGGTCAATAAAGTCGTTGAAAAAAGAAGTAACATCATAATTGAGCTACATGAAAAAAATTGAAATTTAAATAATGATGAAACCACAATCACTGTTGCCGCAAGCTGCCGCCGCCCTCACCAACAACTCGACCACCACTGTCAAGATCAAACTCACCACTTGCGGTTGAGTGCATTAGGTTTGAGTTTTGTTGAGAAAAGACATTTATCCTAAAGCCTCACCCCCGATCAGAAGGCACGAATAGAAATATCGACGAGAAAGATGTAAGCAATTTTCTTTGATGCTGCGACTTTTTGCACGATAAAAAGCTCATCTCATTTTTGTCGATAGGTTTAATCATTGTCCCTCGTTATGAGGGAACTCGCTACTTTTCTTGCATAATTTTCATGAAAAAAGTATCAATTTTTTTTAAGAAATTGACTTGAATTGATGAGATAAGCTCAATTGATATAAATAAAAGAAACTTAAGATCAAATTGATCTCTTAAAAAAATTTAAAGCTCAATTGACGTTAATATCGTAATTGTATCATTTTATTTTGTACTTTTCTCCTCTCTCTTTTTGGGAGTGAAAATTGGGAAACAGAAAGTTTTGACGGACGGACAGACTGATCTGTGGTACAACGTGGCCCCTTGGTGTAATAATGTGGGACGGGACAACGAATTTATTTGAATTTTTTTCTTTTATGAACTGGAAGCCCTTTTTTACGGAAAATATACGACGAGTCTTTTATTCCTGAGCCTTACTTTTTCCTTTTTGCGGTTAAAAGCCTGATGAAGAGCGAGAAAACAGAGAGGCAGAGAGTGAGAATGACGAGATGAATGCTGAAGAAGGAGAGGAGGAGGAAGAACGGCTGTGGTCATGAAATGATGAGGGATCGACGGCTAAGATTTAGTGGAATCCAACGATTTTTTAAAACCCTCATGATCGACTCGGACGCGGAGGAAGAACTGGAGAAATTATTAGGTGCAGCTCGGGTGCCAGCGTGGCTTTGCAGTCCACCACCCAGCGCGCGACACGTGGCGCCACGTGGAGGAGCGAAGAAGCAGCTGCGGAGGAGCCAAGCCGAGCCGGCGAGGAGAGATGGGGGATGGCTTCTCTCTCTCTCCTCTGCTCTCATGTGCAGAAGTCTGCCGAAAAGACACGTCCTTTCACCTTTTACTTTCCCATTTACTCTCTCTCTCCCCTTCCTCTTTCTTTTCATTTTTTTATCCTCACGCTCCGTCGAGATCGTGCGAGAACCGGAGGCCCTCTCTCTTGGACCTCCTTCAATTTCTTCCTCCCCTTTTTTCTCTCTGCCCAGCCTTCTACTTCCCTGTTCCACGCGACGGAGAACGGCGACCATGAACGACGGCAACACCACGAAGAAGAAAACCCTCGGTCTCTCGCCCAACACCTGCAAGGTGGTGGAGTACCTGGAGCCGGTGATTTCGCAAGACCTCCTCCACAAGTTCCCGTACAGCTTGTCCCTAGGCTTCGACTACTCGCAGAGCCCGATTTGGTCTCCCCTCCTCCCTCACTCCCCCTTCGCCAAAAAGATACTGGGCTACCGGATACTCTCTGTTCTCATTAATTTGTAGAAACTGATTCCATCTCATCATTCTTCTCTTTGGTTTTGTTTTATTGATGCTTGGTCATGGAATCCGAGTTTGAATAACGTCAGTTTTTTGTGCAATACTCAAGGTTGCACTTTTACGGTTCCTTGGGTGGTTTCCATCAAAGATTCCAACTTTACCTTCTTAATAAAATCAAGTTTCATGCAATCTCCAGCCACAAGCGTTTTCTCAGCCCAAACACACATCACAGCACACTTGCAAAGTCTCCAAAACCTTGACTTTGCCCCCCGAAGAACGAAGACAGCCCATCTTTTCGGCTTTGGGTCAGGGCAATGGCGGAGTAAAGAAATCTAAAGTGCAAGGAAATTAAGCACGGTGATGACCACATAATTAGCAGGACAAAATAAATGTTTGCGTGATTTGTTTAGGTCGCTTCGAGTCCTCTATATCCATCGTCAATCTTTCTTTCTATTTTCAACGTATAATATAGTGAAAATAAAGAAATTGCGCAGTCAAGAACAGATATCTACATTATTGGAGAATGATGTAGTGCTACAAGAACTGTCGTCCTGGGAGAATGTTACAAAGTTCCATCCCACCATAATGTTCGGAATCAACAAATTTTTTGTCATCCAAATCTACCCAAAAAAAATAGAAAAAAAAGAAATTGGAGAGCTTCCCGTGAGATGAAAATGTTCGGAATCATCAACTTTCGTGGGCATCCATCCCTCTTCTTCTTGAAATGCTTGGATTCCGCATTCAGCATTTTATCCGAACCCTGAACCAAACGAACCGTAAAATTGTAAATTTGCTCCCGCCGAAGCTACATAAAAGTGGAAATAAACCAACGATTACCAAACAGCTCATGAAAAACATAAACAAACGAGGACCGAACGAACAAGCGACTTGTCGACCTCCAATGGGTTTTCAACAGCACGAAAGAATGAAACAGAGAACCAATAGTCAAAAGCTCTACCGGTAAGCAAGGTGGTGGAGTACCTGGAGCCGGTGATTTCGCAGGATCTCCTCCACAAGTTCCCGTATAGCTTGTCCCTGGGCTTCGACTACTCGCAGAGCCCGATCTGGTCTCCCCTCCTCTGGAGCGGACGGTGTTGACGGTCGAGGACGGCGGACGGCTGCTGGACGGCGGGGCGTGGGCGGAGCGGCTTTCCTAGAGAGAGGGCCTCCGGTTCTTGCACGATCTCGACGGAGCATGAGGAGAAAAAATGAGAAGAAAGAGAAAGGGGAGAGAGAGAGAGGAAAGGGGAGAGTAAAAGGTGAAAGGATGTGTCCTTTCGGCAGAGAGCAGAGGAAAGAGAGAGAAGCCATCCCCCATCTCTCCTCGCCGGCTCGGCTTGGCTCCTCCGCAGCTGCTTCTTCTCTCCTCCACGTGGCGCCACGTGTCGCGCGCTGGATGGTGGACTGCAAAGCCACGCTGGCACCCGAGCTGCACCTAATAATTTCTCCTTCTGTAGTGGCTCCATTAATTTTGCTCGACGTTTACGTCAAATCCGATGAGATTTTTGTTACTTGGTGTCAGGTTGCAGGGGAGGTGCTGAGCATATGTATGATCAAGTGAACAGATCATAGTTCACCTAGTTATTCGTAAGATTTGACATCCGCAAATTGTATATCAACCAAATCCGTCATTGCAAATTAGGGTCCAACTAGGTCAGGCTTTGTCATCTGAAATCATTTCCTAATAAGTCTCTCCATTTGACCTCAATCGTAGCAACCGGCCCAGCGGGGTCTGTCCATTATTTGTATTAGTTAAGACAATGCATGGAAATGCTCAAGTTATTTACTGAAGAAGTATCAATATCGTCTACGTGAAAAGAACTGCGTAGCTCAATTCATTGTAGGGCTAATTATCTAAAATCCTTCCAGGGACCCGAAAAAAATATTTCCGAGGATGTTGTTTTCTCATTGATGTTGCAATTTGCCGGTTGCCGGTGAAGCTAGATATTGCAGAAAACTAGTTAGAAAGAAAGTCATGTGAAAGTAGTCAAATATTAATCCATATTTTCACCTAACAACTTGAACTTTTAGACAGTTGACTATAATCTTACAGAAACTTCAAATGGTATTTGAGCAAGAAGTCCTGAGTACTAGGCTCCTATTTTGTCTCCCCAAATATTTCCACGCTTAAGACTAGGCAAAAAGACCAGACTAAGCGTGAGGGTGAGTGTGAAAATACTTAAATATTAATCAACGCTTTCACCTAACGGTTTAAGCTTTTAAGACAGTTGGTTGTGGTCCTACAGAAACTTCACAAGTCATGTTAGGAGTTTCGATAATTGGACTCATTCTTAATTGCATTGCTAATAGCATTTGTAAACTACTTGTTACGTACTCGCTTAGATGCTATTTGTAAATACTGTAATTATCTTAAGAAGTTGTGCCAAAATGCAAAATACGCTTGGTCTCTATAATAATAATAATAATAATAATAATAATAATAAAATACTTGCTTATCCTCTCTATCTTGCAATTATGGAATATCAGTAATATGACCACTTCATGTCAACATTGTCATTTTCTTTGAAATGATACAAATGCGGAAGACACTTATTATTTACTATAACAAAATTATGCTTCCTTGCCGTTAGGATTGGCGCAGCTAATTGGGGGGTTGGGGGGTTTCAGTTTGAGCATTGTAGGTCTCCCATTTGGATCTCAAATACTATACGAGACCTAATCTGGGTTATGGCTTGCAGGATATTTAATGGACTTTTAGGTAGATAGTGTTTATTCCCATATCCCTAGATTACAAAAAATAAAAGTGAAAATGATACTTACTCAAGGAGAATGCTAATATTATATGGCAACTTTTTCGATGCACTTCTCCCTCAAACTAGACAGCTATTATGCAAGAGGTCCTCATCAACTTGATTACAAGGACTAATATATGTTCCTCTTGACCTCATTAGTCGTAACTATTTTGCGATATAAATTAGTCATTACCTTTTTGAATTGGCATATGATATATATGGATTTATGAGCAGTTAGAAATGCTAATCTAACAATTATGGCCGGTAAGAAAATCAAGCAACTTCAAAATTTTCATTTAAACCGAGTTTTTTTTCCCTTTTTTTCTTTTAACCTAAATGGAGGACATGAGGAGCTTTCTGTCAACAGATCCATGAAAATCCGAAACATAATACATGAAAGGTCAAGACTTATTTTCAAATAATGGTCAACATTAACTAGATATAAGGGTTTAAGTTAGTCCATGTCTAGCATGTCAGTAGGTAGTTCAATATCAAAAATTGCTTTCAATATACAAATTAATAACACCGTCATTTTATAACTATGAAGTTATTCAAACGATGATCACAGCCAGTAAATATATACCAGACGAAGTCTTACTGGCCAAGCAGCTAATGTCAAAAGGACAGGGTTTTCAGAGAAGCGCAAGTAATATGTGCCTTGCGAATCTCAAGCGAAAGGGAGAACGAAGAAAAGGTAAAGAGGCTCGACGAATGAAAAAGCATCAGTAATTTGATTTTGATAATGCTTGTTCCTTACACACAGAATGATTCCGGAGCTTCAATACTGAATCGTTGGATTGTTATTACTATATCTCAGCCGTTGATTATATTTTTTTTCCAGCAAAAGGTTGCTTTGTTTCAACGCTGCCCTTCCTTCATCCACTTCTCTCGTGGCTCCATCAATTTGTCTCTTGGCTCCTTTATTTGGTTTTCTTTCATCCATAGAACATAAGTGTAATTCATCAAGGCATATCTCGAATGCTCCCAGAGCAAATAAAGAGAAAAGGAAAAGGACGAGACAGCCTTAACATTCACTATTTCCAAGAAAGCGGACATGAATTATCGCCGAATCCCATGATTGAACTATGCATGCAAAAATGCAGTCGATATGTGTTCTTTTGGGGGGCAGCATCGAGTCCACTTTTGACAAAGATGTTTCATAAGAAAAGCTAAAAGAATAAATGCCTTGATAATTTGAGAATGGCTTGACATATTGAGCATCACGCCCGATGGACTTTGGCTACAATATGGACTTGATAGTTATGCTTTTGTTCTTTCTGCTTTTGCCATGGAACCATCACCTAAGCAACGATTCCAGCAAAAATTTGCTGTGATTCTACGCTACTCATCCTCCATCCATTGTCTAGTGGCTCCATCGATGTGTCCTGGATGGTCCACTGAGAAATGTTCCTCCAGTGAGCCGTCCTTTCCACCATAACGTTCGAAAAATAGTTAGGAAGATCTTCCAATTAGCATGAATTGGGTATGTTTATACACATTAGGCACCCAGATTAGCATAAATCACATCCTTTGCAGTAAAATGGGCCAAAATGTCCTTGACGCATCCTTTCAAGTATTAATAGACCTGCGTTTTATTTGACAAATATTTGGTCTGCCTTTTCGATTTTTCTCTCTCATTTATGTCTTGTATCCTTTCATATTTACTGGGCACACGATAGGAGATTCTGATTTAAATCTTTTCACCAACTCTTCTGATCTCAATTATCTTGTTTATATGAGGTTTTTCTTAACAACATCTTCAACCTATTAATCATAAAGAAATCGCCAGCATTTTCATGCTCCAGAATATCAAATTGCATTTATGCCTTCATTGATCTCTAGCTATATTATTCTTTCAAAATATCACGTTCGATTCATATTGGATTTCATTATTTCCTGGAAGAGATCATTTCCACAAGTTAATTTGGTTTGAGATTTGATCCACATAGCAATACGGAATAGCCACATGGTAAAGAAAGTTCCGGCCATGGATCAAATTTGGCCCTACTATGAACATGGTTGCATCCCAGCAACAAATCAGAGCACATCTCCATAAGGCTCCGTCCTAGTAAGGAATCAAGCTTTGTCTAGTCGTGGCTCAATTGAGCAATGGTCTGATTTGAAGGAAGTTTTTCGTCTCTACATGCAAAAACTAATATATAAGGGACAAGTGTTCGATCTACAAAGAATGCGAGGAAATTGATTTGGGCTTTAACATATGATTCGAAACATTTAGACAATACTTTATCTAGAATAAGAGATTGATCAGGAAGATATTGTCTGGAAAATCGATTGATGCTTTTGAAATAGATGCGAATAAAGTTGTAATTCCTCCTTGAATCAATTATGCCAGTCCATTTTTCCTCTTGAAGTCTCTGTACCCCTCGGCTTTTATCGGATTCCCTCTCTTTCGGTATATGTTCATAAGGATGGTCGGCTTTTCTCCCTGAGAGGATAGGCTGATTGGTCTATTCAATCCAGAATCCCGTTCCACAAGTGGTTTGATTCTTTATTCGCTGGAGGTGGTCCAAAGGTGGCAACAAATCGTGCCCAAAGTATGGTATGATATGATTCCACGCCACTATGATTGAAGGGCAGGCTTCAATTTGGCTTTCCAACCCAACCTCCATAATCGAAATAGGCCAAGCTATGGACGTTGCTCTGGCTCAGAAGAAGTGATTTGAGTAGACTTTAGATAATGGGGTGTCCTTTAGTCCACCTTTCATAAAGATGTTTTATAAAAAGAAAAGAAAAACACTACAGTACGAAATAGTCTTTATTCGCTTAACAAAGGAGCATCACATTGTAAAATTACCAAAGAAGTTATGAACCTATTACAATTCTATAGATGAGGAATAAAAGTATCATCCTTTTCTTGAGAAATGATACAAAATGTAAAATACAGTAACCCTTTAAAAAAAGTATGCTTATTGAACTTCAAAGCCGGTGATTAATTGGGCTATGGGGGATTTTTAGCTCAGAAATTGGAGGTTTTCAATTTGAACTTTACAATTTGAACTTCCAAAGGTGATCTCCACCGTCACCCACAGCCTTAGTTCTTCCGCGGCGTCTGAGTCGATCATGAGGGAAATCGTTGGATTCTACTAAATCTTAGCCGTCGATCCCTCATTATTACATGGACACAGCCGTCCTTCCCCCTCCTCTCCTTCTTCAGCATTCATCCCATCATTCTCGCTCTATGCCGACTTAAAAAAAAAATTTGATACTTTTTTCCCATGAAAATTATGCAAGAACAGAAGATTGCTTAGAACTAATTTTCATGGTGAACCAGCTTAGAACTGCTGATTGACCCTTAAATTAGCCTGCCTTTTTGTTTGCCTTTCGATTTCATATTTTTGTTAAATTACTCTTCCATATTCATTGTTTTTGCAAAAACTTCATATGTAATGCACTCAACCTCAAGTGGCGAGTTTAATCTTGACAGTGGTGGTCTAGTTGTTGGTGATGACGGCGGTAGCTTGCGGCGGCAGTGATTGTGGTTTCAACATTATTTAAAAATAACAAGAAGCTAGGGCTTCTAAGGAAGAAGGTGAGCAACACTCAAGATCGCTTTAAACAAAAGGATGAGATTATAGAAGAGGAGAAAATGAGTGAGAAAAATAAGAAAAATAATGCCGTTTTGAATATAGTTGTACACATGACATTATCGGCCCTGAAAAGTAAGACGGTTAATAATCATTGAACGTTCCATTATGATATTTTCAGTTGCAATCGATCAAATGAGTTAGGGAAAATTTTATGAAGATGTTTATAATTGAAATGATAAAAATTTAAAATTCTAAAAAAATCAAATCAATATGTTTAGGATCGATTGACAAAACACATATTACGTGGGTCTGGCCTGTCCTTATCTTGTCCGTTTGCTTTCTTTGCTAATAACATTTTACACGGACGAGGATTTAAGTCAAATCATTTTTGTAATCTTGACGGTTGTCTTTTGCGACTTTCCCGATTTTCTCGCGCCTGGTTGATATGTGCCTCAGCGAGGGGTGGCTCCGACTTTGCCGATGGTGGCCGGTCAACTAAAGAAGTAATAAAATGCAGAAAGTCGTCCATTTCTGTTGACCCAGATTGTCCCACGGTCCTATTCTTGCCTTGATTGAGGCCACCGAGCAATTAACTGGTGTCTGGTTGAGGCCTTAACCATGGTTTACTTACCAAGCGAGCTTTTGTGCTTAAATTGATTGATCTTCGCTCCTCTTCCTGCGTCCTCCTTTGCACTCGAATCTCTTGAAGCCTTTCCTTCGTTGTCTCTCATCGTTCTCGCTCTCGTTTCCTTCTTTCTTCTCCTCGGCACAACCATTCTTCTCCTTCTTCCTCCCCTTCTTCTTCTTCAGTATCTGCCTCTCTTTTTCATCATTCTCTATCTCTGTCTCTCTGTTTTTTTGCTCTCTGTTTCTTCACAGATATCCACTCAAAAAAAAAAACAAAAAAATGTCGATTGAGTCTGTCGTTTCTATCGGATGGGATGCCTTGAAGGTCATAGTTGATCCCATCAAGCGTCAATTCGGATACGTTATTTCCTCCAAGGGCTACGCCCAGGATCTTCAGAAGCAAGTCGAGAAGCTGGCGTATGAGGCTGAGATGGTCCGCAATGAGATGGACGCGGCCAGAAACAACTGTCGGAATGTCTACGATCATGTCACGCAGTGGCGGACAAAAGCTGAGGAGGCCTTGAAGGAGGCGCGATATCTGTTGGACGACTTCGAAAAGGCGTCCAAGACTTGCTGCTACGGGAGTCTTCCCGAACCCAGCTGTCGCTATCAGTTCAGCTGGAAGGCCAAGGCTAAGATATTGGGCATTCAGCGACTTGGTCAAGAGTACAGTCAATTCAAGGATATCTGCTTCAGCGGTCCTGCTCCAGGATATGTCGCTGCTTCGACTCCGGTCAGGGGAGAGGACAAAGATGTCGTCCAGCCAGTCGCCATGAAAGCCTTCGCTTCTTTCGCCTCTACGTCAATCAAGCTTACGGAAGATGACATCTTCAAATCCAGAGAATTGATCATGCAGGAGATCACGGCCGCTCTTGCCGATAACAGCAATAGCGTGATTGGGATTTACGGTATGGGCGGGGTCGGCAAGTCCACCCTATTGGCGGATGCTGAGAGGAGAATAAAGAAAACTAAGTCGTTTGATTGGGTCGCCAAGGCCGACGTGTCGGAAAATCAAGACATAAAGAGGATTCAAGGAGAGATTGCACACACGTTGGGCCTGGACATAAATGATGTAGAGTATGTCAATTCGCGAGCGGAGCGTCTACGCACGAGGTTGGAAAAAGACGTGCGTGAGAAAAAGAAAGTCCTCATAATACTGGACAACCTGTGGAAGGGGCTGGACTTGAGATCAGTGGGCATTCCTTCCGGACATGACAACAAAGTCATAGGATGCAAGTTGTTGTTAACATCGAGATTTCGAGATGTTTTGCAAAGGGAAATGGGCTGTGACAGGCCATTCCATCTTGATGCGCTGAAAGACGAAGAGGCAAAAAGATTGTTCGAGAGGGCGGTCGGGAAAAAAGCTCATGACGACCCGTTCAAGTCCTTGGCGGATGAGGCACTCAACAGATGTGCAGGTTTGCCTTTCCTAATTATTGCAATGGCGAATATTTTTAAAGACGCTGATTTTCCAGAATGGAAGGATGTTTTGAGGCAAATTAAAATGTCTACAAACAAAGGAATCAGTGGGATGATAAATGAGATGCTGCAATTGACTTATGGTCGTTTCAAAGGAGAGGATGGCGAGGAGGCGAAGTCATTGTTACGACTTTGTGTTGTTTATGGTGTCTCCAAGCCCTCTCTTGAAAACTTGGTGAGGTACGGTGTCGGTTCAAGGTTATTTGGAGAAGATAGCACCATGGAAGAAGTTAGAGATAGGTTGAGCTCACTAATGCGAACCTTGAAAGCTTCCTCCCTTTTGTTAGCAGATGATGAAGATGTCGATGGTTTCAAGATACATGACTTGGTTCGTGAATTTGTTGCCTCAGTTGCTTCAAGAGATGATCCTCTTCTAGTGTTGAAAGATAATGATATGTTAGAGACAGAGTTGCGGAAGGACAGGCTTAAAAGTTGTAAGGCGGTGTGCTTTCCCTATGCTGACATTAAGGAATTGCCAAAAGAGTTAGATTGCCCAGAAATGCGGATTTTTTTGTTGTTCACAAACAACAAATCTTTTAAGATCCCAAATTCATATTTTAACTCTATGAGAAAACTCATGGTCTTACATCTTTCTCAGGTACATCTTACTCATTCACTTTCACCGTTTCAGTCCTCGGAGAATTTACACACTCTATGTCTTGATGGTTGTTTGTTAGAAGATGTAGCTATGATTGGCAAACTAAAAGGGCTACATATTCTTAGCTTTGTGAACTCTAAAATTGAACTATTGCCAAAAGAAATTGGACAATTGGTAGAGCTGAGGCTGTTAGACTTAAACAATTGCTCAAGACTTGAGATGATTGAGCCTGGTGTGCTTGGAAGCTTGATCAAATTGGAAGAGTTATATATGGAGAATAGCTTTGATCAATGGAATGTCGTGGGGCTTACTCCACCAACTAATGTTGGGCTTATTGAGTTGAACAACATGAAGAATCTATGCACTTTGTATGCATGCATTCCTGATCCTAGTATGCTCCCAGAGGATCTAAATGTTGAGAAGTTAACCAAGTACAAAATCCAGATAGGTGATGTGCAGCACCGGTCAAGTTGCAAAGGATCAAGCATATTAGAGCTCAAGTTAGATCCAATAAGCGGTATTCTTCAAAAAGGATGCATACAAGCTTTATCAAGCAAAACTGATGATCTATTTTTCGACGGACGAAATGAAAATGAGCAAAGCATTTGCATGTTATCCCAAGAAGGCTTTCCAAAATTGAAGCATCTACACGTCGAGAATAATCCCTCCATCCGTTACGTCCTCCAATTGCCATCCCATATAGATTTTAATACATTGGAGTCGTTAGTTCTCAATAATCTCATCAACTTAGAGAAGATATGCAACAACCATATTTCCTCTATGTCCTTCAGTGCATTAAAAGTAGTACGAGTTGAAAGTTGCAACAAGATGGAAGTTTTGTTTCCTCTTTCATTGTTGAGAGAACTTCCACAGCTTGAAGAGATCCGAGTTGTCAAGTGCCACTTAATGCAGGAGATTGTAGAAGCTGATGACCATGGCAAAGTTGAGTTGCATAATTTGCGTGTATTGGAATTGCATGACTTGCCAAGAATCAAGAACTTTTTCACCGTTGGGACGGCTCCTTCAACTAGTACATCACACGACCAACGTGGTACTCAAGTTGCATTTTTCAACGGGCAACAGGTAACTTTCTATCAAAATAATATACTATTTGTTAATATTTTGTTCATTTGCAAATGAGATGTAACATAGGTTATAAACCTTATTCATTTTTTACTCAGTTCAACTTTTTCCTAATTACCTTGTCCAATCATGCCTTCTCTGTAATTAGATGAAGCAATCTTCTATTTCTCTTCATCGTGTCAAAATCCAATTTATAGAATGAAATTTACGTAAATTTAGTTAGGATCTGAGTTATTTTCAACTTACACGCTGCAAGTATACCTATATTAATAGGGTTTTGCAGAGCAACAGCGAAGTGACTTATAGCATTAGAGTAATTCCATAATAAGGTCATTTCATAATCTTGTAAACTGAATTTATTGAGTTTAGATTTCTAGCTTTTTTTTTTTTGGGGAAATATTAGTTTTCTAGCTTTGTTGTTATCTATAAAATAAAAATATCTAGGTGACATAGGTAAAGTCATACGAATAATGGGCAAGGGGATTGGGTTTCCAAATAGTAGCATCGATGCTAATCTAATTGACGCATGTCTTTTTCCTATTGTGTTTTCCAATAAGGATTTAGTCACTGCGTATGTCCTATTAGTATAAGAGTTTACAATTCCATGCATGTCAAGCATACAAAATTCTAGAAAAAGATATAGATATATTTATAAGCACTCTTGACATAACATATATAAAGCTTCTACTTGTGTTAATATCTCCTAGTCGTAGGCATTAGTGAGCTACTTAAAACTGCATGAAATTCGGCATGAAATTGTAGATTTATGAAGTACAGTATGTGAGTTTAAGGATGGATGTTTGCGGCCTATTGTGCACGTGCACCCATAGTCTACGACGCACATAGATGGCCAACACGTGTCATCTTGCATCTTCTCTTGCTCCTCCTTACCACGCGTTGAAGGGTGATTGTGGAAATTCCGTGTCTTCTTCACTCACAATTGCCCTCACAGTCTCCACGTGAAGAGAGAGAATCCGTGTTGGCCGCAGACAATAGGTAAAGGATGGCGGCAGACGATCCTTATTTCATTGGATAAAAACTATAATGTTTTTATTTTACGTGATCGGATAAGATATAATATTTAAGACATAAATTGATTGGGCTCGAATAAGCCCAAACGAGCATTGGTGGGTGGCCCAGGGCGTCAACAGGACGTTAGTTGCAATAACTAAAATTTTATGACAATAATTTTACTTTGTGAAGTAGCAAATTACTTTTCGAAATTGCTAATGTTCCTTAGGCAGGTAGTAAATTAGACATACCTTTGGTAACTAAGATTTTATAGCAAAATAATATTTTTCTCATCATAGCAATCTTACCTTATTGATCGCTTATTACAATAAGATATTTTCTTTTGCTAGTAAATTGCCTATATCCTTCGCAATAACTTTCATTTTACAGTTTCTATAATTTTTTTATTCATGGTAGTAATATCTCTCGCGAGATAGTGGTAACATAACCTACGAGGGAGCAGTTTATGTTGTAGGAAGTAATTTTACTTGAATATACTTACTTTTGCATTTTGGATCACTGATTTTCGTACTCATTAGAAAACTGAATAAATGTTATTTCTTGATCACTGCAGATCTCTTATTGTTAATAAACTAGACACAAAATCTAAGCGTAATAATGTCCACAAGCGTATTGTAAAAAAACGAAGTTCATTAAGTTGTCTTTTGTGGTTGTAAAGTACTTTTTTAGATTATCAATCAGCTTTTGTTTATTGTAGAATTTTGTAGATGCAAAAATTATCCTAAAATTTGTAAATTTTCTTCCATAACCATTTATAATAATTGGCTATATGGCATGTAGTTTCTTGCATGTCTTTTGGAACTATAAATACTATTGCTAATGAATCCGTCGGTCAGGTTTCAATCCCGCTCTTGGAGTCCTTGACAATGGATGGACTTGACAATCTAGAAGATATATTTGCGGAAGAATCTCCGTTGGGGCTGAGCAATGTCCAAATTCTTACAGTGTTATCCTGCAAATCTCTATCGAAGGTTATCCACTCCAAGTCACTGGAAAAACTACAAAAGTTACAGACTTTAACAGTAAAATTTTGCAATTCGGTGCAAGAAATTTTTTGCCTCGACGAACTAAGCACCGGCGCAAATATTGAGAATCTCCATGAGCTCAACACTATAAGTATCTGGGAATTATCAAGCTTGAGGTGCATATGGAGCAAGAATCCTTGTGGAATTCTAAAATTCCATAACTTAAAGAAATTATTGGTGAGTGACTGTAACAATCTTGAGTTTCTCTTCTTCCCATCCATGGTTCAATCTCTCGCACAATTGAGAGAACTAGTCATACAAAATTGCAAGAAGATGAAGACGATCATTACGGAGGAAGAAGGGTCGGGAATAGAAACATCGGAACCTCTAGTATTCTCGATGTTGATTAATTTGGCCATTTATAATTTGGAAAGTTTGATGTGCTTCTCCGGCACAAAGTGTAAGTTTGATTTTTTTTATATCATCATTGAAGATCCTCTTAGATTAATTCATCCCCACAATGCAAAAGATGACATTCTTTTCATCTAACAAAAAATTGATGACAGGTTCACAAGAGGCTTGTGATGAGGACCGCAAAAAATTGTGCTCTACTATCTTCTTCAATCAAGAGGTACGTGATCAACTTGTCAATATGGTAAATATAACAAAAATCCGATGGAGTAAGACGCTCTCATCAATTTCATGCATTATATAGCACTTTGAAAGTTTACTTGCTGTGTGTTTCAAGTTGCCACATGACCCAACATATGGTTGTCAAGTTACAATTCACGCCAATGACAGTTCGATCAATTACATCAAGCTAATAAGAAATTATAAAATAAGATATATGCATATCAATGATTATTATGCCATCCAGCTAAATAATTAAAATTAAAAAATAAATAATTATACCGGAAGAAGAATTGCCAAAGCTCACTATCGTTAAAATTGATTGCGTTCCACGTAATCATCACGACACCATAAAATCTGGATAAGTCGAAGTAGAGTTACTGTTCAAATTATTATTTTAAATTGGAACGAAGAATTTAAAGTAGTCACTATATATATAAAAGTTGGGTAATTAATCTTGAATGAGCTCAATTGTACTCTCAAATTATGGGGTTAAAGTTTGACCAAAAAATGTTATGGGGTTAAAGTCTCTCCTAATAACTATATAGTGAAATATTTTGTATTATAGTCATTGAACTTTGATTTGATGACCTAAGGCAATAAATTTTCTTTTGTTTATAAGTTATGCATTCTGGCCAGCGTAACATCTATGGCAAACATGTGGCCAATTTTCTAAACGTGTCCGAGTCATCAACAAAAATCTACATAAATATATTATTACAAAGTACTCTTCATTAATGTCCTTAATGACTATCACTTAAACTTTTTATTTGCAAGAGGATTGTTATCTTTGCAATTGGGACTTTTCTTGTGCGTTCCATTCTATTTCTTCCAACGAGAATTCCTTATTCTCTTAGGTGGTTGTCTCGTTCGATGTCACTAGTTTTGATGATTAGGGTTGCAAATTAGCAGTGTAACTTTTCATATGATATTTTCTCTCTATATTACAACAATATTACATGTTATGTATAAAATGACATTGTGTCATATAACAATGACAATTGGGAATTTTTATATATCATTAAATCCCCACGTTTTACATGAACCGCCGCTTCTTCCATGTTTTCATTGTAATTTTTCTTCACCACAATTAAGAAACTCAAAATTTGATTTCAAGATTGGGGGGAGAAGATACTTCTACATTGCACCTTTTAAGAGTTGATTAGTCGCCTTTTTAATCTCAGTCTCTCTATCGTTTTTCTATCTCATTCTAACACTTGTCCTCAATCTCTTGCAATAGAACTTTATGAGTTTTTTTTATCTAATAGAATTATTAATTTCATGAGTGAATATCGCAGATTGCGTTTCCTAGCTTGGAGACATTAGCCATCCAGGGAATAGATAATATTGAGATACTATGGGACAATCAAGTCGCTGCGGAGTCTTTCCGTAAACTAAAATCGCTTAGTGTTAATAGTTGCGAGAAGCTAGTGAACATTATTACTTCTTGCATTCTTGGACGGCTCAGGAGCCTGGAAAGTTTGAAGGTGATGTCATGTCATTCGCTTGAAGTTGTTTTCAAACTTCAGCCATTGAGTCCTCCAGATGGAAATCCCGTTGCTCATTTTCCGTTGAAGAAGCTGGAGTTACTTGATTTACCGGAGCTAAAGTGCGTATGGGATAAGGAATTCTACAGTCGAGTCAAATTTCAGTTTCTACGTTCTGTAACCGTTTTCGGATGCAAGAGCCTCACTGCACTATTTCCGACCTCCGTAGCCATACAACTAACCCACCTTGAGGAGTTGGAGATTTGTAATTGTGGCATTGTGGAAGTCATCGAGAAGGAAGGATTCGTTGCAAGGGAGGTGTTCCCAAGGTTAACCTCCCTCAAGCTTGAGCATCTACCAGAGTTGAAGTGCATCTACGCAAGAACACAAGCTTTATGCTGGCCGGCATTGAAGACTATGGAGATGGATGGTTGTGATAAAGTGGAGATACTTGCTTCGCAACCTGAAAATGAGATGCCAGTTCATAGACAGCCTTTCTTCTTAATAGAAAAGGTACGACTCAAAATTATTTTTTTTTGCTTCGATGTTGAATATTGGAGTAGCTATACATACGAAGATATACACTGTACTACTATCCTTGAATCCATAAAACTATTTCAACATGGAAACATTGTGTGTTCGTCTAATATTGAATGTACATTCTTGTAAAGGTGCGATGTCATCCATAACCGTTGACTTTGAAACAAAAGGTTTAAGCTAATTCTGATGGTTCTGCTTTCTTAAGCACCATGAAGATTTAAAATACGTGGTACGTAATGTGATCTTACCGAGGCGCGAGAGCGCTACCTTTGGACTATATAAAGACAATTTATGCTAAAACATGTTTGTCGACATTAATATATAAAATTTATGCAATTGTGACTATAATTGATGGAGAAGTTATTTTCACAAGGAAAGTATCTCTAGAAAAAGGATTGTAGGGATTTACTTGAGTTCAAATTATGGGTACAAGTCAAATATAAGAGATTGGTGGTGACACGTCCATTGCACCTTATAATGCAGTTATAACCGTTTTTTTCTCTCGCAGAAAAGTTCTCTCTTTTCCTCTCGGGAAAAGAAAAGAAAAGAAAACTACACCTACTTCATGCGCACGGTCAACAAACCACCGCAACGGTTTGTTGACCGTTGGTTTGCGCCACAAACTATTGCAACGGTTTGTTGCAAGGTTTGTTGACCACCCACGGTCAACAATACACACGCACTGTTGTTGCGAGGATTGTATTGTTGACCGTGTGTGGGGTGGCTCCCTTTCTTTAAATATTATCATAATAAAGTATAGATTATAATAAAAAAAACATATATTTAATTAACATGTGCACATATTTGGGCACATCTATATGTGTCCAATATATGCACGCATGTATATCACGTATACATGCTTACGACCGAAATTAAATGTGATGAGTGTACATCACGTTTAATGTAAATTTTGTTTAATTTAATCAATTACCGTGAGTGCAAACACATTTGCAATATTATCATTCTCATCCAACGTCATTCTTAATTGGCTATAATGCATGACATCCGTAAATTCATCACTGCTCTAATAGTAGACTTGCACTGACACGTTAATATCTTCAAGAGAATTGATTGTCCCAATCAATCTCTAGATGTTACAAATCAGTCATGACTACCTAGACAGTATAGTCATGATTGATTTGCACGAGAGAGAGAGAGAGAGAGGATATGCATGACTTATACCATAATACATATATATTGTTTTAACTAAGCTAATTTTAGATTTGACTTGACTAATATCTCAGGGCGCATTTCCAAATTTGCAAGAGTTAAAATTGGATTTGTCTGGACCGATGGAGATGTGGCGTGGGCATTTTCATGATGGAGAATTCTTCTGCAAGCTTAGAGTTCTCAAGCTTCATCATCTCTCGGAGGAATCTGCAATATCCACATGTCATTTTGTTCAAAGTTTAACCAACTTAGAAGAGCTGGTTGTATGTGATTCTTATCTAGAAAAGCTGAGCACCATTATGGGAGCCATGGAAGGCCCAAGTCCTGAGGGAAAAGTAATATTACCATCATCAAGGTTTTCTCAACACCTTAAGACTCTAGACGTGTCATGTTGCAATGAGTTGTCCAACATGTTCACACCGACCATAGCTAGAGATTTGGTGGAACTCACAAAATTGAGGATAAGAAACTGTAGAATGTTGACAGAAGTCATTTGTGACGAGGGAAGTGAGGAGTGCTTTGTGGTGGCTTTCAATCAATTGAAGTATATGGAGCTTGATGGATTGACAGAGTTGAGATGCTTTAGCTCAATCAAATATACTCTGAAGTTCCCTCTCTTAGAAGATGTCATTGTAAGCAGATGTCCCCACATGAAGTTCTTCTCCGAGGGACTAATAGAGGCACCAAAGCTGGAGAGAGTACGAGGGTCAAAAGAAAATTGGTTTTGGAAGGAAAACCTCAACATCACCATCCAAAATTTGTTTGAAGAAAGGGTATGCATTAGTTACCAAATTTATCTACAATTGAATGGTGATGATTTCTAATAGGGTAATTGCTTTTTGCTAACCAGGATTTTTACATTTATTGATGATCTTCTTACAGGCTGTGATGTCTCAAGTAAAGAGTATGCGGCTATCTGAATTCCCTGAGTTAATTGGAAAATGGCACGACAAACTTAGTCCCATCAAGTCATCTTGGCAATTAGAATCACTGACGGTGGATAAATGTCCATCATTTGTTAGTGCTATTCCATCTAGATTGATGCTTCTTTTAAAAGAAATGTATAGATTGCAAGTGCGCGATTGCGAGTCTCTAGAAGAAATATTTGGTCTTGAAGGGCTAGGGGGTGTGAGGAGCAGTCAGGTGTTGCCTTCCTTGTTGACTTTGGACTTGGTCAATCTACCAAAGTTGAGGGGACTATGGAACAAAGATCTTCAAGGATCGCTGGCCTACAATTGTCTTGAATGTCTAAGCCTTTATAATTGCAGCAACTTGAAACATGCTTTCGCTCCATCGATGGCTCGGTGCCTTCCCCAGCTAGAGTCAATTGTAATAAAGGAGTGTGGTCAGATGGAAGGAGTGATCGCAGAGGAAGAAGCGCAGGGAAGCGCGGTGGAGAATATTACATTCCCGAACCTTTTGAGTATAAAGCTGGAATGCTTGCCCAATTTGACGAGCTTCCTCTCGGGGAAGAATCGAACGCTGGAATGCCCCGACTTAGGATGGTTGACCATTGCCCACTGCCCCAAGATGCGTAGTTCGACCGGACAATCCTTGATGGAGAATGACCAAAGCAGCCAGCCCTCCACTTTTCACTCCACAGGTCAGTCTTCTTTTTTCTTTACCAGACGCTTTTGATTTTTAGATGAATCGTCTTTTCAAATGGGAGTCCCAACAGAATGCCACCCTGATTGAAATTTGGAAGTAGAACGGTGCTTTGCACGCGTCGCATGAAAAAAATTTCAGTTCCAGTGCAATGCAACATTCACTTTTTTTTCCTTCTTTTAATTTTGCTCCCGAAATTGTCAACACACGGCATAAATCAAGGATACCAACTAAAACTTCAAAACTGTGAACCCATTTGCAAATCAGTCAAAACTTAAATCTTCCCAGTCACTGAAATCACGAATCGAGAATCAGTTTTCTCGAAAAACGTCAACTGAAAACCAATTGCACGTCCAACCTGGAGGAAATAAATCCAAGAATGGTTACCTTACAGGCTAATTACAAGCGACTTTTTGTTTTTTATTATTCAAAATTGAGGGAACTTTCCTGGACATCATCACGGCAACTTTCCAGAAATTAGAGGGAAGAGACGTTGCCAGCATTAAATTGTCAATTAAGCCAATTTAAAGTCAATGTTCATTGTACTATCGATCATTAACTGTATTTGGGAGCGGTTGCCGTTCAAGTAGAAGAATAACGAAATTTATGTACACATCGAAGAACAAATGTCAATTTTCAAAGTTTACTATCGCTGAATTCGGTGAACCCAAGCAAATATCTTTACCGAATTTGTTTTATTTTTTATCATTTCTTTAAAAGGCAATAAGTCCGTACTCTCTATTCTCCTTTTCTGTTACCGATTCTTTACAGGTTTTGATTATTGCTTTTCTTTTCTTTTTCTTTTTCTTTTTTATGATGGAAGAAATACTTTGAGTTTTATGTTACTCGAATGCTTTTGCCCCATTTTTCTTTGTCGTCATAACTAGCATCCAAAACTTTTGTTTACTCCGTAATGTTAAGAGTTACTACTAGTTGTGCATCTACTAATAATGTCATTAACATGTCGTATGTGAGTTGTCATTTAATAACATATATCCCCCACATTGTTAAAATACTTGAAAAAGCCATCATAATACTCATTTTAGAATACCAATAGATAGAGAAGTATGAAACTAGTCACCCCATTTTCTGTTAGTGCAAGTTGCAATCAGGTTATTTCATCTATTTGCCAAATATAAGGTATCCCCCAAATTTTTTTTAAAGAATTCAAAAATTAGTCATTATCCTCAATGTATAATATCAATATAGATCTAGGAAAGTATGGTAATAATCATTCTATTATTTGGTGGCGATTAGTCGTAATTGCAGTAATTTTATTAAACCAAATAAAAAATGTTAATACTTGCTTCTCAGTGGACAAGTCATAAGAGCTTAAAACGTCATTGATTTCTGCAAACAAACATAATGTGTTCATAGGGATCATTTGACTAAGGTGGATGCGTTGGCGGGTTATCTGCTACTTATATGATAAACTTGTCTGTTTACATGGTCTGTGAACTTAGGGAACTTTGGAAATATGCATTTGGTTATTGAGATTGTAGCACGTGTGATTTTAATTTATTTTATCATAATGAAATGAAAATTCCAAACGGGCTCTTTGATGGACAATTTATAGCAGTTCACACAATGGTTCCATTCTTATTATTATCATAATTTACTTTGGCATAACATGTTTCATTCGTTCACGAAGACTAATTGCATTTGCCTATGGATCCTCACTTGTATAAAAAAATCGCCTTAAATATGAAATTTTTAGGAGATTGCAAAAGTATTAATTTTGTGTTTAAGGTTGTAATTATGTTCTTTGGATCCTTAATGAAAAATACTTTCCATCTTTTTTTGTGCATGAACATTAACAGGTGGTACGGACCATTAGTTAATTTATTTTCTTGCACCGCATTTCATGCTCATTCCAATGCAATGTACTTGGCCATGGTCATTATTCAATCGAAATGAAAGCATCCAGCAACTCCTCCATATCACTAACAAGTTATGGAATGTTATGATTTGTGAGAGGAAGGGAAGTTTGGTAATTCTTTCTTTGAGGTCATAACTCAAAATGCAATCAAATTTATTGTGTCGTTTTTTCAATATGGCAGGTACACTTTCCTAAACTTCGGTGGATATATCTCTCCCACATGGAAAATTTAAGCACAATATGGACCACCAGTCCTCAAGATACTCTCACTTTTGAAAACTTAACAAGTGTGAATGTTGAGAATTGTAAGAGCCTTGAAAATCTGTTTCCGCACTGGGTGGCAACAAGTCTAATCAAACTTCAGAGTCTTCGAGTGGAGTCTTGTGGGCTCGAGGAAATAGTCACGAGTGGAGATGACACTTCACACTCTACTGCAGCAGAATTTCTTTTCCCGCAACTCACTTCTCTTATGTTTAATGATATGCCACAACTCAAGAGCTTCTGCACTAAATCACCCACTTTAAACTGGCCATGCTTGAAAGAACTGCGGGTGACTCATTGTGACAAATTGAGCATGTTGTCCTTTGCGGCATCCATGAACGAGGGCACTCAGAGAGAGGATCAACACGACCTTTCAGACCATGAAGCACACGTCCTGTTTGAGACGGTATGAATGCAACTACTCTTCCTCTCTTTCTTCTTTATTCTTTCATTCACCCACCATATCTCATGTGCACTGCATAGTCATGTCATATTATGATATATATATATATATATAAAATATGAGCCCCTTACCTATCGGTTCGCTAACAACATAAGATATTTCTGACATCTTTAAGCACACTTTCCATATGTGGACACCCAAAATGTTTTTAATAACACTATCAGTGCATCTCGTCACCTAAAATTGTAATGAACTACATATTTTTGTTGATAGAACAAGATATTCCAATAAAAGATGAATTTGGTCAGGGTGGTTACCGTATTGACCTCTAATATTAAACGCTCTCATAAATTTTGATGTGGATCAAGAATGTGAATTTCCTATGGACAAATATGAGAATCGAGTGCTGGCAAATAGCAATTCCTTCTCAAATCGCAGCGGGATGACCATCTTTGTTATGATGTTTTTTGGGTAAAATGGAATACTTTTTTTTTCGTTTGATCATTCCTATGCCGACATAATTCTTTCCCTTTCTATCTAGTCATAATAATATGGGCGCACAACCAATCCTTGTTGGCGGATGGCCATGGTGGAGCATTTGGTCACACTTTGCATTTTATAGCACGATTTTAGAAGTTTGAGACCGGTATGCAGGTCTCTAGAGGTTAATGAACTGTAATAATAGGGCCACCTTCCATGGGAGTTGACCTACTTAGGTTTACCTATTAGTGCACATGATTTATAGCCAAATCTCGTTGAATTTATTTTTCTCATATTGTATTGGTATTTTCGCAGAGCATTCCCGAGAGACTTTCGTTAGTCGATAAGGATATTCAGATGATACAGAATGGAAAATTTTCTGATGACATCTTTGGCAATCTACAAGCACTAACATTGGCATGCTTTCATGATGAAAATGCCGTCTTTCCTTCCAGATTCCTCCTACAAAGATGTCAAAACCTACAAAGCGTTGAGGTCTTCTGTAGTTCTTTTGAAGATATATTCCCTGATGAAGGGCTTATTCATGAGGGAAAACCTCTGGTGTTTGAAAATTTGATAGTACTTAGACTATGCAAGTTACACAACCTAAAGCGTGTTTGGAGAGAAGATTCTTTAGTTTCAAAAATTCTTCAGAGCATTGAAACGTTTGAGATTTTGGACTGTCCTGGTTTGACGACATTATTCCCAACCGTGACATCCTTTCAGAATTTGACGAAGTTAGTGGTGAAGAATTCCTCTGGACTGGTAAATCTACTAACGGTTCCAGCGGTCATGAATCTGGCGCATCTCACTGAGTTGACCATAATAGGGTGTGAAAGAATGAAAGAAGTCATGGAAAACAATGAAAACGGAGAAGAAAAAGTGATTTCTTTTGGGAAGCTACGAAGATTAACACTCCAACAACTCCCAAGCCTAGAATGCTTCTCCTCCACCGCAAGTTGCAGCTTTAGGTTTCCATCCTTGGGGAATATTGAAGTGGAAGAGTGTCCAAAAATGAAGATCTTTTCTAAGGGTATGCTGAGCACACCAAAACTAGAATTTGTGAGCCTCTTTAGATACAAGTGGAAAAGGAATTGGGAGGGTGGTGATCTCAATACAACCATACAAAAGTTATCAGAATAATTGGTAAGATCAAATTAATGCCATTCTCATCGATTATTTATTTCCATTGCCTCTGCTTCTCAAATGGTCCGATAGCTGAAGCACCACAAATTCTAAACTTTCCATCTTTTCAACTTCTCCAGTCACTGATGAAGGGAAGGACAGACACTACAAGCGGTATGGACATCTAGAAGTTGTTGAGACACAATCAAAGATTGAGATGAAGTAAATTTCCAATCGAGGTAAGTAATTCTATTTCCAATTTTTCCATTTCTCACTAATAAAATCACAGTTTTCCAAAAGAAAGAAATTTCTTTCTTTTTTTTTTTTGGATGACGACATGATTCGCCATTTTTCCACCTCAGCATAACTGCTTAGATCACACCCCCTCCTCATTGTGCATAATTTTTTGCCTTAATCTCTCTTCTCATTCAAGCGAATGAACAGGTAGATCGGTTCTTTTCTCCTCCTTTTCTAAACTTTCCAATCTTTTCAGCTTCTCCAGTCACTGATGAAGGGAAGGGCAGACACTGCAGGAGGAGATTAAGAGATAAAGTAAATTTCCAAGACACAGTCAAAGGTTGAGATGAAGTAAATATCAAGTCAAGGTAACTAATTCTATCTCCAATTTTCCCCTTTCTCACTAATAAAATCACAGTATTCACAGTTTTGCAAAAGAAATAAGTTTTTTTTGAAGGCATATTTTATGCGGAAATAAGTTTTCCGCAAGAGTACTAGTCATTCACATTTTCAACCTGTATAACAATGAATCGAATTTAACCAAGTGATCATGACTTTTAAATGAAAAATAACTGAAAAATAAAATTTAATCACAGTGAAAATTCAGGACTCAGGTCTTAGGAACTTCTAAAGGCCAAAGATCTTCAGTTTGTCGCAAGTACCCAATTTGTAACTTTCAATTCTCAGTTGTAGGAATTACTAGCAAGACTCCTCCCGGCAATAATGTGATTAAATGCCTAATGTAATCTAGATAAAAGTAAGTGGGTCATCTTCAGATATTCAATAAAAATAACTCTGTAATCAATCCTATTGATTTCTGTCTCAACATCTCTAACACTAAATACACATCTTAGCATCTCTAATAATATCCTTGATACATTTCGATCACATAAAGATAGTCTGTCTTGCCGTCCAATTCCATATGTGCTCAGTCTTAATGAGCTTCCTTCCACATTCATTTGTCTTTTAACTTTTCCTCACATAAATGGGAATGCATGTCTTCTCTGATTAAATGCTTCATTTAATTGAGTTAACTGCCATAAAGAGCCACAGAACTAGTTAAGGTCCAGATGTTATGACTCATTCTACAATTTTTGCTCAAGGGATGACTTCTCGTCGCCGGAGAGAAGCTGAACAGCGCGGGTGAAGTTTTGCATGGGTGACACCCCATTTCTTCAAGATAATAAATCTCTCAGACGCTTCAAACTGGAATGATGGTAAGTTCTGCTCTTAAAAATTCTTTTCAATATACTGAGGCTTGGAAGGCTGAAGCATAATACACACCAGCCTTTTTTTTCGAGTCGGTTCATGTTAAAAGATACCCGGCACCGCTCGTTTAAGTATTTCTATTGACTTTATACGTTATAAAATTAAGGTATTCCAAAGAGGTTTATAAGAAAGAATGGCAAGAATCTTCCCAAAACGCACTGTTTTGAGGGTTCCAAACGGTGGAAGTTGGAGAGTGGAGTTGGAAAAATGGGATGATATGGTTTGATTGTCTAAGGGATGGAAGGAATTTCCGGAGCATTACTCTGTTTGTGATGGCCTCCTTTTTAGTCTTCAAATACGTAGGGGACTTGGATCTTCACTTGCTCATATTTGACAAAACCGGAACGGAGATAGATTATCCGCTAATGAATGCTGACAGCAAGGAACTGAACCTTTGACACTGTCAAACTTGTCCGGGGTAAAACGGGAGATGCTGATGATCACTGTAATCTCTCAGTTGGACTTCAAAGGCTAGATGGTTTCTTGCTGAAGAGAAAGGAGAAGGATGAATTCATTGACAACCACATCTTCACAAGCCCTGCCAGGTGATGAAATCTGGTCCAGTTAGTTATGTCGATGATGCTACTATTTCACATCCAATTGTACTCCGGTCAGGTTCCAAACCTAAAGGCTTGCAAACTGATCAAGGATAGAAGTTTCCGCCACAAAATTCAGAAGGTGTGTGAATCTTGGCCTATGTGTGTAAACGCTTTACATCAGTTCTTTTCATGCTCTCTACCTGATTAATTCAGACAGGATGGAAAAATTCCATACGCAAGATGAGCCCCACCATGCTGGCTTCTCGTATTTCTACTTCTAATCGTTCATGGGTGTCTACGGCTCTCAAAGCAGCCAACAAGTACAAGCTGCAGGATCCATCCTTCCCAGTAGTTATCCAGTCACATAATCTATTGAAGCAAAATGTGGTAAGAAAAGATGCTTAGATAATAGTCTTTTGCAAAATTTGGACAGGAATAAAATATTTTGCCTTCTTGTAAGGTAACATTGTATTCCTGTAACATTCGAGTTTGCCCATGAGATTATGCACGGGTCTAGTTAACATTTCTTGTGTCGGTCATCATAACTTTTATGTTCTTTAGTCATGTATCATCGATTGATCAAAAATCAATTCCGCAGACTGTCCCAGGCAGGGCTTCAAAGGGACGCATCCATGGAAAAATGCAAACCACAACTCAAAACTTTTGGACGGATCGTGTCCAGTGAAGTCCCTGTACCACCCACATCCTGGCTGGGGAAAGCTCTACACCTGTTGGGCCACATTTCAGAGAGGAACTTCTCTATAGGAATGAGATGTCTGTGTTCGAGCTTGTTAGAATTGGTAATTTTGATCTCAAAGTCTCCACTTTTCAGAGGGAATGTCAATGACTTAGGCGTATACTTTGGTATGGTTGCAGAAAAGTCTCTGCTTCACTGTGTTTTGTTTAGTTAATCAGATCGAGAAAGCAAACCTTTCTGCTGCAAGTAATTGATGGGGATGTATTTGCTGTTTTTTTTTTTGGAGACTAGTAAATATTACACAGGGAAATTGCACGTTCAAAAATTCTGGGTGCGTTTGTCTATTCACCATATTATAAATCAAACTCATACGTAGCATGGAGAGTTGCTCTAATAGAGACTTTAGTATATTCCTTCAAGTAACATCTGTCACCATTGAGGTGGTGATAGTAATGGAAAAAAAGAATGTCATGCATCAACTCTGTTTTCGTGAAAGACGCTATAATCTTCAGAGATCGATACATATAAATTCAAAGAAACGTAAATAAAGGATAAATCTTGCCATCCATCCTAACACAAAAAGAAGTCTCAATAAGAGGCTAGTCTTTCTTATTTTCGCCTTACAAAATGGATGAATCACATCAAAAGAACAATAATGAATCTTATAATAATTATAGAACCTAATTGCCATAAAATTTCCGGAACTCATGGTCAGCAGGTATCACAATGTTCTTGAGCTGATGAGATTGCTGAATAAAGTAATAACATCCATCAGTGAACTTGCTCGTATCCCCCCCAAATAAATCATTGGAAGTGGAACTATCCAGCAGCTCCTGTGAGTCAGGCAACCGGATCAGAAGAAACAGTACTACTCGTCTTGGCGTTTTTGCTGATGAGATTGCTGAAGCGGCCATTTGTTGAAGACATTAAGCTGAAGCAGAGTACGAGCAGTTTAATTAATGAAGGGGTGAAGGCATCACGCGAAGCTAAGGTTACTGGACTCAGTCGAACTCCAGAGACGAAGGTTATTGCTGGCAATGAACTAGTCAACGTGTAAATTGAAGAGTTGACTTTTCAGTTGTAACTGACGTTAGTTAGTCAGTTTAGGAGGTTAGCTTCGTGGGCTCAATTACATGTAGATAAAGAGAAGAAAGTGAGTAGAGTGAGGTGTGCTCTCGGGTGTAACTCTTCAATCAAAGCTTCTCATACAAAGAATCAACACAATTCTCTCTTCATCTTCATCCTCTCTCTGCTCTTCTTCATCTTCTTCATACTCTATTTTGTATGTCGTTTCTCTTTACCACTGACTTCCGCACCATAGATGTGCCCCATCAACTAAATTTAATTTCAATGTAACAATCTTGATTTATTATATCTTTTTGAATCCAAAAATCATAATGACAGTGAGGTACCTCGTTCAGAAGCTAAATTATGCGGGATCTCTAGCATCAGCATATTTTTTGACTTGAGTAAGAAGTACCTGAGCTCCAATTCCGTACTCTCTAGTGTCGATGGGCACCTAGTTTGTGCCCCAAACCTATGCCTCTTCCTCCAATGCCAGTGCAAGCTGGTTGCCACAGTCTCACCTGGCAGATCCAAATATGTCTCCTGTGAGGCATTTCGAGTGTACCCTTACAAGGACATCTTGACCATCTCCAATGTCACCCTGTTCAGATGTTAAACTATGAACTATCAATCGCATGAAGGAAATTTTACTGCTGTCTGAAGAGAGGACACAAAACATAAAATAAGAAAAACTAAGGATACTATTTTCAATATAAAAAAAAATTTATGGCATTCCCATGTCAATTACAGACACATACAGGCCACTTATCAATCATTTCATGAATTAAAAAAAAATTATTGTTCACTAATATCCTCACAATTATTTCTCTTGATGTCAAACATTCCTGTCTAAGACACTATTGTTGTCCAATTTAAATTTGGTACTCCAAATTATGATTGACACAAAAATTAGACATCTTTTCACAAAATTCAATATAAAGTTCCACCTAAAAGATACTAGCAATTTCTCAATACAGTACATTCCAGTTAAAATAATGTCAAACAAAATCATATATGGATGTACATAAGATGAAGCACCAATTGAAGTTGCGTTAAAAGATGCACCACTACAAGCAAGATTTTTTCAACGTTTACAATTAACCTATTCAAAAATCTCTCTTTATGAGTTTTTGAATTCTTCGAACAGTTTTAGCAATTAACTCATATTTTATCTCACCTTGACCATGGCAATGTGCTCAATTCCATCAAATATCGACCTATTAGGGGTGAGCAAGTAAAACCGCCCGCCCAGGAACTGCCCAGACCAGTCAATTCCGGGTGTTTCTAAAGCTTACCAGTCTGGTTCCCGGTTCCGATTCCGAAGGTGGAACCGCCCACCCGAAACCGGCCCGACACTGTTCATTAAAAAAAAAGATAGAAATTTTTATAGATTAATTTTTCTCATTTTCTCTCACCATCTCACTCTCAGTGTTATCATTTTTCACTCAGTCACTCTCACCTCACAGAGCAAGCACACGAGTCATAACTCCTCTCCTTCCTCCACAACAAACTGCAACTCCTCTCCTTCCTCCACACAAACTACACTACTGGACTAATTGCACCATGAGCTTTGGCCTTTCTTCCTCACATCTACACTTCACAGTTCACATCACGAGCTTTGGACTTTAGTCTAATCACTAAGAACTCACATTGCTCCTCGTATGGCCATAAATATTAAGAGTCATGTTGCATGTTGTGTAATTTCTTCTCGTCTTTCTTTTTTTATATTACTCATCCAGGAAGCGGATCGGACCGGGCGGGAACCGGACTGGACCGCCCAATCTTATCCAGTCTGGTTCCCGGGTCCAAATAATAGAGAACCGGTTTCACCGAGAACCACCCGAAAACTGATTACCCCTACGACCTATAGCAATGGTCTGCACATGGACCCCACATTGATAGTGATCTTGCAGCACCAGCATATTTAACTAATTTATCTATTTTTTGGTAGTACCTATAAATTTATGCATTTAATGAGCAGTGAAATCATTTCTCACTCACATGGTATAAGAAAAGATTCTTGATATACAAGTGACAGCAGACAAGTGCTCTTTTGTCAATCGAATTATTCAATCCTTATTTCCAGGTGATAATGTGGAGAATGCACTGTAAACTCTGTTTGAGTTAACGGTCAATTGACATTCAGAAATAGGTTTCGAAACAAGGTAAATAAAAGAAATGTATGATAGAACAATGGCAATCACAGGACTATTGACATGACTGGACAAGAATCCAGGCCGGTTATAACCAAATGCTGAAATTAAACATAAGGTAAGCGAGGAACCCATATACTAATCTAAAAACGCCGCACAACACAAACAAATTGTGAGAAACAACTCTTTAGTATCCAATCTGCATGGTATCGGCTTGAAGCATAAAGTAAACTTGAGTCATGAATAGACAAAAATAGATTATGCTTCTCTTCTTTTTGCTATGTAAAACAACAGCCCAACAGGCTCCCATAATCGACTCTTTTCCCGCCCCACCCAGGGTTCCAAGTTTTCCACTCGTAATTAATCTACTTTCGAAAACGGGGAGATGCCACTTATCTTGGCCAGAAAAGAAAACAGTTTAGAAGTGAAAGTAGCAGCTGAAATTTGGATTTGATTGGGAACTACCTCTCCTCGAAAATATCTGCATTGGATTGCTGGGAAGATAATATTTGCCCGATTAGATCGGCGATGGATACAATTTTCAAGTTCTCCCGCTGGGAAACCTCGCGAAGTTTAGGCAATCTTGCCGTGGAGCCATCATCACCCACTACCTCACAAAGAGCTGCCGCAGGTTCCAATCCAGTTAACAGAGCAAGGTCAACACAAGCCTCTGTATGGCCGGCTCTTTTTACGACGCCACCCTCTCTGTACTTCAATAGGAGAGTGTGTACTGGCCTATTGAAATCCTCAGGTTCGAGTCTCTGGATGCGAGAGCCAAATATGTTGTTGCCCTATCACGTGCTGATACGCCTCTAGTTGTCCCATGCTTTGCATCCTGTAACAATATCTCTTACTTACCATCCATTAACAAGGTACGAGAAGAAGAGCTGATTGAAGAAAATAATTAAGCATCTTACAACGTACCACAGTGACGGTGAATGCAGTCCGAAGCCTCTCGTCAATATCCCTCTGCTGCCCAATCAAAGGAAGTTGCAGGCGCTCCAAATCTTTCCTCTTTCATGCTCACGCAAACAATCCCAAAGTGCCCTACTTCCCAATAAAATGCCACAGCCTCAGGTGTTGCCATTTCTTTCTGCTGCCATTAGACGGTCACCCTCATTCTCTCTGTCCTCATCGTCCACCACAACTCTGGAATTCAGTTCCAACCATGACATGGACAGTTCCGGGAGAACAATTGAAACGCACTCGTTAATGCAATGCAGAGAGCACACCAACCTTTCCTTGGCAGATGTGCTCAATCACTTCAGATGAAAAACGAATTTGCGATGAAGGGTGGGCACTGAAGCAGGGAATTGGATGGTTTTGAGTTTTGTGCAGACTCTGCACTAAACAAGGCCTCTGTTTGCATTGACAAAGGCCCTAAATTCGAAACAATCGGGCACCGCATTGTAAAGTAGAAGAGACGCATGTTGATGGTAATGCTCATACTCTGTTTTCATCGACAAATCTGATATCATGTTGATGCTCGTGCATTGTCATAATCCATCGTCAGATCTAATGGGCTAGATGATGCTCGTGTTATGTTTTCATGTACATTGGACCCCATTGTGATTTTGACATCTCACTTTCTTTAGTTTACGAGAGAATCATGGCTGCATAAGCATCATTAAATGAAACGAGAGGTTGCCCTGCCTGAGGGTCCGAATGTGAATGGCTGTTGAGGCCGTCCACAGTTTGGTTTTGGCTTCCCCCATAGCAAACCAAACAGATTGCATCACATGCACATTTCGGTCTCCTTTCATCTTTGATTTGCAAATCATGATATTGGAATGGCAATCCAGATCCTAAGGCTGGTCATGTAATCAAAATCTAAGACCGCTCGGCCGGAGAAATTTTGACATTTTACTTATCATGACCGTATTAGATTGTAAGAGCTAGATCAAACCAAGAGACTATGTAGATAATGATTTCCGAATTGATTATTTAATGAGTATATTATGTCCTTAGAAATGTTTTTTTTTTTTGCTAAATGAAAAATAATTAAGTCCACGGAAGGCATGCTCTTTTCCCTCTAGAATTAGTCAATCTTTAGAGTTCGACAATTGAAATTGCATTTTATATCGGCACTGGCAAGAAAAAATTATTAAATGACCTAAAAACAATTGTCATCTTGGGACATAATTTAAGATTTTTTGTGATTTTTCATCTTAACAAAAGAAAAACGAACTTCAAAATGGACGACAAAGACGCGCGCTCTGTACGCCAAAGCCAACCGCCAAATGAGAAAATATTGCGTATTGAACCGGTACCCGTTCCCGAGCCTATCAGAAGCTGACACGTGTCCATGGGCCCACCCAAAATTTTCGAGTCCCCGCGCCGTTCAGAAACCCGTCTCTCTTCTCTCTCTCTCTCTCTCCACTCTTTCCCGACCTAACGCGCGGCCACGACCTCCGCTTCTCGCCTGTCTCTCCGCTCTTCGCCCGACCACACGGCCGCGACGCCCTGTGGCTCCGACGACCGCGACGCCTCCTTCTCCCGATTCGCTGTTCGCCAAAGAGGGGGAGGGAGAGATGGCCGCCGTGCTGTGGGTTCTGGTGCTGCACGGGCTAGCGACGTTAGTGGTGGTCTGTCTCGTTTCTGTGCGGCCAGTGGCCCATCTTCCGCCGCCCTCCGATCGCCTCCATCCACCAGTTCCTCACCATCGGTGCCTACGACTACTTCCTGTGCCCGCCCCCCTCTCTCTCTCGTCTAATTTTGTTGGTTCTGTCTCTCTCGTCTCGGACCATATTCTCAATGGGTTTTCTGTTTCTTTTATTGAAGGAGGTTTCTCGGTGTGCTTCGTGGAGTCAGAGGGATGAATGGGATTCTGGAGGTGGAGCGATTTTGCTGCGATCGCCCCAACCCTATCTTGCAGGTTCTTGCTGCGAAAGTCATTTTGTGTGTGTGTCCAATTTCATAATTCACCGTTAGAACTCCAGTACATCCACGGCATAGGCCGAATCCTAGCTCGCCAAATACTCTGCGACCTTGACATGGAGAACAGGATCACCAAGGATTTATCGGAGGAAGAGCTAACCACGCTCCGTGATGAGGTTTCCAAGTATATGATCAAAGGCGATTTGGTAGTCCGCCCTCCGTTTGCCTTACTCTCTCAGATCTCTTCAATGTTATCCTTCTTAGCGTCCTTCTTGGTGTTTCGGTGATGCTGAGGCGGTTCAATGCGCTCAACATAAGGAGATTGAAGGAAATCCAGTGCTGCAGAGGCACGAGACACATCCAAGGGCTGCCTTGCAGAGGACAGCGCACCAAGAACAATTGCCGGACACTGAAGGGCAAGCGTGTCGCTATCGCAAGGAAGAAGAAAGCGCCTCGTTAGGCAAATTTAACTGGTTCATTCATATGTGATGATCGCCGAAATGAGAACTCAACTTTGAGCTCCATTCATTGTTGTGCAGGAGAAGTAAACAGTCCGAGCTAACAGAGTATTTCTTCAGCAGTGCCTAAGTAAGTAAGTATTGTTGGTTTCTATACTTTGAGGAGCATCTCCTTTTCTGCATAATGATTAACTTGTTTTTGCCGATGTCCGAAACACGATTCTGCAGTATAATGAGTTGTTGAAATAACTGGAGTTGCATCATCATGTTCAATTGTTGAAATCATGGACTGTATAATTAGTTTCACTCGTTCATGTAGCTGCCTTTTGCAGCCCGCTGTTAATCTTTTTGTCCGTTGGCAACCTCATTTGACCTCATAAAATCTCAAGCCATCTTTGCAGAGTCGATTGCCGGTGGTCCATTGACGTTGCAATTTGTTCATCAGCAGCAATTGCGCCCGTACGTTTGGTCATATGTTCATCAGGATTCAATTTTGGTACCCCTATCACTTTCTTCATGATAACCCATTTAGGTTCCTGGAGGATTATCTTTTGCTGCTTGAAGCGAATCCCATTGGCTTTGCGGGCTTGTCCCGGAGAAAATTGGCAGGAATTTCCTTCCAATTCGTCATGTGATCCCCAAAACTAGCATGTGACCTCTAACTGTCATGTGGTCATATAAACTAGCACAACCCCTAACTCGAAGCATGCAGCTCTCAAACGGAGGTGTGGCTAGTGATCTCTAATTGGAACCGTCGAGTCCCGACTCTTGGATTAACACAGGCAATGTGGCCAATGTCCGCTCCAATTCCTAAGATCTTCGCTTGTCAATTCTCCTACTCTCCTCTACAACGAATCATTTGTATGGTTTGATTGTTAAAATTTGATGATCATTGATCAAACTTACCAAATAAGACCACATACGTTCCTCACTTACCCAAACTCCGAAAGGACCTCACGCTGATAAGGTGGCCAAGCACGGAAAGTTAATTTAACATATGATTAGTGCAAATGAAAACCACTCTACAGCATCTAACTCGATTGACTGAAAGCTCACGATGGGGCATCGCGCTGAGCAGCAGCTGAAACCATGGACAAAGCATCGGCAACACATCTCAAGACTCAACACTAGACCTGAGCAGCACAACCATCCACGGGGCATTCTTACCAGGTTAACTAGACCCAGGATGAATCGATCTATCTATTTATCGTGGATCATGCAGACTCAAATAAGTGGAGCACAGGCAATCTACAGTGGAGATAGGGCCCGATTTGATGAACCGGTTTCAAGCGAGCGAGAAGTTTTGCTTGTTCAAGACACTAAAGGGAGCATCAAGCAAAGCAAAACGAGCCCAAGTACAACACTGATAAATGCCTGAATAAACACAGGCTATGCCAACTGAAGGGCAACCCAGTTACACATCGGCACCTCCAATAATACAGGTAAATGTTAGAAACAACACCTTCGCGAACCCAAATTGAGCAAACGATACATCGTTTCTTCTGCCAAGGGCCGGAACAGCAAAAGTACAAATGAGAATTCCCAAGTCCATGTGTCTCCAATTCACCCCGGAATTCTCATCATCGTTCCTCCAGGGAGAGATTGAAAACACGGGAAGGAGAATGCTCAACTCAGCTATGCGGTAAACACGTTCCACCACGTAAATCCAATACGTAAGCCTATCAACTTTGGTTCACAGACACCGGCGTAAACAAGACCTAGACCCTCAGCAATCCCGTCTACAACTGCCCTAGTGATGCTGGACAGATGCAACAGTCGCACGCGCACACGCACGCAAGCACAGAGGGAGCGGGAGAGGGATGGGGGAGGGAGGAAGACTCCTAATTAAACAGGCACGATACTGCTATTCCAGCTCCAGCTTCTCGTGTTGCCGCTGCACCTGCACATTTCCGGACCGCAATGAGCAGACCATTCTTCTGGCGGCCATTGCGTGGCGTTTCGGTGGCAACCACTGGCTGATAATCCCAACACGGGAAGGCCCGGTTCTTGAAGCTCCTCTCCAACGCAACCTTGCCCTAAAAAGGGAACACACATTATTTTCACATCTAGATCATAACACGTCCATATACGGTTCAATGGTCCAAGACAAAAATTAGAAAAAACAAAATCTAGTTAAGGAGGTTCTTCGGATGCCGGAAGCCACACCGACTTCTCTGGGGATAATTAAGCTCTCTTTTAATTTTCGGGACGAGTCCTTGATTTTGAGTAGAGGTGGCAAAATGGGTCAAAGACCCATATTTTAACCCATATTTGATAATATGGGTAATAAATGGGTCAGCTTAAAATGCTAAATGGGTCTTAAGTGGGTCACTTACCCACCTCACGGGTTATAAATGGGTCATAAACGGGTCATAAATGGGTTACCTAATTAATTTTAAGTATTATTAACAAATAATTTTAAATATTATTAACAATTCATTTTTAGATTATGAAAATTCTGTTATTCTAATTATTTTATTTTTTAAAAACAAAAAATTGATTATTTTATTTTCCCTTATTTTTCCTTCTT
Organism: Melaleuca quinquenervia; assembly: GCA_030064385.1. NCBI lineage: Eukaryota > Viridiplantae > Streptophyta > Magnoliopsida > Myrtales > Myrtaceae > Melaleuca > Melaleuca quinquenervia. The sequence continues at coordinate 4,178,084 of CM057724.1, read as the reverse complement.
TTTCTCTTTCTTTTTTTTCTCATTTTTTCCTCTTTCTAAGTTGGTTGTTGGCCAAGAAGCGAGTGATGAGCTCACTAGACTCCGGAGACTGGAAAAGGAAAAATGAAAAAAAATATTTTTTAAAAAAAATAATTAAAATTTCGAAAAAATTTAAAAAAATATCAAATAATCGTATTTCATAAAATTATTTTAACAATACATTTTTTGAAAATTTCGCTAAACAAATTTTCCTGAACTTGGTTAAATATGGAAGTGTTTATCAATACGGGTCGGGTCGGGTATTGGTCGGTTATGGGTCGGGTCAGGTTTGGGTCACCATATTTACACTACATGAATATGGGTCAAAACGGGTTAAATGGGTCAAATATGGGTCGACCCATATTTGACCCGATCCAAACCCGACCCGACCCACCCATTTGACGCCCCTAATTTTGAGGATAGTACCCTAAGCAAAACAAATACCAACATCGAACAATGTAGTACCCAAGGCAGTAAAAGTAGTAACAACAGACAGTGACTCATGATCATCCGTTCAAACTCAGGACAAGAGTAACACAAAAAAGAAAAATTTAAAGGCAGATGGGGTCCGTGAAAGCTTCACCTGGATCTTGGCCGGGCTGATTTCGCACACTTTCTTGCTCATGAAGTTACAAATCCTTGATCGGAGACGCTCCCACCTGAAGTTGTGGAAAGCCCGGTGCATCCTCAATGCACTGGTCGGGTTCGTGAAGCTCACGAACGCATAACCCTTGTTGGCCTTGGTTCTGATCATATCATCAAAGTCAAATTCTATCAAAAGAGTATAATATAATGAATCAAACGGTGAGCACAAGCAAAGCAAAAGACAAACCAACAATCCGTGTTGTGAGGTACTAAAAACACACAGCTAAATTAATGGCCGCGATCGAGCTCGTCACCTAAAGTCCACTGGGAGATAGACGAAGTCGTACTCGGATTGGTCCTCCTTCGACTCCTTCAACCTATTAAAAAAGAGTTCTAACTGTGAATTATGAAATTGGACACACAGACACACAAAAGGACTTTCGCAGCAAGAACCTGCAAGATAGGGTTGGGGCGATCGCAGCAAAATTGCTCCACCTCCAGAATCCCATTCGTCCATCTGACTCCACGAAGCAAACCAACACACCTCCTTCAATAAAAGAAACAGACCCATTGAGAATATGGTCCGGGACGCACAACAGAACCAACAAAATTAGACGAGAGAGAGAGAGGGGGGTACAGGAAGTAATCGTAGGCACCGATGGTGAGGAACTGGTGGATGGAAGTGATCGGAGAGCGGCGGAAGATGGGCCACTGGCCGCCCAGGAACGAGACAGACCACCACCAGCGTCGCTAGCCCGTGCAGCACTAGAACCCACAGCATGGCGGCCATCTCTCCCTCCCCCTCTTCGGTGAACAGCGAATCGGGAGGAGGAGGCGTCGCGGTCGTCGGAGACACAGGGTGTCGCGGCCGTGTGGTCGGGCGAAGAGCGGAGAGAGAGGCGAGAAACAGAGGTCGCGGCCGCGCGTTAGGTCGGGAAAGAGTGGAGAGAGAGAGAAGAGAGACGGGTTTCTAAACGGCGAGGGACACGCGGGGGTTCGAAAATTTTGGGTGGGCTCATGGACAGGTGTCAGCTTCTGATAGGATCGGGTACAGATGACGTGGTACCGGTCCAATACCCAATATTTTCTCTATTTTCTCACCGTCAAATAACACACGTGGCGGCTAACGTGTCACTGTAAATTAATTTAGCAGTTGAGTAAGCAAAAAAAGAATATTAGAAAGACACGTGGTTTCCTCATCCTGAAGCAAGCAGACATTACCGAACGACAACATGGAAACGAAGACGAAGACTTTGAAGAGGAAGGAGTTGCCGAGAAACCTTCTCTTGGGAGCGCCAGAGGAGGTTTTGTGGGGCTAGTCCAGATTGACGATCGGAAGACCGATCCGAGTTTCGATTTTGGGGCCTTTTCTCCCGTCGACAGATGCCCTAAAAATTCGAAAGTTTCGCACGATGCGGTCGTCAATTTCCGGACTATTTCTATGAGCGTCGTTTTTATCGATTATGTACGAATCGATGGCAACGACTGGAAGCGACAGCGATGTCGGAATCCAATGGGTACTTCGACCTCCACAGCCGACGGCAATGCCTGAGTATTTCGATTGAGGGGGAAGCTTCAGGTAATAGTTCAGATTCGCGAGCAACCCGAGAGAGGTTTTACAATGGTGGTATTAAAGATCGAACGATTGCTTGTACGCTCTCGTCATTGATCTGAAAAATCTGATACTTTGTGAATGCTCATGCTCTGTTTCCCTAAACATTGGGATCCTGCTTTGTTCCGAAAGCTTGATGAGAATCCTGCCGTGGGATTTAGTCATCATTGCTTTCGATGCTCGATCGTGTAACGCTCCCAGCAAAGACCCGACGGAAAGGCCCCCCCTAATTTATAACTTCATGCTTCCCGGAAACGATGATTGCGGTGTTTTCGAAAGGTATAATCCTGAACGTCGAACGTTCAGAAAGAGAACTAGACGAGACGCATACTGTGATCCCAAACTTAGTTTATCACCACCGTATCTCCTGCTGACACTTTGCTTCTTCAAAATTTTGGCTCTGATGACTCCATGGGACATCCTTAATCGCGCATTTTTTTTTTATTTCGCTAAGCCATAATTACGGTCAAGGTCAAGCTGATATTCTCAGTTCTTCTTGATTTCATGATATTCGAGTTGAAGTAGCTCGTGTTTTAGGAGTACTCCAGTTTTTGAAATGTCATGCGGTCAAGGGCGCAGATTGTAACTCTTGAAACCAGCAAATACTCATAATGCATGTTCTCTGATTTTCTGTGTTTATATCAGTGTCCTTCATGATCATTCATTGCTAGTTCACATATGCATGCGGGCAGATAATTCCCTTCGGATCCTTCAAGGAACATGTGGAGGGAAATAGTCGAGTCTTAATTCTTAGGCATTTAGATGTAGCATGCACGGTGTGGCCAAGAATTCATCGCGCCTTGTAATACAAACGAGGGCTACACTACATTTACTTTGTCCTCGGGCAAGTCCGAATTACAATTGCAAGAATTTGGTGGTACCACTTGTAATTTTACAAGTCATGTTTATGTGCACATCACAATATTTTATCTGACATTTAATTAAATTACCTTTTCCAAAAGTGTTTTACACTTAAAAAAACGAATTTCTCCCAAGTATCGGCAATTAATACAAATCATTCAGTGCTCTTAATCTATAATTTTGTTTTCCATGATGTCCTTATTAAAGTTATCATCTCCTAGTTAGCAGCTATGCATTGGCACCAGATCCCCACGGTTGGACCGAGCATGCAAAAATCGGATCCATAAGTCTAAAAATGGGGTCTATGCTTTCGTTTCTATCACATCTCCCTCGAGAGTCCGACTTTAATAAAGATGCTTCATAATCAAGCTAAAAAGGCGAAAGCATTGATTATTCAAGAATGGCTTAGCATAATGAGAATTACACGTGAGAGACTTAGGCCGAGGCTTCGAAGGCATGCTTGGGCCTTATGAAAAGAACACATTCATCTGTTTCGCAATCACTAAAAATTATTGCATAAATTTTGAGTAAGGTTGCACATCAGTTAGGTGTTGATTGTAACTCTTGAAACATGAGTTCCTGCAGACACCGCTCGGGAAAGGTTCCTGAGACCTTCTTGGTCATTGCCCAAGCTCGCCATTGTCGGTTCTCCCTCTGCTAGCCGTGATTCCACGTAGGAGTCGTCCCCTGTTCCGCTCGCACCTCCCTTGCCTCTCTATTCGAGAGGCATCAACCGACCTCCGGGGCTGTTCTGCCACCACCGACCGCCATCCATGCATCGGCTAACCTCCTTGAGCCACCTCCACCATGCATAGCTGCCTTCAAGCCCTGTGGAGCCGCCCTGACACTCAGCTGGATGCCCCTAGCACACTTCCTGCCCAAATCTAGGTGAGGTCGGCCCTTGCCAGACGCAGGCGAGGGCGACAGGGGCTCGCCCTCTGCTAGCCTCCCCAGCCCCCACTGCGGTCGCCGGCGGAGCTCACCGGTCAAGTATTCTTTTTTGGAAAAGAAGAGAAAAAAATATGTGGTAAAAGTTTGTCGCCACGTCATCGCCAGCGACAGTCGGTTGCCCATGTCGTCACCATGTAGGTATTTTTTTGGCCAAAATTCATCAGAATGACTTAATCGGTAAAATTACAAAAAGTTTATGACTTATTTGGCAAAAAAAAATTAGGACTGAATTGGCAAAATTACAAAATATTTATAACTTAAATGATAATTGTCCATTAGTTAGTAGCTATACATTAGCACGAGAGCCCCACGGTTGGATCAAGCATGCGAAAATGGGATCCATAAGGCTAAAGATGGGGCCTATGCTTTCGTTTTCTATCACATCTCCAAGAGAGTCCAACTTCAATAAAGATGATTCATAATAAAGATAAAAAGGCCAAAGCATTGACTATTCGAGAATAGCTTAGCATGACGAGAATTGCATGCGAGAGACTTGGGCCGAGGCTTCAAAAGCATGCTTGGGCCTTATTAAAAGAGCACATCCATCCGTACCGCGATCACTAAATATTATGGTACAAATTTTGAGTAAGGTCGCACATTAGTCAGGTTTACAAAATTGTGCGATTTTATCTATATAAAAAAAAAAACATCTCTAGTTTCCATATAAAAGGACGTGGTTATAGAATGAGAACGTGAGACTATTTAGTTTGGATGTTTTTGTTTAGTCATAACATTTTTTTGGGGGGGGGGGGGGGGGGGGAGGATACAAAGTAGTCACAATATTTACAAATAGCCATTACAGATTCACGGATTAAGGAGTACTTTGATATTATAATCTTACAATTATGCAAAAAAAAATACTAAACAGCTTCAAAATTTCCTCCTAAACTGAGTTCTTTTTTTGTTTTTGTTTTTGTTTTTTTATGGTATGTTACGTGGGGTTTTCTGTCAAAAAAATCTGTGAGAACTGGAGAGATAATACATGATAGACCTATTTTCAAATAACGGTCAACATTAATTAGATGTAAAGTTTTAAGTTAGCCCAAGTCTAATATGTCAATATGTAGGACATTATAAAAAGTTATTCACACGTACACATACACAGCCGTTTTAAATTTTATCGAGTGTTTTCTTTATATTTAGTTAAGAATTTTTCGGTTTTCTGAAATTTAAGGTCAATAAAGATAGAAGAACTTTGGAATTGATTAAGGCATCCGAAAAAGAATATCAACCAGCGTACTGCTTATGACATGAATGGATACTCTATACGGTAAATAGGAAAACTCACGGGCTAACTTTAGTAGGGAATGATTTGATAAATAACATTTTGAGCTCTCAGCCTATATACTTTGGTTTTCTACGACATCCTCAACAAAGTTATTATCTTCAAGAAAGCAGCCATGCGATTATTACCCAATCCCATGATTGAACCATTCATGCCAATAGAAAAAAGCAACTGATGGAGCTCTGTCATTGGGAAAAAAGCAATGCATGTTGCTGTGAAGGCCGGAAGATAGATGCAATAATTTGACGTGACACACGGGAGAGAATGGGGTGTCCCCAATCTCTCCAGTTCACCTTCAGCATCAGGAGCGTCACTTGCTAGATACTTTTGCTGCAATTGCGGAAACAAACCAATCTGATTATTTGGCAGTGTCACTCTTAGTATTCACATATTTTGCCAAGGGGCAGGGAGTTGAAAACACGAGCTGCTACTAATTGTAAGCATTACATAGCGAATGATCCGGTGATGACATTCAGTAACTCTTAAGTCTTCTCTGACATCCTCATTGAAGCTATTTTTTTCAAGAAAGCAACCATGCATAGTCAGAAATGAATTTAGTGACTTGAAAAGGGATGACTTGATCCCATCCAACCATGCATTAAATTTTTACCTCCTATTAAAATGAATATACTTCATTTTCAATCGTCAGATTGTTGTTAAGTCACGTGAAGTTATGTTAGGTAATCCGGATCCGTATCTTGCCCCAGTTGCATGATTGAACTGGGGTCCATATGCATTATCTTGTCTGACACAGCTCTGTCACTGGAAAAAAGCCAGGCAAGATGCTCAAGCTTTGCTAGAGGTCGTCCACTGTTGAAGTGAACAAAACAGGCCCGGAAGATACGATAATGTGGCTTAGACATTGGTCAATGGGGCGCCCCTCTCCCCGCTCAAATGCTAAAAAAGACGAGACCGTTGATTATTTGTAAATCGCTCGGCATGAGGAGCATCAAACATGAGATTTTGGCTGCAATGCGAAAATAAATCAAAAGATTAAATGATTAGCCATATTGGGAGTTGTTGCACAATAAGGTGAAAATTAAAGGATTGCACAATTCAAATCGCACGCAAAAGAAACACACTATTAGTAAAATTAACAAGAAATAAGTAAGTTGATCAGAGTATTGGCATCAACTCCATGAGAAAAGTCGATTACAAAAAATCTACTAATTAACCAAAGAAATACGCTTGAGAATATTAATCTGCTCTATCGAATAAGAAAATCAATCGATGACCTCTTCAACGTCACATTTTTATGAAGAAAGTTCCATGAAACACCTGCGCAATCATATAAGAATTTGGCAAGTAACCAGTGAAATCCCTTGCCTTCTATATTTGGATCCAAAGTAACTGTCAAACATTCCATCATTTCTCGTCGTTCCTTTCACAACCGTGGCAATTATTTTTAGAAAATGGATCAAAATCTTTACATGCTGTCTTAGTCTGTAACATTTTTTATTTTTTGCAACATCTCTCTTAGTAGCAACGTGTGTGCTCTTTTTTAATATTAATTTAAAAAATAATTGAAAATGTAAATAAAATTACTAGAATTCAACATGTTCGGGGAGCTTATGGGTCATGTTTCACATAATTCTAGGAAGTCTGGCCTTAGCATTCGTTCTCCTCGATTGTAAAAATAAAATAAAATAAACTGAACTTAAAAAAAAGTCACGTTTTCTTCTATGGCAGGTTACAAACATGAAAATTCGATCGAATTTTCAATTGAATTGGCATATTACTCATGTCTGAAGGGAACATCCCTGACAACTTCAATTAGCCGTGACATATTTTTTTGGTAATAAATTTCTCAGAATATTTTCAAAGGATCATAACAAAATGTACAGATTTAGGAATAAATCATGATTGGCAAAAAAGTCGAACCACTTTAATTTTTCCTTGTAAGTTGAGTTTTTTTTTTTGGTCGCTTTGAGGGATGGTTTGAAAGGCTTTCTATTAACAAATCTGTGAAAATTCGAAAAACAGTGGATCAACGGTGAATTGATCTCTTTCTATGCCCAAAGGAATTGACCGGTTCTCAGTTCAGGCTTGAACTAAAGTTTAGGTCACTGAGCTCCTTCGTCGTTCCTCTCCGTGGTTTCATGCGTCTTTGTTAAGGTTTTAAATGGTCGAGTATCGGATATTAAATCTCAGCCGTCGATGATTATATGTTAGCAAAAAGTTGGTGCGTCACCAAAATCCAAAGACTATAGTGTCAAAAAGCTGGAAATCTGGCTTCCTATAAAAAGAAAATAAAGTAATGCTCAGACTTAATTTCACAAAAAAATTAATATTTTTAAAAATATCAAAAAGAAATTCTTGAAAATGATACTATTTTTGGGTGTACGTTTATAATTTTAAAAAATTTTAAAAAAATCAATTTTTATAATTTTTTTTCTTTTTTTATATTGATCGACTGCTAATCACAATGTCGTTAGCCCCCCTTAGCAAGCTCCCAGCTTGCCACGAGAGGTCATAAACGCGCCACTTGGAGCTCGCATATAAAAATTGCAAGCTCACTGCCACAGGCGAGGTTGAAGAACGCTGCTAAAAGTGGAGACTACAATATTTAAAGGCAAAAAAAAATTAACTATCTTTTTTTAATGAAACAAATGATGAAAGTTTTGAAAAAAAAAATTAAAATTATTTTTCGTAAGATGGACGCAATATTTAAAAGGAACTTTTTCCACGAATGTCTTTTTATCACCATCACACTAAAACTGCATTCGTTATTGTAAATCATCTGTTCTGATAAATCTGGCGCTACACCCCTAGAGCCCTAGAGTTCTGAAAAGAAATCGCGATACTGTCCCACCATTGATATCGCGGCAGAGTGTGAAAACAACTTTGGGTCACCGCCAATAATACAGTGGGCATCCGACAACAAGGACAATGTTGTACTGACGCGAGTTCATTGATTGACTGCCCAAGAAGCAGGGTTCAGGATTAGCATTCAATCTGTGTTCGCTCATTGATGCTCAAGGAAGGACAGGTACGTTAGCAGTGGGCAAGGACGAAAGGACCATTCACGTTGGGACAGCATTAAAGGGTTGGACACCTCATCAATGTATGTCCATTAGTGACTAGTGGGGAAGGAAAGGACGGAGACATGGACGTGGGCGAGAGAAAATATTGGGTACCGGACCGGTACCACGTCATCTGTGCCCGACCCAATCAGAAGCCGACACCTGTCGATGGGCCCACCAGAAATTGTAAACCACGCGCGCGTGCAAAATTCTCTCTCCTTCCTTTCTCCCTCCACTTCTTTCCCGAGAGAACACACGGCCGCGACCTCCTTCTCTCACCTCTCTCTCCGCTCTTTCTCCGACCACACGGCAGCAAAGTCGTGTGGCTCCAACGACCACGACACCACCGCCCTCCGACGACCGACGCCGCCACCCTCAGACGACCGCAACGCCTCCTCCTCCCGATTCGCTGATTAGGGCTTCGGATCCTTGGATTTCGCTGGCATCAGATCAAGCCTCATCCTCCTTCTCCTCCCTTTTGTTCAAGAAATTGGTGAGGAAAAGGGCCGAGGAAGCGGCGGACAGATGATGAGCTTTGTGTTGAAGTCTGCGCAGGCATTGGTGGCGCATGGCTTCCTGCTCACCTTCACTCTCCTGCTCGTTCTTCAGCTCGACCACATCGTGTTCTGCCCTAATCAGCGAACCGGGAGGAGGAGGCGTCTCGATCGTCGGAGAGTAGCAGTCGTCGGAGGGCGCCGGCGTCGCGGTCGTCGGAGCCACACGGCGTCGCGGCCGTGTGTTCTCTCGGGAAAGAAGTGGAGAGAGAAAGGAAGGAGAGAGAATTTTGTACGCGCGTGGGGTTTGAAATTTCTGGTGGGCCCATCGACAGGTGTCGGCTTCTGATTGGGTCGGGCACAAATGACGTGGTACCGGTCCGGTACCCAATATTTTCTCACGTGGGCGATGGCCTCTGGTCCGGCAAAGGTACTACAAATTCAGGGGATCGTCCATTTCTGTACCCAAGAATCGATTGGTGTTTAGTCGAGGCCTCAAACTAAGGCAACGTTATCATTATTCATCCCAATCTCGTAATTCTTGAATTACCGACGATATGAACGTTTTATGTTAATGCTGTCATCTTCTTGAGAAAATGATGAAGAATGCAAAAGAGATGTACTTACTTTAGGAGAATGATAACATTACATGGTATCCTCCTGAATTAGGTAATTAGTATGCAAAAGATCATTTGTAACTTAATTAAAAAGAGAATATCCCTTATAATTTTAACTAAGTAACAACATTATTTTTGTTAAAAATCGACCATAAGTTTTTCAAATGGTTACGACAAATATGCGGATTTAGGAGTAATTTGACGTTCCGATCTAATGGTCACGGCTAAGCTCGAGAAAACGAGGGAGGAAGTTGTGCAGGCGCCGGGCATTGCTGGCGAAGAAGACAGCAAGTTTTGGGACTGGAAATAGCAGTAAAGATGGCGGAGGAGGAGAAACTTGGGCATGAGACGCAAGTGATGTGATTTTTGGAATACTTTGTAAGCTCATTTGAGCTCATGATCTTGTCGAGCTATGTTATGCTATGTTGGACTAAGACGGGATCTTTAGAGAAATTTCCATGTGGTTGTACGAATGCCTAAGTAAGATGCGTATTTATCATCAAGCAAGCAATTCACACGTGAGGGATGCTGAGGTCTACAGTAGGCCTCTAACAAAATAATCTAAGGGCATATTTAGGTCTGATTTTTTTCCCCTTTTATCTTATGTCCATTCTGATCACGTTCCTTAGAATGATTGGCATGATCTAGGAATATGCAATAACGATCCTTAAAAGATTTTGTATGATGTTTCATCATCATTTTTTGTTGACTTCTGTTGTTAACAGGTTTGATCACTCTTTAGGTACCTTTTTCTACGGCTTTACCTCAAAAATTTTTTTGAAGATGACAATAATTACGTTTTATAGATTTTGAAAAAAAAAACACATAAGTCTACTTGTCTATAGATGTGTAGTTCTGAAACCTTAAAAGAAAAATCAATCTGTGATAACTACAACTTCGAATAAAAAATGTTAAAAGTGAAAGTATGCCAAACAAACCCAACCGAATTGGTGATTATTAAAATCAAAATGAGGAACTACAAAGCAATATCACTTGGGGCTCACAATCATTTCCCATTATACTTATGAGTAGAGTAGCAGTATTGAAGAAAGCAAAGTAGTTTGAAATGTCTCCATGTTTCCTCAGCTTTTATTGCGGAAGCTGAAGCCCTCCTCCAAACCCTTATTTACTTCGGCAGATTGCACGAACAGGAAGCCATCCTTGAAACCAACTATTTAACCCTAGTGGAAGTGATCGGTGCAACCATAGATCAGATTAGTTGGGATGCTCGCGTGCTTATCTCTAAATCCCAAGCCCAAATTAGCTTATTCAAGCAGTTGCAGTTCATCTCCTACCCCAAACAAGCAAACCAAGTTACAAATTGGGCTGCAAAAGCTCACCGAATGAAGTTTCTTCCAAATTCGTGGGTTAAATATCCCCCCTCTTGCCTAATGGATTTACTTTGTAATGAAGTTAGTAGTCTATCTTACAAAACTTTCGAAGATATGAATATATGAAGAGATGCTTTGGACAAAAAAAACTAGTTTGAAATGTCGATAAAGAAAGGAAAAAGTCTAACTTCCTTCAGAGTGTTGATCTAACTATTTTAATTGAAGTTAGGTCTTATGTAACAATTACAATTGGCGTTCTCATCTAATAAATATGCTCCATTAGAACATCACTTTTGTATTTCGAATTATGATTTCACCGATCCGCGCAAGGAACGGGCGGTAGGACCAGTAGTTAATCAGCGTATGTCAATTGAAGGTGGAGGAAAGGATGAAAGGATGGGTCAAGAATAGTACATTGTCGGTGGAAAAGCTTGAAATGACCATTTACAGTGACAGAGGATGAAAGGACAGAAAGCTCATCAGTACATGTCCATCAATAATAGAGGAAAGGATGGAGACATGGACATCGGCCATGGTGACTGGTCCAGTAAAGAGGCAATAATGTGGAGAATCATTCATGGCTGTGCTCGAGAAATTGACTGGTGCTCAATTATGGCATCAGCTAAGCTCCATAGGCCAAACCCGTCTCCTCCTTCTTTCTCGTGATCCCGGATCTTTGGTATAGTTCTTGATTCTTAGATCTCTGGTGTGAAATCTCAGCCATTGACAATCAAATATTCCAGAAAAAAAAATCAAACTTTTGAATCTATAAAAGAGATGATTTAAGAGAACCCACCTTTTTTTATCTTGCAAATTGGGCAGTTATTAGAGACAATCATTGCATCCATCATCCAAGTTTCGAAGAAAGAGTCCTCATGTGGAGCTCGAAAGAGTAAATAGGTATTTGCTAATTTAACCCATAATATAGGGTAGATAAGTAGAACATTATGAAAATCGCAATTCGATATAAATTGATAACATTATGAAACTCGCATTTGAGGGCCCTTTCGATATCTTGAAATTCGCATTTGAGAGCAAAGGAACAATAATTTTAGAAAATCATCGATTTCTATGCCCAGGGAATTGACCGGTGTTCAGTTCAGGCTTGAACTGAAAGTTTAAGGTCACCCGAGCTCCTTTGTTGTTCCTCTACGTGGTTTCGTGTGTCTTTGTTAATGTTTTAAATGGTCAAATATCTGATATTAAATCTCGGCCGTCGATGATCAAACATCATGGCAAAAAGTTGAGGCGTCACCAAAATCCAAGGACTATCGTGTCGAAAGCTAGAAATCTTGCTTACTATAAAAATAAATTAAATCACTTAAACTTCCTTTCGCAAAAAAATTAGTATTTTTGAAAATAATACTTTTCAATTTTAAAAAAATAATATTATCTTCGAATATTCATTTAAATATTAAAAAATTATTAAATTAATTGTTTTGTTCAATATAGACTAGACACTAATCACAAGTCTCGACAGGCACTGAAGAGCTCCCAGCTTGTCATAAGAGGCCATGAACTCGCCAGTCAAAGGGAAGTATCGAGCTCGCATCATAGGCTACCGCCTTACTACTAGCACATTACTAAAAATCGATGCTACGATATTTAAAAATAAAGAAAGAAGATGGAAAATAATTTTTTTTAAATGGAAAATATTTTCTCTATTTTTAAAGGCATATTTTCATCTATACTAAATATTTTACGGCACCATGTGTCGAGTTTAAATGGTCCAAGTGAAAAAAAAAACGATTCATGTCAATCGATGACAAGGTGCTTAGTAATTACTGAATATTTTCTCGCTAGGAAGTAGACTCACGACAAATGTCTTTTTATTAAGAAAATATTTAGTAGTTGTTAAGCGCAATGACATGGTGTGTATTTTCCTACCTATACCAATAAAATATTTCGGAAAATTTTATTTTTTTTAATTTTGCGGTTATGATAGGTTCAAATGAAAAAATGCATACCATATCAATTAATAACATGACGCTTAGTAATTACTGAATATTTTTTCCAATTTATCACCCTCGAATTTAAACGGAATTCGTCATTATAAGCAATCTGTTCTGATAAATCTGGCGTTAGGCCTCTCGGTGAAGGAGCGCTAGAGTTATGAAAAGAAATCGTGATACTGTCCCACCATTGATGCCGTGGCAGTGTGCGAAAACGACTTTGGGTCACCGCCAGTACAATAAAGTGGGCATCTGCGGCGCCTGACAACAAGGACGATGTCGAACTAACATAAGTTCATTGATTGCTGCCCAAGAATCGGGTTTAGGGTTAGTATTCAATCGGTGTTTGCTCATGGTCAAAATATTGGGTGTTCCAAAATCATCAAAGTGTCAGTTTTTGAGTGGTCTTGGACCACACTTCTGGTCGAGGAAAGGCTGCATCGGGACTGGTCCTACGTTAGCAGTGGGCAGGGACGAAAGGACAATTCCAAGTTAAACACCAGCTCATCCATGTCTGTTCATTTGTGGGGGAGGAAAGGACATGGGCCATGGTGGCAGGTTCGGCACAACAAATTCAGGGGATCGTCCATTTCTGTACCCAAGAATCGACTGGTGTTTAGGAACTCGCATGATTGAATTTCTGGCCAGAGTTCCAAAGTAAATTTCTAAAGAAAAAATTACTTTTAATAAAGATAAATAGTTTTTATTTTAGAATAAAAATATGATTGATAACGAAGAATTATTGTTTATGTTTCTATCTCATTTTTAAATCTATTTTTCATTTTAAAGTTTCATTTCTATAAACTTCAAATGTTTTATTATTTAATACAAAAAATTAATAAATTTTATTACATGCTATTATTGTGTAACTCTATATTCACTTTAGATACATTGATCTCCTCATACTTGCGCAAAATGAATAAAACCCCACTAGAAAAAATAAAAATTATTTTATTCAAATCCTCCATCGTCTAAAAATCTCCATCATTTAATGAGACAAAAAAAAAAGATCTCATCTAACAAAAGAAAGAGAAAGAAATACTCAAATACAAAATAATGGAAATGCATTACAAAAGTCGAGATAGTGAGAGTGAATATTGTGATGAAGTTATATCAATTATGTATATAGTGTGCAATTCTGAATTTGAACAAAAATTGCGAATTTTCAGTTTTTGTTTTTTTTGATCAAATCTATTTCTGAAATAGAAATTTGCTTCATAAATAGAAAAAAATTATATCAAATGGATTTTTGTTCTAGAACGAGTTCTAAATAAAAAAATTCATTCTGAAATAAAAATTACAGCGAATCATGCACACCTTAGTCGAGGACTGAAACTAACGCAGCGTCTGTTCATTAATGGCGCGTTTGGTAACCATTCTCGTCCCAGAAATTGGTTTTTTTGAGAATGGATTTTTTTGAGAAATGGTCTTAGGATGAGTTTTAGGGAGGAGAAACGTGTTTAGTAATTGCATTAAATTTCTGTTCCTGGATTTTTTTCATTTAATTTAAAAAATATCAGTAAAGATAATAAATTGATATATGAAACGCTTTTCTATTATCTAAGACAATAACTTTTGCAAATTAAATTCATGCCTATATAATAAATAAATAAAACTATTAGGTGGATGATTTGTTAGGTGAACAATCAAGAGGAAACAAAGTATAAAAATATCCAACTTCCTTTCTTGGAGTTGATCCTGTTTGAAATGGAGATTGACCTAGTTTTGGACTCAATTACTCTCATCATCATCTTTTCCGTGCTTGATGCGATGGAGTTGTGTTGTACGATGAACTAATAGAGTGAATTGCGGTTTGAGCGAAATCTTATCTTGAGAGTCGATTCCTTTGGTGGTGTAAGCATTGTTAGAGGGATGAGACAAAAGTGAGGAAGAAAAGGTAGGAATTGAGAAGGAGCCAAGCTTTTTTTTTTTTTTCGTTATTTTCAATAATGAGGGACTTAAATGAACATTTAGAGAGAAATATCATAAAACATTGCACGTGGCGAATCTGCCATGGTATACACACAATATATAAGGGAAAGCATTAAGTACAAAAAAAAAAAAAGGAATGCAATTAACTTGATCAAATGAAAGTTTGATTGTCATTTAAAATATACATTTGCAATATCAAAAAAAAACTTAAAAAGATCAAATGAAAATTTATTTCTCCTTTTGCACTGTTCAAACTTGTCTCAGAAACGGAGAACCAAAATTTTTTTGTTCTGATTTCTCGCCCATGGCTCATCCCCAGCCTTTTTTTCATCCCAGAAATAGAAATTTTAAGGGTATTTACCAAATAGGTTTCTTGTCTCAAACTCGTCCAGGGACGAGAAATTAAGAATCAGAATTGTTACCAAATAGGCCCTAAAGGTAGAGGAAAGGATGAAGGGATGGGTCAGGATTGTCGGTAGAAAAGCATAGAACGATCATTTGCGGTGGCAAAGGATGAAAGGACAGAAAGCTCATCAATGTATGTCCATCAATAATAGAGGAAAGGATGGAGACATGGACATTGGCCATGGCATGACTGGTCTAGTAAATAGACAATAATGCGGAGAACCAGCCATTGTTTTACTCAAAAAAAAAAAATGACTGTTGTTCAATTAAGGCCTCGACTAAGCTCCATAGTCGGAATCCATCTACTCTTTCTTTCTCATGATCCGGATCTTTGGTATAGTCTTTGATTACTTCATCTCTGGTATGAAATCTCAGCCATTGATAATCAAATATTCCAGAAAAAAAAGAGGTGGCGTTTCTATGGCATCTGAAGCCAAAAGGGCCAGGTTATACTTTCCATCACCTGTCTCCGTCTTCGTTAAATTAAACTTTTGACTCTGTAAAAGAGATGATTCAAGAGAACCCACCTTTTTATCTTGTAAAATGGAACTGCATCCATCGAAGTCTCAAAGAAGAGTCCTCGTGTGGAGCTCGAAAGAGTAAATGGATATTGCTAATTTAACCCATAATATAGCGAAGATAGAGATGGATCTGGGGATATGAGGGGTCTATTCTGAAGTCACATTCCTAACATCGAAGGCAGCGACTACTGCGCTAGCCCCAGCTGGCGTACACTTTCACCGAACTGTCTCTAAGGACAATACAAGAAAAGTCAAGACTTACTTTCAATTAGTATTCGGCATTTGTTTAGGTATAATGGTCCAAAGCCAGCCCGATTCTAAAATAGCAATTTGTAGAACATTATGCAAAAGTCCTATAAAAAAAGATCCGTTTTTACGAGTCATTCATTTTCATGACGAGATTGTCAATAATACTCAATCTATTATGTAGAAAATGTTTTTGTTTTTCATTTTTCATGAGTCAATGAAAAATATTTTTATTAATTAACGAAAAATATTTCCCTATCAAAATTTAAATTCAGAAAATGATTTCTTATTTAAAAAATTGAAAACTATTTTCTCTAATATGACTCGATATCGACACTTGGATCTAAAACTTTATGCTTCGGCATGAAAACACCAACGTCTTTTTGACGCGCAGGCCCTCAACACCCATCCTTGGGTCCAAACCCCTGGTGTCCGTGCTGATACCTAGACACCCATGCTTGAACCCCAATGCCCATGCCGGAGTGATCAAAGGTCATGTGCGAGTCCTTAGCAATTGGACTTCGGTCATTGGTCAATAAAACGTTTGTTCATAAATGATATTATTAAAAAAACTGGATTTTTTTTCTTTTCTTTTTTTCTCTTTTTGCACTTGCCTTGAGCGAGCTCAACCCTATCGCCCTTGCTCTATAAGTTATAGTCAAGATTATAGCTCGACAAGGTGGCAAGCTCAATTTTGTTTTGAAAAATCCCTAACCAGACCGAGCTTGGGCTTGATTTTATCTGCATATCCCTTCATCTTGGTGAGGTTGACTTGCCGGAATATGGCAAGGTTTGAGCTCATCGGACTTGAGCAATCTTATTGCTCACCCGTGGTCAATGATTAACTGAAGAAGATAAAAAGAAAACAAATTAGTCATTCGGTTTTTTATTATATTCCCTAGAAGAATCAATGCGTTTTTTTCATATCAAATGGTGAAAAGTATTTAAAATTTTTTCTTTATACCAGTCAAACATTTTTTTTAAAAAGTTTGGTTGATGAATAATTTTTATTTTTCCAAAATCCAAACTAAGCCCAACTGTATCGTTCTCGTCTTGATGGAGTCCGCCGACGTATAGCAGCCCCCTTTTTTTTTAAATTTTATTTGGGCCAAGTGATGACGTGGAGCAATCCGCTACCGTTCAACTTCCTAAGCCGATCTCCATCGTCAACCATAGCCTTAGTTCTTCCTCGCTGTTTGAGTCAATCTCAAGGGTTCTAAATCGTTGGTCTCTACTAAATCTTAGCCGTTGATCCCTCATCCTTTCATGGCCCCAGCCATTCTCCCTCCTCCTCCCCTTCTTCAGTATCCATCTCATCTTTTATTTTTTTTATTTCTTTTTTTATAACCAAGGAATCAACTGACAACACTAAAGGGGTGGGTCCCTATATCTCGAAAGAGATTAACACATGACCCCAACACTATGATCTCCTACTTAATTATGGGTTTCGAAATATCGACCTCGGTAATGAAGAAAAAGCTCTCAACTACCGTTAGGTTCATCTTTTCTTATTCCCTGCGCTCTTTGTTTTGTTGTTCTTTATCAGGCTTTTAACCACAAAAAGGAAAAAGGCTCGGGAATAAAAGACTCATCGCATATCCTTCTTCATCAACATGGATTGTTGTAGCCTCCGTAAAAGGGCTTCCGGTTCATCAAAAGAATTATTAAAATTCATTATAATCGTCCCAACATTATCATATATTGCAAAAGACGAGTGTAAAAAAGGACTTCACGTCGCCGCTAATAAAATTGGCATCAGACGCTAAGCGCCATGATGTCCCATAAATCTATGTGTCCATCAAAACTTTCAATTACCAAACGTTCACTTTGAAAATATAAAAATAAAAGAAAAATCATAATTTATCTTATTTTTAACTAAAAAAATTAAAATTATACTTGTGTGATATATTTATCATAATACTTTTTAAACGTTAAAAATCATGATTTTTTACGATACATTTATCATAAAATTTATTTCTTCTTTTGTTTTGCGCCTACTTTGGCCGGTAAGCTTCAACCAACATCATCAAAATTATTATTTCCAAAATAGCAGCCATGCATCATCAAAAAAGCCCAATGATGGAATCTTCATACAAAAATGGGATCCACGCGTATTCTTTTGTCGGATGGAGCTTTGTCATAAGGGAAAAAAGAAAAGGTTATGCAGAGGATGTAATAATTTGAGTAGACATTTGATGGTTGGGGGTGTCGCATCTCCCTCTCGATTGGACCTTTGACAAAGATGCGTTGGTGGAATATTTGTAAATGGCTTAGCATAAGCAGCATCGGCCACAAGATATTTTTGCAATTGTGGGGAAGTAAACCGATAGATTAATGATAAGACGAGCTCTTTATTGTCGAAAAAAAAAAAGGGGGCTCGTCAGCTATTTTTATTTTTGTAGTTGAAACCGCTTATGTTTTATTCTATGCCTCTTTAGTGGTGAGTACGTTTTGGTGTATTTGTGTTATAATCTTGTTTTGGTCTCGAAAAAATCACGTCATGCAAACAATTAGATCATTTGGGCTCATGAAAACTGGATCCAAGCAATTAAGAAATCATTTTATCAATGCAGTCCGTGAATTTTACGCCAACATATAATATCATTACCAAAATTTCATTTTATTTAGTGTGACATTTGAATTTTTAATATATATTTAATTTAATTTCTAAATTATATAGAAGTACTTTATATTGTCTCTAAATTTGAATTAATAGGAGGATAATATTAGATACATGAGCTAACTTGAACATGTTCTAAAAATCTAAATAATATATTGAATAAATTAAAATTAAAAAATAACATTACACATTAGGTTAAAGTTTATATTGAAACAAAATTCAAAAGAAAAATTATTTTTTTGGTAAAGAAGAAAAAAAACTATTTATATCATTATATAGACATAAAATAATGGGGTGTCCCATCTATCTCACTTTTCTATCTACCTTTAATAAAGATGCTTTTTGAAATGGCTAAAGAGACGAAAGAATGCAAGTCCTCGTAGGCAATCAATGTTTGTCCATTGGCAATGATGAAGAAGGATGGAAACTAGACGTGACGGAAAATTGATGCAGAAAATCATCCAATTCTGTGCTAAATAAATTGACTGGTGCTTGGTTTAGGCCTAAACTAAGGTTAAGTCACCGGCTGTATTATTCAGGTGAGAGATATTTAAATATCCTTTAGAAATTTTTAAGATACTTGTTTTGAAAGATGAAATGACTAAAGTCGATGTGGACAAAATCAGGAATGTGCCTAAAACGAAATAATTACATATGGCCGCATTTAGGAACATAATATCAGGGTTTGCTTTGATTCATCCTCTCTTGATGGCTTATGAAATGTCTTAAATATCTCTAATAATTTGCACCAATCTCCATAATCTTCATTTTGATTTGTGTCTTTGTTAAGGCTTTATATCATAGGATCTTTAGTATTGAATCTCAGCTATTGATGATTAAACATTCTAGAAAAGAAAAGTTACAGTGCTTCTATCACCAAAATCTAAAGATTATCATCTCAAGAAACAAAATTTGGCTTAACTAGAAAACGAAAATGTGAGGCTTACTTGTGAAGACTCGTCACATATTTCTCTTCATCTCCTTCAGATTAAAAACAACAGAGATTATCGTAACTCGTTTATTATAATAAATCTAGAGTTAGGCCCTCAGTAAAAAGGTTTGATGTTCTGAAAAGAAGTCATAATATTGCTCCGCCATCAATATCTCACTATAGAGCAAGTGTGAAAAAGACTTCAGGTCATTGCTAATACGACAAGCAGCTGACACCAAGGACAAGGACCACGTTGGAGTGCATACCAGGCTGTCCATCTCGACTTACCATTACCAAACTTGGGAAAATTTCAACGAGAGATTATTCTATCAAATCAATTTCCTATTTTTGAAATTGTGAATCGAAGTAGTCCGCCCTATACTAGTCTAGAATCGCATCAACTGGTTCGCTAGTTCTAGGATTAACTTGGGAGTTGGCTTACTTCTTTTTTATATATATTAAATTGCTCTATTGTGTCATGACTTTTGCACAAATTCTCAATTGGAACACCATAATGGCTTGCTTATGTGGAAATGTTTCACCTTATTATTTGTGCAAAAGTTTTCCATTAAATTGTCTTCTAGGATTTGGTTTTGCACCAATTCATAGCTGGTTCTACTACTTCTACTCAAGAAATAGATTGCAAACAAGTTTGAAAACCACTCTAGAACCTATTGGTTCAAGATTTAGAACCAAGCAGTTACCAAGGAATCAAATCACTTTTCATATGAGTCAACTTGAAATCGATTGGCTAAGGTCAGTTTAGTTTGATTATATAGTTGATTCAGCTTGATTGCTTATCCCTATTCTTTATTATTAAGATATCATAAATATGTCATTGGCTCTATTTGTATTAGAGACTATCTTTTCTTAAAAATTTTGCAAAATGCATAATACACTTATTTTTTACTATAAAAGATCATTCTTATTTAACATCTTTTTTTTTTTTTGCAATTATTGAATATCAACAATATGGTATCCCTATTTACCAAAAAAAAAAAACAATATGGTATCCCATTCGCTCTTTTATTTATCACAAAGAAAAAAACAATATGGTATCCTACCCACCCAAGAATAATCCAATTGATTAGGACGAACTTAGATTTTGTCGAGGTCTTGGGTTCAATTCCCCAAGGAAGCGCATTGATTTAAGTAAGGGGTCCTGACGGTGGGTTGTTGTGCTAGACTCTCCCGAGGAATAGTCGAGGTGCACGCAAACTAGCCCAAACACCTCGATTACAAAAGAAAAAAAATATGGCATCCCCGCTCCTTTTCTTATTTAACATCTTATTTTACATCCCTCAAAGCTTCAATTAGTGATAAAATCATCTTCGTTAAAAATTTATGAGCGAGGAAGTCATGCCGGCCCTTGACCTTCCTTTTGAGCAAGCCGGCGATGAAGTCGTCATGTTTATAGTAGAGGAGATGAGCACCTCTATATCATTTTGAAAGTTAATTTCAATTTTTTTTTTCATGTAGCTCGATTATGATGTTACGCCTTTCTCAAGGAGACTTCATTGACCCGCACAAAGAGCGGGATTAGCACCTGTACCTGGTCCATGTTCGTCCATCAACGGTGGAGGAAAGGATGAAAGGATGGACAAGGAATAGTACACTGCGGTGGAAAAGGATGGACACCTGTACCTAGTCAATTATGATGTGGCTCAATTATGATGGTACTCCATTTTCAACGAGACTTCATCGACCCGCTCAAAGAGCGGGATTAGCACCTGTACCTAGTCAATGTTCGTCCATCAACGGTGGAGGAAAGGATGGAAGGATGGACAAGGAACAGTATACTGCGGCGGAAAAGGATGACAGGACCATTTGCAGTGAAGAAGGTCTAAAGATGGATAACTCAGTAGTAATTTTCCATCAGCGGTGGAGGGGATGGAGACATGGATATTGGTAATGGTGACTGATTTAATGAAGGAACAAATATGCGGAAAGCCATCCTTTCCTATAGCCAAGAATATGACTAGTCTTAGTCGAGGCCCAAACTAAGGTTATGTTATATCTTCCAATTATTGAATGCTCGTTGTGAACTGAGTTTTTTTCTCTCCTCATTGAATTTGAGGGGCTTTTGGCCCGCAAGTCTGTGAAAATTGCAAAGATAATACATGAAAAATCAAGGCTTATTCTCAACTAATGATCAACATTAATTAGATAGAAGGGTCTTAAATTAGCTCAAGTCTAATATGTCAGCAAATAGAAGATTATCATAAATTGATATAAATATGTATGTAAGTATGTATCACATGACCATTTTCCATTTTATCGAGTGTTTTGTTAATTTCGAATTTCGAATTTTATGTTATTCTAAAAGGTGAAGTCAATTAAGAGAGAAATTTTCAATATATTATGGCCTTAGAAGAAGAAAACCAAACAATGTCTAATGAATGACATGACTGAATTCTCTATATAACAAATAGGAACATTTACCGGCTAAGCAGTTGAATCAAAGGGCAAGGGCCTGCCAAAAAAAAAGCACATAAATGAACGGGAGGATCTTGATTTGGTGAATGTATGTTCAGTACGCAACTCAAAGTAGAGCCTTAACATTCAGAGCTCTTAGTCTATGCTTTTGGTTTCTATGATATCCTTGTTAAAGTCATGATTTCCAAACTAGCAGCCATGCATCATTTAAAAAGTCCAATGATGGAATCTTTATCCACGTGTATTTTTTTCTCGGATATAACGTTGTCGTTGGAAAAAAAAAAAAAGTCGTGCAGACGATGTAATAATTTGAGTAGACATTTGATGGTGGGAGTGTCCCACTTTAACAAAGATGCTTTGGTTGGAATATTTGTAAATGGCTTAGCATAAGCACCATCAGGCCCTAGATACCTTTGCAATTGTGTGGAAGTAAACCAATAGATTAATGATAAGCCAAGCGCGTTATTGTTGGGGAAAAAAAGGGGGTTCGTCACATTATGCAAAGAGTTACACCATTTGGGCTTATGAAAACTGGATCCATGTAATTAAGAAATCATTTTGCTCATGCAATTTATGAATTTTAGCCCAACGCGCAATATCATTCTCAAACTTTCAATTTATGTAACATAACCTTGAAATTTCTAATATATATGTAATCTAATCTCTAAACTACATAAGAATATTTAATATTATCTCTGATAGGAGCTAACTTGATCATGTGTCCAAAAAGAATATTGAATAAATTAAAAATTAAAAAATGTTATATATTATGATGAAATTAATAAATTATATTTAATAAATTTAAAATTCGAAAACTATAATTTATATTAAATCAAAATTTAAAAAACTAGATAATATCATTATATAGACATCAAATAGTGCCACTGGATTGTCCCATCTATCCCCCTTTTCTATCCACCTTTAATAAAGACGCTTTTTAAAAAGGCTAAAGAGATGAAAGGACGTAGGTCCAGACAATCGGTGTTTGCCATAAGCAGTGGTGGAAAAAGGATGGAAACTAGACATCGTCGATGGTCATTGTTCAAGCGAAGGAAAATTGATGTAGAAAATATTTCTTGAGAAAGATGAAATGACTAAAGTTGACGTGTACAAAATTGGGAAGGTGCCTAAAAAGAAATAGTTACGTATGGCCACATAAAGAAATTAAATGCTAGGGTTTTATTTGATTCATCGTCTCTTGATGACATATGAAATATCTTAATTATCGTTAACAATCCATATCAATCTCCCATTTTTTCCATTGTGATTAAGGCTCTATGTCATTGAATCTTTATTATTGAATCTCAGCTATTGATAATCAAACATTCTAGAAAAAAAGTTATAGTGCTTTTATTACCAAAATCTAAAGATTATCATCTCAAGAACCAAAATATGGCTTACTACAAAACGAAAATGTGATGCTCAGTTTTGAAGACTCGTCAAATATTTCTCTTCATCTCCTTAGGATTAAAAAACGACAGACATTGTCGTAGCTCCTTTATTGTAATAAATCTAGAGTTAGACTCTTGGTAAAAAGGCTTGGTGTTGTGGAAAGAAGCCATAATATTGTTTAGCCATTAATATTTCACTGCAGAGCAAGTGTGAAGAAGAATTTAAGTCATCACTAATATGACAAGCATTTGACACCAAGGACAAGGACCACATTGGGGTGCATATCAGTTTGTCCATCTTCACTTAGCATTACCAAACTCTGAAAAGTTGAAACGAGATATTAAAGACGTCACTAAAAATAAAATTAACTTTTTATCTCACAAAAAGGGTAGTTGTAAAAGAAAGTCACTATATATATATATATATATATATATATATATATATATATATATATATATTGCTCTTTGATTTTTATCCATATCTTCTTATTAGAGGTGATGTTGATATGTTTCAAATCAAGAATTCACTCTATCAAAATCAATTTTTTATTTGAAATCATAAATTGAAGTAGTCAACACTATAATACCACCCGCTGTGGTGGCGTAGTTGGTTCAAGCCTTATACTTCTCGCAAAAGGTATAGGTTTGAATTCAAGCGATGTCGCTATGTGACTTAACTGCTGATGTGAAAGTGGTGGCTAGTTTGCATTGGCTTGAGGTATAGGCACCCGGTTTCTTAGCGCTTGCCAAGCACGAAGGGGCCTAGGTGGAGTCCTTGGTCACAAAAAAAAAAAAAACACTATAACAGTAGAATCGCATTAGCCAGTTTGCTAGTTCTAGGATCAACCTGGGAGTTGCCTTACTTCTTTTCTTTATTTATTATAGAATATCAAAATATTATAACTATGTGTTAACAACGTCATTTAAATAAATGATATAGAATGCAAAATACACTTCTTACTTACAATAAAAAAGTACGTCACTTTATCCAAAAAATGACAAAGCTGATTGGGAAGTTAGGAATTTCCATCTTAGGGACTATAGGTCGTTCGTTTGAGTCCCAAAAAACCGCACATAAATTGCTTTGGGTCAGAGCCACATTCATTAGTCAAAACCTCGAGCTTAACCGATTCATGGAATTTGCAGGATAACTCATGAATTACTAGGTAAATAGGTTTGCATGCTCGTACCCTTAGATAAATAAACATATACGGTTAATTTATGTGGTAACTCCTCATAAATTAGGTAACTATTATGCAAGAAGTCCTTGTCAACTTAATTACAAAGAGAAGTGCCTCACGACTTTGGTTATTCATTATATTGTTTGGTTGTAAATTACGATAGCATTTTTAAATTTGAATTTGAGAAATGTAGTTGGAAAACAAAAACTCTAGTCAGCTTTAAGTTTTCTTTATAAACAACTTTTTTCGTTTTTACTTTTCACTTAAAGGGGTGATTTGGGGGGCTTTTTGTCACCAAATCTGTGAAAATTTGAGAAGTAATACTTATGTTCAACTAAAGATCAAAACATTAATTTAATATATGGATCCAAGTTAATCCAATTCTGTTACGTCAATAAGCAGAACCCTTATGAAACATTGCCATACAGTATACAAAAAATAGCATTTAACATTACATTTTTGTTTATTGTAGCTTAATCACAGTGTTACTATACGAGAAGCAAGTTCAAGACAAATAACTAATCAATGTTTGTCCATTGACTGTGGGGGAAAAGGACGGGTGAGGACTTGCACGTTGGCAGTGGGAAAGCATGAAAGGATAGATGGCTCATCAGCGTCCGTCCACCAATGGTGGAGAAAAGGTTGGGGACGCAGACGTTCGTGACGATGACGATGACTGGTCCAGCTAAGGATACGGCCATTCTTTTTTTGATTTTTTGTCTGGGCCAAGTGATGACGTGGAGCAATCCGCTACCGTTCAACAACTCCGAAGCTGATCTCCATCGTAACCCATAGCCTCAGTCCTTCCTCGGTGTCTGAGTCGATCATAAGGGTTCTAAAAATCGTTGGATTCTACTAAATCTCTAAATCTTAGCCGTCGATCCCTCATCATTTCATGGCCACAGCCGTTCTTCCTCTCTCCATCTTCAGCATTCATCTCGTCATTCTCACTCTCAACGATAAGAAAAGGAAAATTTTTGATGTAAAGCTTTGGGCATTATATGTCACGCGAGTGTTCCCTAATTGGATCACTCGTCATAATCTTTGCATTAAATAATTAAAGGTGTTGTATAAGGGAAAATGATATGCGCCTGACCTCGAGTGAGGTTCGCACCTTAATCCCAAGAGGCGAGCTCCATTAATGGAGGTCGGCCCCGCGGTGAGGGCAAGAGAAAGAGAGAGAAACATGATGGCGGCTTCTGTACGATGGTAATTGTCCTCGCCCTCGTCCGTTTGCTCTCTTTTTTTTGGACGAAATCCGTTTGCTCTCTTTGCTAACAACACTTTACACGGACAGTTGTCTTTTGTCCATTGGCGGTGGAGGCTCGGGCTTTGGTGATGGTGACCGGTCGACTAAAGAAGCAATAAAATGCAGATAATCGTTCATAAAAGACGACAATCCGTCCTACTCTACTCTTGTCTTGATTGAGGCCACCGAGGAATTAACCCGCGTTTACTTATGGCCTTAACCATGGTTAAGTTACCAAGCGAGCTTTTTTGCTTGTTGATTGATCTTCTTCGCTCCTCATCCTGAGTTCTCTTTTGCACTCGAATCTCTTGAAGCCTTCCTCGTCTGTCGTCGTTCTCGCTCTCGTTTCCCTCTTTCTTCTACTCGGCACAATCATTCTTCTTCTTCTTCCTCCCTCTCTTCTTCTTCAGTATCTGCCTCTCTTTTTCGTCATTCTCTATCTGTCTCTCTGTTTTCTCGCTCTTTGTTTCTTCGACAAATATCCACAAAAAAAAAAAAAAACAATGTCGTTTGATTCTGTCGTTTCTATCGGATGGGATGCCTTGAAGAACGTAGTTGTTCCCATCAAGCGTCAATTCGGATACGTTATTTCCTCCAAGAGCTACGCCCAGGATCTTCAGAAGGAAGTCGGGAAGCTGGCGTACGAGGCTGGGATGGTCCATGATCGGGTGCAAGTTGCCAGAAACAATAGTCGGGATGTCTACAGTCATGTCACGCGGTGGCAGGCAAATGCTGAGAAGGCCTTGAAGGAGGCGCAAGACCTGTTGGACGACTTCAAAAAGGCGTCCAAGACTTGCTGCTATGGGAGTCTTCCCGAACCCTGCTGTCGCTATCAGTTCAGCAGGGAGGCCAAGGCAAAGATCGAGGGCATTCAGCTACTTGCTCAAGAATACAGTCAACTCGAGGACATCTCCCCCAGTGTTCCTGCTTCAGGGTATGTCGCTGCTTGGACTACGGCCAGGAGAGAGGACAAAGATGTCGTCCAGTCGGCCGCTGCGACAGCCTTCACTTCTTCTGCGTCAACATCAATCAAGCTTAAGGACGACGACATCTTCACATCCAGAAAATTGATCATGCAGGATATCACCGCCGCTCTTGCCGATAACAACAATAGTGTGGTCGGGATTCACGGGATGGGTGGGGTCGGCAAGTCCACCCTCTTAGTCGACGCCGAAAAGAGAATAAGGAAAGAAAAGTCGTTTGATTGGATCGCTAAGGCCGACGTTTCGGAGAATCCAGACATCAAGAGGATTCAAGGAGAGATTGCGGACGCGTTAGACCTTAGTGACATAAAGGACAAAGAAACTGTCAGCGGGCGAGCGAAACTTCTGCGCAAGAGATTGGAAGATGAGGAGAGGGCGAAAAAGAAGGTCCTCATAATACTGGACAACCTCTGGGAGCGGCTTGACTTGAAATCGGTCGGCATTCCTTGTGGACATGACAACAAAGTCATAGGATGCAAATTGTTGTTGACCTCCAGAGATCGAAATATCTTGCGAAGGGAAATGGGCTGCGACAAGGACTTCCATCTTGACGCTCTGAAGGAGGACGAGGCAAAAAGATTGTTTGAGAAGACGGTGGGGAACAAAGTTCATGATGAGCCGTTCAAATCCTTGGTGGATGAAGCACTCCACAAATGTGCAGGTTTCCCTTTCCTAATTATTGCAATGGCTAATATTTTTAAAGACGCCGATTTTCCTGAATGGAAGGATGTTTTGAGGCAAATAGAAATGTCTACAAACAAAGGTATCAGTGAGAAGATAAATGAGATGTTGCGATTGACTTATGATCGTTTCAGAGGGGAGGAGGGCGAGGAGGTGAAGTCATTGTTACGACTCTGTGTAGTTTATGGTGTCTCCAAGCCCTCTCTTGAAAACTTGGTGAGGTACGGCGTTGGTTCAAGGTTATTTCGAGAAGATAGCAGTATGGAAGAAGTTAGAGATAGGTTGACCTCACTGATCAGAATCTTGAAAGCTTCCTCCCTTTTGTTAGTAGACGATGAAGATGTCGATGGTTTCAAGATACATGACTTGGTTCGTGGATTTGTTGCCTCGGTTGCTTCAAGAGATGATCCTCTTCTCGTGTTGAAAGATAATGATAAGTTAGAGACAGAGTTGCAGAAGGATAATCTTAAAAGTTGTAAGGCGGTGTGCTTTTCCTATGCTGACATAAAGGAATTGCCGAAAGAGTTAGATTGCCCAGAAATGCGGATTTTTTTGCTGTTCACAAACAACGAATCTTTTAAGGTCCCAAATTCATATTTCAACTCTATGAGAAAACTCATGGTCTTACATCTTTCTCAGGTATGTCTTACTCGTTCACTTTCACCGTTTCAGTCATCGGAGAATTTACGCACTCTATGTCTTGATGGTTGCTTTTTAGAAGATGTAGCTATGATTGGCAAACTAAAAGGGCTACATATTCTCAGCTTTGTGAACTCTAAAATTGAACTATTGCCAAAAGAAATTGGACAATTGGTAGAGCTGAGGTTGTTAGACTTAAACAATTGCTCAAGACTTGAGATAATTGAACCGGGCGTACTTGGAAGCTTGATCAAAGTGGAAGAGTTATATATGGAGAACAGCTTTGATCAATGGCATGCCGCGGGCCAAACTCTACCAACTAATGCGAGGCTTATTGAGTTGAACAACATGAAGAATCTATGCACTTTGTACGTATCCATTCCCGATCCGAATATGCTCCCAGAGGATCTAAATGTCGAGAAGTTAACCAAGTACAAAATCCAGATAGGTGATGTGCAGCACCGGTCAAGTTGCAAAGGATCGAGCATATTGGAGCTCAAGTTGGATCCAATGAGGAGTATTCTTCAAAAAGGATGCATACAAGCTTTATCAAGCAAAACTGACGATCTTTTTTTCGACGGACTAAATGAAAATGAGCAAAGCATTTGCGTGTTATCCCGAGAAGGCTTTCCAAAATTGAAACATCTACGCGTCGAGAATAATCCCTCCATCCATTACGTCCTCCAATTGCCATCCCATATAGATTTTAATACGTTGGAGTCGTTACTTCTCAAGAATCTCATCAACTTAGAGAAGATATGCAACAACTACATTTCCTCTATGTCCTTCAGTACATTAAAAGTAGTACGAGTTGAAAGTTGCAGGAAGATGGAAGTTTTGTTTCCTCTTTCATTATTGAGAGAACTTCCACAGCTTGAAGAGATCCGAGTTGTCAAGTGCCACTTAATGCAGGAGATTGTAGAAGCTGATGACCGTGGCAAAGTTGATTTACATAATTTGCGTGTGTTGGAATTGCGTGACTTGCCTAGAATCAAGAACTTTTTCACCGTTGGGACGGCTCCTTCAACTAGTACATCACAGGACCAACGTGGCAATCAAGTTGCATTTTTCAACGGGCAACAGGTAACTTTCTATCAATATAATATAGTATTTGATAATCTTTTGTTCATTTGCAAATGAGATGTGCCATAGGTTATAAACCTTATTAATTTTTTTGACTGTCAGTTCATCTTCTTCTAATTACCTTATCCAATCATGCCTTTCTCTGTAATTAGATAAAGCAATCTTCTGTTTCTCTTCATCGTGTCAAAGTCCAATTAATAGAATGAAATTTACGTAAATTTAGTTTGGATCTGAGTCATTTTCAACTTACATGCTGCAAGTATACCTATATTAATAGGGTTTTACAGAACAACAGCGAAGTGAATTATAGCATTAGAATAATTCCGTAATAAGGTCATTCCATAACCTTGTAAACTGGATTTATTGGATTTAGTTATTTAGCTTTGTTGTTATCTATAAAATATAAAATATATATGTATATAGGTGACTTAGGTAAAGTCATACGAATAACGGCAAGGGGATTGGGTTTCCAAATAGTAGCATCAATGCTAATCTAATTGACGCATGTCTTTTCCCTATTGTGTTTTTTAGTAAGGACTTAGTCATTGCATATGTCCTATTAATATAAAAGTACACAATTCCATGCATGTCAAGCATACAAAATTCTAGAAAAAAGATAAGAGATATATTTGTAAGCACTCTTGACATAACATATAGAAATCTTCAACTTGTGCTAATATCTCCTAGCCGTAGGCATTAGTGAGCTACTTAAAACTGCACAAAATTCCACATGAAGATTTAAAGAGTACATATTTGCTTCCAAAGTTTGGTTATATAAATTGTGGCTTGTTGAGCATAGCAATGTGATGTTATCATCAAATGGTCCTTTTCAAATAACTGACTAGGGAGGCTATATGGATAATGAATTATAAAAAATCTATCCTTTCCTTCTGATTGTTTTATATGCTTGGGATATATTTGAAAGCCTACTATATGTTTAGTTCTTTTCATGAAGTCAACCATCTTCTTAGTGATTTTTGTCTTAATCTCTATTATGGTCATTACGTTTTTCTTCCGTCATTTTTCTTTACTTTGGAAATTTTAAACTCGTTGGAGTGCTTTCAGAGGCCAAAGCATGATTTAACTAAAACAGATACAGAAGAATTACAACTTTGTCTTGAAAAATCACATGTAACATGCAAATGGTATTGACACCCGCGGTAAATTCAAAGTGGAACAAACTCATGTAATAATTGAAAGTTTAGGATTAAATGTATGTTTCCCTCAAAGTTCACAAGTGGTTTAGGTAATTTCCCCATAAGTTTTGTGTTCTTTTGTAGGAAAATGAATGTTATTTTGTCGTAAAGTAGCATCATTCAAGAATAAGGAAAAATGCAGGAGTGTTAAAATTAAATAGTGAAATAATGGAGAAAAAGAGGAGGAGAAAGCAATTAATAATGAGTGGCTTGTTGACAGAGGAGTTCGAAGGTTGTCGTATAGGCATTTTGGCCGAAAGTAGGTCAGACAGTACTCCATGACAATACTTTCAATTATATGTATCTGGTTATGTAAAAGATAGACATAAATTTGCTTGGGGAAAATTTAATAGGATTCAATTGAGTCATAATTTTATTTGGACGGATCCTTGATATATTGAAGTACATGCAACTCAAGTTCTAATCTTAGTGTCGTTAATAAATTTCATTGATTGATATCATAGCATTTTATATTTTATGAAGTTAATAATGATTTTGACATAATTCAAGGGAAGGTACATAGGTTTGGTCCTTGATGGAGTGGAGCCTTGATTATCATAATTTACTGAAAAATAACTTACGAATTCTATGTTAATTGGTGAAAAATCATTGTCATTTTTCTGTGCTTTATTCCTTCATTATGATCAAAATCATGGTCTTAATTGATAGAAGATTAAAATGAAACAATCTTAAAGGAAATGCTCAATTTGAAGTATTATTCCAAAGTGTAGTCTAGGTTTGAGCGCGTGAAATGACAATATACAGTAGTTCTTAACATTAATAAGAAAAATTAATGATTTTGTATGATAAACCCTTGTCATCTAGAAATCCGATGGAGAGAACCATCTCAAGTGCTATGTAATTGAAAATCAATGAACACAAAGTTGTTTATTAGATTATTATATCAACAATTAATGGAATTTAATGAATATGTTACTTTCCGGTTAGGAAAGTGAGCTGCAATTGTAGATTTACAAAGTATAGAATGTGAGTTTGAGGATGGATGTTGCGGCCTACTATGCACGTACGTGCACCCATTGTCTACGACACACATGGATGGCCAACACGTGTCATCTTGCATCTTCTCTCGCTCCTCCTTACCACACGTTGAAGGGCGATTGTGGAAATTCCGTCTCTTCTTCACTCACAATTGCCCTCCCAGTCTCCACGTGAAGATAGAGAATCCATGTTGGCCGCAGACAATAGATAAAGGATGGCGGCATACGATCCTTATGTCATTGGATAAAAAATACAGTACTTTACTTTACGTGATCGGATAATATATAATATTTTACACATAAATTGATTGGGCTCGAATAAGCCCAAACGAGCTTAGGTGGGTGGCCCAGGCGTCAACAGGAAGTTAGTTGCAATAACTAAAATTTTATGACAATAATTTTCCTTTGTGAAGTAGTAAATCACTTTACAAAATTGCTAATGTTCCTTAGGCAGGTAGTAAATTAGACAGACCTTTTGTAAATAAGATCTTATAGAGAAATAATGTACTTATCATGATTGCAGTCTTGCCTTATTGATCGCTTATTGCAATAAGATATTTTCATTTGTTAGTAAATTGCCTATATCTTTCGCAATAACTTTCATTTTACATTTTTTGTAATTTTTTATTCATGGTAGTAATATTTCTCACGAGATAGTGGTAACATAGCATAAGAGGGAGCAGTTTATGTTATATGAAGTAATTTTACTTGAATATACTTACTTTTGCATTATGTATGACTAATTTTCGTAGTCATTAGGAAACTGAATGAATGCTATTTCTTGATCAGTGTAGATCCCTTATTATTAATAAACTGGAAACAAAATCTAAGCATAGTAATATCCACAAGAATATTGTAAATAAAAATGAAGTTCATTAACTTGTGTTTTGTGGCTGTAAAGTACGTTTTTGGATTGTCAATCGGCTTTTGTTTATCATAGAATTTTGTAGATACTAAATTTATCCTAAAATTTGTAAATTTTCTTGTGCAACCATTAATAATCATTGGCTATATGGCTCGTAGTTTCTTGTCTGTCTTTTGTAAGTGTAAATAATATTTCTAATGAATGTATGTGTCAGGTTTCAATCCCATCCTTGGAGTCCTTGACAATGGATGGACTCCCCTATCTAGAAGATATATTCGCCGAAGAATCTCCAGTGGGGCTGAGCAATCTCCAATTTCTTCAAGTGTTTTCATGCAAATCTCTCTCAACGGTTATCAACTCCACGTCATTGGTTAAACTACACAAGTTACAGAATTTAACTGTAAAATATTGCGATTCGGTGCAAGAAATTTTTTGCCTCGACGAAGTAGGCACCAGTGTGAATGTCGAGACTCTCATTGAGCTAAACACCATTAGTGTATGGGGGTTACAGAGCTTGAGGTGCATATGGAGCAAGAATCCTTGTGGAATTCTGAAATTCCAAAATTTCAAGGAATTAGAGGTGTATAGCTGTGACAATCTTGAATTTTTGTTCTTCCCGTCCATGGTTCAATCTCTTGCACAATTGAGAAAACTGACGGTATTCAATTGCAAGAAGATGAAGGCGATCATTATGGAGGAAGAAGGGTCGGGAATAGAAACACTGGATACTCTAGTATTCTCGATGTTGACCAATCTGACCATTCAATATATGGAAAGTTTGACGTGCTTCTCCCACACAAAGTGTAAGATTGGTTCTTTTTTTTTTTTCTTTATCATCATTGAAGATCTTCTTAGATTAATTCATCCCTGCAATGCAAAAGATGACATCCTTATCATCTATTAAAAATTAATGACAGGTTCACAAGAGGCTCTAGGTGAGGACCACGTCAAATCGTCCTCCACTACTCTCTTCAACCAAGAGGTATGTGATTAACGCTACATAACTATGGTAAATATAACAAAAATCCGATAAAGTAAGACGCTTGTCATCGATGTCATGCATTATGTAGCACTTTGGAAATTTATGTGCTGTGCATTTCAAGTTGTCTCATGACCCTATGTATAATTGTCAAGTTTCAATTCGCACCAATAACAGTTCAATAAATCACATGAAACCATTAAGAAATTATAAAAGAAAATATATGCATATCAGTAGTTATTAAGCCAGCCAGCTAAATAATTAAAATTAAAAAATAACTTATTATACTGGAAACGAATTGCCAAAGCCCACTTTCGTAAACATTGATTGCGTTCCATGTAATCACTGCCCCATAAAATCTGGGTAGGTCGAAGTACAGTTACTATTCAAATTAGATTTTAGATTGAAATGAAGAATTTAAAGTAGAGTCACTATATATACAAAAGTTGGGTAATTAATCTCCCTAAAATTATGGGGTTAAAGTTTGACCAAAAAATGATATGGGGTTAAAGTCACTCCTGTTAAATATATAGTAAAAGATTTTGTGTTATAGTCATTGAACTTCAATTTAATGACCTAAGGCAACAAATCTTCATTTCTTTATATTGTATGCATTTTGACCAAAGATCTGAAATTTTCCAGCGTATCATCTATGGCAAACATGTGGCCAATTTTCTAAACGTGTCCAAGTCATCACCAAAAATCTACGTAAATATATTATTACAAACTACTCTTCATTAATGTCCTTAATGACTATCACTTAAACTTTTTATTTGCAAGAGGATTGTTATCTTTGCAATTGGAACTTTCTTGTGCGTTCCATTCTATTGCTTACGACGAGAATTCCTCATTCTCTTAGGTGGTTGTCTCGTTCAATGTCACTGGTTTCAATGATTAGGGTTGCAAATTAGCAATGTAACTGTTCCTATGATATTTTTTTATTATGAGTTTTGTAACGTTCTCTTTATATTACAATAATGTTATATTTTACATATAAAATGACATTGTGTCATATAAGAATGGCAATTGGGAATTTTTATATATCATCAAATCCCCACGTTTTACATAATGCAGGTTAAGATTTTTGCTTTTTGCTTTTCAAATAGAGGGAGACCATGTGAAATGAGATACAATTTACTTAATTGTTGTATTAAAATACATATTCCGATTTTAAATAAATGAAATTTTGACGCCAGTACAACATGCGAGAATGCTACTAATTACCTAGTAATTAGACAAAGAGGAATGATGCGAAATTAGTTTCTCAACTTCTGCCGGGTATTCAGGGAAGTATTTTGAGCATTCCGAAGCTTCCGCATTGGCATCTTTCTTCCAAATATAACTAAATTTAATTACTCTCTAGACTTAACTGAATATAAGTACTTTCTATCAAAAACAGGATCGACTAGCTGGCTGTTTATGTTCATTA
This sequence comes from Melaleuca quinquenervia, assembly GCA_030064385.1. Taxonomy (NCBI): domain Eukaryota; kingdom Viridiplantae; phylum Streptophyta; class Magnoliopsida; order Myrtales; family Myrtaceae; genus Melaleuca; species Melaleuca quinquenervia. Next base: position 4,143,590 of record CM057724.1, on the reverse strand, counting down.
GATAATTACTATATTTTTGATAATTTTACTAGAAAATATATGTATATTGAGTTTGTATCACATTGCGTCATTTTTAGATATGTCACGGTATCATTTGTGAACATGTCAATTTGTGTAAGAAATTATCAACACTTTCAATTCTTACATATATATATTTATAAAATTCTACTAGTTCTCATGGCCATGTATAATTGTTTTTGGGTGCTTTAAACTAAATCTCGGTAAACACAAATAGCATTAGTCAAGTGATTGAAAAAAAAAAAACAAAAAACATGTTGCCTTCTTATTTATATGATGGAAATGTTTGGTAGGTTATCAGGTAAATTACACACATCTCCAGTATCCTCTTTTAAAATTGATACTTGTGAAGTCATTTAGAAAAATCAAGATATCATCAAAGCGAACTAAAAAGAAATTCTAAATATTCGATAGTTTTATCACAACATAGACCCTATTAAGTAGTAAGGCCATCAAGAAGTAAACATAATCGCATTGAGAGAACAAAGGAAAAGAGAGAGAGAGAGAGAGAGAGAGAGAGAGAGAGAGAGAGAGAGAGAGACTCCAACCAGAAGGCAATGGAAGGACGTTTCAGTGGAAAATGGAATAAAGCAGTTAACATGCGGATTCGTTTTGACTTAACCAAAGGGCAATTAGGCCGTTCACTAAAAAGAATGCTTATGTGGCCAAACAGTCTGTGAAAATGGGCCCCTCAGGAGGACCGATAAGTCTACTTTATTAGATATTTTTTTAATATTCTTTGTTAGTAGTATTTTTCAATAATTGGATCATCCAACGAGAAAAAAAAAAGAAATGAATTTAAAAAGGAAGATCTGATCGATTAAGTCTGTTGAGTTCTTTTTGTTAAATTTGGTCTAAGCGATTATGTTTTTCATTGTTATATTTTAGCTATATTTCTTAATTGCTTTATGGTGACATATATGAGTTGCAATCTCTTATTTATTATTTTTTCGGAAATAGTTTCCATTAATATGGTTGAACATCTCTTGTGATACTGAAACGATTTCCAAAAACTTTCTATGTTCACAGGAAAACTCAAAATCTCAATAATTTCACATGCACAGCTTGGACGTTGCAAGCACGTGCAGGAAAGCAATTAAAAAAAAACTGACGAGAAAGTGAGCCAGAAAGTTCAAGATAGTATGGTGATTAATACACTAATTTTGAAATTATCCAAAATGAAACATAAAACTACTTTTAGTAAAGTGAAAGAGGAAATTTACTAGTATAGATCGCGATTACTTCATTGAAGTAGTGTAGTTATCATGGAGAGACAACACACCTAACAATGCCAAAGTTGGGGCTCATCAAGATTAAAGAATATCCTTTTTCTTTTTTCATCTTCAGAAATTTCATATTGCCTTTGAAGTTTGACTTGCCCTTCAAATATACGGGGAGACTAATATTTGTCAAAACTATGGACAAAAAACCTTTGTTTGTCTTGTTGTTTTGTGTAAACTGTGCAATCTTCAAGTATGACCTTTGCAAGATGAGGATCCATTCACAAACGCATCTACTGAGCAAAATCGATCAACCAAGATTGTTAGAACCACCGCTTCTTCCATGTTTTTCATTGTAATTTTTCTTTACCACAATTAAGAAACTCAAAATTTGATTTTAAGATTGGGGGGAGAAGCTACTTCCACATCACACCTTTTAATAATTGATTAGTCGCCTTCTTAATCTCAGTCTCTCCATCGTTTTTCTATCTCATTCTAACACTTGTCCTCAATCTCTTGTAATAGAACTTTATGAGTTTTTTTTTTATCTGATAGAATTATTAATTTCATGAGTGAATATCGCAGATTGCATTTCCTAGCTTGGAGACACTATATATCAGTGGCATGGATAAGATTGAGATACTATGGGACAATCAAGTCGATGTGGAGTCTTTTCGTAAACTAAAATCGCTTAGTGTTCGTAGATGCGAGAAGCTAGTGAACATTCTTCCTTCTTGCATTCTTGGACGGCTCAGGAGCCTGGAAAGTTTGGAGGTGAGGTCATGTGGTTCGCTTGAAGTTGTTTTCAAACTTCAGCCATTGAGTCCTCCAGATGGAGATCCCATTGCTCATTTTCCGTTGAAGAAGCTGAAGTTAGTTGAATTACCAGAGCTAAAGTGCGTATGGGATAAGGAATTCCACAGTCAAGTCAAATTTCAGTTCCTACGTTCTGTAACCGTTTCCGAATGCAAGAGCCTCACTGCTCTATTTTCGACCTCCGTAGCCGTACAACTAACCCAACTTGAGAAGTTGAGGATTGAAAATTGTGGCATTGTGGAAGTCATCGAGAAGGAAGGATTCGTTGCAAGGGAGGTGTTCCCAAGGTTAACCTCCCTCAAGCTTAAGCATCTAGCAGAGTTGAAGTGCATCTACGCAAGAACACATGCTCTACACTGGCCCGCATTGAAGACTTTGGAGATGGATGATTGTGACAAAGTGGAGATACTTGCTTCGCAACCTGAAAATGAGATGCCAACTCATAGACAGCCTTTCTTCTTAATAGAAAAGGTACGACTCAAAATTATTTGCTTTGCTTCGATGTTGAATATTGGAGTAGCTATACATAAGAAGATATACACTGTACTATTTTCCTTGAATCCATAGAACTATTTCAACATAGAAACATTGTGTGTTGGTCTAATATTGAATGAACATTTGTGTGTTGGTCTAATATTGAATGAACATTCTTGTAAAAGTGGGATGTGATACATAACTGTTGTTTTAGAAAAAAAAAGGTTTAGCGTAATTCTGATAGTTCAGCACTCTCTTAAACACCATGGAGATTTAAAATACGTGGTACGTAGTTTGATCTTACCGAGGCGCAAGGGCGCTACCTTTGGACTATCTAAAGGCGGTTGATTTTATGCTAAAACATTTTTGTTGACATTAATATATAAAATTTATGCAATTGTGACTACAATTGATGGAGAAGTTATTTTCACAAGGGACGTATCTCTAGAAAAAGGATTGTAGGGATTTACTTGAGTTCAAATTTGGGTACAAGTCAAATATAAAAGATTGGTGATAACACGTGCATTGCACGCAAGCGAATTTCCTTCCATTTGAATTGCATGAGACTCGATACCTTATAATGCAGTTATTATGCAGGATATGCAGGACTTATACCATAATACATGTATATTTTTTTAACTAAGCTGATTTTAAGTCTGACTTGACTAATATCTCAGGGCGCATTTCCAAATCTACAAGAGTTAAAATTGGATTTGTCTGGGCAGATGGAGATGTGTCATGGGCATTTTCACGATGGAGAATCCTTCTTCAAGCTTAGATTTCTCAAGCTTCATCATCTCTCGGAGGAATCTGCAAAATCTGCAGGTCATTTTGTTCAAAGTTTAACAAACTTACAAGAGCTGGTTGTATGCGAATCTTATCTGGAAAAGCTTAGCACCATTATGGGAGCCATAGAAGGCCTAAGTCCCAAGGGAAAAGTAATATCACCATTATCAAGGTTTTTTCAACACCTTCATACTCTAGATGTGTCATGTTGTGATGAGTTGTCCAACATGTTCACACCGACCATAGCTGGAAATTTGGAGGAACTCACAAAATTGAGGATAAGAAACTGTGAAATGTTGACAGAAGTCATTTGTGACGGGGGAGGTGAGGAGGGCTTTGTGGTGACTTTCAATCAATTGAAGTATATGGAGCTTGTTGGGTTGACAAAGTTGAGATGCTTTAGCTCGATCAAATATGCTCTGAAGTTCCCTCTCTTAGAAGATGTCATTGTGAGCACATGTCCCAACATGAAGTTCTTCTCCGAGGGACTAATAGAGGCGCCAAAGCTGGAGAGAGTACGAGGGTCAGAAGAAACTTGGTTTTGGAAGGAAAACCTTAACATCACCGTCCAAAATATGTTTGAAGAAAGGGTATGCATTAGTAACGGAATTTATCTACAATTGAATGGTGATGATTTCCAATAGGGTAATTGCTTTTTGCTAAAGAAAATTTTTACATTTATTGATGGATTTTCTTACAGGTTGTGATGTCTCAAGCAAGGAGTATGTGGCTATCTGAATTCCCTGAGTTAATTGGAAAATGGCACGGCAAACTTAGTCCTATCAAGTCAGCTTGGCAATTAAATTCAGTGACGGTAGATAAATGTTCATCATTTACTAGTGCTATTCCATCCAGATTGATGCTTCTTTTAAAAAGTATGGGAAGATTGCAAGTGCGCGATTGTGAGTCTCTAGAAGAAATATTTGATCTTGAAGGGCTGGGGGGTGTGAGGAGCACTCGGGTGCTTCCTTGCTTAAATACTTTGGACTTGGTCAATCTACCAAAGTTACGGCGACTATGGAATAAAGATCTTCAAGGATCGCTGGCCTACAATAGTCTATATAGTATAACCTTCTATAATTGCAGCAACTTGAGATATGCTTTCACTCCCTCAATGGCTCGGTGCCTTCCCCAACTAGAGTCAATTGTAATGAAGGAGTGTGGTCATATGGAAGGAGTGATTGCAGAGGAAGAAGTGCAAGGAAGCGCGGTGGAGAATATTATATTCCCGAGGCTTCGGATGATAAAGCTAGAATGCTTGCCCAATTTGACGAGCTTCCTCTCGGGGAAGAATCAAACGCTGGAATGCCCCTTCTTAGGACAATTGACCATTGCCCATTGCCCCAAGATGCGTAGTTTGACCGAACAATCCTTGATGGAGAATGACCAAAGCAGTCCTCCACTTTCCACTCCACAGGTCGGTCTTCTTTTTTCTTTATCCGACGCTTTTGATTTTTAGATGAATCATCTTTTCAAATGGGAGTCCCAACGGAATGCTACCCTGATTGGAATTTGGAAGTAGAACGGAGCTTTGCACGCGTCATATGAAAAAATTTCAGTTCCAATGCAACACAACATTGGCCTTTTTTTTGTCCTTTTTTTAATTTTGCTCCCGAAATCCTCAACACACGGCATAAAATCAAGGATATCGACTAAAACTTCAAAATTGCGAACCCATTCGCAAATCAGTCAAAACTTAAATCTTCCCAATCACTGAAATCACGAATCGAGAATCAGTTTTCTCGAAAAATGTGAACTGAAAACCAATTGCACGTCCAACCTGGAGGAAATAAATCAAAGAATGGTTACCTTACAAGCTAATTGCAAGCGACTTTTTGTTTTTTATTATTCAAAATTGAGGGAACTTTCCTGGACATCATCACGGCAACTTTCCAAAAATTAGAGGGAGGAGGCGTTGCCAGCATTAAATATCAATTAAGCCAATTCAAAGTTAATGTTCATTGTACTATCCATCATAAATTGTGTTTGGGAGCGGTTGCCGTCCAAGTAAAAGAATAACGAAATTTATGCACACATCGAAGAACAAACGTCAATTCTGAAAATTTACTATCGCTGAATTTGGTGAACCCAAGCAAATATCTTTACCGAATTTGTTTTATTCTTCATCATTTCTTTAAGAGGCAATAAATCCATACCATCTATTCTGATTAGTCTTTTTTTTTTTTGCATCTCTCCTTTTCTGTTACAGATTTTTTTACAGGTTTTAATTATTGAGTTTTATCTTACTCGAATGCTTTTACCCCATTTTTCTTTGTCGTCCGAAACTTTTGTTTATTCCGTAATGTTAAGAGTTACTACTAATTGTGCATTTAATGTTAATGTCATTAACATGCCGTACATGAATTGTCATATAATAAAAAAAAATCCTCCACGTTGTTAAAATACTTAAAAAGGCCATCGTAATACTCATTTTAGAATTCCAATAGATAGAGAAGTATGAAACTAGTCACCCGATTTTTTGTTAGTGGCAAGTGGCAATCACGTTATTTCATCTATTTGCCAAATATAAGTTATCCCCCAGATTTTTTTTAAAGAATACAAAATTAGTCATAATCCTCAATGTATAATATCAATATAGGTCTAGGAAAGTATGGTAATTGTCATTCTTTTTTTTGGTGGCGATAAGTCGTAATTGCATTAATTTTATTAAGCCAAATAAAAAATGTTAATACTCGCTTCTCGGTGGACTTGTCGTAAGAGCTTATAACCTCATTGATTTCTGCAAACAAACATAATGTGCTCGTAGGGATCATTTGACTAAGGCGGATGCCTTGGTGGGCCATCTGCGCTACTTGTATGATAAACTTGTCTGTTTACATGGTCTGTGGACTTAGGGAACTTTGGAAATATGCATTTGGTTATTGAGATTGTAGCACTTTTGATTTAATTTGTTTTATTATAATGACATGAAAATTCCAGACGGGCTCTTTAATGGACAATTTATAGCATTTCACACAATGGTTCCGCTTTTATTATTACCAGAATTTACTTTGGCATAACATGTTTCATTTGTTCACGAAGACTAATTGCATTTGCCTATGGATCCTTACTTGTATAAGAAACTTGCCTCAAAATTTCATACCATGTAAAATTTATAGGAAATTGCAAAAGTGTTCATGTAATGTTTGAGGTTGTAATTGTGTTATTTGGATTGTAGATCAATGAAAAATGTTTTCTATCTTTTTTATGCATGAATATTAACAGATGGTACAGATCATAAGTTAATTTAATTTTTCATATCGTATTTCATTCTCATTACAATGCAATGTACTCAGCTATGGTCATTATTCAAATGAAATGAATGCATCCAGCAGCAATTTCCTTGAGGTTATAAATCAATCAAATTTATTCCGTCATTTTTTCAATATGGCAGGTACAATTTCCTTATCTTAGGAGGATAGTTCTTTCGCACATGGATAATTTAAGCAAAATATGGACCACCAGTCCTCAAGATACTCTCACTTTTGAATACTTAACAGAAGTGAATGTTGAGAATTGTAAGAGCCTTGAGAATCTGTTTCCGCACTGGGTGGCTACAAGTCTAATCAGACTTGAGGAACTTCAAGTGGAGTCTTGTGGGCTCCAAGAAATAGTCGCAAGTGGAGATGACACTACACACTCTACTACATCACAATTTCTTTTCCCGCAACTCACTTCTCTGATGTTTAATGATATGCCACAACTCAAGAGCTTCTGCACTGAATCGTCCACTTTGGACTGGCCATACTTGAAAGAACTGCGAGTGACTCATTGTGACAAATTGAGCATGTTGTCCTTTGTGGCGTCCATGAAGAAGGGGGCTCAGAGAGACGATCAACACGACCCTTCAGACTGTGAAGCCCACTTCCCGTTTGAGATGGTATGAGTGCAACTACTCTTCCTCTCTTTCTTCTCTATTCTTTTATTCACCAACCATATCTCATGTGCACTGCATAGTCATGTCATATTATGATATATAAAAAATATGAGCCCCTTACCTATTTGTTCGCTAACAACATGAGATACTTCTAACATCTTTAAGCACACTTTCCATATGTGGCACCCAAAATGTTTTTAGTAACACTATTAGTGCATCTCGTCACCTAAAATTTCAATGAACTACATATTTTTGTTAATAGAACAAGATATTCCAATAAAAGATGAATTTGGTCAGGGTGGTTAACGTATTGACCTCTAATATTAAAACTCTCATAAATTTTGATGTGGATCAAGAATGTAAATTTCATATGGACAAAATTGAGAACTGAGTGCTGGCAAATAGCAATTCCTTCTCAAATCACAGCGGGATGACCATCTTTGTTCTGATTTTTTTGGGTAAAATGGAATTTTTTTTTGTTTGATCATTCCTATGCCGACATAATTCTTTCCGTTTCTATCTAGTCATAATAATATGGGCGCACAACCAATCCTTGTTGGCGGATGGCCATGGTGGAGCATTTGGTCATACTTTGCATTTTGTAGCACAACTTTAGAAGTTTGGGACTAGTATGCAGGCCATGGTGGAGCATTTGGTCATACTTTGCATTTTGTAGCACAACTTTAGAAGTTTGGAACTAGTATGCAGGTCTCTAGAGATTAATGAACTGTAATAATAGGGCCACCTTCCATGGGAGTTGACCAACTTAGGTTTACCTCTCAATGCACACGATTTATTGCCAAATTTTATTGAATTTACTTCTCTCATTTTGTATTGGTATTTTTGCAGGGCATTCCCAAGAGACTTTCATTAGTTGATAAGGATATTCAGATGATACAAAATGGAAAATTTTCTGATGACATCTTTGGCAAGCTACGAGCGCTAGTATTGGCATGCTTTCATGATGAAAATGCCGTCTTTCCTTCTAGATTCCTCCTACAGAGATGTCAAAACCTACAAAGCATTGAGGTCTTCTGTAGTTCTTTCGAAGATATATTCCCTGATGAAGGGCTTATTGATGAGGGAAAACATATGGTGTTTAAAAATTTGAAAGAACTTAAACTAAGCAAGTTACACAACCTAAAGCATGTGTGGAGAGAAGATTCTTTAGTTTCAAAAATTCTTCAGAGCATCAAAACGTTTGAGATTTGGGATTGTCCCGGTCTGATGACATTATTTCCAACCATAACATCCTTTCAGAATTTGACGGAGCTAGTGGTGAAGGACTCCTTTGGATTGTCACATCTGATAACGGTTTCAGCGATCACGAATTTGGCACATCTCACTGACATGACTTTAATAGGATGTGAAATGATGAAAGAAGTAGTGGAAAACGATGAAATCAGAGAAGGAAGAGTGGTTTCTTTTGGGAAGCTAAAATGGTTGACACTCCAACGATTGCCCAGCCTAGAATGCTTCTCCTCCACCACCACTTGCACCTTCAGGTTTCCTTCCTTGCTTAATATTGAAGTGGAAGACTGCCCGAAAATGAAGATATTTTCCAAGGGTACGCTAAGCACGCCAAAACTACGATATGGGACATTGTTTAGATACGAGTGGGAGAAGGGTGATGATCTCAATACAGCCATACAAAAGTTATCATCATAAACAAAGTGGGCACATAAAATCGGTAAGATCAAAGTAATGTCATTCTTGTCGACTATTTGTACCTCTGCTTCTCAAATGGTCCAATAGCTGAAGCATCAAAATTCTAAACTTTCCATCTTTTCAGCTTCTTCAGTCATTGATGAAGGGAAGGGCAGACGCTGCAGGAGGTACGGTGTTCTGGATGTTACCAAGACACGGTCAAAGGTTGAGATGAAGTAAACTTCCAATTGAGGTAACTGATTCTATCTCCAATTTCCCCTTTCTCACTAATAAAATCACAGTTTTGCAAAAGAAAGAAGTTTAAAAAAAAAAAAATTTGTTGGGGGTGCGCGGTAGCTGCTGACGATGGATGACCGCATGGTTTTCTTGCAATTTTGCCACCTCAGCATAACTGCCAAGATCACACCCTCCACATTTTGCATAACCTTTTGCCTTCAACTCTCTTTCTCATTCAAACGAATGAATATGTAGATCTGCTATTTTCTTCTTCTTCTTCTTTAGGAACTTGCATAATAAAACTGTGAACATTTTGTTTAACGTGCAATTAAGTTCTAAGTTCTAATTTTTTTTTTGATGAAGTCATAAATAATTTGAATCAGACGTAGCGAAATCCTTTGCGATAACCACTTAACTAGATTTGCTGACGTGGCATGTCGGGATTTGACTTCAATCTTCTAATAGGCACTGGTCTCTAGTGATTCATATTAATACATTAATCACTTATTTAAATAATCAAGGGTGAATGTTAAAGCCAGCGTTGAGATTGAGGGAGGAAGTTCCGCAAGAGTACTGGTCTTTCACCTTTTCAACCTATATAACAATGAATGGAATTTAACCAAGTGACCATGACACTTAAATAAAAATTAACCTAAAAATCAAATTTAATCACTGCGATCATTCAGGACTCAGGTCTTAGGAACTTCTAATGGTCAAAGATCTTCAGTTTGTAGCAGGAACCCAATTTTGTAACTTTCAATTCTCAGTTGTAGGAATTATTAGTGAGACTCCTCCCAGCAATAATGTGATTAAATGCCTAATGTAGTCAGGACTCAACACAGGAAACAAAAGCTTGACTAGCTTAAACGCGATCGATAGGACCAGCCGAATTTGAGTAAATTATCTTTTCTTTTACCTAATCATCTCTAACGACTGGAGATGGTGTTTTCCCTGCCGGTCAATACAAACAATTTTCTTCTTCAGCTCGAAAGGTAGAGCTAGATTCGCTCCCACGCCATTTATTTTTTATTTTTTTTCAAAACGACAGTTTCTGTGATTATTTAATCATTGGCGATGATTATATAAGCTGCACCTAATGCTTGAATCAACCCATTCATTGGTCAAGTCTTCTAACTAGTGGGTTTAATATCTAATGACGATTATCATATTGATAACTTAATAATATATGATTAATGACTAAGATATCAGAAGTACTTGGAATAAAAGTAAGTGGGTCATATTCAAATTTTCAATAAAAATAACTTTGTAATCAATTCTATTGATTTCAATCTTGGTAGCTTTAACACTATATACACGTCTTAGCATCTCTAATAATATTCTTGATACACTTTGATTAAATAAAAGATCATCTATCTTGCCTCCGATTCCCTATGTGTTCCTTTAATGAGCTTCCTCCAGCATTAATTTGTCTTTTAACTTTTTTGTCACACAAATAAATGTGTTCTCTTATTAAATGCTTCATTTAACTGAGTTAGTTCCCATAAATCCGCAGAACTAATTAAGGTCCGATTTTACAACTCATTATACAGCTTTTGCTCAAGGGATGACTTTTGATGGCCGGAGAGAAGATGAACAGTACTGGTGAAGTTTTGTGCGGGTGACACGTCATTTCTTCAAGATCATAAGTCTCTCAGACACTTCAAACTGGAATGCTGGTAAGTTATGTTCTTAAAAATTCCTTTCGACGTGCTGAGGCTTGGAAGGCTGAAGCATACTAAATACTAGCCTTTTCTTTCGAGTCAGTTCATGTTAAAATATACCCGGCACCGCTTGTTTACGTATTTATGTTGACTATATACGTTATAAAACTAGGGTATTGCAAAGAGGTTTGTAAGAAAGAATGGCAAGAATCTTCCCAAATCGCACCGTTTTGAGGTTTCCAAACGGTGGAAGTTGGAGAGTGGACTTGGAAAAATGGGATGATATGTTTTGGTTGTCAAAGGAATGAAAGGAATTTACGGAGCATTAATCTGTTTGTGATGATCTCCTTTCAGTCATCAAATACGTAGGGGACTTGGATTTTCGCCTGCTCATATTTGACAAAAGCGGAACGGAGATAGATTATCCGCTAATGAATGCTGACAGCAAGAACCGAACCTTTGACATTGTCGAACTTGTCTGGTGTAAAACGGGAGATGCTGATGATCACTGTAATCTCTCAGTTGGACTTCAAAGGCGAGATGGTTTCTTACTGAAGAGAAAAGAGAAGGACGAAGTCATGGACAACCATATCTTCACAAGCCCTCCGAGGTGATGAAATCTGGTCCCGTTGGTTATGTTGATGATGCTACTATTTAACATCCAACTGTACTCGAGTTGGGTTCCAAATCTAAAGGCTTGCAAACTGATCAAGGAGCGAAGCTTCTGCCACAAATTTCAGAAGGTGTGTGAATCTTAGCCTAATAGTGATGCAGACGCTTTATATCAGTTCTTCTCATGCTCTCTACCCGATTAATTCAGGTAGGATGGTAAAATTCCATTCGCAAGGTGAGCCCCACCATGCTGGCTTTTCGTTGTTCTACTTCTAATCGTTCACGGGCGACTACGGCTCTGAAAGCGGCCAACAAGTACAAGCTGCAGGATCCATCCCTCCCAGTAGTTATCCAGTCACATAATCTAGTGAAGCAAATGTGGCAAGAAAATATGCTGAGATAATGGTCATCTCGTGCAAAATTTCGACAGGAATGAAATATTTTACCTTCTTGTAAGGTATCATTATACTCCTGTAATATTCAGGCATGCCGATGAGATTATACACGGGTCTGGTTAACATTTCTCGTGTTGGTCATCATAACTTATATGTTCTCTACTCCTGGATCATCGGTTGATCGAAAATCAATTCTGCAGACTGTCCCAGGCGGGGCTTCAAAGGGACGCATCCGTGGAAGAATGCAAATCACAACTCAAAACTTTTTACGGATCGTGGCCGGGAAGTCCCTGTACCACCCACATTCGGGAAAGCTCTCCACTTGTTGGGGCGGGTTTCAGAGAGGAACTTCTCTAAAGGAAGGAGATGTCTGTGTGTTTGAGCTTTTGTCAAAATTGATAATTTTGAACTCAAAGTCTCCATTTTCATGAGGAATGTCGAGACTTGGGCGTAAATTTTGGTATGGCTGGAGACAAATCTTTACTATGTTTCGTTTAGTTAATCAGATCGAGAAAGCAGACCTCTCTGCTACAAGTTATTGATGGTGATGCATTTCATGATTTTTTTTTGGGAGACTAGTAAATATTACACGGGGTAATTGCACGTTCCAAAACTCTGGGTACTTATACATAGTATAAATCAAACTCATATGTAGCGTGGAGAGTTGATCTAACAGAGACTTTAGGATATTCTTTCACGTAATATCTATCACCTTTGAGGTGGGGACAGTAAATGAAAGAAAGAATGTCATGCACCACCCACTCTATTTTCATGAAATACATTATGATCTTCAGAGATCAATATATATAAATTCAAGGAAAGGTGAATAAAGGATAAATTTTGCCATCCATCAATAATACAATAAGGAAGTCTCGATAAGAGGCTAGTCTCTCTCATCTTCACCTTACAAAATGAATGAATGACATCAATAGAACGGTAATGAATCTTATAATAATTATAAAACCAATACTGTCCTGTAGTTGTCCCATACTTTGCACCCTATAACAATATCGCTTAACCACCATTAACCGTTGTAAGGCGAGAGAAGAGGTGACCGAATCTAAAATTACGAAATCTAAGCTGATTAAAGGCTTTCAGTACGTCATAAAATTAAGAAAATGGCATTGCTTTACCGAACTCGGAAAGAAACTGCGCGTCATTCGCGGGAAAATTGCCAAAAAAGTCCTAAACCTTTACTACTTATGTTGATTTAGTCCTCAACCTTTTTTTTAAGCCGATTGAGTCTTAAACCTTTTCCACATTCGCCAATTAAGTCCTTCCGGCAGGTTTTCGCCGGAAATTGCCTACATGGATCTCGCCGGCGATGACCGGACCTTGCCGACGACGACGTGGCAACAAAATTCTTTCTTCTTTTTTTTTTTTCCTTTCTTGCTCCGGCCGCTCCCATGGGCGGCGAAGCCCTCGCCGGCGACCGGCGAGGGCTGGGGAGACCGCCGCCACCCTCGCCCGTCGCCGGCGAGAATTTGCATTTTCATGTTTGTTGACATCTATATTTTGATGAGAGATTTATTTTAACCCCTAAACAAAAAATTGAAAAGAAAAAAATCAATCGATGAGAAATGGTGGCCCAATCTCTCACTCTCAAGGAAAGAAATCTAATTGATCGCCGTCCGTGATCGCCGGCCTCCGTTCCTCGCTCGAAGCCCCGGACTGCTGGACCCTCGTCGTTTCTCGGCAGGAGGATGTTCGGCGTTCCATTGTAATTTCTTCCGAGGATCACGGTTTGTCTGCTTAGTGGGTCGCTAGAGACTCGGCTCGAGTTCTCTCGAGCATGTCCGTCGACCACTTCTCCCAGACCGCGAAGGAAGTACATGTTTTGCCTTTTTTCCGAGACAACCGAACGTCTTGTTTTTGAGCCGTTTATCTGCTGTTCGAACGGGTGCTCCTCGCGCCTCATCTACTGCTTGTGATATGTTGCGTGCCTCTTTTGCTTTTGATGCACCGTAGGCCGAGACCCCCGCCCGTTTAACCTCGAACATCTTCGTTTCTCCTCGCGCGCTACCTGTTTGTTAAAATGTCTAAGTGAGATCCGAGTATCTTTCGTTGGTTTTAGTCTAGTTCGGATGTTGGTTGTCACGCGGTGAAGCCGGAAGCTATTGTGTGAGACGCAGCGTCAAGACGACGACACCGGCCGACGCAACGGCACCGCCGTCGTCGCCTCTCGAGTTGTGCTGGGAAAGATTTTTTTTTTGTTTTCCTGCTGGGCCAAACCAGCCAGAGAGAGGCCCAGCAAGAAATAAAAGAGGAGAGCTGGGCTGAAGCAACGGGCCTGCGGGTAAAGAAAGACGCGTGGGTATGAAAGGGAAAATGGACTGGGCCTGATGGAGCCCAGTCTAGTTCTCCTGGACCCTTTCCGCTTTCAAGGCTCGGGTCGGGTCTGAACCGACCCAATTTGGGGTAATATATATATATATATATATATATATATATATATTTAAAATATGTTTAAAAAAAATCTTATCCCAAGTTTATTTGAGTATTTGGTTGGTGGTATTTCTTGTCTAATTGGCTTGTTTTGGGTGATAAGTTTTATCAATTGGAATTTGTTTTACAATTCACAACTGCATATCCAATTTTTATTCTATTTATAAGGATTTCGATGGAATAATTAATTGCGCGTGAATTTTTAAAATCGATATTTTGATTTTTAAGGTTTAAGATCAATTTGTCGATTTTATTCGTGATCTTTTGTTGGTGAGTTTTGATGTTATTTCCATATTAGAATTGAATTTGATTGATTTGATGTGTTATTTTTTCTTATTAAAAAATATAAAAATTTTGCATGTTTAGATTAAGCTGTATGATTAGATTAGGTTGCATATTAGATAATTTTCCATGCTTAAGTTAGATTATCTAATTTCGAGTTTTAATAGAATTCATAAAAAAATATAAAAATATATGCATTTCATGTAATTTAGAAATTGCATGTTTAGGTCATATGCATGTCATAGAGCGCCCGTAACTGCATGTCACTTGTTAGATACATAATTGTCATGTAGTTCACAAGATCACCCTAGGTGGTGCACCTTTGGAATGATCGTGACTATGTTTTAGAGGAAGATGATCGCAGAGTTCTCAAACTTCACAACAAAAAGGTTGATACTTTTGTTGACGACATGTTGGTTCGTATTACCATCTTGTTTCATCAATCCTTCATCGACATCACATGCAAAAGCATACACAGCGTACGTCTAGGAAAATGAACAAGATAAAATTTTCATTAGCCGTTAAACTACAAGTTAATCCGTGCGTGCAGCACGTGGGCCTAGAAAAAAACAGGCAAATGTGTCTCGTTCTCTGTTCTGTGCTCTTTGCCTAAAAAACGAGAGGTTACCTTATGCTATGTAAGTGTAATTGTCTATGCATTATTGTCTCAGATAACATCTAAAGTCATCGAATTTATTTGAGCCAGTCCACCAAAAGAAAGGAACCCGAATAGCAGCCTCACTAGTCACCACCACTCCCTAGATTCCTTTTTGTCTATACCAAGCAAGTATTGATGAGAATAGTAGGCTGCTCATCTCCCAGAAGCTTAGGCAATACCAAAACAATTCGAAACATGAACGAACCCACATATCAATACGAGGTTTATATACCTCTTGTTGATCGCCAATAAATGTCCATCCGTGGCAACTATTGTTGCCTAAATCGTGGCACAATGTTTTGGAAAAGTTACCCTTGATATGACTCTCTCTTACCTCTATAATCTCCCTTTAACCATAGTAGTTAAACTCTTGTCACGGTCAATCCACACTTCAGACCTCATATCTTCTCACGACGCCTTTGCGGAAAAATTAGGATTCAATCTAAAAACCGTTATGTAATCTTTTGGCCATCCATTTTGTCGTGGCTTGTCAGTGTTCCAACGCCCTAAAACACTTATGTTCCGGCTCCGCACACTTTAACAAGAAGAAGCCTCTCCTTTTAGAGTTAGTTAGCCTCCATTTCAGTCTCCATAATTCAATGTTGTAGCCACTCGGAACTACACGTTCAATGGATAACCTCATTTAAATCAAGATGGAAATTCAAGTCTCATTCCTATAGGAAATGGAACGAAATCGAGTTCCATCATTCACATTATTTACTTAACCTCATTTCCATTTTGCCTAGCCCCCTTTTACACCTCATTGTCCCACAAGTATTACTCGTGAAATAAGCTTACTATCAGACTCGTCGTCACCTCGATCCGTAGCTTTGTAACGAAAATCGTCGTCCAAATTGCAATCTTCTCCCTCGAGAAGAGTCTCCACCTTCGAATTATTTTAATTTAAAAAATTTTAACACTAAGAAAGAGAAATTCTACTGCCCACCCCCCTCCCAAAAAAAAAAAACAGAGCTGGCACCAATTGCTGGGCCGTACGGATCCTTGACTTAACTACCCTTACGCCATCGCTAATTTTCTTTTTTCTCTTTTGTGTATCTTTACGGGGCGGGCTTGGCCCGAGCACGACACGGCCCAAGCCCCGGGAAATCTCTTTTTCAGCCTTTAACATTTCTTTTATCTCTTCATGTCCTTTTTAGTTCAGTCCATTCAGAAGTCTCGATATGATCTGCCCCAAAAAAGTCATGGATGCTCATAAGAAAAAGAAAAGTCTAAACGAATGGACAAGAACACCTATATATTCCTTCTCTCTTTTTTCTTTCTTTCTTTTTGTATTTTAGCTTCTAAATAATCTTTCTGCATCTTAAAATAACCATTACATTGCGTTACATTATATTGGACAGAGCATTATATTCAGGTCGCACGTAATTGAATGGTATGAATATACTTGATCATTGGAACTCATACATCAATTATCTGCTATCTCAACATAAATTTTGATGCACTTGCCAATCTGAGTAATTGATATAATGCTTTAAAATTCTGATAAGGTGGATGTACTAAAGTACTTAACTTCGTTCGGGAGCATACCAGATTTGTCATATAGTTAAGTCATATAAATCATACCAAATATTTCATACATCCGTACAAGTTCTTTTGACCGCGTGGAAATGAAAACATTAATAGATGGAATACAAGACTAATGGCGAACTGATTTTATTTGATAGACAAATCAATGGCTAGCTCTCCAAGATGAAAACCCGGCCTAAAGTTCTCCCTAAAGCGACTTCCGCGTGTCGCTTCATGGAGGATTAAGTAGTCACCGGTCGGCGTATCAAGTCGGAGCATTGTCCGTCAAGATCAGCATCCTCCGTCGCTCCTTTTTTTCACCTCTGTTCAGTGTCAAGTATCTTTTGCTTTGTGGCGACTTGATATCATGTTTGTTTTTCTGGTTGTGTGTGTGGCTTATAATATCAATACCTTACAGAGGATGCGTAATCGATTGTCCTAAACCAATCATGATGTATTTTTATTGAAGCGCACTGTTTGTGGGAATTGATCACTCATCCACTTTACATAATTTAAAATTTCCCGGTTTTCTTCCTTTTTTTGTTTGACTGCAATGAGTTATTGCCATGGACTTGCAACTCTTAATTATTATTTACTTCATTAATAATGGATTCCCAATAGTCTCTTCAGAAGATGTGGAAAGGGATCTCTCAAATTCGGGGCATCTCAGGATCCCGACAGTTCAACCTAGACTATAGATTTAGTAGAATGAGAGAAGGATATGGTTTTGCTGTAGAAAGGGTGGCGAGGATTTGTGGCGCATTACTCATAGTTTTCAAATGAAAGGGATCTCCTCTTTTTGCATATTGATATTCAATATGGTAGGTTACAAACATGAAAATTTGAACACGCAGTTTATTTTTTTATTGAATCAGCATATTTACTCATGTCTAAAGGGAACACTCCTGACAACTTTAATTAGTCATGACATATTTTTTTGGTAAGAAATTATTCAGAATCTTTCCAAAGACTCATAACAAATGTGTAGATTTAGGAGTAAACGATGGTTAGCAAAAAAAATCGAACCACTTTAATATTTCCTCATGAATCAAGTTTCTTTTCTTTTTTTCGTCGCTTCAAGGGATGATTTGAGAGGCTTTCTATTAACAAATAAAGACAGCGCATCAAAAGTTAGGAGCTATTTTAAACAATGCTCACCAATTAAACGTATGGCTCTAAATTAGCCCAAGTCTAATATGTCGGTAAGTAGAACATTATAAAAACAGCAATTCAATATAAATCAATAACATTATAAAAATCGCATTTTAGCGCCCTTCAATTTTGTACATCATCTCGAAGATTAAACTTCAATTTTTGTTGTCCCATTCAAATAACCTAATTGTAGCGTTCCTTTCTATATTTTCAAAGATGATCTCATTGGGCCCGCACAAGGAGCAGGTTGGGGACTGGCAACTCATCCATGCTTGTCTATGTACAGTTGAGAAAAGGACGAA
Source organism: Melaleuca quinquenervia (assembly GCA_030064385.1). Classification (NCBI taxonomy): domain Eukaryota; kingdom Viridiplantae; phylum Streptophyta; class Magnoliopsida; order Myrtales; family Myrtaceae; genus Melaleuca; species Melaleuca quinquenervia. The sequence goes on along the minus strand of CM057724.1, from coordinate 4,125,481 downwards.
GGTAGTAATGGACAATGAATATTTGTCCATCAGCAGTAAATGCAAAGATGGAGACTAGACATTGTTAATGGTGACGGGTCGAGCAAAGGAATAATAATTTTAGAAAATCCTCCAAGAAGCGGGTTTAGGATTAGTATTCAATCGGTTTGCTCACCGTTGGTCAAGGAAGGGATGGGATATGATAGGATGGAAAAATTTGCAGTGGTCCTGGCGTTGTGCGGCCCGCCCTGTGCTGTGTGCCTCCCCTAGTGGTCCGGGTGCAATGCACTAGGATCACGTAATATCTTCTCGAACTGGACTGGTACGTTAGCAGTGGGCAAGGAAGAATGGACCATTAGCAGTGGAAAAGCATGAAAGGTCAGACACGCCATCCATGTCTGTCCAATAGCGGGAGATGAAAGGATGGAGACATGAACATGGGGATGGTGGCTGGTCTGGTAAGGGACGATATTTCGGAGCATCATTCATTTCTATACCCAATGATTGATCGGTGTTTAGCTAAGGCCTAAAACTAAGGTAATGTTATCATGATTCATCTCTATCTCGCAATCCTTGAATTATCAACTATATGATTATTTTATGTTAACACTATCATGAATTTATACATAATGCAAAAAAATTGTACGTACTTAACTGGAACGGCAACAGTACATGGTTTTTTTTTTTTGTATATTTGCACTTAATCCTCCTAAACTGGGTAATTATTATGCAAAAGACCATTATCAATCTACATCAACTATTTATCCGGCAATAGCCAGTTCGAAAAGGGATGGGTTGTATAACTTTGCCATCGACCTTAGGGTATCTATTTCGAGCTCCCTGACCTAAGTTTATTCTCTTCATGCTTGACGTAAGAGGGATGTTGAGATTCACACGAAACCCTAAAAAAATAGTTTATGGACATATTCAGGTCCAAATTGTTTTCCTTACATCTTGATTGTCATGATCTACGAAGACGCAAGAATGATCCCTAAAAGATTTTGCACGACGTTCCATGATCATTTTGTCAACTTCTATAGTTTTTCTTTTTGGTCGAATCGACTTCTATAGTTAACATTTTCTTTCTGTGAAAACTCTTTAGGTACCTTTTTCTGCATTTTGCTTTCCCTAAAAAAAATTGAAGAAGACAATATTATGTTTTATAAATTAAAAAAAAACACATAACTCTAACTTGTCAATAGAAGAATCATTTTGAAATTTTTAAAAAAAGTCAATTTGCGAGAACGGCAATATTCGGATAATGAATGCTACAAGTGAAGGGACGCCAAATACACCCAAACAGTTAATTATTACTAGAATCAGAGCAAGGGACCACAAAGCAATGTCACTTGTGGCTCACAATTGTTTCCCATGATATTTTTTTTTCGATGAGTATGCGAAGCAAATAAAAAGAGAGCAAATTAGTAATTCTACTTTTATTATATTCTCTAGAAAAATCGAAGCATATTTTTCATCTATTTTATAATTTATTTTTATTATCAGTAAAAAAATGATTTTTAGAAGAATAATTTATTTTTTCAGAAGCTAGCCCAATTATATGGTTCTTGTCTTGATGGAGTCCGCTGACGGACAACGATCCTTTTTTTTTATGAATTTTTATTTGGGCCAAGTGATGACGTGGAGCAGTCCGCTACCGTTCAGCTTCCTAAGCCGATCTCCATCGTTATCCATAGCCTCAGTTCTTCCTTGGCGTCTGAGTCGATTATGAGGTTTCTAATAATTGTTGGATTTTACTAAAAAGTCTTATCTTCCAGTTCATCAAAAAAATTAAAAAAATTTATTGTGACTATCCCAACATTATCATATACTGTCGAAGACTGAGTGTAAAAACTGGCTTTTAACACCAGGTACCATGACATATCACATATCAATGTGCTCATCAAAACTTACCATTACCAAACTTTCACTCTAAAAAAGAATCATCACAAATTTCAAACTATATCTTTGATAACATATTTATCAATGTAATATATTTATTATAAATTTTTGTATAATATCAAAAATTACAAATTTATATATTTATAATATATTTATTATAACTTTTTTTTCACCTACTTTGATCGGCAAGCTTCAGCCGTCGTCATTAAAATTACTTTTTCGAAAATAGCATCCATGCGTCATTGAAGAAGCCCAATGATAGAATCTTCGTACAAAAATGGGATCCGTGGAGTGTATACTTTTGTCGGATAGAGCTTTGTCGTCGGAGAAAAAAGTGAAGATGTAATAATTTGAGTAGACATTTGATGGTGGGGGTGTCCCATCACCCTCTCACAAGATATTTTTGCAATTGCGTGCAAGTAATCAAATTGATTGATGATAAGGGAGTTCGTCAGCTATTTTTCATTTTTGTAGTTGAAATCGCTTCTGTTTCTATTCTATGCCTCCTTTGTGGTGAGTTTGTTTTGGTATACTTGTGTCGTAGGCTTGTTTTGGTCCCGCTAGAATTACATCATGCAAATAATTAGATCATTCAGGCTCATGATAACTAAATCTATGCATTTAGAAATCATCTTGTTAACGCTATTTATGAATTTTAATCTAACATGCAATATTATTCTGAAACTTTCAATTTCTTTATGTGGCATTTGAATTTCTAATATATTTTTAATATAATCCCTAAATTATATGCTAAGATATATGGGCAAATTTGCCCAAAATCGAAAGAATATATTGAATAATTTAAAAAGAATTTAAAAAAGTTACACGTTGAATTATAGTTTAAAACTTATGTTAAATAAATTAAAATTTTGAGAACTATAAGTTATGTTGAATCGAAATTCAGAAAACTACCTATATCATTATATAGACATCAGCTAGTAGGTGTCCCAGCTATCTCCCTTTTCTATCGACCTTTAATAAGCTTTTGAAAAGGTCAAAGAGACTAAAGGATGCATGTCATTGTAGACAATCGATATTTGTCCATTAGCAGAGGTGAAAAAGGATGCAAACTAGGCTCAGTTGTGAAGACTTAATAGCACATTTCTCTTAGTCTCCTTTGGATTAAAAAACACCGGTCATTATTGTAGCTCATTTATTACATTAAATCTGGAGTTAGACCGTCGATAAAAAGGCTTGCTCTTCTGAAAATAAGCCATAATACTGTTTAGCCATTAATATTTCACTGCAGAGCAAGTGTGAAAACGACTTCAACTCATCGCTAATACGACGAGCATATTACACCAAGGACAAGGACCACGTTGGAGTGCATATCAATCTGTCCATCTTCACTTACCATTATAAAACTAAATGATAGATTAAAGCTGTCGCTAAAAATAAAATGAACTTTTTATTTTGCAAAAGGGTATATGGAAAATCACTATATATATATATATATATTCCTTTTTTTATTGCTATCCGCATCTTCTTATTAGCGGTGATGTTTCGTCATAGATATGTTTCAAATCAAGGACTTGAATATTACTCGATCAAAATCAATTTCTTATTTTTGAAATCTCACACTGAAGTAGTTCACCTTATAATAACTTGGAATCACATCAGCCAGTTTGCTAGCTCTAGGATCAACTTGGGAGTTGGCTTACTTCTTCTTCTTTTTTATCTTTTTATTAAATTGCTCTATCGTATTATGATTTTTGGAAAAGTTCTCAATTGAAACATCATAATGGCCTGCTTATGTGGGAATCTCGAACCTTACTATTTTTGCAAAAGTTTTCCATTAAAAGAATAGGGTTTGGTTTTGAACCGATTTAAAATCGATTCTACTTGATAGCTGATATTGAAACTACAATTACCTGAGAACTAGCGTAAAACCCAATTCGAAACCATTTTGGATGAGAACAAGGATCGAGAAAGAGTAGAACTTATCGGTTCAAGGCATAGAATCAAGAAGCAATCTAGTCAAGGCCGGTCCCTAGATTTTACTAGGGAGACAAATTGGTCCTCATGTGAATTGACTTGGAATTGGTTGGGTAAGGTCGGTTTAGTTCAATTATGTAGTTGAACCAGCTCGTTTGCTTACCTCTACTCTTTATTTTTAAGAATTTCATATATTTGATTGGTTCTATTTAAGAACATTGCAGTGGCATTTCCATCCACATCGATTTTATGCAAAATCAAATTAATCAATCATCTAAAAATGCAAAACTATATCTTAACAAAAAAAAATGCAAAACTATATAATTTAACTGGTGACTATCTTTTTCAAAAGCGTAGCACACATGTCTTTCACCATTAAAGATTATACTTATTTCACATCTCTCTTTCACAATTTTAGAATATCAACGATATTATAAAATGTGTTAACAACATCATTTAAATAAATAATATAGAATGCAAAATACACTCATTACTTACGATAGAAAAGTATGTTACTTAATCCAAAAAATTGGCATAGCTGATTGTGAAGTTAGGAATTTCCATCTTAGGAACTAGAGGTTGACTCCAAAAAACCGCACATAAATTGTTTTGGGTCAGAGCCACATTCGTTAGTCAAAACCTTGAGTTTAGCCGATTCATGGGATTTACAGGATAATTCATGTATTACTACGTAAATAGGTGTGCACGCTCGTATTCTTAGATATATAAAAAATATATGTATGGTTAATTTATGAGGTAATTCCTCATTAATTAGGTAGCTATTATGCAAAAAGTCATTTTCAAATAAATTACAAGAGGAAGTGCCTGACGACTTGGGTTATTCATTATAGTTTTTGTTTAGAAATTATGATAGCATTTTTACATTTGAATCTGACAAATGTAGTTGGGAAAAAAACTCTGGACAGCTTTAAATTTTCTTTATAGACGAAGTTTCTTTTAACCTTTTTCCTATTTCAGTCAAAGGGATGATTTGAGGGGCTTTTTGTCACCAAATCTGTGAAAATTTGAGAGATAATACTTATGGTCAACTAAAGATCAAAACATTAATTTAATATATGGATCTAAGTTGAACCAATTCTATTACGGCAAATAAACAGAACCTTATGAAACATTGCCATTCAATATACAAAACAATGGCATTTAACATTGAAGTTTTGTTTATTGTAGCTTAATCACAGTATTACTGCACAAGAAGCAAGTTCAGGACAAATGCCTAATCAATGGTCGTCCATTGAATGTTGGCAGTGGGAAAGCATGAAAGCATGGATAGCTCAATGTCTGTCCGTCAATGGCGGAGAAAGGGATGGGGACGTGGACGTTGGTGACGATGACGATTACTGGTCCAGCTAAGGATACGGCCAACCCTTTTTTGATTTTTTATCTGGGTCACGTGATGACGTGGATCAATCCGCTACCGTTCAACTTCCGAAGCTGATCTCCATCGTCACCCACGGCCTCAGTTCTTCCTCCGCGTCTGAGTCGATCATAAGGGTTTTAAAAATCGTTGGATTTTACTAAATCTGAGCCGTTGATCCCTCATCATTCATGGCCACAACCGTTCTACAGAGGATGAGTTTATAAAAAGATTATTAAAAAAATTCGCTGTACCGTCCCACCACCATTGTTACGCACTGCAGAGGATGAGTGCCCAAAAGGACCGCGCGTTGCTTGCTAATAAAACTGGCATGTGACACCAAGGGCCATGTCGTACCACATATCAATGTGTACATCCGAACTTTTTGTTTCCTAATTTTCACTCAAAAATAAAAAAAGGAGAAAAATATAAAATTATTTTATTACAATTATGATGTTTTTTTTTTATAACCGAGAACTCCACTACGGACAATTGAAAAGCCGAGCTTCCATATATCGAAAGAGACTAATACATGACTCAAATACTATGATCTTCGCTCTTAACCAACATAGCTACCAACGGTTGGGTATACAATCATTGCGTTAATATTAATTTAACCCTAATTTTTTAATAAAATTAATTTTATTTTTAGTTTTTATTAATTGAGCCTCTCAACTTAATTTAGCTGAAAAAATTGTTTTTGATGTGATGGATTTAAACAAATTATACTCTTGTTTTTCCATGAAAATGATACAAGAAAAGTAGCGAGTTCCCACATAACGATGGAGAATGATTAAAAGCTATCGATAAAATTGAGATGAGCTTTTTTATCTTGCAAAAAGGGTAGCATCAAAGAAAATCACCTTACATCTATCTCGCCAATGTTCCTATTCGCGTCTTCTGGTTAAGGGCGAGATTTTCGGATAAATATCTTTCAGACCAACTATTTGGAATTATTTTATTATCAAAGCTGATCCCTATTATTAAAATCAAGAATTAAACTGGCTGTCCTAGAACCAGCCCCGAAACCAACCTACCTTATTTTTATTTTTATTTTTTGCTTTTCTATTTCATTTTTTTTGTTAAATTATTCATTCATATTTGTTATTTTTGCAAAAATTCTCAATTAGGAAGCTAATGCCTTTTTGAATAAAGTCATTACACATGCTATTATCGGCCTGAAAAAGTAAATTGGTCAATAATCACCAGACAATAGCTAGAGTTTTTTGGCCGCAATTGATCGAAAGAACTATAAAAGAGTCTTGTAAGGAGATTTAAAATTGAATTGATAACAATTTAAAACAAAATAAATCAATAAACTTAGGCTCAATTGAATACTTTCTCCGTCAAAATTACCTCCAGACAACGCTACGCATCACGTGGGTGCGGCCTGTCCTCGTCCTTTTCCATTTGCTCTCTTTACGAATAACATTTTACGTGGATGAGGATTTAAGTCGAATCATTTTTTTATTTATGTTCACTTTTCTGATTTTCCCATACCCAAATAATTAGTTTGTGCATCGGCGGTGGAGGCTCAGACTATGGTGACGGTGACCGGTCAACTGAAGAAATAATATGATGCGGAAAATCATCCACTTCTGTTCCCCAGATTGCTCGTAAAAGTCGACCGTGCTTCTGGTTCTTGTCTTGATTGAGGCCACCGAGGAATCAACTGGTGTTTACTTGAGGCCTTAACCATGGTTGAGTTACCAACCGATCTTTTGTGCTTAAATTGATTGATCTTCTTCGCTCCTCTTCCTGCGCCCTCTTTTGCACTCGAATCTCTTGAAGCCTTCCTTGTCTCTCGCCGTTCTCGCTCTCGTTTCCCTCTTTCTTCTCCTCGGCACAACCATTCTTCGTCTTCTTCCTCCCACTCTTCTTCTTCTTCAGTATCTGCCTCTCTTTTTCATCATTCTCTATCTCTGTCTCTCTGGTTTCTCGCTCTTTGTTTCTTCGACAAATATCCACAAAAAAATAAAAATGTCGATTGATTCTGTCGTTTCTATCGCATGGGACGTCTTGAAGTGCGTAGTTGGTCCCGTCAAGCGTCAATTCGGATACGTTTTTTCCTCCAAGAGCTACGCCCAGGATCTTCAGACGGAAGTCGGGAAGCTTGAGTACGAGGCTGGGATGCTCCGTGATCGGGTGGAAGAGGCCCCAAACAATTGTCGGGATGTCCGCCCTTATGTCACGCAGCTGCTGACAAATGCTGAGAAGGCCTTGGGGGAGGCGCAAGACCTGTTGGTCGACTTCGATAAGGCGACCAAGACTTGCTGCTACGGGAGGCTTCCCGAACCCAGCTGCCGCTATCAGTTCAGCAGGAAGGCCAAGGCTAAGATCGAGAGCATTCGGCGCCTCACTCAAGATTGCAGTCCACTCAAGGATAAGGATATCGCCTCCAGCCGACCTGCTCCAGGGCATGTCGCTGCTTCGGCCCCGGCCAGCAGTGAGGGCAAAGCTGTTGTCCCGTTGACCAACGCGACAGCCTTCGCTTCTGCTGCCTCGACGTCGATCAAGCTTAAGGACGAGAACATCTTCAAATCCAGAGAATCGATCATGCAGGAGATCATGGCCGCTCTTGCCGATAACAGCAATAGCGTGGTCGGAATTCACGGGATGGGCGGGGTCGGCAAGTCCACCCTATTAGTCAACATCGAAAAGAGAATAAAGGTAGAAAAGTCGTTTGATTGGATCGCTAAGGCCGATGTGTCGGAGAATCCAGACGTTAAGAGGATTCAAGGAGAGATTGCGGACGCGTTAGGCCTTAGTGACATAAAGGACAAAGAGACTGTCAGCGGGCGAGCGAAACTACTGCACGAGAGATTGGAAGACGAGGAGAGGGCGAAAAAGAAGGTCCTCATAATACTGGACAACCTCTGGGAGCGGCTCGACTTGAAATCGGTCGGCATTCCTTGCGGATACGACAACAAAGTCATAGGATGCAAGCTGCTGCTGACGTCCAGATTTCAAGATCTTTTGCGAAGGGAAATGGGCTGCGACAGGGACTTCCTCCTTGGTGGTCTGCAGGAGGAAGAGGCAAAAATATTGCTTCAGAGGACGGTCGGGAAAAAAGTTCACGAGGACCCGTTTAACTCCTTGGTGGATAAAGCACTCAACAAATGTGCAGGTTTCCCTTTCCTAATTATTGCAATGGCTAATATTTTTAAAGACGCTCATTTTCCTGAATGGAGGGATGTTTTGAGGCAAATCGACATGTCTACAAACAAAGGAATCAGCAGGACGATAAATGAGATGTTGCGGTTGACTTATGATCGTTTGAAAGGGGAGGAGGGCGAGGAGGCAAAATCATTGTTACGACTTTGTGTAGTTTATGGTATCTCCAATCCTTCTATTGAAAACTTGGTGAGGTACGGCGTTGGTTCAAGATTATTTCGAGAAGGTAGCAGCATGGAAGAAGTTAGAGATAGGTTGAGCTCGCTAATCCGAACCTTGAAAGCTTCCTCCCTTTTGTTAGTAGATGATGAAGATGTCAATGGTTTCAAGATACATGACTTGGTTCGTGGATTTGTTGCCACGATTGCTTCAAGAGATGACCCTCTCCTTGTGTTGAAAAATAATGCTAAGGGGGAGATAGAGCTACTGAATGACAAGTTAAAAAATTGTAAGGCAATGTGCTTTCCCTATGTTGACATCAAGGAATTGCCTGAAGAGTTAGATTGTCCAGAAATGCGGATCTTTTTGTTGTTCTCAAACAATGAATCTCTTGAGGTTCCAAATTCGTATTTCAACTCTATGAGAAGTCTCATGGTCTTACATCTTTCCCGGGTACGTCTTACTCGCTCACTTTCGCCGTTTCATTCCTTGGAGATTTTATGCACTCTGTGTCTTCATGGTTGTTCGTTGGAGGATGTAGCTGTGATTGGCGAACTAAAAGGGCTACATATTCTCAGCTTTGAGAAATCTGAAATTGAACGATTACCAAAAGAAATTGGACATTTGGTGGAATTGAGGCAGTTAGATTTAAACCATTGCTCACGACTTAAGACAATTTACCCAGGAGTGCTTGGAAGTTTGATAAATTTAGAGGAGTTGTATATGGAGAGTAGCTTTAATCGATGGAATGCCACGGGGCAGACTCCACCAACTAATGCCATGCTTATTGAGTTGAACAACATGGAGAATCTCTGCACTTTGAATGCATCCATTCCCGATCCGAGTATGCTCCCAGAGAATCTGAATGTCGAGAAGTTAACCAAGTACAAAATCCAGATAGGTAATGTGCGGCACTGGTCAAATTTCAAAGGATCGAGATCATTGGAGTTCAAGTTGGATTTAACTACCAGTATTCTTCAAAAAGGATACATACAAACTTTATTAGGCAAAACTGACTATCTATATTTTGACGGACTAAACGGAATCGAGCAAAGTATTTGCGCGTTATCCCGGGAAGGCTTCCCAAAATTGAAGCATCTACACGTCAAGAATAGTCCCTCTGTCCATTACGTCCTCCGGCAACAGGTGACTTTTGATAAGAAGAATATACTATTTGTTAATCCTCAATATCTATTTCTTAATATTTGTCCATTTACTAACTAGATGTGACAGATTATAAACCTTCTTCATTTTCTTTTTTGTCAGTTCGTTTTCCTCCTAATTACCTTACCCAATCATGCCTTCTTTGGAATTAGATAGAGCAATCTTCTACGTCTCTTCATTGTGTCGAAGTCCAATTAATAGAATGAAATCCACGAAAATTTAGTTTGTGATAGGATTTGAGTAATTTTCAACTTACATGCTGCAAGTATACCCATATTAATAGTGTTTCACAGGGCAACAGCGAAGGGAGTTTAGAATTAGAATAATTCCATCATAACGTCATTTCAGAATCTTGTAAAACGGATTTGCTGAATTTAGTTTGCTAGCTTTGTTGTTATCTACAGAATACAATCTCTAGGTGATTTTGGTAAAAATCATACGAAGAATGGCCAAGGGGATTGGGTTCTCAAATAGAAGCAACGATGCTAATCTAATTGACGCATGTCTTTTTCCTATTGTGTATATCAATAAGGACTTAGTCACTGCACAGGTCCTATAAGTATAAAAGAACACAATTTCATGCATGTCAAGCATACAAAGTTGTTCAAAAGATATAGATATATTTTTCAGCACTCTTGGCATAACATATATAAATCTTCAACTTGTGCCAATATCTCGCAGCCGTAGGCATTGGTGAGCAACTTCCCGAAAAAACTGCACAAAATCTGGCATGTAGATATAAAGCAGTACATTTCTGCTTCCAAAGTTTGGTTATACAAACTATGGCTTATTGAGCATAGTTATGTGATGTTATCGTTAAATAGTCCTTTTCAAATAACTGACTAGGGAGGCTACGTGAATAAGGAAATATAAAGAAATTATCATTTCCTTCTTGTTTTATATGCTTGGGATATATTTGAAAGCCTACTATTTGTTTAGCTCTTTTCATGAAGTCAACCATCTTCTTAGTAATTTTTTGTATTAATCTCTGTTAAGTTCTTCGTGTTTTCCTTCCCTCATTTTTCTTTATTTATTTTGGAAATTTTCAACCTCATTTTAGTGCTTTTAGAGGCCAACGGATGATTTAACTAAAACAGATGCAAAAGAATTACAACTTTGTCGTGAAAAATCACATGTAACATGCAAACGGTAAAATGCACAAAAGGTTGAGATCTGCAGTAAATTCGAAGTGGAACGGACTCATCTAATAATTGCAAGTTTAGGAGGAAATGTGTGTTCCCCTCAAAGTTCATAAGTGGGTTAGGTAATTCCCCTGTAACTTTAATGCTCTTTTGTAGATAAATGAATGTTATATTGATGTAAAGTGGCATAATCTAAGAAAAAGTAAAAATGCAGGAGTGTCAAAATTAATGAGTGAAATAATGGAGAGAACTGTCTCAAGCACTACGTAATTGGAAATTAACGAATATGTAGTTGACGATTTTGATTATTAAAAAAAATGGTATTTAATGAATTTGTTAATTTCCGGTTATGAAGTGAGCTGCAATTGTAGATTTATGAAATATAGAATGGGATTTTGAGGATGGATGTTTGCGGCCTACTATGCATGTGCACCCATTGTCCACGACACACATGGATGGCCAACACGTCATCTTGCATCTTCTCTCGCTCCTCTTTACCACACGTTGAAGGGCAATTGTGGAAATTCCGCCTCTTCTTCACTCACAGTTGTTCTTCACAGTCTCCACGTGAAGAGAGAGAATCCGTGTTGGCCACAGACAATAGATAAAGGATGGCGGCAGACGATACTTAAGTCATTATGTGATCGGATAAGAAAAATATTTCACACAAAATCAAATGGGTTGGGAAAAGCCCAAGTGAGCTTAGGTGGGTGGCCTAGGCATCAACAGGAAGATAGCGGCAATAACTAAAATCTTATGACAATAATTTTTCCTTTGTGTAGTAGTAATTTACTTTCCAAAATTGATGATGTTCCTTAGGCAGGTAATAAATTAGACATACCTTCGGTAATTAAGATCATAAATCAAAATAATATACTTCCCGTGATTGCAATCTTGCCGTATTGATCATTTATTGCAATAAGGTACTTTCATTTGTTAGTAAAATGCCTATATCTTTAGCAATAACTTTCATTCTACAGCTTTTGTAATTTTTTATTCATGGTAGTAAATATCTCTTGGGAAATAGTGGTAACATAGCCTAAGAGGGAGTAGTTTATGTTATAATAAGTATTTTTACTTGAATATCTTTTTGCATTATGGATCACTGATTTTTGTAGTCATTGGGAAACCGAATGAATGCTATTTCTTCATCGCTGTAGATCATTTATTGTTAATAAACTAGAATTAAAATCTGAGTGTAATAACGTCCACAAGCGTATTGTAAATAAAAATGAAGTTCATTAATTTTTCTTTTGTGGTTGTAAAGTACGTTTTCGGATTGTCAATTAGCTTTTGTTTTACTGTAGAATTTTGTAGATGCAAAAATTATCCAAAAAATTGTAAAAATATTCTTCCGCAACCATTTATAATAACTAGCTATATGGCATATAGTTTCTTGCCCGTCTTTTATAACTGTGAATACGATTGCTAATGAATCTATCTGGTCAGGTTTCATTTTCATTCTTGGTGTCCTTGACAATGGGTGGACTTCCCAATCTAAAAGACATATTCGCCGAAGAATCTCTAGTTGGGTTGAGCAATCTCCAATTTCTTAAGGTGTCTTGGTGCAAGTCTCTCTCAACGGTTATCCACTCCACCTCACTGGCAAAGATACACAAGTTACAGACTTTAATAGTAGAATGTTGCGATTCGGTGCAAGAAATTTTTTGCCTTGACAAATTGGGCATCGGTGTGAATGTTGAGACTCTCACTGAGCTAAACACCATCAAGATAGAGAGATTACCGTGCTTGAGGCGCATATGGAGCAAGAATCCTTGTGGAATTATGAGATTCCAAAATATACAGAAATTAGAGGTGGGGAGCTGTAACAATCTTGAATTCCTATTCTTCCCATCCATGGTTCAATCTCTTGCACAATTGAGAGAACTAGAGGTACGGAATTGCAAGAAGATGGAGGCGATCATTATGGAGGAAGAAGGGTCGGGAATAGAAACATCAGAAACTCTAGTATTCTCGATGTTGACCAATTTGACCATTGAAAATTTGGAAAGTTTGACGTGCTTCTCCAGAACAAAGTGTAAGATTGATTTTTTTTTTTATATATCATGGAGGATCCTCTTGGATTAATTCATCCCTAGAATGCAAAAAATGACATTCTTTTCATCTAATGATAAATTAATGGCAGGTTCACGAAAGGCTTGCAGTGACAACCGCGTCAAATCTTGCTCTACTGCCCTCTTCAATCAAGAGGTATGTGATTAACGCTATGTCAATATGGTTAATATAAAAAAAAATCAGATGCAGTAAAACACTTGTCATCAATTTCATGTATCATATAGCACTTAGCAAGTTTACGTGCTGTGCATTTCACGTTGCCACATGACCCTATGTATAATTGTCAAGTTTCAATTTGCAACAATAACACTTTGATCAATCATGTCAAACTATTAAGAAATTATAAAAGAAGATATATGCATATGCATATCAGTAGTTATTATGCCATCCAGCTAAATAATTAAAATTAACAAATAAATAATTATGCTGGAGACAAATTGCCGAAGCCAACTTTCGTTAAAATTGATTGTATAATAAACCTTTGTCAACTAGAAGTCTGATCATGATAATCGGCTCCAGCACATGTAATTGAGAATTAATAAATATGAAGTCCGTAATTTAGGTTATTGTAACAACGATTAATGGCATTTAATGAATATGTTACTTTACCAGTTAGGAGAGTGAGCTCCTATCTTATGTTTACGAAGCATAGAATGCGGGTTTGAGAATGGATGTTTGCGGCCTACTAATCATGCACGTGCACCCATTGTCTACAACACGCATGGATGGCCCACACGTGTCATCTTACATCTTCTCTTGCTCCTTTACCACGCCCTGAAGGGCGATTGTGTAAATTCCGTCTCTTTATCCCTCGTTATTGCCCTCACAATCTCAACATGAAGAGAGAGATCAAGAATTTGGTAAAAAGAAGAAAAAACCAAAAAAAAAAAATAATGTGCCACGAGTCTAAGTATTGGTTTCGGCCGCAGACAATAAATAAAGGATGTCGGCAAACGATTTTTATGTTATTGAATAAAAGTATAGTTTTTTATTGTTTGTGATTGGATAAAATATAATATTTTACACAAAATGATTAGGTTTGGTCCAAACCATTTGGAGAAGCCCAATCAAAGCTTAGATGGGCGGCCCATGTGTCAACAGGAAGTTAATTGTGTTAACTAAACTTTCGTCACGGTAATTTTGCTTTGTGAAGTAGCAAATTACATTCCGAAGTTGTTAATATCCCTTGGGTAGATAGTAAATTAGACATACCTTCTGTAAGTAAGCTCTTATAGCATAATTATATAATTCTTGTGATTGCAATCTTGCCTTGTTGAGCATAGCTATGTGTTGTTATCGTCAAATGTTCCTTTTCAAATAATTAACTGGGGAAGCTACGTGGATAATGAAATATAAAGAAATTATCATTTCCTTCAGATTGTTTTATATGCTTGGGATATATTTGAAAGCCTACCATCTGTTTAGCTCTTTTCATGAAGTCAACCATCTTCTTAGTAATTTTTTGTCAATCTCTGTTAAGTTCTTTGCGTTTTTCTTCCCTCATTTTTCTTTATTTATTTTGGAAATTTTCATCCTCATTTTGGTGCTTTTAGAGGCCAATGGATGATTTAACTAAAATAGATGCAAAAGAATTACAACTTTATCGCGAAAAATCATATGTAACATGCAAACGGTAAAATGCACAAAAGCTTGATCTGCAGTAAATTCGAAGTGGAACGGACTCATGTAATAATTGAAAGTTTAGGAGGAAATGTGTGTTCCCCTCAAAGTTCATAAGTGGGTTAGGTAATTCCCCTGTAATTTTAATGCTCTTTTGTAGGTAAATGAATGTTATATTGATGTAAAGTGGCATAATTTAAGAATAAAAAATGAAGTTCATTAAGTTTTCCTTCGTGGTTGTAAAACACGTTTTCATATTGTCAATGAGCTTTTGTTTATCATAGAATTTTGCACAAGCAAAAATTAACCTAAATTTTGTAAATTTTCCTCCACAACCATTTATAATAACTTGCTATATAGCACGTAAGTTTCTTGCTTGTCTTTTGTAACTGTAAATAGTATTGCTAATGAATCTATCCGATCAGGTTTCGATCCCATCCTTGGAGTCCTTGAGAATGGATGGACTTCCCAATCTAGAAGACATATTTGCCGAAGAATCTCTAGTTGGGCTGAGCAATCTCCAATTTCTTAAGGTGTCTTCGTGCAAGTCTCTCTCAACAGTTATCCACTCCACCTCACTGGCAAAGATACACAAGTTACAGACTTTAACAGTAACAGATTGCGATTCGGTGCAAGAAATTTTTTACCTCGACAAATTGGGCATCGGTGTGAATGTTGAGACTCTCACTGAGCTAAACACCATCAAGATAGATAGATTACCATGCTTGAGGCGCATATGGAGCAAGAATCCTTGTGGAATTATGCGATTCCAAAATATAAAGAAATTAGAGGTGGATAACTGTGGCAATCTTGAGTTCCTATTCTTGACATCCATGGTTCATTCTTTTGCACAATTGAGAGAACTAAAGGTACGGAATTGCAAGAAGATGGAGGCGATCATTATGGAGGAAGAAGGGTCGGGAATAGAAACATCAAAAACTCTAGTATTCTCGATGTTGACCAGTTTGACCATTCAAAATTTGGAAAGTTTGACGTGCTTCTCCCGAACAAAGTGTAAGATTGATTTTTTTTTTTTGGATATATCATTGAAGATCCTCTTGGATTAATTCATCCCTAGAATGCAAAAAATGACATTCTTTTCATCTAATAAAACATTAATGGCAGGTTCACTAGACGCTCGGAGTGACAACCGCATCGAATCGTGCTCTACTGCCCTCTTCAATCAAGAGGTACGTGATTCAACGTTACGTCAGTATGGTACATATATATTAAAAAAATCAATAGAGTAAGACACTTGTCATCAATTTCACGTGTTATATAGCACTTTGGAAGTTCACATGTTGTGCATTTCAAGTTGCCACATAACGCTATGTATAATTGTCAAGTTTCAATTCGCAACAATAGTACTTTGATCAATTATGGCAAACTATTAAAAAATTATAGAAGATATATGCATATCAGTAGTTATTATGTCAGCCAGCTAAATAATTAAAATTAACAAGTAAATAACTATACTAGAGACAAATTGCCAAAGCCCACTTCCTTTAAAACTGATTTTATAATAAACCTTTGTCACCTATAAGTCCGATCAAGATAATCGGCTCAAGCGCATGTAATTGAAAATTAATAAATATGAAGTTCGTAATTTAGATTATTGTAATGACAATTAATGGCATTTAATGAATATGTTACTTTACCAGTTAGGAAAGTGAGCTCCTAATCCTATGAAGCATAGAGTGCGAGTTTGAGAATGGATGTTTGCAGCCTACTAATTATACACGTGCACCCATTGTCTACGACATGCATGGATGGCCCACACGTGTCATCTTACATCTTCTCTCGCTCCTTTACCACACCCTGAAGGGCCATTGTGTAAATTCCATCTCTTCTTCACTCGTTATTTTGCCCTTACAATCTCAACGTGAAGAGAGAAAAAGAGAATTTGGTAAAAAGAAGAAAAAAACACAAAAATGTTAATGTGCCAGGAGTCTTAAGTATTCACGTCGGCCGCAGACAATAAATAAAGGATAGCGGCAAACGATCTTTATGTTATTGGATAAAAAGTACAGTACTTTATTGTATGTGATCGGATAAAATATAATATGTTACACACCTAAATTGATTGATTAGGTTTGGTCCAAATGTTGTGGACAAGCCCAAGCAAGCTTAGATGGGCGACCCGTGTGTCAACAGGAAGTTAATTGTGTTAACTAAACTTTCATCACGGTAATTTCCCTTTGTGAGTAGTAAATTACTTTCTGAAATTGTTAATATCCCTTGGGTAGATAGTAAATTAGACATACCTTCTGTAACTAAGCTCTTACAGCAAAATCATATAATTCTCATGATTGCAATCTTGCCTTGTTGAGCATAGTTATGTGATGTTATCGTCAAATAATCCTTTTCAAATAACTGACTGGGGAGGCTACGTGGATTATGCAATATAAAAAAATTATCATTTTCTTCATATTGATTTATATGCTTGGGATATATTTGAAAGCCTACTATCTGTTTAGCTCTTTTCATAAAGTCAACCATCTTCTTAGTAAGTTTTTGTCTTAATCTCTGTTAAGTTCTTTGCGTTTTTCTTCCCTCATTTTTCTTTATTTATTTTGGAAATTTTCAACCTCGTTTTGGTGCCTTTAGAGGCCAACGGATGATTTAACTAAAACAGATGCAAAAGAATTACAACTTTATCGTGAAAAATCACATGTAACATGCAAAGGGTAAAATGCACAAAAGGTTGAGATCTGCATTCTGCAGTAAATTCGAAGTGGAACGGACTCATGCAATAATTGAAAGTTTAGGAGGAAATGCTCTTTTGCAGGTAAATGAATGTTATATTGATGTAAAGTAGCATAATTTAAGAATAAGGAAAAATGCAGGAGTGTGAAAATTAATGAGTGAAATAATGGAGAAAGAGAGGAGGAAAAGGCAATTAATAATGAGTGCCTTGTTGATAGAGGAGTTCGAAGATTGTCGTCTAGGCAATATGGCCAAAAATAGATCTAAGAGTACTCCATGACAGTACTTTCAATTATATGTATCTTTGTAATCAATGTAAAAGATGATAAATATGTTTGGGGAAGTCTCATGGGAGTCAATTGAGTCCTTAGAATCTTATTTGGACGAGTCCGTGATATATTGAAGTACATGCAAGCCAAGTTCTAATGTTAGTGTTGTTGACAAATTTCATCGATCCACATGGTAGCATTTTATCTTTTGTGAAGTTAGTACTGATATTGACGTAAATCAAGGGAATGTACGTAGGTTCGGTCCGCTGAAAAGTAACTCCCGAATTCTATGTTAAGCGGTGAAAAATCATTGTCATTTTCCCATGCTTTATTCCTTTATTATGATTAAAATTGTGATCTTAATTGATGGAAGATTAAAATGAAACGATCTTAACGGAAATGCTTAATTTGAAGCATTATTCCAAGGTGTAGTCTAGGCTTGAGCACATGAAACGACAATCAAGAGACGATAGATCTTAATATTTTAACAAGAAAAATTATTGATTTTGTATAATAAACCTTTGTCATCCAGAAATCCGATGGAGAGAACTATCTCGAGCACTGCGTAATTGGAAATTAATGAATATGAAGTTGACAATTTAGATAATTACAAAAATTAATGGCATTTAATGAATATGTTAATTTCCGGTTATGAAGGGAGCTGCAGTTGTAGATTCATGAAGTATAGAATGGGACTTTGAGGATTGATGTCTACGGCCTACTATGCACGTGCACCCATTGTCCACGACACACATGGATGGCCAACACGTGTCATCTTGCATCTTCTCTCGCTCCTTACCACACGTTGAAGGGCGATTGTGCAAATTCCATCTCTTCTTCACTCACAGTTGCCCTTGCAGTCTCGACATGAAGAGAGAGAATTCGTGTTGGCCATAGACAATAGATAAAGGATGGCAGCAGACGATAATTATGTCATTATGTGATCGTATAAGAAATATATTTCACACAAAATCGATTGGGTTGGGAAAAGCCCAAGCGAGCTTAGGTGGGTGGCCCGGGCATCAACAGGAAGATAGTGGCAATAACTAAAATCTTATGACAATAATTTTCCTTGGTGAAGTAGTAAATTACCTTACAAAATTGCTAATGTTCCTTAGGGAGGTAGTAAATTAGACATACCTTCGGTAACTAAGATCTTATAGCAAAATAATATACTTCTCGTGATTGCAATCTTGCTGAATTGATCATTTATTGCAATAAGATACTTTCATTTGTTAGTAAATTACCTATTTCGCAATAACTTTCGTTCTACAGTTTTTGTAATTTTTTTTTCATGGGAGCAAATATCTCTCGCGAGATAGTGGTAACATAGCCTAAGGGGGAGCAGTTTATGTTATAGGAAGTAATTTTACTTGAATATATTGTTGCATTATGGATCACTAATTTTCGTAGTCATTAGGAAACCGAATGAATGCTATTTCTTCATCATTGTAGATCCCTTCTTGTTAATAAACTAGAAATAAAATCTGAGTGTAACAACATCCACAAGCATATTGTACATAAAAACAAAGTTCATTAATTTTTCTTTTGTGGTTGTAAAGTATGTTTTTGGATTGTCAATTAGCGTTTGTTTATAGTAGAATTTTGTAGATGCAAAAATTATCCTAAAATTTGTTAAAATTTTCTTCAGCACCATTTATAATAACTGGCTATATGGCACGCAGTTTCTTGCTCGTCTTTTATAACTGTAAATACGATTGCTAATGAATCTATTCGATCAGTTTTCATTCTCATTCTTGGAGTCCTTGACAATGGATGGACTTCCCAATCTAGAAGATATATTTGCCAAAGAATCTCCATTGGAGCTGAGCAATCTCCAATTTCTTAAGGTGTCTTCGTGCAAATCTCTCTCAACGGTTATTAACTCCACATCACTGGTAAAGCTACCCAAGCTACAAACTTTAACAGTAGAAGCTTGCAATTCGGTGGAAGAAATTTTTTCCCTCGACGAACTAGGCTTCGGTGTGAATGTTGAGACTCTCACTAAGCTAAACACCATCGAGATAGAGAGATTACCATGCTTGAGGCGCATATGGAGCAAGAATCCTTGTGGAATTATGAGATTCCAAAATATAAAGAAATTAGGGGTGAAGAGTTGTAACAATCTTGAGTTCCTATTCTTCCCATCCATGGTTCAATCTCTTGCACAATTGAGAGAACTAGAGGTACGGAATTGCAAGAAGATGGAGGCGATCATTATGGAGGAAGAAGGGTTGGGAATAGAAACATCAAAAACTCTAGTATTCTCGATGTTGACCAGTTTGACCATTCAAAATTTGGAAAGTTTGACGTGCTTCTCCCGAACAAAGTGTAAGATTGATTTTTTTTTTTGATATATCATTGAAGATCCTCTTGGATTAATTCATCCCTAGAATGCAAAAAATGACATTCTTTTCATCTAATAAAAACTTAATGGCAGGTTCACTAGAGGCTCGGAGTGACAACCGCATCAAATCGTGCTCTACTGCCCTCTTCAATCAAGAGGTACGTGATCAACGTTACGTCAGTATGGTAAATATATAAAAAAAATATAAATAGAGTAAGACGCTTGTCATCAATTTCACGTGTTATATAGCACTTGGGAAGTTTACATGCTGTGCATTTCAAGTTGCCACATGACCCTATGTATAATTGTCAAGTTTCAATTCGCAACATTAATACTTTGACCAATTATAGCAAACTATTAAAAAATTCTAGAAGATATATGCATCAGTAGTTATTATGTCAGCCAGCTAAATAATTAAAATTAACAAATAAATAATTATACTTGAGACAAATTGCCAAAGCCCATTTTCGTTAAAATTGATTGTATAATAAACCTTTGTCACCTAGAATTCGGATCAATATAATCTGCTCAAGCACATGTAATTGAAAATTAGTAAATATGAAGTTTGTAATTTAGATTATTGTAACAACAATTAATGGCATTTAATGAATATGTTACTTTACTAGTTAGGAAAGTGAGCTCCTATCTTATATTTACGAAGCATAGAATGGGAGTTTGAGGATGGGTGTTTGCGGCCTACACACGTGCACCCATTGTCTACGACACGCTTGGATGGCCTACACATGTCATCTTACATCTTTTCTCGCTTCTTTACCACACCCTGAAGGGCGATTGTGTAAACTTCGTCTCTTTATCCCTTGTTATTGCCCTCACAATCTCAACATGAAGAGAGAGAACAAGAATTTTGGTAGAAAGAAGAAAAAACACACAAAAAAAAAATTAACGTGCCACTAGTCTAACTATTCGAGTCGGCCGTAGACAATAGATAAGGGATGGCGGCAAACGATCTTTATGTTATTAGTTTAAAAATATAGTACTTTATTTTCTGTGATTGGATAAGATATAATATTTTACACATAAATTAATTAAGTTTGGTCCAAACCATTTGGACAAGCCCAAGCAAAGCTTAGATGGACGGCCCATGTGTCAACCGGAAGTTAATTGTGTTCACTAAATTTTTGTCACGGTAATTTTCCTTTTTGAAGTAGTAAATTACTTTCCGAAGTTGTTAATGTCCCTTGGGTAGATAGTAAATTAGACATACCTTCTGTAACTAAGCTCTTATAGCAAAATCATATAATTCTCGTGATTGCAATCTTGCCTTGTTGATCACTTAATAAGACATTTTCATATGCTAGTAAATTGCCTATGTCTTTCGCAATAATTTTCATTTTACAGTTTTTATAATTTTTTTATGGTATTAATATCTATCTCGAGATAGTACATTACTTTTAGTAATTATCCAATAAAATGAGTGATGTATCCTTAGAGTATTAACATAACCTTAAGAAGGAGCAAGTTATGTCATAGGAAATTATTTACCTTGGTTGTACTTACTTTTGCTTTATAGATCACTAATTGTAGTCATTAGGAAACCGAATTATTGCTATTTCTTGATCACTACAAATCCCTTATTGTTAATAAATTTAAAATAAAATCTAAACGTAATAAGATCCACAAGTGTATATTGTAAATAAAAATCACTAAATCTTCCTTTGTGGTTGTAAAAAAACGTTTTTGAATTGTCAATTAGCTTTTGTTTATCATAGAATTTTGTATATGCAAAAATTATCCTAAAATTTGTAAAAGTTTCTTCCGCAACCATTTACAATAACAAGCTATATGTAATTTTCTTGCTTGTCTTTTGTAACTATAGATACTGTTGCTAATGAATCTATCCGTCAGGTTTCAATCCCATCCTTAGAGTCCTTGACAATAAGTGAACTTCCCAATCTAGAAGATATATTCGCCGAAGAATCTCTAGTGGGGCTGAGCAATCTCCAATTTCTAAGTGTGTATTCATGCAAGTCTCTCTCAACGGTTATCCACTCTGCCTCACTGGTAAAACTACACAAGTTACAGACTTTAACGGTAGGATTTTGCGATTCGGTGCAAGAAATTTTTTGCCTTGATGAACAAGGCGCCGGTGTGAATGTTGATACTCTCATTGAGCTAAACACCATTAATATATGGAGTTTACCAAGCTTGAGATGCATATGGAGCGAGAATCCTTGTGGAATTCTAAAATTCCTTAATTTAAAGGAATTAAAGGTGGCTAGCTGTGGCAATCTTGAGTTTTTGTTCTTGCCATCCATGGTTCAATCTCTCGCACAATTGAGAGAACTTGAGGTATATAAATGCAAGAGGATGGAGGTGATCATTATGGAGGAAGAAGGGTCGGGAATAGAAACATCGGAACCTCTAGTATTCTCAATGTTGACTAATTTGACCATTAAATATTTGGAAAGTTTGACATGCTTCTCCTGCACAAAGTGTAAGTTTGATTCTTTTTTTAGATATTATCATTGAAGATCCTCTTGGATTAATTCATCCCTGCGATGCAAAAGATGACATTCTTTTCATCTAATAAAAAATTAATGGCAGGTCCACGAGAGGCTCGTGATGAGGACTGCGTCAAATCGTGCTCTACTATCCTCTTCAATCAAGAGGTATGTGATCAACGCTTTGTCAATACGGTAAATATAACAAAAATCTGATGGAGTAAGATGCTTGTCATCAGTTTCATGCACTATATAGCACTTTGAAAGTTTACGTGCTGTGCGTTTTAAGTTGCCACATGACCCAACTTATGATTGTCAAGTTTCAATTCACGCCAATGACTGTTCGATCAATTACATCAAACTAATAAGAAATTATAAAATAAGATATATGCATAGCAATGATTTTGATGCCAGCTAGCTAAATAATTTAAAATTAACAAACAAATAATTATACCAGTATTGCCAAAGCTCACTTTCGTTAAAATTGATTGTGTTCCACGTAATCACTACACCGTAAAATCTGGATAAGTCGAGGTAGAGTTACTGTTCAAATTGTGATTTTAAACTGGAATGAAGAATTTAAAGTAGTCACTATGTATACGAAAGTTGGGTAATTAATCTTGAATGAGCTCAATTGTTAACTCTCAAAATATGGATTTAATGACCTAAGGCAATAAATTTTCATTTCTTTCTAATGTATGCATTTTGACCAAAAATTTGAAATTTTCCAGCGTATTATCTATGGCAAACATGTGGCCAATTTTCTAAACATGTCCAAGTCATCAACAAAAATCTACATAAATATATTATTACAAAGTGCTCTTCATTAATGTCCTTAATGACTATCACTTAAACTTTTTATTTGCAAGAGGATTTTTATCTTTGCAATTGGAACTTCTCTTGTGCGTTCCATTCTATTTCTTCCAACGATAATTCCTCGTTCTCTTAGGTGGTTGTCTTGTTCGATGTCACTAGTTTTAATGATTAGGGTTGCAAATTAGCAATGTAACTGTTCCGATGATATTTTCTTATTATGAGATTTGTAACTTTCTCTCTACATTACGACAATATTGCATGTTATGTATAAAATGACATTGTGTCATATAACAATGACAATTGGGAATTTTTATATATCATTAAAATCCCTACGTTTTTCATAATGCAGGTTAAGATTTTTTCTTTTTGCTTTTCAAATAGAGGGAGACCATGTGAAATGAGATACAATTTACTTAATTGTTGTATTAAAATACATATTCGATTTTAAATAAATGAAAATTTTGACGCCCGTACAACACGCGACAATGCTGCTAATTACCTAGTAATTAGAGAAAGAGGAATGATGCAAAAGTAGTTTCTCAACTTCTGCCAGGTATTCGTCCAAAAAAAAAAAAAAACTTCTGCCAAGTATTCAGGGAAGTATTTTGAGCATTCCGAAGCTTCTGCGTTGGCATCTTTCTTCCAAACATAACTAAATTCGAGGACTCTCTAGACTTAACTAAATATGAGTACTTTCTATCAAAAACAGGATCGACTAGTTGGCTGTTTATGTTCGTTAGATAACACTATATTTTTACTAGAAAATATATTTATAAGTTTGTATCAGATTGCGTCATTTTCAGATTTGTCACATTACCATTTTTGAACATGTTAATTTGTGTAAGAAATTATCAACACTTTCAATTTTTACATATATATTTTTTTATAAAATTCTACTAGTTATCATGGCCATGTATAATTGTTCATGGGTGCTTTGAACACCTTGGTAAACACAAATAGCATTAGTCAAGTGATTGAAGAAAAAAAAACAAAGAACATGTTGCCTTCTTATTTATATGATAGAAATGTTTGGTAGATCATCAGGTAAATTACCCACATCTCCATTATCCTCTTTTAGAATCAATATTTTTGAAGTCATTTAGAACAATCAAGATATCATCAAGGTGAACTAAAAAGAAATTCTAAATATTTGATAGTTTTATCACAACATAGACGCTATTAAGTAGTAAGGCCATCAAGAAGTAAACATAATTGCATTGAGAGAACAAAGGGATAAAAAAAGAAAGAAAGAGAACCAAAGGGTAGTGGAAGGACGTTTCAATGGAAAATGAAATAAGGCAGTTAACAGGCGGATTCGCTTTGACTTAACCAAAGGGCAATTTAGGCTGTTCACTAAAAAGAATGCTTATGCGGCCAAACAGTATGTGAAAATGGGCCCCTCATGAGGACTGATAAGTCGACTTGATTAGATATTTTTTTAATATTCTTTGTTAGCAGTTTTTTCAATAATTGGATCATCCAATGAGGAAAAATGAATTTTAAAAGGAAGATGCGATCAATTAAGTCTGTTGAGCTCTTTTTATTAAATTTGGTCTGAGCAATTCCGTTGTTCATTGTTATATTTTAGCCGTATTTCTTAATTGCTTTATGGTGACATATATGAGTTGCAATCTCTTATTTATTATTTCATTGGAGATAGTTTCCATTAATATGGTTGAACATCTCTTATGATGCCTAAATGATTTCCAAAAACTTTCCGATGTTCACAAGAAAACTCAAGATCTCAATAATTTCACATGCACCGCTTGGACATTGCAAGCACGTGCAGGAAAGCAATTCAAAAAAAAAAACTGATGTGAAAGTGAGCCACAAAGTTGAAGATAGTACGGTGATTAATACACTAATTTTGAAATTATCCAAAATGAAACATAAAACTACTTTTAGTAAAGTGAAAGAGAAAAATTACTAGTATAGATCGCGATTACTTCATTGAAGTAGCGTTGTTATCATGGAGAGACAACACACCCAACAATGCCAAAGTTAGGGCTCATCAAGATTAGGGAATATCCATTTTCTCTTTTTATCTCCAGATATTTCATATTGCCTTTGAAGTTTGACTTTTCCTTTAAATATACGGGGAGACTAATATTTGTCAAAACTATAGACGAAAAAGCTTTGTTTGTCTTGTTGTTTTGTGTAAACTGTGCATTCTTCTAGTATGACCTTTGCAAGATGAGGATCCATTCACAAACGCATCTACTGAGCAAAATCGATAAACCAAGATTGTTAGAACCACCACTTCTTCCATTGTAATTTTTCTTTACCACAATTAAGAAACTCAAAATTTGATTTCAAGATTGGGGGGAGAAGCTACTTCCACATTGCACCTTTTAATAATTGATTAGTTGCCTTCTTAATCTCAGTCTCTCCATCGTTTTTCTATCTCATTCTAGCACTTGTCCTCAATCTCTTGCAATAGAACTTTATGAGTTTTTTTTTTTATCTAATAGAATTATTAATTTCATGAGTGAATATCGCAGATTGCATTTCCTAGCTTGGAGACATTAGACATCTGTCGTGTGGATAAGATTGAGATGCTATGGGACAATCAAGTCGCTGCGGATTCTTTCCGTAAACTAAAATCGCTTAGTGTTAATTATTGCAAGAAGCTAGTGAACATTATCCCTTCTTGCATTCTTGGACGGCTCAGGAGCCTGGAAAGTTTGGAGGTGACGTCATGTGGTTCGCTTGAAGTTGTTTTCAAAATTCAGCCATTGAGTCCTCCAGATGGAGATCCCGTTGCTCATTTTCCGTTGAAGAAGCTGCAGTTAGATGACTTACCGAAGCTAAAGTGTGTATGGGATAAGGAAATCCACAGTCGAGTCAAATTCCAGTTTCTACGTTCTGTTACCGTATCCAAATGCAAGAGCCTCACTGCACTATTTCCGACCTCCGTAGCCGTACAACTAACCCACCTTGAGGAGTTGAGGATTTATGATTGTGGCATTGTGGAAGTCATCGAGAAGGAAGGACTCGTTGCAAGGGAGGTGTTCCCAAGGTTAACCTCCCTCAAGCTTGAGCATCTAGCAGAGTTGACATGCATCTACGCAAGAACACATGCTTTACACTGGCCCGCATTGAAGACTTTGGAGATGGATGGTTGTGACAAAGTGGAGATACTTGCTTCGCAGCCTGAAAATGAGATGCCAGTTCATAGACAGCCTTTCTTCTTAATAGAAAAGGTACGACTCAAAATTATTTGTTTTGCTTTGATGTTGAATATTGGAGTGGCTATACATAAGAAGATATACAAGTACTACTCTCCTTGAATCCATAGAACTATTTCAACATGGAAACATCGTGTGTTCGTCTAGTATTGAATGAATGTTTATGTAAAAGTGGGATGTCATGCATAACCGTTGATTTTGAGAAAAAAAGGTTTAGGCTAATTCTGATGGTTCAGCACTCTCTTAAACACCATGGAGATTTAAAATACGTGGTATGTAGTTTGATCTTACCGAGGTGCAAGGGCGCTACCTTTGGACTATCTAAAGGCAGTTGATTTTATGCTAAAACATTTTTGTCGACATTAATATATAAAATTTATGTAATTGTGACTACAATTGATGGAGAAGTTATTTTCACTGGGGACGTATCTCTAGAAAAAGGATTGTAGGGATTTACCTGAGTTCAAATATGGGTACAAGTCAAATATAAAAGATTTGTAATAACACGTCTATTGCACGAGAGCCAATTTCCTTCCATTTGAATCGCATGAGACTCAATACCTTATAATGCAGTTATTATGCAGGATATGCAGGACTTATACCATAACATATGTATATTGTTTTAACTAAGCTGATTTTAGATCTGACTTGACTAATATCTTAGGGTGCATTTCCAAATCTGGAAGAGTTAAAATTGGATTTGTGTGGACGGATGGAGATATGGCATGAGCATTTTCATGATGGAGAATTCTTCTGCAAGCTTAGAGTTCTCAAGCTTTATCATCTCTCGGAGGAATCTATAATATCCACACGTAACTTTGTTCAAAGTTTAACCAACTTAGAAGAGTTGGTTGTATATGAATCTTATCTAGAAAAGCTGAGCACAATTATGGGAGCCAAAGAAGGCGCAAGTCTTGAGGGAAAAGTAATATTACCATTATCAAGGTTTTTTCAACACCTTAAGACTCTAGATGTGTCATGTTGTGATGAGTTATCCAACATGTTCACACCGACCATAGCTGGAAATTTGGTGGAACTCACAAAATTGAGGATAAGAAACTGTAAAATGTTGACAGAAGTCATTCGTGACGGGGGAGGTGAGGAGGGCCTTGTGGTGGCTTTCAATCAATTGAAGTATATGGAGCTTGATGGGTTGACAAAGTTGAGATGCTTCAGCTCGATCAGATACACTCTGAAGTTCCCTCTCTTAGAAGATGTCATTGTGAGCAAATGTCCCAACATGAAGTTCTTCTCCGAGGGACTAATAGAGGCGCCAAAGCTAGAGAAAGTACGAGGGTCAAAAGAAACTTGGTTTTCGAAGGAAAACCTTAACATCATCATCCAAAATATGTTTGAAGAAATGGTATGCATTAGTAACCAAATTTATCTACAATTGAATGGTGATGATTTCTAATAGGGTAATTGCTTTTTGCTAACCAGAATTTTTACGTTTATTGATGATTTTTTTACAGGCTGCGATGTCTCAAGTAGAGAGTATGCTGCTATCTGAATTCCCCGAGTTAATTGGAAAATGGCACAGTAAACTTAGTCCCATCAATTCATCTTGGCAATTAAAATCACTGACGGTGGATAAATGTCCATTTACTAGTGCAATTTCATCTGGATTGATGCTTCTTTTAAAAAATATGAAAAGATTGCAAGTGTGCGATTGCGAGTCTCTAAAAGAAATATTTGACCTTGAAGGGTTGGGGGATGTGAGCAACACTCGGGTGCTTCCTTGCTTCAATACTTTGGACCTGGTCAATCTACCAGAGTTGAGGCAACTATGGAACAAAGATCTTCAAGGATCGCTGACCTACGATTGTCTTCACCATCTCACCCTTTATCATTGCAGCGACTTGAGACATGCTTTTGCTCCATCGATGGCTCGGTGCCTTCCCCAACTATGGTCAATTAAAATAAAGGAGTGTGGTCAGATGGAAGGTGTGATCGCAGAGGAAGAAGCGCAGGGAAGCGCAGTGGAGAATATTATATTCCCGCGGCTTTTGAGGATAGAGCTGGAATGCTTGCCCAATTTGACGAGCTTCCTCTCGGGGAAGAATCAAACGCTGGAATGCCCTTTCTTAAGATGGTTGACCATTGCCCACTGCCCCAAGATGCGTTGTTGGATCGGACAATCCTTGATGGAGATTGACCAGAGTAGTCCTCCACTTTTCACTCCACCGGTCAGTCTCCTTTTTTCTTTATCCAACGCTTTTGATTTTTAGTTGAATCATCTTTTCAAATGGGAGTCCCAACGAAATGCCACGGAATTTGGAAGCAGAATGGTGCTTTGCACGCATCGCATGAAAAAATTTCAGTTCCAGTGCAATGCAACATTCACTTCTTTTTTTTATCCTTCTTTTAATTTTGCTCCCGAAATCCTCAACACACGGCATAAATCAAGGATACCGACTAAAACTTCAAAATTGTGAACCCATTCGCAAATCAGTCAAAACTTAAATCTTCCCAATCACTGAAATCACGAATCGAGAATTAGTTTTCTCGAAAAATGTCAACTGAAAACCAATTGCACGTCCTACCTGGAGGAAATAAATCAAAGAATGGTTACCTTACAAGCTAATTGCAAGCGACTTTTTGTTTTTTATTATTCAAAATTGAGGGAACTTTCCTGGACATCATCACGGCAACTTTCCAGAAATTAGAGGGAGGAGTCGTTGCCAGCATTAAATGTCTATTAAGCCAATTTAAAGTCAATGTTCATTGTACTATCGATCGTAAATTGTATTTGGGAGCGGTTGCCTGTCCAAGTAGAAGAATAACGAAATTTATGTACACATCGAAGAATAAACGTCAATTTTCAAAATTTACTATCGCTGTATTCGGTGAACCCAAGCAAATATCTTAACCGAATCTGTTTTATTCTTCATCATTTCTTTAAACGGCAATAACTCCGGTTAGTCTTTCTTTTTTGCATCTCTCCTTTTCTGTTACGGATTCTTTACAGGTTTTAATTATTGCTTTTTCTTTTCTTTTTCTTTTTTCTGACCGAAGAAATGCTTTGAGTTTTATGTTACTCGAATGCTTTTGCCCCCTTTTTTTTGTCATAACTAGCATCCAAAACTTTTGTTTACTCCGTAAAGTTAAGAGTTACTACTAGTTGTGCATTTACTGTTAGTGTCATTAACATGTCGTATGTGAGTTGTCATATAATAACATATATCCCCCACATTGTTAAAATACTTAAAAAAGCCATCATAATACTCATTTTAGAATACCAATAGATAGAGAAGTATGAAACTAGTCACCCGATTTTCTGTTAGTGCAAGTTGCAATCACGTTATTTCATCTATTTGCCAAATATAAGGTATCCCCCAGATTTTTTTAAAGAATTCAAAAATTAGTCATTATCCTCAATGTATAATATCAATATAGATCTCGGAAAGTATGGTAATAATCATTCTATTATTTGGTGGCGATAAGTCATAATTGCATTAATGTTATTAAACCAAATAAAAAATGTTAATACTCGCTTCTCAGTGGACAAGTCATAAGAGCTTATAACGTCATTGATTTTTGCAAACAAACATAATGTGTTCATAGGGATCATTTGACTAAGGTGGATGCCTTGGTGGGCCATCTGCTACTTATATGATAAACTTGTCTGTTTAAAGTTTATCATGGTCTGTGGACTTAGGGAACTTTGGAAATATGTATTTGGTTATTGAGATTGTAGCACGTGTGATTTAATTTATTTTATCATAATGAAATGAAAATTCCAAACGGGCTCTTTGATGGACAATTTGTAGCAGTTCACACAATGGTTCCGTTCTTATTATTATCATAATTTACTTTGGCATAACATGTTTCATTCGTTCACGAAGACTAATTGCATTTGCCTATGGATCCTCACTTGTATAAAAAAATTGCCTTAAATATGAAATTTTTAGGAGATTGCAAAAGTATTCAGTTCGTGTTTAAGGATGTAATTGTGTTCTTTGGATCTTTAACTCAACGAAAAATAATTTCCATCTTTGTTTGTGCATGAATATTAACAGGTGGTACGGACCATTAGTTGATTTATTTTCTTGCATCGCATTTCGTGCTCATTCCAATGCAATATACTTGGCCATAGTCATTATTCAATCGAAATGAAAGCCTCCAGCAACACCTCCATATCACTAACAAGTTATGGAATATTATGATTTGTGAGAGGAAGGGAAGTTTGGTAATTCTTTCTTTGAGATCATAACTAAAAATGTTATCAAATTTATTGTGTCGTTTTTTCAATATGGCAGGTACACTTCCCTCGTCTTCGGTCGATAGATCTCTCCCACATGGACAATTTAAGCCAAGTATGGACCACCAGTCCTCAGGATACTCTCACTTTTGAATTTTTACGGATTGTGAAGGTTGAGAATTGTAAGAACCTTGAGAATCTGTTTCCGCATTGGGTGGCAACAAGTCTAATCAAACTTGAGAATCTTCGAGTGGAGTCTTGTGGGCTCGAGGAAATAGTCGCGAGTGGAGATGACACTTCAGACTCTACTACAGGAGAATTTCTTTTCCCGCAACTCACTTCTTTGATGTTCAATGATATGCCACAACTCAAGAGCTTCTGCACCAAATTGTCCACTTTAAACTGGCCACGCTTGAAAGAACTATGGGTGACTCATTGTGACAAATTGAGCATGTTGTCCTTTGCAGCATCCATGAACAAGGGTGCTCAGAGAGAGGATCAACACGACCTTTCAGACCATGAAGCACACTTCCCGTTTGAGATGGTATGAGTGCAACTACTCTTCCTCTTTTTCTTCTTTATTCTTTTATTCACCCACCATATCTCATGTGCACTACATAGTCATAGCATATTATGATATATTAAAGATATGAGCCCCTTACCTATGAGTTCGCTAACAACATAAGATATTTCTAACATCTTTAAGCACACTTTCCATATGTGGACACCCAAAATGTTTTTAGTAACCCTATTAGTGCATCTCGCCACCTAAAATTTCAATGAACTACATATTTTTGTTGATAGAACAAGATATTCCAATAAAAAATGAATTTGGTCAAGGTAGTCACCGTATTGACCTCTAATTTTAAAAGCTCTCATAAAAACTTTGATGTGGATTAAGAATGTGAATTTCCTATGGACAAAATTGAGAATCGAGTGCTGGCAAATAGCAATTCCTTCTCAAATCGTAGCTGGATGACCATCTTTGTTCTGATTTTTTTGGGTAAAATGGAATTTTTTTTTTGTTTTGTTTGATCATTCCTATGCCGACACAATTCTTTCCCTTTCTATCTTATCATAATAATATGGGTCCACAGCCAACCCTTGTTGGTGCATGGTGGAGCGTTTAATTACACTTTGCATTTTATAGCATGACTTTAGAAGTTTGAGACTTGTATGCAGGGCTCGATTAATGAATTGTAATAAAAGAGCCACCTTCCATGGGAGTTGACCCACTTAGGTTCACCTCTCAAAGCACACAATTTATTGCCAAATCTTGTTGAATTTACTTCTCTCATTTTGTATTGGTATTTTTGCAGGGCATTCCCGAGAGATTTTCATTAGTTAATGAGGATATTCAGATGATACATAATGGAAAATTTTCTGATGACATCTTTGGCAAGCTACAAGCGCTAATATTGGCATGCTTTCATGATGAAAATGCCGTCTTTCCTTCCAGATTCCTCCTACAGAGATGTCAAAACCTACAAAGCGTTGAGGTCTTCTGTAGTTCTTTTGAAGATATTTTCCCTGATGAAGGGCTTATTGATGAGGGAAAACATCTGGTGTTTGAAAATTTGAAAGAACTTAAACTAAGCAAGTTACACAACCTAAAGCATGTCTGGAGAGAAGATTCTTTAGTTTCAAAAATTCTTCAGAGCATTGAAACGTTTGAGATTTGGGACTGTCCTGGTCTGACGACATTATTCCCAACCGTGACATCCTTTCAGAATTTGAAGAAGTTAGTGGTGAAAAATTCCTCTGGATTGATAAATCTAATAACGGTTTCAGCGGTCATGAATTTGGCGCATCTCACTGAGTTGACTATAATAGGATGTGAGAGAATGAAAGAAGTTGTGGAAGATGATGAAAACGGAGAAGAAAAAGTGATTTTTTTTAGGAAACTAGAAAGATTAACACTCCAACAACTCCCAAGCCTGGAATGCTTCTCCTCTACCACAAGTTGCAGCTTTAGGTTTCCATTCTTGCGGAATATTGAAGTGGAAGAGTGTCCGAAAATGAAGATCTTTTCAAAGGTTAGGCTAAGCACACCAAATCTAATGGTTGTGAGACTGTTTAGATACAAGTGGGAATGGAATTGGGAGGGTGGTGATCTCAATACAACCATACAAAAGTTATCAGCATAATTGGTAAGATCGAATTAATGTCATTCTCATCGTATTTATTTCCATTGCCTCTGCTTCTCAAATGGTCCAATAGCTGAAGCACCACAACTTCTAAACTTTCCATCTATTCAGCTTGTCCAATCACTGATGAAGGGAAGGACGGACACTACAAGCGGTATGGAGATCTAGAAGTTACTGAGACACAATCAAAGATCGAGATGAAGTAAATTTGCAATCGAGGTAAGTAATTCTATTTCCAATTTTCCCCTTTTCTCACTAATAAAATCACAGTTTTCCAAAAGAAAGATTTTTTTTGGGGTGGGGGGGAAGCTGCGGGCGATGGATGACGACATGATTTTCTCGCCATTTTTCCAGCTCAGTATTACTTTTTGCCTTAAACTCTCTTCTCATTCAAGCGAATGAACAGGTAGATCCGTTCTTTTCTCCTCCTTTTCTGAACTTTCCATCTTCAGTTTCTCCAGTCACTGATGAAGGGAAGGGCAGACAATGCAGGAGGAAATGAAGTAAATTTCCAAGACACAGTCAAAGGTTGAGATGAAGTAAATTTCAAGTCGAGGTAACTAATTCTATCTCCAATTTTCCCCTTTCTCACTAATAAAATCACAGTATTCACAGTTTTGTAAAAGAAATAATTTTTTTTTTGGGGGAAGATGTTATGCGGAAATAAGTTATCCGCAAGAGTACTAGTCTTTCACAGTATCAACCAATATAATCAATCCTATTGATTTCAGTCTCGATATCTCTAACACTAAATACACATCTTAGCATCTCTAATAAAATCCTTGATACATTTCGATTACATAATAGATAGTATGTATTGCCATCCAATTCCATTGTGCTCCTCTTAATGAGCTTCCGTCCGCATTCGTTTGTCTTTTAATTTTTCCTCACATAAATGGGGATGCATGTCTTCTCTAATTAAATGCTTCATTTGATTGAGTTAACTGCCATAGAGCCACAGAACTAGTTAAGGTCCAGATTTTACGACTCATTCTACAATTTTTGCTCAAGGGATGACTTCTCGTCACCGGAGAGACGCTGAACAGCGCCGGTGAAGTTTTGCATGGGTGACACCTCATTTCTTCAAGATAATAAATCTCTCAGACGCTTCAAGCTGGAATGCTGGTAAGTTCTGCTCTTAAATATTTTTTTCAATATACTGAGGCTTGGAAGGCTGAAGCATACTACAGA
This sequence comes from Melaleuca quinquenervia, assembly GCA_030064385.1. Taxonomy (NCBI): domain Eukaryota; kingdom Viridiplantae; phylum Streptophyta; class Magnoliopsida; order Myrtales; family Myrtaceae; genus Melaleuca; species Melaleuca quinquenervia. The sequence goes on along the minus strand of CM057724.1, from coordinate 4,091,631 downwards.
GCAGCCTTTTTTTTCGAGTCGGTTCATGTTAAAAGATACCCGGCACCGCTTGTTTGAGTATTTCTGTTGACTTTATAAGTTATAAAACTAGGGTATTCCAAAGAGCTTTATAAGAAAGAATGGCAAGAATCTTCCCAAAACGCACCGTTTTCAGGGTTCCAAACGGTGGAAGTTGGAGAGTGGAGTTGGAAAAATGGGATGATATGGTTTTTTGTCAAAGGGATGGAAGGTATTTACGGAGTTTATGATGGCCTCCTTTTTAGTCTTCAAATACGTAGGGGACTTGGATCTTTACGTGCTCATGGTTGACAAAACCGGAATGGAGATTGATTATCCGCTAATGAATGCTGACAGCAAGAAACTGAACCTTTGACAGTGTCAAACTTGTCCGGTGTAAAACGGGAGATGCTGATGATCACTGTAATCTCTCAGTTGGACTTCAAAGGCTAGATGGTTTCTTGCTGAAGAGAAAATAGAAGGATGAATTCATCGACAACGACGTCTTGACAAGCCCTGCGAGGTGATGAAATCTGGTCCAGTTGGTTATGTCGATGATGCAACTATTTCACATGCAATTGTACTCCGGTCGGGTTCCAAACCTAAAGCCTTGCAAACTGATCAAGGATCAAAGTTTCTGCCACAAAATTCAGAAGGTGTGAATCTTAGCCTATCAGTGTGCAAACGCTTTCCATCAGTTATTTTCATCCTCTCTACCTGACTAATTCAGATAGGATGGAAAAATTCCATACGCAAAGGTGAGCCCCACCAGCTGGCTTCTCGTATTTCTACTTCTAATCGTTCACGGGTGTCTACGGCTCTCAAAGCAGCCAACAAGTACAAGCTGCAGGATCCATCCTTCCCAGTAGTTATCCAGTCACATAATCTATTGAAGCAAAATGTGGTAAGAAAAAATGCTTAGATAATAGTCATCTTTTGCAAAATTTGGACAGGAATGAAATATTTTGCCTTCTTGTAAGGTAACATTGTATTACTGTAACATTGGAGTTTGCCTATGAGATTATGCTCGGGTCTGGTTAACATTTCTTGTGTTGGTCATCATAACTTTTATGTTCTTAAGTCATGGATCATCGGTTGATCAAAAATCAATTCCGCAGACTGTCCCAGGCGGGGCTTCAAAGGGACGCATCCATGGAAAAATGCAAACCACAACTCAAACTTTTGGATGGATCTTGACCAGTAAAATCCCTATACCACCACATCCTGGCTCGGGAAACCTCTAACCTGTTGGACCGCATTTCAGAGAGGAACTTCTCTAAAGGAAGGAGATGTTTGAGTTTGAGCTTGTTGGAATTGGTAAATTTTGATCTTAAATTCTCCATTTTTCAGAGGGAATGTCGAGACTTAGGTGTATACGTTGGCATGGTTCATGCAGAAAAATCTCTGCTTCTCTGTGTTTTGTTTAGTTAATCAGATCGAGAATCAAGTAATTGATGCTAATGTATTTTCTGATTTTTTTTTTGGAGTCTGCACAGGGAAATTGCACGTTTAAAAATTCTGGGTACATTTGTCTATTCACCATAGTATAAATCAAACTCATACGTAGCATGGAGAGTTGCTGTAATAGAAACTTTAATGTTCCTTCAAGTAACATCTGTCACAATTGAGGTGGTGACAGTAAAAGGAAAAAAAGAATGTTGTTCACTCACTCTGGTTTCATGAAAGACGCTATAATCTCAATAGATCGATACATATAAATTCAAAGAAAGGTGCATAAGGGATAAATCTTGCCATCCATCATAACACAAAAAGAAATCTCAATAAGAACACAAAAAGAATTCTCAATAAGAGGCTAGTCTTTCTCATTATTGCCTTACAAAATGGATGAATCACATCAACAGAACGATAATGAATCTTATAATAATTATAGAACCAAATCACCATAAAATTTCCAGAACTCATGGTCAGCAGGTATCCCAATGTTCTTGGGCTGAGGTCTTAAAAAATAAAGTAATAACATCCATCAGTGAACTTGCTCGTATCCCCCCCAAATAAATCATTAGCAGTCGAACTATCCAGCAGCTCCTATAAGTCGGACATAACTGGATCAGAAGAAAAAGTACTACTTGGCTTGCCGTTTTTGCTCATGATATTGCTGAAGCGGCCATTGACTTCCGCACCATAGATGTGCCCCAACTTGGCTTGCCGTTTTTGCTCATGATATTGCTGAAGCGGCCATTGACTTCCGCACCATAGATGTGCCCCATCTTGGAGCGTTTTGTCTCCAAGTATCTCTTATTCTCCTTTGTTATTGGAGTTACTAGAGGGACTCTCCCGGCAATAGTCAAGCCATAACCTTTAAGCCCCACATACTTTGACGGGTTGTTCGTCATCAGCTTCATTGTCCTGACTCCCAGGTCATGCAACATCTGCAGTATTAGTCAATATGTTAAGCACCAGGACAAAGGCGTCAAATGCTATGGAAAGTTTGATAGTGGAGTGACTCTTTCAACTAATGAAATCTCGTCCTTTTAAGATGAGAATTTGCAGCTCTGCTTTAGTCACCAGCTTCCTCTAGTAGTCCTACAAATAACGTACAATTTCTGAAACATTCACTGCAATTCAACTCAATTTAATTTCAGTCCAATAATGTCATTATTTTTTTTTGGTAAATGTAAGTATTTTATAGATTTTACCATACAAAGCTGTACAAGACGTGTGTCTTGGTACCGCAAAACTCAATAATGTCATTATTAAATCTTCTCAAATCCAAAAATCATGATGACAGTGAGGTACCTCATTCAGAAGCTAAATTATGCAGAATCTCTAGCGGCAGTGTAGATTTTGACTTGAGTAAGAAATACCTGAGCACCAATTCCGTACTCTCTAGAATCAATGGGCAATCCAAGCTCCACATTTGCTTCCACGGTGTCACGGCCGTCATCCTGCAGGTTATAGGCACGTAGTTTGTCCCCAAACCTATGCCTCTTCCTTCATGACCTCTAAGGTACACCGGCACACCCCGACCAGCCGCTTCTATCTGCTGCATTGCCAGTGCAAGCTGGTTGCCGCAGTCGCACATAGCAGATCCAAATATGTCTCCTGTCAGGCATTCCGAGTGTACCCTCACGAGGACATCTTGACCATCTCCTATGTCACCCTGTTCAGATGTTAAACTATGAACTATGATTTGCATGAAGGGAAATTTTACTGCTGTCTGAAGGGAGGACACAAAACATAAAATAAGAAGACCTAAGGATACTAGTTTTAATAAAAAATTATGGCATTCACATATTAATTGCAGACGTGTACAGGCCCCTCACCAATCATTTCATGAATTATAAAGAATTATTGTTCACTAATATCCTCACAATCATTTCTCTTGATGTCAAGCATTCCTGTCTAGACACTATTGTCGTCCAAGTTAAATTTGGTACTCCAAATTATGATTGACACATGATTGGACATTTTTTTACAAAGTTCAATATGAATTAAATGCTATTCCACCTAAAAAATACCAACAATTTCTCATTACAGCGAGTTCCAGTTAAAATATTTTCAAACAAAATCATGCATGGAAATACATAAGATGAAGCAAACTGAACTTGCATTAAAGAATGCACCGCTACAAGCAAGATTCTCAAAGTTTGCAATTAATCCATTCGAAACTCTCTGTTTATCAGTTTCTGAATTCCTCGAACAGTTTAGCAATTAACTCATAATTTATCTCACCTTGACCATTGCAATGTGCTCAATTCCATCTAATATCGACCTATAGCAATGGGCTGCAAATGGACCCCACAATGTCGGTAATCTTGCAGCACCCGCACGTTCAACTAATTTATCTCTTTTCTGGCAGTATCTGTAAATTTATGCATCTAATCAGCAGTAAAATCAATTCTCACTCACTCAGTATGAGAAGCTTCTCAATATACAAGTCAGAATACAACAGACAAGCACTTTTTTGTCAATATAGATGTCTATGCTTATTCCTTGTGATGATGCTGAGAGTGCACCTCAAACTCTGCCTCAATTAACAGTCAACTGACATTCAGACATGAGTTTTGAAACAAGGTCAATACAAGAACTATACGTAAAAATAACGGCAGTCACAGGCTCATTGTTATGACAAGAATGCTGGCTAGTTATTGCCAAATGCTATAGTTAGACATTGGGCAAGAGAGGAACCCATATACTAATATAATAACGCCGTACACATTGTGAGAGACAACTCTTCAGAACCCAAAACCATTGATCTGCATGGTGTCGACGAGCGAAATAACTACCACAAGCTAAAAGCATAAAGTAAACTCGAGACATGAATAGACCAAAATAACTTATGCGTCTCTCCTTTTTACTACGTAAAACGACAGCCCAACAGCCTCCCATAAAGGACTCTTTTTCCCACCCCACCTAGGGTTCCAAGGCTTCAACTCTTAATTTATCCACTCTTACAAAGGGAAGATGCCACTTGGACAACATCTTGGCCAAAAAAGCCAATACTTAAGAAGTGAAAGTTGCAGCTGAAATTTGGATTTGATTGGGAACGACCTGTCCTACGAAATATTTGCATTTGGATTGCCGGGAAGAGAACACCTACCTGATTAGATCAGCGATTGATACAATTTTCAAGTTCTCCCGCTCTGCAAACTTGCGAAGCTTAGGCAATCTTGCCATGGAGCCATCATCATCCACTACCTCACAAAGAATTGCTACAGGTTCCAATCCAGCTAACATAGCAAGGTCAACAGAAGCCTCTGTATGCCCGGCTCTTTTCAGGACACCACCCTCTCTGTACTTCAATGGGAAAATGTGTCCCGGCCTGTTGAAATCTTCAGGTTTTGAATCTCTAGACGCAAGAGCCAAAACTGTGGTTGCCCTGTCACGCGCTGATACACCTGTAGTTGTCCCGTGCTTTGCATCCTATCACAATATCTATTAATTAAGGTCCATTACAAGGTGGTAAGAAAAGAGCCAACCAGATGTGGGTGACACAGATGACCGAACCAACAGAAGGCTTTTAGTTTAAGAAACTAATATTTTTCTGCTAAACAGAGGAAAAAAGGTGCAGCTTCTTCATCATTTTTTGATAATATTCATTTCCAAGAATACTTCACGAATCAAGACCTCTACTGACTGTGGACAAGTAACAATCCAAAGTATCTTGCTCTTCAAAGGGCCGTTCCTCAAGTACACGAACCTCTAAGAAACCAAAGCTAAATAACAATAGGTACACATGATAATAAACAAAAAGCTCAAATTATCCCTACCTGAAGGAACCAGTACCAGTCAATTATCTTCAACTAAGTTCTGAGAAAAAATTCATCAAATGGAAAATAGATACAGGGGAATAAAAGCACATACCACAGTCACAGTGAATGCAGTCTTAAGCTTCTCTTCATTCTCCCTCTGATTCACCATCAAAGGAAGTTGCAAGCCCTCCAAATCTTCCTCTTTCATGCTTGCACAAACAATTCCAGTGCCATACTTCACAATAAATGCCATAGCCTCGGGCGTTGCCATTTCTGCTGCCATTATAAGATCACCCTCATTCTCTCTGTCCTCATCATCTATCACCACTACAATCTGGAATTCAGTTCAAACAATGACAAAGACATTTGGGGATGAACAATTAAAATGCACTCGATAACTTAATACATAAAGTATACAAACCTATCCAACACATAAAGTATACCAACCTTTCCTTGTCGGATGTCCTCAATCGCTTCTGCAATAGATGCAAAGCCTGCTGTGGGTCGGTCCAAGTCAAATTCATCATCTTCGATGGGGAAAGAAGTGCTTCTGGGCGCAGTATCAGCTGCAAGCCCCCCAAAAGCTAGTGTATTATGCTGCAATTGAATGCCAACTGATTCCTCACTAATCAGAGGCTCGCTCACAGCAACATCATGAGGATAAGACAAAGTTTCACCTTCGCCAGGTATCACTGCAGCTTTTGCTGCAACAACACCCCACCCAGTGGAGGATAATTTACTCCCCAATGGAACTGCAGTCAGATCAGATGAAAAACCAATTTGCAAAGAATGGTTTGCTTGAAGCAGCAAATTGGATGATTTTAAGTTTCTGAAAACTCTGCATAAAATAAGGCCATTTAGATTTCAACCTTGAGGATTCGCTTGGATGAAAACATCAATCTACATCCACAAAGCTACTAAAACTCAGCGCAGCATCGACTCTCTAAAAGTCAAAACCTACATGAAGGAACGAGAGACTGCTGATGAACCAATCAGTCATGGGAATTAACAAGGAAAAAGGCAGGAAGACGTTGCAGAGTGAACACAGGCCATCAACTTCTCCAATCACTTCAAAAAGCACATCATGATTTGTTTAATTATGGACAAGAGCCAACATCTCCAATTTCCAGACAATGTAGTTTTGAAGGACAGAGACCAACTCATCCCTTGTTTAAAAAAAAAAGCCGTTTCATCAAGTCAAGCAAAGGAAGATGACAAAATTAAGTCAGCTAAGTGGCTTCGGTTGTGTAATCACTTCAAAGCTCCCAGAGATGGACTAAGCACAAAGCCCGTGACTAAGAGAAAATCTCGCCCACCACTTCCAAGCTGCCTCCGAATTCTATTGAGCTGAGAAATCGATAAGAAAGCATTTGATGTGCCCAATTAAGTGAGAATCTACTGCAAAAAGACATGCATAACCAAGGAAACGCCGCCGACCCATTAACCAACGCACAAAACCTCCAAAGCTACAGACCAACCCAAGCTCGAAGCAAAGCAAAACACCAAAAGCAACCAGAGACACTCGCCCGCAATTAGCCACGAAAACCACAACAATCGAACGGAACGCAAACATCCCATAACAACAACATCAACAACAACAACAACAGGAACATCAAAACCAAGCACAGCCGCTCAATATCGAGATCACGACGCCCCGGAACCAGGCGCTACAAAATAACGTACCGCAAGCTAGCGAGAGCTGCGGAAGGGGAGACGACGTTGACGGAAGCCATTGCCGAGTCGAATTCCCCCCCACTGAAACAGAACGATTCGCGAGGCGGGTTCTTCAATGGGTCTTTTCGGGTGGTGGGGAGATTGTGGCTGCATATTTTATACCGTCAAGATTACACGGAATATTCAAACTGGGGAGGAAGAAGACGCAAACTTGTCAACTGGGATCCTCGGAGGAAGGAGAGAGAGAGGGGGAAGAGGGAAGGATCGTCATCAAGAGCGAGAGACGTGAAAGGAAAAACCAGAGGCCCATCACCCGCGGGTGAGATTTCCGTGCGCCGACCTACCCAAATTTTAGACGAAAAGCGGAGGTTTGGTCGGATTAATCTTGCAAAAAAAAGAAAAAAAAATTGATTGCTCCAATAATACCTAATTTTATTTTTAATTCGACACAAAAGCGTGACCACGTCGTCGTTCCGGTCGATCTTGATCGATTGAGTAAATCGGCGACATTATGTCGAGTGACAATATTTTTTCGCGTTGTTAAAAGAATTTAGCTCTTACTATTTGATTGTATAGTTTTCGATAATTAGCGAAAGACACCCCAAAAAAATGGAGATGAAAGAGGATACGACGGTGGTTTTATAGGCACATTGAGATTGATCTGGGCAAGATCTTGTTACCAAATATTAATGATGTGCAAAAATAAATAAACATTTACAAACGAAAACTACTTTCATACTATATCCTCACATATCAATTGTATTGAAATCGAGAGATGAGGAAAAGATTCAATCCCGACATATGTTAATATGAAATCAAATCTAACATTTAGTTAGGTCGATTGAACCAAGCCGTCTCAATATAAGGGATTCTTAATCTTTTTTGTAGCCACACGAACCGTCTTTTCCAAATCAAGAGAAGGGGGGAATAGCCCAAATCGTCCCGTGTAATGAACGGTTGATCAAGAGCCAAGAAAGGTAAAGAACGAGCGGGCGAACCTAACTATCAAGAAAAAAAGACAGATGCCTCGACGCGCTGGAAGCATCATCCATTTTGATTGTCTCGTGTAAGATTGCGGTCTATTAAGCGCGTCTAAATTCGGTATAGACTCGTACGGCATGTCATGGTAATCAAACGAAAAAATGTCGTAAAATAATTTCGCGATTTTACGTAGTTTCGTAGTGAAAAAAAGAATTTGAAAGGAATTTGGATTGTCGTACGCTGAGGAATTCCAAGGGGATAAAGACGGAGGAGGGATAGCATTGATTGGCCACCTCAGCACCACCCAACTTTCACCGGAGGAAATTATTAAAGGCAGAAAAAGGAAAAAAAAACGTGCGGGAAATTAATGTACGCGCCCAGTTTTTTTCCATCTCTAGAAAAAAAAACCCCTGCTTTACTGAGAAAGCAGAGCAGGAGATCCGGATGCCCTGGAGCACCCTTTCGTTGACTTTGACCCGACTTTACACCTTTTCTCTCCTTTGGGAACTTTTTTTTTCCCATTTTTTCCTTTTTATTTTATGTAGCCACGAGCAAAATCAGTCAATATGGCCGCTTCCAATAATAAGTTTGGGATTTTTTTCGTGCCATATGACATCATATATGTAGTCATCACAAGATAGGTGCTTTGGCGAACTGGGGGTCATCGTTAATTTTGATTGATTTGATTTTGGATAATCAAATCAAGCAAAATTGCAGTTCAAACCAAACTCAAAAATATTGATTTATTCTTCGATTGGGCTTTGAACTATTATTTCCAAGCCGATTTATAAGTAAGAAGTAAGAAGTAACATGCTTGGACCCACATGGCAACTGTGACTCACATAGCGAAAGAGATTAGGAGGTTGCGGCCATGGCCCCTAAAGCTTCATTCAGCTTGACCATGGCCGCTTGAGCTTCCTTGAGCTCACGGCCATGGTTGCTCGAGCTTTGTCGAGCTCGGGCATGGCGGTTGGAGCTCGTGGCCAAGGTTGCTTGAGCTTGGTCGAGCTTGGTCATTCAATTGTGGCAATTGGAGCTTCTTCGAGCTCGTTGCCTTAGTTGCCCGAGTTTCGTCAAGTTGATAAATTTGAAATTGAACGCATCAATATCTGCAATCCTCTTTCCTATACTATCAGAGCATAAAAAGCACTCACCAAATGCTTTGCATTAGGATTGTAAGCCTATTTCTCTAAGTTACTTTGAGATGGCTACATCAGTGGGCAGCAGTAATACCTAGGCACCCGGTTGATTTCACCGTCTACTTCAGCAGCTGGTACAAGTGCTCCTGCTGGAATAGTAGGACCATTCATGATGACATCCCACGTCTGAAGATTAATTGCTTCTAAATAAACTTTATGCACTGATTTCAGTAACCATAATTCAAAATGTGGAGGTTTGTTGGGAGCATAAGGGTCAGGAGAAAAGAAGCTGCCAAGGTAAGCCATATAAACATATCTTTCTGTTCAAAAGTATTGCACTTCAAGAAATAAGAAACATACATCTCATATCAATCGTTTGGCTTAACAAAGCAACCAAACAAAGCAAGTAAGAAGGGGGTTGAGTTGGTTGAGTGTTGATGATTTAAAAATTATTGTGGAATATCAAACAATCACCATTCAATATGGTTTTCTAGAATGAACATTGTGTGTAATACTATAAAGTATATCAGAGTAGCTCATTTTGTATGTAATACTATAAAGTATATTGAGTAGAGTATGTAGATCACATAACAATATGTAGAGGTTCGGCTTAATGACCAAACCTACGGTCACTCTTAGACTGACAAACTTAAAGGTAGTTAGATTACACTAGTAATTAGCGGTGTAAGTTACAATTGGCTAGTTTTGTTCCTTCTACTTAATAGATCTCACTATCATAGACACAATATCACTACGCTTACTCTTGGACACTTCACTATAGGCTATTATACTGTCAGACCAAAGACAAAGAGAATAACAAATCCTGAGTAGTGACAATTTCTTGCTGAAGAGACAATCTCAATATAGTGCGTATTCTGTTACGGTGGCTGAACACTTTTCACGAGATGGCTCCTCTTCATATACTTTAGTCTTCAATATACCTGTTAGAGACCTTCAAGGATAGTCGGCTAGTCATTCGAGAGTTGCTAGGAGGTTTCTTGTTAGTATCGAGTTTACTTCCACAGTGACTGGAGCAAGTTTACCAAACTCTCCACGGCAGTGTTGTCATCAGAAATTTGTCAATTGCTTTTTCGATAATCTGCTTGGCTTTTCGACTATGGAATCCAAAGCTTCAACGGTTCTTATATGAAACTATCAACGATCTTCTTCATATGCATAGCTCACTGTAATCATAACTAGTATATTGCTACTACAATTTTCCGCACACTATTGTTATGAGTGACTAGACTGAGTATCTTCATTGATGATATCAACTGATTGACACGTAATGTCAATATTAATGAACTTCTCAATAGTAAGAATTCAAAATTGCTATCTCAACCGATCTTTTAAAGCTATCATGAGATACTTGTTCAAGTAAACATCAGGTACTAGTACCTTCACTTTTGCTAATGAGCAGAAACCTTGATAATGTCAATACAATTCACTATTTGCATCCATCATTATAAACATTAGTAATAATAGTAGTTTGGTGATCATCAAAATTTTATAAGAATGTTTTGCAGTACATTATCTTCGTATTTATCAACTGTTTGATGATATCAACTGATTGACACGTAATGTCCAAATTAATGAACTTCTCAATAGTAAGAATTCAAAATTGCTATCTCAACCAATCTTTTAAAGCTATCATGAGATACTTGTTCAAGAAAACACCAGGTACTAGTAACTTTGTCTTTTGCTAATGAGCAGAAACGTTGATAATGTCAATATGATTCACTATTTGCATTCATCATTATATACATTAGTGACAATAGTAGTTTGGTGATCATTAAAATTTAATGAGGATGATTTGTAATACATGATCTTCCTATTTATCCGATTCATGGAAATAGAGTAATGTTGCCTACATCCGGTTAAAATATAAACTTCATATGCCTCTTTAACATGTATTGACGATTGGGCTTTTTCATTTGTAGCAGAGAATTCGTGCCATTTTAGGACAAAAGCACTAAGTTCTTTCACCGTCCTCACTGACTTTATTAATGACGAGTAGAGTTCTTTCATGAGAAGGTCGCCTCAAGAACACCAGGCAAATCGCACGGACTACCTCCTCCTCCTCCTCCTCCAGCGACCCTCTGTCACTCTGCATATGGCTTGCGGTCGCCGTCGCCGGAGAGAATATGGAGGTGTTGAGCCAGATATCGCGACTGGACCACGTCTCAAGAGTCCTCACTTCTTCAAGATTATTCTCTCCGACACCCTCGTATCTGGGAGGCTTGTAAGTTCCACATTTTCCAGATTTTTTTTTTAATGATTCAGCTCCAGTGTCACGAGAGTTCCTGTCATCGTAGAGGACTGTTGCCCTCGTGCTGTGTACATTTATTCTGGAGATGTTTCTATGCGTTTGACTTTGAATATAACTTCCGATTCTTGCGAAAAGACAGAAACAACAAAAAACCAGAAGAAGAAGGGTTCATTCTTAACGAGTCTAAGTAAAAATCAGTTCTTTTACTTGAAAGTGAAGATTGGTTGGCTGAGAGTAGTGTGTACAAAGGTTTCGGGTCTCTCTAGCTTCATTCTTGTCAAATGAAGCAACTATAACTAAAGCTGATCATTACTTGCCCGGTGACGCCCTGCTTGTGTGCAACCCGATCTTTCATCGCCATGTTGCAGAACTTAAGATGTGCTCAGTTGCTCTTCCTTTTTCCCTGCACTTTTGATCTGATTGAATTTGAGTACTGGACTATAACTTTTTGAGTTTTTCTGTTAGGGAATTCCGAAAAAATTCTTAGGAAGATATGGACATGATCTCTCGAGCTTAGTACTGCTCAAGGTTCCAGGCAGTTCGACCTGGACTATAGGAGTAGAAAAGTGTAGCAACAGCATGGTTTGGTTGTGCAATGGGTGGCGAGAATTTATGCAGCATTACTCCATTTGCCATGGTCACGTTATTGTTTTCAAATATAAAGGGAACTCCACTTTTCTCGTGATAATATTCGATCAAAGTGCTTCGGAGATCAATTATTCGTCCAGCAGCGTATCAAACCTCAGGAGAGGATTTATCTCGCCGAAGAGGGAGGATGTTGTAGAAATTGAAGAGTCGGAGGACTTCACTCCTCGTCAAAAAATGAGGGTCGAACCTTATTCTCCATGTTCTCAGTCAAGTCCAAGCTGCTCATCTCAAGATCTCACAGGTGTGACTTGTCATTTTAGAGTCATGTTTCTTCTTAAAGCACTCCCTCCTATGTTAGTTCCTCCTCAAGTAGTTGAGAAATTTTTTATAAGCTTGGTTATGTTGACTGATGATGATTTCAGTTTATGATGATAGTCACAACTTCTAAGGTGAGAATTTTTTGTTAGGTCAACTTATCTAAATCTTGATTTCCATGATGGTATTTCTTCCATTCTGCGCTAAATATGTTTATGGTAAGTAAATCAACTAATGAAAAGTTCAAATTGGTGTAATCTAAATATTTCATTTTTTTTTCTGAAGAGCAGACAGATTTGGACAGTCAAGAAGCAGAGCTAGCCATTCTAAGCCGTTTTCAGGCGGTTCTACAAGTCCGTGGCCTCTCTCTAGTTTTGAATTGGCTAGCGAATTTGACTCAGAGCATCCTTTTTTCAAGGTGGTGATGCGGCCATCTTATATTAAGCATAAAGCGGTGAGATTGAGAGCTCCATTCATAATTATTCTGGCTTTTTTCCTAAGCTGATTGGATTTCTCTAGCAAATGTGATTTCCTTGGATATATCCATTGCTATGTATTTAAAAGGGCAAAGGTCCTTGACACCTCTTGCTAGTTCTATGAGCAGACTTTAATATTTTGACTTTTGTCCTCTTAAGACTGTTGATTAGAAGTATTAAAATTACCATATCAATTACATTTTGCTTGCTGGGTTCTTTCTTTATCAAGCATTGGTTGTTCAAACATGTTTGGATGCAGTATGTTCCTCGTAATTTCATCATGCAGCACCTTCTGGAAAACAAGAAAATGGCAACTCTCAGGCATACAGACAAATCGTGGCCAGTGAAGCTTAGGAGCTATCCACATTCAATCTATGGGGCGATTTTCTCTTCTAGTTGGGACGCATTTGTGAGAGGAACTCGCTTGCTTGTAGGAAATGTCTGCGTGTTCGAACTAGTTGATAGGGATAATGTTGTGTTCCAAGTCTACATTTTCAGTGCAGGTAGGTACTTGATTTAAGTTGTCTAATGGGAAAATTTAGGCTAGTTATGGCATGAGGTCTATGCCAAAGATCTTCATAGTCAATTAAAGAAACATTCACACCAGTAATGTCTCTTAAATTTCTCATTTTAACTTCAGGCAAGAACAAGCAGTCTAAACGCAGAGTGGCCGATTCTGAGCTGATATTTCGTGATCATCATACTCCTCCGGGTCTTCTCACTACTCCTGCATTAGTTGGAGAATTTGATTCGGAGCATCCTTTCTTCAAAGTTGTGATACGACAGTGTCATTTGAAGAAACTGGTACAATCTTTGAGCCTAATCCATCCCTGCCACTTCTCAATTTCGATTGCGATCGCTATCTGAATTCTGCCTCTTTTGTGTTTACCATGGTTGATTTGGTTTTGTATTGGAAACCGTATTGACATGATATACGCGCGCATGTAAAATTTCGAGTGACTGGAGGCATCACAGTAGGGGACTAGTGGAGAGTTGCAAAACAGAGGAGTGGAAAAAACAGAAGTAGAAGAGGTTAATCAGCTCAGGACTGTCCATTCACTTGGATATCCTTGACAAGCTGCTCCCTCCTTATGCACGTGAAACGATGGACGGTCACTTGAATCAGCTACTAACCTAAAATGACAATCAATGGGCAGCCTTTTTTTGAAAATGCTTTACATCGTGGGTACATCGTGGGTTAAGATCGATGTCTTTAATGAGCCTCTTAATACTGTTGACGAAAGGTTCCTGAAACTTGCAAATACAGCCTTGTGTGCTTTTTATTTTTTTTTTCCCTTCTTTCAGCATAGATTGGTTGTTCAAACATGTATGCATTTGCAGAATGTTCCTGATGGATTCATCAAGCAACATATTCGAGAAAGCAAGGGAACTGCGACTCTTAGGTATTCAGACAGATCGTGGCCGGTGAAGCTCTTAAAATGTAAGAATAGGCTGGCGTCGTTCTCTGCCGGTTGGTCTGCGTTTGCAAGAGAAACTCGTTTGTGCATAGGAAATGCCTGTGTGTTTGAGCTCATTGATAGGGATGATGTTGTGTTCAAAGTTTCCATCTTTAGTAATGGTGGTAAGGGCCAGATTCACTTAGATTGAGGTGATCATGGGACGTGTTACTGTAGGCTGTTTGCATCATTGATATAAATCTTAGATTGCTTGTTATACCTCCTTCCAGCAATGGCAAATTGACGACAAGGAGATTTTGGTAGCTTCGGTTCTATAGTTCCATTGGCTCTTCTTTACGGTCTCCGGCTGCTCAACTGATCTAAAGGTCTGTATGTATTTTCTGAGCATCTAAACGTTTGTTTTTATTAAACCAAAGAGTCAATGCATTGGTATTCTGCATTCCTCGCCTTTGAACTGTACATTTCTATTGTTTCATGGCTAAATCAGGAAACAAAAAAATTGAGAAAGTCGCATGAGTAAGCTTTCGATTGTACGTGATGGACTCCTGATCAGATTACGTTTCCAATTCAAAGTAATCTTGAATTGGAGGCCACATTCATCACTTTATCGGAGGAGTCTTATTCGATTCACATGGATGTGCCAATTATGTTCATTTAGGCCTGTTTGACAAAATTGACAAGTCAATGCTGAGAACTTAAAGGGCTTATTTTTAAATGTCAACAATCTTAAGTATCAATATCAAAAGAAAAGGTTTGGCAATCACTAAATATCTATAGCTTCTCTCCAAACATAGAACCGTGACCATAATTGACAGGCACGGATCATATAGTTGGAAATATTCTAATTATCATCAATTATCTTTGGCCTCCTTTTCACGTATTAAATAAGTCAACTTCTAGCTAAATGAATATGTCAAGTGAAAACTAATCAAAGATATCTAACAAGCTTGATTGCATTAATTGCGGAAAGAAAGTTTAATAACAAAATGCCATGAAATGGTCTGGCAAAAAGAGGTTCGTGTTTAAAGTCTCTGTTTTTAATAATTTACATCGATTGAGAAAAGCCACGGAAATGTCACGCATTAAGTTGTTCGTGGTGCTGAGACGAACTCAAGAAACTGATTAGCTCACACTAGTTCATATTTTCCTCTGTTTATGGTTAAGAGGAAGTCGTTCCACCATGCCTTTTAATTAGGAAATTACAAATGTGGAAATCACTCATATATCAATATACTTGAAATTATATATCGATGTACTTGTTCATATACCACATTGAAAATTACAAAAATGTGACTAAATTGAAGATATGCCAAACTTTCATGTACCATATTGAACAAATTAAAAATTAGACACAGTTAAGGGATCATGGACAATTTGTGTTATCATCTCAGTAGAGTAATCGAGGCTAAATTTGATTTTGTAAAAAATAAATGTACCTCTTTACTATTGATAGGATTGATGAGTGGACTCGTTCTTTTGTAGTGCAGAATTTGTGCCTTCTTAGAAAATAAAGAAATATTATAAAGTTTTGTCATACCATCAATGACATTAATTAATCGCGGGTAAAGTTCTATTATGAGGGGGTTGCCTCTAGAACACATGGCAAATGGTACGAGCCGCCACCTCCTCCGCCACCTCCTCCGCCTCCTCCTCCTCCTTCAGTGACCACGGGGATAAACTATACTGTATATGGCTTGTGGTCGGCGCCGACCCAGTGAAGATGGAGGAATGGAGCCAGATATCGCGACTGGGCCTCGTCTTGAGAGTCCTCATTTCTTCAAGATTATTCTCTCCGACACCCTCGAATTTGGGAAGCTCGTAAGCTCCGCATTTTCGCAGTCTGTTTCTTATGATCCAGCTCCAGTGTCACGAGAGTTTCTGTCATGGTTTAGAACTGTCGCCCTCGTGCTGTTTACCTTCGATCTGTAGATCTTTCTATGCGTTTGGCTTTAAATATACCTTTAGGTTCTTGCGACAAGAAAAGAAAAAAATAAAAACCCAGAAGAAAAAAGTGTTCATTTTTAATGATTCTAAATAACAGTCAGTTCGTTTACTTGGAATTGGGGACTGGTTGGCTGAAGGGTAATGTGGACAAGAGTGTTGGATCTCTCTAGCTTTGATCTCGTCAAATGAAAGCAACGGCAACTCAAACTCATTCTTCACTTGCCCGGCGACACCCTGTTTCTGTTTGTGTGCGAACCGATCTTCCATAGCCATGTTGCAGAACTTAGAATTTGCTCAGTGCTCTTCCTTTTTCGCCTAAACTTTCGATCAGATTTTGTTGGATCCGAGTCCTGGACCTATAACTTTTGAGTTTTTCTTAATAGGGAATTCCGAAAAAATTCTTAGGAAGATATGGAAAGGATCTCTCAAGCTGGGTTCTACTCAAGGTTCCGGGCAGCTCCACCTGGGCTATAGGAGTAGAAAAGCGTAAAAACGGCATGGCTTGGTTTTGGAAAGGGTGGCGAGAATTTATGCAGCATTACTCCGTTGGTCTTGGTCATCTCGTAGTTTTCAAATATAAAGGGAACTCCACTTTTTGCGTGATAATATTTGATAAGAGTGCTTCGGAGATTGACTATTTGTCAAGCAGCACATCTAATCTTAGGAGTGAATTTATATTGCCGAAGAGGGTTGTAAAAGTTGAAGATTCGGAGAATTTCGCTCCTCACCAAAAGATGAGGGTCGGATCATATTCACCATGTTCTCAGCCGAGTCCAAGCTGCTCATCACAAGATCCAGAAGGTGTGACCTGTCATTTTATAAGTCAAGTTTCATCTTACATCACTCTCTCCTTTAATAGATCTGTTTCAAGTACTGGAGAACTTTTTGATAAGCTTGTTAATGTCGACTGATAGCATAATGGTTTCGGTAATGCTTGTTGTGGTTAAGTAGTTCCAACTTCTAAGGTGAAGGAAGTGAAATTTTTATTCGGTCAACTTATGTAAATCTTGATTTCCGATGATTTTATTGACTTCCATTCCGTGCTAAATCCTTTCATGGTCAAATAATGAAAACTTCAAACTGGCTTCGTATAAACATTAGGTTTTTTTTTTTCCAAAGAACAGAACGGATCGGACAGTCTAGGTGCAGAGCTAGCCATGCTGAGTCGAATTTTGGTGGTCCTATGAGTTCAGCCAATGAATTTGAATCAGACTATCCTTTTTTCAAGGTGACGATTCGGCCATCTTATATTGAACATCATGCAATGGTAAGCCTTGAGAGTTTTTTTTTTTTTTTGGTCAAAAGCCTTGAGAGTTTAATTGACTGCTATTTTGACTTATTTCCTAAGCTGGTTCGGTTTTTGTAGTAAATTACATAGCGTTTTCCTTGGATCTGTTCATTCCAATTTGTTTCAAAAGGCAAAGATCCTCTACCCCATCATGCCAATTCTGAGGGCAGGGACTTTGACATCTTGACTTCTGACATCCTGTTAAAACTGTCTATGACAGCTACTAAAACTGCTCTCTCAATCTACATTCTGCTCGCTTGCTTGATAAGGGAATGCTTCCCAGTCTTTCTTTATAAATCATGAGTGGTTCAAATATGTGTGTGGGCAGACTGTTCCTCATACGTTCATCACGCAGCACATTGAGGAAATCAAGGAAATCGTGACTCTTAGGCATTCGACCAGAACATGGCTGGTGAAGCTTAAGAGCTATTCAAGTGGGGTGATGCAGTTCTCTTCTGGTTGGATGAGGAACACGCTTGCTGTTGGAAATGTCTGCGTGTTCGAGCTAATTGATAGAGATGATATTGTGTTCAGAGTCTACATTTTCGGGAGTGCAGGTAGAATCTTGATTAACGTTATTTGAAGTGAACCTTTAGGCTGGTTATGGCATCACATGACTTTTATGCTAAATATCTTCATAGTTAATCAAAGAAGCATTCTCACCAATAATGTCTTTTAAAGTTCTCAATTTAATTCCAGGAAGGAACAAACACTCTAAATGCAGATCGAACCATTCAGAGCCAGTATTTCACGATTATACTCCTTTGAGGCCTCTCGCTACTCCTGAATTATCTAGCAAATTTGATTCGAAGCATCCCTTCTTCAAACTGGTGATACGACAGTCTCATTTTAAAAAAATGGTAAAATCTTGACCCTAATCCGTCAATGCCATATCTCAAGTTCGATTTTGATCTCTATCTAATCTTGCCTCAATATTGTGTTTTCCTCGGTTGATTTGGTTTGACTTGGGAACCATATGAAATGCTGTCTTTCTTGGAGTGATTGTGGGGTATCCCAGTGGTGAAGTAATGCGGAATCAGGAGAAATAGAAGAAGAAACAGCAGTAAAGACTGTAATTAGGTTCGGACTTCACTTGGTTATCCTTGACAAGCTGGTCCACACTATTTGAGTGAAAGGATGGAGAGTCACTGGAATTGAGTACAAACTTAAAAGGGCAATTAATGGCGGTAATTTGTTCGAAAATGCTTTACACTGCGGGTTAAGATCGATGGCTTTACGAACCTCTTAAGACTGTTGACTAAAGCTGGCCTTGTGTGCTTTTTTTCCAACAGCTCATGCTTACATTTGTCCTTCTTTTGGCATACATTGGTTGTTCAAACGTCCACCCATGTGCAGCATGTTCCCGGTGAATTCGCCTGGCGACATATTAAAGGAAACAAGAAAAAAGGAACTCTTAGGTATTCAGATAGATCGTGGCCGGTGAAGCTCTCTAGATATACGCAGGAAAGCCGAGTGTTCTTCTCTGCTGGTTGGCCTGCATTTGCAAGAGAAACTCATTTGTGTGTAGGAAATGCCTGCGTGTTTGAGCTCATTGATAGGGATAATGTTGTGTTCAATGTCTCCATCTTCAGTAATGGTGGCAAGGATCAGATTCACATTGATTAAGGTGTTCATCAGACGGATAACTCTAGACTGCGGCGCTGATATGAACTCAAGATATACAATTATGCATCCTTTACTCAGCTGCGGCGAAGCGATGAAAATGAGACTCTTTTCTGTTCATGCTTTATTGTTTCTTGGTGCTAGTTTTGGTTCCATATTTCCATTTTGGCAAGAGTCTAACAATTTGTGCTTAACCAAAGCTTTTGCGAAAGTACAAAGAAAACAGTCCATGCGTAGCTTTTCATGTCCTAAGAAAAATTATCTGTGCAACCAATGCATGGCTAAGCACTTGATCATATGTGATAGATTCCTGATCGTTTTATGGCTGCATTTGATTTAGTTTTTCCAAGAAGTTCTCGGAGAAAATGATCTCTCCACGAGTTATTTTGAATTGGAGGCCATGCCCCGCCACTCTATAAGGGCCTTATTTACTCTACGTGAATGTACTGATTTTTGTCCTATGTTGAGAATTCGGGGATTGATTTTAAGTGTAGTTGCATTTTTTCGACTATCAAATTTAGAAAATTCGAAATTTAAGATCCCTAGTCACGGCGAGACTCATTTCTTGACCAAAAAAATTAGATTAATATCTTTGGTACCTTAATGCATGTAGAGATTTGGAGCATTACATTCTATTATTAATTAGGCATCAATTTGTCAATAAATCAATAATTGACTTTTAAATTGACTCTTTGGTCAAACCTTGGAAAACGTCAACTCTAGGTAAAAAAATTACAAAAATGGTTGAAAAGATGCATATATGTGTCAATTTAGCATAGCCATGTAATATTAGGCTTTTAAATTTCGAATTTTCATAACGATGGCCAGCTAAAACTTGTACTTTTGGTGAAACCGAAGAATATGATCTTTGATGGAAAGAAGAAAATATAACTTCGTTGGTTTCTAATTTCTTTTAGACATTTGATTTGTAGATAGTGAAATCTAGAGATCTTATATCCAATTAAATAAATTTCAACCGATGGAGCCGGTCAACCATTTAGGAATCTATACTTAGCATCCTAAGATTTCAGTTACTTGAGATGATCTTCACGCCTCTTGGGCGACCACAAAAAAATCCAAAGGTCGTCATCGACAACTGCAAGAGTGAATCTGGGAAAAGTTCCTTTCCTTCTTTTTCGCTATTTTGATAATCCTCCATCGCCCGCGGCGATAATCTCTCCGCCGGTGCCGAGAAGTCCTTTGTCTTTCCTTGGGAAGGAATTATGGGCCGCCCAAGATGGGTTATGTGCCTAGGGCCAAATCAAAATGAGCAAAGCCCAACATGGATTCATAAGTGGCCATTAAATAAGTAGTTATTGTAAAGGCAGCTCAATATGGGCTATGTGCCTAGGGTCTAGTCAAAATGGGCCAGGCCAACATGGGCTCATAAGTGGCCATTAAGTGAGTAGTTAT
Source organism: Melaleuca quinquenervia (assembly GCA_030064385.1). Taxonomy (NCBI): domain Eukaryota; kingdom Viridiplantae; phylum Streptophyta; class Magnoliopsida; order Myrtales; family Myrtaceae; genus Melaleuca; species Melaleuca quinquenervia. Next base: position 4,071,293 of record CM057724.1, on the reverse strand, counting down.
TGTAAAAGACGTTACAATGGAAATGAGAAAAAAAAGAACGTACGTTGTTCTTCGTTGCTCTCCCCGCTCTGAGAAAGAAAGAGAGAAGACGTTCTTTCTCTCGCTTATGCCTCCCTCTGGATTTCTTGAAGGATTTCTCATGCTGCGAATGGAGCATCTAATCTGTGGCTATCAAGGTACGTTCGTTGTTGACACCTAAATTTTTGCATCTTTTTTTTCTTTCTTTATTTATTTATTTTATTATTAGCATATAGTTCATAGGAATATTTTGCATATCAAAGAAATCTTGGGTGGCAATAATCTTGAATTTAGCAAAGAAGAAAATATTGGGCGTATATTGTGCTTGATTCAAAACAAGAAGTAAAAGGGGAAGAAAAATAAAAGTTTTTGAAAAAAACTTTCTTTATAAATCACGAGTGGTTCAAATATGTGTGTGGGCAGACTATTCCTCATACGTTCATCATGCAGCACATTAAGGAAATCAAGGAAATCGTGACTCTTAGGCATTCGAATAGAACATGGCTGGTGAAGCTTAAGATCTATTCAAGTGGGGCGATGCACTTCTCTTCTAGTTGGATCGCATTTGTGAGAGGAACACGCTTGCGTGTTGGAAATGTCTGCATGTTCGAGCTAATTGATAGATATGCTATTGTGTTCAGAGTCTACATTTTCGGGAGTGCAGGTAGAATCTTGATTAACGTTATTTGAAGTGAACCTTTAGGCTGGTTATGGCATCACATGACTTTTATGCTAAATATCTTCGTAGTCAATCAAAGAAACATGCTCACCGATAATGTCTTTTAAAGTTCTCATATTGATTCCAGGAAGGAACAAACACTCTAAATGCAGATTGAACCATTCAGAGCCAGTATTTCGTGATTATACTGCTTTGAGGCCTCTCACTACTCCTGAATTATGCAGCAAATTATGAATCTGGGAAAAGTTCCTTTCCTTCTTTTTCGCTATTTTGATAATCCTCCATCGCCGGCAGCGATAATCTCTCTGCCGGTACCAAAAAGTCCTTTGTCTTTTCTTGTGAAGGAATTATGGGCCGCCCAAAATGGGCTATGTGCCTAGGGCCAAGTCAAAATGGGCAAAGCCCAACATGAGTCCATAAGTGGCCATTAAATGAGTAGTTATTGTAAAGGCCGCTCAATATGGGCTATGTGCCTAGGGTCTAGTCAAAATGGGCCAGCTCATAAGTGGCCATTAGGGTGCGCATGGTAACTGACGTTACAATGGTAACTGCTCACCCTTAGGGTGAGCAGTTATTGTAACTGACGTTACAATGGAAATGAGAAAAAGAAGAACGTACGTTGTTCTTCGTTGCTCTCCCCGCTACGAGAAAGAAAGAGAGAAGACGTTCTTTCTCTCGCTTATGCCTCCCTCCGGATTTCTTGAAGGATTTCTCATGCCACGAAATGAAGCATCTAATCTGTGGCTATCAAGATACGTCCGTTATTAATACCTAAATTTTTGCATCTTTTTTTTCTTTATTTTTTTATTTTTTTATTATTAGCATATAGTTCATAGGGATATTTTGCATATCAAAGAAATCTTGGGTGGCAATAATCTTGAATTTAGCAAAGAAGAAAATATTGGGCGTATATTGTGCTTGATTCAAAACAAGAAGTAAAAGGGGAAGAAAAATAAAAGTTTTTGAAAAAAAGCAATATTCGGTCACATTGACCAAATATTTGCTTTCCTCCCTCGTGCGTAAACTTTGGGGGGTAAAAGGAGAAGGCTTCGGTCAAAGTGAGGAGAGAACGGGGAGAGAGAGGGGCTGATTTCTTTCAATTTTTGTTTAGCGCAGGTCTTCGACGGAGGAAGAGGAAGAAGCAAGAAGTCGCCAGTGGGTGCCAACGCCTCCTGCACAACATCGCCGCGAAGCCCCCCGGTTGCTTCCAGGTAAGTCAATCCTTTTGTTTTAGACCCCTCGAACTGCCGTCGTTTTTAATCCCGTTCGTGGCTTTGTCTTGCGTTCTGTGAATTTTTTGCTTGACCCCTCGCGCGTTATAGGCTCATATTTTACCTTGTTTCGATCCTGTGAGCGAACGCCTTTACTGCACCTTACCTACTCGATGAATTGCGTGAATGAATTTGATATGTCTTTGAATCTGATGCACGAGTTGCTGGTTATTCGTGCGTGATGAGTTGATGCCTTTGATGCCTGCTTGCTCCTTGAGCCTCTTGAAACTGCATTAAATCCTGTTTTTGGCTAAAGTGGCATGCTTTCCTTCGCGCACCGTATGCTTGTTAGAATGTCTAAGTGAAAGTTAGATTTTCTTTGGTTTTGGTCTGGTCTTGGAATTCCGGTTGCTCGTTGGGGCCTTGGCCGTCGTGTGGGTGAGCCGAACGCCGCTTCGCGGGACACGGTGTTGAGTCGAGGCAATAGCAACCATTGTTGCCGCCGGAGGAGCACTTGGTGAAGCTGCCGCTCAGTCTTGGACCCTGGCGTGCGCAAGGAAGAAGATGACTTGTTCTGCTTGGGTTGGGCTGAGTCAGATCTGGGCTGGGCAGTCTGTGCTGAGAGCCGGGCCGAAATTGGGGTTGAATTGGGCCCTTTGGCCGCGCGTGTGGATTGGAACGGGGGAAGTTGGACTGGGCCCGCGCCCAGCCCAATTTCTTCTGACCGCGAGCCCCCTGGAGCTCAGTGAGCGGGTCGGGACCGAACTGACCCGGTTCGGTTTCCCGACCCAATTGTTTTTCTTTTTGATTTTTTTTAAAAATCCTTTTCTTTCAGAATTCAATTTTTGAGTGTTTGATTTGTTATTTTCTGTTTAACTTGCTTTTTGTGCATATTTAGATAATTTTGCATATTTGAATTGATTTTGTTGCATTACATGTTTAGCCTAATTGCATATTAGATTATTTGCATATTTAGGTTAGTTGCATAATTAGATTCGTTGCGTATTTAGATTTAAAATTACATCTTTAGATTAACTCCATGTTTAAATTGAAAATCTCATGTTTTGATTTTAAATTGCACATTTTAATAATTGCATGATTAGGTTAATTTGCACATTTAGGTAAATTTGCATAGTTAGTTGAGATTGCACATTAGATATTTTTGTTAGGATAATTTTAGCTAAATTGCATTCTAGGATATTATTCTTGGTTGAGTAGATTTTAGTTTAAATTAGGAATTAATATATATTGTTTCCTAATTTAGATTATATGATATTTAGCTACGGATAATTAGGCCAATTAATTCATGAAAAATTCCAAAAAAATTGTATTTCATATATTGCATTAGATTTGTTGCATTTATGTTTAGATTTTTATGCATGACATATTTTATTGGATTTTATTAGATTTGATTTGGTTAGGTTTTATTAGGTATTTGATTTGATTTGATTTTCATGCATAGTATATCTAATTAGATTTTTTTGATTTGTTCTGATTTTCATTCCTTTCTTGTTATTTCTTGAATGTCTTACATTAATGTTTGAGTATTCGTGTGGTCATTATTGCATGTTAGGGATTAGATTTAAAATTAATTCAAACTGCCTGTCGATTTTTGAAAATAAGTGAAAAGGTACCGAAAGGTTGTTAGATTAGTCTAGCATAATCAAGCCATGATCCCATAGATCTCTGGTTCGTAGGAGTAAGGCACAACTCATGGTGCTTTACATGGGTATCTAATCAACCCACCATAAATAAATTAATGGCGACTTCAAATTGAAAATGCTTTGCAAAGCGAAACTAATGTCGTGAATTGGCATGAGTTTGGAAGAACTCGAACTAGGTTAATTTTAGCAATCAATTAGCCAAACCCTAGGTGGTGCACCTTCGGGGAGGTTGCGATATCCGTCTGTATGATGTGTCTTTCGATCGATAATATAATAGATCCTGTCATGTTTTCCGCTGCATTCATAATTGGAATACATTTCCGATTTTCGATGATTTATGTAATCCGAAAAACCCAACACTTTGTTTTACTGTTTAGTGCATTTGAGAAGTTTGACCCTTCGTTCGAGGTCTTTTTGCTGGCGCAAAACATCTCATGACCTCCTCCTCCTCCCTCCTCTATTTTTCTTTTCATTGTCATCGCCTCCTTCATCTAGCCATCCTTGCCTATGCCGTCGTTGGGATAGTGTTCTCTCTTGCCCAATGGTTCCTAGTCCCGTGGGTCAAGCTTACACCGGAGCAATGCACATTGCTTGACAGTAGCGAAACTTCATGCAAACGGAGAAATCGATTAATCTCTTGACGAACGAGAAAAGAGTTATTTAGGAATATAGAATAAATCACCAACACGTAATAAACGAATGTACAACCCGACAATTGTCCAAATGTACTTGTCAAATTTACGCAATTATGGATGAACATGTTTCTTCATAAACGAATTGCTTAAATATTAAATTTGCACATAGAACATGATGGGATTGATAATACTTTATCAAGTATGTAAGGTACCTAATATTCGTTCACTTCAAAGAAACAATTACAATTAAGTGGCACCACTAGTGAGTACACTTGCACTTTGAAGCTTGAATTACACACTTGTTAAGATTAACATAATGGACACAACAGCAAAATAAATAAATAGTGTCTCACAATACGTGGGACATATTTTGCTACATCAATTTAAGTAGACTTATCTCTTGAAGGCTATACTTGACTATCCTTAGATCATTGTGTTTCACGGTTATATTTAAAACTCCGGAAAACGATATAACTAGTCAAACACGTGATATATGTAAAACAAAAATATTTATTCTTCAAACTTATGTCTCTCTCTTCATTCCAAAACAACTACTTTTCTAGACACATTCCTATGAAATCATATTTTTTCATGACCGCCGGTAACATGTAGGACATAAAGTGAGGTAATTAATTCATAAATTATGTCAAGGACTCATACGTTGAGTAATTAGGGATAATTTTACTCACCTCCCTCATTGGCTAAATATAACACATGTATAGATTACGTGTTCTAGTGAATTTATTTTTTCTATAAGAGCGTATATCATTATTAAACATATCTATTGTACGGATCTTAGTCTAAATATAGTCACATGCTTCAGCTAGTTTTATATGGCGTCCAAGTAAGTACTTGCATTCGGCTTCCATCAAGTATACATAATTGTAGAACTATCGTATTCAATCTTATAAATTATAAATCGTAGAGTTCATCTTACTACTAATTAAATCGATGTAAACAAAATACAATCATATATGTACTAAATTTGCTCTTTCAACATTTAGAATTCACATCGTCTCATTTCAATTCGCTTACTATAGCGTTTGAAATGATTATTTGTGTGAGTGAGCCAACCAATGTTTGATGATATGCCTCTCATAACTTGATATTGTTGTAAAGGCGTTACAATATTAATCTACACTATCAAATAAAATAATCATTGACCTCTTCAACCTCACATTTTTACAAAGAAAATTCCATGAAAGACCTCTGTATATATTTAACAAGATCGCAAATAATCAGCGAATCTCTTGCCCTCTAAATTTGGCGCTTCTCAATGTTCGAGGCAGCTCAACCTGCACTAGAAATGGGCAATAATGACATCGTTTTAATGTTTGAAAGGGTGACGAGAATTCATGGAGGTAGTGCTTCGGAGATATTATGATGGCCTACAATTGTACAAAAATGCAATCGTTAATTTAAGCTAAGCATGCAATCCAGTTAAATTGTGTAGATTTCGAAGGCCCCTCAAGATGTGCATGAATTCAATTGAACATGGGCATGGTGCCAACGTACTATTAAATGAGATTAGCCAAGATCCACATGTAGTTGCAAAATCATGGCACTCCATTCAGTTTTACTCCCACGTAATGGCATTTTAGTATTGTCAAAGAATAGCAATATGGACCAGTTGTGTAATGATATAAAAAGGGTAATCGGAACATGAGGAACGATAAAAGTGTGATACAAATTAATAGAGGGGAAAGGTGAGTAAAAGAAAGTTACGGACTTACGGTCATGGATCAAGTCAGGTCTGATGGAAAACATGATTGCATGCTTGCCGGCGACAAAGGGCATGTCTCGACTTCATAGTAGGCCTATCTTGGTCATGAATCAAGCTCTGTCTAGTTGTAGCTCGATTCATTCTTTCCAGTTGCATGAAACTTATTCCTTTCCTTAGTCAATTTCCACAAATGCCTCAACTCAAACTTTGCTTAAGGTGATCCAAAGGTGTCATGGAATCAGGCCCAAGTACGGGCATGATTCCATGCCTTAACGGTTGGAAGGAGGGAGGGCCGGGCTTCAAAATCAAAATGGCCCAAATAAAGGTTATGAGCCTTGACATTCAGACCTCTTATATACTCTTTCGGTTTCTATGACGTCCATGTTAAAAGTGATTGTTTCCAAAATAGAAGCCATGCATCGTTACAAAAGTCCAACGATGAAATCATTCATTCATGGGATCCACGCGAATTCTTTTGTCGGACAGAGCCTTGTCACCGGGGAAAAAAGTCATGCAGAAGATGCAATAATTGTATGGACATTTGATGGTGGGGGTGTCCCATCTCCCTCGAGTGCACCTTTAATAAAAGATGCTTTATGAAAAGCTAAAGACTTAAAACGTCGAATATTCGTGAATGGATTAGCATTAGCAGCGTCATGCACGAGATATTCCATCTCCCTCTTGAGTGCACCTTTAATAAAAAGATGCTTTATGAAAAAGCTGAAGACTTAAAACGTCGAATACTCGTGAATGGCTTAGCATTAGCAGCGTCATGCATGAGATATTTCTGTAACTGTCCGGAAATAAACCAATAGATTAATGACATGCCAAGCTTGTTATTGTTGGGGAAAAAAATGGGGGTTCGTCAGCTGTTTTCATTTCCGCAAGTGAGATCGCTTATGTTTTGTTCCGTGCCTCTTCTGTGGTGAGTTTGTTTTTGTGTACTTGTGTAGTAATCTTGTTTCAAACGGGTCGAGTCCCTCGTTGGTAGGGATCTTGGGGCTTGCTTTTACTTGTTGCTATGTAGATTCAGTCATGGATTTCCGATTTTTCAACCTTGAGACTTTGCATACTGTAAGACCATTTGTTTTGTCGGAGTTAATGAATATTTTGAGAACCATTAGTTATTATATAAGGTACTCTCACATGAGTTTAGAAAAATCAAAATATGAACCAACAACTTGTGATCTCTACAAATGTTGTGACAAGAATTCTGCTCTCAGGGAGTGGACAGCTGCCCCACTCACCAATGAGTGGGCGAAGGCTTGAGGGCAACGCCTCCAAAACAACATTGGATTTACATTTGTGTTTAAGTTGCTCTATTTGTTATGAGATCAAATGATTTTAGATAGGCTTAGATTTTGAGTCCATTTTTTAGTCCTATATATTATGCTCATATGAGAGATCATTGTAACGAGTTTTACGGTTGTAAAATTATAATGAAATCTCTTGCAAGACATAGTTCTATTCTAGAGTGAACCCGAATAAACTTGTGCAATCATCTTTTTCTTCTTCTTTGTGTGATCGTTCTAATTCGATTAAGGATATATTCCATCATGTCTAATTCAAACATTAAAACTCAAGATTTGGTAACATGGGGCCTTAGCTACTTGACCAAGCAAAGATGTTATCTAAGAACAAACGATGTCGTTTCGTGAAATTTTATTCCACATCATAATCGGCGATGATTAGACTAACATGTCAAATCGGGTGAAATTTGGCCGAGAGGACTTTGTTACACTTTTCATCAAAAGATTAGAACTGGATTGGTTTAATTGAATGATTAAGGGCTTGATTACACTCTGTACAGTTGGTTAAAAATTGATTACGTAACTTTTCTAGCAATAATAAAACACTAGCAGTCCGAACTTTGATGAAAATAGAAGATTCTTGGGTACGTCTCCATATTAATCATGATGGAATCTTTTAATCTCATACAATTCAGCTTGATGCTGCAACATAATAAATGCATGAACAATATAATAATTTGCGCTTGTCAATTTTGATCCCCTAACTTTATGTCCACCTTTCATGGGTAAACTCTATTTCCACATGTCAAAAACTCTGTGCTATTAAAATAATTAGATAGCGTGGTGTTGGGAAAATATCTATGCTCAACACATATGATTTAGGTCTCCTAAAAATTACGCTATATAAAGAGTTAGATCAGTTGGGTTCATGAGAATCGGGTTCATGCAATTAAAAAACCACTTTGTTAACAGGGTCTTTGATTTTTAGCCACATGTGCAATATCGTTATTAAACTTTTAATTTGTTCAGCCTGGTCTTAGAACTTATAATACATGATATTCCATATTGTTCTTGAACTTGAACTAATAGAACGACAATATTGAATTTTTTCATAAAATCTAGGCACTAACTTGAACATGTGTCAAATGCTTAGAGATTGCATTACACAAATCAAAAGTTCATAAAATGTTGCACATTAAATTTAAGCTTAGTGCCATATTAAACAAATTAAAAGTTTAAAAATTATATTTTATATTAGGCTAAAATACCAAAAATTATATGTGTTATTATATAAACTTTAGAGAGTGGGATGTCCTATCAATCTCCCTCTCGAGTTTGTCTTTAAGAAGGCCAAAAGACGAAAGGATGCAAGTTCCCATAGACAATCAATGTTTGTCCATTAATAGTAGTTGAAAAAGAGGAGTGGACATGGTCTGAATTAAGTCGGTCCAATATCTAACTTAATGACCAATATGTATAGTATTAATCCTCACATTTTGGGATTGAAGACAGGCCCTTTTGAGCTTTGGACTGAGGACAATATCGAACCCCAAAGTCGACCTGGGGCCAAGCAATTCTTTGTTTGTTTCATTTTTTTTAATTTCTTAAAAGGATAAACGGAACTTTTAAAATTTTAGAGTTGTTGAAATTAGAATGAAAAAGTGCTTACGTTTTACTTTACAAACAATACTAACTGGTATTTCTCATTCTTAATGAGTCTTTAATTCTGAGTTAAAGCTTCTGAGATTGCCAAATTCATTTGTGTGAATTAAATGAAGAACACATAATGCCATATGAACGGATCTATAAATTTATTATCTTTGTTTCGAGCATGAGAAGGAAAATTATTATATTATAGGTTTTGACACATACCCTAATTACATGCCCCGTTTTGTTATTGTTTTTCAACTGTTAAGATGCCTATTCAAGTCAATGGTATTCATGTGGAACCATCAAATATGAACATAAATAAGTGGTTATTATGATTGTTGACGAAGATGCAAAATGAATGTGGCCATTCAAGTTATGACTCATGGCCTTTGTTTATCTTAGAATCGAAGATGGATGTAGTTACCATTAAGATGTAGATGTTGACTGCAAATTATGGTTAATCTAAATTAGTGAGATCCTGGAGTCTTCATATGTTGATGATGCCAAAAATTAAATGAATAGGGAGAGGGAGTGAGGGAGCCGTTGCTAGAGCGAGAGAGAAAGAGATCGAGCCACTGAGTTAGGTCCAAAGGCTTGAAATACTTGCAGGAAACTGGGATCGCATATCGAACTCATTAACAAATCCCATGGTTTTGTCTAAAATTATATCCATAATTCCTAAATTTCGTAGAATGCCGTCAAAGAATGATATTCAGTTTGGATGTTTTTGTTTAGACCTAACTCTTTTTTATTAAAAATTAATCAGGACCTTTTCAAATAGTCATAATAAATATACGGAGACATTCTAATCTAACCACTATGGTTCGCAAGAAAATTAAACAGTTTCAAACGTGCGTTATGAACTGAGTTTTTTTATCTCCTCATTGAAAGTAATAAGTTGAGGGGCTTTTTGGCCTGCAAGTCTGTGAATATTGCAAAGTAATACATGAAAAACCAAGGCTTATTCTCAACTAATGGTCAACATTAATTAGATGGAAGGGTCTTAAATGAGCCCAAGTCTAATATGTCAGCAAGTAGAAGATTATCATAAATTAATATAAATATGTGTGTATGTGTGTCTTATACACGACCATTTTCCATTTTATTGCATGTTTTGTTAATTTTTAATTTCGAATTCCATGATATCTAAAATGTGAAGTCAATAAAGAGAGAAATTTTCAATGGATTATGGCCTTATAAAAAGAAAAACCAAACAATGTCTAATTAATGACATGACTGAAATCTCTTTATAACAAATAGGAACGCTCACTGCCTAAGTTGAATCAAAGGGCAAGGGCCTGCAAAAAAAGCACACAGATGGACGGAAAAATCTTGATTTGATGAATGTAAGTTCCCTACGCAACTCAAAGCATAAAAGTGCAGAGCCCTAACTTCAGAGCTCTTAGTCTATGCTTTCGGTTTCTATGATATCCATATTAAAGTTATTATTTCTAAAATAACAGCCATGCCTCATTGAAAAAAGTCCAGTAAGGATCCACGCGTATTCTTTTGTCGGATAGAGCTTTGTCAATGGAAAAAAAAAAAGTTATGCAGACGATGTAATAATTTGAGTAGACATTTGATGGAGGGGGTGTCCCATCTCCCTCTCGATTGGACCTTTAACAGAGATGCTTTGGTGCAATATTTGTAAATGGCTTAGCACAAGCAGCATCGGGCACAATATATTTTTGCAATTGTGTGGTCAGTTTGTTCTGGTGTACTTGTGTCGTAGTCTTGTTTTGGTCTCGCAAGAATCACGTCGTGCAAAAGAGTTTGATCATTTGGGCTAATGAAAATTGGATACATGCAATAAAGAAATTATTTTATTAATACGGTCCGTCAATTTAACCTAACGTATAATATCATTATCAAAATTTTAATTTATATATATTCAATCTAATCCATAAATTATATATAAGCATTTAATATTGTCTCTAAATATGAATTAATAAGAGTACAATATTAGATACATGAGCTAACTTGAAAATGTGCCAAAAATTCAAATAATATGTTGAATAAATTAAAATTAAAAAATAACGTTACACGTTGCGTTAAAGTTCAAAGATCATATTAAATTAATAAAAATATATATAATAATATTTTATATTGAATCAAAATTCAAAAGAAAAACTATTCATATCATTATATAATTTATATCAAACTATTTATATCATTATAAATGAACGGGAGGATCGATGGTCCAAGTCGAACCATTTTCTTACTTTAACAACCGGTAGTCATTTGTTTTTCATTTTATCAAGCGCCTTGATGGGATTGCAATTTATTTATTAGGATGCGAAGAAATCAAGCTTTGAAACCAATTTAAGTCAACAACTGTTGTCTCGATCGAGAAGACCGACAGTGGTCCCCTTTTGTTGTTATTTTTGGCCGGCGACGGCTTAGAGCAGTGTGCTACCACGTGTTGAGCTTCCCAAGGAATTGATTGGTGCTTAGTTAAGGCCTTAACTTAGGGGGGATGATCGAGCTGCGGAGTTCACCATCCCATCTTTCTTCCTCGTTGTTTGGATCTTTGTTAGGGTTCCGAATCACTGTATCGCCACTATTATTTTTCAGCTGTCAATAATCAATTTTATTGAGGATGCTTAGGTATAAAAATTTCAATTTATCTGGGTCAATCGCAAATGTTCAATGTTGTGGGTGTTGTTAGAGATTGGAATAATCAAATCATGAGATTGATCTGGTCTAAGCAAGAACTCGTCTAGTAAAAGTTCTTACCAATCTTAAGAAAAGAGATTTTTTTCAGGCAGAGAATTGGAGGACAATGCATCACTACCGACATGATCACAGAGGATCTTCCTAAACGACCACACTAGGGCTACCTATTTTGATTGCATCGGGTGTGTTCTGAAGGGGTAATTGTTTGGCTTTAAAGGTAGAGGGGATGGGTCGGGAATAGTACATTGTCGGTAGAAATAGCATACAACGATCATTTGCAGTGGCGAAGGATGAAAGGACAGAAAGCTCATCGATGTATGTCCATTAATAATAGAGGAAAGAATGGAGACATGGACATTGACCATGGCATGACTGGTCCAGTAAAGAGACAATAATGCGGGAGAACCAGCCATTGTTGTACTCGAAGAAATGACTTTTGTTCAATTATGGCCTCGACTAAGCTCCATAGTCGGAATCCATCTACTCTTTTCTTTCTCATGATCCGGATCTTTGATGTAGTTCTTGATTGTTTCGTCTTTGGTATGAAATCTCAACCATTGATAATCAAATATTCCAAGGAAAAAAGAAGTGGCGTTTCTATGGCATCTGAAGCCAAAAGGGTCAGGTTTCATCTCAGGTTTCATCTGTGGCGTGCATCAGGTTCCGATAAACGGGGCGTTGGACCCCTCGGATAAAAGAGCCCAAGAGTTTTGAAAAGAAATCGCGATACTGTCCCACCAAGTGTGAAAACGACTTTGGGTCACCGCCAATACAGTGGGCATCCGACACCAAGGACAATGTCGTACTGACGTGAGTTCATCGATTGACTGGCCAAGGAGCGGGTTCAGGATAAGCATTCAATATGTTTGCTCACCGATGGTCGAGGAAGGACGGGTACGCTAGTAGTGGGCAAGGACAGAAAGGACCATTCACGGTGGGACAGCATTGAAGGGTTGGACACCTCACCAATGTCTGTCCACTAGTGATTAGTGGGGGAGGAAAGGACGGAGACATGGACGTGGGCGATGGTCTCTGGTCCGGCAAAGGATCGACATTATATTTGTTAAAAATCAACCATAAGCTTTTCAAATGGTTACGATAAACATGCGGATTTAGGAGTAATTTGACGTTCCAATCTAGGGGTCACAGCTAAGCTCGAGAAAACGAGGGAGGAAGTTGTGCAGGCGCAGGCATTATTGGCGAAGAAGACAGCAAGTTTTGGGACTGTAAATAGCAGTGGAGATGGCAGAGGAGGAGAAACTTGGGCATGAGACGCAAGTGATGTGAATTTTGGATTGTAAGCTCATTTGAGCTCATCATCTTGTCGAGCTATGTTATGCTATGTTGGACTAAGACGGGATAGTTAGAGAATTTCCATGTGGTTGTAGGAATGCCTTAGTGGGATGCGTATTTATCATCAAGCAAGCAATTCGCACGTGAGGGATGCTGAGGTCTACACTAGGCCTCTAACAAAATAATTGAAGGGCATATTTACCATTTAGGTCTGATTTTTTTTTTCGTGTTATCTTTGTCCATTCTGATCACGTTCCTCAGAATGAGATTGTCATGATCTAGGAACATGCAATAATGATCATTAAAAGATTTTGCACGATGTTCCATCATCATTTTTTGTTGACTTCTATTGTTAACGGGTTTTACCACTCTTTAGATGCCTTTTTCCACGTTTTGCTTTCCCTCAATTTTTTTTTGAAGATGACAGGAATTACGTTTTATAGATTTTGAAAAAAAAAAAAGAAAAACACATGACCCTACTTGTCAATAGATGTGTAGTTTTGAAATCTATAAAAAAAATCAATTTGTAATAACTACAACGTTCGGATAATAAATATTAAAACTGGAAGGACGCCAAACAGACCCAACCAGTTTGGTAATGAGGAACCACTAGGCAATATCACTTGGGGCTCACAATCATTTCTCATTATACTTATAATTAGATTAGCAGTGTTGAAGAAACCAAACTAGTTTGAAATGTCGATAAAGAAAGGAAAAGGTTTAACTTCCTTCGGAGTGTTGATCTAAATATTCTAATTGAAGTTAGGTCTCATGTAACAATTACAATTAGCGTTCTAATCTAATAATATGCTCCATTAGAATGTCACTTCCATATTTCGAATTATGATTTCACCGATCCGAGCAAAGAACGGGCGGAAGGACTAGTACTTGACCAGCGTATGTCAATTAAAGGTCAAGGAAAGGATGAAAGGAGGGATGAGTCAAGAATAGTACATTGTCGGTGGAAAAAGCTTGAAATGATCATTACAGTGACAAAGGATGAAAGGACGGAAAGCTCATCAATGCATATCCATCAATAATAGAGGAAAGGACGGAGACATGGACATCGGCCATGGTGACTGGTCCAGTAAAGAGGCAATAATGCAGAGAATTATCCATTGCTATGCTCGAGAAATTGGCTAGGGTTCAATGAAGGCATCTGCTAAGCTCCATAATCGGAACCCATCTCCTCTTTCTTCCTCATGATCCGGATCTTTGGTATAGTTCTTTATTATTGAATTTCTAATCAAATAATTCAGACAAAAAGAAGTGGAGTTTATGTCGCATCTGAAACCAAATGGGATCCACGCGTATTCTTTTGTCGGATAGAGCTTTGTCATTGGGGAAAAAAAATAAAAGGTTATGCAGAGGATGCAATAATTTGTGTAGACATTTGATGGTGGGGGTGTGGTATCTCCCTCTCAATTGGACCTTTAACAATGATGGCATGGTGCAATATTTGTAAATGGCTTAGCATAAGCAGCATGGGGCGCAAGATATTTTTGCAATCGTGTGGAGGTAAACCAATAGATTAATGATAAGCCGAGCTCTTTATTGTCGGGAAAAAAAGGGGCTCGTCAGCTATTTTCATTTTTGTAGTTGAAAACGCTTATGTTTTATTCTATGCCTCTTTTGTGGTGAGTTTGTTTTGGTGTACTTGTGTCTTAGTCTTGTTTTGGTCTCGAAAGAATCACGTCATGCAAAAGAGTTAGCTAATTTGGGCTTATGAAAACTGGATCCATGCATTTAAGAAATCATTTTTTTAATGCGATTTGTGAATTTTAGCCCAACGTATAATATCATTCCCAATTTTTCATTTTATTTAGTGTAACATTTGAATTTCTAATATGTATTTAATCTAATCCCTAAATTATATAGAAGTACTTTATATTGTCTATGAATTTGAATTAATAGGAGAACAATATTAGATACATGAGATAACTTGAGCATGTGCCAAAATTTCAAATAATATATTGAATAAATTAAAATTAAAAAATAACGTTAAAGTTTAGAAATCATATGAGATAAATTAAAAATATAAAAATTCTATTTTATATTGAAACAAATTTTAAAAGAAAAACTATTTATTCATTATATAGACATAAATAGTGAGGTTGCCCATCTATCTCCCTTTTCTATCTACCTATTCATAAAGATGCTTTTTGAAAAGGCTAAAGAGACGAAAGAACGCAAGTCCTCGCAGACAATCAATGTTTGTCCATTAGCAATGATGAAGAAGGGTGGAAACTAGACGTGAAGGAAAATTGATGCAGAAAATCATCCAATTCTGTTCTAAATAAATTGACTGGTGCTTGTTTAAGGTCTAAACAAAGATTAAGTCACCGGCTGTATTATTCGCGGGAGAAATATTTAAATATCCTTTAGAAATATTTAAGATACTTGTTTTGAAAAATGAAACGACTAAAGTCGATGTGGACAAAATCAGCAAGGTGCTTAAAATGAAATGATTACATATGGCCGCATTTAGGAACAAAATGTCAAGGTTTGATTTGATTCATCCTCTCTTAATGGGTTATGAAATGTCTTAAATATCTCCAACAATTTGTACCAATCTCCCCTATCTTCCTTGTGATTTGTGTCTTTGTTAAGGCTTTATATAATTGGATCTTTAGTATTGAATCTCAGCTATTGATAATTAAACATTCTAGAAAAGATTATCATCTTAAGAAACAAAATCTGGCTGAACTACAAAACGAAAATGTGAGGCTTACTTGTGAAGACTTATCACATATTTTTCTTCATATCCTTCAGATTAAAAACAATAGACATTATTGTAACTCATTTATTATAATAAATCTAGAATTAGGCCCTCAGTAAAAAAGTTTGATGTTTTGAAAAGAAGTCATAATACTGCTCCGCCATCAATATCTCACTGTAGAGCAAGTGTGAAAACGACTTCAAGTCATTGCTAATATGACAAGCAATTGATACCAAGGACAAAGACCACGTTGGAGTGCATACCAGTTTGTCCATCTCGACTGACCATTACCAAACTTGGGAAAATTTCAACGAGAGTATTCTATCAAATCAATTTCCTATTTTGAAATCGTGAATCGAAGTAGTCCACCCTACACTAGTCCAGAATCGCATCAACCGGTTCACTAGTTCTAGGATTAATTTGGGAGTTGGCTTACTTCTTTTTTATATATATTAAATTGCTCTATTGTGCCATGACTTTTGCACAAAATTCTCAATTGGAACACCATAATGGCTTGCTTATGTGGAAATGTTCAACCTTATTGTTTGTGCAAAAGTTTTCCATTGAATGTCTTATAGGATTTGGTTTTGAACCAGTTCAAAGCTGGTTCTACTACTTCTACTCAAGAAACAAATTGCAAACAAGTTCGAAAACCACTCTAGAACCTATTGGTTCAACGCCTAGAACCAAGTAGTTACCAAGGATTCAAATCACTCTTCATACGAGTCAACTTGAAATCGATTGGTTAAGGTCAATTTAATTTAATTATATAGTTGATTCAGCTCGATTGTTTATCCCTATTCTTTATTATTAAGATATCATAAATATGTCATTGGCTCTATTTAAGAAGATTGCAATGGAGTTTCCATCCACATTGATTTTAGGGAAATCAATCACTAAAAAAGGAAAACTTTTGTATTAGAGACTGTCTTTTTCTTAAAAATTATGCAAAATGCATAATACACTTATTTTTTACTATAAAAGATCATTCTTATTTAACATCTTTTTTTCTTTTCAATTATTGAATATCAACAATATGGTATCCTATATTTACCCAAAAAAATAAACAATATGGTATCCTCCCCACCAATGAGTAGCCCAACTAGTTAGGGTAAATTTATATTTCATTGAGGTCTTGAGTTCGATTCTCCAGGGAAGTACCTTTGATTTAAGTGAGATGCTATGGCAGTAGATTGCTGTGCTAGACTCATTTGAGAAATAGTCGAGGACTCGCGCAAGCTGGCTTGAACATATTGGTTAAAAATATATATATGTCCTCGCTCCTTTTCTTATTAACATCTTATTTTACATCCCTCAAAGCTTCAATTAGTAATAAAATTATCTTCGTTAAAAATTTATGGGAGTAATTTTGCATTCTGATCTAGCAACCATGGCTGAGTTTGAGAAAAGCAGCGAGGAAGTCACGCCGGCCCCCGACCTTCCTGTTGAGCAAGCCGGCGATGAAGTCGTCATGTTTATAGTAGAGGAGATGAGCACCTCTATATCATTTTGAAAGTTAATTTCAATTTTTTTTTTCATGTAGCTAAATTATGATGTTACTCCTTTTTTGAGGAGACTTCATTGACCGGCACAAAGAGCGGGATTAGCACCTGTACCTAGTCAATGTTCGTCCATCATCGAAAAAGGAAAATTTGTACCTTTGTATTAGAGACTATCTTTTCTTAAAAGATTATGCAAAATGCATAATACACTTATTTTTTTACTATGAAAGATTATTCTAATTTAACATCTTTTTTTTTTTGCAATTATTGAATATCAACAATATGGCAATCAATTACTTACCAAAAAAAAACAATATGGCAATCAATATTTACCAAAAAAAAAAACAATGTGGCAATCAATATTTACCAAAAAAAAAACAATATGGCAATCAAAACTTACCAAAAAAAAAACAATACGACAATTAGATTTTCTTTTGGTTACAAAAAAAAAAACAATATGGAAATTATAACCCAACCGTTGGTAGCTGTGTTGATTAAAAATCTCTCCCTTATCGTCAATGTCAAGAATTCGAAATTGTAGTTGTTCATGTCTTAAGTAGAAGGTTGTGCTAATATTCCCAGAGGTATAGGAGCTCTTTGGTGCCATCCGAGCACGGGGACCCGTGATTGAGTTCTCAATTGTAAAAAAATAATATGGCAATTACATGTTAAACTTATAATATTTTAAAAATAATTAAGAATGCAAAACATATCTATTATTTACAATATTAATTATGCTTACTTAACCCAAAAAATCGGTTAGTTGATTGGAATGTTGCATACTTCCATCTTAAAAACAAGAAGTTACTAGGTTGAATCCAACAATCGAGTATAAATTGTTTTGGGTTAGAGCCAACTTTGCTAGCCAAAAGTATAAGCTTAACCATTTTATGGGATTTGTAGGATAATTTGTGAAATACTAGGTAGATAGGTCTCCATGCTTGTATATCTTTAGATTATTAAAAATGCTTAATTTATTTGGTAATTCCCCATAAACTAGGTAGTTACTATACAAAAGGTCTTTATCAACTTAATTACTAAGAGGAAGTACCTCAAGACTTTAATTAGTCATAACATTCTTTAATTAGAAATTTATAACAACTTTTTTTTGGTTAAAAGGACCGCTTGCGGTGGCAACGGATGAAAGGATGGATACCTCATCAATGTCGGTTCATCAGTGGAGGTAGACAGGATGGGGACGTGGACATTGATGATGGTGACTGGTCCAATAAAGAAACAATTATGCAGGGAATCATCTATTTCTATACTTAAGGAATTGACTGGGATTTAGTTAAGTCATAAACTAACGTTAGGTTAGTATCTCTATCTTACAATGATTGACTTATCAATAATGTGAGGATTTGATGTTAACATTGTCAATTTCTTGAGAAATGATACATAATGTAAAATACACTTATTCTTTGAAAAAATATATGTTTACTGAACTTCAAAGTTAGCGATTAATTGGATTATTGGGGATTTTTAGCTTAGAAATTGGAGGTTTTGGATTTGAACTTTACAAAATGTGTCAACAACTTTGGGTTAGAGGTAGGCCAGTTTATGGGTTTGCTGGATATTTCACACTCTTCTGGCTAGACAAATCTCCATGCTCATGCCTCTATATTAGGAAAATAATGTCTTACAAGAATGATAATTTCACATGGTCATTTATTTACATGCACTTATTCTTCATAAAACTAGGTAGTTATTATGCAAAAGATCCTTGTCAACTTACGTAGAAAGAGGACATCCCTCAAAGGCTCAATTAGTGATAACATTATCTTCATTAAAAATTCATGGGAGTAATTTGGCATTTTGACCTAGCAATCACGGCTGAGTTTGAGAAAAGGAGCGAGGAATGCGGGCCCTGACCTTCCTGTTGAGCCAGTCGGCGAAGAAGACGCCGTGTTTTGGGACTGTAATTAGTAGAGGAAATTAGTACCTCTTCATCATTCCCAAAGTTAAATGTCAAATTTTTTTTCATGTAGCTCAATTATGATGTTACTTCTTTTTTCAACGAGACTTTATTGACCCGTACAAAAAGTGGGACTAGCACCTTTACCTAGTCAATGTTCATCCATTAATGGTGGAGGAAAGGATGGACAAGGAATAGTACACTGCGGTGGAAAAGGATGCACACCTATACCTAGTCAATTATGATGTAGCTCAATTATCATGTTACTACTTTTTCAAGGAGACTTCATTGACCCGCACAAAGAGCAGGATTAGCACCGGAACCTGTACCTAGTCAATGTTCGTCCATCAACGGTGGAGGAAAGGATGGAAGGATGGACAAGGAATGGTACACCGCGGTGGAAAAGGATGAAAGGACCATTTACAGTGGAAAAGGTTGAAAGGATGGATAACTCATCAGTATTTGTCCATTCCCGGTGAAGGGGATGGAGATGACATTGGTGATGGTGACTGGTTTAATGAAGGAACAAATATGCGGAAAGCCATCCTTTCCTATAGCCAAGAAATTGACTAGTCTTAGTTGAGGCCCAAACTAAGGTTAGGTTATATCTTCCAATTATTGAATGCTCATTATGAACAGATATTTTTCTCTCCTCATTGAAAATAATAATTGGAGCGGTTTTGGCTTGCAAGTCTGAAAATTGCAAAGATTATACATGAAAAATCAAGGCTTATTCTCAACTAATGGTCAACATTAATTAGATAGAAGGGTCTTAAATTAGCTCAAGTCTAATATGTCAGCAAGTAGAAGATTATCATAAATTGATATACATATGCATAAGATTATCACACGTCCATTTTCTTTTTATTGAGTTTTTGTTAGATTTTAATTTCGAATTTCACGTTATTCTAAAATGTGAAGTCAATAAAGAGAGATATTTTCAATGGATTGCGGCATTAGAAGAAGAAAACCAAACAATGTCTAGTTAATGACACGACAGAAATCGCATAACAAATAGGAACGCTCACCGGCTAAGCAGTTGAATTAAAGAGCAAGGGCCTGCTGAAAAAGCACACAAATGAGCAGAAAGATATTGATTTGATGGATGTACGTTCCCTACGCAACAGGTGCATAGCCTTAATATTCACATCTCCTATCCTAAATTATATAAAAATATTTAATATTATCTCTAAATTTAAACTAGCATGAGGACAATATTAGATACATGGGCTAGAATATGTGCCAAAAATCTAAAGAACATATTGAATAAATTAAAATTTTATAAAAAAGTTATATATTGAGTTAGAATTCAAAAATCATATTAAATAAATTAAAAATATATTTTATATTGAATCAAAATTCAAAAGAAAAATTATTTAATTCATTATATATACGTCAGATAATAGGGTCTCATCTATCTCCCTTTTCTGTCTACCTTTAATAAAGATGCTTTTTGAAAAGGCTAAAGAGACGAAAGAATGCAAGTCATCGTAAACAATCATTCGTTTGTCCATTAGAAATGGCGAAGATGGACGTAAGCTAGACATCGTCGAGGGTCATTGTTCAAGCGAATGAAAATTGTGCAGAAAATATTTCTTTAAGAAAGATCAAATGACTAAGGTTGATGTGGACAAAATAGGGAAGGTGCCTAGAACGAAATGATTACATATGGCCCCTTAAAGGAATAAAATGCTAGGGTTTGATTTAATTCATCCTCTCTTGATGGCTTATGAAATATCCTAATTATTTCTAACAGTCCATACCAATCTCCCATTTCTTCCTTGTGATTTGTGTCTTTTCTAAGGCTCTATAAAATGAAGGGATGGGTTGGGAATAGTGCATTGTCGGTAGAAATAGTATAGAACGATCAATTGTGGTGGCGATGGATGAAAGGACAGAAAGCTTGTCAACGTATGTCAATCAATAATAGAGGAAAGGATGGAGACATGGACATTGGCCATGGTGACCAGCCATAATTGTACTCGAAAAAATTGGTTGGTGTTCATTTCAGGCGCCAGCTCCTCTTTCTTCCTCAGGATCCGGATCTTTGGTATAGTTCTTGATTATTAGATCTTTGGTACAAAATCTCGGTCGTTGAAATCGCTTATGTTTTGTTCTGTGCCTCTTTTGTGGTTTGTTTTGGTGTTCTTGTATGGTTGTCTTGTTTTGGTCTCATAAAAGTCACATTATACAGAAAGTCACGTCATTTGATCTCATGAGAACCGGGCCCTTGCATTAAAGAAATCGTTTTGTTAACGTAGTTTCTGAATTTTAATCTAATGTGTAATATAATTTTCGAATTTTCAATTTGTTTAGTATGTCCCTTAAATTTTTAATACATGTGTAATCTAATTCCTAAACTATATGAAAATATTTAATATTGCCTAATTTGAACTAAGGGAATGACAACATCATATACAACAACTAACTTGAGTGCCAAAAATCCAAAAACTATATTAAATAAATTAATATTTTAAAAAACGTTGCATATTAAAAACAAATTAAAAATTCAAAGATTATATGTTATATTGAATCAAAATTCAAAAAATATTTATATCACTATATAAACATTAGATTGGGGCGTCCCGTCTTTAATAAAGATGCTATTTAAGAGAAAAAGGATGCAAGTCCTCGTAGACAATCGATGTTTGTCCATTAGCAGTGGTGGAAAAGGGTGGAAACTAGGCATCGTCGATGGTCATTGTTCAAGCGAAGGAAAATTGATGCATAAAATTATCCAATTCTGTGCTTAAGAAATCGACCGGTGCTTGGTTAAGGTATAAACAAAGATTAATTCGCAAGCTCTATTATCTACGTTAGAGATATTTAAATACCTTTTAGAAATATTTGAGATATTTCTTATGAAAGATGAAATGACTAAAGTCGATGTGGACAAAATCAGGAAGCTGCCTAGAACTAAATGGCTACATATGGTCGCATAAAGGAAAAAAATGCTAGGGTTTGATTTAATTTATCCTCTCTTGATGGCTTATGAAATGTCCTAAATATCTCTAATAGGCCGCACCAATCTCCCGTTTCCTCATGTGATTTGTGTCTTTGTTAAAATTCTGTATCATTGGATCTTTAGCATTGAATGTCAACTATATCAAAACATTCTAGAAAAAAAAAGTTATAGTGCTTTTATCTCCAAAATCTAAAGATTATTATCTCAAGAACCAAAATTTGGCTTCCTACAAAATGAAAATAGGAAGCTCAGTTATGAAGACTCATCACATAGTTCCCTTCGTTTCCTTCGGATTAAAAATTAGTAGACACCGTCGTAGCTCATTTATTATAATAAATTTAGAGTTAGGCCCTCAGTTAAAAAGAAACTAAATCCCTGCAGTACTCCTCCGCCATTAATATCTCGCTCAAGTCATTGCCAATACGACAAGCCTCTGACACCGAGGACAAGGACCACGCGGGAGTGCATTTTAATAAGTCCATCTTCAATCTTCACTTACCATTACCATCACTACCAAGCTCTCAAAAATCAAAAGGTGAGATTAAAATTGTCGCAAAAAGTTCATCTAAAAATTAAATGAACTTTTTTATCTTGCAAAAAGGGTAGCTATTAAAGAAAGTCACTACATATGGATCTAAGTTGATCCAATTCTGCTAAGTCACGAAGCAAAATCTTATGAAACATTGCCATTCGGTATACAAAATAATAGCATTAAACATCAATTTTTGCGGTAGCTTAATCATAACGTCACTGCACAAGAAGCAAGTTCAGGCCAACTACCTGATTAATGTTTGTCCATTGACGGGGAAAGGACGGGGTGGGACTTGTACGTTGGCAGTGGGAAATGGAAAACTCATCAATGTCTGTTCATCAATGGTGGAGAAAAGCGTGGGGACGGCGACGTTATCGAGGATGACTGGTCCAGCAAAGGATCAATAATGCAGAGAACCGTCCATTTCTGAGAAATTGATCGGTGCGGAATTAAGGCCTCAGCTAAGCTCCATAGTCAGAATCCATCTCCTCTTTTCTTCCTCGCGATCCGGATCTTTGCTAAAGCTCTATATCGTTAGATCTCTGGTATTAAATCTCAGCCGTTGATAATTAGATATTCCAGCAAAAAGAAGTTGCGCATCTATGGCATCTGAAACTAAGGACCAGCCTACCAGGTCATACTTAGGGGTGTGCATGGTCCGGGTTGGGCCGGTCCCGTGCTCAACCCGAGGACCGACCCGTACAGTGTCGGTCCTCAATTTTTGGGACCGTGGACCGACCCGTCAAGCTTGGGACCGAGGACCGGACCGACCCTATCGGTCCGGTCCGGTCCCAGGGTCAACCCGGGACCGAAAAATTTTCCGCACAAGTATCGTAAAATGCCCGATATCAACTAAATGCAAAAAGCTTTAGATCTGTTGTTTTATGCAAGGAAAAAATTCACAATGCTCCCCATAAAGAAACTCACACACAAATTTTATAGCTCTTGAGTTCCTTAAACACGTAGCACATGATGTAGGAGACGTGGTTTAAAATTAAAGGTTGCTTTTGCTCTCTTTAATTAGTAAGATGGATTTCGACCTAAAGAGTAAAGACAATATCATAAAAATCAAATTCAAGAACGAGTTGACAGAGGGGTTAGGGATTCAATCTCTCCTATTTTTGACATTGTCTAAGTATAATGAGGTGTGAACTATTGCAATCTATAAAAAAAGCTTGTAAAAAAAAACTCACGTGTACTGCCCATTGGACAAAAAAAAGTTTGATCTTAACAGAGACAGAACATGACACATCATCTTTGCTACCTTCTAAAGAGGAGCAAAATCGTGACGGGTGAGTGGTGGCCGAGAGGTGGCCGTCGGTCGAGCGGGCGAGCGATGGCCGTCGGTTGGGGAGAGCGGTGGCCATTGGGTCGAGGTCGAGGCGACCGGTCAAGCAGTGGCTGTTTGTCGAGGCAAGTGGTGGCCGTCGACAAAGGCCCATGGATTATTGGATTTGGGTTTTGGAAATAATGAATTAAGGGAGGTGAAAATGGAATGGACTTATAAAAATAATTAATATTAAATATATATAATGTCGGGTTGGTCCGGGTTGGACCAACCCGACCTCCTAGGACCGAGGACCGACCCGTACAGTACAGGGTTCGGAATTTTAGGACCAAGGACCGACCCGTTCGACTCAAAAACCCGACCAGGACCGCCCGGGTTGGGCCGGTCCAGGGCCGGTCCAGGGTCGACCCTGGACCGTTGCTCACCCCTAGTCATACTTTCCATGACCGTTTCATTGACCAAAGTTTGACTCTATAAAAAAAAGATGATTCAAGGAAATCAACTTTTTCATTGTAAAATGGGCGGTCATCAACTAAAATCGTCACATCCGTCCATGTTACAAAGGACGGTCACCGTCACACTCGCCTCAGCTAGCATACACCTAACTCAACAACATCTTTAAGGACGATGGGAGAAAAGTCAATACTTATTTTCAACATTTGTTTAGATGTAATGGTCCAAAGCCAGCTCGATTATGAAATGGCAATAGATAGAGTGCATTATTCAAAATGTAAACCAATAAGCAAAAAAGATCCGTTTTTAGGAGTTATTTATGTCCACGACATGATTGTTGATAATACTCTATTTATTTCATAAAAAAATATTTTTCTCAATTTTCACAAGTCAACGAAAAAATATTTCCTCAATTTTCATGAGTCAATAGAAAATATTTTCTCAGCTAAAGAATAAAGTTTTCTTTTCAAAACTTAAATTCAGAAAAATAATTTCATTTTTAAAAATCAAAGAATATTTTATATAAAATGATTAAGTTTCGATGCTTGAAACCTCAATGCCCACGTCAGGGTTCTCATAGTTTGTGTACGGGTCTTTGGGGCTTGAACTCGGGTCATTAATTAATAACATGTTTGTTCATAAAACAATATTCTTAAAGAAAACCTCGAATTTTTAAATCTTTTTCGTCTTTTTCTTTTTGGACCAGCCTCTTGCGAACTCAACCTTGTTGGCCTTTCTTGAGTCTTTATAAGCTATGGTTCAAAACTGTAGTTTGACAAGTGGCGAGCTCAGATTTTGTTTTGCAAATTCCTAATCCGACTTAAGCTTGGGCTTGATTGAATATGCAAATTATGTCGTCCCAGTGAGGTCGGCTTGTGCTTATCGGCCTAGGGTGACCTTGCCACTCACTCATGGCCGGTGATTAGCTAAGAAGATAAAAAAGAAAAACTAAAAATTTGAATATTTTATAATATTCTCTAAAAATGTCAAATCATATTTTTCATCTTATATGATGATTTACTTTTACATAACAGTTGGACATTAAACAAATGATTTCTTAGAAGAATAATTTATCTTTTCAGAAGACAAACAAAGCCAAATTATATTTATATCGTTCTCGTCTTGATGGAGTCCCCCGACCGACCGACCGACGTCCCTCCCTTTTTTAGAATATTTATTTGGGCCAAACGATGACGTGGAGCAGTCTGCTACCGTTCAACTTCCTAAGCCGATCTCCATCGTCACCCATCCATAGCCTCAGTTCCTCCTCGGCATCGGAGTCGATCACGAGGGTTGTAAAAATCGTTGGATTCTACTAAAATCAGAGCTGTCGATTTCTCATGGCCACAACCGTTCTTCTTCCTCCTCCACTCTCACCCGGATTCCCTGCTCTGCTGTGTTAGGATGCTCTACCCATGACAACCGTCCGATCACGGTTTCGTTTTTCTAAAAAAAAGTTTAAAAGGGACGAGCCCCACTTTAATAGTGGGGCCCACCCCTCCTCTCCATAGAATTCCCTGCTCTACTAGGGGTGAGCAAAAATAGGGTGGGTAGGTTCCAAACATGGACCCTGTACCCGACCCTGTTATAACCGGTTCCCATTTTTTGGATCATGTACCCTACTCTGTTTGCATTAGACCCTGTACCCTACCCATCATGTTTTTCTAGTCCGGGAACAGGGTTAACCGTGTTTTATTTTGGAACCTATTTTGCTCATTATATACGACTTCAAATTTTATATTAATATGCGAGAAAACAACATAATTTATCTAATTTATATTGTAACATTAATCACTTGTAATTAATAAATAAGTAAACTCTTTGATTAAACAAAAATTGAGGATCCACAAAGCAAATTATCATGAACAAAATCATAAGATAAAGCAAAAATCATGACATTACATATATATTAGTAATAAATATGGACCTAATATTCTTCTTGTTACCATAATATTACATGAAACTTTTTATTTGTCTAAAATGGTTAACAAATTTATAGCGTAAGCATAAGTTCTTTAAAAGTGAAACTAACATAACTCATCATCTAAAAATGAAATCAGGCGAGTCAATCCACGTGGTACAAAATCTCTAATAAAAACTAAAATTTATGTATAAAGAAACATCAACAAGAAACCATGTTCCAAAAAAATATACAAAAGTTATGATTTAATAAGTTTATTTACTTATAAAATCGGAGTTTTTAATAAATAAAATTTATTTTATAATAATCAGAAACAGGGTCCAAGGTTTAGGGTAGGTTCCACACCTGGATCCTGTATTCGACCCAGTTTTCCCTGTACCCGACCCTATTTACATTGGATCATGTTTCCGACCCTGTTTTCAGAGTGGACCGATCCGAAAACAGGGTTTACTCGGTCCGGTTGCACACCCTGTACTCTACTGACACGGTAGAGCAGGAATCCAGCATCCATCTCGTCGTTCTCACTCTCTCTGCCTCTTTGTTCATCAAAAAGATTAAAATCACTGATTTCCCAGCTTATAAAATCTCTCTCTCTCTCTCTCTATCTCTCTTTCTTTCTCCATTCATTGCTACTGCTATTCCGCGCTCCCCTTCCCTTGATCCTTTTCTTTGGTCCTCAAATCTCTTCGCCTTGTTTCATCTCTCGCTCCGTTTCGCTCTTTATTCTCCTCGGCACACCCATTCTTCCTCCTCCTCCTCCTCTTCTTCAGTCTCTGTCTCTGTCTCTGTCTCTCTGTCTCTCTCTCTCTCTCCATTCATTGCTACTGCTATTCCGCGCTCCCCTTTCCTTCATCCTTTTCTTTGGTCCTCAAATCTCTTCGCCTTGTTTCATCTCTCGCTCTGTTTCGCTCTTTCTTCTCCTCGACACACCCATTCTTTCTCCTCCTCCTCTTCTTCTTCAGTCTCTCTCTCTCTCTCTGAGTTTCCTCGCTCTTTGTTTCTCGGAGGAAAAAAAAAATCAAAGAGAAATGCCGATTGAGTGGGGCCTTCCTACTGTGTGTGATCTCTTGAAGGGGGCATTCAATCTGATCAAGGATCCAGTGATATACGCGTGGTCCTCCGAGGATTACGCCAAAAGACTTCAGAAGGAAGTCGACGATCTGCAGAACGAGGTTGGGAGGGTCCAGAATTTGGCACAAGCGGCCGAAAACAATCTTTGGAATCTCAATGATGCCTTCACGGGATGGCGGCAAGATACTAACAAGGCCTTGGAGGATGCGCGAAAGCTGTTGGGCGACTTCGCTGAGAAGAACACTTGCTGCTACAGGATACCTGACCCCTATTGTCACTATCGGTTCAGCACGAAGGCCGAGGCCGAGATCGAGGCCGTTCGCGAAATCGCTCAAAACTGCAGAAGATTCGATGCATTGGACAAGATCTGCTTGATCGGTCGCGGTCCAGCTAATCCGGCTCTGGCCAGGACGCCCTCCCGTTTTCCTACCTCGACGTTCGAATCCAGAAATTTGATGATCCAGAAAATAATGGAGGCTCTTGCCAGTAAGAGCAATAGTGCGGTGGGGGTTTACGGGATGGGCGGGCTCGGCAAGTCCACCCTTTTGGAGGAAGTCGAAACGATGCTACGCGAAGAGAAGTCGTTTCGTTGGGTCTCTAAGGCCGACGTGTCGAAAAATCCAGACATCAATGCGATTCAAGAAGAGATTGCGAACGGCTTGGAACTCACCCGCATAAAGGAGGCAAAGAGTACCAACGAGCGAGCAAAACTTCTGCGCCAGAGGTTGGAAAATGAGGATAGGAATAATGAGAAGGTCCTCATAATACTGGACAACCTGTGGACAGGGCTGGATTTGAAATCAGTCGGCATTCCTTGTGGACCTGACAACAAAGTCAAGGGATGCCAGCTGTTATTGACTTCCAGACATCGTGATGTTTTGAGTGTAGAAATGGGCTGCGACGAGGCCTTCCAACTTTATGGGCTGAAGAAGGCAGAGGCAAAAAGCTTGTTTGAGAGGATAGGGGGAGACAGAGTTCATGAGGACGACTTCGAAGCCTTGGTGGATAAAGCACTCGACAAATGTGCAGGTGTGCCCTTCCTGATTGTTGATTTGGCGAAACGTTTTAAAGATGCTGATTTACCCCAATGGAAGGACATTGTGAAAAGAATCGAGGATCTTAAATATGATGACATCAATGAGTTGATAGATCGCATGTTGCTGTGGAGTTATGATAAGTTAAAAGAGGAGGTGAAGAGATTTTTATGGCTTTGTGTTGCTTATGGTGTCTCCAAGCCTTCTCTTCAGAACTTGGTGAATTATGGCTTCGGTTTAGGGATATTTGAAGGAGTTGACAGCATGGAAGACGCGAGAAATAGATTGAGCTCACATATCCATACTCTTCAAGCCTCCTCCTTTTTGTTAGACAGTGAAGATGTTGCTAGTCTCAAGATACATGACCTTGTTCGTGAGTTTATAGTCTCGAAAGCTTCAAGCGATCGCCCTTTTCTCGTGTTGAAAGATAACAAGAAGGGGGTGATAGAGTTGCCAAAAGACAAGCTAAAAAGTTGTATGGCAGTGTGCTTTCCCTATGTTGACATAAAGAAGCTGCCTGAAGAGTTAGATTGCCCAAAAATGCAGATCTTTTTGTTGTTCACAAACAATGAACCTCTTAAGGTCCCAAATTCGTACTTCAACTCTATGAGAAACCTCATGGTCTTACATCTTTCTCAGGTACGTCTTACTCGCTCACATTTTCAGCCCTTGGAGAATTTACGCACTCTGTATCTTGATGGTTGTTCATTAGAAGATGTAGCCGCAATTGGCGAACTAAAAGGGCTCCATATTCTCAGCTTTGTGAACTCTAAAATTGAACGATTACCAAAAGAAATTGGACAATTGGTAGAATTGAGGCTGTTAAATTTAAACCATTGCTCACGACTTGAGACAATTGACCCGGGTGTACTCGGGAGCTTGATAAATCTAGAGGAGTTGTACATGGAGAACAGCTTTGATCGATGGAATGCCGTGGGGCAATCTCCACCAACCAGTGCTGGGCTTATTGAGCTGAGCAAGATGAAGAATCTCTGCACTTTGTATGCATCCATTCCCGATCCGAGTATGCTCCCAGAGAATCTGAATGTCGAGAAGTTAACCAAGTACAAAATCCAGATAGGTGACGTGCAGCGCTGGTCAGATTTTAAAGGATCGAGCACATTGGAGTTCAAGTTGGATCCAGCAACCGGTATTCTTCAAAAAGGATGCATACAAACTTTATTAGGCAAAACTGACGATCTGTATTTTGACGGACTAAATGGAATTGAGCAAAGTATTTGCATGTTATCCCAGGAAGGCTTTCCAAAATTAAAGCATCTACACGTCAAGAATAGTCCCTCTGTCCATTACATCCTCCCGCAACAGGTGACTTCCGATCAGAAGAATATACTATTTGTTAATCCTCAATATCTATTTGTTAATATTTTGTCCATTTGCTAATTAGATGTGACATAGATTATAAACCTTCTTCATTTTCTTTTATTGTCAGTTCGTTTTTTTCCTAATTACCTCACCCAATCATGCCTTCTCTGGAATTAGATAGAGCAATCTTCTATGTCTCTTCATTGTGTCGGAGTGCTATTAATAGAATGAAATCCATGAAAATTTAGTTTGTGATAGGATTTGAGTAATTTTCAACTTACATGCTGCAAGTATACCCATATTAATAGTGTTTTACAGAGCAACAGTGAAGGGAATTTGGCATTAGAATAATTCCATCATAACGTCATTTCAGAATCTTGTGAAATAGATTTGCTGAATTTAGTTTTCTAGCTTTGTTGTTATCTACAAAATATAATATCTAGGTTACTTTGGTAAAAATCATACGAAGAATGGCGAAGGGGATTGGGTTTTCAAATAGAAGCAACGATGCTAATCTAATTGACATATGTCTTTTTCCTATTGTGTATATCAATAAGGACTTAGTCACTGCATAGGTCCTATAAGTATAAAAGAACACAATTTCATGCATGTCAAGCATACAAAGTTGTTCAAAAGATATAGATATATTTTTTAGCACTCTTGGCATAACATATATAAATCTTCAACTTTTGCTAATATCTCGCAGCCGTAGGCATTGGTGAGCAACTTCCCGAAAAAACTGCACAAAATCTGCCATGTAGATATAAAGCAGTGCATATCTGCTTCCAAAGTTTGGTTATACAAACTATAGCTTATTAAGCATAGTTATGTGATGTTATCGTCAAATGGTCCTTTTCAAATAACTGAATGGGGAGGCTACGTGAATAATGAAATATAAAGAAATTAGCATTTCCTTCAGATTGTTTTATATGCTTGGGATATATTTGAAAGCCTACTATTTGTTTAGCTCTTTTCATGAAGTCAACCAACTTCTTAGTAATTTTTTGTATTAATCTCTGTTAAGTTCTTCGTGTTTTTCTTCCCTAATTTTTCTTTATTTAGTTTGGAAATTTTCAACCTCATTTTGGTGCTTATAGAGGCCAACGGATGATTTAACTAAAACAGATGCAAAAGAATTACAACTTTATCGTGAAAAATCACATGTAACATGGAAACAGTAAAATGCACAAAAGATTGAGATCTGCAGTAAATTGGAAGTGGAACGGACTCATGCAATAAAATTGAAAGTTTAGCAGGAAATGTGTGTTCCCCTCAAAGTTCATAAGTGGGTTAGGTAATTCCCCCGTAATTTTAATACTCTTTTGTAGGTAAATATGTTTGGGGGAAAGTCTCATGGGAGTCAACTGAGTCCTAAGTGTCTTATGTAGATGAATCCGCAATATATTAAAGTACATGCAACTCAAGTTCTAATGTTAGCGTTGTTGACAGATTTCATTGATCGACGTCATAGCATTTTATCTTTTGTTAAGTTAATAAAGATTTTGACGTAAATCATGGGAATGTAGTAGGTTTGGTCCATAATGGAGTGGAGCCTTGATTGTCATAATTTACTGAAAATAACTCACGAATTCTATGTTAAGCAGTGGAAAATCATTGTCATTTTCCCGTGCTTTATTCCTTTATTATGATCAAAATTGTGGTCTTAATTGATGGAAGATTAAAATGAAACGATCTCAAAGAAAATGCTTAATTTGAAGCACTATTCCAAGGTGTAGTCTAGGCTTGAACGCGTGAAATGACAATTAAGAGATAATAGATCTTAATATTCATAATAAGAAAAATTACTGATTTTGTATAATAAACTTTTGTCATCCAGAAATCTGATGGAGAGAACTGTCTCAAGCACCATGTAATTGGAAATTAATGAATATGAAGTTTGACGATTTAAATTATTACAACAATTAATGTCATTTAATGAATATGTTAATTTCCGGTTATGGAGTGAGCTGCAATTGTAGATTTATGAAGTATAGAATGGGAGTTTGCGGAAGGATGTTTGCGGCCTACTATGCATGTACGTGCACCCATTGTCCACGACACATGGATGGCCAACACGTGTCATCTTGCATCTTCCTTCTCTCCTTACCACACGTTGAAGGGCGATTGTGCAAATTCCGTCTCTTCTTCACTCACAATTGCCCTCACAGTCTCAACGTGAAGGGAGAGAATTCGTGTTGGCCGCAGACAATAGATAAAGGATGGCGGCAGCCGATACTTATGTCATTATGTGATCGGATAAGAAAAATATTTCACACAAAATTGATTGTGTTGGGAAAAAGCCCAAGTGAGCTTCGGTGGGTGGCCCAGGCGTCAACAGGAAGATAGTGGTAATAACTAAAATCTTATGACAATAATTTTCCTTTGTGAAGTAGTAAATTACTTTCCGAAATTGCTAATGTTCCTTAGGCAGGTAGTAAATTAGACATACCTTCGGTAACTAAGATCTTATAGCAAAGTAATATACTTCTCGTGATTGCAATCTTGCCGTATTGATCATTTATTGCAATAAGATACTTTCATGTGTTAGTAAATTGCTTATATCTTTCGCAATAACTTTCGTTCTACAGTTTTTGTAATTTTTTATTCATGGTAGCAAATATCTCTCGCGAGACAGTGGGAACGTAGCCTAAGAGGGAGTAGTTTATGTTATAGGAAGTATTTTTACTTGAATATATTTTTGCATTATGGATCACTGATTTTTGTAGTCATTAGGAAACCGAATGAATGTTATTTCTTCGTCGCTCCCTTGTTGTTAATAAACTAGAATATTATTTGAGTGTAATAACGTCCCCAAGCGTATTGTACATAAAAACGAAGTTCATTACTTTTTTTTTTCTGGTTGTAAAGTACGTTTTTTGGATTGTCAATTAGCTTTTGTTTATCGTAGGATTTTTTAGATGCAAAAATTATTTTAAAATTTGTAAAAGTTTTCTGCAGCACCATTTATAATAAATGGCTATATGGCACACAATTTCTTGCTCGTCTTCTGTAACTATAAATACGATTGCTAATGAATCTATCCGATCAGGTTTCATTCCCATCCTTGGAGTCCTTGACAATGGATGGACTTCCCAATCTAGAAGACATATTCGCCAAAGAATCTCTAGTGGGGCAGAGCAATCTCCAATTTCTTGTGGTGTCTTCGTGCAAATCTCTCTCAATGGTTATCAACTCCACATCACTGGTAAAGCTACCCAAGTTACAGTCTTTAACAGTGGAAGACTGCGATTCGGTGGAAGAAATTTTTTGCCTCAACGAACAAGGCGCGGGTGTGAATGTTGAGACTCTCATTGAGCTAAACACCATCGGTATAGAAAATTTACCAAGGTTGAGGCGCATATGGAGCAAGAATCCTTGTGGAATTATGAGATTCCACAATTTAGAGGAATTAGAGGTGGATAGCTGTGACAATCTTGAGTTTCTCTTCTTCCCATCCATGGTTCAATCTCTCACACAATTGAGAGAACTAGACATACGAAATTGCAAGAAGATGGAGGCGATCATTATGGAGGAAGAAGGGTCGGGAATAGAAACACCAGAACCTCTAGTATTCTCGATGTTGACCTATTTGACCATTAAAAATTTGGAAAGTTTAACGTGCTTCTCCCGAACAAAGTGTAAGATTGATTTTTTTTATTTATTTATCATCGAAGATCCTCTTGGATTAATTCATCCCTAGAATGCAAAAAATGACATTCTTTTCATCTAATAAAAACTTAATGGCAGGTTCACTAGAGGCTCGGAGTGACAACCGCATCGAATCGTGCTCTATTGCCCTCTTCAATCAGGAGGTACGTGATTCAACATTACGTCTGTATGGTAAATATATATAAAAAAAAAATCGATAGAGTAAGACTCTTGTCATCAATTTCATGTGTTATATAGCACTTTGGAAGTTCACATGCTGTGCATTTCAAGTTGCCACATAACCCTATGTATAATTGTCAAGTTTCAATTCGCAACAATAGTACTTTGATCAATTATAGCAAACTATTAAAAAATTATAGAAGATATATGCATATCAGTAGTTATTATGTCAGCCAGCTAAATAATTAAAATTAACAAATAAATAACTATACTAGAGACAAATTGCCAAAGGCCACTTCCTTTTAAACTGATTGTATAATAAACCTTTGTCACCTATAAGTCCGATCAAGATAATCGGCTCAAGCACACATGTAATTGAAAATTAATAAATATGAAGTTCGCAATTTAGATTATTGTAACAACAATTATTGGCATTTAATGAATATGTTACTTTACTAGTCAGGAAAGTGAGCTCCTAATCCTATCGTATATTTATGAAGCATAGAGTGCGAGTTTGAGAGTGGATGTTTGCGGCCTACTAATTATACAGGTGCACCCATTGTCTACGACATGCATGGATGGCCCACACGTGTCATCTTACATCTTCTCTCGCTCCTTTACCACACCCTGAAGGGCCATTGTGTAAATTCCATCTCTTCTTCACTCGTTGCAAGGCGTTGTTGCCCTTACAATCTCAACGTGAAGAGAGAGAACAAGAATTTGGTAAAAAGAAGAAAAAAACAACAAAAATGTTAAAATGTGCCAGGAGTCTTAAGTATTCACGTGGGCCGTAGACAATAAATAAAGGATAGCGGCAAACGATCTTTATGTTATTGGATAAAAAATACAGTACTTTATTGTATGTGATTGGATAAAATATAATATGTTACACACCTAAATTGATTAGGTTTGGTCCAAATCTTGTGGACAAGCCCAAGCAAGCTTAGATGGGCGGCCCGTGTGTCAACAGGAAGTTAATTGTGTTAACTAAACTTTCATCACGGTAATGTCCCTTTGTGAAGTAGTAAATTACTTTCTGAAATTGTTAATATCCCTTGGGTAGATAGTAAATTAGACATACCTTCTGTAACCAAGCTCTTACAGCAAAATCATATAATTCTCATGATTGCAATCTTGCCTTGTTGAGCATAGCTATGTGATGTTATCGTCAAATGGTCCTTTTCAAATAACTAACTGGGGAGGCTACGTGGATTATGAAATATAAAGAAATTATAATTTCCTTCATATTATTTTATATGCTTGGGATATATTTGAAAGCCTACTATCTGTTTAGCTCTTTTCTTGAAGTCAACCATCTTCTTAGTAATTTTTTTGTCTTAATCTCTGTTAAGTTCTTTGCGTTTTTCTTCCCTCATTTTTCTTTAATTATTTTGGAAATTTTCAACCTCATTTTGGTGCCTTTAGAGGCCAACGGATGATTTAACTAAAACAGATGCAAAAGAATTTCAACTTTATCGGGAAAAATCACATGTAACATGCAAACGGTAAAATGCACAAAAGCTTGATCTGCAGTAAATTCGAAGTGGAACGGACTCATGTAATAATTGAAAGTTTAGGAGGAAATGCTCTTTTGTAGGTAAATGAATGTTATATTGATGCAAAGTAGCATAATTTAAGAATAAGGAAAAATGCAGGAGTGTGAAAATTAATGAGTGAAATAATGGAGAAAGAGAGGAGGAGAAGGCAATTAATAATGAGTGCCTTGTTGATAGAGGAGTTCGAAGATTGTCGTCTAGGCAATATGGCCAAAAATAGATCTAAGAGTACTCCATGACAGTACTTTCAATTATATGTATCGATGTAATCAATGTAAAAGATGATAAAATATGTTTGGGGGAAGTCTCATAGGAGTCAATTGAGTCCTCAGAATCTGATTTGGACGAGTCCGATATATTGAAGTGCATGCGATGGAAGTTCTAATGTTAGTGTTGTTGACAAATTTCATCGATCGACATGGTAGCATTTTATCTTTTGTGAAGTTAGTAATGATTTTGACGTAAATCAAGGGAATGTATGTAGGTTTGGTCCTTAATGGAGTGGAGCCTTAAGAATCATAATTTGCTGAAAAGTAACTCTCGATTTCTATGTTAAGCGGTGAAAAATTATTGTCATTTTCCCATGCTTTATTCCTTTATTATGATCAAAATTGTGGTCTTAATTGATGGAAGATTAAAATGAAACGATCTTAAAGGAAATGCTTAATTTGAAGCATTATTCCAAGGTGTAGTCTAGGCTTGAGCGCATGGAATGACAATCAAGAGAAGATAGATCTTAATATTCGTAATAAGAAAAATTATTGATTCTGTATAATAAACCTTTGTCATCCAGAAATTTGATGGAGAGAACTGTCTCAAGCACTACGTAATTGGAAGTTAATGAATATGAAGTTGACGATTTAGATTATTACAAAAATTAATGGCATTTAATGAATATGTTAATTTCCGGTTATGAAGGGAGCTGCAATTGTAGATTTATGAAGTATAGAATGCGAGTTTGAGGATGGATATTTGCGGCCTACTATGCAATGTGTACCCATTGTCCGCGACACACATGGATGGCCAACACGTGTCATCTTGCATCTTCTCTCGCTCCTCCTTACCACACGTTGAAGGGCAATTGTGCAAATTCTGTCTCTTCTTCACTCACAATTGCCCTCACAGTCTCAACGTGAAAGGGGAGAGAGCTCGTGTTGGCCGCAGACGATAGATAAAGGATGGTGGCAGACGATACTTATGGCATTATGTGATAGGATAAGAAAAATATTTCACACAAAATCGATTGGGTTGGGAAAAAGCCCAAGCGAGCTTAGGTGGGTGGCCTAGGCGTCAACAGGAAGATAGCGGCAATAACTAAAATCTTATAACAATAATTTTCCTTTGTGAAGTAGCAAATTACCTTACGGAATTATTGCTAATGTTCCTTAGGGAGGTAGTAAATTAGACATACATTCGGTAATTAAGATGTTAAAGCAAAATAATATACTCCTCGTGATTGCAATCTTGCTGTATTGATCATTTATTGCAATAAGATACTTTCATGTGTTTGTAAATTGCGTATATCTTTCGCAATAACTTTCGTTCTACAGTTGTAATTTTTTATTCGTGGTAGCAAATATCTCTCGCTAGACAGTGGTAACATAGCCTAAGAGGGAGCAGTTTATGTTATAGCAAGTATTTTTACTTGAATATATTTTGGCATTATGGATCACTGATTTTTGTAGTCATTAGGAAACCGAATGAATGCTATTTCTTCGTCGCTGTGGATCCCTTATTGTTAATAAAGTAGAAATATAATATGAGTGTAATAACGTCCACAAGCGTATTGTACACAAAAACGAAGTTCATTGCTTTTTCTTTTGTGGTTTTAAAGTATGTTTTCGTATTGTCAATTCGCTTTTGTTTATCGTAGGATTTTGTGTATGCAAAAATTATCCTAAAATTTGTAAAAATTTTCTTCCGCAACCGTTTGTTAATAACTGGCTATATGGCACACAGTTTCTTGCCCGTCTTTTGTATCCGTAAATACGACTGCTAATGAATCTATCTGATCAGGTTTCATTCCCATCCTTGGAGTCCTTGACAATGGATGGACTTCCCAATCTAGAAGATATATTTGCCAAAGAATCTTCACAGGAGCTGAGCAATCTCCAATTTCTTAAGGTGTCTTCGTGCAAGTCTCTCTCAACGGTTATCCACTCCACCTCACTGGCAAAGATACACAAATTACAGACTTTAACAGTAAAAAATTGCGATTCGGTGCAACAAATTTTTTCCCTCGACAAATTGGGCGTCGGTGTGAATGTTGAGACTCTCACTGAGCTAAACACCATCAAGATAGAGAGATTACCGTGCTTGAGGCGCATATGGAGCAAGAATCCTTGTGGAATTATGAGATTCCAAAATATAAAGGAATTAGAGGTGGATAACTGTGACAATCTTGAGTTCCTATTCTTCACATCCATGGTTCATTCTTTTGCACAATTGAGAGAACTAAAGGTACGGAATTGCAAGAAGATGGAGGCGATCATTATAGAGGAAGAAGGGTCGGGAATAGAAACATCAAAAACATCAAAAACTCTAGTATTCTCGATGTTGACCAGTTTGACCATTCAAAATTTGGAAAGTTTGACGTGCTCCTCCTGAACAAAGTGTAAGATTGATTTTTTTTTTTTTTTCATATCATCATTGAAGATCCTCTTAGATTAATTCATCCCTGAGATGCAAAAGATGACATTCTTTTCATCTAATGATAAATTAATGGCAGGTTCACGAGAGCTTTGGGGTGACGACCGCGTCAAATCTTGCTCGACTGCCCTCTTCAATCAAGAGGTACGTGATTAGTGCTACGTCACTATGGTTAATATAAAAACAAATCAGATGGAGTAAGACGCTTGTCATCACTTTTATGTGTTGTATAGCATGTTGCATGTTTACGTGCTGTGTATTTCAAGTTGCCACGTAACCCTATGTATAGTTCTCATGTTTCAATTCGCAACAATAACACTTTGATCAATCATGTCAAACTATTAAGAAATTATAAAAGAAGATATATGCATATCAGTAGTTATTATGCCAGCCAGCTAAATAATTAAATTTAACAAATAAGTAATTATACTGGAGACAAATTGCCAAAGCCAATTTTCGTTAAAATTGATTGTATAATAAATCTTTGTCAACTAGAAGTCCGATCATGATAATCGGCTCAAGCACATGTAATTGAAAATTAACCAAAATGAAGTTCGTAATTTAGATTATTGTAACAACGATTAATGGCATTTAATGAATATGTTACTTTACCAGTTAGGAGAGTGAGCTCCTATCGTATATTTACGAAGTATAGAATGCGAGTTTGAGGATGGATGTTTGCAGCCTACTAATCATGCACGTGCACCCATTGTCTACAACACGCATGGATGGCCCACACGTGTCATCTTACATCTTCTCTTGCTCCTTTACCACGCCCTGAAGGGCGATTGTGTAAATTCCGTCTCTTTATCCCTCGTTATTGCCCTCACAATCTCAACGTGAAGAGAGAGATCAGGAATTTGGTCAAAAGAAGAAAAAAGAAAAAAAAAATCAATGT
The DNA here is from genome assembly GCA_030064385.1 of Melaleuca quinquenervia. Lineage (NCBI taxonomy): Eukaryota > Viridiplantae > Streptophyta > Magnoliopsida > Myrtales > Myrtaceae > Melaleuca > Melaleuca quinquenervia. The sequence goes on along the minus strand of CM057724.1, from coordinate 4,032,840 downwards.
TCCACGAGTCTAAGTATTCGTGTCGGCCGCAGACAATAAATAAAGGATGTCGGCAAACGATCTTTATGTTATTGAATAAAAGTATAATTTTTTATTGTTTGTGATTGGACAAAATATAATATTTTACACAAAGTGATTAGGTTTGGTCCAAACCATTTGGAGAAGCCCAAGCAAAGCTTAGATGGGCGACCCATGTGCCAACAGGAAGTTAATTGTGTTAACTAAACTTTCGTCACGGTTATTTTGCTTTGTGAAGTAGTAAATTACATTCCGTAATTGTTAATATCCCTTGGGTAGATAGTAAATTAGACATACCTTCTGTAACTAAGCTCTTGTAACAAAATCATATAATTCTTGTGATTGCAATCTTGCCTTGTTGAGACATACCTTACTTAATTAGACATATCGTCAAATGGTCCTTTTCAAATAACTGACTGGGGAGGCATTGTGGATAATGAAATATAATGAAATTATCATTTTCTTCATATTGTTTTATATGCTTGGGATGTATTTGAAAGCCTATTATCTCTGTTGAGCTCTTTTCTTGAAGTCAACCATCTTTTTAGTAATTTTGTCTTAATCTCTGTTAAGTTCTTTGCGTTTTCCTTCCCTCATTTTTCTTTATTTATTTTATAAATTTTCATCCTCATTTTGGTGCTTTTAGAGGCCAACGGATGATTTAACTAAAATAGATGCAAAAGAATTACAACTTTATCGCGAAAAATCACATGTAACATGCAAACGGTAAAATGCACAAAAGCTTGATCTGCAGTAAATTCGAAGTGGAACGGACTCATGTAATAATGGAAAGTTTAGGAGGAAATGTGTGTTCCCCTCAAAGTTCATAAGTGGGTTAGGTAATTCCCCTGTAATTTCAATGCTCTTTTGTAGGTGAATGAATGTTATATTGATGTAAAGTGGCATAATTTAAGAACAAAAAACGAAGTTCATTTAGTTTTCTTTCGTGGTTGTAAAACACGTTTTCATATTGTCAATTAGCTTTTGTTTATCATAGAATTTTGTACATGCAAAAATTATCCTAAATTTTGTAAATTTTCCTCCACAACTATTTATAATAACTTGCTATATAGCACGTAAGTTTCTTGCTTGTCTTTTGTAACTGTAAATAGTATTGCTAATGAATCTATTCGATCAGGTTTCTATCCCATCCTTGAAGTCCTTGACAATGGATGGGCTTCTCAATCTGGAAGACATATTCACCGAAGAATCTCTAGTTGGGCTGAGCAATCTCCAATTTCTTAAGGTGTCTTCGTGCAAGTCTCTCTCAACGGTTATCCCCTCCACCTCACTGGCAAAGATACACAAGTTACAGACTTTAATAGTAAAAGATTGTGATTTGGTGCAAGAAATTTTTTGCCTCGACAAATTGGGCATCGGTGTGAATGTCGAGACTCTCACTGAGCTAAACACCATCAAGATAGAGAGATTATCGTGCTTGAGGCGCATATGGAGCAAGAATCTTTGTGGAATTATGAGATTCCAAAATATAAAGGAATTAGAGGTGGATAACTGTGACAATCTTGAGTTCCTATTTTTCACATCCATGGTTCATTCTTTTGCACATTTGAGAGAACTAAAGGTACGGAATTGCAAGAAGATGGAGGCGATCATTATGGAGGAAGAAGGGTCGGGAATAGAAACATCAAAAACTCTAGTATTCTCGATGTTGACCAGTTTGACCATTCAAAATTTGGAAAGTTTGACGTGCTTCTCCCGAACAAAGTGTAAGATTGATTTTTTTTAGATATATCATTGAAGAACCTCTTGGATTAATTCATCCCTAGAATGCAAAAGATGACATTATTTTCATCTAATAAAAACTTAATGGCAGGTTCACTAGAGGCTCGGAGTGAGAACCGCATCAATTCGTGCTCTAATGCCCTCTTCAATCAGGAGGTACGTGACCAACGTTACGCCAGTATGGTAAATATAAAAAAAATCGATAGAGTATGTCGCTTATCATCAATTTCACGTGTTATATAGCACTTTGGAAGTTCACATGCTGTGCTTTTCAAGTTGCCACATGACCCTATATATAATTGTCAAGTTTCAATTCACAACAATAATACTTTGATCAATTATAGCAAACTATTAAAAAATTATAGAAGATATATGCATATCGGTAGTTCTTATGTCAGCCAGCTAAATAATTAAAATTAACAAATAAATAATTATACTATAGACAAATTGCCAAAGCCCATTTTCGTTAAAATTGATTGTATAATAAACTTGTCACCCTAGAAGTCCGATCCAGATAATCGGCTCAAGCACATGTAATTGAAAATTAATAAATATGAAGTTCGTAATTTAGATTATTGTAACAACAATTAATGGCATTTAATGAATATGTTACTTTACCAATTAGGAAAGTGAGCTCCTAATCCTATCGTATATTTATGAAGCATAGAATGCGAGTTTGAGGATGGGTGTTTGCGGCCTACTAATTGTGCACGTGCACCCATTGTCTACGACACACATGGATGGCCCACACGTGTCATCTTACATCTTCTCTCGCTCCTTTACCACACCCTGAAGGGCCATTGTGTAAATTCCGTCTCTTCTTCACTCGTTATTGCCCTCACAATCTCAACGTGAAGAGAGAGAACAAGAATTTTGGTAGAAAGAAGAAAAAGCACACAAAAAAAAATTTAATGTGCCACTAGTCTAACTATTCGAGTCAGCCACAGACAATAGATAAGGGATGGCGGCAAACGATCTTTATGTTATTAGTTTAAAAATATAGTACTTTATTTTCTGTGATTGGATAAGACATAATATTTCACACATAAATTAATTAAGTTTGGTCCAAACCATTTGGACGAGCCCAAGCAAGCTTAGATGGGCAGCCCATGTGTCAACAGGAAGTTAATTGTGTTCACTAGACTTTCTTCACGGTAATTTTCCTTTGTGAAGTAGTAAATTACTTTCCGAAGTTGTCAATGTCCCTTGGGTAGATAGTAAATTAGACATACCTTCTGTAACTAAGCTCTTATAGCAAAATCATATAATTCTCGTGATTGTAATCTTGCCTTGTTGATCACTTATTACAATAAGACATTTTCATATGCTAGTAAATTGCCCATGTCTTTTGCGATAATTTCCATTTTACAGTTTTTATAATTTTGTATGGTATTAATATCTATTGCGAGATAGTACATTATGTTTGAGTAATCCTCCAATAAAATGAGTGATGTATCCTTAGAGAAGTAACATAACCTTAAGAAGGAGCAAGTTATGTCATAGGAAATTATTTACGTTGGGTGTATTTACTTTTGCTTTATGGATCACTGATTGTAGTCGTTAGGAAACCGAATTATTGCTATTTCTTGATCACTACAAATCCCTTATTGTTAATAAATTTAGAATAAAATCTAAACATAATAAGATCCATGAGTGTATTGTATATAAAAAATGAAGTTCACTACATTTTCCTTTGTGGTTGTAAAAAACGTTTTCGGATTGTCAATTAGCTTTTGTTTATCATAGAATTTTGTATGTGCAAAAATCATCCTAAAATTTGTAAAAGTTTCTTCCGCAACCATTTACAATAACAAGCTATACGTAATTTTCTTGCTCGTCTTTTGTAACTATAGATACTGTTGCTAATGAATCTATCCGTCAGGTTTCAATCCCATCCTTAAAGTCCTTGACAATAAGTGGACTTCCCAATCTAGAAGATATATTCGCCAAAGAATCACCAGTGGGGCTGAGCAATCTCCAAATTCTTAACGTGTCTTCATGCAAGTCTCTCTCAACGGTTATCCACTCCGTCTCACTGGTAAAACTACACAAGTTACAGACTTTAACAGTACATGATTGTGATTCGGTGCAAGATACTTTTTGCCTTGATGAACAAGGCGCTAGTGTGAATGTTGAGACTCTCATGGAGCTAAACACCATTAATATATGGAGTTTACCAAGCTTGAGATGCATATGGAGCAAGAATCCTTGTGGAATTCTGAAATTCCTTAATTTAAAGGAATTAAAAGTGAGTTTTTGTGAGAATCTTGAGTTTCTATTCTTCCCATCCATGGTTCAATCTCTCGCACAATTGAGAGAACTTGAGGTACAATATTGCAAGAGGATGGAGGCGATCATTATGGAGGAAGAAGGGTCAGGAATAGAAACATTGGGACCTCTAGTATTCTCAATGTTGACTAAATTGACCATTGAAAATTTGGAAAGTTTGACATGCTTCTCCCAGAAGTGTAAGTTTGATTCTATTTTTTTTAGATATCATCATTGAAGATCCTCTTAGATTAATTCATCCCTGCGATGCAAAAGATGACATTCTTTTCATCTAATAAAAAATTAATGGCAGGTCCACGAGAGGCTCGTGATGAGGACTGCGTGGAATCGTGCTCTGCTATCCTCTTCAATCAAGAGGTATGTGATCAACGCTTTGTCAATAAGGTAAATATAACAAAAATCTGATGGAGTAAGATGCTTGTCATCAGTTTCATGCACTATACAGCACTTTGAAAGTTTACGTGCTGTGCGTTTTAAGTTGCCACATGACCCAACTTATGATTGTCAAGTTTCAGTTCACGCCAATGACAGTTTGATCAATTACATCAAACTAATAAGAAATTATAAAATAAGATATATGCATAGCAATGATTATTATGCCAGCTAGCTAAATAATTTAAAATGAACAAATAAATAATTATACCGGAAGATGAATTTCCAAAGCTCACTTTCGTTAATTGATTGCGTTCCACGTAATCACTACACCATAAAATCTGGATAAGTCGAGGTAGAGTTACTGTTCAAATTATGATGTTAAACTGGAACGAAGAATTTAAAGTAGTCACTGTATATACAAAAGTTGGGTAATTAATCTTGAATGAGCTCAATTGTTAACTCTCAAAATATGGGTTTAATGACCTAAGGCAATAAATTTTCATTTCTTTATAATGTATGCATTTTGACCAAAAGATTGAAATTTTCCAGCGTATTATCTATGGCAAACATGTGGCCAATTTTCTAAACGCGTCCAAGTCATCAACAAAAATCTACATAAATATATTGTTACAAAGTACCCTTCATTAATGTCCTTAATGACTATTACTTAGACTTTTTATTTGCAAGAGGATTGTTATCTTTGCAACTGGAACTTCTCTCGTGCGTTCCATTCTATTTCTTCCAACGAGAATTCCTCATTCTCTTAGGTGGTTGTCTAGTTTGATGTCACTAGTTTTAATGATTAGGGATGCAAATTAGCAATGTTACTGTTCCTATGATATTTTCTTATTATGAGTTTTGTAACTTTCTCTCTCTATATTACAACAATATTACATGTTATGTATAAAATGACATTGTGTCATATAACAATGACAATTGGGAATTTTTATATATCATTAAATCCCCACGTTTTACATAATGCAGGTTAAGATTTTTGCCTTTTGCTTTTCAAATAGAGGGAGACCATGTGAAATGAGATACAATTTACTTAATTGATGTATTAAAATACATATTCTGATTTTAAATAAATGAAAATTTTGATGCCCGTACAACACGCGAGAATGCTGCCAATTACCTAGTAATTAGAGAAAGAGGAATGATGCAAAAGTGGTTTCTCAACTTCTGCCAGGTATTCTGGGAAGTATTTTGAGCGTTCCGAAGCTTCCGCGTTGGCATCTTGTTTCCAAACACAACTAAATTCAAGTACTCTCTGGACTTAACTAAATATGAGTACTTTCTATCAAAAACAGGATCAGCTAGCTGGCTGTTTATGTTCATTAGATAACACTATTTTTACTAGAAAATATATGTATAAGTTTGTATCAGATTGAGTCATTTTCAGATTTGTCACATTACCATTTTTGAACATGTTAATTTGTGTAAGAAATTATCAATACTTTCAATTCTTACATAGATATATTTTTATAAAATTCTACTAGTTCTCATGGCCATGTATAATTGTTTTTGGGCGCTTTGAACTCAATCTTGGTAAACACAAATAGCATTAGTCAAGTGATTGAAGAAAAAAAAAACAAAGAACACGTTGCCTTTTATTTATATGATAGAAATGTTCGGTAGATCATTAGGTAAATCACACACATCTCCATTATCCTCTTTTAGAATCAATACTTTTGAAGTCATTTAGAAAAATCAAGATATCATCAAAGCGAACTAAAAAGAAATTCTAAATATTTGATAGTTTTATCACAATATAGACGCTATTAAGTAGTAGGCCATCAAGAAGTAAACATAATCGCATTGAGAGAACACAGAGAGAGAGAGAGAGAGAGAGAGAGAGAGAGAGAGAGAGACTCCAACCAGAGGGCAGTGGAAGGACGTTTCGGTGGAAAATGGAATAAAGCAGTTAACCTGCAGATCCACTTTGACTTAACCAAAGGGCAATTTAGGCCGTTCACTGAAAAGAATGCTTATGTGGCCAAACAGTATGTGGAAATGGGCCCCTCAGGAGGACCGATTGGTCAACTTTATTAGATATTTCTTTAATATTCTTTGTTAGTAGTATTTTTCAGTAATTGGATCATCCAACGAGGAAAAAAAGGAATGAATTTTAAAAGGAGGATCCGATCGATTAAGTTTGTTGAGTTCTTTTTGTTAAATTTGGTCCGAGCAATTCCGTTTTTCATTGTTATGTTTTAGCCGTATTTCTTAATTGCTTTATGGTGACATGTATGAGTTGCAATTTCTTATTTATTATTTTGTTGGAGATAGTTTCTATTAATGTAGTCGAACATCTCTTATGATATCTAAATGATTTCCAAAAACTTTCCAATGTTGACAAGAAAACTGAAAATCTCAATAATTTCAGATGCACCGCTTGGACATTGCAAGCACGTGTAGGAAATCAATTCAAAAAAAAAAAACTGATGGGAAAGTGAGCCAGAAAGTTCAAGATAGTATGGTGATTAATACACTAATTTTGAAATTATCAAAATGAAACATAAAACTACTTTTAGTAAAGTGAAAGAGGAAAATTACTAGTGTAGATCGTGATTACTCCATTGAAGTAGTGTAGTTGTCGTGGAGAGAACACACGCAACAATGCCAAAGTTAGGGCTCATCAAGATTAAAGAATATCCTTTTTCTTTTTTTTTTATCTTCAGATATTTCATATTGCCTTTGAAGTTTGACTTGTCCTTCAAATATACGGGGAGACTAATATTTGTCAAAACTATAGACAAAAAAGCTTTGTTTGTCTTGTTGTTTTGTGTAAACTGTGCAATCTTCAAGTACGACCTTTGCAAGATGAGGATCCATTCACAAACGCATCTACTGAGCAAAATCGATAAACCAAGATTGTTAGAACCACCGTTTCTTCCATGTTTTTCATTATAATTTTTCTTTACCACAATTAAGAAACTCAAAATTTGATTTCAAGATTGGGGGGGAGAAGCTACTTCCACATAGCACCTTTTAATAATTGATTAGTTGCCTTTTTAATCTTAGTCTCTCCATCGTTTTTCTATCTCATTCTAACACTTGTCCTCAATCTCTTGCAATAGAACTTTATGAGTTTTTTTTTTTGATAGAATTATAAATTTCCTGAGTGAATATCGCAGATTGCATTTCCAAGCTTGGAGACATTACAAATCCATGACGTGGATAATATTGAGAGACTATGGGACAATCAAGTCGATGCGGAGTCTTTCCACAAATTAAAATCGCTTAGTGTTGATAGTTGCCAGAAGCTAGTGAACATTATTCCTTCTTGCATTCTTGGACGGCTCAGGAGCCTGGAAAGTTTGGAGGTGAGGTCATGTCGTTCGCTTGAAGTTGTTTTCAAACTTCAGCCATTGAGTCCTCCAGATGGAAATCCCGTTGCTCATTTTCCGTTGAAGAAGCTAAAGTTAGATGAATTACCGGAGCTACAGTGCGTATGGGATAAGGAATTCCACAGTCGAGTCAAATTTCAGTTTCTACGTTCTGTAACCGTTTCCGGATGCAAGAACCTCACTGCACTATTTCTGACCTCCGTAGCCGTACAACTAACCCATCTTGAGGAGTTGAGGATTAAAAACTGTGGCATTGTGGAAGTCATCGAGAAGGAAGGACCCGTTGCAAGGGAGGTGTTCCCAAGGTTAACCTCCCTCAAGCTTGAGCATCTAGCAGAGTTGAAGTGCTTCTACGCAAGAACACAAGCTTTACGCTGGCCCGGATTGAAGACTTTGGAGATGGATGGTTGTGACAAAGTAGAGATATTTGCTTCGCAGCCTGAAAATGAGATGCCAGATCATAGACAGCCTTTCTTCTTAATAGAAAAGGTATGACTCAAAATTATTTGTTTTTCTTCGATGTTGAATATTGGAGTAGCTATACTTAAGAAGATATAAACTGTACTGCTCTCCTAGAATCCATAAAACTATTTCAACATGGAAACATTGTGTGTTCGTCTAATGTTGAATGAACGTTTTTGTAAAAGTGGGATGTCATGCATAACCGTTGATTTTGAGAAAAAAAATTTAGGTTAATTCTGATGGTTCAGTACTCTCTTAAACACTATGGAGATTTAAAATACGTGGTACGTAGTTTGATCTTACTGAGGCGCAAGGGCGCTACCTTTGGACTATCTAAAGGCGGTTGATTTTATGCTAAAACATTTTTTTCGACATTAATATATAAAATTTATGCAATTGTGACTACAATTGATGGAGAAGTTGTTTTCATAGGGGACATATCTCTAGAAAAAGGATTGTAGGGATTTACTTGAGTTCAAATATGGGTACAAGTCAAATATAAAAGATTGGGGATAACACGTCTATTGCACGAGAGCCAATTTCCTTCCATTTGAATCGCATGAGACTCAATAACTTATAATGCAGTTATTATGCAGGATATGCAGGATTTATACCATAATACATGTATATCGTTTTAACTAAGCTGATTTTATATCTGACTTGACTAATATCTCAGGGCACATTTCAAAATCTGCAAGAGTTAAAATTGGATTTGTGTGGCCGGATGGAGATGTGGCATGGGCATTTTCATGATGGAGAATTCTTTTGCAAGCTTAGAGTTCTCAAGCTTCATCATCTCTCAGAGGAATCTGCGATATCGACATGTCACTTTGTTCAAAGTTTAACCAACTTAGAAGAGTTGGTTGTATGTGAATCTTCTCTAGAAAAGCTGAGCACAATTATGCTAGCCAAAGAAGGCGCAAGTCTTGTGGGAAAAGTAATACTACCATTATCAAGGTTTTCCCAACACCTTAAGACTCTAGATGTGTCATGTTGTGATGAGTTGTCCAACATGTTCACACCGACCATAGCTGGAAGTTTGGTGGAACTCACAAAGTTGAGGATAAGAAATTGTAAAATATTGACAGAAGTCATTTGTGACGGGAGAGGTGAGGAGGGCTTTGTGGTGGCTTTCAATCAATTGAAGTACGTGGAGCTTGATGGGTTGACAAAGTTGAGATGCTTTAGCTCGATCAAGTACACTCTGAAGTTCCCTCTCTTAGAAGATGTCATTGTGAGCAGATGTCCCAATATGAAGTTCTTCTCGGAGGGACTAATAGAGGCACCAAAGCTGGAGAGAGTACGAGGGTCAAAAGAAACTTGGTTTTGGAAGGAAAGCCTTAACATCACCATCCAAAATATGTTTGAAGAAAGCGTATGCATTAGTAACCAAATTTATCTACAATTGAATGGTGATGATTTCTAATAGGGTAATTGCTTTTTGCTAACCAGAATTTTTACGTTTATTGATGATTTTCTTACAGGTTGTTATGTCTCAAGTAAAGAGTATGTGGCTATCTGAATTCCCCGAGTTTATTGGAAAATGGCAGGACAAACTTAGTCCTATTGAGTCGTCTTGGCAATTAGAATCACTAACGGTGGATAAATGTCTATCATTTACTAGTGCTATTCCATCCAGATTTATGCTTCTTTTAGAAAATTTGAAAAGATTGCAAGTGCGCGATTGCCAGTCTCTACAAGAAATATTTGACCTTGAAGGGCTGGGGGATGTGAGCAGCACTCAGGTGCTTCCTTGCTTCGAGACTTTGCACTTGGTCAATCTCCCAAAGTTGAGGCGATTATGGAACAAAGATCTTCAAGGATTGCTGGCCTACAATTGTCTTAAATATCTAACCCTTTATAATTGCAGCAACTTGAGACATGCTTTCGCTCCCTCGATGGCTCGGTGCCTTCCCCAACTGCAGTCAATTGAAATAAAGGAGTGTGGTCAGATGGAAGGAGTGATCGCAGAGGAAGAAGTGCAGGGAAGCGCGGTGGAGAATATTATATTCCCGAACCTTTGGGGAATAAAGTTGGAATGCTTGCCCAATTTGACGAGCTTCCTCTCGGGGAAGAATCGAACGCTGGAATGCCCCGTTTTAAGCTGGTTGACCATTGCCCACTGCCCCAAGATGCGTAGTTTGACCGGACAATCCTTGATGGAGAATGACCAAAGCAGTCCTCCACTTTTCACTCCACAGGTCAGTCTTCTTTTTTCTTTATTCGACGCTTTTGATTTTTAGATGAATCATCTTTTCAAATGGGAGTACCAACGGAATGCCACCCTGATTGGAATTTGGAAGTAGAACAGCGCTTTGCACGTGTTGCATGAAAAAATTTTAGTTCCAGTGCAACATAACATTCGCTTTTTTTTTTCCTTTTAATTTTGCTACCGAAATCCTCAACACACGGCATAAATCAAGGATACTGACTAAAATTTCAAAATTGTGAACCCATTCGCAAATCAGTCAAAACTGAAATCTTCCCAATCACTGAAATCACAAATCGAGAATCAGTTTTCTCGAAAAATGTCAACTGAAAACCAATTGCACGTCCAACCTGGAGGAAATAAATCAAAGAATGGTTACCTTACAAGCTAATTGCAAGCGACTTTTTGTTTTTTAATATTCAAAATTGAGGGAACTTTCCTGGACATATCATGATAACTTTCCAAAAATTGGAGGGAGGAGGCGTTGCCAGCATTAAATGTCAATTAAGCCAATTTAAAGTCAATGTTCATTGTACTATCGATCATTAACTGTATTTGGGAGCGGTTGCCGTCCAAGTAGAAGAATAACGAAATTTATGTACACATCAAAGAACAAACGTCAATTTTCAAAATTTACTTTCGCTGAATTCGGTGAACCCTAGCAAATATCTTTACCGAATTTGTTTTAGTCTTCATCATTTCTTTAAAAGGCAATAAATCCATACCATCTATTCCGGTTAGTCTTTCTTTTTCTTTTTTTTCATCTCTCCTTTTCTGTTACGGATTCTTTACAGGTTTTAATTATTGCTTTTCTTTCTTTTTCTTTTGTTCTGACAGAAGAAATGCTTTGAGTTTTATCTTACTCGAATGATTTTGCCCCATTTTTTTTTTGTCATGACTAGCATCCAAAACTTTTGTTTACTCCGCAACGTTAAGAGTTACTACTAGTTGTGCATTTACTGTTAGTGTCATTAACATGTCGTATGTGAGTTGTCATATAATAACATATATCCCCCACATTGTTAAAATAATTCAAAAAGCCATCATAATACTCATTTTAGAATACCAATAGATAGAAAAGTACGAAACTAGTCACCTGATTTTTTGTTAGTGGCAAGTTGCAATCACGTTACTTATCCCCCAGATTTTTTTAAAAAATTCAAAAATTAGTCATAACCTCAATGGATACTCTCAATATAGATCTAGGAAAGTATGGTAATAATCATTCTATTATTTGGTGGTGATAAGTCTTAATTGCATTAATTTTATCAAACCAAATAAAAAATGTTAATACTCGCTTCTCAGTGGACAAGTCATAAGAGCTTATAACGTCATTCATTTCTGCAAACAAACATAATGTGCTCATAGGGATCATTTGACTAAGGCGGATGCCTTGGTGGGCCATCTGCTACTTATATGATAAACTTGTTTGTTTACATGGTCTATGGACTTAGGGAACTTTGGAAATATGCATTTGGTTATTGAGATTGGAGCACGTATGATTTAATTTATTTATCATAATGAAATGAAAATTCCAAACGGGCTCTTTAATGGACATGAATTTATAGTAGTTCACACAATGGTTCCGTTTTTATTATTATCAGAATTTACCTTGGCATAGCATGTTTCATTTGTTCACGAAGACTAATTGCATTTGCCTATGGATCCTTACTTGTATAAGAAAATTGCCTCAAATATTAAATTCTTAGGAGATTGCAAAAGTATTCATTTCGTGTTTAAGGTTGTAATTGTGTTGTTTGGATCTTTAACTCAACGAAAAATATTTTCCATCTTTTTTTGTGCATGAATATTGACAGGTGGTACGGACCATTAGTTAATTTATTTTCTTGCACTGCATTTCGTGCTCATTCCAATGCAATATACTTGGCCATAGTCATTATTCAATCGAAATGAAAGCATCCAGCAACACCTCCATATCACTAATGAGTTATGGAATGTTATGATTTGTGAGAGGAAGGGAAGTTTGATAATTCTTTCTTTGAGGTCATTACTCAAAATGTAATCAAATTTATTGTGTCGTTTTTTCAATATGGCAGGTACACTTTCTCAGACTTTGGTCGATAGATCTCTCCCACATGGACAATTTAAGCAAAGTATGGACCACCAGTCCTCGGGATACTCTAACTTTTGAATATTTACGGATTGTGAAGGTTGAGAATTGTAAGAGCCTTGAGAATCTGTTTCCGCATTGGGTGGCAACAAGTCTAATCAAACTTGAGAGTCTTCGAGTGGAGTCTTGTGGGCTCGAGGAAATAGTCACAAGTGGAGATGACACTTCACACTCTACTGCAGCAGAATTTCTTTTCCCGCGACTCACTTCTTTGATGTTCAATGATATGCCACAACTCAAGAGCTTCTGCACTGAATTGTCCACTTTAAACTGGCCATGCTTGAAAGAACTACGAGTGACTCATTGTGACAAATTGAGCATGTTGTCCTTTGCGGCGTCCATGAAGAAGGGGGCTCAGAGAGACGATCAACACGACCTTTCAGACCATGAAGCACACTTCCCATTTGAGATGGTATGAGTGCAACTACTCTTCCTCTTTTTCTTCTTTATTCTTTTATTCACCCACCATATCTCATGTGCATTGCATAGTCATGTCATAGTATGATATATAAAAGATATAAGCCCCTTACCTATCAGTTCGCTAACAACATAAGATATTTCTAACATCTTTAAGCACACTTTCCATATGTGGACACCCAAAATGTTTTTAGTAACACTATTAGTGCATCTCGTCACCTAAAATTTCAATGAACTACATATTTTTGTTGATAGAATAAGATATTCCAATGAAAAATGAATTTGGTCAAGGTGGTCACCATATTGACCTCTAATTTTAAAAGCTCTCATAAAAATTTTAATGCAAATTAAGAATGTGAATTTCCTATGGAAAAAATTGAGAATCGAGTGCTGGCAAATAACAATTCCTTCTCAAATAGCAGCTGGATGACCATCTTTGTTCTGATTTTTTTGGGTAAAATGGAATTCTTTTTTTTTTTGTTTGATCATTCCTATGCCAACACAATTCTTTCCCTTTCTATTTTATCATAATAATATGGGCCCATAGCCAACCCTTGTTGGTGCATGGCCATAGTGGAGCATTTGGTTACACTATGCATTTTATAGTAGACTTTAGAAGTTTGAGACTCTATGCAGGGCTCTAAAGATTAATGAATTGTAATAAAAGGGCCACCTTCCATGGGAGTTGACCCACTTAGGTTCACCTCTCAGAGCACATGATTTATTGCCAAATCTTGTTGAATTTACTTCTCTCATTGTATTGGCAATTCCACAGGACATTCCCACCTTGGAGAGACTTACATTAGACGAGAAGGATATCCGGATGATACAAGGTGGAAATTTTTCTGATGACATCTTTGGCAAGCTACAAGCACTAACATTGGCATGCTTTCATGATGAAAATGCCATCTTTCCTTCTAGATTCCTCCTACAGAGATTTCAGAACCTACAAAGCCTTGAGGTCTTTTGTAGTTCTTTTGAAGATATATTCCCTGATGAAGAGGTTGTTGATGAGGGAAACCATCTGGTATTTGAAAATTTGAAAGAACTTAAGTTAAGCAAGTTACACAACCTAAAATGTGTCTGGAGAGAAGACTCTTTAGTTCCAAAATTTCTTCAAAGCATTGAATCATTCGAGGTATGGGACTGTCCCGGTTTGACAACATTATTTCCAACCATAACATTCTTTCAGAATCTGAAGGAGCTAGTGGTGAAGGATTCCTTTGGATTGGTACATTTGATAACGGTTTCAGCGATCACGAATTTGGTGCATCTCACCAACATGACTTTAATAGGATGTGAAATGATGAAAGAAGTAGTGGAAAACGATGAAATCAGAGAAGGAAGAGCGGTTTCTTTTGGGAAGTTGGAACGGTTGACACTCCAACGACTGCCCAGCCTAGAATGCTTCTCCTCCACCACAACTTGCACCTTCAGGTTTCCTTCCTTGTATAGAATCGAAGTGGAAGACTGCCCGAAAATGAAGATCTTTTCCAAGGGTGCGCTAAGCACACCAAAACTACAATATGGGAGATTGTTTAGATACAGGTGGGAGGAGGGTGATGATCTCAATACAGCCATACAAAAGTTATCATCATAAACAAAGTGTACACATGAAATTGGTAAGATCAAATTAATGTCATTCTCGTCGACTATTTATTTCGCTTGCCTTGCTTCTCAAATGGTCTGATAGCTGAAGCATCAAAATTCTAAACTTTCCATCTTTTCAGCTTCTTCAGTCATTGATGAAGGGAAGGGCAGACGCTGCAGGAGGTACGGTGATCATAATAAAATCAAGACACGGTCAAAGGTTGAGATGAAGTAAACTTCCAATCGAGGTAAACTGATTCTATCTCAAATTTCCCCTTTCTCACTAATAAAATCACAGTTTTGCAAAAGAAGTTTTTTTTTTAATTTGTTGGGGGTGCGCGGTAGCTGCCGGCGATGGATGACGGCATGATTTTCTTGCAATTTTGCCACCTCAGCATAACTGCCAAGATCACACCCTCCTCATTTTGCATAACCTTTTGCCTTCAACTCTCTTCTCATTCAAATGAATGAAGATGTAGATTTGCTATTTTCTTCTTCTTCTTCTTCTTTAGGAACTTGCATAATAAAAATGTGAACATTTTGTTTAACGTGCAATTAAGTTCTAAATTCTAAAAAGAAAGTGTGATGAAGTCGTAAATAATTTGAATAAGATGTAGCGAAATCCTTTGCGATGACCACTTAACTAGATTCGCTGACGTGGCATGTCGGGATCTGACTTCAATCTTCTAATAGGCACTGGTCTCTAGTGATTCATATTAATACATTTATCACTTATTTAAATAATTAAGGATGAATGTTAAAAGCCAGAGTTTAGATTGAGGAAGGAAGTTCCGCAAGAGTTCTGGTCTTTCACCTTTTCAACTTATATAACAATGAATGGAATTTAACCAAGTGACCATGACTTTTAAATAAAAATTTACCGAAAAAATCAAATTTAATCACCGTGAACATTCAGGACTCAGCTTTTAGGTACTTCTAAAGGCCAAAGATCTTCAGTTTATAGCAGGTACCCAATTTTTAACTTGCAATTCTCAGTTGTAGGAATTACTAGTGAGACTCCTACCGGAGATTATGTGATTAAATGCCTAAAGTAATCAGGACTCAACACAGGTGCTTTTGCTCAAGGATGACTTCGATGGCCAGAGAGAAGATGGACAGCACCGGTGAAGTTTTGCACAGGTGACACCTCAATCCTTCAAGATCATAAATCTCTCAAACACTTCAAACTAGAATGCTGGTAAGTTCTGTTCTTCAAAATTCTTTTCGAGACGCTGGGGCTTGGAAGGCTGAAGCATACCGCATACTAGCCTTTCTTTCGAGTCAGTTCATGTTAGAAGATACCCGGCACCGCTTGTTTACGTATTTATGTTGACTTTATACGTTATAAAACTAGGGTATTCCAAAGAGGTTTGCGAGAAAGAATGGCAAGAATCTTCCCCAAAGGGTGCGTTTTGAGGGTTCCAAACCGTGGAAGTTGGAGAGTGGAGTTGGAAAAATGGGATGACATGGTTTTGTTGTCAAAGATATGGAAGGAATTTGCAGAGCATTACTCTGTTTTTGATGCCACCTTTTTAGTCTTCGAATACGTAGTGGACTTGCATTTTCAAGAGCTCACGTTTAACAAAAGCGGAACGGAGATAGATTATCCGCTAATGAATGCTGACAGCAAGAAACCCAGCCTTGACGCTGTCGAACTTGTCCCGTGTAAAATGGGAGATGCTGATGATGATTGTAATCTCTCAGTTGGACTTCAAAGGATGTGATGGTTTCTTGTTTAAGCTAAAAGAGAAGGATGAATTCATCGACAACGAGATCTTCACAAGCCCTCCGAGGTGATGAAATCTGGTCCCGTTGCTTGTGTCAATGATGCTACTATTTCGCATAAAAATGTACGCTGATTGGGTTCCCAATCTAAAGCCTTGCAAACTGATCAAGGAGCAAAGCTTATGCCACAAAATTCAAAAGGTGTGTGAAACTTAGCCTATCACTGACGCAAAAGGTTTATATCTGTTCTTCTCATGCTCTTTACTTGACTTATTCAGGAAGGATGGAAAAATTCCATAGCAAGGTGAGTCCCACCATGCTGGCTTCTCGTAGTTCTACTTCTAATCGTTCACGGGTGACTATGACTCTCAAAGCAACCAACGAGTACAAGCTGCAGGAAACATCCTTCCCAGTAGTTATCCAGTCACATCACCTATTGAAGCAAAATGTGGTAAGAAAAGATGCTGAGATAATAGCCATCTTGTGCAAAATTTGGACATGAATCAAATATTTTACCTTCTTGTAAGGTACCACCTGTAACATTCGGGTTTGCCCATGAGATTATACACCGGTCTGGTTAACATTTCTTGTATTGGTCATCATAACTTTTATGTACTTTACTCATGGATCATCGGTTGATCAAAAATCAATTCCGCAGACTATCTCAGGCGGGGCTTCAAAGGGATGCATTCATGGAAGAGTGCGAACCACAACTCAAATTTTTGGACGGATCGTGGCGTGAAGTCCTTGTACGACCCACATCATGGCTCGGGAAAGCTCTCCACTTGTTGGGGCGCATTTCAGGGAGGATTTTCTCTGAAGGAAGGAGATGTCTGTGTGTCCGAGCTTGTTAGAATTGATAATTTTGAACTCAAAGTCTCCATTTTTCAGAAGGAATGTCGAGACTTAGACGTAAACTTTGGTATGGCTGCAGAAAATCTCTGCGTCACTATGGTTTGTTAGTTAATTAGATCGAGAAAGCAAACCTTTCTGCTGCAAGTAATTGATGGTGATGTATTTCCTGATTTTTTTGGGAGACTAGTAACATTATACAGGAAAATTGCACGTTCAAAAATTCCGGTTATATTTGTCTATTCAATTTAGTATAAATTGAACTCATGCGTAGCATGGAGAGTTGATCTAATAGAGACTTTTTAACACATTCCTTTAAATAATATCTGTCACCATTGAGGTCGTGACAGTAAGGGAGAGAAAAATGCCGTGCACCAACTCTGTTTTCATGAAATATGCTATGATCTCCAGAGATCAATGCATGTAAATTCAAGGAAAGTAAAGGATAAATTTTGCCATCCATCAATAACACAAAAAGAATATAAATAAGAAGTTAGTTTTTCTCATTTTCGCCTTACAAAATGGTTGTTTGTCATCAGCTTCATCGTCCTGACTCCCAGGTCACGCAACATCTGCAGTATTAGTCAATATGTCAAGCATCAGTACAAAGGTGTCAAATGCTATGAAAAAGTATGATAATGGAGCGACTCTTTCAACTAATGAAATCTCGTCCTTTCAAGATGAGAATTTGCAGCTCTGCTTTAGTCACCTGCTTCCTCCATTAGTCCTACAAATGATGTACAAGTTTTGAAACAGTCACTACAATTCGACCAAATTAAATTTCAGAACAATGATGTTAGCTTATTAAATTTTCTCAAATCCAAATATCATAATGACAGTGAGGTACCTCATTCAGAAGCCAAATTATGCAGGATCTCTAGCATCGGCATAGATTCTGACTTAAGTAAGAAATACCTGAGCACAATTCCGTACTCTCGAGAGGCAATGGCTAATCCAAGCTGCACATTTGCTTCCAGTTAATATAGTATCAAACAAAATCATGCGTGGAAGTACATAAGATGAAGTAAAAAGTGAAGTTACATTAAAAAATGCACTGCTACAAGCAAAATTCTCGAAATTTACAATAAACCCAGTCGAAACTCCCTGTCTATCAGTTTTTGAATTCTACAAACAGTTTAGCAGTTGACTCATAATTTATCTCCTCTTGACCATTGCAATGTGCTCAGTTCCATTTAATATCGATATAAATGGACCCAACATTGTTGGTAACCTTGCAGCACCCGCACATTCAACTAATTTATCTCTTTTCTGGCGGTATCTGTAAATTTATGTATCTAATGAGCAGTGAAATCATTTCTTGCTCATCTAGTATGAGAAACTTCTCAATATACAAGTCAGAATACAATAGACAAGCACTTTTTGTCGGTTTAGATGTCTATCCTTATTTCCTGGTGATAATGCTGAGAATCGACCTCAAACTCTGCCTCAATCAACAGTCAACTGACATCCGGACATGAGTATTGAAACAAGGCCAATACAAGAAATGTACGTAAAAATAATGGCAGTCGCAGGCTCATTCAAATGACAAGAATCCTGTCCAGTTATTGCCAAACGCTATAGTTAGACATCGGGCAAGGGAGGAACCCATATACTAATCTAACAATGCCATACGCATTGTGAGGAACAACTGTTCAGAACCCAAACCAATGATCTGCATGGTGTCAAAAAGCGAAATAACAACCACAAGCTTAAAGCATAAAGCAAACTTGAGACATGAAAAGACGAAAATAACATATGCTTCTCTCCTTTTTGCTATGTTAAACGACCTTACAAAGAAGGGTGCCACAGTTAGCCATCCACTTAATACAGCAAGGTCGACAGAAGCCTCTGTATGCCCAGCTTATGTCCTGGCCTGTAGTTGTCCCATACTTGGCATCCTATAACAATATCGCATTACTGCCATTAATTGTAAGGCGAGAAAAGAGGTGACTGAAGGAAATCTAAGCTGATTCCAGGCTTTTAGGACGTCGTGAAATCAAGAAAATGGCATTGCTTTACCGAACTCGGAAAGACAGTGCGGGTCATTCACCATTGCTTCTTTATAAAATTGATTTCCTCAAATACTTTGCGAGTCGAGACCTCTACTTGGACTGGCTGTGGACAAATAAAAATCCGAACCTTCTTGAACTCCAAAGGGCCGCTTCTCAAGTGCATGAACCCCTGAGAAACTAGAGGATAATTAACAACTACAGCGAATGGAGTGCGAAGCTTCTCATCATACTCCCCCGGATGCACCTTTAAAGGAAGTTGCAGGCGCTTTCACATCTTTCCTCTTTTCATGCTCGCTCAGGCAATCCCAAAGTGCCATCCTTCACCATAAAAAGCCCTCGGCCTCTGCTGTCGCCACTTCTTTCTGCTGCCATTGCAAAATCGCCCTCATGCTCTCTGTCCTCATCGTCTACCGCTACATAGACATCTACGGATGGACAATTGAAATGCAGTCGACAACGTAATGCAGAAAGCGCGCCAACCTTTCCTTATCGGATCCCCTCCATCGCTTCAGACGAATAAACCAATTTCGCGAAGAAGGGTCCGGCCCTGAAGCAGCAAATTGGATGATTTCGAGCTTCGACAAACTCTACCCGAAACACGGCCGCCCAGAGTTTCGATTTAGGGCGTTTTTTCCCCCGCGAACGAATGGCCTAAATTCGAAAGGTTAAGGCAATGCATTGTTAATTTGTGTGGAAACTCGTGGAGACGAGGCTTCCTTACCATTCTACGGACAAGGATTCCACTGATCAAGTACAAAAATGATTCTCTCCTTATCTCTCAGTATAAAGAGTTTCCGTCCATCTTCTTTTCTGCCGGCAACGACTGAAAGTGTCGATTTTGGGGGATTGTGTGTTGCCTCCAACAAGATACCAAATGCAAGACGCCTAATTTGCATTTTCATGTTTGTTGACATCTACATTTTGACGAGACAAAATATTGAAAAGAAAAAAAATCAATCGATGAGAAATGGTGGCCCAATCTCTCGCTCTCAAGGAAAGAAATCTAATTGATCGCCGTCCGTGATCACCGGCCTTCCTCGCTCGAAGCCCCAGACTGCTGGACCCTCGTCGTTTCTCGGCAGGAGGATGTTCCGCGTTCCATTGTAATTTCTTTCGAGGATCACGGTTTGTCTGCTTAGTGGGTCGCTAGAGACTCGGCTCGAGTTCTCTCGAGCATGTCCGTCGACCACTTCTCCCAGACCGCGAAGGAGGTACATGTTTTGCCTTTTTTCCGAGATAATCGAACGTCTTGTTTTTGAGCCGTTTATCTGCTGTTCGAACGGGTGGTCCTCGCGCCTCATCTGCTGCTTGTGATATGTTGCGTGCCTCTTTTGCTTTTGATGCACCGTAGGCCGAGACCCCCGCCCGTTTAACCTCGAACATCTTCGTTTCTCCTCGCGCGCTACCTGTTTGTTAAAATGTCTAATTGAGATCCCAGTATCTTTCGTCGGTTTTAGTCTAGTTCTGATATTGGTTGTCACGTGGTGAAGCTGGAAGCTATGGTGTGAGACGCAGCGTCAAGACGACGACACCGGTAGACGCAACGGCACCGCCGTCGTCGCCTCTCGCGTTGTGCTGGGAAAGATCACAGCTCGCTCCCGGACTGTGGGGCACGCTGGGAAAGATCTTTTTTGTTTTCCTGATGGGCCAAACCAGCCAGAGAAAGGCCCAGCAAGAAATAAAAGAGGAGAGCTGGGCTGAAGCAACGGGCCTGCGGGTAAAGAAAGAGGCGTGGGTATGAAAGGGAAAATGGACTAGGCCTGATGGAGCCCAGTCTAGTTCTCCTGGACCCTTTCGGCTTTCAAGGCTCGGGTCGGGTCTGAACCGACCCAATTCGGAGCCCGGCCCGGATTCCCTTTATAATATATATATTTTTAAAAGTATGTTAAAAGAAAAATCTTATCCCAAGTTTATTCGAGTATTTGGTTGGTAGTATTTCTTGTATAATTAGCTTGTTTTGCGTGATAAGTTTTATCAATTGGAATTTGTTTTACAATTCACAACCGCATATCCAATTTTTATTCTATTTATAATGATTAGATGGAAAAATTAATTGCGCGTGAATCTTTAAAATTGATATGTTGATCTTTAAGGTTTAAAAATCAGAGTTTTCCAAAAGAAGAGGGTGCAGGGGAGCTGCCGGTGATGGATGACGACATGATTTTCTCGCCGTTTTGCTACCTTAGCATAATTGCCTAGATCACACCCTCCTCATTTTGCATAACTTTTTGCCTTCAACTCACTTCTCATTCCAACGAATGAGCATGTTGATCCACTCTTTTCTTCTTCTTTTTTAGGAACTTACGTAATAAAAACGTGAACCTTTTGCTTAACGTACAATCAAGTTCTAAATTGTAAAAAAAAAAGTAAAATTAAGCCATAAACATTTTGATCGGATGTCGCAAAATCCTTTCCGATGATCACTCAACTAGATTTGCTGAGGTTGCATGTAGGAATCCCACTTCAATCTTCTAATAGGCATTGGTCTCTAGAGATCCAATGCGCAAGTAGATATATATTAGTACATTAATCAATGACTGAAATAATTAATGATGAATACTAAAAGCCAGCATTGTGATAGGAGGAGGAACTTCCACAAGAGTACTAGTCCTTCATATATTCAACTTATATAACAATGAATGGAATTTAACCAAGAGATCATGAATCTTAAATGAAAAATAACTGAAAAAATCAAATTTAATAACCGTGAAAATTCAGGATTCAGGTCTTAGGAAATTCTGAAGGTTAAAGATCTTCAGTTTGTAGTGGGTACCGAATTTTTAACTTTCAATTCTCAATTGTAGGAATTACTAGTGAGACTCCTCTCGGCAATAATGTGATTATATGCCTAAAGTAATCAAGACTCGACGCAGGAAATAAAAAATTGACTAGCTTAAACGCGATTGATAGGACCAGTCGAATTTGAGTGAATTATCTATACTTTTAACCTAATTATCTCTAACGACTAGAGGTCGTGTTTTCCCGCCAGCCGAGGTCCACCAAGCTGCAGGGGAAAATGAGCAGGTCAAGACAGACAATTTTTTTTCTTAAGCTCGAAACTTAGAGCTAGATCCGCTCTGACCCCATCGATTTCTTTTTAAATAAAAGTTTTTTTGATTAATTAATCATTGGTGATGATAATGTTAAGCTGCACCTAATACCTGAATCGACCCAATCATTGGTCAAGTCTTCCAGCTTGTGGGCTTAATATCTAAAGACGATTATCATATTGATTACTTACTAATGTAAGATCAATGGTTAAGATATCACAAGTACTCGGGATAAAAGTAAGTGAGTCATATTCAAATATTCAATAAAAATAACTTTGTAACCAATTATATCGATTCCATTATCAGTAGCTCTAATAATAAATACACGTCTTAGCATCTTTAATAATACCTATGATACATTTCGATTAGATAACAGATAGTTTGCTTGCTGTCCGATTCCTTCTGCGTTCCGCTTAAAGAGCTGCCTCCAGCATTCATTTGTTATTTAGCTTTTCATCACATAAATGAATGTCTCCTCTGATCATATGATTCGTTTAATTGAGTTGGCTCCTATATAATACCACAGAGCAAGTTACGGTCCAGATGTTACCACTCATTATACAACTTTTGCTCAGGGGATGACTTCTTGTCGTCGGAGAGAAGATGAACAGCGCCAGTTAAGTTTTGCACGGGTGAAACCTCATTTCTTATAGATCAAAATCTCTCGGACACTTCAAATTGGACTGCTGGTAAGTACTGTTCTTAAAAATTCTTTTCGACGTACTGAGGCTTGGAAGGCTGAAGCATACTATACACCAACCTTTTCTTTCGAGTCAGTTCGCTTGTTTACCCATTTATGTTGACTTTACACGTTATAAAACTAGGGTATTCCAAAGAGGTTTGTGAGAAAGAATGGGAAGAATCTTCCCAAAACGCTGCGTTTTGAGGGTTCCAAACGGTGGAAGTTGGAGAGTTGGAGAAATGGGATAACATGGTTTTGTTGTCAAAGATATGGAAGGAATTTACAGAGCACTACTCTGTTTGTGATGGCCACCTTTTTAGTCTTTAAAGACGTAGGGGACTTGGATTTTACGTTCTCATATTTAACAAAAGCGGAATGGAGATAGATTATCCGCTAATGAATGCTGACAGCAAGAAACCCAACCTTGACAAAGTCGAATTTGTCCCGTGTAAAATGGGAAACACTGATGATGAGTGTAATCTATCAATTGGACTTCAAAGGCTAGATGGTTTCTTGCTGAAGAGAAAAGAGAGGGATGAATTCATCGACAACCATATCTTCACAAGCCCTCCGAGGTGATGAAATCTGGTCCCGTTGGTTATGTCAATGATGCTACTATTTCACATGCAATTGTACTCGGGTCGGGTTCCAAATCTATGGGCTTGCAAACTGATCAAGGAGCAAAGCTTGTGCCACAAGATTCAGAAGGTGCGTAAATCTTAGCCTATCTGTGATGCAAAAGCTTTATATCAGTGCTTCTCATGCTCTCTACCTGACTAATTCTGGGAGGAAGGAAAATTTCCATACGCAAGATGAGCCCCACCATGCTGGCTTCTCGTAGTTCTACCTCTTATCGTCCACGGGTGACTACGGCTCTCGAAGCAGCCAACAAGTACAAGCTGCAGGATCCATCCTTCCCAGTAGTTATCCAGTCAATGTTCTATTGAAGCAAATTGTGGTGAGAAAAGATGCTGAGATAATAGTCATCTTGCGCAAAATTTGGACAGGAATAAAATATTTTACCTTCTCGTGAGGTACCACTGTATTCCTGTAACATTTGGATTTGCCTATGAGATTACACACAGGTCAGTTCGACATTTCTTGTGTTGGTCATCATAACTAATATGTTATCTACTCATGGATCATCGGTTGATGGAAAATCAATTCCACAGACTGTCCCAAACGGGGCTTCAAAGGGACGCATCCATGGAAGAATGCAAACCACAACTCAAACTTTTGTACGGATCGTGGCCAGTGAAGTCCCTGTACCAGCCACATCAGGGCTCAGGAAAGCTCTCAACCGGTTGGGGCGCATTTCAGAGAGAACTTCTCTAAAGGAGGGAGATGTCTGTGTGGTCGAGCTTCTTAGAGTTGATAATTTTGAACTCAAAGTCTCCATTTTCAGAAGGAATGTCTGAGACTTCCGCGTAAACTTTGGTATGGCTGCAGAAAAATATCTGCTTCACTATGTTTTGTATAGTTAATCAGATCGAGAAAGCAAACCTGCCTATGACATGTAATTGATGGTGCTGTATTTCCCCTTTTGTTTTGGAGACTAGTAAACATTACAAGGAAATTGCACGTTTCAAAATTCCGTGTACATTTGTCTATTGAACATAGTATAATTTGAACTCGTATGCAATATGGAGAGTTGATCTAACAGAGAGTTTAGTATATTCCTTCAAGTAATATCTATCTCCATTGAGGTGGGGACAATAATAGAAAGAAAGAATGTCATGCACCAATTCTGTTTTCATGAAATATGTTATGACTTTCAGAAATCAATTCATATAAATTCAAGGAAAAGTGAATAAAGGATAAATCTTGTCATCCATCAAAAACACAAAAGGAAGTCTCAATAAGAGGCTAGTCTCCCTCATCTTCGCCTTACAAAATGGATGAATGACGTCAACAAAATGGTAATGAATCTCATAATAATTATAAAACCAATACGGTCGTGTATAACGACAAATGAAGAAAAGCGAAGGAGAGAAGATGACTGAATTGCTTCTCTATTCATCTGAAAACCTTCGAAGAGATTACATCGAGCTCATGTTCTATTTATACTAAAACTGGGAAGAAGATGAGCACGAGCCATTCTGCTCAACTGACTCAACAAACTTGTACAGCTGTACAGCTAATATAACTAACTAAATGCATTAGTACGTATATCATCAGCTAATACATCAAACGTATTATACAAAGACACTTCATTATTGATACAAGAAGGACTTCGTGATCTTCGTGATGATGATATGATCAACTGCTCTGTTGGCTCATCTAGCTTCTCTGACTCCTCTGCCATTGAACTCTTCGGTGAGTTATCCTTTACACTGTAGTTGTCCGGATGCACCTTTAAAGGAAATTGCCGGCGCTTTCAAATCTTTCCTCCTTTCATGCTTGCACAAGAAATCCCAAAGTGCCATCCTTCACCATTAAAATGCCCTCGGCCTCTGCTGTCGCCGCATCTTTCTGCTGCCATTGCAAGTTCGCCCTCCTGCTCTCAGTCCTCATCGTCTATCACTACGTACTCATGCACGGGAGAACAATTGAATTGCAGTCGACAACGTAATGCAGAAAGCGCGCCAACTTTCCCTTGTCGGATCCCCTCCATCGCTTCAGATGAAGCAAAACCAATTTCGCGAAGAAGCGTCCGGCCCTGAAGCAGCAAATTGGATGATTTCGAGCTTCGGCAAGCTCTACCCGAAACAAGGCCGCCCAGATTTTCACCCATGAAGGCTGGACGACCGATTAGAGTTTCAAATGGCCTAAATTCGAAAGGTTAAGGCAATGCATTGTTAATTTGTGTGGAAATTCGTGGAGACGAGGCTTCCTTACCATTCTACGGACAAGGATTCCACTGATCAAGTACAAAAATGATTCTCCCCTTATCTCTCAGTACAAAGAGTTTCCGTCGATCTTCTTTTCTGCCGGCAACGACTGAAAGTGTCGATTTTGGGGGGAAGACGATCGATTGTGTATTGCCTCCAACAAGATACCAAATGCAAGACTTTGCATTTTCATATTTGTTGATGCCTAAATTTTGATGAGAGATTTATTTTAACCCCTAAACAAAAAATTGATAAAAAAAATCAACCGATGAGAAACGGTAGCTCACTCTCTCACTCTCAAGGAAAGAAATCTAATTGATCGCCGTTTGTGATCGCCGGCCACCGTTCCTCGCTCGAAGCCCCGGACTGCCAGACCCTCGTCGTTTCTCGGTAGGAGGATGTTCGGCGTTCCATTGTTATTTCTTCCGAGGATGTTCAGTTTGTCTGTTTAGTGGGTCGCTAGAGACTTGGCTCGAGTTCCCTCGAGCACGTCCGTCGACCACTTCTCCCGACCGTGAAGGAGGTACATGTTTTGCCTTTTTTTCCGAGACAACCGAACGTCTTGCTTTTGAGCCGTTTATCTGTTGTTCGAACGGGTGGTCGTGGCGCCTCATCTGCTGCTTGTGATATGTTGTATGCCTCTTTTGCTTTTGATGCACCGTAGGCCGAGACCCTGCCCGTTTAACCTCGAACATTTTCGTTTCTACTCGCGCGCTACCTGTTTGTTAAAATGTCTAAGTGAGATCCGAGTATCTTTCGTCGGCTTTAGTCTAGTTCTGATATTGGTTGTCACGTGGTGAAGCCGTAAGCTATCGTGTGAGACGCAGCGTCAAGACGACGACACCGGCAGACGCAACGGCACCACCGCCGTCGCCTCTCGCGTTGTGCTCGTCGAGATCACAGCTCGCTCCCGGGCTGTGGTGCACGCTGGCAAAGTTTTTCTGTTTTTTTCCTCGTGGGCCAAACCAGCCAGAGAAAGGCCCGGCAAGAAATAAAAGAGGAGATCTGGGCTGAAGCAACGGGCCTGCGGGTAAAGAAAGAGGCGTGGGTATGATTGAAAAAATGGACTGGGCCTTATGGAGCCCAGCCTGGTTCTCCTTGACCCTTTCGGCTTTCAAGGCTCGGGTCGGGTCTGAACCGACCCAATTCGGAGCCCGGCCCGGATACCCTTTATTATATTTTTTAATATATATTTTAAAAAAATTTGACTATTTAATTGATAGTATTTCTTGCCTAATTTGCTTGTTCTGGGTGATAGGTTTTATCAATTGGAATATGTTTTACAATTCGCAACCGCATATCCATTTTTTATTCTATCTATAAGGCTTTAGATAGAATAACTAATTGCGCATGAATCTTTAAAATTGATATTTTAATCTTTAAGGTTTAAGATTAATTTATCGATCTTATTCGTGATCTTTTGTTGGTGAGTTTTGATGTTATTTCCATATTAGAGTCGAATTTGATTAATTTGATGTGTTATTTTTCTTATTAAAAAATAAAAAAAATTCATTTTTAGATTAAGTTGTATGATTAGATTAGGTTGCATATTAGATAATTTTTCATGCTTAAGTTAGATTATCTAATTTCAAGTTTTAATAAAATTCATAAAAAAAATATGCATTTCATGTAAGTTACTTGCAAGTTTAGGTCATATGCATGTCGTAGAGTGCTCGTAAATGCATGTCATGTAGAGTTAGATACATAATTGTCATGTAGTTCGCAAGATCACCCTAGGTGGTGCACCTTCGGAATGATTGCGACAATGTTTTAGAGGAAGATGATCGCAGAGTTCTCAAACTTCACAATAAAGATGTCGATGCTTTTGTTAATGACATATTGGTTCATATTACCATCTTGTTTCATCGACATCACGTGCAAAAGCATACACGGCGTACGTCTAGGAAAATGAACAAGATAAAATTTTCATTAGACGTTAAACTACAAGTTAATCTGTGCATGCAACACGTGGGCCTAGAGAAACAAGCAAATGTGTCTCGTACCCTGTTATGTGCTCTTTGCCTAGAAAATGAGAGGTCACCTTATGCTATGTAAGCGTAATTGCATATGCATTATTGTCTCAGATAACATCTGAAGTTATCGAATTTATTTTAGCCAGACCACCAAAAGAAAGAAACCCGAATAGTAGCCTCACTAGTCACCACCACTCCCTAGATTCCTTTTTGTCTATACCAAGCAAGTATCGATGAGAATAGTAAACTGCTCATCTCCCAAAAGCTTAGGCAATACCAAAACAATTTGAAACATGAATGAATCCAAATATCAATACGAGATTTATATACCTCTTGTTGATAAATGTCCATCCAAGGCGACTATTGTTGCCTAAATCGTGGTCCAATGCTTCTAAAAAGCCACCCTTGATATACCTCTCTCTTACCTCTATAATCTCCCTTTGACCATAGTAGTTAAACTCGTGTGGATTGTCACGGTCAATCCACACTTCAAACCTCATATCTTCTCACGACATCTTTGCGGAAAAATTAGGATTCAATCTAAAAACCGTTATGTAATCTTTTGGCCATCCATTTTGTTGTGGCCTGTCAGTTTTCCAACGCCCTAACACACTTATGTTCTGGCTCCGCACACCTTAACAAGAAGAAGCCTCTCCTTTTAGAGTTAGTTAGCCTCCATTTCAGTCTCCATAATTCTAGGTTATCCGATGTTGTAGCCACTCGGAACTACACGTTCAATGGACAACCTCATTTAAATCAAGATGGAAATTCAAGTCTCATTCCTATTGGAAATGGAACGAAATCGAGTTCCATCATTCACATTATTTACTTAACCTCATTTCCATTTTGCCTAGCCCCCTTTTACACCTCGTTATCCCACAAGTATTACTCGTGAAATAAGCTTACTATCAAACTCGCCGTCACCTCGATCCACAGCTTTGTAACGAAAATCGTCGTCCAAATTGCAATCTTCTCCCTCGAGAAGAGTCTCCACCTTCCAATTATTTTAATTTTAAAAAGTTTAACAATAAGAAAGAGAAATTCTACTGCCCACCCCCCCCTCCCAAAAAAAAAAAAGAAGAGCTGGCACCAATTGCTGGGCCGTACGGGTCCCCGACTAAGGTGCTGCATGATACTCATTCTGTTTCTAAGAATGAGTTCTGTCGAGAATGAGTTTTTTCTGTTTCTGGTTCAGAATGAGTTTCTGACGAAAAAAACGCGTTTGATATGGACATACAATTTCTGTTTCAGAAAGAGAAAGCTGTTTGATATGACCAAAAAATTTTTATTTCTAATTCTGTTTCATTTTCTAAAATATATGATTTGGAATATTGGAAGATGTTCATATTAATAAAAATAAGAAAATTTGATATTTTTTTGCACAATTTATTATAATTTACTCTAAAATTGAAAAATCAATTTTTAGAACTGCGCGTGTCCATCAATTCTTAGAACTGCGCCTGACCATCTTTTTTCCCAACTATTCTTAGAACTGCGCATGTCCATCAATTGACTATGAAGCTATCTTCCACATTTCTACGCAATCTGCTTAAAAGGCTGACATAAAAAGCCAATTTATTGAATCTCGCAAGAGCTATACTGTGATGACTGAATTTGACCTTAAAATTTCAATTGTTCAAGCTCATAATGGCCACAGTATCTTCATAGATTGCTAACACAATCATGAAGCAAGAGCAAGAGAAACTCACAAGAAACTTCTATTGGAATTATTGGCCAAAGTCATAGCCGGTCTATGTTATATCAGTCGACCACTACAAGAGCAGATGGACCTTCAGTACTATAATTCAGCTTTGCATATTCACAAACACATAGCGCCTGAACATCATTCCGATTCATCAACAGAAAATCTTAGCCTAAAATCCTCACGCAACAGAAAATCTTAGCGTAAATCTTAGCCTAAATTCATCAACACCATTCCGGACTAGACTCGACCGGGGCGCGGCTGGGGGCGGCGGCGGGCGGCTGGGGCGCGGCTGGGGGCGAGCTGGGGGCAGATCTGGGCGGCGGGGGGCGGCTGGGGGCAGATCTGGGCGGCTGGGGGCGGCGGGGCGAGCTGGGGGCGGCGGGGCGAGCTGGGGGCGGCTGGGCGTGGCGGGGGACGAGCTGGGGCGAGCTGGGGGCGAGCTGGGGCGCGGCTGGGGGCGAGCTGGGGGCAGATCTGGGCGGCTGGGGGCGGCGGGGCGAGCTGGGGGCGGCTGGGCGCGGCGGGGGACGAGCTGGGGCGAGCTGGGGGCGAGCTGGGGCGCGGCTGGGGGCGAGCTGGGGGCAGATCTGGGCGGCGGGGGGCGGCTGGGGGCAGATCTGGGCGGCTGGGGGCGGCTGGGGGCGGCGGGGCGAGCTGGGGGCGGCTGGGCGCGGCGGGGACGAGCTGGGGCGAGCTGGGGGCGAGCTGGGGCGCGGCTGGGGGCGAGCTGGGGGCAGATCTGGGCGGCGGGGGGCGGCTGGGGGCAGATCTGGGCGGCTGGGGGCGGCTGGGGGCGGCGGGGCGAGCTGGGGGCGGCTGGGCGCGGCGGGGGACGAGCTGGGGCGAGCTGGGGGCAGATCTGGGCGGCGGGGGGCGGCGGCGGGGCGAGCTGGGGCGGCTGGGCCGAGCTGCTGCAGGCGGCGGAGGCGAGGCGAGCTGCTGCAGGCGGCGGAGGCGGGCGTGCTGGAGGCGGCGGCGGCGAGCTGCAGGCGGCGGCGCAGGGGAGCTGGAGGCGGCGAGCTGCTGCAGGGGAGGAGGACCACACGGCTGTTCACGATCTGCAGGGGAGAAACAAAATGGGGAAGGGGAAAGAAAGAACTAGTTCTCATGGGGGAGGAGAAAACCAGAAATAGGTTATTTTTGCTTTCTCATTCTCCCATGAAAACCGGTTCTGGCCAAGAAAATTGGTTCAGAACCGGTTTTCACAAAATGTTGAAGCAAACGCGTTTCTCGTCCAGAACTGGTTTTTCTCGTCCAGAACCAGTTCTGGACGAGAAACAGCAGTGTATCATGCAGCACCTAAACCACCCTTCTGCCATCGCTAATTTTCTTTTTTCTCTTTTGTGTATCTTTACGGGGCGGGCTTGGCCCGAGCACGACACGGCCTGAGCCCCGTGAAATCTCTTTTTCAGTCTTTAGCATTTCTTTTATCGCTTCATGTCCTTTTTAGTTCAGTCCATTTAGAAGTCTCAATATGATCTGCCCCAAAAAGTCATAGATACTCATTCTTCATACAACATTGAAAAGAAAAAGAAAAGTCTAAACCAATGGACAAGAACACCTATATATTCCTTCTCTCTTTTTTCTTTTATTTTAGCTTATAAATAATGTTTGTGCATCTTAAAAAATAGTTTTGCAATAACCATTACATTGCGTTACATTATATTGGATAGAGCATCATATTCATGTCACGCGTAATTGAATGGTACGAATATACTTGATCACTAGAACTCATCCATCAATTATCTGCTATCTCAACATAAATTTTGATGCACTTGCCAATCTGAGTAATTGATATAATGCTTTAAAATTCTGATAAGGTGGATGTACTAAAGTACTTAACTTCGTTCGGGAGCATACCGGATTTGTCATATAGTTAAGTCATATAAATCATGCCAAATATTTCATACATCCGTACAAGTTCTTTTGACCGCGTGGAAATGAAAACATTAATAGATGGAATACAAGACTAATGGCGAACTGATTTTATTTGATAGGCAAATCAATGGCTAGCTCTCCAAGATGAAAACCCGGCCTAAAGTTCTCCCTAAAACGACTTCCACGTGTCGCTTCATGGAGGGTTAAGTAGTCACCGGTCGGCGTATCAAGTCGGAGCATTGTCCGTCAAGATCAGCACCCTCCGTCGCTCCTTTTTTTCACCTCCGTTCAGTGTCAAGTATCTTTTGCTTTGTGGCGCCTTGATATCATGTGTGTTTTTCTGGTTGTGTGTGGCTTATAATATCAATACCTTACAGAGGATGCGTAATCGATTGTCCTAAACCAATCATGATAAAATTCAGTCCGTACTTTTATTGAAGCGCGCTGTTTGTGGGAATTGATCACTCATCCACTTTACATAATTTAAAATTGCCCGGTTTTCTTCCTTTTTTGGTTTGACTGCGATGAGTTATTGCCATGGACTTGTAACTCTTAATTATTATTTACTTCATTAATAAGGGATTCCCAATAGTCTCTTCAGAAGATGTGGAAAGGGATCTCTCAAATTCGGGGCATCTCAGGATCTCGACAGTTCAACCTAGACTATAGATTTAGTAGAATGAGAGAAGGATATGGTTTCACTGTAGAAAGGGTGGTGAGGATTCGTGGCGCATTACTCATAGTTTTCAAATGAAAGGGATCTCCTCTTTCCGCGTATTGATATTCAATAAGAGTACATCACCAATTAAAACTTAGCGCGCGGTTAAAGTTAAATTGTGAACGTTCGGAAGTCCACTCATTGCATGCATGAATTCAATCAGACATCAGGATGGCAGCAGTGATTTATTAAGTGCAATTGGCTTAGACTGATATTCCAATATCATGGCACCTCATCGTCTTATCATTGAATGTCATTTTTCTTTGTTATGGCATATCAAAATATTGAAATATAGTAATATGGACTAGCCCCGTGGTGATATGAAGTAAATTAATCGGGATATGAAGAACACAAACGTGTCATAACCGTTAATTAAGTTTGGCTCTACTGCAAACAAGGTTGCATCCCAGCAACAAAACGGAGCACGTCTCCATCGTGGATTAGGCCCTGTCCTGGTTACGAATCAAGCTTTGTCTAGTCGTGGCTCAATTGAGCAATGGTCTAGTTTGAAGGAAGTTTTTTGTCTCTACACGCAAAAACTAATAAATAAGGGACAAGTGTTCGATCTACAAAGAATGCAAGGATACTGAATTAGGCTTTAACATAATGATTCGAAACATTGAAACAATACTTTATTTAGAACAAGCGACTGATCAGGAATATATCGTCTCAAAAGCCGGACGATGCTTTGAAAGAGATGCCAATGAGGTTGTAAATCCTCAAATCGATTGCGCTGGTCCGTTCTGCCTCTTGAAGTCTCTTTACCCGGCTTTTATCAGATTTCCTATCTCTTTTGCTGTATGTGCATGAGGCTGGTCGGCTTTTCTCCCTGAGAGGATAGGCTGATTGGTCTATTCAATCCAGAATCTCGTTCGACAAGTGCTTTGATTCTTACTTCGCTGGAGGCGGTCCAAAGGTAGCAACAAATCGTGCCCAAAGTATGGTATGATATTATTCCATGCCACTACGATTGAACGGTGGGCTTCAAAATGGCTTTCCAACGTGACCTTCATAACCGAAATGGGCCAAGCCTTGGCGTGCATGCTAGGGCCTTATTAATAAATCACATTAATCCATGCCATGATGGCTTATAATTTTGCATAAAACTTTTAGCCAGGTCGCATATTAATCTGATTCATAAGATCCTGTTTATTTATCTAAATAATGTCTCTAATTCCTTAATGTGAAAGAATGCAATTAAAGAAAAAAACACATGAGGCTATTCGATTTAGATGTTTTTGTTGAGTGATAAGTGTTAAAAATTTGTCAGAACCTTTTCACATCGTCATAGTAATTACACAGATTTAGGGGTAATTTGGCAATCTAATTTCATTCTTGGCAAAAAAAAAAAAATTTCAAATTTTCCTTTTAAATTGAGGTTTCTTTGCACGTACACGGATTATTTCAGGGGTTTTCTTTCAGCAAATCTATGAAGATTTGAAACATGGTACATGGAAAATCAAGATATATTTTCCTAATGGTCCAGCTATAAGGGTCTAAAGCACGCCCATTTTACATTTTATCAATTTCTTTTTTATTATTTAAAATCTTATCTTATCTTGAAATTTGAAGTCAATAAAGATAGAAGTTTCTAATTGATCACGGCATTGGAAGAAGAATATCAGGGAATGTCTTATATTAAAAAAAATGTCTTAACTTGCGAAGTAAATGGGAAAAACTTATCGGTGAAGCAGCGAATCAAGAGGCAGGGCCTACAAAAAGCATATGACTGAGCACAAAGGTTTGGATTTGGTAATACTAATTCGTTACGCAACTTAAAGCATAAAGTAGAAAGAAATAAAGTAAAACGGCCCCATTGTCGATGCTCCTAGTCTATACTTTTGTTTTCTGGCATCCTTATTAAAGTTATACTTTCGAAGAAAGCAGCAGTGCATTATTACCGCAATCCCATGATCGAACCATTCAGGCAAAAACGGAGTCCACACTTATTCTCATGAATGATAGTGCTTGGCCATGGGAACAAAGCTATGGACATTGCTCTGGCTCAGAAGACGCAATGATTCGAGGAGACTTTAGATAATGGGGTGTCCTCCACTCCACCTTTAATAAAGATGTTAGTAAAAAGCAAAAAAGGCTAAAGGCGTGAAAGAGCTGATTATACATAAATAGCTTAGCATAACGAGCATCACACAAAAAAATTATCAAAGAAGCCATAAATATATTATAATTGTGCTAATTCAATCAAAACATTTTTTTAGCCAATTGATTCCTAAAACTTTTGTATTTATGCTAGTTCAGTTCATCTAGTCAATTCTAGTTGGAAATCACTAATATGGACGCTAGTGGACAATTTCAAATAGTACTTTAACATTTTCTAATTAGTTGTTAAAGGTAAATTGTGAACATTTGGAAGGCCACTCATTGCATGCATGTTTTCAATCAAACATCAGGATGGAAACAATGATTGAATGTCATTTTTTCTCTGTTATGGCATATCAGTATATCTTAATATAGTGCTATGGACTAGCCACGTAGTGGTATGAAGTAAATTAACCGGGATATGAAGAACATAAACGTGTCATAACCGTCAATTTCGAGGAATAGCGCGTGAAGAAAGTAAACGTCATCAATAAGTTTGGCCCTACTGCAAACAAGGTTGCGTCCCAGCAACAAATCGGAGCACGTCCCCATCGTGGATTAGGCCCTGTCCTGGTTACGAATCAAGCTTTGTCTAGTCGTGGCTCAATTGAGCAACGGTCTAATTTGAAGGAAGTTTTTTTGTCTCTACACGTAGAAACTAGTAAATAAGGGACAAGTGTTCGATCTACAAAGAATGTAAGGACACTGAGTTGGGCTTTAACATAATGATTCGAAACATTGAAACAATACTTTATCTATAACAAGGGACTGATCAGGAAGATATTGTCTCAAAAGCCGGATGATGCTTTGAAAGATATGCCAATGAGGATGTAAATCCTCCTTTGAATCGATTGCGCTGGTCCATTCTTCCTCTTGAAGTCACTTTACCCCTAGGCTTTTCTCAAATTTCCTATCTCTTTCAGTATATGTGCATGAGGCTGGTTGGCTTTTCTCCCATAGAGGATGGGCTAATTGGTCTATTCAATCCAGAATCTCACTCCAGAAGTGCTTTGATTCTTACTTCGCTAGAGGCGGTCCAAAGGTGGCAACAAATCGTGCCAAATGGATGGTATGATATGATTCAATGCCACTACGATTGATAGGTGGGCTTCATAATGGCTTTTCAACCTAACCTTCATAATCGAAATGGGCCAAGTCTTCGCATATATGCTAGGGCCTTATTAAGGAGTCACGTTAATATGTACTATAATGGCTTAAACTTGTGCAAAGAATGTTTAGTCAGGTCGCATATCGATTTGATTCATAAAATCCTATTTATGTATCCTAAAAATGTCTCTACTTCCTTAACATAAAATAAGGCAATCAAAGGAGTTTAGATGTTTTTGTCGAGTATTAACATATTCTGTTGTAAGAAATTAGTCTTAACTTTTTCACCGGCCTCTAATGAAGCTCGTCCCTATCGACCCTTAGCAAGGACGAGCATCACCCACCATGGTGAGGCTCATCTCACCATTGGCAGATTCGAGCTCGAGACTTGCCCATCGTTGACTCTATTCTTAAGTCAATCATTTGGTGTAAAGATTGGTGACTTGGGGCTTTAGCCCCTCTTCCAAGCAGTGACCCCATTTATCTAAGCTAAAACAGCGTCGTTTGATGTGATTTTGGACCGTGTCACATCATTACCATTACATGTGGACGATCGGCTATAATTGGATTACACTTTTTTTTTTAAGATTAAGACTAAATTGAATCAATTAAAATGTTCATAACTTGATTTCATCATGTATAATAGGCTTACGATTGATTGTGCAAATTTTTTGGCAAGGCTAAAACACCAACGCCCCAAACTTTGATGGAAACTAGAAGATTCTTATGCCCGTCTCCTTATTGATCATGACATACTTTTAACCACGTAAGTTTAGTAAATTCTTGGGTAAATTAATAATGTGCGCTTGTTAATTTTGATCGTGTACTTTTATGTCCTCTCTTCATTGTTAAACTCTATTTCCACATGTTAAAAGCTCCGCATAATTAAAATAATTAGATATAGTGGTATTTGAGGGATATTTGGGTTCAACGTGTATCATTTGGGTCTCGAATAAAAATCACGTAATAGAAAAAATCGAGAAAAGAAAAGAAAAAGAAAGGCATTCTGATTCTTCCAAATTTGGCACAGATGGCAGCATGGAATGCCCTTCACTCATGCGTTATGGATTTTCCTAAGCCATAATAATGGCAGCATGGAATGTCCTTCACAATTTTCAACTGTTCGAGTTGAAATATTTCATGCTTCTCGAGTACTCCAAACTTTTGAAATATCATGCACCCTATCGTACGGTCAAGGGTGCTGACTGTTACTCTTGAAACCGGAAAATACTCATCTTATGTGTTCTCTGATTTTGTGCACTTATATCAGTGTCTTTCATAATCTTTCATTGCTTGTTCAAATATGCATGCGGGCAGACAATTTCTTTGGGATCCTTCAAGGATCATGTTGAGAGAAATGGTCGAATTTTACTTCTCATGCATTTGGATAAAAGGTGCACGGTGACGCCAAAAATCCATTGCATCTTGTAAAACAAATGAAGACTAAACTACATTTACTTTGCTCTCTAGTAAGTTTGAGTTGCAATCGCAAGAATTTGGTGGTGTCACTTGTACGTAGTTTTATAAGTCATGAGTATCCTCACACCCCGATCTTTTATTTGATTTTTAACTAAATTACATATTTTACAAATGGTAGGTACTTGAAAATATGAGTTCTTCTCAAGGATCAACAGTACATAGCAAATGGTTTGATTATAGCATATTAGAGCTCTCAGTCTACACTGTCGTTTTCCATGACATCCTTATTCAAGTGATTATCTCCTAGATAAGAGCCAACGCATTACCACTGGAATCCCATGGTTGGACCATGCATGCAAAAAAGGGGTCCATAAGGATGAAATTGGGGTCTATGCTTTCATTTTCTGTCACATCTCCCTCTCGAATCCAACTTTAATAAAGACGCTTTATAATAAAGCTAAAGAGGCGAAAGCATCTACTATTCAAGAGTGGCTTAGCATAATGAGCATCCCACGGGAGAGACTTTGGCTAAATTTGTTGATTCGATAATTATACTTGTTCTTTCTACTTTTTTTCCGTTAAATCATTGTGTGAGGAATGATTCGACATTTCAACACTAAATCTCAGCCGTTTGATTATCGACTTCCCCAGCAAAAAGAGTTGCTGCGTTACGACGCAGAACCCTTCTCCGTCCACTTCTCTAGTGGCTCCATTAATTTTGCTCGACGTTTACGTCAAATCCGATGAGATTTTTGTTACTTGGTGTCAGGTTACAGGGGAGGTGTTGAGCATATGTATGATCGAGTGAACAGATCGTAGTTCACCTAGTTATTCGTAAGATTTGACATCCGCAAATTGTATATTAACCAAATCCGTCATTGCAAATTAGGGCCCAACTAGGTCAGGCTTTGTCATCTGAAATCATTTCCTAATAAGTCTCTCCATTTGACCTCAATCGTAGCAACCGGCCCAGCGGGTCTGTCCATTATTTGAATAAGTTAAGACAATGCATGGAAATGCTCAAGTTATTTACTGAAGAAGTATCAATATCGTCTACGTGAAAAAAACTGCCTAGCTCAATTCATTGTAGGGCTAATTATCTAAAATCCTTATAGGGACCCGAAAAAAAATCTTTCCGAGGATGTTGTTTTCTCATTGATGTTTCGGTTTGCCCGTTGTCGGTGAAGCCAAATATTGTAGAAAACTAGTTGGAAAGAAAGTCATGTGAAAGTAGTCAAATATTAATCAATGTTTTCACCTAACAACTTGAACTTTTAGATAGTTGACTGTAATCCTACCGAAACTTCAAATGGTATCTGAGCAAGAAGTCCTGAGTACTAGGCTCTTATTTTGTCTCTCCAAATATTTCCACGCTTAAGACTAGGCAAAAAGATCAGACTAAGCGTGAGGGTGAGTGTGAAAATACTTAAATATTAATCAACGTTTTCACCTAACGATTTAAGCTTTTAAGACAGTTGGTTGTGGTCCTACAGAAACCTCACAAGTCATGTTAGGAGTTTCGATAATTGGACTCATTCTTAATTGCATTGCTAATAGCATTTGTAAACTACTTGTTACGTACTCGCTTAGATGCTATTTGTAAATACTATAATTATCTTAAGAAGTTGTGCCAAAATGCAAAATACGCTTGGTCTCTATAATAATAATAATAATAATAATAATAATAATAATAATAATAATAATACTTGCTTATCCTCTCTATCTTGCAATTATGGAATATCAGTAATATGACCACTTCATGTCAACATTGTCATTTTCTTTGAAATGATACAAATGCGGAAGACACTTATTATTTACTATAACAAAATTATGCTTCCTTGCCCTTAGGATTGGCGCAGCTAATTGGGGGGTTGGGGGGTTTCAGTTTGAGCATTGTAGGTCTCCCATTTGGATCTCAAATACTATACGAGACCTAATCTGGGTTATGGCTTGCAGGATATTTAATGGACTTTTAGGTAGATAGTGTTTATTCCCGTATCCCTAGATTATACAAAATAAAAGTGAAAATGATACTTACTGAAGGAGAATGCTAATATTATATGGCAACTTTTTCGATGCACTTCTCCCTCAAACTAGATAGCTATTATGGAAGAGGTCCTCATCAACTTGATTACAAGGACTAATATATGTCCCTCTTGACCTCATTAGTCATAACTATTTTGCGATATAAATTAGTCATTACCTTTTTGAATTGGCATATGATATATATGGATTTATGAGCAGTTTGAAATGCTAATCTAGCAATTATGGTCGGTAAGAAAATTAAGCAACTTCAAAATTTCCATTTAAACCGAGTTTTTTTTTCCCTTTTTTTCTTTTAACCTAAATGGAGGACATGAGGAGCTTTCTGTCAACAGATACATGAAAATCCGAAACATAATACATGAAAGGTCAAGACTTATTTTCAAATAATGGTCAACATTAACTAGATATAAGGGTTTAAGTTAGTCCATGTCTAGCATGTCAGTAGGTAGTTCAATATCAAAAATTGCTTTCAATATACAAATTAATAACACCGTCATTTCAGAACTATGAAGTTATTCAAACGATGATCACAGCCAGTAAATATATACCAGACGAAGTCTTACTGGCCAAGCAGCTAATGTCAAAAGGACAGGGTTTTCAGAGAAGCGCACAAGTAATATGTGCCTTGCGAATCTCAAGCGAAAAGGAGAACGAAGAAAAGGTAAAGAGGCTCGACGAACGAAAAAGCATCAGTAATTTGATTTTGATAATGCTTGTTCCTTACACACAGAATGATTCCAGAGCTTCAATACTGAATCGTTGGATTGTTATTACTATATCTCAGCCGTTGATTATATTTTTTTTCCAGCAAAAGGTTGCTTTATTTCAACGCTGCCCTTCCTTCATCCACTTCTCCCGTGGCTCCATCAATTTGTCTTTTGGCTCCTTTATTTGGTATTCTTTCATCCATTGAACATAAGTGTAATTCATCAAGGCATATCTCGAATGCTCCCAGAGCAAATAAAGAGAAAAGGAAAAGGACGAGACAGCCTTAACATTCACTATTTCCAAGAAAGCGGACATGAATTATCGCCGAATCCCATGATTGAACTATGCATGCAAAAATGCGGTCGATATGTGTTCTTTTGGGGGGGCATCATCGAGTCCACTTTTGACAAAGATGTTTCATAAGGAAAGCTAAAAGAATAAAAGCCTTGATCATTTGAGAATGGCTTGACATATTGAGCATCACGCCCGATGGACTTTGGCTACAATATGAACTTGATAGTTATGCTTTTGTTCTTTCTGCTTTTGCCATGGAACCATCACCTAAGGAACGATTCCAGCAAAAATTTGCTGTGATTCTACGCTACTCATCCTCCATCCATTGTCTAGTGGCTCCATCGATGTGTCCTGGATGGTCCACTGAGAAATGTTCCTCCAGTGAGCCGTCCTTTCCACCATAACGTTCGAAAAATAGTTAGGAAGATCTTCCAATTAGCATGAACTGGGTATGTTTATACACATTAGGCACCCAAATTAGCATAAATCACATCCTTTGCAGTAAAATGGGCCAAAATGTCCTTGACGCATCCTTTCAAGCATTAATAGACCTGCGTTTTATTTGACAAATATTTGGTCTGCCTTTTCCATTTTTCTCTCTCATTTATGTCTTGTATCCTTTCATATTTACTGGGCACACGATAGGAGATTCTGATATAAATCTTTTCACCAACTCTTCTGATCTCAATTATCTTGTTTATATGAGGTTTTTCTTAACAACATCTTCAGCCTATTAATCATAAAGAAATCGCCAGCATTTTCATGCTCCAGAATATCAAATTGCATTTATGCCTTCATTGATCTCTAGCTATATTATTCTTTCAAAATATCACGTTCGATTCATATTGGATTTCATTATTTCGTGGAAGAGATCATTTCCACAAGTTAATTTGGTTTGAGATTTGATCCACATAGCAATATGGAATAGCCACATGGTAAAGAAAGTTCCGGCCATGGATCAAATTTGGCCCTACTATGAACATGGTTGCATCCCAGCAACATATCAGAGCACATCTCCATAAGGCTCAGTCCTAGTAAGGAATCAAGCTTTGTCTAGTCGTGGCTCAATTGAGCAATGGTCTGATTTGAAGGAAGTTTTTCGTCTCTACATGCAAAAACTAATATATAAGGGACAAGTGTTCGATCTACAAAGAATGCGAGGACATTGATTTGGGCTTTAACATATGATTCGAAACATTTAGACAATACTTTATCTAGAATAAGAGATTGATCAGGAAGATATTGTCTGGAAAATCGATTAATGCTTTTGCAATAGATGTGAATAAAGCTGTAATTCCTCCTTGAATCAATTATGCCAGTCCATTTTTCCTCTTGAGGTCTCTGTACCCCTCGGCTTTTATCGGATTCCCTGTCTCTTTCAGTATATGTCCATAAGGATGGTCGGCTTTTCTCCCTGAAAGGATAGGCTGATTGGTCTATTCAATCCAGAATCCCGTTCCACAAGTGGTTTGATTCTTTATTCGCTAGAGGTGGTCCAAAGGTCGCAACAAATCGTGCCCAAAGTATGGTATGATATGATTCCACGCCACTATGATTGAAGGGCAGGCTTCAAATTGGCTTTCCAACCCAACCTTCATAATCGAAATAGGCCAAGCTATGGACATTGCTCTGGCTCGGAAGATGCGATGATTTGAGGAGACTTTAGATAATGGGGTGTCCTTTAGTCCACCTTTCATAAAGATGTTTTATAAAAAGAAAAGAAAAACACTAAAAGTACGAAATAGTCTTTATTCGCTTAACAAAGGAGCATCACATTGTAAAATTACCAAAAAAGTTATGAACCTATTACAATTCTATAGATGAGGCATAAAAGTATCATCCTTTTCTTGAGAAATGATACAAAATGTAAAATACACTAACCCGTTAAAAAAGTATGCTTATTGAACTTCAAAGCCGGTGATTAATTGGGCTATGGGGGATTTTTAGCTCAGAAATTGGAGATTTTCAATTTGAACTTTACAAATTGCGTGTCGACAACTCTGGGTTAAAGCTAGGCCAGTTTATGGGTTTGCTGGATATTTCATACTCTTCTAGCTAGACGAATTCCCATGCTTATGCCGCCCCTTTTCTCAAACTCTGCCATGATTGCTAGATCAGAATGCCAAATAACTCCTAAATCCGTGTCTTTGTTACGAATATTTGAAAATTTGATGAACTAATTGAAGCTTTGAGGGATGTCCTCTTTCTAGGTAAGTTGACAAACATCTTTTGCACAAGGGATAAATTCACTAGAAGTCTTACAACTTGGCACGAAAAATGTAAGTGATTCTTAAAACTTGCAAAAAAAATGCAATCGAGTCCTAAAACTTGTCAATTTGATTTAATCAAGTCTCTCCGTTAAATCCGTCTAAAAATATAATGTTTTTAAAAATTTTAATTGTTTCAATATGTTTTTTGGATTTTTATACATGTTATTGTCCTTCTATTAGTTCAAATTCAAAGATAACATTAAATATTCTTATGTAGTTTATAAATTAGATTAAATATATATTAGAAATCCAAGGCTACACTAAACGAATTGAAAGTTCTTAATTGCTGTATTGTGTTGTGATTTTTGCAAAAGTTCTCAATTGGAATACCATGATGGCCTGCTTACGTGGGAATGTTGAACCTTATTATTTTTGCAGAAGTTTTCCATTAAAAGACTAGGCTTTGGTTTTGAAGTGATTCAAATTTGATTCTACTCGGCAACTGATCTTGAAACTACTTTTACCTGAGAACTAGCCTGGAAACCAATTCGAAAAAAAATTCTAGATGAGAACTAGGATCGAGAAAGAGTATAATTTATTGATTCAAGGCCCAGAATCGACAAGCAATCTCTAATCAAGGCTGGTCCCTGGATTTTACTAGGGAAACGAATTGGTCCTCATGTGAATTGACTTTGAATCGGTTAGGTAAGGTTGGTCTAGTTCAATTCCATAGTTGACTGGGCTCATTTACTCACTTTTACTCTTTATCATTAAGAATTGTATATATTTGATTAGTGAACATTGTAGTGGAGTTTCCATCCACATCAATTTTATGCAAATCAAATTAATCAATCATCTAAAAATGCAAAACTATATCATTTAACTGGCGACTATCTTTTTCAAAAAGCATAGTAAACATATCTTTCACTATTAAAGATTATTTCACATCTCCATTTTGCAATTTTAGAATATCAACGATGTTATAAATACGTGTTAACAGCATCATTTAAATAAATAATATAGAATGCAAAGTTCACTAATTACTTACAATATAAAAAAAATTGGACGGGGACGTGGACGTTGGCGACGATGACGATGACGATGACTGGTCCAGCAAAGGATCCGGCCATCCCTTTTTCTGACTTTTTATCTAGGCCAAGTGATGACGTGGAGCAATCCGCTACCATTCATCTTCTGAAGCTGATCTCCACCGTCACCCACAGCCTCAGTTCTTCCGCCGCGTCTGAGTCGATCATAAGGGTTCTTGAAATCGTTGGATTCTACTAAATCTTAGCCGTCGATCCCTCATCGCTACATGGCCACAGCCGTCCTTCCTCCTCCTCTCCTTCTTCAGCATTCATCCCATCATTCTCGTTCCCTTATAACGAGGGACAATGATTAAATCTATCGACAAAAATGAGAAGAGCTTTTTATCATGCAATAAGCGCAGCATCAAAGAAAATTGTCTTCATCTATCTCACCCATATTTCTATTCGTATTTTCTGATCGTGGGTGAGGTTTTAGGATAAATGTCTTTCTAGATTAATAATTTGGACATGTTTTATCAAAGCCGATTCCTTATTCTTGAAGTCAAGAATTAAACTGATTGCTCTAGACCTAGCTCAGAACTGCCGATTGACCTGGAAATTAGCTTACCTTTTGTTTGCCTTGCAATTTCTTTTCTTTGTTTTGTTAAATTACTCTTTCATATTCATTATTTTTGCAAAAAAAAATTCTCGATTAGGACACTATTTTATGTGAAATATTCAAACTTATTAATAGAGACCCTCAACTGATCTCAAATGTAATGCACTCAACCTCAAGTGGCGAGTTTGATCTTGACAGTGGTGGTTGAGTTGTTGGTGACGGCGGTGGCAGCTGTAGTAATTGTGGTTTCAACATTATTTTAAAATAACAAGAAGCTAGGGCTACTAAGGGAGAAGGTGAACAAAGCTTAAGATCGCTTCAAACAAAAGGATAAGATATTAGAAGAAGAGAAAATGAGTAGAAGAGAAAAATGAGTGAGAAAAATAATGCCTTTTTTGAATGTAGTTGTACACATAATATTATTAGCCCTGAAAAGTAGGACGGTTAATAATTACTGGATGTCTCATATCATATTTTTAACCGCAACCAATTGAAAGAATTAAAAAAATTATAAAAAGGTTTATAATTGAAATGATAAAAAATTAAAATTAAATCAAATCGATATGATTAGGATAAATTGACAAAACACATATCACGTGGGTGCGGCCTGTCCTTATCCTTGTCCGTTTGCTCTCTTTGCTAATAACATTTTATATGGACGAGATTTAAGTCGAATCATTTTGTAATTTTGACGGTTGTCTTTTGCGACTTTTCCAATTTTCTCGTGCCTGGTTAATTCGTGCCTCAGCGAGGGGTGGCTCCGACTTTGCTGTTGGTGACCGGTGAACTAAAAGAAATAATAAAA
Organism: Melaleuca quinquenervia; assembly: GCA_030064385.1. Lineage (NCBI taxonomy): Eukaryota > Viridiplantae > Streptophyta > Magnoliopsida > Myrtales > Myrtaceae > Melaleuca > Melaleuca quinquenervia. The sequence continues at coordinate 3,988,494 of CM057724.1, read as the reverse complement.
TGCATAAAGTCGTCCATTTCTGTTGACCCAGATTGTCCATTTAAGTTAGCCTAAGTTTTAATGTGTCAATAAGTAGAACATTAACAATACATAGAACCAAAAAAAAAAAAACAAGGCCAATTAATGTTTTAGAGCTGTTTTTATCTGCATACCTTTTCAAAAATTAAACTTCAAAAGTTTAATGTTTAATCAGCTTAAATATAAGAGTACTTCTATATTTATTATGATTTTATTGACCCGCCAAGGAGGGGCTTTGGAACTAGTACCTAACCCATTAGCAATGGAGGAAAAGATGTGGAAAGTAGGACATTGGTAATGGTCACTGTCTAGTGAAGGAACAACGAGACAATCGATACATAACCTAGCAAAAGTATATCTTCTCCATTATAGTATATTATTTGTAAGTTTCACCAAACTTAAAACGGCTTGAATATGGATATGATACAAATCCACAAATACCCACATGAAGTTGGGTTTTTACGTTTTCAACTCATTTAAGATGGTTTCTCAAATTTCAAGTCACTCGTACGTAGCCTGTTACACCAACATTGGAAAATGATTTCTATAATATTGCCATCTCTAGATATAAAAATCACAAATGTGGCTTGATCTCGCCCGTCAGTGATGAAAGAGTTTATAAAGTACTTATACACGAGGATTGATTTAAGGTTAAATCGTTTTATTTAATTACATCTTATTTGAAGGTGTTACAAACATTTCAAATTCTAATCGTCACCCAGTGTTGATTCCCATGAGCCCCATCGTACAAATATCCATGGAAATATTGATTTTATGAAAAAGATAAAAAAAAATGCTACTTACCGCGCGTGTGTGTAGGTGTGGCCTGTCCCTGTCCCTGTCCCATTCATTCTCTTAATTACATTTTGTTATATGAATAACGATAGACTATAAGAAGTACCTATCGGACAAGCAACAATCTAATTTGTTATTTATTTTTTTAAGCAGCTTGATGGGATTGCAATTAAATTTTATAAGGCGAAGGAATCAGGCAAAGAAATCAATTTAAGTCCCCAGCTGTTGTCATGATTGAGTAGACCGTGGGTGGTCATTTTATAATGTTATTTTCGGCTAGTGCACTGCTAATTGTTCAGCTTCCCGAGGAGTTGATCGGTGCTTCGTTAAGGCCATCACTAAGATGAGATAATTGAGCTGCACAATTCATGCTCATCTCCTCTTTCTTTCATGTGATTTAGATATTTGTTAAGGTTCCGAATCGTTTGGATTGCTAACATTAATTAGGATGCTCAACAAATAACACTTGAGTTTATATAGGTTAATTGCAAATTTTGAATATCGTGAGTCTAATTAGAGATTGAATAAAATACAATTATTTTGATATACAACATCTAGTAGCATGAGAAGTCCTAATTCACTACACATTTCGAACAGAGAACTTCTCTTGTCGAATGGTGGCATTTTCTTATAGGTACTGCAATCAGTTATTTGAAGGTGTTATATGCATTTGAAACTCCAATCATCCCCCCAGTTTTGATTCAGACAAGTGGCCACATACAAATATCAATTAAAGTAATAATTATCAAAGAGATTAAAGATACTATTTATCTTGATCATGTATTACTTATTATCAAAATAATATATTTCCGTAAGTACTCTGGAAATTTCAAGGGTCCACATGTGCTTTTGCCGTGGTATATCCCACGAATAGCACTATTTGAACGACCTCTTGATGGTCACAATTTTTTAAAAATATACGTGCGACAACTCTTTACTTTGTAACGAGTTGGAAAAGAGGAACAAAAACCACCCTTCATGCTTGACTTACCTTTAACAATAATAATAATAATAATAAAATTATTATTATTATTATTTTGGTATCAAAGGAGGACCTCTTTTGTTGCATCAATAGACTTGGCGCACATGGTCGCCTAGCAGTACGTGAATTGATTCTTTATGGCAGCACGTTGCCCAGATAAAAGTATCGACATATGCACATTGATAATCTAATTATTGGTAATCTAATTACATTCGTAATGTATATTGAGCTATAGATATTGGTCCTATAAATTTGTATGTGGTGTCATTTAATTTTCAGACAAGCTTTTAATATAAATGATCGATAGTGCTTCGTTATGTTTTTTGGGGCGTTGAAAGGGCGAAGATTATGTGACAGGTACATACTCTTTTATACATGGAAAAGGACCTCCATGCACTTGGCAGAAGCGTTTCCACCAAAAGGTAATCCCTTGAATTAGGTAAAAATAACTATGGGCATGGGAATCTTTCGATTGAGTATAATTATAATGAACCTCAAAGCATAATAGAAAAGAGGGCCTTGAAAGACACAAACAAATAGAGATCGAAGCAAGGCTCAACAAAGAACAATAAGTTTAAGCAAATTGAATGTCATACTAAGTAAGATGATCTGCCTTTCATGGTTTTAAATAAGATGAGAATTAATCTTGACAAATGAGATCACGTTAAGAGCAATATCATTGGATTTGGAACACTCACTCACACGAGTAGCAGTGGTAGCAACAGTAGTTGAATCATAGTTTTTAAGGTATTTCAGACACCCATCATCCTTCCTATCCGTTGTGCGGATACTTATGGTGCCTTTGTTCATACCTCAAGTGAATTATTCGCATTTTTAATTGAAGGTGTTGATCAAAGTGAATGTCCTACTAAATAAGATGATCCGCATTTGAAGGTTTAAACAAAGAGGGATTCAATCTTGACAAGTGGAATCATGGACAAGCACTATCATTGGATACAAGGCACTCGTCCACATGAGTAGCAATAGCAGCAGCGACAATTGAACCAATATTTGCAAACTACAGGAGACAGCCAGGGCCACTCATTACCCTTTCTATTAGTTGCATGGAAACCTATGATGCCTTTGTTCATACTCCAATTAATTACATTTTTAATTGAAGGTGTGAAGTACATTTAAAGTCCTAGTCGTTGCCTTGTGTTGATTTCTACGAGCCCCTACATACACTTATCGATGAGAACGTCATTATTAAATCCTTGTCCATTTGCTTTCTTTACCAATTACATTTCGGTAGATAGACAATGACAGACTATAAAAAGCACTTATAAAACAAGCGATGGTCCTAGTCGAATCATTTTCTTACTTTAACAGCTAGTAGTCATTTGTTAATCATTTTATTAAGCCACTTGATGTGATTGCAATTTAAATATTATGATGCGAAAAAATCGAGCAAAGAGACTAGTTTAAGTCAACAAATGTTGTCTTGCTAGGAAAGACCGACAGTGGTCATCTTTTGTTGTCATTTTTGGCCGGCAACAGCTTAAGGCAGTGTGCTACCACGTGTTGAGCTTCCCAATGAGTTGATTGGTGCTTAGTTAAGGCCTTAACTAAAGGGAGATCATCGAGCAACGGAGTTCACCATCCCATCTTTTTTCCTCGTTGTTTGGATCTGTGTTAGTGTTCCGAATCACTGTATTGCCAATATCTATTGTCAGCCGTCTGATAATCGAATTTAATGAGGATGCTCAGGAAAAAACTTTCAATTGATCCAAGTCAATCATAAATGTTCAATGTTGTGGGTCTTGCTAGAGATTGGAATAATCAAATCATGAGATTCACCCGCTCTAAGCAAGAACTGGTCTAGTAAAATATCTTATCCTTGTTAAGAAAATAGATTTTTTTCAGGTAGAGAATCTTGGCATAATGCATCGGTATCGACATGATCACGGAGAATCTTCTTAAAAAACCATATAGGGCTACTTAATTTGATTGCGTCGTGCATTTTCTAAAGGAGTAATTGTTTGGCTTAAAATATTTGCACGTCCAGAATATCCGTTAAAAACATCGGTAGGATTTTCCATATTAATCATTACTTTCATTTTATTCAAGTGTTTCGATATATATCATGAAAATTCCTACTTCACCACATGTTTAGAAAAGCGAACTTCTTTGGCTGAAAATTCCTAATTCACTGCATTTTCTTATCAACCTGGTTACTAATTCACATGAGCGCCCGTATTACAAATATAGGCGAATGTATCGATAGTATGAAAAAGATTGGAGATGCTATTTCTCACAAATGTCATGAATAGCAATTTACTTTTAACAACTCATAATCATATGTTTATTTCTCCATTGATCGCTATTCGACACTCCCCTTCATCCTTTTTTGGCACTAAAAAACCCTTCGACTTTTATGTTTTTGGCTCTGTTTCGCTAGTGCTATCTCCATTTAGTACAGGTTAATGTTATCAATATTTTCTATTTTTAAATGATTGGTACCTATGGCTCGTATTTATTTTTTATGAATGGCAAAGACATCTAATTTTATATATGGTTGAACCAGTTGATGATAGAAGATCCTCTATGCGAATATATTCTTGAGGACGTAAAGATCAGACTTAAATGCATCTTGCTCTTCTCATATGCCTGGAGAAATTTAAATTTTAGGCATCATTTCTTCATTAGGATTGTTCCCAAATTGTCCTTTTTTAGGCGACCCAGCTTTTTAGTTTTTTTTTTCTGCCAGTTTTTAGTTGTCCTTTTAATTTTTTTGGCCAATTTTGCCTCACCGGCATTTGATTTACTTAGGAAAAAAAGTTCATAGAAAATAATTTCCACTTCAAAACAACTAAAAAACATTTTTTTTTCTGTATTAATATTTGGACCCAAAACTCTATGTTTGATCACTAATATCCTAATATTGATTTTCTAGTCTTGGCATTCAATTTTCTTCTAACGTGGCGCTGATGTGGCTTAAAAAGTTATATTAAAAAATGCCACGTCAGTGTTTGCTTCATTTAAATGGACGGAGCTAACGGAGGGATTTAATTGGATTAAGTTGACAAATTATATGACTCGATTGCACTATTTACAAGTTTTAAGACTTAGTTATTCTTTCGTGTGATATGGATACACTTCCTAAGGAGCAATACATTATTTGTCATCCTTTTTGTTAGTCAATATTTTCTCTCTTTAAGTTTCACAAAACTTGATGTGTTACTACAAAATATCCTCATGGTTCTAATAGATTTATATATGTTTTATTTTATAATTAACTTTACTTTATACGCGATCTATTTAATTATATATATGGAAAAGACATTCACCAACTGGACTTCGACAGCTAGCGTGGTCATGGAATTGTGGGTGCTGGCAATCATGATTGAACTCTAGGCACACTGGAGGTGCTGCAGCCTCGAGTCACGCAGGTGGTCCAACAGAAGCATCCGATCAACGACAAAATACAAAAGGGCAAAAAGTTGATGTAAAGCTTTTGGCATCATATGTCACGTGCCTATTCCCTAATTGGATCACTTTTCATAATCCTTACATTAAATAATTAAAGGCATCGTTTAAGGGAAAACGATATGTATGCACCTTAATCCCAAGAGGCAAGCTCCATCAATGGAGGTCGGAGAGAGAGAGACGTGATGGTGGCTTCTGTGAAAGTGGTGGTCGAGTTATTGATGATGGCGGTGGTGGCTTGCGGCAGCAACGGCTGTGCTGGCAACATCTTCTTAAAAATAAAAAAGCCAGGGCATCCGAGAGAGAAGATGAATAGCAACTTAAGAACCTTTAAAAAAAAATAAGACGATAGAAGAAGAGAAAATGAGTGAAAAATATGAGAAGAATAAGCAAATTAATACTGTTTTGAATAAAGTTGTACACATGATATTATTGGCCCATAAAAATAAGACGGTCAATAATTATTGACGCAACATTAGAGATTTTCAGCTATAATCGATCAAAAGAATTACAAAAGGAGTTCATAAAGAGAATTAAAATTGAAATGATAAAATTTTAAATAAATCAAATTAAATTAAATCATTAAGATTTGGATTAATTGAATAATTTCTCCGTCCACCGCACACAACTACACGTCGGGCGGGTACGGACGAGGGTTTAAGTCGAATCATTTTGTTATTTGGACAGTTGTCTTTTGTCCATTGGCGGTGGAGGCAAGGCCTTTGGGGATACAATCCGTCCTACTCTCGTCTTGATTGAGGCCACCGAGGAATTAACCGGTGCTTAGTTATGGCCTTAACCATGGTTAAGTTACCAAGCCAGCTTTTATGCTTAAAAGTAAATCGATTGATCTTCGCTCCTCTTCCTGCGCCCTCGTCTTTTGCACTCGAATCTCTTGAAGCCTTCCTTGTCTCTCGTTGTTCTCGCTCTTGTTTCCCTCTTTCGTCTCCTAGGCACAACCATTCTTCTTCTTCTTCCTCCCACTCTTTCTTCTTCTTCAGTATCTGCCTCTCTTTTTCATCATTCTCTATCTCTGTCTCTCTGTTTTCTCGCTCTCTGTTTCTTCGACAGAGACCCATAATAAAAAATGTCGATTGATTCTGTCGTTTCTATCGGATGGGATGCCTTGAAGTACGTAATTGTTCCCATCAAGCGTCAATTCGGATATGTTATTTCCTCCAAGAGCTACGCCCAGGATCTTCAGAAGGAAGTCGGGAAGCTGGCGTATGAGGCTGAGATGGTCCGCAATGAGGTGGAAGCGGCCGGAAACAATAGTCGGAATGTCTACAGTCATGTCACGGAGTGGCAGGCAAATGCTGAGGAGGCCTTGAAGGAGGCGCAGGACCTGTTGGGCGACTTAGAAAAGGCGACCAAGACTTGCTGCTACGGGAGTCTTCCCGAACCCAGCTGTCGCTATCAGTTCAGCAGGAAGGCCAAGGCTAAGATTGAGGGCATTCAGCGACTTGCTCAAGAATACAGTCAATTCAAGGACATCTCCTTCAGTGATCCTGCTCCAGGGAATGTCGCTGCTTCGACTCCGGCCAGGAGAGAGGACAAAGATGTCGTCCAGTCGGCTGCCGCGACCGCCTTCGCTTCTTCTGCCTTGACATCGATCAAGCTTAAGGACGACGACATCTTCAAATCCAGAGAATTGATCATGCAGGAGATCACGGCCGCTCTTGCCGATAACAGCAATAGCGTGGTCGGGATTTACGGGATGGGCGGGGTCGGCAAGTCCACCCTATTAATCGACGCCGAAAAGAGAATAAGGAAAGAAAAGTTGTTTGATTGGATCACTAAGGCTGACGTGTCGGAGAATCCAGACATCAAGAGGATTCAAGGAGAGATTGCGGATGTGTTAGGCCTTAGTGACATAAAGGACAAAGAGACCGTCAGCGGACGAGCAAAACTTCTGCGCGAGAGATTGGAAAAGGAGGAGAGGGAGAAAAAGAAGGTCCTCATAATACTGGACAACCTGTGGGAGCGGCTGGACTTGAAATCGGTCGGCATTCCCTGCGGACATGACAACAAAGTCATAGGATGCAAGCTGCTGCTGACGTCCAGATTTCGAGATCTTTTGCTAGTGGAAATGGGCTGCGACAAGGACCACCGCCTTGATGGGCTGAATGAGGAAGAGGCAAAAAGATTGTTTGAGAGGACGGTTGGAGAAAAAGTTCATGACGACCCGTTCAAATCCTTGGTGGATGAAGCACTTCGCAAGTGTGCAGGTTTACCATTCCTAATTATCACGTTGGGAAAATATTTTAAGCACTCTAATTTTCCTCAGTGGGAGGATGCTTTGAAACAAATCGGGATGTCTACAAATAAAGGAATCAGCGAGAAGATTAATAAAATGTTGCAGTTGAGTTATGATCGTTTCAAAGGAGAGGAAGGCCAGGAGGTGAAGGCATTATTACGGCTCTGTGTTCTTTATGGTGTCTCCAAACCTTCTCTTGAAAACTTGGTGAGGTATGGCATGGGTTTGAGGTTATTTGGAGAACATAGCAACATGAAAGAAGCTAGAAATAGGTTGAGTTCACTGATCAAAGTTCTGCAAGCATCCTCTCTTTTGTTAGAAGACGAAGACATTGATGGCTTCAAGATACATGACTTAGTTCGTGGATTTGTTGCCTCGATCGCTTCAAGAGAAGATCCTCTTGTTGTGTTTAAAGACAATGTTAATGGAGAGATGGAGTTGTTGAAGGACAAGCTCAAAAACTGTACCGGGATGTGCTCTCCCTATGTTAACATCAAGGAGCTACCTGAAGAGTTAAATTGCCCAGAAATGCGGATTTTTTTGATGTTCACAAACAAGGAATCTTTTAAGGTCCCAAATTCATATTTCAACTCTATGAGAAAACTCATGGTCTTGCATCTTTCTCAGGTACATCTTACTCGTTCACTTTCACTGTTTCAGTCCTCGGAGAATTTACACACTCTATGTCTTGATGGTTGTTTGTTAGAAGATGTAGCTATGATTGGCAAACTAAAAGGGCTACATATTCTCAGCTTTGCGAACTCTAAAATTGAACTATTGCCAAAAGAAATTGGACAATTGGTAGAGCTGAGGCTGTTAGACTTAAACAATTGCTCAAGACTTGAGATAATTGAACCGGGCATGCTTGGAAGCTTGATCAAATTGGAAGAGTTATATATGGAGAATAGCTTTGATCGATGGAATGTCGCGGGGCAAACTCCACCAACTAATGCTAGGCTTATTGAGTTGAACAACATGAAGAATCTATGCACTTTGTATGCATGCATTCCCGATCCTAGTATGCTCCCAGAGGATCTAAATGTCGAGAAGTTAACCAAGTACAAAATCCAGATAGGTGATGTGCAGCACCGGTCAAGTTGCAGAGGATCAAGCATATTGGAGCTCAAGTTGGATCCAATAAGCAGTATTCTTCAAAAAGGATGCATACAAGCTTTATCAAGCAAAACTGATGATCTATTTTTCGACGGACTAAATGGAAATGAGCAAAGCATTTGTATGTTATCCCAAGAAGGCTTTCCAAAATTGAAGCATCTACACGTTGAGAATAATCCCTCCATTCGTTACGTCCTCCAATTGCCATCCCATATAGATTTTAATACATTGGAGTCGTTACTTCTCAAGAATCTCATCAACTTAGAGAAGATCTGCAACAACCGTATTTCCTCTATGTCCTTCAGTGCATTAAAAGTAGTACGAGTCAAAAGTTGCAACAAGATCGAAGTTTTGTTTCCTCTTTCATTGTTGAGAGAACTTCCACAGCTTGAAGAGATCCGAGTTGTCAAGTGCCACTTAATGCAGGAGATTGTAGAAGCTGATGACCATGGCAAAGTTGAGTTGCATAATTTGCGTGTATTGAAATTGCGTGACTTGCCAACAATCAAGAACTTTTTCACCGTCGGGATGGCTCCTTCAACTAGTACATCACACGACCAACGTGGCACTCAAGTTGCATTTTTCAACGGGCAACAGGTAACTTTCTATCAATATAATATAGTATTTGATAATCTTTTGTTCATTTGCAGATGAGATGTGCCATAGGTTATAAACCTTATTCATTTTTTTTACTGTCAGTTCATCTTCTTCCTAATTACCTTATCTAATCATGCCTTCTCTGTAATTAGATAAAGCAATCTTCTATCTCTTCATCGTGTCAAAGTCCAATTAATAGAATGAAATTTACGTAAATTTAGTTTGGATCTGAGTTATTTTCAACTTACACGCTGCAAGTATACTTATATTAGTAGGGTTTTACAGAGCAACAAATGAATTATAGCATTAGAATAATTCCGTAATAAGGTCATTCCATAACCTTGTAAACTGGATTTATTGAATTTAGTTATTTAGCTTTGTTGTTATCTATAAATATAATATATATATATATATATATATAGGTGACTCAGGTAAAGTCATACGAATAACGGCAAGGGGATTGAGTTTTCAAAAAGTAGCATCGATGCTAATCTAATTGACGCATGTCTTTTCCCTATTGTGTTTTTTAGTAAGGACTTAGTCATTGCGTATGTCCTATTAGTATAAAAGTACACAATTCCATGCATGTCAAGCATACAAAATTCTAGAAAAAGATAGAGATATATTTGTAAGCACTCTTGACTTAACATATATAAATCTTCAACTTGTGCTAATATCTCCTAGTCGTAGGCATTAGTGAGCTACTTAAAATTGCACGAAATTCCGCATGAAGATTTAAAGCAGTACATATTTGCTTCCAAAGTTTGGTTATATAAATTGTGCCTTGTTGAGCATAGCAATGTGATGTTATCATCAAATGGTCCTTTTCAAATAACTGACTAGGGAGGCTATATGGATAATGAATTATAAAAAATCTATCCTTTCCTTCTGATTGTCTTATATGCTTGGGATATATTTGAAAGCCTACTATATGTTTAGTTCTTTTCATGAAGTCAACCATCTTCTTAGTGATTTTTGTCTTAATCTCTATTATGGTCATTACGTTTTTCTTCCGTCATTTTTCTTTACTTATTTTGGAAATTTTAAACTCGTTGGAGTGCTTTCAGAGGCCAAAGCATGATTTAACTAAAACAGATACAGAAGAATTACAACTTTGTCTGGAAAAATCACATGTAACATGCAAATGGTATTGACAGCCGCGGTAAATTCAAAGTGGAACAAACTCATGTAATAATTGAAAGTTTAGGATTAAAGGTATGTTTCCCTCAAAGTTCACAAGTGGTTTAGGTAATTTCCCCATAAGTTTTGTGTTCTTTTGTAGGAAAATGAATGTTATTTTGTCGTAAAGTAGCATCATTCATGAATAAGGAAAAATGCAGGAGTGTTAAAATTAAATAGTGAAATAATGGAGAAAAAGAGGAGGATAAAGCAATTAATAATGAGTGGCTTGTTGGCAGAGGAGTTCGAAGGTTGTCGTACAGGCATTTTGGCCGAAAATAGGTCTGACAGTACTCCATGACAATACTTTCAATTATATGTATCAGGTTATGTAAAAGATAGACATAAATATGCTTGGGGAAAATCTAATAGGATTCAATTGAGTTCTGATAATTTTATTTGGACGGATCCTTGATATATTGAAGTACATGCAACTCAAGTTCTAATGTTAGTGTCGTTAATAAATTTCATTGATTGATATCATAGCATTTTATATTTTGTGAAGTTAATAATGATTTTGACGTAATTCAAGGGAAGGTACATAGGTTTGGTCCTTGATGGAGTGGAGCCCTGATTATCATAATTTACTGAAAAATAACTCACGAATTCGATGTTAATTGGTGAAAATCATTGTCCTTTCCGTGCTTTATTCCTTCATTATGATCAAAATCATGGTCTTAATTGATAGAAGATTAAAATGAAACAATCTTAAAGGAAATGCTCAATTTGAAGTATTATTTCAAAGTGTAGTCTAGGCTTGAGCACGTGAAATGACAATTCAGATAGAGTAGGTCTTAACATTAATAAGAAAAATTAATGATTTTGTATGATAAACCTTTGTCATCTAGAAATCCGATGGAGAGAATCATCTCAAGCGCTATGTAATTGAAAATCAATGAACACGAAGTTGTTTATTAGATTATTATATCAATAATTAATGGAATTTAATGAATATGTTAGTTTCCGATTAGGAAAGTGAGCTGCAATTGTAGATTTACGAAGTATAGAATGTGAGTTTGAGGATGGATGTTTGCGGCCTACTATGCACGTACATGCACCCATTGTCTACGACACACATGGATGGCCAACACGTGTCATCTTGCATCTTCTCTCACTCCTCCTTTCCACGCGTTGAAGGGCGATTGTGGAAATTCCATCTCTTCTTCACTCACAATTGCCCTCACAGTCTCCACGTGAAGAGAGAGAATCCGTGAAGAGAGAGAATCCCTCACAGTCTCCACATATAATATATAATATTTAACACATAAATTGATTGGGCTCGAATAAGCCCAAACAAGCTTAGGTGGGTGGTCTAGGCATCAACAGGAAGTTAGTTGTAACAACCAAAATTTTATGACAATAATTTTCCTTTGTGAAGTAGTAAATTACTTTACGAAATTGCTAATGTTCCTTAGGCATGTAGTAAATTAGACATACCTTCTGTAAGTAAGATCTTATAGCAAAATAATATAATACTTATCAGAAAATTGTAATCTTGCCTTATTGATCGCTCGTTGCAATAAGATATTTTCATTTGTTAGTAAATTGCCAATATCTTTCGTAATAACTTTCATTTTACATTTTTTATAATTTTTTATTCATGGAGTAATATCTATTGCGAGATAGTGGTAACATAGCCTAAGAAGGAGCATTGTATGTTATAGGAAGTAATTTTACTTGAATATAATTACCTTTTTATTATGGATCATTGATTTTTGTAGCCATTAGGAAACTAAATGAATGCTATTTCTTGACCGCTGCAGATCCCTTATTGTTAATAAACTGGAAACAAAATCTAAGCGTAATAATATCCATAAGCATATTATAAATAAAAACAAAGTTCATTAAGTTGTTTTTGTGGTTGTAAAGTATGTTTTCGGATTATCAATCAGCTTTTGTTTATCGTAGAATTTTTCAGATGCTAAAATTATCCTAATTTTGTGAATTTTCTTCCACAACCATTAATAATAATTGGCTATATGGCACGTAGTTTATTGCCTGTCTTTTGTAACTGTAAATACTATTTCTAATGAATATATCTGTTAGGTTTCAATACCATCCTTGGAGTCCTTGACAATGGATGGACTTCCCAATCTAGAAGATACATTCGCCGAAGAATCTCCAGTAGGGCTGAGCAATCTACAATTTCTTCAGGTGTTTTCATGCAAATCTCTCTCAATGGTTATCAACTCCACGTCATTGGTTAAACTACACAAGTTACAGACTTTAACAGTAAGATTTTGCGATTCAGTGCAAGAAATCTTTTGCCTCGACAAACTAGGTACCGGTGTGAATGTTGAGACTCTCGCTGAGCTAAACACCATTAGTATATGGGGATTACATAGCTTGAGGCGCATATGGAGCAAGAATCCTTGTGGAATTCTGAAATTCCAAAATTTCAAGGAATTAGAGGTGTATGGCTGTGCCAATCTTGAGTTTTTGTTCTTCCCGTCCATGGCTCAATCTCTCTCACAATTGAGAAAACTAAGGGTAGGGGATTGCAAGAAGATGAAGGCGATCATTATGGAGGAAGAAGGGTCGGGAATAGAAACACCGGAAACTCTAGTATTCTCGATGTTGACCGATTTGACCATTGAATATATGGAAAGTTTGATGTGCTTCTCCCACACAAAGTGTAAGATTGGTTCTTTTTTTTTTTTGTTATCATCATTGAAGATCTTCTTAGATTAATTTATCCCTGCAATGCAAAAGATGACATCCTTATCATCTATTAAAAAATTAATGACAGGTTCACAAGAGGCTCTAGGTGAGGACCGCGTCAAATCGTCCTCCACTACTCTCTTCAACCAAGAGGTATGTGATTAGCGCTACATCAGTATGGTAAATATAACAAAAATCCGATAAAGTAAGACACTTGTCATCGATGTCATGCATTATGTAGCACTTAGGAAATTTATGTGCTGTGTCAAGTTGTGTCATGACCCTATGTATAATTGTCAAGTTTCAATTCGCACCAATAACAGTTCAATAAATCACATGAAACTCTTAAGAAATTATAAAAGATAATATATGCATATCAGTAGTTATTAAGCCAGCCAGCTAAATAATTAAAATTAAAAAATAACTTATTATACTGGAAAGGAATTGCCAAAGCCCACTTTCGTAAAAATTGATTGCGTTCCATGTAATCACTGGCCCATAAATTTTGGGTAGGTCGAAGTACAGTAACTATTCAAATTATGATTTTAAATTGAAACGAAGAATTTAAAGTAGAGTCACTATATATACAAAAGTTGGGTAATTAATCTTCAATGAGCTCAATTGTGAGCCCTCAAATCATGGGGTTAAAGATTGACCAAAAAATGATATGGGGTTAAAGTCACTCCAGGTAACTATAGAGTAAAAGATTTTGTATTATGGTCATTGAACTTTAGTTGAATGACCTAAGGCAACAAATCTTCATTTCTTTATAATGTATGCATTTTGACCAAAGATCTGAAATTTTCCCGCGTATTATCTATGGCAAACATGTGGCCAATTTTCTAAACGTGTCCAAGCCATCACCAAAAATCTACGTAAATATATTATTACAAAGAACTCTTCATTAATGTCCTTAATGACTATCACTTAGACTTTTAATTTGCAAGATGATTGTTATCTTTGCAATTGGAGCTTTTCTTGTGCGTTCCATTCTATTGCTTCCGATGAGAATTCCTCATTCTCTTAGGGGTTGTCTCGTTCGATGTCACTGGTTTTAATGATTGGGGTTGCAAATTAGCAATGTAACTGTTCCTATGATATGTTGTATTATGAATTTTGTAACGTTCTCTCCATATTACAACAATGTTATATTTTATATACGATGACATTGTGTCATATAACAATGACAATTGGGAATTTTTATATATAATCAAATCCCCACGTTTTACATAATACAGCTTAAGATTTTTGCCTTTTGCTTTTCAAATAGAGTGAGACCATGTGAAATGAGATACAATTTACTTCATTTTGTATTAAAATACATATTTCAATTTTACATAAGTGAAAAATTTGACGCCCGTACAACACGCGAGAATGCTGCTAATTGACTAGTAATTAGAGAAAGAGGAATGATGCAAAAGTAGTTTCTCAACTTCTGCCAGGTATTGAGGGAAGTATTTTGAGCATTCTGAAGCTTCCGTGTTGGCATCTTTCTTCCAAATATAACTAAATCTAAGTACTCTCTAGACATAACTGAATATAACTGCTTTCTATCAAAAACAGGATCGACTAGCTGGCTGTTTATGTTCGTTAGACAACACTATATTTTTGTTAATTTTACTAGAAAATATATGTATATTGAGTTTGTATCAGATTGCGTCATTTTTTGATTTGTCACAATACCATTTGTGAAAATGTTAATTTGTGTAAGAAATTATCAACACTTTCATTTCTTACATTCATATATTTTTATGAAACTCTACTAGTTCTCTTGGCCATGTATAATTGTTTTTGGGTGCTTTGAACTCAATCTTGGTAAAACACAAATAGCATTAGTCAAGTGATTGATGAATAAAGCAGTTAACATGCGGATCCGCTTTGACTTAACCAAAGGGCAATTTAGGCCGTTCACTAAAAAGAATGCTTATGCGGCCAAACAGTCTGTGAAAATGGGCCCCTCAGGAGAACCGATAAGTTGACTTTGTTAGATATTTTTTTAATATTCTTTATTAGCAATACTTTTCAATAATTGGATCATCCAACGAGGAAAAAAAGAAATGAATTTTAAAAGGAAGATCATATCGATTAAGTCTATTGAGTTCTTTTTGTTAAATTTGGTCTGAGCAATTCTGTTTTTAATTGTTATATTTTAGCCGTATTTCTTAATTGCTTTATGGTGACATATATGAGTTGCAATCT
Source organism: Melaleuca quinquenervia (assembly GCA_030064385.1). Lineage (NCBI taxonomy): Eukaryota > Viridiplantae > Streptophyta > Magnoliopsida > Myrtales > Myrtaceae > Melaleuca > Melaleuca quinquenervia. The sequence goes on along the minus strand of CM057724.1, from coordinate 3,973,267 downwards.
TTTATTTATTATTTCGTTGGAGATAGTTTCTATTAATATGGTTGAACATCTCTTGTGATACCTAAACGATTTCCAAAAACTTTCTATGTTCACAGGAAAACTCAAAATCTCAATAATTTCATATGCACAGCTTGGACGTTACAAGTACGTGCAGGAAAGCAATTAAAAAAAAACTGACGAGAAAGTGAGCCAGAAAGTTCAAGATAGTATGGTGATTAATACACTAATTTTGAAATTACCCAAAATGAAACATAAAACTAATTTTTGTAAAGTGAAAGAGGAAAATTACTAGTATAGATCACGATTACTTCATTGAAGTAGTGTAGTTATCATGGAGAGACAACACACCTGACAATGCCAAAGTTAGGGCTCATCAAGATTAAAGAATATCCTTTTTCTTTTTTTCATCTTCAGATATTTCATATTGCCTTTGAAGTTTGACTTGTCCTTCAAATACACGGGGAGACTAATATTTGTCAAAACTATAGACAAAAAAGCTTTGTTTGTCTTGTTGTTTTGTGTAAACTGTGCAATCTTCAAGTACAACCTTTGCAAGATGAGGATCCATTCACAAACGCATCTACTGAGCAAAATCGATAAACCAAGATTGTTAGAACCACCGCTTCTTCCATGTTTTTCATTGTAATTTTTCTTTACCACAATTAAGAAACTGAAAATTTGATTTCAAGATTGGGGGGAGAAGGTTTTTCCACATCGCACCTTTTAATAATTTATTAGTCGCCTTTTTAATCTCAGTCTCTCCATCGTTTTTCTATCTCATTTTAACACTTGTCCTCAATCTCTTGCAATAGAACTTTATGAGTTTTTTTTATCTAATAAAATTATTAATTTCATGAGTGAATATGCAGATTGCATTTCCTGGCTTGGAGACATTATACATTAGTAGCATGGATAAAATTGAGATACTATGGGACAATCAAGTCGTTGTGGAGTCTTTCCACAAACTAAAATCGCTTACTGTTCGTAGATGCAAGAAGCTAGTGACCATTATTCCTTCTTGCATTCTTGGACGGTTTAGGAGCCTGGAAAGTTTGGAGGCGAGGTCATGTCGTTCGCTTGAAGTTGTTTTCAAACTTCAGCCATTGAGTCCTCCAGATGGAGATCCCGTTGCTCATTTTCCGTTGAAGAAGCTGGAGTTAGATGAATTACCGGAGCTAAAGTGCGTATGGGATAAGGAATTCCACAGTCGAGTCAAATTTCAGTTTCTACATTCTGTAACCGTTTCCGGATGCAAGAGCCTCACTGCACTATTTCCGACCTCTGTAGCCGTACAACTAACCCACCTTGAGGAGTTGGAGATTTGTAATTGTGGCATTGTGGAAGTCATCGAGAAGGAAGGATTCGTTGCAAGGGAGGTGTTCCCAAGGTTAACCTCCCTCAAGCTTGAGCATCTAGTAGAGTTGAAGTGCATCTACGCAAGAACACATGCTTTACGCTGGCCCGCATTGAAGACTTTAGAGATGGATGGTTGTGACAAAGTAGAGATATTTGCTTCGCAGCCTGAAAATGAGATGCCAGTTCATAGACAGCCTTTCTTCTTAATAGAAAAGGTACGACTCAAAATTATTTATTTTGCTTCGATGTTGAATATTGGAGTAGCTATACATACGAAGATATACACTATACTACTCTCCTTGAATCCATAAAACTATTTCAACATGGAAACATTGTGTGTTCGTCTAATATTGAATGTACATTCTCGTAAAAGTGGGATGTCATCCATAACCGTTGACTTTGAAACAAAAGGTTTAGGCTAATTCTGATGGTTCTGCACTCTTAAACACCATGAAGATTTAAAATACATGGTACATAGTGTGATCTTACCGAGGCGCGAGAGCGCTACCTTTGGACTATATAAAGACAATTTATGCTAAAACATGTTTGTCGACATTAATATATAAAATTTATGCAATTGTGACTATAATTGATGGAGAAGTTATTTTCACAAGGAAAGTATCTCTAGAAAAAGGATTGTAGGGATTTACTTGGGTTCAAATTATGGGTACAAGTCAAATATAAGAGATTGGTGGTGACACGTCCATTGCACCTTATAATGCAGTTATAACCGTTTTTTTCTCTCGCAGAAAAGTTCTCTCTTTTCCTCTCGGGAAAAGAAAAGAAAAGAAAACTACACCTACTTCATGCGCACGGTCAACAAACCATCGCAACGGTTTGTTGACCGTTGGCTTGCGCCACAAACTATTGCAACGGTTTGTTGCAAGGTTTGTTGACCACCCACGGTCAACAATACACACGCACTGTTGTTGCGAGGATTGTATTGTTGACCGTGTGTGGTGTGGCTCCCTTTCTTTAAATATTATCATAATAAAGTATAGATTATAATAAAAAAAACATACATTTAATTAACATGTGCACATATTTGGGCACATCTATATGTGTCCAATATATGCACGCATGTATATCACGTATACACGCTTATGACCGAAATTAAATGTGATGAGTGTACATCACGTTTAATGTAAATTTTGTTTAATTTTATCAATTACCGTGAGTGCAAACACATTTGCAATATTATCATTCTCATCCAACGTCATTCTTAATTGGCTATAATGCATGACATCCGTAAATTCATCACTGCTCTAATAGTAGACTTGCACTGACACGTTAATATCTTCAAGAGAATTGATTGTCCCGATCAATCTCTAGATGTTACAAATCAGTCATGACTACCTAGACAGTATATTCATGATTGATTTGCATGAGAGAGAGAGAGAGAGAGAGAGAGAGAGAGAGGATATGCATGACTTATACCATAATACATATATATTGTTTTAACTAAAGCTAATTTTAGATTTGACTTGACTAATATCTCAGGGCGCATTTCCAAATTTGCAAGAGTTAAAATTGGATTTGTCTGGACCGATGGAGATGTGGCGTGGGCATTTTCATGATGGAGAATTCTTCTGCAAGCTTAGAGTTCTCAAGCTTCATCATCTCTCGGAGGAATCTGCAATATCCACATGTCATTTTGTTCAAGGTTTAACCAACTTAGAAGAGCTGGTTGTATGTGATTCTTATCTAGAAAAGCTGAGCACCATTATGGGAGCCATGGAAGGCCCAAGTCCTGAGGGAAAAGTAATATTACCATCATCAAGGTTTTCTCGACACCTTAAGACTCTAGACGTGTCATGTTGCAATGAGTTGTCCAACATGTTCACACCGACCATAGCTAGAGATTTGGTGGAACTCACAAAATTGAGGATAAGAAACTGTAGAATGTTGACAGAAGTCATTTGTGACGAGGGAAGTGAGGAGTGCTTTGTGGTGGCTTTCAATCAATTGAAGTATATGGAGCTTGATGGATTGACAGAGTTGAGATGCTTTAGCTCAATCAAATATACTCTGAAGTTCCCTCTCTTAGAAGATGTCATTGTAAGCAGATGTCCCCACATGAAGTTCTTCTCCGAGGGACTAATAGAGGCGCCAAAGCTGGAGAGAGTACGAGGATCAGAAGAAAATTGGTTTTGGAAGGAAAACCTCAACATCACCATCCAAAATTTGTTTGAAGAAAGGGTATGCATTAGTTACCAAATTTATCTACAATTGAATGGTGACGATTTCTAATAGGGTAATTGCTTTTTGCTAACCAGAATTTTTACATTTATTGATGATCTTCTTACAGGCTGTGATGTCTCAAGTAAAGAGTATGCGGCTATCTGAGTTCCCTGAGTTAATTGGAAAATGGCACGACAAACTTAGTCCCATCAAGTCATCTTGGCAATTAAAATCACTGACGGTGGATAAATGTCCATCATTTGTTAGTGCTATTCCATCTAGATTGATGCTTCTTTTAAAAGAAATGTATAGATTGCAAGTGCGCGATTGCGAGTCTCTAGAAGAAATATTTGGTCTTGAAGGGCTAGGGGGTGTGAGGAGCAGTCAGGTGTTGCCTTCCTTGTCGACTTTGGACTTGGTCAATCTACCAAAGTTGAGGCGACTATGGAACAAAGATCTTCAAGGATCGCTGGCCTACAATTGTCTTGAATGTCTAAGCCTTTATAATTGCAGCAACTTGAAACATGCTTTCGCTCCATCGATGGCTCGGTGCCTTCCCCAGCTAGAGTCAATTGTAATAAAGGAGTGTGGTCAGATGGAAGGAGTGATCGCAGAGGAAGAAGCGCAGGGAAGCGCGGTGGAGAATATTACATTCCCAAACCTTTGGAGTATAAAGCTGGAATGCTTGCCCAATTTGACGAGCTTCCTCTCGGGGAAGAATCGAACGCTGGAATGCCCCGACTTAGGATGGTTGACCATTGCCCACTGCCCCAAGATGCGTAGTTTGACCGGACAATCCTTGATGGAGAATGACCAAAGCAGCCCTCCACTTTTCACTCCACAGGTCAGTCTTCTTTTTTCTTTACCAGACGCTTTTGATTTTTGGATGAATCGTCTTTTCAAATGGGAGTCCCAACAGAATGCCACCCTGATTGAAATTTGGAAGTAGAACGGTGCTTTGCACGCGTCGCATGAAAAAAATTTCAGTTCCAGTGCAATGCAACATTCACTTTTTTTTTTCCTTCTTTTAATTTTGCTCCCGAAATTGTCAACACACGGCATAAATCAAGGATACCAACTAAAACTTCAAAATTGTGAACTCATTCGCAAATCAGTCAAAACTGAAATCTTCCCAATCAATGAAATCACGAATCGAGAATTAGTTTTCTCGAAAAATGTGAACTGAAAACCAATTGCACGTCCAACCTGGAGGAAATTAATCCAAGAATGGTTGCCTTACAAGCTAATTGCAAGCGACTTTTTGTTTTTTAATATTCAAAATTGAGGGAACTTTCCTGAACATCATCACGGCAACTTTCCAAGAATTATAGGGAGGAGGCGTTGCCAGCATTAAATGTCAATTAAGCCAATTTAAAGTCAATGTTCATTGTACTATCGATCATTAACTGTATTTGGGAGCGGTTGCCGTTCAAGTAGAAGAATAACGAAATTTATGTACACATCGAAGAACAAATGTCAATTTTCAGAGTTTACTATCGCTGAATTCGGTGAACCCAAGCAAATATCTTTACCGAATTTGTTTTATTTTTTTATCATTTCTTTAAAAGGCAATAAGTCCGTACTCTCTATTCTGGTTAGTCTTTTTTTTTTTTGCATCTCTCCTTTTCTGTTACGGATTCTTTACAGGTTTTGATTATTGCTTTTCTTTTCTTTTTCTTTTTTTTTTTATGATGGAAGAAATGCTTTGAGTTTTATCTTACTCGAATGCTTTTGCCCCATTTTTCTTTGTCGTCATAACTAGCATCCAAAACTTTTGTTTACTCCGTAACGTTAAGAGTTACTACTAGTTGTGCATTTACTAATAATGTCATTACCATGTCGTATGTGAGTTGTCATATAATAACATATATCCCCACATTGTTAAAATACTTTAAAAAAGCCATCATAATACTCATTTTAGAATACCAATAGATAGGGAAGTATGAAACTAGTCACCCCATTTTCTGTTAGTGCAAGTTGCAATCACGTTATTTCATCTATTTGCCAAATATAAGGTATCCCCCTGATTTTTCTTAAAGAATTCAAAAATTAGTCATTATCCTCAATGTATAATATCTATTTGGTGGCGATAAGTCATAATTGCATTAATTTTATTAAACCAAATTAAAAATGTTAATACTCGCTTCTCAATGGACAAGTCATAAGAGCTTATAACGTCATTGATTTCTGCAAACAAACATAATGTGCTCATGGGGATCATTTGACTAAGGTGGATGCGTTGGCGGGCCATCTGCTACTTATATGATAAACTTGTCTGTTTACATGGTCTGTGTACTTAGGGAAAATATGCATTTGGTTATTGAGATTGTAGCACGTGTGATTTAATTTATTTTATCATAATGAAATGAAAATTCCAAATGGGCTCTTTAATGGACAATTTATAGCAGTTCACACAATGGTTCCGTTTTTATTATTATCAGAATTTACTTTGGCATAGCATGTTTCATTTGTTCACGAAGACTAATTGCATTTGCCTATGGATCCTTGTATAAGAAAATTGCCTCAAATATGAAATTCTTAGGAGATTGCAAAAGTATTCGTTTCATGTTTAAGGTTGTAATTGTGTTCTTTGGATCCTTAACTCAACGAAAAATATTTTCCATTCTTTTTTAGTGCAAGAATATTGACAGATGGTACGGACCATTAGTTAATTTATTTTCTTGCACCGCATTTCGTGCTCATTCCAATGCAATATACTTGGCCATAGTCATTATTCAATCGAAATGAAAGCATCCAGCAACACTTCCATATCACTAACAAGTTATGGAATGTTATGATTTGTGAGAGGAAGGGAAGTTTGATAATTCTTTCTTTGAGGTCATAACTCAAAATGTAATCAAATTTATTGTGTCGTTTTTTTCAATATGGCAGGTACACTTTCCTAAACTTTGGTGGATAGATCTCTCCCACATGGACAATTTAAGCAAAGTATGGCCCCCCAGTTCTCGGGATACTCTCGCTTTTGAAAATTTATGGAATGTGAAGGTTGAGAATTGTAAGAGTCTTGAGAATTTGTTTCCGCATTGGATGGCAACAAGTCTAATCAAACTTAAGAATCTTCGAGTGGAGTCTTGTGGGCTCGAGGAAATAGTCGCGAGTGGAGATGACACTTCACACTCTACTACAGCAGAATTTCTTTTCCCGCAACTCACTTCTTTGATGTTCAATGATATGCCACAACTCAAGAGCTTCTGCACTGAATCGTCCACTTTGAACTGGCCATGCTTGAAAGAACTACGAGTAACTCATTGTGACAAATTGAGCATGTTGTCCTTTGCGGCGTCCATGAAGAAGGGGGCTCCGAGAGACGATCAACACGACCTTTCAGACCGTGAAGCACACTTCCCATTTGAGGTGGTATGAGTGCAACTACTCTTCCTCCTTTTCTTCTTTATTCTTTTATTCACCCACCATATCTCACGTGTGCTGCATAGTCATGTCATATTATGATATATAAAAGATATGAGCCCCTCACCTATCGGTTCGCTAACAACATAAGATATTTTAACATCTTCAAGCACACTTTCCATATGTGGACACCCAAAATGTTTTTAGTAACACTATTAGTGCATCTCGTCACCTAAAATTTCAATGAACTAGATATTTTTGTTGATAGAATAAGATATTCCAATAAAAAATGAATTTGGTCTAGGCGGTCACCGTATTGACCTCTAATTTTAAAAGCTCTCATAAAAATTTTGATGCGAATTAAGATTGTGAATTTCCTATGGACAAAATTGAGAATCGAGTGCTGGCAAATAGCAATTCCTTCTCAAATCGCAGCTAGATGACCATCTTTGTTCTGATTTTTTTGGGTAAAATGGAATTCTTTTTTTTTTTGTTTGATCATTCCTATGCCGACACAATTCTTTCCCTTTCTATCTTATCATAATAATATGGGCCTACAGCCAACCCTTGTTGGTGCATGGCCATAGTGGAGCATTTGGTTACACTATGCATTTTATAGCACGAATTTGGAAGTTTGAGACTCGTATGCAGGGCTATAAAGATTAATGAATTGTAATAAAAGGGCCACCTTCCATGGGAGTTGACCCACTTAGGTTCACCTCTCAGATCACATGATTTATTGCCAAATCTTGTTGAATTTACTTCTCTCATTGTATTGGCAATTCCACAGGACATTCCCACCTTGGAGAGACTTACATTAGGCAATAAGGATATTCGGATGATACAGGATGGAAGTTTTTCTGATGACATCTTTGGCAAGCTACAAGCACTAACATTGGCATGCTTTCATGATGAAAATGCCGTCTTTCCTTCTAGATTCCTCCTAGAGAGATTTCAGAACCTACAAAGCCTTGAGGTCTTTTGTAGTTCTTTTGAAAATATATTCCCTGATGAAGAGGTTGTTGATGAGGGAAACCATCTGGTGTTTGAAAATTTGAAAGAACTTAAGTTAAGCAAGTTACACAACCTAAAATGTGTCTGGAGAGAAGACTCTTTAGTTCCAAAAATTCTTCAAAGCATTGAATCATTTGAGGTATGGGAATGTCCCGGTTTGACAACATTATTTCCAACCATAACATCCTTTCAGAATCTGACAAAGCTAGTGGTGAAGGATTCCTTTGGAATGGTACATTTGATAAAAGCTTCAGCGATCACGAATTTGGTGCATCTCACCGACATGACTTTAATAGGATGTGAAATGATGAAAGAAGTAGTGGAAAACGATGAAATCGGAGAAGGAAGAGTGGTTTCTTTTGGGAAGCTGGAACGGTTGACACTCCAACGACTGCCCAGCCTAGAATGCTTCTCCTCCACCACCACTTGCACCTTCAGGTTTCCATCCTTACATAGAATTGAAGTGGAAGACTGCCCGAAAATGAAGATCTTTTCCAAGGGTACGGTAAGCACGCCAAAACTACGATATGGAACATTGTTTAGATACGAGTGGGAGGAGGGTGATGATCTCAATACAGCCATACAAAAGTTATCATCATAAACAAAGTGTACACATAAAATTGGTAAGATCAAATTAACGTCATTCTCGTCGACAATTTATTTCGCTTGCCTCTGCTTCTCAAATGGTCCGATAGCTGAAGCATCAAAATTCTATACTTTCCATCTTTTCAGCTTCTTCAGTCATTGATGAAGGGAAGGGCAGACGCTGCAGGAGGTACGGTGTTCTGGATGTTACCAAGACATGGTCAAAGGTTGAGATGAAGTAAAATTCCAATAGAGGTAAACTGATTCTATCTCAAATTTCCCCTTTCTCACTAATAAAATCACAGTTTTGCAAAAGAAAGAAGTTTTTTTTTTTTAATTTGTTGGGGGTGCGCAGTAGCTGCTGACGATGGATGACGGCATGATTTTCTTGCAATTTTGCCACCTCAGCATAACTGCCAAGATCACACCCTCCTCATTTTGCATAACCTTTTGCCTTCAACTCTCTTCTCATTCAAACGAATGACTATGTAGATATGCTATTTTCTTCTTTTTCTTCTTTAGGAACTTGCATAATAAAACTGTGAACATTTTGTTTAACGTGCAATTAAGTTCTAAATTCTGAAAAAAAAAATTGATGAAGTCGTAAATAATTTAAATAAGATGTAGCGAAATCCTTTGCGATAATTACTTAACTAGATTTGCTGACGTGGCATGTCAGGATCTGACTTCAATCTTCTAATAGGCACTGGTCTCTAGTTAATCATATTAATACATTAATCACTTATTTAAATAATTAAGGGTGAATGTTAAATGCCAGCATTGAGATTGAGGGAGGAAGTTCCGCAAGAGTACTGGTCTTTCACCTTTTCAACCTATATAACAATGAATGGAATTTAACCAAGTGACCATGACTCTTAAATAAAAATTGACCTAAAAATCAAATTTAATCACTGCGATCATTCAGGACTCAGGTCTTAGGAACTTCTAAAGGCCAAAGATCAGTTTGTAGCAGGAACCCAATTTTTAACTTTCAATTCTCAGTTGTAGGAATTACTAGTGAGACTCCTACCGGAGATTATGTGATTAAATGCCTAAAGTAATCAGGACTCAACACAGGGAACAAAAGATTGACTAGCTTAAACGCGATCAATAGGACCAGCCGAATTTGAGTAAATTATCATTGGCGATGATTATATAAGCTGCACCTAATGCTTGAATCAACCGATTCATTGGTCAAGTCTTCTAACTAGTAGGGTTAATATCTAATGACAATTATCATATTGATAACTTACTAATATAAGATTAATGATTAAGATATCAGAAGTACTTGGAATATAAGTAAGTGTGTCATATTCAAATTTTCAATAACAATAACTTTGTAATCAATCCTATTGATTTCAATCTTGGTAGCTCTAACACTATATACACGTCTTAGCATCTCTAATATTATTCTTGATACACTTTGATTAAATAAAAGATCATCTATCTTGCCGCCGATTCCCTATGCGTTCCTTTAATGAGCTTCCTCCAGCAATCTTTTGTCTTTTAACTTTTTCGTCACACAAATAAATGCTTCATTTAATTGAGTTAGTTCCCATAAAGCCGCAGAACTAATTAAGGTTCGATTTTACAACTCATTATACAACTTTTGCTCAAGGGATGACTTCTGATGGCCGGAGAGAAGATGGACAGCACTGGTGAAGTTTTGCACGGGTGACACGTCATTTCTTCAAGATCATAAGTCTCTCAGACACTTCAAACTGGAATGCTGGTAAGTTCTGTTCTTAAAAATTGTTTTCGACGTGCTGAGGCTTGGAAGGCTGAAGCATACTAAATACTAGCCTTTTCTTTGGAGTCAGTTCATGTTAAAATATACCTGACACCGCTTGTTTACGTATTTATGTTGACTATATACGTTATAAAACTAGGGTATTCCAAAAAGGTTTGTAAGAAAAAATGGCAAGAATCTTCCCACAACGCACCGTTTTGAGGTTTTCCAAACGGTGGAAGTTGGAGAGTGGACCTGGAAAAATGGGATGATATGTTTTGGTTGTCGAAGGGACGGAAGGAATTTACGGAGCATTAATCTGTTTGTGATGACCTCCTTTTTAGTCTTCAAATACGTAGGGGACTTGGATTTTCACGTGCTCATATTTGACAAAAGCGGAACGGAGATAGATTATCCGCTAATGAATGCTGACAGGAAGAAACCGAACCTTTGACACTGTCAAACTTGTCCGGTGTAAAACGGGAGATGCTGATGATCACTGTAATCTCTCAGTTGGACTTCAAAGGCGAGATGGTTTCTTACTGAAGAGAAAAGAGAAGGACGAATTCATGGACAACCATATCTTGACAAGCCTTCCGAGATGATGAAATCTGGTCCCGTTGGTTATGTTGATGATGCTACTATTTAACATGCAATTGTACTCGAGTTGGGTTCCAAATCTAAAGGCTTGCAAACTGATCAAGGAGCGAAGCTTCTGCCACAAATTTCAGAAGGTGTGTGAATCTTAGCCTAATAGTGATGCAGACGCTTTATATCAGTTCTTCTTATGCTCTCTACCCGATTAATTCAGGTAGGATGGTAAAATTCCATTCGCAAGGTGAGCCCCACCATGCTGGCTTTTCGTTGTTCTACTTCTAATCGCAAGGTGAGACGCTTTATACCTTACCTTCTTGTAAGGTATCATTGTACTCCTGTAATATTCAGGTATGCCGATGGGATTATACACGGGTCTGGTTAACATTTCTCGTGTTGGTCATCATAACTTTTATGTTCTCTACTCAAGGATCATCGGTTGATCAAAAATCAATTCTGCAGACTGTCCAAGGCGGGGCTTCAAAGAGACGCATCCATGGAAGAATGCAAACCACAAATCATGGCCAGTGAAGTCCCTGTACCACCCACTTCATGGCCCGGGAAAGTTCTCCACAGGTTGGGGCGCCTTTCAGAGAGGAACTTCTCTGAAGAAAGGAGATATCTGTGTGTTCGAGCTTGTTAAAATTGATAAGTTTGAACTCAAGGTCTCCATTTTTCAGAAGGAATGTCGAGACTTAGGTGTAAACTTTGGTATGGCTGCAGAAAAATCGCTGCTTCACTATGTTTTGTTTAGTTAATCAGATCGAGAAAGCAAAACTTTTTGCTGCAAGTAATGGTGATGTATTTCCTGATTTTTTTGGTGATCAGTAAACATTGACAGGGAAATTGCACATTCCAAATTCCAAGTTCATTTGTCAATTCATCATAGTAGAAATCGAACTCATACATAGCGTAGAGAGTTGATCTAACAGAGAGTTTAGTATATTCCTTCAAGTAATATCTGCCACCGTTGAGGTGGTGATAGTAAAGGAAAGAAAGAATGTCATGCAAAGAGGCTAGTCTTTTCTCATTTTCGCCTTACAAAATGGATGAATGACGACAACAATGAATCTTATAAAAATTATAAAACCAAATCGCCATAAAATCTCCAGAGCTCATGGTTAGCGGGCATCCAATGTCCTTGACCTGAGTGCTTAAAAAATAGAGTAATAACATCATATATCATTGAACTTGCTCGTATTCCCCCAAATAACTCATCAGTAGTGGAATTATCCAGTAGCTCCTATGAGTCAGACATAACCGGATCAGAAGAAACAGTACTACTCGGCTAGCTGTTTTTGCTGATGAGATTGCTCAAGTTCTCCCGCTGAGAAAGCTCGCGAAGTTTAGGTAATCTTGCCATGGAGCCATCATCATCCACTACCTCACATGGAACTGCCACGGGTTCCAATCCAGCTAACATAGCGAGGTCAACACAAGCATCTGTATGGCCAGCTCTTTTCACGACACCACCCTCCCTGTACTTCAATGGCAGAGTGTGTCCTGGCCTATTGAAATCCTCAGGTTTGAATCTCTGGATGCGAGGACCAAAACTGTTGTTGCCCTATCACGTGCTGATATGCCACTAGTTGTCCCATGCTTTGCATCCTGTAACATTATCTCTTAATTATTATCCATCAACAAGGTATGAGAAGAAGAGCTGATTGAAGAAAATAATTAAGCATCTTACAATGTACCACAGTGACGGTGAATGCAGTCCGAAGCCTCTCATCAATATTCCTCTGCTGCACCATCAAAGGAAGTTGCAAGCGCTCGAAATAGTTCCTCTTTCATGCTCACGCAAACAATCCCAAAGTGCCATGCTTCGCAATAAAATGCCACAGCCTCAGGTGTTGCCATTTCTTTCTGCTGCCATTAGACGGTCCCCCTCATTCTCTCTGTCCTCATCGTCCACCACCACTATAATCTGGAATTCAGTTCCGCCCATGATATGAACAGTTACGGGGGAGCAATTGAAATGCATTCGATAATGTAATGCAGAGAGCGCACCAACCTTTCCTTGGCAGATGTCCTCAATCACTTCAGATGAAAAACAAATTTGAGATGAAGGGTGGACCCTGAAGCGGGAAATTGGATGATTTTGAGTTTGGTGCAGACTCTGCATGAAAGAAGGCCTTTGTTTGCGTTGCAAAGGCCTTAAATTCGAAACAATCAGGCACCGCGTTGTAAATTAGAAGAGACACATGTTGATGGTGATGCTCATGCTCTGTTTTCATCGACAAATCTGTTATCATGTTGATGCTCGTGCATTGTCATAATTCATCGACAGATTTGATGGTCTTGTGGATGCTCGTGTTATGTTTTCATGCACATTGGACCCCAGGCGTGATTTTGAAATCTCACTTTCTTTAGTTTACTAGAGAATCATAAAATTACCGATGTTAACAGAAGAGATTGTCTTTTTCCTTTTTTTGGGCTAATCAGGTCTATATATGAGAGGAAGGTAACTATTATTTATGAACGCAGAGAATGTGGTAGAGATGCAAAGGTAATACCAAAATTACGTACCTTAATGTTAAGTCTAATACCGAAGTATTACTGGTATTTTCTTGGCCTTTTTTCTTTACTGTTTGCTTGTATTCATTCTATTTCTCATCGTATATTGCTTCCCAAAATATCTACATTCGGCAGAGTGTCACTTGTGAATCGATAAAGGGATACATCCAGAAGAACAGGGAACGACCCTTAGGTGTATAGACAAATTGTGGCTGGCGCAGCTCAGGACCCATAAACACAGTTCTGCAGCAAGCACATCAGACGATTGGCCCACGTTCACGATAGAAGGTTGTTCGCATCAGATGTGTGCATGTTTGAGCTCGTTGGCAGAAATGATGTTGTGCTCAAGGTCTCCGTCTTCAGCAATGCCGGTCAGTCAAGATAAACATTGGAAGCTTCACTTGATGCTGTCCATGAGTAAAGCGTCTCCTACTAGTATGAACTAAAGATACCTGCCGTAGCATTTTCCCTCAGCTCCTGAGAACTCATCCATCTTTGGATCATCTTCTCCCCCTCGTCCTCGCCTCCTGGCTCTTTAGGCTCGATGGACTTCAATCATGGTTGCATAGGTATCAAGCTGTTGAGCCATCGACAGTTTGGTTTTGGCTTCCCCCATAGCAAACCAAACAGATTACATCACATGCACATTTCGGTGTCATTCCATTTTTTATTGGCATGGCAATCCAGATGCTAAGGCATGTCATAAAATCAGAATCGACAGTTTACTTATCATGGCCGAATTAGATCGTAAGAGTTAGATCAAATCAACAAATATATTGATAATGATTTCATGAATTGGTTATTTAATGGGTATGTTCTGCATTTTTGAGAAATATTTTTCGCTAAATGGGAAATAATTAGAAAAATAATGCTCTTTTTTTTTTCTAGAGTAAGTCAATCTTCAGACTCCTAGAAGCAAAATTGCATTCAATATCGGCACTGGCAAGAAATAATTGTTAAAATGGCCAAAAAGTAACAATCATTTCGGGGCAAAGTGCAGGACTTTTTTGTTTTTATTTATCTTATTAAAAGGAAAAACGCACTTCGAAAGACGCGCTCTGTCTGCTAAAACCACCGTCACATGAGAAATTATTAGGTGCAGCTCGGGTGCCAGCGTGGCTTTGCAGTCCACCTTTCAGCGCACGCCACGTGGCGCCAGCGTGGAGGAAAGAGAAACGGCCGCGTGGGGGAAAAAGCCGAGGGAGAAGTTTGAAAATGTGGGGGGAACGGTTCTCTCTCCTCTGCTCCTCTCTGACAAAAGGTGGCGTCCTCTGCTCTGCTTCTACTTCGGGAAAATATTAGGCATTTACTCTCTCTCTCTCTCTCTCTCTCTCTCTCTCAGCGCACCTTCATCGTTCTCTTGAGCTTCTGAAGAGCTCTCTCTCTCAGCGTACCTTCATCGTTCTTCAGCCCCACCGTCTAGCTGCCGTCCGCCGTCCACGCGGTCGACCATCCTCGAGCGCCCACGGCCCGCTGCCCACGGCCCGCCTTTCGAGTTTGGCCGTCCGCTCCGTCCATGCCCCGGCCGATCGAGTTTTGGCCATCCGCTCCGTCCACACCCCGCCGCCCACGGCACGCTACCCACGGCCCGCCCTTCGAGTTTGGCCGTCAGCTCCGTCCATGCCCCGCCGCCCACGGCCGGCCGTTCGAGTTTGGAGGTTCGAGTTTGGCTGTTCGCTCCGTCCACGCCCCGTCGCCCACGGCCCTCCGTCCAGTAGACGTCCGCCGTCCTCGGCCAAACTCGAACGGCCAAATCAGATGATGGACAACTTGGTGATGAACATGTTCGACGTCTCAATATAAGCCAAATCTAGGATTTGACGTGGAAACGAATTTTGCGGAGAAATTCGAAAGACCCTTTTGTGTATAGAATTTGCCAAGTCTGTCCCTCTCTCTCTCAATGCAGGTCAAGAATTGAGTGTAAAGATTTGATGAATAAGGAGATGTTCCGCTCTCTGAAAAAGTCCAGCCAAATTCAATCTTTGTTTCAACCAGTAGCGTCTGTCGTGTATACTCTTTTTAGCTTAGCTGAAAAGCTTTTATACCCTAGTCTTGTCGATTCCATTATTGTAGCTTCATTAATATTCATCTACTGTTGTATTGTGATGAACTTCTGATTTGAACTCATGAAAACGAGCGCTCCTTTGGGCACGTTTCGGTACCAAACTCACCAACCATTGTAAAACTAAGTAGGAACGAATGACCTACAGAAAGGGTAAAGAGGCCATAGCATACATGAGAATGGGGCTAAGTAACACGCTCGCATCACCTAACTGATATAATCACCAGAACCAAAACCCACATTTGCGAGCCACCGCTCTAAGTCCACGAAGCCATCTAGCGAGTCTTTAGATGCTTCTTTCCCAATTGCAATTCTACTTCCTTGCTCTGTATATTTCATTCTGTCATTCATAAGAATACAACACAATGGCCAACTTTATAATGACGGTGGAATATCGATAACTTAAGTATGGACATCTAAATGCAAACATAAACAAGATTAGAAAGGGAAAGAAGTCCAATATCTGATGACCAAGAAGGTAAATAACACAATGCAATCTTCCTACTATCTTCTTCCTGCAAAATTTGAGGCATCCCCAACTCGACATTCTCATTCTCAGCTCCCAGATATCGATGTTTTGGCTTTGTCAAGGATATCCCTGTGGCACCACAACCCTGAACACCGCATAGTGATGATTCAAGCTTTTTTCCCCCTGTAGCCGGTGAACGCTGCCCAACGCTCCCGCACTCGGATTCCGAAATGCATAAAACACACGCCTGATTCTCTGATGCACGAGTGCCATCGCACACCTTAAAAAAGACGAGATGCAACTTGGAAAGCCAAACTCGGCGGGGCGTGGATGGAGCGGACGACCAAATTCAAAAGGGCGGGCCGTGGGCAGCAGGCCGTGGGCGGCGGGGCCTGGACAGAGCGGATGGCCAAACTCGAACGGCTGGGGCGTGGACGGAGCGAACGGCCAAACTCGAAAGGGCGGGCGGTGGGTAGCGGGCCGTGGGCGCTCGACGAAGGTCGACGGCGTGGACGGCGGACGGCAGCTGGACGGTGGGGCTGAAGAACGATGAAGGTGCGGTGAGAGAGAGAGCTTCAGAAGCTCAAGCTGAAGAACATGAAGGTGCGCTGAGAGAGAGAGAGAGAGAGTAAATGCCTAATATTTTCCCGAAGTAGAAGCAGAGCAGAGGACGCGAGGACGCCACCTTTTGTCAGAGAGGAGCAGAGGAGAGAGAACCGTTCCCCCCACATTTTCAAACTTCTCCCTCGGCTTTTTCCCCCACGCGGCCGTTTCTCTTTCCTCCACGCTGGCGCCACGTGGCGTGCGCTGAAAGGTGGACTGCAAAGCCACGCTGGCACCCGAGCTGCACCTAATAATTTCTCCACCCGTCACATAGTACACGTGGCAGCTGACGTGTCATTCTAAATCTATTTGGCAGCTGAGTAGGCAACCTTTTTTTTTAATAACACATCCTTTGCGGATATGGATCTCCTAACGCATGGGTTCTGAGGTAGGAGGCACTTGGTTTTAATCTCAGCCGTCAGATGAGATCTGACGGCTGAGATTAGAGGGCGCTAGAAAAGACCTAAAATGAAAAAAAAAAAAGTTCATTTTGAAAAAGAAGGCAAACGCATCGTCTTCTGCTCCTCCTCCTCTCGTCCTTCATCTTCTTCCAGTTCCAACCTCGCCTCTTCCTCTCCCCCTTTCCTCTTCTCCTCCTCCACCGACCTCGCCTCCTCCTCTCCCAGCAAGTGTACGTTAATGACCGACGACGGCGCCAACAGTGAAGCAGCCGCCTCAACGGGACTCTGCGTTTACCTTGCTGGACATCTCCCTCTCTCTCGCTCATAAGAGTCTCGCCGATGGCAGCTACTGGGTTCGAGCTCTGAGGGAGTCGCATGAGCTCGGTCTCTTGCCCAACGCCTGCAAGGTGGTGAATTACCTGGAGCCGGTGATGTCGCAGGACCTCCCCCGCAAGTTCCCGGACAGCTCGTCCCTGGGCTTCGACTACTCGTATATCTCGATCCGGGCTCCCCTTCTCCCTCGCTCCCGCTTCCCCGTCGATTCCGGTAGCTTCGCCACTCCGAGGAAGCTCTGCTTCGGGGGTTTCGGTCAAGAGAAGACGGCGACGAGGAAGAAGAAGAAGATTAATCTGTCGATGAGTAACAAGAAGAAGAAGAAGTCCAAGAAGATGTCCACGAAGGTCTCCGATTCGTCGCTGAATCCGATGAACGTTGGTTGTGCGCCCTTCGCCAGAAAGGTACTGGGCTACTCGATTCTCTCTGTTCTCCTTAATTTGTAGAAATTGATTCCATTTCATCATTCTTCTCTCTGGTTTTGTCGTTATTTATTAAAAAAAAAACTGGCAGGGCCAAGACATGGTTATTTGTATTTCCTTGGAACAATGAAGAACCAAAATTTAATTCTCGCATAACAATAAGTCATTGGCACAAGTGAAATCCTGCTTGCACAGAATCAGCTGTCCAGGAGCAAGCTCTTGCTCTTGTTCGCAATCTTGTTGATGGATGTGTAAAGACTATTGACTATGTATTTGCTGAGAACGGGATTATATTGGATGCTATGGGAAGGCAGCTGCAATATGCTTCAAAAGCTGAAATAGGTATCCAGGTCGGAACTACTTTTTTGCATAATTCTTCATATTCTAGTATCGAAATGATTCGAGTGTAAAAAGAACATGATCATCAAGCTACTTGCGGAACCAATGATCTAAAGAGACTGGTGAAGAAATTTGTCAAGGCCAATGACCCTAGTTCCAAACAAGTTGACATAGATTTTGTCCTAGACTTGAGATCAAGTGGAATGAGATGAGAACAAGATTTAAACAGAATCAGGAGAATGCACTTGATGGCTTGATGATTTAATTGCATATACTGAAATCAAGTTCAGATTGTTTGATATGTTTCTCTTGGGCATATTTAGCCTTCTAGGTGAATGTTACTAGCATTTGATAGGTGGCTCGAAAACTTTTATTCTGCATTCTTCAAAAGACCATGATTTTAGGGTTGGCTGAAATATTTCCGTTGTCTCTTGGGATGTAGTGTTCTATTGGTTCTTTTGTTATCAGCATCCAAAGACACTGTGTTTGGTAGGTTAGAACAACATGTGGCCCAGCATCGCACCAGCCCCTTCATTGTCATTGGACTGAGCACTGCAGTCTGTAGTAGTATCATGTTGCTGGTCCGGCAACCACCCATGTATCACTGTCCTAAGCATAGCATTTATTTTTACTCCCATCAATGAAACACTTGTCTGCCAAAAAACTGTGCTTTAAGTAAGAGAACAAATCAAGCTCTTTTCTTTTCTTTGTTCTTTTATTTAGATTTTATTTTTCGGAGCTCATTTCCTGAAGTACTAGTTTTCTGGATGAAAGTAGTAGCTTAATAGATTTTACATTGCAGTTTGGATACTGCTTTCCACCATGGGTTGTTTCAATGACATGTTTATTTTGTTTCACCGAAGTTGAAGATTCAGTATGAGAATTTCTTGTTGTACAAGTGACCATGAGGAGTTATAATTATACTACTTCTGCATAAGGTTGAATCTCAACACGCATCTTTTACAGGGAATGTATGCACTAAGCAACGTTGCAAGTGGCAGCAAAGTTCGTGGATGCTGTCACAGAGCAACTGTTTCAACATGGAGGAATGAACACACAACCATTTATCATGAGATTTTTGCACAGCAATGACAACCAGTTACGAATAGCATCAGTTTGGGTCCTGTTAAATCTCACTACATTCTGTCATGGCACGTTCGAAAGTTAGGGAATGCTGGGATAATTTTGCAATTGAGAAGCGTGGTCAATGACCCCTGCCTGGATGTAAAGGTCATACACTACATATATCACCTTAATGTGCATTAAATGGGCACTTGCATTTGGTAGTTTGCTGACCATTCCTGGGTCCTTTGCTTGGTGCAGCTTCGAGTAAGAACAACACTAGGTCAATGCATGAATTATGGTGACAGCACGATCTAATTATTCACGGTTGACCTAAATTACTGAGAAAAAAGGTATTCTCCCATGCCTAATTCATCCAGATCTTGCTTCAGATGTTCTGTCTATTTCCCTTCTTTTTATTTAAATAGTCTGGCATTGGTCAATTGAGGTGGATATCACTTAATTGTCAAGCCTAAGAGCGGTCCTTCATTTTTATTTGCATTTAATCCAATCATACCACCTTATTGTCTCTTTGAACTAAATCCCACAGTTTTGCTTTTGCTTAGCGTTGTTGCCCTTTTACAATTGTAATTCATTGTTTGAATCGGCATTTCTCTGAAAAAAATCTAGCTGAGCCATCGTCAGTTGTCTGTTTAAAGCTATAGAGGGTACACAGGTTGATCTTGCTTCTGCCTGTCATTATATCAATCACGCACCTACTTTGAACATTTTTGCAGGTTTAGCGGATTGCAATTATAGCTTTTCTTCGAAGCAGCACGGGGAGCTTTTATATATATATGCAAATGTAATAACTTCTGTAAATTCAAAAATTTTGAAGTACAACAAACTGCGCTTGGATATTGTTCCGGGTTGTTATTTTCTTGCCAATTGGAAATGATCTTCTCGAGCTCAATGACTTGAGATACTTTATCTGTCTATAGTTACTTGAGAATTTTGATTCTTGAGGCTTTTTTCCTTTTCTTTATTTGGAACCTTGAGGTAAAATATTAGCGAAGGCCTCGCTTCTCTACCATCTTGGTTCATCCCATGCTGTTTTGGGTCAATCTAGATTTGCCTCCTCGAATATGTTATGTTGATCAATTTAGGTGAGATTAAGCTATTGCTCCATAGTAGCAAGAATTTGTGAACACACTGCGACTACCGAGCTTCGAAAGACATGGCTGGCTGCTCAATTCCCGAGATCTGTCGAGACGCCTAAATGCTCTTGAAAAAAAAAAAGTCTCCTATGCATCATAATGGCACAAGATTGCCGGCGCTTTTTGTTAGTAGTTGCTAGTATTAATAGAGCAAAAGAGATGTCACGAAAACAGTGAAAGTTGCAACACATGCATCTGCTTATGCGAACTGGTTAGGTTCGACAACATGCGAATCACAGCTGAAGAGTATATAAATGATTTCCAAAGTGAATGCTATTTGCCGTAGCGAGATGGATGGCGCAATCGAGTGTCAAGGGTAACGTCTGAAGCTTATTCCCCTGGTTGACAGTTTGTAAAGGGTTCCGGCCTTCTTAACAATTTTAGGGATCGAGCGCAGCAGCACAACTCATACACTTAAGCAGGCCTTGACATATACTGGTCTGTATGAATGCTGTAAAGGAAAATTGAATTCTAGGCCGGCTGCTTTGCTGTCATTGTCGATTCTAACGAAATAAAAATGATCAATTCGCCGGTTTAAATAGGGAAAAGGAATAGAGAAGCCCCATTCCTTCACTAAGCTAAATCGTTGCTGGTTCCAATATGTACAACTTTACAGGCATCTAATTGGATATAAATAGATGGAGAATGACATCACTTTTGACTTGGAGGCATGGAGAAACCTGAATCGGGAACGGTAGTGATGAAACAGTGATCCAAAAGTTGCAGATTTAGATCCAAAT
Organism: Melaleuca quinquenervia; assembly: GCA_030064385.1. Lineage (NCBI taxonomy): Eukaryota > Viridiplantae > Streptophyta > Magnoliopsida > Myrtales > Myrtaceae > Melaleuca > Melaleuca quinquenervia. The sequence continues at coordinate 3,952,334 of CM057724.1, read as the reverse complement.
AGAGCAACTGATCATCCAATCTTCTCGGTGTCGGTATCATCTAAAGGCCATGTCACGGTCTCAATGAGCCGTTCACGCATCAACTCCAAGTTCTCGTCGGAGATTTCTTTGTACATTTTGGCATGATCACATTTCTGCCGCTTGAACATCCCTTCATTCACAAAAGAGGACATGTCATTCCTATTGCATCAATGCATTGCCTTATCGCACATTTTCTTTAATTTGTTAAGGTAAAAGTTTTGGAGGGTCTGCACCAGCTCTCCACACACACACGAGCACACATATATGTATATAGTCGTCTTCTAGTGAACCTTGTCCAGCTTCCATAGGACCTAACTCAAGATAAAGCGTGTTTAATTGCGTGTGATCCAGAATGCTTGTTCACTAACATCAAACTATGCTTATTTATTTCATCACTATCGAGCACGAGGAAAATACAACTTAGAATAAGATGAGCAAAATCTACCCAGGAACTAAGGCAAATGCAAATGGTAACTCCCCACTCTAAAGCAAGACATCCTCACAACGTCAATATCAAACAGGCAGTCCCATAACATTAATCTAATTCACAAAGGAAAGAGTTCAAGGTAGTCATACCATATTTTTCCCGTGAAAAGAATGAAGCCTAATCAACTATGAACACGAGCACTATTCTATTTGGATCCATATGAACTAGCTGATGCAAATGTTTGGTACCTTGATCCATTTTCTGTAAAGGTGAAGACTCGTTATCATCACTCTTTCAGCAAGGTCATGTCTCTCCTGTAAATCAAAGAAGGAAGCCCCACATTGTAAATACTTCACATATCATTTTAAGCATTCAACAGTTTTTAATCACCAAAGAGCGTTAACTTCTCAATTCTATAGATAAATCATGTCAATTAAGGATGATGTACATTGAAGATTAACTCTCCCCCAGCAACTAGGCCCAGCCAATTGCAAAATGCACATCAAGCCATTGCCATGGGCAACAAAATAATGAGGCAAATCAAGTCCTCGTATATGATATCCATTTATCATTTGACAGGCTTTCCAAGCTTCAAAGACTACCTTCCCAAGGATTCGTATGAAACGCTTTCCATCTCCAGGCTTGTTTTCTGCAACGAAACTTGCCATTGGAAAGTTGAAGCAACATCAGATAAAAGAATGCATCACAAAACGATATATAACAATATCAACAATAAGCACAACTTCAGAGCATTAGATGAAACTGAGTAAACTAGATGTGCCATGTCATTTAGTAAGCTTCTTGTAGGGTCAAGATCTAGTATCTCTAGCATGATTGTCGTGAAAATAGCACATTACTTGGCTGCTGTCTCTCCTAGTCCTGTTTGTTACAGACTTCCCAGTCATTTTTGACAAATGATACGAACGAACAAGCTGGTTGAAAAGAGATCTCGAGAGTAACTTCAAATATCTTCGTCCTTTTGTTATGACACGGCAATCTAATTGTTAGGTATTGCTGCGATTGATTGATAAAACAGGATGGAGAGCAGACTTACTCATAAAACCACCTATACTGTGTCGAGTTCATCTCGTAGAGCTGGTTAAGAACCGTCCTCACAGCTTCACATGTAAAATAGTCGAGCATTTGCTGCAGATAGGAAACACAAATCCAGCTAACTCACCTCTTAAAAATGTAAATTTCGAATGCAAACTTGACAAAACCAGAGAGAAGAATGATGAAATGGAATCAATTTCCACAAATTAAGAAGAACAGAGAGAATCGAGTAGCCCAGTACCTTTCTGGCGACGGGCGCACAACCAACGTTCATCGGATTCAGCGACGAATCGGAGACCTTCGGGGACATCTTCTTGGACTTCTTCTTCTTCTTGTTACTCATCGACAGATTAATCTTCTTCTTCTTCCTCGTCGCCGTCTTCTCTTGACCGAAACCCCCGAAGCAGAGCTTCCTCGGAGTGGCGAAGCTACCGGAATCGACGGGGAAGCGGGAGCGAGGGAGAAGGGGAGCCCGGATTGAGATTTACGAGTAGTCGAAGCCCAGGGACGAGCTGTCCGGGAACTTGCGGGGGAGGTCCTGCGACATCACCGGCTCCAGGTACTTCACCACCTTGCAGGCGTTGGGCAAGAGACCGAGCTCATGCGACTCCCTCAGAGCTCGAACCCAGTAGCTGCCATCGGGGGAACTCTTATGAGCAAGAGAGAGGGAGATGTCCAGCAAGGTAATCGCAGAGTCCCGTTGACGCGGCTGCTTCACTGTTGGCGCCGTCGTCGGTCATTAACGTACACTTGCTGGGAGAGGAGGAGGCGAGGTCGGTGGAGGAGGAGAAGAGGAAAGGGGGAGAGGGAGAGGCGAGGTTGGAACTGGAAGAAGAAGATGAAGGACGAGAGGGAGGGAGGAGGAGCAGAAGACGATGCGTTTGCCTTCTTTTTCAAAATGAACTTTTTTTTTTCATTTTAGGTCTTTTCTAGCGTCCTCTAATCTCAGCCGTTGGGTCTCATCTGACGGCTGAGATTAAAACCAAGTGCCTCCTACCTCAGAACCCCTAAGGTAGGAGATCCAAATCCTTCGTTTCCTGCATCCTGAAGATAGCAGGCATTACCGAACGAGAAGATAGAGACTAAGACGAAGACTCTGAAGAGGTAGGAGTAGCAGAGAAACCTTCTCTTGAAAGCGCGAGAGGAGATTCTGCGGGACAAGTCAAACCTTAAGGTTGGAAGACCGATTCGAGTTTCCATTTTGGGGCCTTTTTTCCTGTCGACGAATGTGTTCGTCGATTTGCAGGAAAACTCGAAGTGGTGGAAATGTTTGTCATCATTCCTTCCTATCTTTATGCGCATTGTTTCGATTGCTTATGTACGAATCGATGGCGACGACTGGAAGCGTCAGCGAGGTCGGATTCCAATGGCTTCTTCGAACTCCACACTTGATGGCAACGCCTGAATATGTCGACTGTTGGGGAAGCTTCGAGTAACAGTTCAGATTTGCAGGCAACCCGAGAGATGTTTTGCAATGGCGGCATTAAAGATGGAATGATTGCTCGTACGCTCTCGTCAGTAAAATTTAGGTTGAATTAGCCAGCAAAGTTGGTGATGCAGTCAACTTATATGAAGAGACATATGCTGACATCCCGAGCTTAATTTATCACCGGCGTAGTAGTGCCTTATATTTTAGGTTGTTTCGCTAAGTTGAATTGGTTTGTGAAAGGGAAACAAGTGACATGTTATGTTCTTCAAAGTTTTTAGCTTAGTCCGAGCTGCACCTATGCCTTGTTTCAGGTAGCTCTCCTTACGCCCAGTATTAGCCTTGCCCCCATTCCCACTTATTCCGAGAACATATTTAACATCTAATTTCAGTGAGAAAGCTTGCGACGAGTAACAAGGTTAAGATTGATGGCTTTCATTAACTGGTTTAAACATTGCGCAAAAAATTAGAGACGTTTTGTGATGGTACCGGTGATCTAAAATGAATTGGGATGACCCAACATTTCAAAGGTCTTAATATGACTTGGGCTTTTTGTTTAGGTTTGTGGCCCACTTGAATCTATACGACCGACTGTATCCTTCTCTTTGGTTTTCATGCCTGATTTACCATTTTCTTCATTTTTTTCTTTCTTTCGGGCCCTTTTCTTACATGATAATCCAAATTGTTATGTTCACCCGACAATAAGTGAATTAAATCTCGTGGAAGGCATGTGCCCGAGACAAAAAAAAAAAAAAAGTGTTGGCATTCGTGCATTTTCACTGGGTGTAGTGTTGCTACCAAAAGCTAATCCTTGGAATCAGAAAAGCTAAGATGGAAAGGAATCTTTCATTTGATTATAATAATTATGAAGCTCAAAGTAGAGTTTAAGGGATGAAAAAGAAGAAGAAGAAGAAAGAGATAAGCCTTAAAAGACACAAAAAAAAAAAAAAATAAAGACCGAGTAAGAAGATCCGCATACCACGGTTTGAACAGATGGGGTGCGATAATAACAAACAAAATGACATGAAGAGCACTATCATTGGATACCATGCACTCATTCACAGGTCTAGAACTATACTTTTATATATTAATGTAAACATTAGCTTTAACGTATTTTTCCTTTGATCCTAGTTATCTTTCTTAACTTTTTATTTTGTTATATCATGATTAACTGTCAATAGTTTTTTTTTAGGTACAAACTTAATAGACGACGTAGACAAAAATTGACAATCTCATAGTTTAACAATCCTATGACAAAAATTGGAATAAATGAGTTAAGAGTGTGAGACATTGTACATAAACTATTCTATACCATAAAGGTTCGATATAATATTACTCGGTGACCATGCGGGCTATACTTTAGATTTGGAGTTGCTGTAGAAATACGCTTTGGAATATTAATATATACTATTGATCAAGAAAGCCAATGACCAATTCGACCTCAAAATTTTACAAAGAGAGCTCCCCAAAAGACCTGAACATATATATCTAAAAAGATTCTCAAGTAATCAGTAATTCTCTTGCCTTCTAATTTCTAATTCAAAATAATTTTCCAAATATTCCATAATACTCTGAAGTTTTCTTAAGAAACAATGCATAAAGAAAAATACATTGTTCTTCAAAATAAAGATATTACACTTACTTGGCATCTCTATATTGCTATAATTGAATAAAAATGGAAATATGATAATTGTAAGTTAACATTGTCATTTTCTTGAGAAAGGATACATAATCAAAAATTAACTAATAATTTATGGAGGGGCGGCCTAATGGCTCAAGATGGTGTCAAAATGAGTTAGCTTCCGATTGGTGATGGTGGGTGGCTGTGGATTGATGTTGAAGGGCTTCAATCGCTTGAAATTCCATCTGATCAAGCCAAAGTTTGCTTTTGGAGAGTAATTATTTATTATTTGAAATGCTAACGTGGCAATTTTTGACCGGAATTCTCGCCATTGGCACTTAAGTAATCGTTTTGAAATTTTTGGTACTAAAGTGAACACTATACACAACTTTTGGGACTTCTTGTGTTCTTCTCTCTATCTTCATGTGACATCTTTGCAGAAAAATTAGGATTCCATCTAAAAATCGTTATTTAATCTTTGGCCATCCATTTTGTTGTGGCTTGTCAGCTTTCCAACACCCTCAATCCATTTGGTAATCTTTGCAGAAAAATTAGGATTCAAAAGTTATCAGCATAAACAAATGCACATAAGTTTGATAAGATCCAATTATTTGATTCCCATCCACTTTTTTTTTTCCGCAGCTTGCCTTTGCTTCTCCAATTGTCCGACACCTGAAGCACCATAAGTTCTAAATTTTTAATCTTTGTAACTTGTCCAGCCGCTAACAAAGATAAGGGCAGATGCTGCAAGTGCCTTATAGAGCTAGAAGTCATAGAGGCACATCAGAGTTTGAGATGAACAAAAATTTTATTGAGGTGAGTGATTCTATTTCCAATTTCCCCCTTTCTCACCAATAAAATCACAGCTTTGCGAAACAAGGGAGAGCTGCTTTTGAGAACTGAAAAATGGGGATGGAAGTCCTTTTTCTTCAGAACTAAAAATGGGAACAAGTTTCTCGCGTGGATGCTAAAATCAGGGGTGGAATTTTCTCTTCACCTGGAAAAACTCTACGGATTAGTCATGTGGGTTGTGAAAATATACCCTCCCATAAATTATTTCCATGAATTTCCAATAATTGAAATTTTTATATGGTAAAAAGTGGTTTGTATTAGGTAATTTATTAATAACATTAGGCAAGTAAATAAATGACTTTCAACATGATGACCGATTGCTAATTGATTGAAAAATTAATGTGCCAATCAAGCAGATCCTCGATCATAGGACCAAAGCTAACAAATAGGTAATAACATAGTTTTATCTTCATTTGCCACCTCACCTCAGCATATCTGCCCATTTCACACCATCCACATTTTGCATAACTTACCTAAACATCCCATTTCCCTTCTTTTTTAGCAACTCTCTCATCATTCAAACATATGAAATGTTCGTCCATTCTTTTCTTTTGCCCTTTTTTGAGCAAATTGCACAAAAAAAAAATCTGTGAAGCATTTTGCTTAATGTAAAACCAAAGTTCTTAAATTTGAAAACTGCGATTAAGTCAACATTTTGAACCAGACGCAATCAAATCTTTTCCAATGACTACTTAACTAAATTTGCTAATGTGGCATGTCGGAATCCGACATCGATTTTCTAATAGATATTGCTATCTAGTGATCAATACACAAGTAGATTCAGATAAAGTCAGTAATCAAAATAATTGGAAAAACTAATGATGAAAGTTAAAGCCTGTGTTGACATTGAAGGAGGAAGTCCATCAGACGACTGTTATTGGAAAAGTATGTAATAAACTTTAATCTAATAAGCATTTTTTATATTGATGGGCGACACGGAATTTAGGAGACTGCTTAGTGGAGTTCATTAATTGTCTAATTTGAGGAACATGTACATGTCTATTTAATTAAAAACAATGAATTTGAAATGTATGTGACACATACACAAGAACTTAATTATCTTGTTTCAAATTTAGTATCCGTTACTCTGTCCGTCTAAACTCTCGTTAATTAGTATACGTGGCAGCTGACGTGTCATCACAAATCTATTCAGCAGCTAAGTAGGCCAACATGTCATGTTTTTATTTTTATTTTCCCTTCTTCTTTTCCTTCTTTGGAGACGTCTTTGAAATGGCAGAGTAGCAGAGCAACCTTCTCTTGCGAGCCCGAGAGCGTGAGCAGAATCAGGGGATAAAGACTGCGCTTTTGAGGGGAGGACCTGGTTTACATTGATGGAGATGAACTCTGGAAGTGTCACTCTGGCTCATCCAAAATAAATTCAATATTACTGATTCTATCTCCTTAATTTAGTCTTGGCGGATTAAAGTAGTGCAATTCTATTCTCTTTGGGGTTTGTGAGGTTCATGATAATTCAGATGCACACTCATTAATGTTACATTCCAAATCAAAATTTACTGAAAAGGATGTGTTTCAAGATCAAAGCGACAGTTAAAATTTAAAACACTCATCACGAAAATTCAGAGGTGTGACTTGTTAGTTTCTAAGTCATGCTTATGTGAACGAAAGTGAATTATATTTTTTACAATCTCTCAAATTTTGCAAAATTCTTGATAACCAATTTGTATACTGATGGGTGACATTCAATTTAGGAGATGCTAAGTATAGTTCATGAAAAAGTATTAGAAAAGTTTTAAACATATTATATGTGTATCAATTTTAACCTTCTAACTTAGTGTCAATTCAGTCATTCCAACTAATCTTAATCATATATTGCTGATGTGAACGTCAACTAGCTTAGCTGGCTCCATCGGCGCTAATATGGACAATTTCTAAGTATTATTTTAATGTTCTTTTGATTATTATGTTTATTGATTTTCTTTTTTCTTTAATTTCTTTTTTCATTGCTTCTTCCTTTTGCCAATAACCGGTCGCCAGCCATGCTAGGTAGGCTAGCCTCACTCAACTGAGGACTTGCGTGATGCTCACCACGGGCAAGGGGAAGCCCTGATCGGGCGAGGGTGAGCACATGTTAGCTATATTCAAACAAAATCATCCGGAATAAATGAATTGGTACTAATTTAAAAGGATTTGGACTAAAATGACGCATTTAAAAGGGTTAGGGCTAAATTGACATAAACACAATAAGTTTATGACTTTTTAAATATTTTTCCTTATGGGTCATTAGTTTTCCAATGTGAAGGACACATTCGCGTCAGTTTTCATTTAAAAAATGATGATTTTGAAACGTACGGGGCACATACACGAGGACTTATTAAATACCTCGTTTCAAAATCTGTCCGTCTAAACTCCCTGTTAATTGGCATACGTGGCGGCTGACGCGTCATTGCAAATCTATTCAGCAGCTGACTAGGCCAAAAGAAAAGCATGTCGTCTTTTCTTTCTTCTTTTCCCCCCTTTTGCTTTGAAGACGGCTTTGAAATGGCGAGTCGCAGAGCAACCTTCTCTTGCGAGCCCAATAGAAGGCTCGCCAGCAACTCGAAATGGAAAATTTGGTTGCTCGGGATGATACATCGACTGATCAGGGTTTCAAGTTGGGGCATTTTCAGTTGACAAAGCCCTGAAATTTATTAGATCGGTCACTGCATTGTCGATTTCTAGAGAAAGGCGGAGAGATTGAGGGTTCGATTGATAGTTCTGTTCTGCGAGCAATCGGGAGGCTTTGCAATCGTGGCGCCAAGATTTTGCGATTTGCTTGCACGCTATCATAGTTCATCAGAAAAATCCGACATTTTGCTGATGACCCATGTTCTAATTTTGATGCTTCTTGGATCCTCGACGTGGTCGATCCTGCTATGAGATTTAGTAATTGAGATTGTGCATTGCTCCCAGCAAAGCATCTGATATTTATTTTTCTTTTCAAACAACTGTGGGCGTAACGTTGGCACTTGCTTGGGGCCTCATGTCCATGTCAAGTCATGAAGAAATTTGAAAAGACCCCATTCAACTTTGGTCAATCAAAATGGAGGAGATAATGGGAAGTTTTCTGATAATACTTTTAATAATTTTTAAGGGCTCGAAAGTTTCAAAATTTGATTGCATCTGCATAGTTTCAATTAGCTTGTACTCGTACATGGCTTAATAACACGGTTTTCACAAATTTTTATGTTAGTAATATAACTAAATCCGGCGGCTTTTTTTTTTAATACCAAACATAAAAGTAACAGCTAATGACACAAAATTGAGTCCATAGCTAAACTAATAAATAATAGCTGACACAAAAATAAGTCGATAGCTAAACTAATAAATAGAAACACAATTCTTTCTCAAATATTGTATGCTTCACTTCTTGCAAGCTAGTCACCGTTTGATCTATCAATTTGGATCATTCACCACGTAACCTCACCAGTGCTTTTACAATTCCTGGTACTGCTCATCGCTTCTTTTTTTCTTTCCTTTCCTTTTAGGGACGCACTGTCAAGCATCACCACCTCTATCGCCAAGCAATCCAAGAGTAGAAGTATATACGTTCGATCTCTTTGTGATTACTTCTTCTCTCTATTTCTGTCCGCCTCGGTAAGTCATAGTAAAGCGGGGCGACGTCCCGTGAACATCGATGGATGAAGGTAATAGGCCAATGGCAATGGGTCTTGTGATGAATATAGAAGATCGATTGTCAAGTATGTAACGTTCCATATATTTTGGTGCTCTTGTGTTTTTTTTTGGTCAAAGGTGCTCTTGTGTAATAAGCTCCGATTGTTGGTGCGCTGTTATGGTGTGCTTTGATTTTCAGTTTTGTGTATACTCTCGGTTGGGACTGAGGAAGGCGACAGGAAGAAGGCAATGGGAGAATAAAAACAATTATTATTAACTAGCGAATGGAAAATGAAGAAAAAAAAATAGTAACATGGGCTTAATTGTTTTTGTTAACGTCGGACTTGAGTAGGGTTAATAAGCTTGGAGCTTGGCTTGGTTTGATAAATTTAAGTTTTCGTCGGCTTTTGAAAATTTAGGTTTGCTTGGTCTAGGTGAATCTAGGCTGGGTTTGATCTATATATATCAGCTGGGGCTCAATTCGATTTGATAGATTGGGCTTTTTAATTTTTGTTTTTGAAAGGGCTTGGGACAAGATCCAATCCCGTGAGACCAAAGTCAGCCCATGTTCGGATCCGGCCCACGGGCCCGGTCCAGGTCCCTATTTTCGCTGAAAAGCGGTTGGAACTTGACGACCTTGATTAGGTCGTCGGATTTTAGTACCAAATTTAGCTTACTTCTTTTAGTCAGCATACATATAGTTTGAAGATTTTAATGAGTGCATTTGATATTGTTGAGTCTTAGTATGTTGATTCTTTTGAATGAGGAATATGATTCAATTTGAATTTAGTTCATTGGGGGTTTTTGTTCTCGGGCTAAACAAGGAGGCCATATGTATTATTTGCTTGATATTTTATTGGGTTTACTTTCGTACACTTTACTTCTATTCTGCGATTGTAATTGTTTACTTTTCCTTGATTGCTGCAATCGAGTCATCGATCATAAATCTCTAGTTGTTCTCGTGTCTCACTTGGCTCCAAGTTGATCCCAACATGCCAGAAGCAATTCTATTACATGATAAATTTTTCTTAGGGTTAATCAAACTAAAATTGCTTACATTAATATCGAGTGAGATATGGGCTTGGTATAGAAAAGGAAAAAAAATTAGTCCTTGGATGGCCTAACTCAAGGAAGGCACGACTGGGGATGAGTGCATTTTTTTCATTGAAGAAGCAACATAAAAGAATTGCTCTAGTCCCGAAAAGTATAGTAATTCATGTAAAGAGATCAACAAGCATCAAATTTCTATTGCAAGTAGCATATTCTTCTTCCAAATTCAAACATTCACGATATCGTCCAATAATTTCCAAGTTCATATAAATGAGATTTTGATATGTCCGCTGGTATATGTCATGAAAATGAATCTACCAAAATTTTTAATTTCGCATATATATGGTAATGCTAATTTGTTATTATTCTTTTTTATACAGAGTTTACGCACATTTTCACATATTAAACAATAATCCCGACGCCTCCTGTAGAACAATGGATTTGTATAGTGGCCAAAGCACTTCTGTTTACCGAGAAGTTAATAGGTATATCGATAATCACGTTATTGTCCCATTATCTAATGGCGGCCTTTTCTTTGATAAGATATTCTTTTGGGGATTGTCCTTTTAAGAGAATATTAATGAATGGAGCAGCTTGTGAAGAAATATCCAAGGGACTCTCCTTTCCTTGATTCCATTCTTCCTTCGTTAGTTCATCATTAGGACTCTGCTATTTGAGCACTGCATATCATGATTAATCAATCGGTAATTAGCTTTAATATGATGGGAATGTATATCTATCTCATCAATATTTTCGTGATTATTCAAGTTAGTTCTAATTACCAATCTACGTTAAACCATTTCGATACTAAGTCAAATAACAAAACGTATATGCAATTGTTTATCAAAGTTTTCATCTTTAGACAAGCATAACCAAATTGCATACGTCTAGGCATCCCAGTAGGCTTCAATTAGCCAGTAAATTTGAATATGGGAGTCCATTTTCAAAGTAGTGATGAGAGCATGTCATCCAAAGAGATGCGTCATAAGATCCCAAGCTGAATTCATCAATGATACGTCTTTGAATTCGAAAGCTTGCCTCGTAAATTAGTTTGGCTTTAGCTCGAATTGTTTGCCATTCAAAATCCTAGCTCAAAAAATGTTTCAGACAGATCGTGGATCGTGAATTGAAGTTAAGGATTCATCGCCCCCTTGTCAAAAAATGAGGACCAAATTACATTTACCTTGTTCTTGGCAAAGTCCAAACTGCAATCACTAAAATTTGGTGGTGTCACTCATAGTTTTACAAACCAATGTTTTTGGTCACTTTACGCTCTTTTAACTGGTATTCACATATTTGGCCAGTGGCAGGTAGTTAAAAACAAGAGTTCCTAGTTCCTACTAATTATAACTTATAAGCAATACATAGCGAATGATCTGGTGATAACATTAACTCTTGAATTCTTCTTTGACATCCTTATCGAAGCTATTCTTTCCAAGAAAGCAGCCATGCATCATTACGCCAGCTGCAGGATTGAACTATCCATGCAGAAATGGGGTCCATATGCATTCTATTGTCTGACACAGCTCTGTCACTGGAAAAAAGCTAGGCAAGATGCCCAGGCTTTGCCAGAGGTCGTCCACTGTTGAATTGAATAAAACAGGCCCGGAGGATATGATAATGTGGCTTAAGCATTGGTCAATGGGGGCGTTCCCAATCCCGCTCAAATCCACCTTTAACAAAGATAATTCTCTGAAAATGCTAAGAAGACGAGACCGTTGATTATTTGTAAATGACTCGGCCTGAGGAGCATCAAGCACGAGATTTTGGCTGCAATGCGGAAATAAATCAATAGATTAAATGACAAGCCATCTTGGAAATTGTCGCAAAATAATGTGAAAGTTAAAGGATTGTGCAATTCAAATTGCACGCGAGAGAAAGAATTTATTCAAAATTTAAAGAGGACTACGTAACTTGATCGAAGTGTCGGTATCTACTCCATGAGAAAAGACAACCATGAAGGACTTACTAATCAATTGAAGAATTATGAAGTTAAAATCACTAAGGTTCAATTATTTTTCAGCCCTAAACTACATCCAAACCCACGGTAGTTATGCGGATCCCATTCTATCGCTTTATTCTTGGGAAGGACCAGAGTTTGGTGTTTCCCAATCTTTCGTCAGTCGTGTTAATGTCATTGTTCTATAAAAAATATTAAATTATATCATCCATGACACATTTACCCTTAATTTTTTTTGTAAAACCAAAAATCTCAAACTTGTGCTTGTGCAACATGTTTCCTCAAACTTTTTTTGCGACACAAAAAATCTCAAACTTATCCTCCTTATACCACATTTATCTTAATTTTATATGACATTAAAAACCTCGAACTTGTACCGTTATGACATATTTACCTTAGAATTTTTCTTCTTCTTCTTTTCTTTATTTTTTGACATCTAATTTGGCTAGTTTAAGGGTTTCGCAACCCTCGCCCAGTAGCCAGCGAGCTCTGGCGATCCTCGCCGACCTCAGCAGTGGGTTTTCAAATATAAAAAAAAAAAAGAAGAGGAATCTTAAGTAAATATGTCACAAAAACACAGGTTGAAAATTTCAGTTTGAAGTAAATATATCATAATAAAAACATGTGCTTCCTATTTTTCTTAATCTTATTTGGTCGCATCACGATTATTTGGCAATATTTTTTTTCCACCTACATTTCTCTATTTAATGAATTATATAGGCATTCATGTCTAGATAGAGAAATATTAATGGCCCCGTACTTCAACATCCCCATGGCAAAAATCTGTAAGCAGTTAAAAAGAATTCAAGATAGTTTTTAAAAGTTAAAATAAAGTTTCGCTAAAATATAACTTGAACACTAATGAAAACTCTACTCTGAACTTCATGTTGCTGTAAAAATACGCTTGAGAATATTAATCTACTTCTATCGAATAAGAAAATCAATCGACGACCTCTTCGACATCACATTTTAATGAAGAAAGTTCCTTAAAATACCCACGCATTCATTTAAGAAGATGGCAAGTAATCAGTGAAATCCCTTGCCTTCTATATTTGGATCCAAATTAATTATCAAATATTCCCATAATTTGTCATTCTTCCTTTCACAACCGTGGCGATTATTTTTAGAAAACGGATCAAAATCTTTACATGCTGTCTTAGTCTATAACATTTCTGATTTTTTACAACATATCTCTTCAAACGTAAATATGAAGATGTAAACTTAACAATAATTGAAAATGTAAACTTAACATGTTCGTTGGGCTTATCGGTCTTGTTTCACATAATTCTAGGAAGTCGGGCCTTACCTGTCGTTCTCCTCGATCGTAAAAATAAAATAAAATAAAATGAACTTAAAAAAAGTCAATGTTTTCTTCCATGATAGGTTGGTTACAAACATGAAAATTCGAACACGCATTTTATTTTTTTATTGAATCAACATATTTACTCATGTCTAAAGGGAACCTCCCTGACAACTTTAATTAGTCATGACATATTTTTTTGGTAAAAAATTACTCATAATCTTTTCAAAGACTCATAACAAATGTACAGATTTAGGAGTAAACGATGGTTGGCAAAAATATCGAACCACTTTAATATTTCCTCATGAATCAAGTTTTTTTTTTTCGCTTCAAGGGATGATTTGAGAGGCTTTCTATTAACAAATCTGTGAAAATTCCAAAAACAGTGCGTCAAAAGTTAGGAGCTGTTTTAAACAAATGCTCACTAATTAGATGTAAGGCTCTAAGTTAGCCCAAGTCTAATATGTCGGTAAGAAGAACATTATAAAAACAGCAATTCGATATAAATCAATAACATTATAAAAATTGCATTTTAGAGCCCAATTTTTGTACATCGTCTCGAAGATTAAACTTCAATTCTTGTTGTCCCGTTCAAATAACCTAATCGTAGTGTTCCTTTCTATATTTTCAAAGATGATCTCATTGGGCCCTGCACAAGGAGCAGGTTAGGGACTGGCAACTCATCGATGCTTGTCTATGTACACTTGAGAAAAGGACGAAGTTAGTAATGGACAATCAATGTTTGTCCATCAGCAGTGGTTGCAAAGATGGAGACTAGACATTGTCGATGGTGACGGGTCGAGCAAAAGAATAATAATTTTAGAAAATCCTCCAAGAAGCGGGTTCAAAAAATTACATTTAATAATTACTAAATATTTTCTCCAATTGATCACCCTCGAATTTAAACGGCATTCGTTATTATAAGCCATCTGTTCTGATAAATCTGGCGTTAGGCCCCTCGGTGAAGGAGCTCTAGAGTTCTGAAAAGAAATCGTGATACCGTCCCACCATTGATATCGTGGCAGTGTGCGAAAACGACTTTGGGTCACCGCCAATACAATACAGTGGGCATCTGCCGCATCTGACAACAAGGACGATGTCGTACTGACACGAGTTCATTGATTGACTGACCAAGAGGCGGGTTTAGGATTAGTATTCAATCGGTGTTTGCTTATGGACAAAATATTGGGTGGTCCAAAATCATCAAAGAGTCAGTTTTTGAGTGGTCCTGGACCACACTTCTGGTGGAGGAAAGGGTGCGTCAGGACTGGTACTACGTTAGCAGTGGGCAAAGGACGAAAGGACGATTCCCGGTGGGAAAGCGTGAAAGTTTAAACACCAACTCAGCCATGTCTGTTCATTAGTAGGGGAGGAACGGACATGGGCCATGGTGGCTGGTCCGGCAAAGGTACAACAAATCAAGGGGTTCGTCCATTTCTGTACCCAAGAATCGACTGGGGTTTAGAAACGCATGATTGAATTTTTAAAACAAAAGTCCAATTAATAACTAAAATTTTTATTTTAAAATTTACAAGATATTCATTTCTATAAACTTTAAATTTTTATTATTTAATTAATGGGCTTTATCACTCTTTAGGTACCTTTTTCCACATTTTGCTTTCCCTCCAAAAGAAAAAGAAAGAAATTGAAGACGATAATAATTATGTCTTGTAGATCCTAAGAAAAAACACAAAACTACAGTTTTGAAATCTTAAAAAAAATCAATTTGTGATTACTGCAACGTTTTCGGAAAATAAATTTTATAAGAGAAATGACGCCAAACAGACCTAGGTAGTTTAAAGATTACTAAAATCAGAAGGAGGGACCGCAAAGCAATGTCACTTGTGGCTCACGATCATTTCCCATCATATTTATTTGTCAAGTACATGAGTAGAGTAGCAATATTGAAGAAAGCAAACTAGTTTGAAATGTCGATAAAGAGTGAAAGAAGTTTAACTTCCTAAAGAGTGGTGATCTAACAATTATAATTGAAATTAGGTCTCGTGTAACAATGTCTCGTGTAACAATTACAATTGACGTTCTAATCTAATAATTTGCTCAATTGGTGTGTTACTACTACATAGCGCAAGGAGCGGGCGTTAGGACCAGTACTTAAGCAGCGTGTGTCCATTAAAGGTAGAGGAAAGGATGAAGAGATGGGTCGGGAATAGTACATTGTCGGTAGAAAAAGCATAGAACGATCATTTTGCGGTGGCGAAGGGATGAAAGGACAAAAAGCTCATCGATGTATGTCCATCAATAATAGAGGACAGGATGAAGACATTGACATTGGCCATGGCATGACAGGTCCAGTAAAGAGTCGATAATGCGGAGGACCAGCCATTGTTGTACTGGAAAAAATGATCGTTGTTGAATTAAGGCCTTGACTAAGCTCCATAGTTGGCATCCATCTATTCTTTTCTTTCTCATGATCCGGATCTTTGGTATAATTCTTGACTGTTTCATCTCTGGTATAAATTCTCAGCCATTGATAATCAAATATTCCAGAAAAAAAAATAATAAGTGACGTTTCTATGGCATCTGAAGCCAAAAGGGCCAGGTTTCATCTTCGGGTGTTAGTTTGTAATTTAGAAAAATTACAAAAAAGATCAATATTTAAATTTTTTTTGTTCTATATTAGACCGCTGGTCACGAGCATCGTTAGGCCCCCCGGCAAGCCCTCAGCTTGTCACGAGAGGCCATAAACTCGCCAGTTCAATGGGAGCTTGGAGCTCGCGTCTAAAAATTACGAGCCCACTACCACAGGCGAGGTTGAAGAACGTTGCTAGAAGTCGAGATTGCAATATTTAAAGGTGAAAAAAATAACTATCTTATTTTTAATAAAACCAATGTTAAAAAATTTGAAAAAAAAATTAAAAAATTTTATTTATTATGAAATAAATGAAATGACAAGAAAGAAAAGTCCACGCGAATGTCTTTTTTATCATTGTCCAATTAAAACGACATTCGTTATAATAAACCATATGTACTGATAAATCTGGCGTTAGACCCCTTGGGTAAAAGAGCCCTAGACTTCTGAAAAGAAATCGTGATACAGTCCCACCATTGATATCGCGGCAGAGTGTGAAAATGACTTTGGGTCACCGCCCATAACACAGTGGGCATCCAACCCCATGGACAATGTCGTACTGACTTCAGTCATTGATTGACTGCACAAGGAGCGGGTTCAGGATGAGCATTCAATGCGTTTGCTCATTGATGGTCGAGGAAGGACGAGGTACGTAAGGACGAAAGGACCATTCATGGTGGGAAAGCATTGAAGGGCTGGACACCTCATCAATGTCTGTCCATTAGTGATTAGTGGGGGAGGAAAGGACGGAGACATGGACATCCACGGGCGATGGGCGATGGTCTCTGGCCCGGCGAAGGTACAACAAATTCAGGGGTTCGTCCATTTCTGTACCTAAGGATCGACTGGTGTTTAGTCGAGGCTTGAAACCAAGGCATCGGTTATCATGATTCATCCTTTATCTCGCAACTTTTGAATTATCGACCATATGATCTTTTTGTGTTAACGCTGTCATTTTCTTGAGAAATGATGAGGAACTGCAAAAGAAAGGTACTTGCTTTAGAAAATGATAACATTACATGGTATCCTCCTCAAGAGGTAATTATTATGCAAAAGATCATTTTCAACTTAATTAGAAAGAGAACATCCTTTGTAACTTTGAACGAGTAACAACATTATATTTGTTAAAAATCGACCATAAGCTTTTCAAATGGTTACGACAACTATACGAATTTAGGAGTATTTCGACGTTCCGATCTAGCGGGTCACGGCTAAGCTCGAGAAAACGAGGGAGGAAGTTGCGCAGGCGTAGGCATTGCTGGCGAAGAAGACAGAAAGTTTGGGGACTGTAAATAGCAGTGGAGATGGCGGAGGAGGAGAAACTTGGGCATGAGATGCAAGTGATGTGATTTTTGGAATACTTTGTAAGCTCATTTGAGCTCATCATCTTGTTGAGCTATGTTATGCTAGGTTGGACTAAGACGGATAGTTAGAGAATTTCCATGTGGTTGTAGGAATGCCTTAGTGGGATGCGTTTTTATCATCAAGCAAGCAATTCACACGTGAGGGATGCTGAGGTCTACACTAGGCCTCTAACAATATAATTTAAGGGCATATTTAGGTATATTTTTTTTCCCTTTATCTTATGTCCATTCTGATCACGTTCCTCAGAATGAGATTGTTATGATCTAGGATTATGCAATAATGATCCTTAAAAGATTTTGCACGATGTTCTCATCATTTTTTGTTGACTTCTATTGTTAACGGGTTTTATCACTCTTTAGACACCTTTTTCTACATTTTCCTTTCTCTCAATTTTTTTTTTGAAGATGACAGTAATTACGTTTTATAGATTTTGAAAAAAAAATACATAACTCTACTTGCAGTTTTGAAATCTTAAAAAAAATCAAATTGTGATAACTATAACGTTCAGATAATAAACGTTAAAAGTGAAAGGAAGCCAAACAGATCCAACCAGTTTGTTAACGAAGAACCATGGAGCAATATCATTTGGGGCTCACAATCATTTCCCATTATACTTATGAGTAGAGTAGCAGTATTGAAGAAAGCAAACTATTTGAAATGTCGATAAAGAAAGGAAAAAGTTTAACTTCCTTCGGAGTGCTGATCTAACTATTAAAATTGAAGTTAAGTCTCATGTAACAATTACAATCTAATCTAATAATATGCTCCATTAGAATGTCACTTCCATATTTCGAATTATGATTTTGCCGATCCGCGCAAAGAACGGGCGGAAGGACTAGTACTTAAATAGCGAATGTCAATTAAAGGTCGAGAAAAGGATGAAAGGAGGGATGGGTCAAGAAAAGTACATTGTCGGTGGAAAAGGCTTGAAATGATCATTACAGTTACAAAGGAAGAAAGGACGGAAAGCTCATCAATGCATGTCCATCAATAATAGAGGAAAGGACGGAGACATGGACATCGGCCATGGCGACTGGTCCAATAAAGAGGCAATAATGCAGAGAATCATCCATTGCTATGCTCGAGAAATTGGCTAGGGTTCAATGAAGGCATCTGCTAAGCTCCATGATCCGAACCCATCTCCTCTTTCTTCCTCATTATCTGGATCTTTGGTATAGTTCTTTATTGTTGGATCTCTGGTGTGAAATTTTAGCCATTGATAATCAAATATTCCAGAAAAAAAAAAAAGATGATTCAAGAGAACCCACCTTTTCATATATTGCAAAATGGGCAGTTATTAGAGACAATCGCTGCATCCATCATCCAAGTTTCGAAGAAGAGTCCTCATGTGGAGCTCGGAAGAGTAAATATATACATTTGCCAGAGCTGATGCCCTGACACCCATGCTTGAACCCTCGATGCCCACGTCGGAGTGATCAAAGGTTGTGTGCAAGTCCTTAGCAATTGGACTTTGGTCACTAGTAAATAAAATGTTCGTTCATAAATAATACTATTAAAAAAACTCCATTTTTTATTTCTTAATTTTTATTTTATTTTTTCGCTTTTTGCACTTGCCTCGAGCGAGCTCAACTTCATCGCCCTTGTAGTTCGACGATGTGGCAAGCTTGATTTTGTTTTGCAAATCCCTAACCGAATTGAGCTTGGGTTCAATTTTATCTGCAGATCCCTTCATCCTGGTGAGGTTGGCTTGCCGGAATATGGCAAGACTTGAGCTCGTTGGCCTTAAGCAATCTTGTTGCTCACCTGTGGTTGATGACTAAATGAAGAAGATATATAAAAAAAAAATTAGTCATTCAATTTTTCATTATATTTTCTAGAAAAATCAAAGCATATTTTTTTATCTCAAATGGTGAAATTTATTTTAAATTTTTTCTTTGTATCAGTCAAACATTAAAAAGAAAAAAAGCTTGGTTGATGAATATTTTTTATTTTTCCAAAATCCAAACTAAGCCCAACTATATCGTTATCGTCTTGATGGAGTCCGCCGACGGATAGCGACCCCTTTTTTTTTGAAATTTTATTTGGGCCACGTGATGACGTGGAGCAATCCGCTACCGCTCAACTTCCTAAGCCGATCTCCATCGTCAACCCACAGCCTCAGTTCTTCGTCGGTGTTTGAGTCAATCTTAAGGGTTCTAAATCGTTGGATTCTACTGAATCTTAGCCGTTGATCCCTCATCCTTTCAGGCCCCAGCCATTCTCCCTCCTCCTCCCCTTCTTCGGTGTATTCATCTCATCTTTCTTATTCCCTGCCTCTTTGTTTTATTGCCCTTTATCAGGCTTTTTACCACAAAAAAGAAAAAGGCTCGGGAATAAAAAGGCTCGACCCAGATCTTTGTTCATCAACATGGATTGTTGTAGCCTCCGTATAAAGGCTTCCGGTTCATCCAAAGAATTATTAAAATTCATCATGACCGTCCCAACATTATCATATGCTGTAGAAGACGAGTGTAAAAGAGGACTTCACGTTGCCCCTATTAAAACTGGCATCGGACGGCAAGCGCCATGACGTCCGACATATTTATGTGTCAGTCAAAACTTACCATTACCAAACTTTCACTTTGAAAAAATGAAAAAAAAATTACAATTTATCACTTTTTTTCTAACTAAAAATTTTGAAGTTATGCTCGTGTGATATAACATTAAAAGTCATGACTTTTTTATCTTTATGATACACTTATCATAAAATTTAATTCTTCTCTTGTTATGCACCTACTTTGGCCGTTAAGCTTCAGCCCACATCATCAAAATTGTTATTTCCAAAATAGCTGCCATGCATAGTCAAAAAAGCCCAATGATGGAATCTTCGTACAAAAATGGGATCCACGCGTATTCTTTTGTCGGATAGAGCTTTGTCATTGGGGAAAAAAAATAAAAGGTTATGCAGAGGATGCAATAATTTGTGTAGACATTTGATGGTGGGGGTGTCGTATCTCCCTCTTGATTGGACCTTTAACAAAGATGGCATGGTGCAATATTTGTAAATGGCTTAGCATTAGCAGCATCGGGCGCAAGATATTTTTGCAATCGTGGGGAAGCAAACCAATAGATTAATGATAAGCCGAGCTCTTTATTGTCGGGAAAAAAAAGGGGCTCGTCAGCTATTTTCATTTTTGTAGTTGAAAACGCTTATGTTTTATTCTATGCCTCTTTTGTGGTGAGTTTGTTTTGGTGTACTTGTGTCTTAGTCTTGTTTTGGTCTCGAAAGAATCACGTCGTGCAAAAGAGTTAGGTAATTTGGGCTCATGAAAACTGGATCCATGCATTTAAGAAATCATTTTTTAATGCGGTTTGTGAATTTTAACCCAACGTATAATATCATTCCCAAATTTTCATTTTATTTAGTGTAACATTTGAATTTCTAATATGCATTTAATCTAATCCCTAAATTATATAGAAGTACTTTATATTGTCTATGAATTTAAATTAATAGGAGGACAATATTAGATACATGAGATAACTTGAGCATGTGCCAAAATTTCAAATAATATATTGCATAAATTAAAATTAAAAAATAACGTTAAAGTTTAGAAATCATATAAAATAAATTAAAAATATAAAAATTCTATTTTATATTGAAACAAAATTCAAAAGAAAAACTATTTATATCATTATATAGACATAAATAGTGGGGTTGCCCATCTATCTCCCTTTTCTATCTACCTATTCATAAAGATGCTTTTTGAAAAGGCTAAAGAGACGAAAGAACGCAAGTCCTCGCAGACAATCAATGTTTGTCCATTAGCAATGATGAAGAAGGGTGGAAACTAGGGAAATGGATCACCTGCTCTGGTTACTTTCTAGAGCAGGTGATCTTTCTTTTGCAACCGTCCGATTGATGATGATCGGACGGCTGCATTTCTTTTAAAAAAAGAAAAAAACAAAAGGGTGGGCCTCCTATTAAAATGAGGCCCACCCTCCCCCTCACGTCTGCCCACAGAGCTGGCCTGCTCTGCGGGCAAACGATCCAGATCCGGAAACTAGACGTGAAGGAAAATTGATGCAGAAAATCATCCAATTCTGTGCTAAATAAATTGACCGGTGCTTGTTTAAGGTCTAAACAAAGATTAAGTCACCGGCTGTATTATTCGCGGGAGAAATATTTAAATATCCTTTAGAAATATTTAAGATACTTGTTTTGAAAAATGAAACGACTAAAGTCGATGTGGACAAAATCAGCAAGGTGCTTAAAATGAAATGATTACATATGGCCGCATTTAGGAACAAAATGTCAGGGTTTGATTTGATTCATCCTCTCTTAATGGGTTATGAAATGTCTTAAATATCTCCAACAATTTGTACCAATCTCCCCTATCTTCCTTGTGATTTTGTGTCTTTGTTAAGGCTTTATATAATTTGTACCAATCTCCCCAGATCTTTAGTATTGAATCTCAGCTATTGATAATTAAACATTCTAGAAAAGATTATCATCTTAAGAAACAAAATCCAGCTGAACTACAAAACGAAAATGTGAGGCTTACTTGTGAAGACTTATCACGTATTTTTCTTCATATCCTTCATATTAAAAACAATAGACTTTATCGTAACTCATTTATTATAATAAATCTAGAATTAGGCCCTTCGTAAAAAAGTTTGATGTTCTGAAAAGAAGTCATAATACTGCTCCGCCATCAATATCTCACTGTAGAGCAAGTGTGAAAACGACTTCAAGTCATTGCTAATACGACAAGCAATTGATACCAAGGACAAGGACCACGTTGGAATGCATACCAGTCTGTCCATCTCGAGTGACCATTACCAAACTTGGGAAAATTTCAACGAGAGATTATTCTATCAAATCAATTTCCTATTTTGAAATCGTGAATCGAAGTAGTCCACCCTATACTAGTCTAGAATCGCATCAACCGGTTCACTAGTTCTAGGATTAATTTGGGAGTTGGCTTACTTCTTTTTTATATATATTAAATTGCTCTATTGTGCCATGACTTTTGCACAAAATTCCCAACTGGAACACCATAATGGCTTGCTTATGTGGAAATGTTCAACCTTATTATTTGTGCAAAAGTTTTCCATTAAATGTTTTATAGGATTTGGTTTTGAACCAATTCAAAGCCGGTTCTACTACTTCTACTCAAGAAACAGATTGCAAACAAGTTCGAAAACCACTCTAGAACCTATTGGTTCAACGCCTAGAACCAAGCAGTTACCAAGGATTCAAATCGCTCTTCATATGAGTCAACTTGAAATCGATTGGTTAAGGTCAGTTTAATTCAATTATATAGTTGATTCAGCTCGATTGTTTATCCCTATTCTTTATTATTAAGATATCATAAATATGTCATTTGCTCTATTTAAGAAGATTGCAATGGAGTTTCCATCCACATTGATTTTAGGGAAATCAATCACTAAAAAAGGAAAACTTTTGTATTGGAGACTATCTTTTTCTTAAAAATTATGCAAAATGCATAATACACTTATTTTTTACTATAAAAGATCATTTTAATATAACATCTTTTGTTCTTTTCAATTATTGAATGTCAACAATATGGTATCCTATATTTACCCAAATTAAAACAATACCTCCCCACCAAGTTAGGGTGAACTTAGATTTCATTGAAGTCTTGAGTTCGACTCCTCAGAGAAGCACCTTTGATTTAAGTGAGATGCTATGGCGATAGGTTGCTGTGCTAGACTTCTCTGAGAAATAGTCGAGGACCGCGCATGCTGACTTGAACATATTGGTTACAAACATATACATACATATATATATATATATATATATCTGTGTGTGTGCTTGCTCCTTTTCTTATTAGTGATAAAATTATCTTCGTTAAAAATTGATGGGAGTAATTTTGCATTCTGATCTAGCAACCATGGCTGAGTTTGAGAAAAGCAGCGAGGAAGTCACGCCGGCCCCCGACCTTCCTGTTGAGCAAGCCGGCGATGAAGTCGTCATGTTTATGATAGAGGAGATGAGCAAATCTATATCATTTTGATAGTTAATTTCAAGCTTTTTTTCATGTAGCTCAATTATGATGTTACTCCTTTGTCAAGGAGACTTCATTGACCCGCACAAAGAGCGGGATTAGCACCTGTACCTAGTCAATGTTCGTCCATCATCGAAAAAGGAAAATTTGTACCTTTGTATTAGAGACTATCTTTTCTTAAAAGATTATGCAAAATGCATAATACACTTATTTTTTTACAATAAAAGATTATTCTAATTTAACATATTTTTTTTGCAATTATTGAATATCAACAATATGGCAATCAATATTTACCAAAAAAAAAAACAATATGGCAATCAATATTTACCAAAAAAAAACGATATGGCAATCAAAACTTACCAAAAAAAAAACAATACGACAATTAGATTTTCTTTTGGTTTAAAAAAAACAATATGGAAATTATAATCCAACCGTTGATAGCTGTGTTAGTTAAAAATCTCTCTCTTATCGTCAATGTCAAGAATTCGAAATTTGTAATTGTTAGCGTCTTAAGTAGAGGGTTGTGCTAATCTTCCCGGAGGTATAGGAGCTCTTTGGTGGGGACTCGTGATTGAGTTCTCAGTTGTAAAAAAATAATATGGCAATTACATGTTAAAATTATAATATTTTAAAAATAATTAAGAATGCAAAACATATCTATTATTTACAATATTAATTATGCTTACTTAACCCAAAAAATCGGTATGTTGATTGGTATGTTGCATACTTCCATCTTAAAAACAAGAAGTTACTAGGTTGAATCCAACAATCGAGTATAAATTGTTTTGGGTTAGAGCCAACTTTGCTAGCCAAAAGTCTAAGCTTAACCATTTTATGGGATTTGTAGGATAATTTGTGAAATACTGGGTAGATAGGTCTCCATGCTTGTATATCTTTAGATTATAAAAAAAATGCTTAATTTATTTGGTAATTCCCCATAAACTAAGTAGTTACTATACAAAAGGTCTTTATCAACTTAATTACTAAGAGGAAGTACCTCAAGACTTTAATTAGTCATAACATTCTTTAATTAGAAATTTATAATAACTTTTTTTTTGTTAAAAGGACCGCTTGCGGTGGCAACGGATGAAAGGATGGATACCTCATCAATGTCGGTTCATCAGTGAAGGAGGACAGGATGGGGACGTGGACATTGATGATGGTGACTGGCCCAATAAAGAAACAATAATGCAGGGAATCATCCATTTCTATACTTAAGGAATTGACTGGGATTTAGTTAAGTCATAAACTAACGTTAGGTTAGTATCTCTATCTTACAATGATTGAATTATCAATAATGAGAGGATTTGATGTTAACATTGTCATTTTCTTGAGAGATGATACATAATATAAAATAAAATGCACTTACTCTTTAAAAAAAATATGTTTACTGAACTTCAAAGTTAGCGATTAACTGGATTATTGGGGATTTTCAGCTTAGAAATTGGAGGTTTTCGATTTGAACTTTACAAAATGTGTCAACAACTTTGGGTTAGAGGTAGGCCAGTTTATGGGTTTGCTGGATATTTCACACTCTTCTAGCTAGACAAATCTCCATGCTCATGCCTCTATATTAGGAAAATAATGTCTTACAAGAATGATAATTTCACATGGTCATTTATTTACATGCACTTATTCTTCATAAAACTAGGTAGTTATTATGCAAAAGATCCTTGTCAACTTACGTAGAAAGAGGACATCCCTCAAAGGCTCAATTAGTGATAACATTATCTTCATTAAAAATTCATGGGAGTAATATGGCATTTTGATCTAGCAATCACGGCTGAGTTTGAGAAAAGGAGCGAGGAATGCGGGCCCTGACCTTCCTGTTGAACCAGTTGGCGAAGAAGACGCCGTGTTTTGGGACTGTAATTAGTAGAGGAAATTAGTACCTCTTCATCATTCTCAAAGTTAAATGTCAAATTTTTTTTCATGTAGCTCAATTATGATGTTACTTCTTTTTTCAACGAGACTTTATTGACCCGCACAAAAAGTGGGACTAGCACCTTTACCTAGTAAATGTTCATCCATTAATGGTGGAGGAAAGGATGGACAAGGAATAGTACACTGCGATGGAAAAGGATGCACACCTATACCTAGTCAGTTATGATGTAGCTCAATTATCATGTTACTACTTTTTCAAGGAGACTTCATTGACCCGCACAAAGAGCAGGATTAGCACCGGAACCTGTACCTAGTCAATGTTCGTCTATCAACGGTGGAGGAAAGGATGGAAGGATGGACAAGGAATGGTACACTGCGGTGGAAAAGGATGAAAGGACCATTTACAATGGAAAAGGTCGAAAGGACGGATAACTCATTAGTATCCGTCCATTCCCGGTGGAGGGGATGGAGATATGGACATTGGTTATGTTGACTGGTTTAATGAAGGAACAAATATGCGGAAAGCCATCCTTTCCTATAGCCAAGAAATTGACTAGTCTTAGTTGAGGCCCAAACTAAGGTTAGGTTATATCTTCCAATTATTGAATGCTCATTATGAACAGAGATTTTTCTCTCCTCATTGAAAGTAATAATTGGAGGGGTTTTGGCTTGCAAGTCTGAAAATTGCAAAGATAATACATGAAAAATCAAGGCTTATTCTCAACTAATGGTCAACATTAATTAGATAGAAGGGTCTTAAATTAACTCAAGTCTAATATGTCAGCAAGTAGAAGATTATCATAAATTAATATACATATGCATGTAAGTATGTATCACACGACCATTTTCTTTTTATTGAGTGTTTTGTAAAATTTTAATTTCGAATTTCATGTTATTCTAAAATGTGAAGTCAATAGAGAGAGATATTTTCAATGGATTATGGCATTAGAAGAAGAAAACCAAACAATGTCTAGTTAATGACGTGACAGAAATCTCTGCATAACAAATAGGAGCGCTCACCGGCTAAGCAGTTGAATTAAAGAGCAAGGGCCTGCAAAAAAGCACACAAATGAGCAAAAAGATCTTGATTTGATGGATGTATGTTCCCTATGCAACTTAGAGAATAAAGGTGCAGAGCCTTAATATTCAGATCTCTTATCCTAAATTATATGAAAATATTTATTATTATCTCTAAATTTAAACTAGCATGAGGACAATATTAGATACATGAACTAGAATATGTGCCAAAAATTTAAAGAATATATTGAATAAATCAAAAATTTATAAAAATATTATATATTGGGTTAGAATTCAAAGATTATATTAAATAAATTAAAAATATATTTTATATTGAATCAAAATTCAAAAGAAAAACTATTTATATCATTATATAGACGTCAGATAGTAGGGTGTCTCATCTATCTCCCTTTTCTATCTACCTTTAATAAAGATGCCTTTTGAAAAAGCTAAACAGACAAAAGAATGTAAGTCCTCGTAAACAATCATTCGTTTGTCCATTAGAAATGGTGAAAATGGACGGAAGCTAGACATCGTCGAGGGTCATTGTTTCAGCGAATGAAAATTGTGCAGAAAATATTTCTCAAGAAAGATCAAATGACTAAAGTTGATGTGGACAAAATAGGGAAGGTGCCTAGAACGAAATGATTACATATGGCCACATAAAGGAATAAAATGTTAGGGTTCGATTTAATTCATCTTCTCTTGATGGCTTATGAAATATCCTAATTATTTCCAACAGTCCATACTAATCTTCCATTTCTTCCTTGTGATTTGTGTCTTTTTTAAGGCTCTATATCATTGAATCTTTAGCATTCAATCTCAGCTATTGATAATCAAATATTCTAGAAAAAAGTTATAGTGCTTCTATCATCAAAATCTAAAGATTATCATCTTAGGAACCAAAATTTGGCTACTTACAAATCGAAAATGTGAGGCTTAGTTATGAAGACTCGTTACATATTCTCTTCATCTCCTTTGGAATAAAATACAATAGAGATTATCGTAGCTCATTTATTATAATAAATGTAGACTTAGCCCTCAGTAAAAAGGCTTGCTATTTTGAAAAGAAGTCATAATATTGCTCAACCATTAATATCTCACAATAGAGCAAGTGTAAAAGCGACTTTAAGTCATCGCTAATACAATGAGAATTTGACACCAAGGACAAGGAGAAGGACCACGTTGGAGTGCATTTTAGTCTGTCAATCTTCACTTACCATTACCAAACTCCGAAAAAATGAAACGAGATATTGAAGTTGCCGCAATCAACTTTTAATCTTGCAAAAAGGGCAGCTATTAAAGACAATCACTGTATATATTTCTCTTTTATTTCTATCCACTTCTTCTTATTAGAGGTGATGTTACGTGATAGATATGTTTCAAATCAAGAACTTGAAAATTACTCTATTTAAATCAGTTTCTTATTTTTTAAATCATAAATTGAAGTAGTCAACCTTATAATAACCTAGAATCGCATCAGCTTGTTTTCTAGTTCTAGGATTAACTTGAAAGTTGGCTTATAACTTTTTTTTTATTAAATCATTCTATCGTTTCATGATTTTTGCAAAGTTCTCAATTGGAACACCATAATGTCCTGCTTATGTGGGAATGTTGAAACTTATTATTTTTGCAAAAGTTTTCCATTAAAAGACTAGGGTTTGGTTTTGAATGATTCAAAATTGATTTTACCCAATAACTGATCTTGAAACTGCTTTTACCTAAGAACTAGCCTGAAAACCAATTTGAACCCATTTTAGATGAGAACTAGGATCGAAAAAGATAGAACTTATCGGTTCAAGGCCTAGAATCAAGAAGCAATCTAGTCAAGGCCGGTCCCTAGACTTTACTAGGGAAATGAATCGGTCCTCACGTGAGTTGAACCGGCTTGTTGCTTACCTTTACTATTTATCATTAAGAATTGTATATATTTGATTGGTTCTGTTTAAGAAGATTGCAGTGGGGTTTCCATTTACATCAATTTTATGCAAATCAAATTAATCAATCACCTAAAAACGCAAAACTGTATAATCTTTAACTGGTGACTATCTTTTCAAAATGTTTAATACACTTATCTTTCACTATTAAAGATTATACTTATTTCACATTTCTATTTTTGCAATTATAGAATATTAACAATATTATAAATTTACTTTACGAAAAAAATTTATAAATAAACCCAACCATGGCTTATTGTGTCGGTGCAGAACCTCTCCCTTATTGCCGAGGTGAAGAATTCGAAACCCGCAATTCTAGCATCTTAAGTGGGTGGCCATGGTGTTGGGGTAATGTACTAGCCTTGAAGTATAGGGATATGACCATTCGGTGCCATTAGGGCACGGGAGGGCCCATAGTGGAGTCATCAGTCATAAAAAAAATAATATTAGAAGTATATGTTAACATCATCATTTAAATGAATACTATAGAATGCAAAATACACTTATTACTTACAATAAAAAAAGCATGTTACTTAATCCAATAAATTGGCATAGCTGATAGGAAGTTAGAAATTTCCATCTTAGTAACTAGAGATCACTGGTTTGACTCTGGAAAACCCCACATAAATTGTTTTGGGTCAGGGCCACATGCGCTAGTCAAAATTGTGAGCTTAACCGATTCATGGGATCACTGGATAGTTCATGAATTACTAGCTAAATAGGTTTGCACGATCGTATCCTTAGATATATTAAAAAAATGTATGGTTAGTTTATGCATAAATTAGGTAACTATTATGCAAAAAGTCCTTGTCAACTTAATTACAAAGAGGAAGTCCCTCACGACATTGGTTACTCATTATATTGTTTGGTTAGAAATTATGATAGCATTTTTACATTTGAATCTGAGAAATGTAGTTAAGAAAAAAAACTCTAGACAGCTGTAAGTTTTCTTTATGAACAGTTTTTTTTCCGTTTTTCTTTTCACTTAAAGGGGTGATCTGGGGGGCGTTTTGTCAACAAATCTATGAAAATTTGAAAGATAATACTTATGTTCAACTAAATATCAAAACATTAATTCAATATATGGATCTAAGTTAAACCAATTTTGTTTCGTCGATAAGCATAACCTGATGAAACATTGCCATTCGGTATACAAAACAATGGCATTAAACATCAATTTTTTGTTTGTGGTAGCTTAATCATAATGTCGCCACATGAGAAGCAAGTTCAGGACAAGTACCTAATCAATGTTTGTCCGTTGACGGTGGGGAAAAGGACGCGTAAGGACCCGTAGATTGGCAGCGGGAAAGGATGAAAGGGTGGATAACTCGTTAATGTCTGTCCATCAATGGTGGCGAAAAGCGTGGAGATGATTACATTGATAGACATGGCAAAATAGATTAAAGATCCATATTCTAATTCATATTTAATAATTTTAATTATAAATGAATTAATTTAAAATATTAAATGAGTTTAAAATATGTCACTTAATAATCAAATGGGTATTAAATAAAATTGGAGTGTTATTAACATATCATTAACAAGACTATTAAAATTCTTATATTCTAATTATTTAATTTAAATTTGATTATTTTCATTTTTCCTTTTTTTCTTTCCTTTTTTTTCCTCATTGTTCCTTTTTTTTAAGTTGGTCGCTGGCCAAGAGGCGATGGATGAGCTCATTAGACTCCAAAGACTCGAAGAGGAAAAATCAAATATTAATAACTAAAATTTCAAAAAAATAAGAAAATGTTCGTATATTTCCTAGACTTGGTCAAAACGGGTCGAACTATTTTTTATTTCACTTAAATCCGACTCGACACACTCATTTGATGTCCTTGGACGTTGGTGATGATGCCTGGTCCAGCAAAGGATAATTAATGCATAGAACTGACAATTTTCGTACTCGAAAAGTTGACTGGTGCTCAATTAAGGCCTCAGCGAAGCTCCATAGTCGGGACCCATCTCCTCATTTTTTCCTCGTGATCCGTTCTTTGCTAAAGCTCTAAATTGTTTGATCTCTGGTATTAAATCTCTAGCTGCTGATAATTACGTATTCCACCAAAAAGAAGTTGCGTTTCTATGGCATCTGAAACCAAGGACCAGGTTATACTTTCCATGACCGTTTCATTAACCAAACTTTGACTCTATAAAAAAAAAGATGATTCAAGAAAATCAACCTTGGCTCGCATGCACCCAACTTGCAAATGGGCAGTTATCAAATAAAATCATCACGTCCATCCATGTTACGAAGGACGGTCACTATCGCACTTGCCTCGGGTCGAATGTACCCAACTCAATGTCTTTAAGGACGATACGGGAAAAGTGAAGACTTATTCTCAACATTTGCTTAGATATAATGGTCCAAAACCAGCCCGATTCCAAAATGGCAACAAGTAGAACACATTATTTAAAATTCCTATTCAATATGTAAACCTGTAAGCAAGGAAGATCCGTTTTTAGGAGTCATTCATTTCCACGATACGATTATTGATAATGCTCCGTTTATTCCATAGAGTATATTTTCCTCAATTTTCATGAGTCAACGGAAAATATTTTCTTAGCCAAAGAAAAAGGTTTTCTTTTCAAAACTTAAATTCAAAAAAAATAATTTCCTTTCTGAAAATTGAAAAAAAATTCTATAAAATGGTTAGATTTCAATGCTTGGAATCAAAACTTTGTATTTGAGCATGGAAATATCAACATTTGTTGGCCTTTTGCACCAGCCTCTTGCAAACTCAACCTTGTTGGCCTTTCTTGAGTCTTTATAAGTTGTAGTTCAAAACTGTAGCTTGACAAGGTGGAAAGCACATATTTTGTTTTGTCGATCCCAAACCTGATTTAAACTTGGGCGTGATTGAATAAGCAAATTCTGTCATCCAAGCGAGGTCGGTTTACTAGAATATGGCAAGGCTTGAGCTTATCCTCTTTGGGTGACCTTGTCACTTACCCATGACCGGTGACTCGCTGAGAAGATAAAAGGAAGAAAAAATTAAAATTTTGAACATTTTATAATATTCCCTAAAAAAATCAAATCACATTTTTCAAATCAACTCATGATTTATTTTCACGTAACAGTCGAACATTAAAAAAATGATTTTTAGAAGAATAATTTATTTTTTCAGAAGGCAAAAGAAGCCCTATTATATGGTTCTCGTCTTGGTGGAGTCCACCGACGAATGACGAACCTTTTTTTTTTGAAATTTTATTTGGGCCAAGCGATGACGTGGAGGGGTCTGCTACCATTCAACTTCCTAAAGCCGATCTCCATCGTCAACCATAGCCTCAGTTCTTCCTCGGAGTCTGAGTCGATCGCAAGGGTTCTAATAATCGTCGGATTCTACTAAATCCTTTCATGGCCACAACCATTCTTCCTCCGCCTCTGTCTTCTTCAGCATCCATCTCGTCATTCTCACTCTCTCTGCCTATTTGTTTTCTCGCTCTTTATGAGGCTTTTACCACCAAAAAGAAAAAGTCAAAGGCTGGGGAATTAAAAGACTCATCGTACATTTTCCGTAAAAGGCTTTCCAGTTCATCAAAAAATTTAAAAAATTCATCGTACCATCCCACCATTTTTTCGCACTGCAGAAAACGAGTGCCAAAAAGGACTGTGGACTGACGGCCCACCTATCAGTGGGTCTCACTCCTTCCTTCTTAAATGAATTTTTATGTTTCACGAAAAATATAATAATATTTTTAAAAATTATTTAGTAATATTTTTTAACGTTCGTTTGAAACAATGATAAATATTTTTCACTTCTAAAAAAGTAAAAAATATTTTTATCGCTTTTAAAGATAATTTTTCTATCGATGAAAAATATTTTTATTATCTTATTTTTCATAAAATGAATATCAAAAAATTTATAAATTTTATTTTTAAAAATTATTTTTCGTGAAACGGACGGATACTTAAATCATGAATATTTTAAAATAATACTTTTAATTTTTTTATATAAAATTCCAATAACCGAAAGAGTAAAGTAAGGGGATCCGGATCCCCTTCCTTCATCCTTCTTTTGCGCTTAAATTTCTTCGCATTCGCCGTGTTCCTCTCTTGCTCTATTTCGCCCTTCCTTCGTCTCGGCACAGCCATTCTTCCTCCACCTTTTTCTTCACTATCTGCATTCATTGCTACTATTCGACGCTCCCCTTTCCTTCATCCGTCTTTTGCGCTCAAATCTCTTAGCCATCTCTTGCTCTGTTTGGCTCCTTCTTCTTCTCGGCACACCCATTCTTCCTCCTCCTCCTCCTTTTTCTCCACTATCTGCATTCATTGCTGCTATTTGACGCCACCCTTTCCTTCATCCTTCTTTTGCGCTCAAATTTCTTCGCGGTGTTCCTCTTTCGCTCTGTTTCGCTCTTCCTTCGTCTCGGCACACCTATTCTTCCTCCTCTTTTTTCTTCACTATCTGCTCCTCTCTTACGTCTCTCTCTCTCTCTCTCTCTCTCTCGCTCTTTCAGCGGAATCGTTTGTTTACTACTTTTCGACAGCGGATAAAATCGTCTGTTTCTATATCCATTCATTGCTGTTATTCGACGCTCCCCTTCCTTCAGTCTTTTTGTGCGCTCTTCGCTCTGTTTCTCTCTTTCTTCGTCCCGGCTCAACCATTCCTCCTCCCTTCTTCTTCGGTATCTGCTCCTCCTTTTCATCTCTCTCTCTCTCTCTCTCTCTCTCTCTCTCTCTCTCTCAAAAGAATATATATTAAAGAAAAATGTCGGCCGATTCTGTCGTTGCTATCGCATGGGATGTCCTGAAGAGATATGTAGTTGTTCCCATCGAGAGTGGATTCAGGTACGTGATGTGCTCCAGGAGCTTCGCCGACGATCTCCGGGAGGAAGTCGGGAATCTGAATAAAAAGGCTGAGAGGGTCCTCCAGAACGAGGAAGCGGCCAGAAACAATCGCCGGAATTTGCGCCCAGAGTTCACCAAGTGGAAGGAAAGTGCCCAGAATGCTGAGGAGGCGGCGCGAGAACTGTGGGAGGCCTTCGATGGGGCGAGCAAGACTTGCTGCTACGAGACTCTTCCCGACCCCATTTGTCGCTATCAGTTCAGCAGGAAGGCCGAGCGCAAGATCGAGGTCATTAAGCAACTCGCTCAAGAATGCAGCGAATTCAAGGAACTGGACGACATCTCCTTCATTGACCTTGCTCCGGGATATATCGTTGCTCTGGCTCCGGCCAGGGCAGAAGGCAAAGATGTCGACCAGTCGGCCTCTACGTCGTTTAAGCTTAGGGACGCTGGCGTCTTTGAATCCAGAGCTTCGATGATACAGAAAATAATGGAGGCTCTTGCCAATGACAGCAATAGGGCAGTCGGTGTTTACGGGATGGGCGGGGTCGGCAAGTCCACCCTTTTGGATGAAGTCCAGCAGATGCTAAGCGGAGGGAAGCCGTTTCATTGGGTCGCTAAGGCCAACGTGTTGGAAAATCCAAACATCAAGGAGATTCAAGATGAGATTGCGCACTGGTTGGGCCTCAGTGACATAAAGAAGGAACAGAATGTCAATTTGCGAGCGAAGCTTCTGCGTGAAAGGTTGGAATATGAGGAGAGGGAGAAAAAGAAGGTGCTCATAATACTGGACAACCTGTGGAAGGGGCTGGAATTGAAATCAGTCGGCATTCCTTGTGGACCTGACAACAAAGTCAAGGGATGCCAGCTGTTATTGACTTCCAGAGATCGTGATGTTTTGCGTGTGGAAATGGGCTGCGACGAGGCCTTCCAACTTAATGGGCTGGAGAAGGCAGAGGCAAAAACCTTGTTTGAGAGGATAGGGGGAGACAGAGTTCATGAGGACGAATTCAAAGCCTTGGTGGATAAAGCACTCGACAAATGTGCAGGTGTGCCTTTTCTAATTGTTAATTTGGCGAAACGTTTTAAAGTTGCTGATTTACCCCAATGGAAGGACACAGTGAAAAAAATCGAGAAGCTTAAATATAAAGACATCAATGATTTGATAGATTGCATGTTGCTGTGGAGTTATGATAAATTAGAAAAGGAGGTGAAGAGATTTTTACGGCTTTGCGTTGTTTATGGTGTCTCCAAGCCTTCTCTTCAAAACTTGGTGAATTATGGCTTCGGTTTAGGGATATTTGAAGGAGTTGACAGCATGGAAGACGCGAGAAATAGATTGAGCTCACATATCCGTACTCTTCAAGCCTCCTCCCTTTTGTTAGACAGTGAAGATGTTGCTAGTCTCAAGATACATGACTTGGTTCGTGATTTTGTTACCTCGAAAGTTTCAAGTGATCACCCTTTTCTCGTGTTCAAAGATAACAATAAGGGGGTGATAGAGTTGCCGAAAGACAAGCTCAAAAGTTGTACGGCGGTGTGCTTTCCCTATGTTGACGTCAAGGAGCTACCTGAAGAGTTAGATTGCCCAGACATGCGGATCTTTTTGTTGTTCACAAGAAATGAACCTCTTAAGGTTCCAGATTCATATTTCAACTCTATGAGAAAACTCATGATCTTACATCTTTCTCAGGTACATCTTACTCGCTCACATTCACCGTTTCAGCCCTTGGAGAATTTACACACTCTGTGTCTTCATGGTTGTTCATTAGAAGATGCAGCCGTGATTGGCAAACTAAAGTGGCTCCATATTCTTAGTTTTGTGAACTCTAAAATTCAACGATTACCAAAAGAAATTGCACAATTGGTAGAATTGAGGCTGTTAGATTTAAACCATTGCTCACGACTTGAGACAATTGACCCGGGTGTACTTGGAAGCTTGATAAATTTAGAGGAGTTGTATATGGAGAGTAGCTTTGATCAATGGAATGCCATGGAACAAACTCCACCAACTAATGCTGAGCTTATTGAGTTGAACAACATGGAGAATCTCCGCACTTTGTATGCATCCATTCCCAATCCGAGTATGCTCCCAGAGAATCTGAATGTCGAGAAGTTAACCAAGTACAAAATCCGGATAGGTAATGTGTGGCGCTGGTCAAATTTCGAAGGATCGAGAACATTGGAGTTGAAGTTGGATCCAACAACCAGTATTCTTCAAAAAGGATTCATACAAACTTTACTAGGCAAAACTGACGATCTATATTTTGAAGGACTAAACGGAATCGAGCAAAGTATTTGCACATTATCCCAAGAAGGCTTCCCAAAATTGAAGCATCTATACGTCAAGAATAGTCCCTCTGTCCATTACGTCCTCCGGCAACAGGTGACTTTTGATAAGAAGAATATACTATTTGTTAATCCTCAATATCTATTTCTTAATATTTTGTCCATTTACTAACTAGATGTGACATAGATTATAAACCTTCTTCATTTTCTTTTATTGTCAGTTCGTTTTCTTCCTAATTACCTTACCCAATCGTGCCTTCTCTAGAATTAGATAGAGCAAATCTTCTATGTCTCTTCATTGTGTCGAAGTCCAATTAATAGAATGAAATCCACGAAAATTTAGTTTGTGATAGGATTTGAGTAATTTTCAACTTACATGCTGCAAGTATACCCATATTAATAGTGTTTCACAGGGCAACAGCGAAGGGAGTTTAGAATTAGAATAATTCCATCATAACGTCATTTCAGAATCTTGTAAAACGGATTTGCTGAATTTAGTTTGCTAGCTTTGTTGTTATCTACAAAATATAATCTCTAGGGGACTTTGGTAAAAATCATACGAAGAATGGCCAAGGGGATTGGGTTTTCAAATAGAAGCAACGATGCTAATCTAATTGACGCATGTCTTTTTCCTGTTGTGTATATCAATAAGGACTTAGTCACTGCACAGGTCCTATAAGTATAAAAGAACACAATTTCATGCATGTCAAGCATACAAAGTTGTTCAAAAGATATAGATATATTTTTCAGCACTCTTGGCATAACATATATAAATCTTCAACTTGTGCTAATATCTCGCAGCCGTAGGCATTGGTGAGCAACTTCCCGAAAAAACTGCACAAACACTGCCATGTAGATATAAAGCAGTGCATATCTGCTTCCAAAGTTTGGTTATACAAACTATAGCTTATTAAGCATAGTTATGTGATGTTATCGTCAAATGGTCCTTTTCAAATAATTGACTGGGGAGGCTACGTGAATAATGAAATATAAAGAAATTATCGTTTCCTTCATATTGTTTTATATGCTTGGGATATATTTGAAAGCCTACTATTTGTTTAGCTCTTTTCATGAAGTCAATCATCTTCTTAGTAATTTTTTGTATTAATCTCAGTTAAGTTCTTTGTGTTTTTCTTCCCTAATTTTTCTTTATTTAGTTTGGAAATTTTCAACCTCATTTTGGTGCTTATAGAGGCCAACGGATGATTTAACTAAAACAGACGCAAAAAAATTACAACTTTATCGTGAAAAATCACATGTAACATGGAAACGGTAAAATGCACAAAAGGTTGAGATTTGCAGTAAATTGGAAGTGGAACGGACTCATGTAATAATTGAAAGTTTAGGAGGAAATGTGTGTTCCCCTCAAAGTTCATAAGTGGGTTAGGTAATTCCTCCGTAATTTTAATGCTCTTTTGTAGGTAAATATGTTTGGAGGAAAGTCTCATGGGAGTCAACTGAGTCCTAAGTGTCTTATTTAGATGAATCCGCAATATATTAAAGTACATGCAACTCAAGTTCTAATGTTAGCGTTGTTGACAGATTTCATTGATCGACGTCATAGCATTTTATCTTTTGTGAAGTTAATAATGATTTTGACGTAAATCATGGGAATGTAGTAGGTTTGGTCCATAATGGAGTGGAGCCTTGATTGTCATAATTTACTGAAAATAACTCATGAATTCTATGTTAAGCAGTGAAAAATCATTGTCACTTTCCCATGCTTTATTCCTTTATTATGATCAAAATTGTGGTCTTAATTGATGGAAGATTAAAATGAAACAATCTCAAAGGAAATGCTTAATTTGAAGCATTCCAAGGTGTAGTCTAGGCTTGAATGCGTGAAATGACAATTAAGAGATAATAGATCTTAATATTCGTAATAAGAAAAATTACTGATTTTGTATAATAAACTTTTGTCATCCAGAATTCTGATGGAGAGAACTGTCTCAAGCACCATGTAATTGGAAATTAATGAATATGAAGTTGACGATTTAGATTATTACAACAATTAATGGCATTTAATGAATATGTTAATTTCCGGTTATGGAGTGAGCTGCAATTGTAGATTTATGAAGTATAGAATGGGAGTTTGCGGATGGATGTTTGCGGCCTACTATGCACGTACGTGCACCCATTGTCCACGACACATGGATGGCCAACACGTGTCATCTTGCATCTTCTCTCTCACCTTACCACACGTTGAAGGGCGATTGTGCAAATTCCGTCTCTTCTTTACTCACAATTGCCCTCACAGTCTCAACATGAAGAGAGAGAATTCGTGTTGGCCGCAGACAATAGATAAATGATGGCGGCAGACGATACTTATGTCATTATGTGATCGGATAAGAAAAATATTTCACACAAAATTGATTGGGTTGGGAAAAAGCCCAAGCGAGCTTAGGTGGGTGGCCCAGGCGTCAACAGGAAGATAGTGGTAATAACTAAAATCTTATGACAATAATTTTCCTTTGTGAAGTAGTAAATTACTTTCCAAAATTGCTAATGTTCCTTAGGCAAGTAGTAAATTAGACATACCTTCGGTAATTAGGATGTTAAAGCAAAATAATATACTTCTCGTGATTGCATTCTTGCCTTATTGATCGTTTATTGCAATAAGATACTTTCATTTGTTAGTTAATTGCTTACATCTTTTGCAATAACTTTCATGCTACAGTTTTTGTAATTTTTTATATATGGTAGCAATATCTCTCGCGAGATAGTGGTAACATAGCCTAAGAGGGAGCGGTTTATGTTACATAACCAAATGAATGCTATTTCTTCGTCACCGTGGATCCCTTGTTGTTGATAAACTAAAAATAAAATCTAAGTGTAATAACACCCACAAGTGTATTGTACATAAAAACGAAGTTCATTAATTTTTCTTTTGTGATTGTAAAGTACGTTTTAGGATTGTCAATTAGCTTTTGTTTATCATGGATTTTTGTAGATGCAAAAATTATCATAAAATTTGTAAAAATTTTCTTCAACACCATTTATAATAACTGGCCATACGGCACGCAGTTTCTTGATCGTCTTTCGTAACTGTATATACGATTGCTAATGAATCTATATCCGATCAGGTTTCATTCCCGTCCTTGGAGTCCTTGACAATGGATGGACTTCCCAATCTAGAAGATATATTTGCCAAAGAACCTCCACATGAGCTGAGCAATCTCCAATTCCTTAAGGTGTCTTCATGCAAATCTCTCTCAACGGTTATCAACTCCACATCACTGGTAAAGCTACCCAAGTTACAGACTTTAACAGTGGAAGACTGCGATTCGGTGCAAGAAATTTTTTGCGTCGACAAACTAGGCTTCGATGTGAATGTGGAGACTCTCAATGAGCTAAACACCATTGATATAAATAAATTACCGAGCTTGAGGTGCATATGGAGCAAGAATCCTTGTGGATTTCTGAAGTTCCATAATTTAAAGAAATTAATGGTGTATAACTGTGA
The DNA here is from genome assembly GCA_030064385.1 of Melaleuca quinquenervia. Lineage (NCBI taxonomy): Eukaryota > Viridiplantae > Streptophyta > Magnoliopsida > Myrtales > Myrtaceae > Melaleuca > Melaleuca quinquenervia. The sequence continues at coordinate 3,913,709 of CM057724.1, read as the reverse complement.
GAATCTTGAGTTTCTGTTCTTCCCATCCATGGTTCCATCTCTTGCGCAATTGAGAGATCTAAAGGTACGAAATTGCAAGAAGATGGAGGCGATCATTATGGAGGAAGAAGGGTCGGGAATAGAAACATCAAAAACTCTAGTATTCTCGATGTTGACCAGATTGACCATTCAAAATTTGGAAAGTTTGACGTGCTTCTCCCGAACAAAGTGTAAGATTGATTTTATTTTTTTGATATATCATTGAAGATCCTCTTGGATTAATTCATCCCTAGAATGCAAAAAATGACATTCTTTTCATCTAATAAAAACTTAATGGCAGGTTCACTAGAGGCTCGGAGCGACAGCCGCATCGAATCGTGCTCTACTGCCCTCTTCAATCAAGAGGTACGTGATTCAACATTACGTAAGTATGGTAAATATATATAAAAAAATCGATAGAGTAAAGACGCTTGTCATCAATTTCACGTGTTATATAGCACTTTGGAAGTTCACATGCTGTGCATTTCGAGTTGCCAAATAACCCTATGTATAATTGTCAAGTTTCAATTCGCAACAATAGTACTTTGATCAATTATAGCAAACTATTAAAAAATTATAGAAGATATATGCATATCAGTAGTTATTATGTCAGCCGGCTAAATAATTAAAATTAACAAATAAATAACTATACTAGAGACAAATTGCCTAAGCCCACTTCCTTTAAAACTGATTGTATAATAAACCTTTGTCACCTATTAGTCCGATCAAGATAATCGGCTCAAGCACATGTAATTGAAAATTAATAAATATGAAGTTCGTAATTTAGATTATTGTAACAACAATTAATGGCAATTAATGAATATGTTACTTTACCAGTTAGGAGAGTGATCGTATATTTACGAAGCATAGAATGCGAGTTTGAGGATGGATGTTTGTGGCCTACTAATTATGCACGTGCACCCATTGTCTACGACACGCATGGATGGCCCACACATGTCATCTTACATGTTCTTTCGCTCCTCTACCACACCCTGAAGGGCGATTGTGTAAATTCCATCTCTTTATCCCTCGGTATTGCCCTCACAATCTCAACGTGAAGAGAGAGAACAAGAATTTTGGTAGAAAGAAGAAAAAACACAAAAAAAAAAATTAATGTGCCGCTAGTCTAACTATTCGAGTCGGCCACAGACAATAGATAAGGGATGGCAGCAAACGATCTTTATGTTATTAATTTAAAAATATAGTACTTTATTTTCTGTGATTGGATAAGATATAATATTTCACACATAAATTAAGTTTGGTCCAAACCATTTGGACAAGCCCAAGCAAGCTTAGATGGGCAGCCCATGTGTCAACAGGATGTTAATCGTGTTCACTAAACTTAAGTTTCTTTTGTGAAGTAGTAAATTACTTTCCGAAGTTGTTAATGTCCCTTGGGTAGATAGTAAATTAGACATACCTTCTGTAACTAAGCTCTTATTGCAAAATCATATAATTCTCGTGATTGTAATCTTGCCTTGTCGATCACTTATTACAATAAGACATTTTCATATGCTAGTAAATTGCCCATGTCTTTTGCGATAATTTTCATTTTACAGTTTTTATAATTTTTGTATGTTATTAATATCTATCGCGAGATAGTACATTACTTTTGAGTAATCCTCCAATAAAATGAGTGATGTATCCTTAGAGAATTAACATAACCTTAAGAAGGAGCAAGTTATGTCATAGGAAATTATTTACCTTGGGTGTATTAACTTTTGCTATATGGGTCACTGATTGTAGTTGTTAGGAAACCGAATTATTGCTATTTCTTGATCACTACAAATCCCTTATTGTTAATAAATTTAAAATAAAATCTAAACATAATATGATCCATGAGTGTATTGTAAATAAAAAATGAAGTTCACTAAATTTTCCTTTGTGGTTGTAAAAAACGTTTTCGGATTGTCAATTAGCTTTTGTTTATCATAGAATTTTGTATATGCAAAAATTATCCTAAAATTTGTGAAAGTTTCTTCTGCAACCATTTACAATAACAAGCTATACGTAATTTTCTTGCTTGTCTTTTGTAACTATATGTCACTAGTTTTAATGATTGGGGATGCAAATTAGCAATGGAACTGTTCCTATGATATTTTCTTATTATGAGTTTTGTAACTTTCTCTCTATATTACAACAATATTACATGTTATGTATAAAATGACATTGTGTCATATAACAATGACAATTGGGAATTTTTATATATCATTAAATCCCCACGTTTTACATAATGCAGGCTAAGATTTTTGCTTTTTGCTTTTCAAATAGAGGGAGACCATGTGAAATGAGATACAATTTACTTAATTGATGTATTAAAATACATATTCTGATTTTAATAAATGAAAATTTTGACGCCCGTACAACACGCGAGAATGCTGCCAATTATCTAGTAATTAGAGAAAGGAATGATGCAAAGGTAGTTTCTCAACTTCTGGCAGGTATTCTGGGAAGTATTTTGAGCGTTCCGAAGCTTCCGCGTTGGCATCTTTTTTCCAAACATAACTAAATTCAAGTACTCTCTAGACTTAACTAAATATGAGTACTTTCTATCAAAAACAGGATCGGTTAGCTGGCTGTTTATGTTCATTAGATAACACTATATTTTTACTAGAAAATATATGTATAAGTTTGTATCAGATTGCGTCATTTTCAGATTTGCCACATTACCATTTTTGAACATGTTAATTTGTGTAAGAAATTATCAACACTTTCAATTCTTACATACATATATTTTTATAAAATTCTACTAGTTCTCATGGCCATGTATAATTGTTTTTGGGCGCTCTGAACTCAATCTTGTAAACACAAATAGCATTAGTCAAGTGATTGAAGAAAAAAAACAAAGAACACGTTGCCTTTTATTTATATGATATAAATGTTCGGTAGATCATCAGGTAAATCACACACATCTCCATTATCCTCTTTTAGAATCAATACTTTTGAAGTCATTTAGAAAAATCAAGATATCATCAAAGCGAACAATAAAGAAATTCTAAATATTTCATAGTTTTATCACAATATAGACGCTATTAAGTAGTAGGCCATCAAGAAGTAAACATAATCGCATTGAGAGAGAGAGAGAGAGAGAGAGAGAGACTCCAACCAGAGGGCAGTGGAAGGACATTTCAGTGGAAAATGGAATAAAGCAGTTAACATGCGGATCCACTTTGACTTAACCAAAGGGCACTTTAGGCCGTTAACTAAAAAGAATGCTTATGCGGCCAAACAGTATGTGGAAATGGGCCCCTCAGGAGGATCGATTAGTCAACTTTATTAGATATTTTTTAATATTCTTTATTAGCAGTATTTTTCAGTAATTGGATCATCTAACGAGGAAAAAAAGGAATGAATTTTAAAAGGAGGATCCGATCGATTAAGTTTGTTGAGTTCTTCTTGTTAACTTTGGTCCGAGCAATTCCGTTTTTCATTGTTATGTTTTAGCCATATTTCTTAATTGCTTTATGGTGACATGTATGAGTTGCAATTTCTTATTTATTATTTTGTTGGAGATAGTTTCTATTAATGTAGTCGAACATCTCTTACGATATCTAAATGATTTCCAAAAACTTTCCGATGTTGACAAGAAAACTGAAAATCTCAATAATTTCACATGCACCGCTTGGACATTGCAAGCACGTGTAGGAAATCAATTCAAAAAAAAAAAAAACTGACGGGAAAGTGAGCCAGAAAGTTCAAGATAGTATGGTGATTAATACACTAATTTTGAAATTATCCAAAATGAAACATAAAACTACTTTTAGTAAAGTGAAAGAGGAAAATTACTAGTATCAATCGCGATTACTTAATTGAAGTAGTGTAGTTATCGTGGAGATACAACACACCCAACAATGCCAAAGTTAGGGCTCATCAAGATTAAAGAATACCCTTTTTTTTTTCTTTTATCTTCAAATATTTCATATTTCCTTTGAAGTTTGACTTGTCCTTTGAATATACAGGGAGACTAATATTGTCAAAACTATAGACGAAAAAGCTTTGTTTGTCTTGTTGTTTTGTGTAAACTGTGCAATCTTCTAGTATGACCTTTGCAAGATGAGGATCCATTCACAAACGCATCTACTGAGCACAATCGATAAACCAAGATTGTTTGAACCATCGCTTCTTCCATGTTTTTCATTGTAATTTTTCTTTACCACAATTAAGAAACTCAAAATTTGATTCCAAGATTGGGGGGAGAAGCTAATTCTACATCGCACCTTTTAATAATTGATTAGTCGCCTTTTTAATCTTAGTCTCTCCATCGTTTTTCTATCTCATTCTAGCACTTGTCCTCAATCTCTTGCAATAGAACTTTATGAGTTTTTTATCCGATAGAATTATTAATTTCATGAGTGAATATTGCAGATGGCGTTTCCTAGCTTGGAGACATTAGACATTGATGGCCTAGATAAGATCGAGATACTATGGGACAATCAAGTCGCTGCGGAGTCTTTCCATAAACTAAAATCACTGCGGAGCCTGGAAAGTTTGAAGGTGAGGTCATGTCGTTCGCTTGAAGTTGTTTTCAAACTTCAGCCATTGAGTCCTCCAGATGGAGATTCCGTTGCTCTTTTTCCGTTGAAGAAGCTAAAGTTAGTTGAATTACCGGAGCTGAAGTGCGTATGGGATAAGGAATTCCACAGTCGAGTCAAATTTCAGTTTCTACGTTCTGTTACCGTTTCCGGATGTAAGAACCTCACTGCTCTATTTCCAACCTCCATAGCCGAACAACTAACCCACCTTGAGGAGTTGAGGATTTATGAGTGTGGCATTGTGGAAGTCATCGAGAAGGAAGGATTCGTTGCAAGGGAGGTGTTCCCAAGGTTAACCTCCCTCAAGCTTGAGCATCTAGCAGAGTTGAAGTGCATCTACGCAAGAACACATGCTTTACGCTGGCCCGCATTGAAGACTTTGGAGATGGATGGTTGTAACAAAGTAGAGATATTTGCTTCGCAGTCTGAAAATGAGATGCCAGTTCATAGACAGCCTTTCTTCTTAATAGAAAAGGTACGACTCAAAATTATTTGTTTTGCCTTCGATGTTGAATATTGGAGTGGCTATACCTAAGAAGATATACACTGTACTACTCTCCTTGAATCCATAGAACTATTTCAACATGAAAATATTGTGTGTTCGTCTAATATTGAATGAACATTCTTGTAAAAGTGGGATGTCATGCATAACCGTTGATTTTGAAAAAAAAAAAAAAGGTTTAGGCTAATTCTGATGGTTCAGCACTCTCTTAAACACCGTGGAGATTTAAAATATGTGATACGTAGTTTGATCTTTACCGAGGCGCAAGGGCGCTACCTTTGGACTATCTAAAGGCGGTTGATTTTATGCTAAAACATTTTTGTCGACATTAATATATAAAATTTATGCAATTGTGACTACAATTGATGGAGAAGTTATTTTCACAGGGGACGTATCTCTAGAAAAAGGATTGTAGGGATTTACTTGAGTTTAAATATGGGTACAAGTCAAATATAAAAGAATGGGGATAACACGTCTATTGCACGAGAGCCAATTTCCTTCCATTTGAATCGCATGAGACTCAATAACTTATAATGCAGTTATTATGCAGGATATGCAGGACTTATACCATAATACATGTATATCGTTTTAGCTAAGCTGATTTTATATCTGACTTGACTAATATCTTAGGGCACATTTCAAAATCTGCAAGAGTTAAAATTGGATTTGTGTGGCCGGATGGAGATGTGGCATGGGCATTTTCATGATGGAGAATTCTTTTGCAAGCTTAGAGTTCTCGAGCTTCATCATCTCTCAGAGGAATCTACGATATCGACATGTCACTTTGTTCAAAGTTTAACCAACTTAGAAGAGTTGGTTGTATGTGAATCTTCTCTAGAAAAGCTAAGCACAATTATGCGAGCCAAAGAAGGCGCAAGTCTTGAGGGAAAAGTAATGTTACCATTATCAAGGTTTTCCGAACACCTTAAGACTCTAGACGTGTCATGTTGTTATGAGTTGTCCAACATGTTCACACCGACCATAGCTGGAAATTTGGTGGAACTCACAAAATTGAGGATAAGAAACTGTAAAATGTTGACAGAAGTCATTTGTGATGGGGGAGGTGAGGAGGGCTTTGTGGTGGCTTTCAATCAATTGAAGTATATGGAGCTTGATGGGTTGACAAAGTTGAGATGCTTTAGCTCGATCAAGTACACTCTGAAGTTCCCTCTCTTAGAAGATGTCATTGTGAGCAAATGTCCCAACATGAAGTTCTTCTCCGAGGGACTAATAGAGGCGCCAAAGCTAGAGAGAGTACGAGGGTCAGAAGAAACTTGGTTTTGGAAGGAAAGCCTTAACATCACCATCCAAAATATGTTTGAAGAAGGGGTATGCATTAGTAACCAAATTTATCTACAATTGAATGGTGATGATTTCTAATAGGGTAATTGCTTTTTGCTAACCAGAATTTTTACGTTTTTTGATAATTTTCTTACAGGCTGCGATGTCTCAAGCAAGGAGTATGCAGCTATCTGAACTCCCCGAGTTTATTGGAAAATGGCACGACAAACTTAGTCCTATCGAGTCATCTTGGCAATTAGAATCACTAACGGTGGATAAATGTCCATCATTTACTAGTGCTATTCCATCCAGGTTGATGCTTCTTTTAGAAAATTTGGAAAGATTGCAAGTGCGCGATTGTGAGTCTCTAGAAGAAATATTTGACCTTGAAGGGCTGGGGGGTGTGAGGAGCACTCGGGTGCTTCCTCGCTTCAATACTTTGGACTTGGTCAATCTACCAAAGTTGAGGCGACTATGGAACAAAGATCTTCAAGGATCACTGACCTACGCTTGTCTTTTACATCTGACCCTTTATCATTGCAGCGACTTGAGACATGCTTTCGCTCCATCGATGGCTCGGTGCCTTCCCCAACTGGGGTCAATTGAAATAAAGGAGTGTGGTCAGATGGAAGGAGTGATCGCAGAGGAAGAAGCGCAGGGAAGCGCGGTGGAGAATATTATATTCTCGAACCTTTGGAAAATAGAGCTGGAATGCTTGCCCAATTTGACGAGCTTCCTCTCGGGGAAGAATCGAACGCTGGAATGCCCCAACTTACGATGGTTGACCATTGCCCACTGCCCCAAGATGCGTAGTTTGGCCGAACAATCCTTGATGGAGAATGACCAAAGCAGTCCTCCACTTTTCACTCCACAGGTCAGTCTTCTTTTTTCTTTACCAGACGCTTTTGATTTTTAGATGAATCGTCTTTTCAAATGGGAGTCCCAACAGAATGCCACCCTGATTGGAATTTGGAAGTAGAACGGTGCTTTGCACGCGTCGCATGAAAAAGTTTAGGTTCTAGTGCAACGCAACATTCGCTTCTTTTTTTATCCTTCTTTTAATTTTGCTCCCGAAATCCTCAACACACGGCATAAATCAAGGATACCGACTAAAACTTCAAAATTGTGAACCCATTCACAAATCAGTCAAAACTTAAATCTTCCCAATCACTGAAATCACAAATCGAGAATCAGTTTTCTTGAAAAATGTGAAGTGAAAACCAATTGCACGTCCAACCTGGAGGAAATAAATCAAAGAATGGTTACCTTACAAGCTAATTGCAAGCGACTTTTTGTTTTTTAATTTTCAAAATTGAGGGAACTTTCCTGGACATCATCATGGCAACTTTCCAAATATTAGAGGGAGGGAGGAGGCGTTGCCAGCATTAAATGTCAATTAAGCCAATTCAAAGTCAATGTTCATTGTACAATCGATCATAAATTGTATTGGGGAGCGGTTGCCGTTCCAGTAGAAGAATAACGAAATTTATGTACACATCGAAGAACAAATGTCAATTTTCAAAGTTTATTATTGCTGAATTCGGTGAACCCAAGCAAATATCTTTACCGAATTTGTTTTATTTTTTATCATTTCTTTAAAAGGCAATAAGTCCGTACTCTCTATTCTGGTTAGTCTTTTTTTTTTTTTGTATCTCTCCTTTTCTGTTACGGATTCTTTACAGGTTTTGATTATTGCTTTTCTTTTCTTTTTCTTTTTTTTTTATGATGGAAGAAATGCTTTGAGTTTTATCTTACTCGAATGCTTTTGCCCCATTTTTCTTTGTCGTCATAACTAGCATCCAAAACTTTTGTTTACTCCGTAACGTTAAGAGTTACTACTAATTGTGCATTTACTAATAATGTCATTAACATGTCGTATGTGAGTTGTCATATATATGTATATCCCCCACATTGTTAAAATACTTTAAAAAGCCATCATAATACTCATTTTAGAATACCAATAGATAGAGAAGTATGAAACTAGTCACCCGATTTTCTGTTAGTGCAAGCTGCAATCAGGTTATTTCATCTATTTGCCAAATATAAGGTATCCCCCAGATTTTTTTAAAGAATTCAAAAATTAGTCATTATCCTCAATGTATAATATCAATATAGATCTAGGAAAGTATGGTAATAATCATTCTATTATTTGGCGGGGATAAGTCGTAATTGCATTAATTTTATTAAACTAAATAAAAAATGTTAATACTCGCTTCTCAGTGGACAAGTCATAAGAGCTTATAACGTCATTGATTTCTGCAAACAAACATAATGTGTTCATAGGGATCATTTGACTAAGGTGGATGCGTTGGCGGGCCATCTGCTACTTATATGATAAACTTGTCTGTTTACATGGTCTGTGGACTTAGCGAACTTTGGAAATATGCATTTGGTTATTGAGATTGTAGCACGTGTGATTTAATTTATTTTATCATAATGAAATGAAAATTCCAAACGGGCTCTTTGATGGACAATTTATAGCAGTTCACACAATGGTTCCGTTCTTATTATTATCATAATTTACTTTGGCATAACATGTTTCATTCGTTCACGAAGACTAATTGCATTTGCCTATGGATCCTCACTTGTATAAAAAAATTACCTTAAGTATGGAATTTTTAGGAGATTGCAAAAGTATTAATTTCGTGTTTAAGGTTGTAATTATGTTCTTTGGATCCTTAACGAAAAATATTTTCCATCTTTTTTTGTGCATGAACATTAACAGGTGGTACGGACCATTAGTTAATTTATTTTCTTGCACCGCATTTCATGGTCATTCCAATGCAATATACTTGGCCATAGTCATTATTCAATCGAAATGAAAGCATCCAGCAACTCCTCCATATCACTAACAAGTTATGGAATGTTATGATTTGTGAGAGGAAGGGAAGTTTGGTAATTCTTTCTTTGAGGTCATAACTCAAAATGCAATCAAATTTATTGTGTCGTTTTTTCAATATGGCAGGTACACTTTCCTGAACTTCAGTGGATACATCTCTCCCACATGGAAAATTTAAGCAAAATATGGACCACCAGTCCTCAAGATACTCTCACTTTTGAAAACTTAATAGGAGTGAATGTTAAGAATTGTAAGAGCCTTGAAAATCTGTTTCCGCACTGGGTGGCAACAAGTCTAATCAAACTTTGGAGTCTTCGAGTGGAGTCTTGTGGACTCGAGGAAATAGTCACGAGTGGAGATGACACTTCACACTCTACTACAACAGAATTTCTTTTCCCGCGACTCACTTTTCTGATGTTTAATGATATGCCACAACTCAAGAGCTTCTGCACTAAGTCACCCACTTTAAACTGGCCATACTTGGAAGAACTGTGGGTGACTCATTGTGACAAATTGAGCATGTTGTCCTTTGCGGCATCCATGAACGAGGGTGCTCAGAGAGAGGATCAACACGACCTTTCAGACCATGAAGCACAATTCCCATTTGAGATGGTATGAATGCAACTACTCTTCCTCTCTTTCTTCTTTATTCTTTCATTCACCCACCATATCTCATGTGCACTGCATAGTCATGTCATATTATGATATATATAAACAATATGAGCCCCTTACCTATCGGTTTGCTAACAACATAAGATATTTCTGACATCTTTAAGCAGACTTTTATGTGGACACCCAAAATGTTTTTAATAACACTATCAGTGTATCTCGTCACCTAAAATTTCAATGAACTACATATTTTTGTTGATAGAACAAGATATTCCAATAAAAGATGAATTTGGTCAGGGTGGTTACCATATTGACCTCTAATATTAAAAGCTCTTATAAAAATTTTGATGTGGATCAAGAATGTGAATTTCCTATGGACAAAATTGAGAATCGAGTGCTGGCAAATAGCAATTCCTTCTCAAATCGCAGCGGGATGACCATCTTTGTTATGATTTTTTTGGGTAAAATGGAATTCTTTTTTTTCGTTTGATCATTCCTATGCCGACATAATTCTTTCCCTTTCTATCTAGTCACAATAATATGGGCGCACAACCAATCCTTGTTGGCGGATGGCCATGATGGACCATTTGGTCACACTTTGCATTTTATAGCACGATTTTAGAAGTTTGAGACCGGTATGCAGGTCTCTAGAGGTTAATGAACTGTAATAATAGGGCCACCTTCCATGGGAGTTGACCAACTTAGGTTTACCTATTAGTGCACATGATTTATAGCCAAATCTCGTTGAATTTATTTTTCTCATATTGTATTGGTATTTTCGCAGAGCATTCCCAAGAGACTTTCGTTAGTCGATAAGGATATTCAGATGATACAGAATGGAAAATTTTCTGATGACATCTTTGGCAATCTACAAGCACTAACATTGGCATGCTTTCATGATGAAAATGCCGTCTTTCCTTCCAGATTCCTCCTACAGAGATGTCAAAACCTACAAAGCGTTGAGGTCTTCTGTAGTTCTTTTGAAGATATATTCCCTGATGAAGGGCTTATTCATGAGGGAAAACCTCTGGTGTTTGAAAATTTGATAGAACTTAAACTATGCAAGTTACACAACTTAAAGCGTGTCTGGAGAGAAAATTCTTTAGTTTCAAAAATTCTTCAAAGCATTGAAACGTTTGAGGTTTGGGACTGTCCTGGTCTGACGACATTATTCCCAACTATGACATCTTTTCAGAATTTGACAGAGTTAGTGGTGAAGAATTCCTCTGGACTGGTAAATCTACTAACGGTTCCAGCGGTCATGAATTTGGCACATCTCACCGAGTTGACTATAATAGGGTGTGAAAGAATGAAAGAAGTCGTGGAAGATGATGAAAACGGAGAAGAAAAAGTGATTTCTTTTGGGATGCTAGAAAGATTGACACTCCAACAACTCCCAAGCCTAGAATGCTTCTCCTCCACCACAAGTTGCAGCTTTAGGTTTCCATCCTTGGGGAATATTGAAGTGGAAGAGTGTCCAAAAATGAAGATCTTTTCTAAGGGCCTGCTGAGCACGCCAATACTAGAATTTGTGAGCCTGTTTAGATACAAGTGGGAACGGAATTGGGAGGGTGGTGATCTCAACACAACCATACAAAAGTTATCAGAATAATTGGTAAGAGTAAATTAATGTCATTCTCATCGATTATTTATTTCCATTGCCTCTGCTTCTCTAATGGTCCGATAGCTGAAGCACCACAAATTTTAAACTTTCCATCTTTTCAACTTCTCCAGTCACTGGTGAAGGGAAGGACAGACACTACAAGCGGTACGGAGATCTAGAAGTTGTTAAGACACAATCAAAGATTGAGATGAAGTAAATTTCCAATCGAGGTAAGTAATTCTATTTCCAATTTTTCCATTTCTCACTAATAAAATCACAGTTTTCCAAAAGAAAGAAGTTTCTTTGTTCTTTTTTTTTGGGGGGGAGGGGGGGAGCTGCCGGCAATGGACGACGACATGATTTTCTCGCTGTTTTTCCACCTCAGCGTACCTGCCTAGATCACACCCTCCTCATTGTGAATAACTTTTTGCCTTAAACTCTCTGCTCATTCAAGCGAATGAACAGGTAGATCCGTTCTTTTCTCCTCCTTTTCTGAACTTATCCATCTTTTCAGCTTCTCCAGTCACTGATGAAGGGAAGGGCAGACGCTGCAGGAGGAGATGAAGTAAATTTCCAAGACACAGTCAAAGGTTGAGATGAAGTAAATTTGAAGTCGAGGTAACTAATTCTATCTCCAAGGTTTCCCTTTCTCACTAATAAAATCACAGTATTCACAGTTTTGCAAAAGAAATAAGTTCTTTTTTCTTTTTTTTGGGGGGGGGGGGGGGAAAGGGAATATGTTATGGGGAAATAAGTTTTCCGCAAGAGTACTAGTCTTTCACGTTTTCAACCTATATAACAATGAATGGAGTTTAACAAAGTGATCATGACTTTTAAATGAAAAGTCAAATTGAATCACCGTGAAAATTCAGGACTAGTGTCTTAGGAACTTTTAAAGGCCAAAGATCTTCAGTTTGTCGCAAGTACCCAACTTTTAACTTTCAATTATCAGTTGTAGGAATTACTAGCAAGACTCCTCCCGGCAATAATGTGATTAAATGCCTAAATTAATCTAGATAAAAGTAAGTGGGTCATATTCAGATATTCAATAAAAATTACTTTGTAATCAATTCTATTGATTTCAGTCTCAATATCTCTAACACTAAGTACACATCTTAGCATCTCTAAAATATCCTTGATACATTTCGATAACATAACAGATAGTATGTCTTGCCGTCCAATTCCATATGTGCTCCTCTTAATGAGCTTCCTCCCTAATTCATTTAACTTTTCCCTCACATAAATGCATGTCTTCTCTGATTAAATGCTTCATTTATTTGAGTTAACTGCCGTAAAGCCACAGAACTAGTTAAGGTCCAGATCTTACTACTCATTATACAATTTTTGCTCAAGGGATGACTTCTCGTCGCCGGAGAGAAGCTGAACAGCGCCGGTGAAGTTTTGCATGGGTGACGCCTCATTTCTTCAAGATAATAAATCTCTCGGACGCTTCAAACTGGAATGCTGGTAAGTTCTACTCTTAATAATTTTCTCTAATATACTGAGGCTCGGAAGGCTGAAGCATGCTACACACCAGCCTTTTTTTCCGAGTCGGTTCGTGTTAAAATATACCCGACACCGCTTGTTTAAGTATTTCTGTTGACTTTATACGTTATAAAACTTGGGTATTCCAAAGAGGTTTATAAGAAAGAATGGCAAGAATCTTCCCAAAACGCACTGTTTTGAGGGTTCCAAACGGTGGAAGTTGGAGAGTGGAGTTGGAAAAATGGGATGATATGGTTTGATGTGGTAAGAAAAGATGCTTAGATAATAGTCATCTTTTGCAAAATTTGGACAGGAATGAAATATTTTGCCTTCTTGTAAGGTACCATAGTATTTGCTTACGAGATTATGCACGGGTCTGGTTAACATTTCTTGTGTTGGTCATCATAACTTTTATATTCTTTAGTCATGGATCATCGGTTGATCAAAAATCAATTCCGCAGACTGTCCCGGGCGGGGCTTCAAAGGGACGCATCCATGGAAGAATGCAAACCACAACTCAAACTTTTGGACGGATCGTGAAAAGTGAAGTTCCTTTACCACCCACATCCTGGCTCGGGAAAGCGCCGCATTTCAGAGAGGAACTTCTCTAAAGGAAGGAGATGTCTGTGTTCGAGCTTTTTAGAATTGGTAATTTTAATCTCAAAGTCTCCATTTTTCAAAAGGAATGTCGAGACTTAGGTGTATACTTTGGTATGGCTGCAGAAAAATCTTTGCTTCGCTATGTTTTGTTTAGTTAATCAGATCGAGAAAGCAAACCTTTCTGCTGCAAGTAATTGATGGTGATGTATTTCCTTATTTTTTTAGGAGACTAGTAAACATTACACAGGGAAATTGCACGTTCAAAAATTCTGGGCACATTTATCTTTTCAACTTAGTATAGACCAACTAAGTATAAATCGAACTCATACGTAGCGTGTAGAGTTGATCTAATAGAGACTTTAGCATATTCCTTCAGGTGAATATTCCTTCAGGTAATAACTGTCACCATTGAGGTGGTGACAGTAAAGGAGAGAGAGTGTTGTGCACCGACTCTGTTTTCATAAAATACGCTATGATCTTCAGATATCAATGCATATAAATTCAAGGAAAGGTGAATAAAGGATAAATCTTGTCATCCATCAATAACACAAAAAGAAGTCTCAATATGAGGCTAGTCTTTCTCATTTTTGCCTAACAAAATGGATGAATAACATCAACAGAATAATAATGAATCTTATAATAATTATAAAATCAAGTTGCCATAAAATTTCCAGAACACATGGTGGCAGGTATCCCAATGTCTTTTTACCTTAGGGTTTAAAAAATAAAATGTTGACATAATTTATCGGTGAACTTGCTTGTATCCCCCCCCCCCCTTCTCTCCCAAAATAAAATCATTAGCAGTCGAACTATCCAGAAGCTCCTATGAGCCAGACGTAACCGGATCAGAAGAAACAGTACTACTCGGCTTGCCATTTTTGCTTCTGATCGAGATTGCTGAAGTGGCCATTGACTTCCACACCATAGATGTGCCCCATCTTGGAGCGTTTCGTCTCCAAGCATCTCTTATTCTCTTTTATTATTAGAGTTACTAGAGGGACTCTCCAGCAATAGTCAAGCCATAACCTTTAAGCCCCACATACTTTGACTGGTTTTTCGTCATCAGCTTCATCGTCCTGACTCCCTGGTCGCGCAACATCTGCAGTATTAGTGAATATGTTAAGCACCAGTGTGATATGAAAAGTTTGATAGTGGAGTAACTCTTTCAACTAATGAAATCTCGTCCTTTTAAGATGAGAATTTGCAGCTCTGCTTTAGTCACCTGCTTCCTCTAGTAGTCCTACAAACTACGTACAATTTCTGAAACAGTCACTACAATTCAACTAAATTTAATATCAATTTAATAATCTTGATTTATTAAATCTTTTTGAATCCAAAAATCATAATGACAGTGAGGTACCTCATTCAGAAGCTAAATCATGCAGAATCTCTTGCATCAGCATATTTTTTTTACTTAAGAAGTACCTGAGCACCAATTCCGTACTCTCCAGAGTCAAAGGACAATCCAAGCTCCACATTTGCTACCACGGTGTCACGCCCATCGTCCTGCAGGTTATAGGCAAGCAGTTTGTGCCCCAAACCTATGCCTCTTCCTTCATGCCCTCTAAGGTACACCAGCACACCAGCCGCTTCTATCTGCTGCATTGCCAAGCTGGTTGCCAGTCTCACCTAGCAGATCCAAATATGTCTCCTGTGAGGCATTCCGAGGGTACCCTTACAAGGACATCTTGACCATCTATAATGTCACCCTGTTCAGATGTTAAACTACGAACTATGAATCGCATGAACGGAAATTTTACTGCTGTCTGAAGAGAGGACACAAAACATAAAATAAGAAAAACTAAGGATACCAATTTTAATAAAAAAAAAATTACGGCATTCCCATATCAATTGCAGGCATACAGGCCCATTATCAATCATGTCATGAATTAAAAAAGAATTATTGTTCACTAATATCCTCACAATTATTTCTCTTAATGTCAAAGATTCCTATTTAGACACTGTTGTTGTCCAATTTAAATTTGGTACTCCAAATTATGATTGACACAAAAATTAGACATCTTTGCACAAAATTCAATATAAAGTTCCACCTAAAAGATACTAGCTTTTCTCAATATGGTCCATTCCAGTTAAAATACTGTCGAACAAAATCATGTATGGAGGTACATAAGATGAAGCACCAATTCAAGTTGCGTTAAAAAATGCACCAGTACAAGCAAGATTTTTTCAATGTTTACAATTAACCCATTAAAAACTCTCTATTTATGAGCTTCTGAATTCTTCGAACAATTTTAGTAATTAACTCATAATTTATCTCACCTTGACCATGGCAGGTGCTCAATTCCATCGAATATCGATCTATAGCAATGGTCTACACATGGACCCCACATTGTTGGTAATCTTGCAGCACCAACACATTTAACTAATTTATCTATTTTTTTGGTAGTACCTGTAAATTTATGAGTCTAATGAGCAGCGAAATCATTTCTCACTCGCATGGTATAAGAGAAGATTCTCGATATACAAGTCACAACAAAAAACTAATTTTTTGTCAATCGAATTATTCTATCCTTATTTCATGATAATGCGGAGAATGCACTGTAAACATTGTCTGAGTTAATGGTCAACTAACATTCAGATATAGGTTTCCAAACAAGCTAAATAAAAGAAATGTATGATAGAACAATGGCAATCACAGGACTATTGACATGACTGGACAAGAATCCAGGCTGGTTATAACCAAATGCTGAAGTTAAACATATGGTAAGCGAGGAACCCATATACTAATCTAAAAACGCCACACAACACAAACAAATTGTGAGAAACAACTCTTTAGTATCCAATCTGCATGGTGTCGGCTTGAAGCATAAAGTAAACTTGAATCATGAATAGACAAAAATAGATTATGCTTCTCTCCTTTTTGCTATGTAAAACAACAGCCCAACAGACTCCCATAATCGACTCTTTTCCCGCCCCACCCAGGATTCCAAGTTTTCCACTCGTAATTAATCCACTTTCGAAAAACGGGGAGATGCCACTTATCTTGGCCAGAAAAGAAAACAGTTTAGAAGTGAAAGTAGCAGCTGAAATTTGGATTTGATTGGGAACTACCTCTCCTCGAAAATATTTGCATTGGATTGCTGGGAAGATAATATTTGCCCGATTAGATCCGCGATAGATACAACTTTCAAGTTCTCCCGCTGGGAAACCTCGCGAAGTTTAGGCAATCTTGCCGTGGAGCCATCATCACCCACTACCTCACAAAGAGCTGCCACAGGTTCCAATCCAGTTAACAGAGCAAGGTCAACAGAAGCCTCTATATGGCCGGCTCTTTTCACGACACCATCCTCTCTGTACTTCAATGGGAGAGTGTGTCCTGGCCTATTGAAATCCTCAGGTTCGAATCTCTGGATGCGAGAGCCAAATATGTTGTTCCCTATCACGTGCTGATACGCCTCCAGTTGTCCCATGCTTTGCATCCTGTAACAATATCTCTTAATTACCATCAATTAACAAGGTACGAGAAGAAGAAAAGATTGAAGAAAATAGTTAAGCGGTGAATGCAGTCCGAAGCCTCTCGTCAATATCCCTCTGCTGCACCATCAAAGGAAGTTGCAGGCGCCCCAAATCTTTCCTCTTTCATGCTCACGCAAACAATCCCAAAGTGCCTTACTTCCTAATAAAATGCCACAGCCTCAGGTGTTGCCATTTCTTTCTGCTGCCATTAGACGGTCAAGCTCATTCTCTCTGTCCTCATCGTCCACCACCACTACAATCTGGAATTCAGTTCCAACCATCACATGGACAGTTCTGGGAGAACAATTGAAATGCACTCGATAATGCAATGCAGAGAGCACACCAACCTTTCCTTGGCAGATGTCCTCAATCACTTCAGATGAAAAACGAATTTGCGATGAAGGTTGGGCACTGACCCAGGAAATTGGATGGTTTTGAGTTTTGTGCAGACTCTGCACTAAACAAGGCCTCTGTTTGCGTTGACAAAGGCCCTAAATTCGAAACAATCGGGCACCGCAGTGTAAAGTAGAAGAGACGCGTGTTGATGGTGATGCTCATACTCTGTTTTCATCGACAAATCTGATATCATGTAGATGCTCGTGGATTGTCATAATTCATCGTCAGATCTGATGGTCTAGAGGATGCTCGTGTTCTGTTTTCATGTGCAATGGACCCCAGTGTGATTTTGAAATCTCGCTTTCTTTAGTTTATGAGAGAATCATAAAATTACCAATGTTAGTAGAAGAGATAGTCTTTCTCATTTTATTTTATTTTTTGGCTAATTAGGTCTATAGAAAGAAGGTAACTATTATTTATAAATGTAGAGGATGTGGTAGAGATGGTTAGTGTTCGCAACCTATGAAGAGTTACAAAGGTAATACCAGAATTGCGTACCCTAATGTCAAGTCTAATTCCAGAGCATTACTGGTATTTTCTTGGCTTTTTTTCATTACTGTTTGCTTGTATTCATTCTATTGCCCATCGTAAATTGCTTCGCAAGATATCTACATTCGGCAGTGTTACTTGTGAACCGATAAAGAGATACATCCAGAAGAACGGGGAAATGATGTTGAGATCAGGACCTATTAGCACAGTTCTGCAGCATGCATCTCAGACGATTGACCCACTTTGAGCTCCTTGGTAGAAATGATGTTGTGCTTAAGGTCTCCGTCTTCAGCAATGCCGGTAAGGCCCTCATTTAGGTCGGTCGAGATGGACATTGGAAGCTTCACTTGAGGCTGTCCATGAGTAAAGCGTCTCTACTAATATGAACTAAAGATGCGTGCCTTAGCATTTACCCTCAGCTCCTGAGCACTCATCCATCCTTGGACCACCTTCTCCCACCTCATCCTCGCCTCCTGGCTCTTCAGGCTCGATGGACTTCAATCATGGCTGCATAAGTATCGTTAAATGAAATGAGATGTTGCCCCGCTTGAGGGTCCGAACGTGAATAGCTGTTGAGGCCGTCCACAGTTTGGTTTTGGCTTCCCCCGTAGCAAACCAATCAGATTGCATCACATGCACATTTCGGTCTCCTTTCATTTCGGGTCATGTAATCAGAATCCAAGACCGCTCGTCCGGAGAAATTCAACATTTACTTATCGTGACTGAATTAGATTGTAAGAGCTAGATCAAATCAAGAGACTATGTAGATAATGATTTCCTTAATGAGTTATATTCTGTCCTTAAAAATGTTT
Organism: Melaleuca quinquenervia; assembly: GCA_030064385.1. NCBI lineage: Eukaryota > Viridiplantae > Streptophyta > Magnoliopsida > Myrtales > Myrtaceae > Melaleuca > Melaleuca quinquenervia. Next base: position 3,895,066 of record CM057724.1, on the reverse strand, counting down.
TTCGCTAAATGAAAAATAATTAAGTCCACGGAAGGAATGCTCTTTTCCTTCTAGAATTAGTCGGTCTTTAGAGTTCGATAATCGAAATTGCATTATATATCGGCACTGGCAAGAAAAAATTATTAAATGGCCTAAAAACAACTGTCATTGCGGGACATAATTTAAGATTTTTTTTTGTGATTTTTTATCTTAATAAACAGAAAAACAAACTTCAAAATGGATCACAAGACATGCGATCTGCCTGCTGAAACCACCCGTCAAATAGCACACGTGGCAGCTGACATGTCACTGTAAATCTATTTAGCAGTTGAGTAAGCAAAAAAAAAAATATCAGAAAAGCACAGACGTTACCGAACGAGAACAGAGAAGCGAAGACGAAGAATTTGAAGAGGAAGGAGTTGCCGAGAAACCTTCTCTTGGGAGCGCCAGAGGAGGTTCTGCGGGGCAAGTCCAGATTGAAGATCGGAAGATCGATCCGAGTTTCGACTTTGGGGTCTTTTCTCCCGTCGATAGATGCGTTCGTCAATTTCCGAGAAAATCCGAAGAGATGGAAATTTTTGTCTTCCTTCCTTCCTATCTCTACGCCTGAATTTGTCGATTGCGGGGGAAGCTTCGAGTAACCTGAGAGAGATTTTGCAATCGCGGTAATAACGATCGGACGATTGCTCGTACGCTCTTGTCATCCATCTGAAAAATATAATACTTTGTGGATGCTCATGCTCTGTATCCATGCACATTGGTATTTAGTCGTCATTGCTTTCGATGCTCGATCGTGTATCGTTTCTGGCAAAGACCCGATGGAGAGGCCCCTAGTTTATAACTTCATGCTTCACGGGACGACTATTGCGGTTTTTCAAACGGTCTGATCCTGAAAATTCTGATCAAAACAGAGCAAGTCATATGGATGTTGATCGCTCTGGTGGAGAACTCGAAGGAGACGATTCGACCGATGGAGTCTAGAGAGAGAACAAATCGTTAGACAACAACGGATCTTGAAGAGAAGATCAATAACAAGTGTGTGTTGATGTCGAAAATGGACGAGAGTGATCTGCTTCGCTTGGCATAGTGTTTTCGCCGGAAAGATTTAGGATCAAAGCAGTTCCTGAGAAATTCAGCATACTTGTTTCCTAAGATTATTCTCTACACCTGCGCCACGTCTCACGGTACCAGCCTCACTACCTGCTCACTCGATCCCTTCTTTTGCCTATTCCTAGCAAGCATCAATCTGAGGAGTAAGCTTCTCATTTACCAGTAACTTAACGAGAAAATATTGGGTACGCCTGTCTCGCCACGTGGGCGGTAAGTAAGTCCACTCACTGCGCGCCACGTGGCTAGCTGTCAGAAAAAATTTGAACCCAACGCCACGTCACTCGTGGCTTCTCCGTCTCCTCTCCGTCTGCGAACTGTGCGGAGATTTCCCGCTGCTCTCTCTCCATCGTTCAAAAGTGCTCTCTCTCCCTTCCTCTTCCGCAGGCCCTGTCTCTCCAATCCTCCGCACGACCTTCTTCCCTCTCCGCCTCCATCACGTGCTCGTTGACCGGCGATCGGGAGGAGAGGAACCCTCCGCACGACCCCTTGTGCCTCCAATCCCGACCACGTCGTCGCCTCCCGGAGCCCCATCTACTTCGATTGTGTCCGACCTGCTCAGGTTAGGGTTGTTCCCCCTCTTTTACGAAGCAAAACCCCCCTCTCTCTGCATCCTTCTTCACGTCTCCTTTGTTGACAGTGCACTCCCCCTCCCTTGCTTTGCTATCCAACGCACGAACCACGCTCACCCTTTTTTTTTTTTTTTTGGTAATGACCGCGCTCACTCTTTGTGCCTCTGATCTTCACTAAAGTGCTGCCTTTGCCCTGGCCGTCGCCTTCCGAAGCCCCATTGGCGACTTCGATTTGCCCTCCGTGTTCGATCAGCTCAGCTTAGGGTTTGTTCCTCCGATTTGGGTCTGAGACCAGCGAGCTCGCCAACCCCTTGGCCTCCATTACCGCATTCCGAATTTTTGTGCGCCTGCGACAAGCTCAGGTTAATGTTTTGACCCTATATTCCAATAAGCTCGCAGTGAACATCTCGTCGATCTCTCCTTATGGAATGAGCACGTTAGAATCATGAGGTTGTGGATATTCTTTGAACGATTCGTATTCCCATATCAAGCAAGTCCATGCACCATCTTACTCCTTAAAATATCGGATTGGTTGCTGCTCTTTTGTTTCAGGAGATACCTGTGAATATGTAAGTTTGGTGACTTCCTGAAAAGTGGGCCAGGGACAATTTTGTCGCCACAATCATAGGTTGGGCCTTTGTGGAAGAGCACGGATACCAGCGAAGATTGACATTGCTTCAGGTTTCCTAACTATCGACTCTGGAAATTCTCCTCAAGAGTCGGGAAGATGTCGATAGTTATAGGCTCGGTAATTGAAGCGGAAATGATTAGACTCTTTTCATCCATCCATTCCTTCACTCATACAATCAAGGCTATGGAGCCCTTTTCAGTTATCCTATCTGCAATGTTTTTGGGAGAGGTACGCTTTCTCTTTGAGATTTGGGTCTTACCTTTCGGGCTTTAATGATAATATCCTGTGGTCGATGAAACTCTAGCTACTTCGGCGACAATACATCCTGCTGCTATTTGTGATATCCATGTCCAATGATGTACATGGGCCTTACCTTCTTGAGTGCCTGTTTTCCTTCTGCCCTTCTTGGTACCAGTCCATAACGATAAGAGGTAGATAAGAGGTATTATGTGTAGATAAGAGGTATCATCTTCCTATCCTCCGCCACCACTTTAGATTTGGGGAATTTATGATAATAGCACACACTATTAGACTTGTGCGGCAGTCACATTATAATAACAAACATTTGGTAGCGGGAAATCGTTCCTGCTTTATGGACTTAAAATCAGCTTCTTCTCTTCCCCATCCCACTTCGTGAGGTTAGTTGATGTTGTCGTAATAATGTTTTGTTTCCTCAGGTGTTTGTCAGTTGATATACCCTACCAGCTCATACTATGCTCTGGATGGATTCTTTTTAAGTGCTGCCAAAGGAGACTTCTTTTATATGCTTCACAAGGAGGGCCGCATTTGCAACTTGGATGTGATCCATCTGTTCATTCTAAGTGATCCCTAGATTTTTTCTTTTTGGCAATAACTGATGTATATCATATTAGTATTTCTGAAAACAGAGCGGCGCTCAGCAGTGCGCCAAATGTACCTTGTAGCAGGGTCTAAGTATAGGCATTGAACCTTGATTAGCATAGCTGCATTGGCTCGATCGAAAGGTGTAGGAAGATTTCTACGAGCGTGATATAGCTTCAATTGTTTCCTTGTACACGAATCGGTCGATGAACGTTGGTCTAGCTTTTTGTATTAATAAAAGGGAGATGTTCCCAATTTATTTCATGCTTAGTTTTAGCTCTTAGTTCACTGCAACCCTAGTAATATATTGTTCATCATCCCTTGTTTTATTTTACTTTAGTGTACTTGTAAAATTGAAATTTGATTTGCATAGGTCTTACATCGAGAAGCTCGTATCTCCTATGTTTCGGCTAAAGACGCAATTTTCTGTTTATAATGAGCAAGATTATCATCTCATGATTATGAGTAAGACCTTCAAATGCTTTACTTTCAATCTTTCAATTGGTCGATAATGGCATTTAACAATGAAATGTTTAGTCACGTCTTCTATATACTATTTTTTTTTTCTGATTTATCCTCTTTACTTCCGAACTCTCAATATTGAACTTCGGCTCTTGCCATAAGTAGAGAAGCCTAGATCTATTTTGCATTTGGTAGTTGAGAGTAAGCACATTACATTGTGAACATGCTCGATTGAAAGTTCAAAGATCACAACTTCTTAAGTGACTCATTTTCATTCCCAGGTAATTATGAACATGAGAAATGTATGAAGTTCAAATTAATCATGCTCTAAGCAAGCTTGAAGAATTGTGGCCTCAAAGACATTATTTCCAATTGTCGACACCATCATCATAAATAATCAATAGACTCGAGACTCTCTTACAAATACTCAACAAAGAATTGTACCGTAACTAATTGCTGCGCAAACACCACATGTTACAAAAACTAATGTAATCCTACTCGATTTCAATTAGCGCAAGCCAAAACTGACTTACACCCATTATCGTTCCATTCCATTTTCTCCATAACAAACTCAGTTCCTTTTGTAAAGGGTCTTAAATTAGGCCCGAGTAAGGATTGTATAATTGAGCCGACACACTAGAGCCATATGGGTGGACATTGGCTGCATATGGATTTCCGAAAGGATTTGCCGACTATTGCATCTGTGAGCCCATCATCATAATCTGCTGCTAATGTTGCTGCTGCTGCTGCAACACGAAGGCCTGCTATTGGTGCATTGCTGCCATTTGGGACCTAAAGAGGTTCAGACGATGGAGGCAAAGAAAGGGTCATGTGCTGCTTGCTGCCTCATCGGACCGGCCATAGGGACTGGCTCTCATGGATTATAGCTAGAGCTTTGGTTGTTTCTTCTCATTGCATCATCATATAAGCTGTCAAGCTTAAGCTTGTTGAGTCCTCCCGCCTTCGTTACAAACCCAACCAATGATTGAAAAAATCAAAGGCAAATTAATGTGACGTTGCACGAATTCCGCAACACTTAAAAAATGCAAACCAATCGAGGGGATTCACTCAGAGTTAGCAAACCTCCTCAAAGAGACGGCAGAATAAGAGCTTACCAGCCTGCTAGCAGCTGAGGCGCTCTCATTGGAGCTAGGAGCAGTAACTTGTGCCAATTCCCAACCTGTAGTTTCATTGGCGGGGACGGTGGTTGTGCCTCCTGTACTTCTGCTGGCTTCTTGTATTCTATAGCTCCTACTGAAAGCAAGATTGAAATGGTTCTTGACTCTATGGAACTACCTGCTTTGACCAGTTCAATGGGCACAACTCCATTTCAACGACAAATATTTTATAAGAGAAACAAAGTAATGATGGACTCACCTGCTGATAAGCATGGAAGCAAAGGGCAGCCAGTAAAGGCCTGATTAATACTTGTTTAACATTCAATCCACTCTTTGCCTGTTGCACAAGATGATAAAACATATGAACCGTGACCCACTTTAAAAGATACCGCTCGAAAGTAGTGATTTTTATTATTATTAAGGGAATACTTACAGCCAATTCAAAGTAGCCAGGTGTAAATTTGAAACCTTCCACATAACATGCCGCAGGGAATAGTATAATAAAGGACATGATCGCTTCACTGTGACTATTTGGCTAAGAAGATTTCAAGATTGATTGGTCAGATTTGAACCCATTGCACTCCAAAACCCCATCCTTCAGAATCAGGGAAACCATGTTACAAACATTGAAAAGAAAGCAGTATCATACCGCAGAAAGAATTTCATAGTTCTCATAATATACAAAACCAAATTGTCCTAGTCAACTCATCTTCATTGGTATTAATCTAAAAAATCCATTTGCATTCAAAACTCACCAGTTAAAAAAAGCCTCAACCATGGATGCCAATGCAACTTGACCAACAATTGGTACTAGGGAAACAACCACCCAGGGAGTTGGCATCTACAGAATTCAGGGATGTGAGAATAAAGGACCCCTGAGTACGAACCAGAGTCAAGATGAAACAATAGTTGATGCAACAATATGAAACACTTGTATGCCTACAGTTTGTATGCCATTAGAATGCAAAATGAAACCCTTACATCTTCAACGCCATTAATCAGAGTTTCAATCCGAACCAACTTCACATCCTGCCCATCATCAGATGCTTCGTTCCCCAGAGTCCTCCCATTGCTCAAATGACTCCCCTGGTCAACCGAAGCACTTCCGCAATCACCTGCCACAGTGACAGCCATGGCGTCTTCCTCAGCTGCTTTGCTGCTCTGCTTATTCTTCTTCTTCTTCTTCTTCTTCTTCTTCCTTCGCTTCTCGTCATCCATTCCTCCAGCTCAAACAGCGACGCCGAACCGAATCTCACGTGACTGAAATGCGCCCCAACCCCAAATCACTGTTGGCGCCACCTAAGCAAAATAAAAAATGAAAAAGCAACTCAATCGAAAACCTGCAAACGAACAGCAGATCTGGCGTATCGCTCGCGCACGCCGGAACCCAATCACTTTCGTCTCAACAAAACCCTAGGCGACACATTAAATCTAGATGCCCAAAGGAGAAGCACGGAAACAAGATAGATGGATAGATTGATCGATAGACAAGACGATCGAGAGACGTACCGAGGGTTCGAATCGGAGGGATCTCGAGACGAGAGCTTCGTTCTGGGTTGGAGAGACCGAAGGCGCAAAGGGGTCATGCAGAGGGTTCCTCTCCTCCCGATCGTCAACGAGCTTGTGATGAGGCGGAGCAGGAAGAAGTCGTGCAGAGGTTGGAGAGACAGAGCCTGCTGGGGAGAGAGAGCATTTTTGAACGATGGAGTGAGAGGACCGGGAAATCTCAAAACGGCTCGCAGACGGAGAGGAGACGGAGAGGAGACGGAGAAGAGACGGAGAAGCCACGAGTGACGTGGCGTTGAGGTTCAATATTTTTCTGACAGCTCGCCACGTGGGGCGCTGTGAGTGGGCTGACTCATCGCCCACATGGCGAGACAGGCCTACCCAATATTTTCTCTATAAGTTTTGTTTCTGCTGACATTTTTTCTATTCTTGCTCTGTTTTCAAATCCTCAAATCCAAAAAAATATTTTAAGAAGCTGTCTCTTTGTTGATTTTAAGATATAATGATTTGGGAGGTGTGAAATCTACTTGGTTACATCTTTTGGGAAGTTGATGAAAACGTTCATGCATATTGCTATCCTTGTCAATTTCTTCCATTGTGGATTCATGGAAAGTTCATTTTATCACAAATCAAACGGGATCGTTGGTGGCATACATCGAATCCAAACGTGATCACAGTTTGTACTTTGTCTTATATTCTAGTGTTTACCAAGTTGATTTGGTTTGTGTGGGAAAACATGGCTTGTTATTCTTCTTGAAGCGGTCATGGTATGAGTCAAATTCAAATAGGAACCGTACCTATTCTTGTCTCCATATTGATGGCTTCAGTAATGTCTAGGAGCATATATTTTGGCATTTAGATGAGAAATTGCAGATTAATGTGAAATTTGCAGGTTAAGTGATTTTGATTGGTAACTTCCATTGGCAAGTGTAAACTGTTGATTAGAACTCTTGAAACTAGCAAATGTTGTCATAAATCCACATTTCATGCATGTTTCCATCGTTAGTGCATTCTTATTCTGTCACTTTTATTAATCATATATTGGTTATTCCAATACCGACTTGGCAGGGCATTCCTTGTGATCAGGCGGGTGGGGTCAATGCTCGTTTGGGGGAAGTCGTGTTCCTAGGGGTAACGTTGGCCCTATTTTAGGGAGATCAATTAATGAAATTGATAAATTAATTAACCTTAATTTATAGAGGCTAATTGATCTAAACATATAAGGTAACAAGGTTGACGCAACAATTAAAACGTCACAGTAACAAGACACGTGAACTTAAGTTTAGGAGATCCTTCCCTGTCTGTCTAATTCAAATAGCATACATGGCAGAAGTATCATTATATCTTTTCAAAAACTAAGTAAGTAAAGCAAAAAATGAATTGATTAATACTATTAAAAATCTCACGATAACTCATTGATGCGTTTATTATAAAGTAATATTTGTCTCACCAAAAGAAAAAAGTTACAAACCGGCGCCCTCTCGACATGAACCTCCACGGCACATTTACCGTAAATTATTTTAGTATCATCACGAAATCCAAATTGATGCTCTTAACGCGAATCTATCATCTATTAGCATTATGTGCAGGATATTGTTAGAAATCTTATCACGCAATGACATCGTTCGACGGTCATGCCAGTTGGATTTGGTGTAGAAGGGTCTTAATTAATTAATTTTTTGGTAGTAGAAAGGCTTGATTGAAAAAATTAAAAAAGATAGGATTTAATTAGAAAAGGTGTGAAGATACAAGGACAAAGTTGATTTTTATCAAGGTTGATTTTTTCGATCCAAAGTTGTTTGAACAATGACGAATAATTATATGTTCATAGTGACTACCGTGAATGTCCATTTGATCTTTGGTGGCTCATATTTGAGATGAGATGTGTGAGTGATCGACGTGGTGAGATTGAGAATTTGCATGAAAAATAAGGACAAATTTCAAAAATTTTGTAAGAGAATGTGAGATTTCAGGACAAATTTCGAAAATAAGGACAAATCTTGCTAGGCGACGGAGCAAAGAATCTATCCTTTTGGGCAATGACGCAAACTTCCATAGCTGAACATCCCTCTAAGCAAGACTTTGTTCTTTTAATTTAATTTTATATAAATAAACTGACACATGTATTTTTTTTGGTAAAGATAAATTGACACATGTTAATACCTAGATGGACATGAGAATAGGATGTCTGCCCTAAAATATTTCGTTATTGAAATAACTTTCGACATGTTAAATTTGAATAGGTTATACTTGGATCATTCAAGTAAGATACTAATCGTAATTCATGATATAATGATCTTTGTCCTGAAGTCTTTTTTTTTGGAGAAGATGAATGTAAAGATGAACGCATTGACTCATCAATTAAAAAGATTAACTCAGCAAATAACGATTGATATGTGGTCCATAATTTTTCACATGGTCTTGCAGCTTTTCCGTATACTTTGACATGACTGGAAAGACAACAAAGCATTAAAGGACTAAGAGCCCGCGTTTCCATTTGACGCGCCAACGCTTACGGTGCTTCTTCTTCTTCGTTCTTCGGTAGTCAGACCGTCAGTCACCGGAGATTGATCATGGCCCGTCGTCGTCATCGTGGCCATCGTCGCCAGAGAGAAGAGGAAGGTGCCGAGCAGGAGATAAGTCCTGCCGGTCCAGCAAGCCGTCCTCATTTCTTCAAGATCATACTCCCTCACACCCTTGAAACTGGAAAGCTTGTAAGTTCGCCCGCTCTTCTCCGTTCCATATCCATCAGTTCTCTTCATGAAATTTTCCATTTTTCCTCCACCCTTATGTGTTTTCATCGTCTTGCTCGGCGTCTTGTTGAAGTCTCACTACTCATGCTGTTCATCGAACCCGTCTCCTATTTATTACGCCCTGTTTTTCTTTTGGCATCTTGAGTCTAGCTTCGTACAAGTGCAATGGATTTACCAGAACTTTCATCACAGGGAATCCCAAAAAGCTTCTTAAGGAGATATGGAGAAGACCTCTCAGGTGTGGTGCTTCTCAAGGTTGCTGGTGGTCCGACCTGGCCTGTGAAACTGGAAAAGAGTAACAACGACGTGGTTTGGTTGTGGAAAGGGTGGCAAAAATTCATGGAGCATTATTCGATTGGTCATGGTGACTTCTTAGTCTTCAAGTATGAGGGGGACTCCAGTTTTCGTGTGATAATATTCGATAAGAGTGCTACGGAGATTGATTATCCCTTAATCGAAAAGGACATGTCGAGCCCTGCAGGCGAATTCCTCTCCCGAGAAGAGGAAAATATCGTGGAAATTGAAGTATCAGAGGGGTTCGTTCCTAGTTCTCGGCCAAGTTCCAATGGCTTGTCACAAGAAGTTGGAGGTGTGACTTGTGATTCTCCATCATGTTCCTTTTTGCTATAACTCTCTTTCGTCAGTTCTTTTCAAGTTAAATTTCTTCATTGTTTTTAATAAGCTTTCCTTATGCGCTGACTAACAGTGTATGTGGACAATGTAGTCGGTTTAGTCACTATTAAGATGAAGATGATGACAAATTTGCTGCATGACTTTATTTTTACTTTGATAATAGATTACATTACTTTTTAATCTTTGAAAATATCATAATCAGTAAATTGATAAAATCTAGCGCAGTTCTCATTTTTAAGCGCAGGCAAAATCACAGTTTGAATATGGATTAAGCAACTTGAGCTGGTTTTCCATGGTTCTACAGGTCCCAGTTCCCTTGCTGCTAATGAATTAGCCAGTGAATTCAAATCGGACCATCCATTTTTCAAAGTCGTGATACAGCCTTCTTATGTTGAGAAATATATGGTAAGATCCCGAGCTCTATTGTTTGGTGGCATGCATTTGAGTTCAAACTTGATTACTGTTTGTATTTTGTCTCATATTCTTGTGTTTACCAAGTTAATTTAGTTTGTGTAGGAAACCAAACATCATGTTATTATCCTTGAAGTGTTCGTGGTATGAGTTGAATTCAAATATGAATCGTATCTATAGCTAGTTGCAAAATTGATGGCCTCAGTTTTTGCCCAGGAGCATATATGTTGACATTTAGACATAAAATTGCATGTTAAGTGATGATATCCATTGACAAGTAAAAAACGTTGATTAAAACTCCCAAAACTAGTAATTTTTACTCGTGCATGTTTCTCTTATAAGTGTATATATATCCTGTCACCTTTCTTGATCATATTTTGATTGTCCAAACACCTACTTGGCAGGCTGTTCCTCATGGGTTCTTCAGGAAACATGTTCAAAAGAACAAGCAAGTTGCGACTCTTAGGTATTCAGACAGGTCGTGGCAGGTGAAGCTGAGGAGCCATGAACACAGAGGAACGGCATTTCTCTCTACCGGTTGGTCCTCATTTGCGAGAGAAACTTGTCTTTGTGTAAGAGATATCTGCGTGTTTGAGCTCATTGATAGGGACAACAATGTGTTCAGAGTCTCCATCTTCGACAGTGATGGTAAGGAACTGATTTACATTGATTGAAATAGCCCCTAGAAGTGTTACTTGGAGCTGTCTAAATCACCTAGGAATTCAGTATTCCTAATTACAACTCCGTTGTTCAGTTTAGGAATCCATAAAAGGCACATTTTTATCTGTTTTTTCTTCCTAAGTTATGAGCCTTCCGAGATGATGATTTTCCGTATATTTTGTGAAGTTCGTAATAATTAACTGAACAGTTCTGTCGCTGATGGTGTCACATCAAATCTGAATTTGCTGGTGTCAGTCACTTGTTGCTTTATAAGTTTTGTTTCTGCTGACATTCTTTCTATTCTTGCTCTGTTTTCAATCTTAAAAAATATTTTAAGAAGCTGTCTTTTTTTTTTGTATTTATGATAGAATGATTTGGGAGGTGTGAAATCTACTTGGTTACATCTTCTGGGAAGTTGATGAAAACGATCGTGCATATTGATATACTATCCTTGTTAATTTCTTGCATTATGAATTCTTGAAAAGTTCATTTTAGTGCTCATGACAATTCTCCTCTTTGTAGTGCAGGTCGGATTGAAATCAAGCAGTCTCAATGCCAAGAGAGCTCTTCCAAGCCAGCTTTGCATGGTTCTCCATGTCCAAGTCCTATCACTATAGATGAAAAAGCTAACAGATTTGAATTGAACCATCCCTATTTCAAAATGGTGATGCAGCCTTCCTATGTTGGGAGGTATTTGGTAAGATCCTGAGCTCCATTCGTTTGTGGCATATATCGAATTCAAACGTGATCACAGTTTGTACTTTGTCTTATATTCTAGTGTTTACCAAGTTGATTTAGTTGGTGTGGGAAACCGTGACTTGTTGTTCTTCTTGAGGTACATTGAATTCAAACGTGCTCACAGTTTGTACTTAGTCTTGTATTCTAGTGTTTACCATGTTGATTTAGTTGGTGTGGGAAACCATGACTTGTTAATCTTCTTGAAGCGGTCATGGCATGAGTCAAATTCAAATATGAACCGTACCTATCCTTGTCTCAAAATTGATGGCTTCAGTTATGTCCAGGAGCATATATTTTGGCATCTGAAATTGCAGGTTGATGCGAAATTGCAGGTTAAGTGATTTTGATTGGTAACTTCCATTGACAAGTAAAACGGTTGATTAAAGATCTTGAAAATAGCTAATGTTATCATAAATCCATACTTCATGCGTGTTTCCATTGTTAGTGTATTCTCATTATGTCACCTTTATTAATCACATATTGGTTATTCCAACATCAACTTGGCAGGGCATTCCTTGTGAATTCTTCAGGAAATATCTTCGAAAGAACAAGCAAGTTGCGACTCTTAGGAACTCAGACAGATCATGGCAAGTGAAGCTGAGGAGCTATAAATGCCGAGGAATGGCATATCTCTCTACTGGTTGGTCCACATTCATGAGAGAAACTGGTCTCTCTGTAAGAGATGTCTGCATGTTCGAGCTCATTGATAGGGATGAAATCGTGTTCAGAGTCTCCATTTTGACTAGTGATGGTAAGAACCGAGATGAACACTAAAAGTGTATCCATAGGACCTGATAAATCACCTAGGACTTCAGTATTCTTAATTAAAACTCCTTTGTTTCAGCTCAGTACCGTTGTATCCATAACAAGTTCACTTCTTTTTCTGTTTTTTCTTTTTAGCTATGAGCCTTCCAATATGATGAATGTTTCTGTATGTTTTGTGAAATTCTTGTTTTGTGAAATTCTTAGTAACTCAAATGCACAGAAACTGACGTTGATAGCACCATATTCAAGTCCAATTTGGAGGTTTCAGTCACTTGGGGTGCGCCTGATCAATTTCTAGATTTTCTAATTCTGTTTTAAAATAAGTTTTTGAAAAATAAAAACGCGTTTGATAATGACAACTAATTTTTATTCCATAAACAAAATGTTGTTTGATAATGATTTATTTATTTATTTTTGTTTATGTTTATGTTTCATTTCGAAATAGATTATTTATTTTGGAGTTTATAAGATGTTCATTTTTATAAATTGCAAATGCTTATTATTTCTTTCGCTTTTGAAAACGGATCACCATCTTCTCGGTTTCTTTCTAGTCCCAGATTAGATTTCTTGTAATAAAGAATTTAAATGGAAATAATGTGCTCAATTTTTTTAAGTAAGAGAGAATTTTGAGAAAATAAGTGAAAATTCCTTCCTAAAAGAGTCTACTTGACTTTCAGCAAATTGGCATTGCACTTTGCATTTGCTATGTTCATTGCCTAGATCATTAAGAGCAACTTTATAGAAAAGATTTTCAACTGTGAGTTCTATAACTTCAATTTCCAAATCAGAAATTCTTTTCTATACCTTTTTATGTTTCTCAAGAACTTCCTTTGAAAACCCTTGCATTTTCTTAAAAGAAAGGTCAGGACAATCTGCCTGGATTAACTCATAGCTCTCAAAGAATATGTTGGCATGTTCAGTATCTTCATCGCTGCTCTTGCCCTCGGTGTCATTTCAAGTCTTACTTTGAGTGCACGCATGTTCTTTTCAAATTTTCTTTTATCCTTCTTTTGAAGATGACAACCTAATTGGTAGCAGAGTACCTCTTTTGATTTTGATTCATCTTTATTGTTGTTGTACTTCTTCTCATTCAAGTATCTTGACAGTCTTTTGCCTTTGCAATTGTTTTCCTTTTCCATCAGACTTTTGAATCTTCTCGTACAGAGAGCCATATCTCCATCATCATCATCATTTGATGTTGTTGGATCCCCTTCGTCACATTGATTGGCGATAACCTCATTTTGATACTCAGCCTCACAGGACATTAGTTATAAGGGCGATGGCTTTAATCCTCATGGTTTCACGGACAGGAGTGTTCATTTGACTCCATTCTATGGGCGATGACCTTAAAGATTTTATTTACTTTCTCGACATTAGTGATGATTTTCCCTTAATTGAAAGACCATTTGTCATGATCGCGAACCTTGTAAACATTTCAGTTACTGTCTCATCAGGCTTCATATTTGAAAGCTCATAATTTCCTAAGAGAATATTCAACTTGATTTCTCATACACTCTTTGTTCCTTTAAATGTGACTTGAAGCCAATCCTAGATTTCTTTAGTTGTAACACATAAAGAAATCTTGTTAAACTCATGAGAGAGAGAGAGAGAGAGAGAGGGGTAAAGCAAATGCTTTTGCATTAGGATTGTAAAGCCTATATTCTCCAAGTTACTTGGAGATGGCTGCATCAGTGGCAGCAGTAATAGCTACGCACCCGGTTGACTTCACCATCTCAGTGCTCCTGCTGGAATAGTAGGACCATTCATGATGACATCCCACATCTGAAGATTAATTGCTTTCAAATATACTTTATGCATTGATTTCAGTAATATAATTCAAAATGTGGAGGTTTGTTGGGAGCATAAGATTAAGGAGAAAAGCAGCTGCCAAGGTAAGCCATATAAACATATCTTGATGTTCAAAAATATTGCACTTTAAGAAACATACCTCTCATATCAATCGTTTGGCTTAACAAAGCCCAAACAAAGCAAGTAAGAAGGGGGTTGAGTAGGTTGAGTATTGATGATTTAAAAATTATTGCGAAATATTAAACAATCACCATTCAAGATGGTTTTCTAAAATAAATACTATGTGTAATACTATAAAGTATATCGGAGTTCTAAAATGAACATTGTGTATAATATTATAAAGTATATCGGAGTAGCTGATTTTTGTGAAATGAACATTGTGTATAATACTATAAAATATATCGAAGTAAAGTATGTAGATCACATAACAATATATAGAGGTTTGGCTTAATGACCAAATTTACGGTCACTCTTAGACTAACAGCCTTAAGGGTAGTTAAATTCCACTATTAATTAGCGTTATAAGTTACAATTGACTAGTTTTGTTCCTGTTACTTAATAGATCTGTCTATCAGAGACACAATATCACTACGCTTACTCTTGGACACTTCACTATAGGCTATTATATTTCAGACCAACACACAAAAAGAATGACAGATGGTGAGTAGTGACAATTTCTTGCTGAAGAGACAATCTCAATATAATGCGTATTTTGTTACGGTGGTTGAACACTTTTCACAAGATGGCTCCTCTTCATATACTTTTAGTCTTCAATATACCTGTTAGAGACCTTCAAGGATAGTCGGCTGGTCATTTGAGAGTTGCTAGGAGGTTTCTTGTTAGTATCGAGTTTACTTTCGTAGTGAGTGGAGTAGGTTTACCAAACTCTCCATGGCAATCTTGTCATCAGAAACTTGCCAACTGCTTTTTGGATAATCTACTTCGATTTTCGACTGTGGAATACAAAGCTTCAACATTTCTTATCTTATTTGAAACTATCAACAATTTTCTTCATATGCGTAGCTCGTTGTAATCATATCCAGTATCTTGTTACTGTAATTTTCCGCACATTATCGTTATTAGTGACCGAACTGAGTATTTTCAGTGATAATATCAGCTGATTGACACGTAATGTCAAGAGTAAGAATTCAAAATTGCTATCTCAACCGATCTTTTGAAGCTATCATGATATACTTGTTCAAGTAAACGTCGGATATTAGTAACTTGTCTTTTGCTAATGAACAGAAACATTGATAATGTCAATACGATTCGCTATTTGCATTCATCATTATAAAACATTAGCGACAATAGTAGTTTGGTGATCATCAAAATTTAGTGAGGATGATTTGCAATACATGATCATATTTATCTGATTCATGGAGATAGAGTAATGTTGCTACTCCCGGTTAAAATATAAACTTCATATGCCTCTTTAATATGTATTGACGATTGGACTTTTTCATTTGTAGCAGAGAGTTCATGCCATTTTAGGACAAAAGCACAAAGTTCTTTCACCCTCCTCGCTGACATTATTAATGACGAGTAAAGTTCTTTTATGAGAAGGTCGCCTCAAGAACACCAGGCAAATCGCACAGACTACCTCCTCCTCCTCCTCCTCCTCCTCCAGCGACCCTCTGTCACTCTGTATATGGCTTGCGGTCGCCGTCGCCGGAGAGAAAATGGAGGTGTTGAGCCAGATATCGCGACTGGACCTCGTCTTAAGAGTCCTCACTTCTTCAAGATCATTCTCTCCGACACCCTCGTATCTGGGAGGCTTGTAAGTTCCACATTTTCCAGAGTTTTTTTTTTTTTTAATGATTCAGCTCCAGTGTCACGAGAGTTTGTGTCATGGTAAAGACTGTTGCCCTCGTGCTGTGTACATTTATTCTGGAGATGTTTCTATGCGTTTGACTTTGAATATAACTTTCGATTCTTGCGAAAAGACAGAAACAACAAAAAACCAGAAGAAGAAGTGTTCATTCTTAACGAGTCTAAGTAAAAATCAGTTCTTTTACTTGAAAGTGAAGATTGGTTGGCTGAGGGTAGTGTGTACAAAGGTTTCGGGTCTCTCTAGCTTCATTCTTGTCAAATGAAGCAACTATAACTAAAGCTGATCATTACTTGCCCGGTGACGCCCTGCTTGTGTGCAAACCGATCTTTCATCGCCATGTTGCAGAACTTAAGATGTGCTCAGTTGCTCTTCCTTTTTCCCTGCACTTTTGATCTGGTTGAATTTGAGTACTGGACTATAACTTTTTGGGTTTTTCTGTCAGGGAATTCCGAAAAAATTCTTAGGAAGATATGGACATGATCTCTCGAGCTTAGTACTGCTCAAGGTTCCAGGCAGTTCGACCTGGACTATAGGAGTAGAAAAGTGTAGCAACAGCATGGTTTGGTTGTGCAATGGGTGGCGAGAATTTATGCAGCATTACTCCATTGGCCATGGTCACGTCATTGTTTTCAAATATAAAGGGAACTCCACTTTTCGCGTGATAATATTCGATCATAGTGCTTCGGAGATCAATTATTTGTCCAGCAGCGTATCAAACCTCAGGAGAGGATTTATCTCGCCGAAGAGGGAGGATGTTGTAGAAATTGAAGAGTCGGAGGACTTCACTCGTCAAAAAACGAGGGTCGAACCTTATTCTCCATGTTCTCAGTCAAGTCCAAGCTGCTCATCTCAAGATCTCATAGGTGTGACTTGTCATTTTAGAGTCATGTTTCTTCTTAAAGCACTCCCTCCTATGTTAGTTCCTCCTCAGGTAGTTGAGAAATTTTTTATAAGCTTGGTTATGTTGACTGATGATGATTTCAGTTATGATGATAGTCACAACTTCTAAGGTGAGAATTTTTTGTTAGGTCAACTTATCTAAATCTTGATTTCCATGATGGTATTTCTTCCATTCTGCGCTAAATATGTTTATGGTAAGTAAATCAACTAATGAAAAGTTCAAATTGGTGTAAACTAAATATTTCATTTTTTTTTCCGAAGAGTAGACAGATTTGGACAGTCAAGAAGCAGAGCTAGCCATTCTAAGCCGTTTTCAGGCGGTTCTACAAGTCCGTGGCCTCTCTCTAGTTTTGAATTGGCTAGCGAATTTGACTCAGAGCATCCTTTTTTCAAGGTGGTGATGCGGCCATCTTATATTAAGCATAAAGCGGTGAGATTGAGAGCTCCATTCATAATTATTCTGGCTTTTTTCCTAAGCTGATTGGATTTCTCTAGCAAATGTGATTTCCTTGGATATATCCATTGCTATGTATTTAAAAGGGCAAAGGTCCTTGACACCTCTTGCTAGTTCTATGAGCAGACTTTGATATTTTGACTTTTGTCCTCTTAAGCCTGTTGATTAGAAGTATTAAAATTACCATATCAATTACATTTTGCTTGCTGGGGTTCTTTCTTTATCAAGCATTGGTTGTTCAAACATGTTTGGATGCAGTATGTTCCTCGTAATTTCATCATGCAGCACCTTCTGGAAAACAAGAAAATGGTGACTCTCAGGCATACAGACAGATCGTGGCCAGTGAAGCTTAGGAGCTATCCACATTCAATCTATGGGGCGATTTTCTCTTCTGGTTGGGACGCATTTGTGAGAGGAACTCGCTTGCTTGTAGGAAATGTCTGCGTGTTCGAACTAGTTGATAGTAATAATGTTGTGTTCCAAGTCTACATTTTCAGTGCAGGTAGGTACTTGATTTAAGTTGTCTGATGGGAAAATTTAGGCTAGTTATGGCATGAGGTCTATGCCAAAGATCTTCATAGTCAATTAAAGAAACATTCACACCAGTAATGTCTCTTAAATTTCTCATTTTAACTTCAGGCAAGAACAAGCAGTCTAAACGCAGAGTGGCCGATTCTGAGCTGATATTTCGTGATCATCATACTCCTCCGGGTCTTCTCACTACTCCTGCATTAGTTGGAGAATTTGATTCGGAGCATCCTTTCTTCAAAGTTGTGATACAACAGTGTCATTTGAAGAAACTGGTACAATCTTTGAGCCTAATCCATCCCTGCCACTTCTCAATTTCGGTTGCGATCGCTATCTGAATTCTGCCTCTTTTGTGTTTACCATGGTTGATTTGGTTTTGTATTGGAAACCGTATTGACATGATATACGCGCACATGTAAAATTTCGAGTGACTGGAGGCATCACAGTAGGGGACTAGTGGAGAGTTGCAAAACAGAGGAGTGGAAAAAACAGAAGTAGAAGAGGTTAATCAGCTCAGGACTGTCCATTCACTTGGATATCCTTGACAAGCTGCTCCCTCCTTATGCACGTGAAACGATGGACGGTCACTTGAATCAGCTACTTACCTAAAATGACAATCAATGGGCAGCCTTTTTTTGAAAATGCTTTACATCGTGGGTACATCGTGGGTTAAGATCGATGTCTTTAATGAGCCTCTTAATACTGTTGACGAAAGGTTCCTGAAACTTGCAAATACAGCCTTGTGTGCTTTTTATTTTTTTTTCCTTCTTTCGGCATAGATTGGTTGTTCAAACATGTATGCATTTGCAGAATGTTCCTGATGGATTCATCAAGCAACATATTCGAGAAAGCAAGGGAACTGCGACTCTTAGGTATTCAGACAGATCGTGGCTGGTGAAGCTCTTAAAATGTAAGAATAGGCTGGCGTCGTTCTCTGCCGGTTGGTCAGCATTTGCAAGAGAAACTCGTTTGTGCATAGGAAATGCCCGTGTGTTTGAGCTCATTGATAGGGATGCTGTTGTGTTCAAAGTTTCTATTTTTAGTAATGGTGGTAAGGGCCAGATTCACTTAGATTGAGGTGATCATGGGACGTGTTACTGTAGGCTGTTTGCAGCATCGATATAAATCTTAGATTGCTTGTTATACCTCCTTCCAGCAATGGCAAATTGACGACAAGGAGATTTTGGTAGCTTCGGTTCTATAGTTCCATTGGCTCTTCTTTACGGTCTCTGGCTGCTCAACTGATCTAAAGGTCTGTATGTATTTTCTGAGCATCTAAACGTTTGTTTTTATTAAACCAAAGAGTCAATGCATTGGTATTCTGCATTCCTCGCCTTTGAACTGTACATTTCTATTGTTTCATGGCTAAATCAGGAAACAAAAAAATTGAGAAAGTCGCATGAGTAAGCTTTTGATCGTACGTGACGGACTCCTGATCAGATTACGTTTCCAATTCAAAGTAATCTTGAATTGGAGGCCACATTCATCACTTTATCAGAGGAGTCTTATTCGATTCACATGGATGCGCCAATTATGTTCATTTAGGCCTGTTTGACAAAATTGACAAGTCAATGCTGAGAACTTAAGGGCTTATTTTTAAATGTCAACAATCTTAAGTATCAATATCAAAAGAAAAAGTTTGGCAATCACTAAATATCTATAGCTTCTCTCCAAACATAAAACCGAGACCATAATTGACAGGCACTGATCATATAGTTGGAAAGATTCTAATTATCATCAATTATCTTTGGCCTCCTTTTCACGTATTAAATAAGTCAACTTCTAGCTAAATGAATATGTCAAGTGAAAACTAATCAAAGATATCTAACAAGCTTGATTGCATTAATTGCGGAAAGAAAGTTTAATAACAAAATGCCATGAAATGGTCTGGCAAAAAGAGATTCGTGTTTAAAGTCTCCGTTTATAATAATTTACATCGATTGAGAAAAGCCACAGAAATGTCACGCATTAAATTGTTCGTGGTGCTGAGACGAACTCAAGAAATTGATTAGCTCACACTAGTTCATATTTTCCTCTGTTTCTGGTTAAGAGGAAGTCGTTCCACCATGCCTTTTAATTAGGAAATTACAAATGTAGAAATCATTCATGCATCAATATACTTGAAAATATATATCGATGTACTTGTTCATGTACCACATTGAAAATTACAAAAATGTGACTAAATTGAAGATATGCTAAATTTTCATGTACCATATTGAACAAATTAAAAATTAGACACAGTTAAGGGATCGTGGACAATTTGTGTTATATTCTCAATAGAGTAATCGAGGCTAAATTTGATTTTGTAAAAATTAACTATACCTCTTTACTATTGATAGGATTGATGAGTGGACTCGTTCTTTTGTAGTGCAGAATTTGTGCCTTCTTAGCAAATAAAGAAATATTATAAAGTTTTGTCATACCATCAATGACATTAATTAATCACGGGTAAAGTTCTATTATGAGGGGGTTGCCTCTAGAACACATGGCAAATGGTACGAGCCGCCGCCACCTCCGCCTCCTCCTCCTCCTCCTCCCTTCAGTGACCATGGGGATACACTATACTGTATATGGCTTGTGGTCGGCGCCGGCCCAGTGAAGATGGAGGAGTGGAGCCAGATATCGCGATTGGGCCTCGTCTTGAGAGTCCTCATTTCTTCAAGATCATTCTCTCCGACACCCTCGAATCTGGGAAGCTCGTAAGCTCCACATTTTCGCAGTCTGTTTCTTATGATCCAGCTCCAGTGTCACGAGAGTTTCTGTCATGGTTTAGAGTTGTCGCCATCGTGCTGTTTACCTTCGATCTGTAGATCTTTCTACGCGTTTGGCTTTGAATATACCTTTAGGTTCTTGCGACAAGAAAGAAAAAAAATGAAAGCCCAGAAGAAAAAAGTGTTCATTTTTAATGATTCTAAATAACAGTCAGTTCGTTTACTTGGAATTGGGGATTGGTTGGCTGAAGGGTAATGTGGACAGGAGTGTTGGGTCTCTCTAGCTTTGATCTCGTCAAATGAAAGCAACGGCAACTAAAACTCATTCTTCACTTGCCCGGCGACACTCTGTTTGTGTGCGAACCGATCTTCCATAGCCATGTTGCAGAACTTAGAATTTGCTCAGTGCTCTTCCTTTTTCCCTAAACTTTCGATCAGATTTTGTTGAATCCGAGTCCTGGACCTATAACTTTTGAGTTTTTCTTAATGGGGAATTCCGAAAAAATTCTAAGGAAGATACAGAAAGGATCTCTCAAGCTGGGTTCTACTCAAGGTTCCGGGCAGCTCCACTTGGACCATATGAGTAAAAAAGCGTAAAAAACGGCATGGCTTGGTTTTGGAAAGGGTGGCGAAAATTTATGCAGCATTACTCCGTTGGTCTTGTTCATCTTGTAGTTTTCAAATATAAAGGGAATTCCACTTTTTGCGTGATAATAGTGCTTCGGAGATTGATTATTTGTCAAGCAGCATTTCTAATCTTGGGAGTGAATTTATATTGCCGAAGAGGTTGTAAAAGTTGAAGATTCGGAGAATTTCGCTCCTTGCCAAAAGATGAGGGTCGGATCACATTCACCATGTTCTCAGCCCCAAGCTGCTCATCACAAGATCCAGAAGGTGTGACCTGTCATTTTATAAGTCAAGTTTCATCTTACGTCATTCTCTCCTTTAATAGATCTTTTTCAAGTACTGGAGAACTGAATAAGCTTGTTAATGTTGACTGATAACATAATGGTTTCAATAATGCTTATTGTGGTTAAGTAGTTCCTACTTCTAAGGTGAAGGAAGCAAAATTTTTATTTGGATGTAAAATTTGATTTCCATGACGGTGTTGTCTTCCATTCTGCGCCAAATCTTTTCATGGTCAACTAATGAAAACTTCAAACTGGCGTCATATGAACACTTAAATTTTTTTTTTCAAAGAAGCTAGCCATCCTGAGCGGAATTTTGATGGTTCTATGAGTTTGTGGCCTCTCTGTAGTTTTGACTTGGCCAATGAATTTGACTCAGAGTATCCTTTTTTCAAGGTGGTAATTCGGCCATCTTATATTGAACATCATGCAATGGTAAGATTAAGAGTTTAATTCACTACCGTTTTGACTTTTTCCCTAAGCTGATTGCATTTCTGTAGTAAATTGCATAGTGTTTTCCTTGGATCTGTTCATTCCAATTTGTTTCAAAAGGCAAAGATCCTCTATCCCTTATGCCAATTCTGAGAGCAGGGACTTTGACATCTTGACTTTTGACATGGTAATGTCAATCTACATTCTGCTTGCTTGCTTGGTTAAGGGAATGCTTCCCCAGTCTTTCTTTATAAATCACGAGTGGTTCAAATATGTGTGTTGGCAGAATGTTCCTCATAGGTCCATCACGCAGCACATTGGGGAAATCAAGGAAATCGTGACCCTCAGGCATTCAAACAGAACATGGCTGGTGAAGCTTAAGAGCTATTCAAGTGGGTTGATGCAGTTCTCTTCTGGTTGGATCGCATTTGTGAGAGAACAGGCTTGCGTGTTAGAAATGTCTGCGTATTCGAGCTAATTGATAGAGATGATATTGTGTTCAGAGTCTACATTTTCGGGAGTGCAGGTAGAATCTTGATTAACGTTATTTGAAGTGAACCTTTAGGCTGGTTATGGCATCACATGCCTTTTGTGCTAAAGATCTTCATAGTCAATCAAAGAAACATTCTCACCAATAAGTTCTTTTAAAGTTCTCATTTTAATTCCAGGAAGGAATAGAAACTCTAAATGCAGATAGAACCATTCAGAGCTAGTGTTTCGTGATCCTACTCCTTTGAGGCCTCTCACTAATCCTGAATTATCCAGCAAATTTGATTCGGGGCATCCCTTCTTCAAACTGGTGATACGACAGTCTCATTTTACTAAAATGGTAAAATCTTGACCCTAATCCATCAATGCCTTATCTTAAGTTTGATTATGATCTCTATCTAATCTTGCCTCAATATTGTGTTTTCCTCGGTTGATTTGGTTTTTATTGGGAGCCATATGACATGCTGTTTTTCTTGGAGTGATTGTAAGGCAGCCCTGTGGTAGAGTAATGCGGAATCAGGAGAAAAAGAAGAAAAAACAGTAGTAAAGACTGTAAGTAGGTTCGGACTTCACTTGGTTATCCTTAACAAGCTGCTCCACACTATTTGAGTGAAAGAATGTAGAGTCACTGGAATTGAGTATGGCAATTAATGGCAGTAACTTGTTTGAAAATGATTTACACTACGGGTTAAGATCGATGGCTTTTAAGATTGTTGACTTAAAGCTGGCCTTGTGTGCTTTCTCTCCAACAGTGCATGCTTACATGATTGTACTTATTTTGGCATACATTGGTTATTCAAACGTCCATCCATGTGCAGCATGTTCTTGGTGAATTTGCCAGGCGACATATTAAAGAAATCAAGAGAAAAGGAACTCTGAGGTATTCAGACAGATCGTGGCCAGTGAAGCTCTGTAGATATACGCAGAATATCCGAGTGTTCTTCTCTGATGGTTGGCCAGCATTTGCAAGAGAAACTCAGTTATGTGTAGGAAATGCCTGCGTGTTTGAGCTCATTGATAAGGATAATGTTGTGTTCAAAGTCTCCATCTTCAGTAATGGTGGCAAGAATCAGATTCACATTGATTGAGGTTTTCATAGGACGGGTTGCTCTAGACCGTTCGTGGTGTCGATAGGAATTTGAGACATCCAATTATGCCTCCTTTATTCAGCTGTGGTGGAAAATGAGACTCTTTTCTGGTCATGTTTAATTGTTTCTTGGTGCTAGTTTTGGTTCCATATTTCCATTTTGGCCGGAGTCCCTCAGATTTGGCGCTTCTTTAAAGTGTCTGGTTGCTCAACTGCCCTAAAGGGTTAACATGTATTTCCTTCACGTCTAACAATTTATGCTTGACCAAAGCTTTTGCGAGCGAAAACACAAAGAAAACAGTCCATGCGTAACTTTTTATGTCTGGAAAAAATATTGTTTGTGCGACTGTTGCGTGGTTAAACGCTTGACCATACGTGATAGACTCCTGATTGATTTATGGCTGCATTTGATTTAGTTTTCTAAAGAAGATCTTGGGGAAAATGATCTCTCCAAGAGTATTTTGAAATGGAGGCCATGCCCCACCACTCCATAGGAGCATTATTTTCTCTACGTGAATGTACTGATTTTTGCTGTGTGTTGAGAATTCATGGGCTGATTTGAAGTGTTGTCGAATTTGTTGACCGTCAAATTTAGAAAATTCGAAATTTAAGATTCCTAATCACGATGAGAATTGTTTCTTGACCAAAAAATTAGATTAATATCTTGAGTAATTTAATGCATGTAGAGATTTGAAGCATTACACATTTTATTAGTAATTAGGCATGTTTTTTTTTCGGTAAAGATTAGTAATTAGGCATTAGTATGTCAATAAATAAAGAATTGATTTTTAAATTGACTCTTTGGTCAAACCTTGGAAATAGTAAACTCTAGGTAAAAAAAAAGCTACGAAAAAATGCATATATGTGTCGATTTAGCATAGCCATGTAATATTAGGCTTTTAAATTTCGAGTTTCATTACAACGGCCGGTTAAAACTTATACTCTTCATGAAACCGAAGGATATGATCTTTGATGGAAAGAAGAAAATATAAATTCGTTGTTTTCCAATTTCTTTTAGACATTTGATTTGGAGATGGTGAAATTTAGAGATCTTATATCCAATTAAATAAATTTCAACCTGTGGAGCCGTCAACCATTTCGGAAACTATACTCAGCATCCTAAGATTTCAGTCACTTGAGATGATCTTCACGCCTCTTGGGCGACCACAGAAGAATGCAAAGGACGTCATCTGCAACCGCAAGAATGAATCTGGGAAAAAATTCCTTTCCTTCTCTTTCTCTGTGAACCTGGGAAAACTTCCTTTCCTTTCCTTTCGCTACTTGACAATCCTCCATCACCGCCGGCGATAATTTCTCCGCCGGTGCCGATAAGTCCTTTGCCTTGCGTTGTCTTACTGTTTAGTGCGTTTGAGAAGTTTGACCCTTTGTTCGAGGCCTTTTTGCTGGCGCAAAACATCTCATGACCTCCTCCCCCTCCTCCCTGGATTTCTCTTTTCATCGTCACCGCCTCCTTCATCTAGCCATCCTTGCCTGTGCCGTCGTCAAGATAGGGTTATCTCTTGCCCAATGGTTCCTAGTCTCGTGCGTCAAGCTTACTTCAGAGTAATGCGCATTGCTTGATGGTAGCGAAACTTCATGTAATAATGAATGTACAACTCAACAATATCCGAATATAATCATAAGGAAAATATTATCTTATTATAATATTAATGCCGATTATATTCTCAAAGTGACGATAAAAATCTTTTTATATGTTTATTTGATAGAGGGGAGAATGTACCGTTCTCTATACATTTCCATTTTTTCTTTCACATTGAGATGATGGAAGTCATCAAAAAGACAACTACTCCCACATTCCCACCTCTCAAGCAGGACTTCTCAATCTTTCCACAAAAAAAAAAAAAAAAAAACAGTACTTCTCAAAGGTACCCCATTATGGATTAACACGTTTTTTCCTAAACCAACTGCTTAAATATTATATTTCCACTTGAACATGATGCGATTGATAATACTTTATCAAGAATGTGAGTTATTTAACATTCATTTAGTTTAGAATATAATTCATATTGACAGATAAGTCGTGCTATTAGTGAGTACACTTGCACTTTAAAGCTCGAATTATACACTTGCTAAGACCAACATAACGGATACAACCTCAAAATAAGTAAATAGTGTCTCATAGTACTCCGGACATATTTTGCAACATCAATTTAAGTACACTTATCTTTTGAAGGCTACGCTTGATCATAACTTAAGTCATTATGTATTCATGGTTATATTTAAAACTCCAGAAAGCAATATAACTAGCTAAACACATGTGATATATGTAAAACAACAAAATCTATTCTTTGCACTCATGTCTATCTCTTCATTCCAAACAACTACTTTCCTAGACACACTCCTATGAAATCATATTTTTTCATGATTGCCAATAACATGTTAAAGTAACAACATTGATTTGTTACTTTGAGAACATAACTAGAAATGACATAAGGCATAAAGTGAGGTAATTAATTCATAAATTATTTCAAGGACTCACACGTGGAGTAATTAGGGATAATTTTACTCACCTCCCTCATTGGCAATAAATATAACACATGTATAGATTACGTGATATAGTGAATTTCTTTTTCTATAAGAGCGTATATCATTAATAAACATATCTATTTTACGACTCTTAGTCTAAATATAGTCACATGCTTTAGCTCGCTTCATACGGCGTCTAACTAAGTACTTGCATTCGGCTTCAAATCAAGTATACGAAATTGTAGAACTATCGTGTCCAATCTTACAATTTATAAATCGTAGACTAAAACGATGCAAAACAAAATATGATCATATATGTACTGAATTTGCTCGTTCGACATTTGAAGTTCATACCGTCTCATCTCAATTCGCTTACTATAGCGTTCGAAATGATTATTTGTATGAGTGAGCCAATCGATGTTTGATGATATAATATATATATCATATGTTGATCATAGATAATGTTTTATTTAATATGTTGAACGTTGGCTGCCGTTACCGTTATTTCTTGCATGAAGCACCATTGCATTGTTTGCGGGGTTCAACTATTCGGTTACTGGCCGCAAGAAATTAGAGATGTCTTATGATGCTACCGGTGATCTTAAATGAGTTGGGCTGACCCAGCATTTCAAAGGCCTTAAAATGACCCATTTGAATCTATAAGAAAGATAGAATTGGGCTGACCCAATTGTTTAGTTATCAGTCACAAGAAATTAGGGATCTCTTATGATGCAACTGGTGATTTTAAATGAATTGGGCTGACCCAATATTTCAAAGGCCTTTAAATGAATTGGGCTTTTTGTTTAGATTTGTGATCTATTTGAATCTCTAAGAAAGAAAAGTGTGACAACTATCCGCTTTCTCCTAGTGTCATTCTCATTCGTTTTCATGCTTGAATAACCTTTATTTTCTTTTTCATTATAATCCAACTTGTTGCGCATGATCACCTAACAATATGTTAATTAAATCTCGTGGAAGGCATGTGCCCGAGATAAAAGTATTGGCATTTGTGCATTTTTACTGGGCAGTAGTGTTGCTGCCAAAAGCTAATCCTTGAAAACGGGAAAAGCTAACATGCAAAGGAATCTTTCATTTAATTTCAGGGCACAAAGAAACGAAGATGGCATCAAGAGATCCGCATTTCGTGGTTTGAACAAATGGGCTGCAATAACGACAAACAAAATCACTTGAAGAGCAATGTCATTGGTACCACGCACTCACACACATCGATAGCAAGATGTCCGTTTATTGCATGGGCAGTAGTGTTGCTACCAAAAGCTAATCCTTGAAAATGGGAAAAGCTAACATGCAAAGGAATCTTTCATTTAATTTTAGGGCACAAAGAAACAAAGACTAAGGAAATAGACCCGCATTTTGCGGTTTGAACAAATGGGCTGCGATAACGACAAACAAAATCACGTGAAGAGCAATGTCATTGGTACCACGCACTTACACACATCGATAGCAAGATGTCCGTTTATTGCACGGGCAGTAGTGTTGCTACCATAAGCTAATACTTGAAAACGAGAAAAACTAACATGCAAATGAGTCTTTCATTTAATTTTAGGGCACAAAGAAATAGAGACCGAGTAAATAGACCCGCATTTCGCGGTTTGAACAAATGGGCTGCAATAACGACAAACAAAATCACATGAAGAGTAATGTCATTGGTACCATGCACTCACACACATCGATAGCAAGATGTCCATTTAATGCATGGGCCTAAAACTATATTATTGTAAACAATAGCTTTAATGTATTTTGCTTTTGCTTCCACTTCAATTTGGCTATTCTTCTTAACTTTTTAGTTTTTTATTTTGTTATATCATGATTACTTGTCAATACGTTTTTTTCTATTGCGTACAAACTATATAGACATTCATGTTGAAATAGACAAATATTGACGGTTTCATACTTTGCCATTCCTATGACAAATGTTGGTATGAAATGAACTAGAGTGTGACACATTGTATAGAAATTTACAATAAAGATTTGACAAAATATAACTTAAAGGCCATGCGGACTATACTTTAGATTTGGTTTTGTTGTACAAATACGCTTTGGAATGTTAAGTTATACTATTGAAAAAGCTAAGATGCAAATGAATCTTTCATTTAGTTTTAAGGCACAAAGAAACGGAGGCCGAGTAAGTAGATCCGCATTTCACGGGTTTGAAAAAATGGGATGCGATAATGAAAAACAAAATCACGTGAAGAGCAATGTCATTGGATATTATGCAATCACACACATCGATAACAAGATGTCCATTTATTGCACGGGTCTAGGAGTGTAGCTTTAATTTATTTTGCTTTTGTTTCCACTTCAATTTGGTTATTCCTCTTAAATTTTTAATTTTTAATTTTGTTATATCATGATTATTTGTCAATACCTTTTTCTATTACGTACACACTATATAGACATTCATGTTGAGATATGCAAGATCTTACACGAAGAGGAAACTTAGGATTACAATTGTATAGATATATATTCTTTCTTATTCTGTGAATACGTGTACATGCTATATATTTTCTATTACATGTAACTAAGATCAATTAATGAAAAAGGGAGAATTTTTCCCTAATTCTCTCCATTGCTCTCTGTTGCTTTTCCTGTTCCTTTCGCGTCTCTTTGTTGCTCCCAATCTTGTGACATGGTATCAGAGCGCGTGTTCTCGGTCAAACTTCCGCAATTTCTTTTCTGAGTTGTCTTCGCTTCTTCTCTAATTTGTTGTTGCGAATCTGCAAAACAAATTATTTTACTGCAAAGAAACTCAGCCATCAAATTATGGAGAATAGAGAGACGTCAGGCGTTGATTTACCTCCTTCAACACAGGCCTCCGAATTGCAGGACCTTCCTGCTTCTGCCTCTAGAGTTCTTGAGTCATCTCAAGAACAAGTTATACATAATCAACCCGTATATTCGAGTATTTATCCGGCTCAGTCAAATCTGGGGCAACCTATCTCAGGCCATCCTTACCAGTTCATACCATTTCATATGCCATCAAACATGTGGAATGTTGGGATCAATCCAGCGACATCATTGCCGGGATCAACAAATATTCAAAATACTACTTAGATCCATGGCGGACTACCAACTGCAATTGGGGCAGACTCGACCAATGGTGCTGAACAACAACATGCCAATTATGTAGGCGGGCAAAATCCTTACCCAGTTTATGGATCTGGGTTTCCATCATACCCAGTTTATGCTAACGGAGGAGGGCGTCCAGAATTTGGCGATCCTTTATTCACGTCAACAGCCGATGGTCCAGAATTGCGTCTTATTACCCAGCAGCTCACCGGCCCCGAGAACTACGCTACGTGGTCTCGAGATCTACGGCGAGCCCTAGTCACAAAAGACAAAGACGGGTTTCTTGATGGCACGGTACCTGTTCCGATTGATAACCACTTGCAACGACAATGGCGCAAATGCAATCAACTGGTCCGAACTTGGATCGGAAATTGCATTGCACCACACATCGCTGCTGGGCTACCAATCACAGAGGATTCAAAAACATTGTGGGAGAGCATTAAAGAAATGTATGGCAAATTAGATAGAGCCAAAATTTTTTCTCTCACACAGGAGCTTAGTGAGCTTAAACAAGGGAATATGTCAATCGGAG
The DNA here is from genome assembly GCA_030064385.1 of Melaleuca quinquenervia. Classification (NCBI taxonomy): domain Eukaryota; kingdom Viridiplantae; phylum Streptophyta; class Magnoliopsida; order Myrtales; family Myrtaceae; genus Melaleuca; species Melaleuca quinquenervia. The sequence goes on along the minus strand of CM057724.1, from coordinate 3,865,633 downwards.
CAGTGTTCAACAAACTTTCAGCACTATGGAACGAACTTGAAGCCGTCGAAGAAAAATTGGAAGGACCCGAAGCGACGCTTCAACAGTATCGTTGCATCAAGGAACGAGAAAAGGTTACACGATTCCTTTTAATACTAAACGACTCATATTTATCGTTTAGAACACAGATCTTGGCCATGGAACCCGTACCTTCTCTCGGAAGAATCTATCAACTTGCTGTCCAGGAGGAGAGCCAGCACCTTGCCTCCTCGGATCATACAAGAGCTGGAGAAGCTATCCTTCTCGCGACTCAATTGAGCCAACGCGGCAAAGGCGGATCACGAGGGGCTGCACAGGGCTTCTCGGACGGAGGAAGCAAAGGAGCGGCACAAGGGTTTCTTGATGGAGAAGAAGCGACACTAGGGTATCTTGCAAGCGCACGTGGAGATGTGAGAGAAAGGATGGACAGCCAAGATTACAAGGGGCGTTTAGAGAGGATGGACAGCCATGATTCACGCCTTTATGCTGCCACGTCAGCCAAATTTGATGGATCTTCTTTTGTGCAGAAAAATGGTCCAAATAATTTCAAGGGCAAAAAGAAATTATATTGTGACTATTGTAAACGCCCACATCACACAATAGATACGTGCTGGAAATTGCATGGGCGACCTGGGGAGAACGGCAAAAAAGGCCGTGAACATTCAGTCAATCAAGTGACTGGAAATTCTGATGATCAATCTCTCACACCAAATCAAATTCAACAAATTGTGAGTGCTTTGCGTCAGGTTGATTTTTCTGACAAGAAAGCCAGCTTCTCAGGTACTTCATATTGTCTCAACTCTATTTCTCGTGATGCATGGATCATTGATTCGGGTGCTAGTGACCACATAGTCTGCATTGAAGGTTTATTTTCCCATATCGAGAATATCATCAAACCCATATCAGTGACCCTTCCAAATGGAAATACCACTCATGTCAGCAAAGTTGGAACAGTGCATCTCAGTGATCATATTACTCTTAAACGTGTGCTTTTTGTGCCCCAATTCCAATTCAATCTTATTTCAGTTTCTAAGGTCTGTCAAGATAATTCTTGTCGAGTTTCTTTCAATTCTGACAATTGTCTGTTACAGGCCCTTTCGACTGGAACACCGATGGGATTGGGTAGATTATCTGAGGGCTTATATTTCTGGGTGCATTTTCCGCAAAATTTCAATCTTTCATGTCTTGCTACATCTTCGTGTAATGCAGTTATCAATAATAAAATTGTCCTTTCTCACCAACGTTTGGGTCACAGTGCTTCTTTTCCCTATCCTCAATGTGCAATTTGTCCATTGGCAAAACAATCGCGTACACCTTTTCCTATAAGCCATACTCGTTCCACTGTGATTTTCTCTCTTATTCATGTCGATCTATGGGGACCTTACCATACTCCCAATCATGATGGGTCACGTTTTTTCCTCACCATTGTAGACGACTACTCTCGTGCTACATGGATTTTTCTAATGCAGTCCAAAAGTCAGGTCCTTTCTTACTTGCGAGATTTTCTTATCCTGGCCAAAACTCAATTTCAAAAATCTGTTCAACGCATTCGAACAGATAATGGACGAGAGTTTTTTAGTCATGAATGTAATCTCCTTTTCTCATCACATGGCATTTTACATGAGAGCTCTTGTACATATACTCCCCAGCAAAATGGCGTCGTAGAGCGTAAACACCGTCATCTTTTAGAAGTTGCCCGTGCTCTCAAATTCCAAGCCTCGATTCCTGAAACCTTCTGGGGAGACTGTGTGGTTACGGCAGCATACCTGATTAATCGTATGCCTACACGAGTTCTAGACGGTAAGACTCCTTTTGAGATGCTTTTTTGTAAGAAACCTGAGATTCGTCACTTGAGAGTCTTTGGCTGCTTATGTTATGTCACTACTGTGGGCACTCGTGACAAGTTGAGCCCACGGGCTCGGAGATGCATTTTCATGGGTTATCCATTACTGCAGAAGGGTTATCGCATTTATGATCCGTTGACTCATGATTTCTTCATTAGTAGGGATGTTATTTTCCATGAAGACACTTTCCCTTTCCAGGATTCTCAGTCTTCTCTTGGCGATTCCGATTCTGGTTCTATTGGTCGTCGTTTTCTTGATGACGAGGATTTTACTCCTCGTCTATCTTCTATGCCTATTATTTCTCCAGGGACATTGCCGACTCCTGCTCAAGAAGAATCCACGCCTTCAGGTGGTATTCCTGGCGATTCTGAGGAGATCTCTCCTTCCGTTGATGTGTCACATGACATCACGTGTTCTCCTCCTGCTTTGGATTCATCTCTTACGTCTTCGTTATCAGTGCCGATGCCTGTTGCTCCTCTTCGGTGCTCAGGTCGGATTTCTAGGCCACCTACTTGGACGAAGGATTACGTTTGCTCCTCGGCTGATACATCAGGTATTTTATATCCCACTTCTTCTTATGTTTCCTTCTCCCAGTTATCTGAGGAACATAAGTGTTGTATTAGTCGGATCTCTGAGGCACATGAGCCTTCTTCATATCACGAAGTTGTTGACGATCCAAGATGGCAGAAGGCTATGGAGGTAGAGTTACATGCTTTAGTTGACAATCATACTTGGGATTTAGTTCCTTTACCACCTCGTCGAAAACCCATTGGATGCAAATGGGTTTACAAAATCAAGTTCAAGGCTGATGGTTCCGTTGAGCGATATAAAGCTCGCTTGGTTGCCAAAGGATTCACGCAACGAGAAGGTTTTGATTATCACGAGACTTTCTCTCCTGTTGCCAAGGAAGTGACTGTTCGATCTTTTCTATCAGTTGCTGCTTTACGTGATTGGTCCCTTCATCAAATGGATGTCCATAATGCCTTCTTGCATGGTGACCTTAATGAGGAGATCTATATGGAGCTTCCACCGGGATTACGGCGACAGGGGGAGCATAAGGTATGTCGTCTCCGTAAATCATTATATGGTCTCAAACAAGCCTCTCGTCAGTGGTATGCTAAATTCACTTCGGCACTTACCTCTATTGGGTTTCGTCAGTCCAAGCGTGATTATGCGCTTTTTATATGGTCAAAAGGGAGATCATCTATTTATCTTATGATATACGTTGATGACATTTTGATTATGGGGAATGATGAGACATCTATTACACGGCTGAAAGATTATTTGCATTCATCTTTCCACATCAAAGACTTAGGACCACCCAAGTATTTTCTTGGCATTGACATTGCACGTTCAGAGTTAGGCATTTCTCTTAGCCAACGGAAGTATATACTGGAAATTATATCAGAAGCAGGATTGTCGGCGTGTAAGCCTGCTGTTATTCCCATTGAACAAAATGTCAGGCTGACAACGGTTGAATATGATAAGAAATTTCCACCTGAAGTTGATGATCCTTTGATTAAGGATCCGTCTGGTTATCAGAGACTTGTTGGTAAGCTCATATATCTCACTATGACAAGACCAGATATTTGTTATGCTGTACAGACATTGAGTCAATTCATGCAGAAACCAAAGGTGTCTCACATGGATGCAGCCATGAAGGTGGTTAAGTATCTGAAGGGTTGTCCAGGTTTAGGCATTCTACTTTCAAGAGAGTGTGACATGAATTTGAAAGCTTTCTGTGATTCTGATTGGGCAGCAAATCCAGTGGGTCGAAGATCAGTCACAGGTTTCTGCATCAAACTTGGTCAGTCTTTACTTTCTTGGAAAACAAAGAAGCAGTCGACTGTATCATTGTCCTCAGCTGAAGCTGAATATAGGGCCATGGCCAAAACTGTTTGTGAAGTAATTTGGCTACGTGGTTTATTATCAGATCTTGGCATCAAAATTAAAGGGCCAACGATGTTATTTTGTGACAATGATGCAGCAATTAAACTTGCAGCAAATCCAGTTTTCCATGAGCGAACCAAGCATATCGACGTAGACTGTCATTTCACTCGAGAAAAGATCAAAAGAGGCATCATCAAGACTCATGGGATTGGAACTGTGGAACAGCCTGCGGATCTATTCACTAAGGGACTTTGTCAGAGACAGCATGCATATCTGTTGAGCAAGCTTGGTGTCTTAAATATATATCAACCACCAGCTTGAGGGGGAGTGTTGAGATATGCAAGATCTTACACGAAGAGGAAACTTAGGATTACAATTGTATAGATATATATTCTTTCTTATTCTGTGAATACGTGTACATGCTATATATTTTCTATTACATGTAACTAAGATCAATTAATGAAAAAGGGAGAATTTTTCCCTAATTCTCTCCATTGCTCTCTGTTGCTTTTCCTGTTCCTTTCGCGTCTCTTTGTTGCTCCCAATCTTGTGACAATTCATGTTGAAATAGACAAATATTGACGGTCTCATACTTCGCCATTCCTATAACAAATGTTGGTATGAAATGAACTAGAGTGTGAGATATTGTATAGAAATTACAACCAATGTTCGATAAAATATAACTTAAAGACCATGCGAACTATACGTTAAATTTGGTGTTGCTGTAAAGATACGCTTCGGAATATTAATTTATACTCTTGATTAAGAAAACCAATGACCAATTCTACGTCACATTTACACAAAGAAAACTCCCCAAAAAACGGCTTTCTTCCCCATCGACGGGTCCGCATTTCTAAGAGAAATACGCCTGCATGTGAGAGGCATTCGTGCGTTTGAGCTCGTCGATCAGGATGATTTAGTGTTCAGCGTCTCCATGTTCAAAAAATCTTAATAAAGACCCGATTCCCGTTGATTGAATTGAACGCTGAAAGTTCCTCAGTAAACTTCCCAGTAAATCTTATGTGGTTAGGGAATTTCATTATGTTTGAATAATTGACGAAGTTGATTATTATAAGCGAATTCCTCTAGAAGCTGATCATCCACAGTAAATGTTTTATAGCACTGGGCCTAATGGAAATTTAGAAAGGTACTAACATTTATGTGGATGGTACTTTTCTACTTGTTAAAAATATTTGTAGGAGCTTAGTAGTTTTTGTGCATACTTATTTAAAAACTCAATCTCAAACTTATGATAAGTACTAAATATATCAATAATCTACGGGGAAGAAGGCTTTGTTAAGTGCAAGAGCTTTGGGATTTGGATTCAACATGCTGAACATTGATTACCATTATTTCTTGCATGAAGCACCACTGCCTTGTTTCCAAGGTTCAATAATTTGATTATCGATCGCAAGAAATTAGGGACGTCTTATGATGTTACCGGAGATCTAAATTGAATTGGGTTGACCCAACATTTCAAAGGCCTTAAAATGAATTGAGCTTTTCATCTAGATTTGTGACCCACTTGAATCTCTGAGAAAGATATGTGCGACAAATCAACTATCTGATTTCTCGTAACGAGTGTCATTCTCTATTGTTTTCATGATTAAATAACCTTTATTCTTTCTCTTTCTTTTGGGAATCAAAGGAGGATTAACTCTGTTGTTACAGTATAATTCCAACTTGTTGCTCATGGTCACCTGGCAATATGTGAATTAAATCTCGTGGAGGCATGTGCCCGAGACAAAAGTATTGGCGTTCGTGCATTTTCAATGGGCAGTAGTGTAGCTGCCAAAACCTAATCCTTGGAATAGGAAAAGCTAACATGCAAATGAATCTTTCATTGAATTTTAAGGCACAAAGAAACAATGACCGAGTAAGTAGATTCACATTTCGCGGTTTGAACAAATGGGCTGCGATAACGACAAACAAAATCATGTGAAGAGCAATGTCATCGGATACCGTGCACTCACACACATCGATAGCAAGATATCCGTTTGTTGCACGGAACTATATTATTGTAAACAGTTGCTTTAATGCAATTTACTTTTGTTTCTACTTCAATTAGGTAATTCTTCTTAAATTTTCAATTTTTTATTTTGTTATATCGTGACTATTTGTCAATAATTTTTTCTATTACGTACAAACTATATAAACATTCATGTTGAAATAGACAAATATTAACGGTCTCATACTTCGCTATTCCTGTGACAAATGTTGGTATGAAATGAACTAGAGTGTGAGACATTGTATGTAAATTTATGATAAAGGTTCGATAAAATATAACTTAATGACCGTGCGGACTATATTTTAGATTTGGTATTGCTGTAAAGATACGCTTTGGAATATTAATTTACACTGTTGATCAGGAAAACCGATGACCAATGCTACCTCACATTTACACAAAGAAAATTCCCCAAAATACCTGAACATATATTTAAAAAGATTCTCAAGTACTCAGTAACTCTCTTACCTTCTAAATTTTCTGCAAAAGATTTCCAACTCAAGATTAGAGGTTGCTTGTTCGAATCACTTTGACTGTGAACAAATTAATTAAAGCACCAATACGTACTATACATGGGGCTTAGGTAATATATAGTTTTTCCTCATAAACTAGGCAGTTACTGTGCAAAAAATCTTTATCAACTTCATTACAAAGGCAACACCCCTCATTCTAATTAATTAGTCATAATATATGTTTTTTTGTGAGAAGTTAGTCATAACCTTTTTCAAATAGTCATAATAAACATACAAGTTTATACCATTATTTGCAACTTGAAGGGATGATTTGAGGGGCTTTATGTAAAAAAAGCTGTAAAAGTTCAAGAGATATTACATGGACAACATTAATTAAATTTACTTCCAACTTATGCACAACATTAATTAGATATATGGTGTAAATTATCCCAAGTCTTAATAGGTCAATAACAATAACTTTAACATTATATAGAACAAAAAGCACGGCCCTTTTTTATTTTGATTTCGTTGACCTGCCAATGAGGGAGTTTGTACCTAGTACCTAACAATGTTTGTCCATTAGCAATGGAGAGATGTGGAGTGTCGGACACTGGTCATAGTCACTGTCGATTAAAGGAACGATAAGATGATTGCTACATAACCTAGCAAATCATAATACTATTACCGTCTTCAACTTTCAATTAAATAGTATATGAGAGAGGCACCAAAAGGAGATCTTCCCCACTATAGTCGTAATATGCTATTTGTTCATTTTACTAAACTCAAAATATCTTGAATATGGATATGATACAAATCCACAAAGACCGACATAGAGTTGGGTTTTGATGTTATAAACTCATTTCGAATAGTTTCTAAAATTTTAAGCAATTCATACACAACTTATCACGCTAAAATCTGAAAAATGGGTTTCTTTACATATTGCCACCTCTACTTGTCACGTGAATGTGGCGTGATCTTGTTTGTTTGCTCTCTTTATTAATTCCATTTGTCATGTTGATGATGGTATAAAGTATTTCGTACATGAGTACTGATTTAAAGTCGAATCTATTTATTGATCACATCTTTTTTTTTAAGGGATTGTAAACATTTTAAATTCTAATCGTCACCCTATGTTCATTTCCACGAGCTCCCTCATATAATATCAAGGAAATATTAATATCATGAAAAAAGATTAAAGATGCTCTTATCACGTGCTTGTGTGGTTGTGGCCTGGCCTGTCCTTGTCGACTTGTTCTGTTAATTACATTTTGTTATATGAAACAAGCGACAATCCAATTGAATTATTTTCTTACTTTAATAAAAATTTTGCTTTTGTTTTTTTAATCCTCTTGGTGGGGTTGCAATGAGATTTTATAATGCGAAGAAATCAATTCAAGTCCACAATTGTTGTCCTGATTGAGAAGACCAAGGGCGGTCATTTTTTAGTTTTTTTCGGCTAGCGAGGACTTAGAGCAATGTGCTACCACGTGTTCCGCTTCCCAAGGAGTTGACTGGAGCTTAGTTAAGACCTTAACTAAGGTGAGACGATCGAGCTGCATAATTCATACTCATCTTCTCTTTTTTTCTTGTGATTCATGTATTTCTTAAGGTTCCGAATCATTGGATTGCTGATACTTACGGGGATGCTTAGCAAATAATTAGTAGAATATTGTCCGGCTTAATCACAAATTTTGAATATCAGAGGAGATCGAATAAAATGTTACAGTTTTGATATACAACATCTGGTAACATGAGAAGTTCTAATTCACTGCGCATTTCATACATAGAATTTCTCTTGTCAAATGCTAGCATTTTCTTATCAACTAGGTATTGCAATCAGTCATTTGAAGGTGGTATATACAATTCAAATTGTAATTGTCCCCTAGTTTTGATTCAAACAAGTGCCCACATACAAATACCAATAAAAGTATTACTAGTATCAAAGGGATTAGAGATGCTATTTATCATAATCATGTATCAATTACTTATAAAAATCGCTTAAGAACTCTGGAAATTACGGAGGACTACAGGTGCTTTTGCCTTGGTAAATGGCACTAACAGCATTGTCAGAACGATCTCTCTACTATCACCACATTTTAAATAAATAAAAAATATGTGCGACGAATCTTTACTTTGTAATAAGTGTTTCCTTTAATGAATTGGTTTACGATAACAAAAACCAATACCCTTCATGCTTGATTTACCTTCATTTCTTTTTTGATATCAAAGGAAGACGAACCCTTTTGTTGCATCATAATAACTTGGCGCACATGGTCACCTAGCAATACTTGAATTAAATCATGTGGCAGCACGTGGCCTAGACAAAAGTATAAACAGTTATGCATTGGTAATCTAATTACAAAACTAAGCTCTAGAACCAATATGAATTTGTATGTGGTGTCATTTAATTTCAGACAAGACCTTAATATAAATGATTGATAGTGTATATTTGTGTTTTTCTTTGGTAACCGAGGTGTCCGGACCAGCTTGCACACATCTCGACTATTCCTTGAGAGAGACTAGCATAGTAACCCATCGCCATGACCCCCTACTTAAATCAAAAGCGTTTTTCTAGGGAATAGAACCCAAGACCTCAACGAAGTCCAAACTCGCCCTAACCAGCTGGGTTACTCATGGGTGGGTTATATTTGGCATGTTGAAAGGGCAAATACTATGTTTCTGGTACATACTCTTCGGTACATGGACAAGGACTAATAGAGTTGTGTTTTTATGTTTTCAACTCATTTCGAATGGTTTCTAAAATTTTAAGTGACTAATATATAACCCGTTACACTAAAATTGGAAAATAGTTTCTATAATATTGCCATCACTAGATATACATATCACAAATGTGGCTTGATCTCGGCCATTTGCTCTCTTTGTTAATTGCATTCATTAGGTCAGTGATAAGGGAGTGTATAAAGTACTTATACACGAGCACTGATTTAAGGTCAAGTTGTTTTTATTTAATTACATATTGTTTGAAGGTGTTATAAACATTTCAAATTCTAATCGTCACCCAGTGTTGATTCCCATGAGCGCCCTCGTACAAATAGCGATGGAAATATTGATATTATGAAGTTTAAAAATGCTACTTATCATGTGCTTGTGCAGGTGTGGCCTGTCCCTGTCCATTTGTTCTCTTAATTATAATTTGTTATATGAATAAGGATAGACTATAAGAAGTACCTATCAAATAAGCGATAATCCAAGTCTAATTATTTTCTTACTCCAATAACAGGTAGTCATTTGTTCTTTATTTTCTTAAGCCGCTTAATTATTTTCCATTAAATGTCTAATAGGATTTGGTTTTGAACCAATTCAAAGCTGGTTCTACTGCTTCTACTCAAGAAATAGATTGCAAACAAGTTTGAAAACCATTCTAGAACCTATTGGTTCAAGGCCAAGAACCAAGAAGTTACCAATGAATCAAATCACTCTTCGTATGAGTCAACTTGAAATCGATTGGTTAAAGTCAGTTTAGTTCGATTATATAGTTGAATCGGCTCGATTGCATATCCCTATTCTTTAATATTAAGATATCATAAATATATTATTGGCTCTATTTGAGAACATTACAATGGAGTTTCCATTCACATTGATTTTAGGGAAATCAATCACCAAAAAAGGAAAACTTTTGTATTAGAGACTATCATTTCTTAAAAGATTATGCAAAATGCATAATACACTTATTTTTTACTATAAAAGATTATTCTTATTTAACATCTATTTTTTTGCAATTATTGAATATATAAAAAAAACAAACAATATGGCATCCTCGCTCCTTTTCTTATTAAACATCTTATTTTACATCCCTCAAAGCTTCAATTAGTGATAAAATTATCTTCGCTAAAAATTTATGGGAGTAATTTTGCATTCTGATCTAGCAATCATGGCTGAATTTGAGAAAAGGAGCGAGGAAGTCATGCCGGCACCCGACCTTCCAGTTGAGCAAGCCGGCGATGAAGACGGCATGTTTTGGGACTGCAAATAGTAGAAGAGATGAGCACCTCTATATCATTCTGAAAGTTCCAAATTTTTTTCATGTAGCTAAAATTATGATTTGGCTCCTTCTTCAAGGAGACTTCATTGACGCGCACAAAGGGCGGGATTAGCACCTGTACCTAGTCAGTGTTCGTCCATCAACGTGGAGGAAAGCTTGAAAGGATGGACAAGGAATAGTACACTGCGGTGGAAAAGGATGGACACCTGTACCTAGTTAATTATGATGTTACTCCATTTCCAAGGAGACTTCATTGACCCGGGCAAAGAATAGGATTAGCACCTGTACCTAGTCAATGTTCGTCCATCAATGGTGGAGGAAAGGATGGAAGGATGACAGGGAATAGTACACTGCGGTGGAAAAGGATGAAAGGACCATTTGCAGTGGAAAAGGTCGAAAGCATGGATAACTCATCAGGATTTGTCCATCAGCTGTGGAGGGGATGGAGATATGGACATTGGTGATGGTGACTGGTTTAATGAAGGAACGAAAATGAGGAGAACCATCCTTTTCTATAGCCGAGGAATTGACTAGTCTTAGTTGAGGCCCAAACTAAGGTTAGGTTATATCTTCCAATTACTAAATGTTCGTGAACTGAGTTTTTTTTTCTCTCCTCATTGAAAGTAATAATGAGGGGCTTTTGGCCTGCAAGTCTGTGAAAATTGCAAAGATAATACATGAAAAGTCAAGGCTTATTCTCAACTAATGGTCAACATTAATTAGATAGAAGGTTCTTACATTAGCCCAAGTCTAGTATGTCAGCAAGTAGAAGATTATCATAAATTAATATAAATATGTATGTAAGTATGTATCACACCACCATTTTCCATTTTATTGAGTGTTTGTTAATTTCTAATTTCTAATTTTATGTTATTCTAAAATGTGAAGTCAATAAAGAGAGAAATTTTCAATGGATTATGGCCTTAGAAGAAGAAAACCAAACAACGTCTAATGAATGACATGTCTCTACACAACAAATAGGAATGCTTACCGGCTAAGCAGTTGAATCAAAGGGCAAGGGTCTGCAAAAAAAGCACATAAATGTACGGAAGGATCTTGATTTGGTGAATGTATGGTCTGTACGCAACTCAAAGCAGAGCCTTAACATCCAGAGCTCCTAGTCTATGCTTTCGATTTTTACATATCCTTGTTAAAGTTATTATTTCCAAAATAGCAGCCATACATCGTTAAAAAAAAGTCCAATGATGGAATCTTCATATAAAAATGGGATCCACCTCTATTTTTTTTTCTCGGATATAACGTTGTCATTGAAAGAAAAAAAGTAATGCAGACGACGTAATAATTTGAATAGACATTTGATGGTGGGAATCGCTTCTGTTTTATTCTATGCCTCTTTTGTGGGGAGTTTTGCTTTAGTGTACTTGTCTCGTAGTCTTTTTGGTGTTAAGAATCACATCATGCAAACAGTTAGATCAATTGGGCTATTAAAACTAGATCATGCAATTTAAAAATCATTTTGCTCATGCAATTTATGAATTTTAGCCCAATGCGCAATATCATTCACAAACTTTCAATTTATTTAATGTAGCATTTGAATTTCTAATATATGTTTAACCTAATCCCTAAACTACATAAGAATACTTAATGTTATCTCTGAATTTGAACTAATAGAAGAACAATATTATATACATGGGCTAACTTGAACATGTGTCAAAAATTCAAAAAACATATTGAATAAATTAAAAATTAAAGAAAATATTATATATTGTGTTGAAATTCATAAATCATATTAAATAAATTTTAAAATTTAAAAATATAATTTAGCCATAATACTATTTAGAAAGGCTTGATGTTCTAGAAAGGGGCCATAATATTGTTTAGCCATTAATATTTTGCTACAAAGCAAGTTGGAAGACGACTTCAAGTCATCGCTAATATGACAAGCATCTGACACCAAGGATAAGGACCATGTTGGAGTGCATATCAGTCTGTCCATCTTCACTTAGATTTACCAAACTCTGAAAAATTAAAACGAGAGATTAAAGCTATCGCCAAAAACAAAATGATTATTTTATTTTGCAAAAAGGGCAGCCGTAAAAGAACTATATATATATATATATATATATATATATATCTTCTTATTAGAGGTGATGTTTTGTGGTATATATGTTTCAAATCAAGAATTTGAAAATTAATTTATCATAATTGATTTTTTATTTTTAAAATCATAAATTGAAGTAGTCAACCTTATAATGGTCTGGAATTGCATCAGCCAGTTTGCTAGTTCTTGGATCAGCTTAGGAGTTGGCTTACTTCTTCTTTTTTTGTTAAATTGTTGTATCGTGTCATGATTTTTGCAAAAGTTGTCAATTGGAGTACCATAATGGCCTGCTTCCGTGGGAATGTTGAACCTTTTTATTTTTGCAAAATTTTTCTATTAAAAGACTAGGCTTTGGTTTTGAATTGATTCAGATTTGATTCTACTCGGTAACTGATCTTGAAACTACTTTTACCTTAGAACTAGCCTAGAAACCAATTCGAAAAAATTCTAGATGGGAACTAGGATTGAGAAAGAGTATAGCTTATCGATTCAATGCCCATAATCGAGAAGCAATCTAGTCAAGGCTAGTCCCTATATTTTACTAGGGAAACCAAGTGGTCCTCATGTGAATTGACTTTGAATCGGTTAGGCAATTTGGGTCTAGTTCAACGCTATAGTTGAATCGGCTCGTTTGCTCACCTTTACTCTTTATCATTAAGAATTGTATATATTTGATTAGTTATATTTAAGAACATTGTAGTGGAGTTTCCATCCACATCGGTTTTATGCATATCAAATTAATCAATCATCTAGAAATGCAAAACTATATCATTTAACTGGTGACTATCTTTTTCAAAAAGCACAATACACATATCTTTTGCTATTAAATATTATACTTATTTCACATCTCTATTTTACAATTTTAGAATATCAACGGTGTTATAAATACGTGCTAACAACATCATTTAAATAAATAATATAAAATGCAAAGTACACTAATTACCTACAATAAAAAAGTTGTTACTTAATCCATAAAATTGGCATAGCTGATTGTGAAGTTAGGAATTTCCACCCTAGGAACTAGAAGTCATTTGTTTGACTCCAAGAAACCACACATAAATTGTTATCAATAATTACAACAAGCAATAGCATTAAACATTGATTTTTTTGTTTGTTGTAGCTTAATCATAGTGTTATTGCACAAGAAGCAAGTTCAGGACAAATCCCTAATCGTTGGATTCTACTAAATCTTAGCCGTCGATCCCTCGTCGTTTCATGGACACAGCCATCCTTCCTCCTCCTCTCCTTCTTCAGCATTCATCCCATCATTCTCGTTCCCTTATAAAGAGGGACAATGATTAAAGCTATCAACAAAAATGAGATGAGCTTTTTATCGTGCAAAGAGTGCATCATCAAAGAAATTTGCCTACATCTGTCTCACCCATATTTCTATTCGTATTTTCTGATCGTAGGTGAGGTTTTAGGATAAATGTCTTTCCAGATCAATAATTTGGACATGTTTTATCAAAGCCGATTCCTTATTCTTGAAATCAAGAATTAAACTGATTGCCCTTAAATTAGCTTAGAACCGCCAATTGACCTGGAAATCAGCCTAACTTTTTGTTTGCCTTTCGATTTCATTTTTTTTAAATTACTCTTTCATTTTCATTATTTTTGCAAAAAAAATTCTCGATTAGGACACTATTTTCATGTGGAATGTTCAACCTTATTAATAGAGACCCTCAATTGATCGTATGTAATGCACTTAACCTCAAGTGGTGAGTTTGATCTCGGCAATGGTGGTCTAGTTGTTGGTGATGGCAGTGGTAACTTGCGGCAGAAGTGATTGTGGTTTCAAGATTATTTAAAAATAATAAGATGCTAGGGCTTCTAAAGGAGAAGGTGAACAATGCTTAAGGTCGCTTTAGTAAAAGAAAAAGATAAGATAATAAAAGAATAAAAAATGAGTGAGAAAAATAAGATAATAATGCCATTTTAAATATAGTTGTCTATCTGCCCTGAAAAGTACTACAGTTAATAATTATCGGACATCCCACATGATATTTACGGTCGCAATCAATCAAAAGAACTAAAAAAAAAATGAAGATATTTATAATTGAAATGATAAAATTTTAAAATTAAATCGAATCAATAAGATCAGGATAAATTGACAAAACACATATCACGTGGGTGCGGCCTGTCCTTATCCTTGTCAGTTTGCTCTCTTTGCTAATAACATTTTATATGGACGAGTATTTAAGTCGAATCATTTTGTAATCTTGACGGTTGTCTTTTGCAACTTTCCCGATTTTCTCGTGCCTGGTTAATATGTGACTTTGCTGTTTTTTTGGTAAATTAAAATATTTTTGGTAAATATATGTGACTTTGCTGTTGGTGACCGGTCAACTAAAGAAATAATAAAATGCAGAAAGTCGTCCATTTCTGTTGACCCAGATTGTCCCACGGTCCTATTCTTGGCTTGATTGAGGCAACCGAGAAATTAACTGGTGTTTACTTGAGGCCTTAACCATGGTTGAGTTACCAAGCGAGCTTTTGTGCTTAAATTGATCGACCTTCTTCGCTCCTCTTCTTGCGTCTTCTTTTGCACTCGAATCTCTTGAAGCCTTTCCTTCTTTGTCTCTCATCGTTCTCGCTCTTGTTTCCCTCTTTCTTCTCCTCGGCACAACCGTTCTTCCTCTTCTTCCTCCCCCTCCTCTTCTTCTTCTTCAGTATCTGCCTCTCTTTTTCATCACTCTCTATTCTGTCTCTCTGTTTTCTCGCTCTCTGTTTCTTCGACAGATATCCACCCAAAAAAAAAAAATGTCGCTTGATTCTGTCGTTTCTATCGGATGGGATGCCTTGAAGTACGTAGTTGTTCCCATCAAGCGTCAATTCGGATACGTTATTTCCTCCAAGAGCTACGCCCAGGATCTTCAGAAGGAAGTCGGGAAGCTGGCGGATGAGGTTGAAATGGTCCATGATCGGGTGCAGGTGGCCAAAAACAATTGTCGGTTTGTCTACAGTCATGTCACGCATTGGCAGGAAAATGCTGAGAATGCCTTGAAGGAGGCGCGAGACCTATTGGACGACTTCGAAAAGTCGACCAAGACTTGCTGCTATGGGAGTCTTCCTGAACCCAAATGTCGCTATCAGTTCAGCAGGAAGGCCGACGCCAAGATCGAAGGCATTCGGCGACTCGCTCAAGAACGCGGTCTACTCAAGGATAAGGATATCTCCTTCAGCGGACCTGCTCCAGGGTATGTCGCTGCTTCGACCCCGGCCAGGAGAGAGGACAAAGATGTCGTCCTGTCAACCAACGCGACGGCCTTCGCTTCTTCAGCCTCGACGTCGATCAAGCTTAAGGACGATGGCATCTTCAAATCCAGAGAATCGATCATGAAAGAGATCATGGCCGCTCTTGCCGATAACAGCAATAGCGTGGTTGGGATTCACGGGTTGGGCGGGATTGGCAAGTCCACCCTATTGGCGGATGCTGAAAAGAGAATAAAGAAAAATAAGTTGTTTGATTGGGTTGCTAAGGCCGACGTGTCGGAAAATCAAGACATCAAGAGGATTCAAGGAGAGATTGCATACACGTTGGGCCTGGACATAAAGGATGTAGAGTATGTCAATTCACGAGCGGAGCGTCTGCGCACGAGGTTGGAAAAAGACGTGAGTGAGAAAAAGAAAGTCCTCATAATACTGGACAACCTGTGGAAGGGGCTGGACTTGAAATCAGTGGGCATTCCTTGTGGACATGACAACAAAGTCATAGGATGCAAGTTGTTGTTAACGTCGAGATTTCGAGATGTTTTACAGAGGGAAATGGGCTGCGACAGGCCATTCCTTCTTGATGCACTGAAGGACGAAGAGGCAAAAAGATTGTTTGAGAGGGCGGTCGGGAAAAAAGCTCACGATGACCCGTTCAAGTCCTTGGTGGATGAAGCACTCAACAAATGTGCAGGTTTCCCTTTCCTAATTATTGCATTGGCTAATATTTTTAAAGACGCTGATTTTTCAGAATGGAAGGATGTTTTGAGGCAAATTGGAATGTCTACAAACAAAGGAATCAAAGGGAAGATAAATGAGATGCTGCAATTGACTTATGATCATTTAAAAGGAGAGGATGGCGAGGAAGCGAAGTTATTGTTACGACTTTGTGTAGTTTATGGTGTCTCCAAGCCCTCTCTTGAAAACTTGGTGAGGTATGGCGTCGGCTCAAGGTTATTTCAAGAAGATAGCAGCATGGAAGAAATTAGAGATAGGTTGAGCTCACTGATCCGAATCTTGAAAGCTTCCTCCCTTTTGTTAGTAGACGATGAAGGTGCCGATATTTTCAAGATACATGACTTGGTTCGTGAATTTGTTGCCTTGGTTGCTTCAAGAGATGATCCTCTTCTTGTGTTGAAAGATAATGATGAGTTAGAGAAGGAGTTGCGAAAGGACAAACTTAAAAGTTGTAAGGCGGTGTGCTTTCCCTATGCTGACATAAAGGAATTGCCGAAAGAGTTAGATTGCCCAGAAATGCAGATTTTTTTATTGTTCACAAACAACAAATCTTTCAAGGTTCCAAATTCGTATTTCAACTCTATGAGAAAACTCATGGTTTTACATCTTTCTCAAGTACATCTTACTCGTTCACTTTCACCGTTTCAGTCCTC
Source organism: Melaleuca quinquenervia (assembly GCA_030064385.1). NCBI lineage: Eukaryota > Viridiplantae > Streptophyta > Magnoliopsida > Myrtales > Myrtaceae > Melaleuca > Melaleuca quinquenervia. The sequence goes on along the minus strand of CM057724.1, from coordinate 3,848,758 downwards.
GGAGAATTTATACACTCTTTGTCTTGATGGTTGTTTGTTAGAAGATGTAGCTACGATTGGCAGACTAAAAAGGCTACATATTCTCAGCTTTGTGAACTCTAAAATTCAACTATTGCCAAAAGAAATTGGACAATTGGTAGAGCTGAGGCTGTTAGACTTAAACAATTGCTCAAGACTTGAGATAATTGAACCGGGCGTACTTGGAAGCTTGATCAAATTGGAAGAGTTATATATGGAGAATAGCTTTGATCGATGGAATGTCGCGGGGCAAACTCCACCAACTAAAGCTAGGCTTATTGAGTTGAACAACATGAAGAATCTATGTACTTTGTATGCATCCATTCCCGATCCGAGCATGCTCCCAGAGGATCTAAATGTTGAGAAGTTAACCAAGTACAGAATCCAAATAGGTGATGTGCAGCACCGGTCAAGTTGCAAAGGATCAAGCATATTGGAGCTCAAGTTAGATCCAATAAGCGGTATTCTTCAAACAGGATGCATACAAGCTTTATCAAGCAAAACTGATGATCTATTTTTCGACGGACTAAATGGAAATGAGCAAAGCATTTGCATGTTATCCCAAGAAGGCTTTCCAAAATTGAAGCATCTACATGTTGAGAATAATCCCTCCATCCGTTACGTCCTCCAATTGCCATCCCATATAGATTTTAATACATTGAAGTCGTTGCTTCTCAAGAATCTCATCAACTTAGAGAAGATATGCAACAACCGTATTTCCTCTATGTCCTTCAGTGCATTAAAAGTAGTACGAGTTGAAAGTTGCAGGAAGATGGAAGTTTTGTTTCCTCTTTCATTACTGAGAGAACTTCCACAGCTTGAAGAGATCCGTGTTGTCGAGTGCCACTTAATGCAGGAGATTGTAGAAGCTGATGACCATGGCAAAGTTGAGTTGCATAATTTGCGTGTATTGGAATTGCGTGACTTGCCAAGAATCAATAACTTTTTCACCGTTGGGACGGCTCCTTCAACTAGTACATCACACGACCAACGTGGCACTCGAGTTGCATTTTTCAACGGGCAACAGGTAACTTTCTATCAAAATAATATCCTATTTGTTAGTATTTTGTTCATTTGCAAATGAGATGTAACATAGGTTATAAACCTCATTCATTTTTTTACTGTCAGTTCATCTTCTTCCTAATTACCTTATCCAATCATGCCTTCTCTGTAATTAGATAAAGCAACCTTCTATTTCTCTTCATCGTGTCAAAGTCCAATTAATAGAATGACATTTACGTAAATTTAGTTTGGATCTGAGTTATTTTCAACTTACACGCTGCAAGTATACCTATATTAATAGGGTTTTACAGAGCAACAGCGAAGTGAATTATAGCGTTAGAATAATTCCATAATAAGGTCATTCCATAACCTTGTAAACTGGATTTATTGAATTTAGTTATTTAGCTTTGTTGTTATCTATAAAATATTATATATATATATATATATAGGTGACTTAGGTAAAGTCATACGAATAACGGCAAGGGGATTGGGTTTTCAAATAGTAGCATCGATGCTAATCTAATTGACGCATGTCTTTTCCCTATTGTGTTTTTTAGTAAGGACTAAGTCATTGCGTATGTCCTATTAGTATAGAAGTACACAATTCCATGCATGTCAAGCATACAAAATTCTAGGAAAAGATAGAGATATATTTGTAAGCAGTCTTGACATAACATGTATAAATCTTCAACTTGTGCTAATATCTCCTAGTCGTCGGCATTAGTGAGCTACTTAAAACTGCACGAAATTCCACATGAAGATTTAAAGCAGTACATATTTGCTTCCAAAGTTTGGTTATATAAATTGTGGCTTGTTGAGCATAGCAATGTGATATTATCATCAAATGGTCCTTTTCAAATAATTGACTAGGGAGGCTATATGGATAATGAAATAAAAAATTTATCATTTCCTTCTGATTGTTTTATATGCTTGGGATATATTTGAAAGCCTACTGTATGTTTAGCTCATTTCATGAAGTCAACCATCTTCTTAGTGATTTGTCTTAATCTCTATTATGGTCGTTACGTTTTTCTTCCCTCATTTTTCTTTACTTATTTTGGAAATTTTGAACTCATTGGAGTTCTTTCAGAGGCCAAAGCATGATTTACCTAAAATAGATACAAAAGAATTACAACTTTGTCTTGAAAAATCACAAGTAACATGCAAATGGTATTGACAGCCGTGGTAAATTCAAAGTGGAACAAACTCATGTAATAATTGAGAGTTTAGGAGAAAAGGTACGTTTCCCTCATAGTTCACAAGTGGTTTAGGTAATTTCCCCATAAGTTTTCTGTTCTTTTGTAAAAAAATGAATGTTACTTTGACGTAAAGTAGCATCATTCAAGAATAAGGGAAAATGCAGGAGTGTCAAAATCAGATAGTGAAATAATGGAGAAAAAGAGGAGGAGAAAGCTATTAATAATGAGTGACTTGTTGACAGAGGAGTTTGAAGGTTGTCGTACAGGCAATTTGGCCAAAAGTAGATCTGACAGTACTCCATGACAATACTTTCAATTATATGTATCAGGTTATGTAAAAGATAGACATAAATATGCTTGGGGAAAATCTAATAGGATTCAATTGAGTCCTTATAATTTTATTTGGACGGATCCTTGATATATTGAAGTACATGCAACTCAAGTTCTAATGTTAGTGTCGTTAACAAATTTTATTGATTGACATGATAGCATTTTAAATTTTGTGAAGTTAATAATGATTTTGACGTAATTCATGGGAAGGTACATAGGTTTGGTCCTTGATGGAGTGGAGCCATGATTATCATAATTTACTGAAAAATAACTCAGGAGTTCTATGTTAATTGGTGAAAAATCATTGTTATTTTTATCTGCTTTATTCCTTCATTATTATCAAAATCATGGTCTTAATTGATAGAAGATTAAAATGAAACGATCTTAAAGGAAATGCTCAATTTGAAGCATTATTCCAAAGTGTAGTCTAGGCTTGAGCGTGTGAAATGACAATCGAGATACAGTAGGTCTTAACATTAATAAGAAAAATTAACGATTTTGTATGATAAACCTTTGTCATCTCAAGCGCTATGTAATTGAAAATCAATGAACCTGTAATTGTTATATAGATTATTACATCAACAATTAATCGAATTAAATGAATATGTTAGTTTCCGGTTAGGAAAGTGAGCTGCAATTGTAGATTTACAAAGTATAGAATATGAGTTTGAGGATGGATGTTTGCGGCCTACTATGCACGTACGTGCACCCATTGTCTACAGCACGCATGTATGGCCAACACGTGTCGTCTTGCATCTTCTCTCGCTCCTCCTTACCACGCATTGAAGGGCGTTTGTGGAAATTCCGTCTCTTCTTCGCTCACAATTGCCCTCACAGTCTCCACGTGAAGAGAGAGAATTCTCGTTGGCCGCAGACAATAGATAAAGCATGGCGGCATACGATCCTTATGTTCATTGGATAAAAAATACATTACTTTATTTTACGTGATCGGATAAGATATAATATTTAACAAATAAATTGGTTGGGCTCGAATAAGCCCAAGATATATAATACTTAACACAGGAAATTAGTTGCAATAACTAAAATTTTATGACAAGAATTTTCCTTTGTGAAATAGTAAATTACTTTACGAAATTGCGACTGTTTCTTAGGCAAGTAGTAAATTAGACATACCTGCCGTTACTAAGATCTTATAGCAAAATAATATACTTATCGTGATTGCAATCTTGCCTTGTTGATCGCTTATTGCAATAAGATATTTTCATTTGTTAGTAAATCGCCTATATCTTTCGCAATAACTTTCATTTTACAGTTTTTATAGTTTTTTTATTCATAGTAGTCATATCTCTTGTGAGATAGTGGTAACATAGCCTAAGAGGGACAGTTTCTGTTATAGGAAGTAATTTTACTTGAATATACTTGCTTTTGTGTTTTGTATAACCGATTTTCGTACTCATTAGAAAACCGAGTGAATGCTATTTCTTGATCACCGTAGATCCCTTATTGTTAATAAACTGGAAACAAAATCTAAGCGTAATAATATCCACAAGCATGTTGTAAATAAAAACAAAGCTCATTAAGTTGTCTTTTGTGGTTGTAAAGTACGTTTTCTAAAAAAAAGGTACGTTTTCTGATTGTCAATTGGCTTTTGTTTATCATAGAATTTTGCAGATGCTAAAAATATCCTAAAATATGTTAATTTTGTTCTGCAACCATTGATAATAATTGGCTATATGGCACGTAGGTTCTTGCCTGTCTTTTGTAACTATAAATACTATTTCTAATGAATCTATTTGTCAGGTTTCAATCCCATCCGTGGAGTCTTTGACAATGGATAGACTTCCCAATCTAGAAGATGTATTCGCCGAAGAATCTCTAGTGGGCTTGAGCAATCTTCAATTTCTTAAGGTGTCTTCATGCAAATCTCTTTCAACGGTTATCAACTCCACATCATTGGTAAATCTAGCCAAGTTACAGACTTTAGCAGTAAGAACTTGCGATTCAGTGCAAGAAATTTTTTGCCTCGACGAACTAGGTGCCGGTGTGAATGTTGAGACTCTCACCGAGCTAAACACCATCCATATAGATAAATTACCAAGCTTGAGGCGCATATGGAGCAAGAATCTTTGTGGAATTATGAAATTCCATAATTTAAAGGAATTATCGGTGAATGGATGTGATACTCTTGAGTTTCTGTTCTCCCCGTCGATTCTTCAATCTCTCGCACAATTGAGAAAACTATGGGTATGTGCTTGCAAGAAGATGAAGGCGATCATTATGGAGGAAGAAGGGTTAGGAATCGAAACATCGGAAACTCTAGTATTCTCGATGTTGACCAATTTGACCATTGGATATTTGGAAAATTTGACGTGCTTCTACCGCGCAAAGTGTAAGATTGATTCTTCTTCTTCGTTTTTGTTATTATCGTTGAAGATCTTCTTAGATCAATTCATCTCTACAATGCAAAAGATGACATCATTTTCATATAATTAAAAATTAATGACAGGTCCACAAGAGGCTCTAGGTGAGGACCACATCAAATCGTGCTCCACTACTCTCTTCAACCAACAGGTATGTGATTAACGCAACATCACTATGGTAAATATAACAAAAATCCGATAGAGTAAGACGATTGTCATCAATTTCATGCATTATTTAGCACTTTGGAATTTTACGTGCTGTGCATTTCAAGTTGCCGCATGACCCTATGAATAATTGTCAAGTTTCAATTTGCACCAATAACAGTTGCATTAATCATATCAAACTATTAAGAAATTATAAAAGAAGATATATGCATATCAGTAGTTATTATTCCAGCCAGCTAAATAATTAAAATTTATAAATAACTTATTATACTGGAAACGAATTGTCAAAGCCCACTTTCGTAAAAATTGATTGCGTTCTACATAATTACTGCACCATAAATCTGGGTAGGTCAAAGTAGAGTTACTATTCAAATTATGATTTTAAATTGAAACGAAGAATTTAAAGTAGAGTCACTGTATATAGAAAAGTTGGATAATTTATCTTCAATGAGCTCAATTGTTAACCATCAAATTATGGGGTTAAAGTTTGACAAAAAAATGTTATGGGGTTAAAGTCACTCTGGTAACTATATAGTAAAAGATTTTGTGTTATAGTCATTGAACTTTAATTTAATGACCTAAGGCAACCGGAATCTTCATTTCTTTATAACCTATGCATTTTGACCAAAGATCTGAAATTTTCCAGCGTATTATCTATGGCAAACATGTGGCCAATTTTCTAAACGTGTCCAGTCATCACCAAAAATCTATGTAAATATATTATCACAAAGTACTCTTCATTAATGTCCTTAATGACTATCACTTAAACTTTTAATTTGCAAGATGATTGTTATCTTTGCAGTTGGAAATTTTCTTGTGTGTTCCTCATTCTCTTAGGTGGTTGTCTCGTTCGATGTCACTGGTTTTAATTGTAAGGGTTGCAAATTAGCAACATAACTGTTCCTATGATTTTTTTTTTAATTATGAGTTTTCTAACGTTCTCTCTGTATTACAACAATGTTATATTTTATATATAAAATGACATTGTGTCGTATAACAATGACAATTGGGAATTTTTATTTATCATCAAATCCCCATATTTGACATAATACAGGTTAAGATTTTTGCCTTTTGCTTTTCAAATAGAGGAAGACGATATGAAATGAGATATAATTTACTTAATCGTTGCATTAAAATACATATTCCGATTTTACATAAATGAAAAATTCGATGCCGGTACAACACGCGAGGATGCTGCTAATTACCTAGAAATCAGAGAAAGAGGAATGATGCAAAAGTTGTTTTCTAAATTTGTAACAGGTATTCAAGGGAGAATTGAGCATTCCAAAGCTTCTGCATTAGCATCTTTCTTCCGCATTAGTACTAAATTTAAGTACTCTCTAGACTTAACTAAATATAGGTACTTTCTTTCAAAAACAGGATCGACTAGCTAGCTGTTTATGTTCATTAGATAACACTATATTTTTGTTAATTTTACTAGAAAATATATGTATATTGGGTTTGTATCAGATTGCGTCATTTTTGGATTTGTCACACCATTAGTGCACATGTTAATTGGTGTAAGAAATTGTCAACACTTTCAATTCTTACATACAAATATTTTTATGAAATTCTACTAGTTCTCATGGCGATGTATAATTGTTTTTGGGTGCTTTGAACGCAATCTTGGTAAACACAAATAGCATTAGTCAAGTGATTGAAGGAAAAAAAAAAAAACAAAGAACACGTTGCCTTCTTATTTATATGATAGAAATGGTTGTTAGATCATCAGGTAAATTACACACATCTCCAGTATCCTCTTATAGAATTAATACTTTTGAAGTCATTTAGAAAAATCAAGATATCATCAAAGAGAAATAAAAAGAAATTCTAATTATTTGATAGTTTTATCACAAAATAGACCCTACTAAGTAGTAGGGCATCAAGAAGTAAACATAATCATATCGAGAGAACAGAGGAAAAGAGAGAGAGACTCCAACCAGAGGGCATTGGAAGGACGTCTCAATGGAAAATGGAATAAAGCAGTTAACATGTGGATCCGCTTTGACTTAACCAAAGGGCAATTTAGGCCATTCACTAAAAAGAATGTTTATGAGGCCAAACAGTCTGTGAAAATAGGCCCCTCAGGAGGACTAAAAAGTCGACTTTATTAGATATTTTTTAATATTCTTGGTTAGCAGTATTTTCAAGAATTGGATCATCCAATGAGAAAAAAAAAAAGAAATGGCTTTTAAAAGGAAGATCCAATCGATTAAGTCTGTTGTGTTCTTTTTGTTAAATTTGCTCTGAGAAATTCCGTTTTTCATTGTTATATTTTAGCCATATTTCTTAATTGCTTTATGGTGACATATATGAGTTGCAATCTCTTATTTCTTATTTCATTGGAGATAGTTTCCATCAATATGGTTGAACATCTCTTATGATGCCTAAATGATTTCCAAAAACTTTCCGATGTTCCCAAGAAAACTGAAAATCTCAATAATTTTGCATGCACCGCTTGGACATTGCAAGCATGTGCAGGAAAGCAATTAAAAAAAACTGACGGGAAAGTGAGCCACAAAGTTCAAGTTAGTACGGTGATTAATACACTAATTATGAAATTATCCAAAATGAAACATAAAACTACTTTTCGTAAAGTGAAAGAGGAAAATTGCTAGTATAGATCTCGATTACTTCATTGAAGTAGCGTAGTTATCGTGGAGAGACAAGACACACAACAATGCCAAAATTAGGGCTCACCAAGATTAAGGAATATCCTTCTTCTTCTTTTATCTTCAAATATTTTTTTTTTGCCTTTGAAGCTTGACTTTTCCTTTAATACGGGGAGACTAATATTTGTCAAAACTATAGACGAAAAAGCTTTGCTTGTCTTGTTGTTTTGTGTAAACTGTGCAATCTTCTAGTATGACCTTTGCAAGATGAGGATCCATTCACAAACGCATCTACTGAGCAAAATTGATAAACCAAGATTGTCAGAACCACTGCTTCTTCCATGTTTTTCATTGTAATTTTTCTTTACCACAATTAAGAAACTCAAAATTTGATTTCAAGATTTGGGGGAGAAGCTACTTCCACATCACACCTTTTAATAATTGATTAGTCGCCTTTTTAATCTCAGTCTCTCCATCGTTTTTCTATCTCATTCTAGCACTTGTCCTCAATCTCTAGCAATAGAACTTTATTGAGTTTTTTTTTATCTAATAGAATTATGAATTTCATGAGTGAATATCGCAGGTTGCATTTCTTGCCTTGGAGACATTATACGTTCATGGTGTGGATAAGATTGAGATACTATGGGACAATCAAGTCGCTGCGGAGTCTTTCCATAAACTAAAATTGCTTAGTGTTTGTAGTTGCGAGAAGCTAGTAAACATTATTCCTTCTTGCATTCTTGGACGGCTTAGGAGTCTGGAAAGTTTGGAGGTGTGGTCATGTAGTTCACTTGAAGTTGTTTTCAAACTTCAGCCATTGAGTCCTGCAAATGGATATCCCATTGCTCATTTTCCGTTGAAGAAGCTGGAGTTAGTTGAATTACCGAAGCTAAAGTGCGTATGGGATAAGGAATTCCACAGTCGAGTCAAATTTCAGTTTCTACGTTCTGTTACCGTTTACAGATGCAAGAGCCTCACTGCTCTATTTCCGACCTCCGTAGCCATACAACTAACCCACCTTGAGGAGTTGGAGATTTATAATTGTGGCATTGTGGAAGTCATCGAGAAGGAAGGACCTGTTGCAAGAGAGGTGTTCCCAAGGTTAACCTCCCTCAAGCTTGAGCATCTAGCAGAGTTGAGGTGCATCTATGCAAGAACACATGCTTTACGCTGGCCCGCATTGAAGACTTTGGAGATGGATGGTTGTGACAAGGTAGAGATATTTGCTTCGCAGCCTGAAAATGAGATGACAGTTCATAGACAACCTTTCTTCTTAATAGAAAAGGTACGACTCAAAATTATTTGTTTTGCTTCGATGTTGAATATTGGAGTGGCTATACATAAGAAGATATACACTGTACTACTCTCCTTGAATCCATAGAACTATTTCAACGTGGAAACATTGTGTGTTCGTCTAATATTGAATGAACGCTTTTGTAAAAGTGGGATGTCATGCATAACCGTGGATTTTGAAAAAAAAAAGGTTTAGGCTAATTATGATGATTCATCACTCTCTTAAACACCATGGAGATTTAAAATACGTGGTACGTAGTTTGATCTTACGGAGGCACAAGGGCGCTACCTTTGGACTATCTAAAGGCGGTTGATTTTATGCTAAAACATCTTTGTCGGCATTAATATATAAAATTTAAGCAATTGTGACTACAATTGATGGAGAAGTTATTTTCACAGGGGACGTATCTCTAGAAAAAGGATTGTAGGGATTTACTTGAGTTCAAATATGGGTACAAGTCAAATATAAAAGATTGGTGATAACACGTCTATTGCACGAGAGCCAATTTCCTTCTATTTGAATCGCATGAGACTCAATACCTTATAATGTAGTTATTATGCAAGATATGCAGGACTTATACCATAACATATGTATATTGTTTTAACTAAGCTGATTTTGATCTGACTTGACTAATACCTTAGGGCGCATTTCCAAATCTGCAAGAGTTAAAATTGGATTTGTGTGGACGGATGGAGATGTGGCATGGGCATTTTCATGATGGAGAATTCTTCCGCAAGCTTAGAGTTCTCAAGCTTTATCATCTCTCAGAGGAATCTGCAATATCCAGATGTCATTTTCTTCAAAGTTTAACCAACTTAGAAGAGCTGGTTGTATGTGAATCTAATCTAGAAAAGCTGAGCACAATTATGGGAGCCAAAGAAGGCGCAAGTCTTGAGGGAAAAGTAATATTACCATTATCAAGGTTTTCACAAAACCTTAAGACTCTAGACGTGTCATGTTGTGATGAGTTGTCCAACATGTTCACACCGACCATAGCTGGAAATTTGGTGGAGCTCACAAAATTAAGGATAAGAAACTGTAAAATGTTGACAGAAGTCATTTGTGACGGGGGAGGTGAGGAGGGCTTTGTGGTGGCTTTCAATCAATTGAAGTATATGGAGCTTGATAGGTTGACAAAGTTGAGATGCTTTAGCTCGATCAAATATACTCTGAAGTTCCCTCTCTTAGAAGATGTCATTGTGAGCAGATGTCCCAACATGAAGTTCTTCTCTAAGGGACTAATAGAGGTGCCAAAGCTGGAGAGAGTACAAGGGTCAGAAGAAACTTGGTTTTGGAAGGAAAACCTTAACGTCACCATCCAAAATATGTTTGAAGAAATGGTATGCATTACTAACCAAATTTATCTGCAATTGATTGGTGATGATTTCCAATAGGGTAATTGCTTTTTGCTAACAAGAATTTTTATGTTTATTGATGGATTTTCTTATAGGCTGTGATGTCTCAAGTAAAGAGTATGCGGCTATCTGAGTTCCCCAATTTAATTGGAAAATGGCATAGCGAACTTAATGACTTGATCAAGTCATCTTGGCAATTAGAATCACTGACGGTGGATAAATGTCCATCATTTACTAGTGCTATTCCATTCAAATTGCTGCTTCTTTTAAAAAATATGAGAAGATTGCAAGTGCGCGATTGCAAGTCTCTAGAAGAAATATTTGACCTTGAAGGGCTGGGGGGTGTGAGGAGCACTTGGGTGCTTCCTCAGTTCGAGACTTTGAACTTGGTTAATCTACCGAAGTTGAGGCGATTATGGAACAAAGATCTTCAAGGATCGCTGCAATACAATCATCTTCAATTATTAACCATTTATAATTGTAGCAACTTGAGACATGTTTTCGCTCCATCGATGGCTCGGTGCCTTCCCCAACTGTGGTCAATTGAAATAAAGGAGTGTGGTCAGATGGAAGGTGTGATCGTAGAGGAAGAAGCGCAGGGAAGCGCAGTGGAGAATATTATATTCCCACGGCTTTGGAGGATAGAGCTGGAATGCTTGCCCAATTTGACGAGCTTCCTCTCGGGGACGAATCAAACGCTGGAATGCCCCATCTTAGGACAGTTGACCATTGCCCACTGCTCCAAGATGCGTTGTTTGACCGGACAATCCTTGATGGAGATTGACCAGAGCAGTCCTCCACTTTTCACTCCACAGGTCAGTCTCCTTTTTTCTTTATCTGACGCTTTTGATTTTTAGTTGAATCATCTTTTCAAATGGGAGTCCCAACGAAATGCCATCCTGATTGGAATTTGGAAGCGGAACGGTGCTTTGCACGCATCGCATGAAAAAATTTAATTTCCAGTGCAACGCAACATTCGCTTCTTTTTTTAATCTTCTTTTAATTTTGCTCCCAAAATCCTCAACACATGGCATAAATCAAGGATACCGACTAAAACTTCAAAATTGTGAACCCATTCGCAAATCAGTCAAAACTTAAATCTTCTCAATCACTGAAATCATGAATCAAGAATTAGTTTTCTCGAAAAATGTCAATTGAAAACCAATTGCACGTCCAACCTGGAGGAAATAAATCAAAGAATGGTTACCTTACAAGCTAATTGCAAGCGACTTTTTGTTTTTTAATATTCAAAATTGAGGGAACTTTCCTGGACATCATCACGGCAACTTTCCGAAAATTAGAGGGAGGAGGCGTTGCCAGCATTAAATGTCAATCAAACCAATTTAAAGTCAATGTTCATTGTACTATCGATCATTAATTGTATTTGGGAGCGGTTGCCGTCCAAGTACAAGAATAACGAAATTTATGCACACATCGAAGAACAAACGTCAATCTTCAAAATTTACTATCGCTGAATTCGGTGGACCCAAGCAAATATATTTACTGAATTTGTTTTATTCTTCATCATTTCTTTAAAAGGCAATAACTCCGTACCATCTATTCTGATTAGTCTTTTTTTTTTTTTGCATCTCTCCTTTTCTGTTATGGATTCTTTACGGTTTTTAATTATTGCTTTTCTTTTCTTTTTCTTCTTTTTTTCTGACAGAAGAAATGCTTTGAGTTTTATCTTACTCGAATGCTTTCGCCCCATTTTTTTTTGTCATAACTAGCATCCAAAACTTTTGTTTACTCCGTAACGTTAAGAGTTACTACCAGTTGTGCATTTACTGTTAATTTATTTAATTTATTTTCTTGCACCGCATTTCGTGCTCATTCCAATGCAATATACTTGGCCATATTCATTATTCAATCGAAATTAAAGCATCCAGCAACACCTCCATATCACTAACAAGTTATGGAATGTTATGATTTGTGAGAGGAAGGGAAGTTTGGTAATTCTTTCTTTGAGGTCATAACTCAAAATGTAATCAAATTTATTGTGTCGTTCTTTCAATATGGCAGGTACATTTTCCTGAACTTTCGCAGATAGATCTCTCCCACATGGACGATTTAAGCAGATTATGGACCACCAGTTCTCGAGATACTCTCACTTTTACAAATTTATGGAATATTAAGGTTGAGAATTGTAAGAGCCTTGAGAATCTGTTTCCGCATTGGGTGGCAACAAGTCTAATCAAACTTAAGGAACTTCGAGTGGAGTCTTGTGGGCTCGAGGAAATAGTCACAAGTGGAGATGACACTTCAGACTCTACTACTACACAATTTATTTTCCCGCAACTCACTTCTCTGGTGATTAATGATATGCCACAACTCAAGAGCTTCTGCACTAAGTCGCCCACTTTGAATTGGCCATGCTTGAAAGAACTGCGAGTGACTCATTGTGACAAATTGAGCATGTTGTCATTTGCGGCGTCCATGAACAAGGGGGCTCAGAGAGATGATCAACACGACCTTTCAGACCGTGAAGCACCCTTCCCGTTTGAGATGGTATGAGTGCAACTACTCTTCCTCTCTTTCTTCTTTATTCTTTTATTCACCCACCATATCTCATGTGCACTGCGTAGTCATGTCATATTATGATATATAAAAGATATGAGCCCCTTACCTATCAGTTCGCTAACAACATAAGATATTTCTAACATCTTTAAGCATACTTTTCATATGTGGACACCCAAAATGTTTTTAGTAACACTATTAGTGCGTCTCATCACCTAAAATTTCAATGAACTACATATTTTTGTTGATAGAATAAGATATTCCAATAAAAGATGAATTTGGTCAAGGTGGTCACCATATTGACCTCTAATATTAAAAGCTCTCATAAAAATTTTGATGTGGATTGAGAATGTGAATTTCCTATGGACAAAATTGAGAATCGAGTGCTGGCAAATAGCAATTCCTTCTCAAATCGCAGCGGGATGACCATCTTTGTTCTGATTTTTTTGGGTAAAATGGGGAATTTTTTTTTGTTTGATCATTCCTATGCCGACATAATTCTTTCCCTTTCTATCTAGTCATAATAAAGCCGCACAACCAATCCTTGTTGGCGGATGGCCATGATGGAGCATTTGGTCACACTTTGCATTTTATAGCACGACTTTAGAAGTTTGATACCAGTATGCAGGTCTCTAGAGGTTAATGAACTGTAATAATAGGGCCACGTTCCATGGGAGTTGACCAACTTAGGTTTACCTATTAGTGCATTTGATTTATTGCCAAATCTCGTTGAATTTACTTCTCTCATTTTGTATTGGTATTTTCGCAGGGCATTCCCAAGAGACTTTCATTAGTCGATAAGGATATTCAGATGATACATAATGAAAAATTTTCTGATGACATCTTTGGCAAGCTACAAGCACTAACGTTGGCATGCTTTCACGATGAAAATGCCGTCTTTCCTTCTAGATTCCTCCTACAGAGATGTCAAAACCTACAAAGCGTTGAGGTCTTCTGTAGTTCTTTTGAAGATATATTCCCTGATGAAGGGCTTATTGATGAGGGAAAACATCTGGTGTTTGAAAATTTGAAAGAACTTAAACTAAGCAAGTTATGCAACCTAAAGCGTGTCTGGAGAGAAGATTCTTTAGTTTCAAAAATTCTTCAGAGCATTGAAAAGTTTGAAATTTGGGACTGTCCTGGTCTGACGACATTATTCCCAACCATGACATCCTTTCAAAATTTGACGAAGTTAGTGGTGAAGAATTCCTCTAGATTGGTAAATCTAGTAATAGTTTCGACAGTGATGAATTTGGTGCTTCTCACTGAGTTGACTATAATAGGGTGTGAGAGAATGAAAGAAGTCGTGGAAAACGATGAAAACGGAGAAGAAAAAGTGATTTCTTTTGGGATGTTAGCAAAATTAACACTCCAACAACTCCCAAGCCTAGAATGCTTCTCCTCCACCACAAGTTGTAGCTTTAGGTTTCCATCCTTGCAGATGATTAAAGTGGAAGAGTGTCCAAAAATGAAGATCTTTTTTAAGGGTAGGTTGAGCACACCAAAACTAGAATTCGTGAGACTGTTTAGATACGAGTGGGAACGGAATTGGGAGGGTGGTGATCTCAATACAACCATACAAAAGTTATCAGAATAATCGGTAAGATCAAATTAATGTCATTCTCATGGATTATTTATTTCTGTTGCCTCTGCTTCTCAAATGGTCCAACAGCTGAAGCACCACAAATTCTAAACTTTCCATCTATTCATCTTCTCCAGTCACTGATGAAGGGAAGGACGGACACTACAAGCGGTATGGAGATAAAGAAGTTACGAAGACAAAATCAAAGATCAAGATGAAGTAAATTTCCAATCGAGGTAAGTAATTCTATTTCCAATTTTCCCCTTTCTCACTAATAAAATCACAGTTTTCCAAAAGAAAGAAGTTTTTTTTTTGGGAGTGGGCGAAGAGCTGGCGATGGATTTTTTTTTTTTTGGGTCGAGCCAGCGATGGATGCCGACATGATTTTCTCGCCATTTTTCCACCTCAGCATACCTGCCTAGATCACACCCTCCTAATTGTGCATAACTTTTTGCCTTAAAATTCTCTTATCATTTAAGCTAATGAACAGGTAGATCCGTTCTTTTCTCCTCCTTTTCTAAACTTTCCATCTTTTCAGCTTCTCCAGTCACTGATGAAGGGAAGGGCAGACGCTGCAGGAGGAGATGAAGTAAATTTCCAAGACACAGTCAAAGGTTGAGATAAAGTATATTTCAAGTCGAGGTAAATAATTCTATCTCCAATTTTCCCCTTTCTCACTAATAAAATCACATTATTCACAGTTTTGCAAAAGAAGTAAGTTTTTTTTTTTTTGGGGGATATGTTATGCGGAAATTAGTAAGTTTTCCGCAAGAGTACTAGTCTTTCACATTTTCAACCTATATAACAATGAATGGAATTTAACCAGGTGATCATGACTTTTAAATGAAAAATAACTGAAAAATAAAATTTAATCACCGTGAAAATTCAGGACTCGTGTCTTAGGAACTTCTAAAGGCCAAGGATCTTCAGTTTGTCGCAAAGTACCCAATTTTTAACTTTCAATTCTCAGTTGTATGAATTACTAGCAAGACTCCTCCCGGCAATAATGTGATTAAATGCCTAAAGTAATCTAGATAAAAGTAAGTGGGTCATATTCAGATACTCAATAAAAATAACTTTGTAATCAATTCTATTGATTTCAGTCTCGATATTTCTAACACTAGATATACATCTTAGCATCTCTAATAATATCCTTGCTACATTTCAATCACATAACAGATAGTATGTCTTGCTGTCCAATTCCATATGTGCTCCTCTTAATGAGCTTCCTTCCGCATTCATTTGTCTTTTAACTTTTCCTCACATAATTGGGGATGCATGTCTTCTCTGATTAAATGCTTCATTTAATTGAGTTAACTGCCGTAAAGCCACAGAACTAGTTAAGGTCCAGATCTTACGACTCATTATACAATTTTTGCTCAAGGGATGACTTCTCGTCGCCGGAGAGAAGCTGAACAGCGCCGGTGAAGTTTTGCATGGGTGACACCTCATTTCTTCAAGATAATAAATCTCTCGGACACTTCAAACTGGAATGCTGGTAAGTTCTACTCTTAATAATTCTCTCTAATAGACTGAGGCTCGGAAGGCTGAAGCATACTATACACTAGCCTTTTTTTTCCGAGTCGGTTCATGTTAAAATATACCCGACACAGCTTGTTTAAGTATTTTTGTTGACTTTATACGTTATAAAACTAGGGTATTCCAAAGAGGTTTATAAGAAAGAATGGCAAGAGTCTTCCCAAAACGCACTGTTTTGAGGGTTCCAAACGGTGGAAGTTGGAGAGTGGAGTTGGAAAAATGGGATAATATGGTTTGATTGTCAAAGGGATGGAAGGAATTTACGGAGCATTACTCTGTTTGTGATGGCCTCCTTTTTATATGTAGGGGACTTGGATCTTCACGTGCTCATATTTGACAAAACCGGAACGGAGATTGATTATCCACTAATGAATGCTGACAGCAAGAAACTGTACCTTTGACACTGTCAAACTTGTCCGGTGTAAAACGGGAGATGCTGATGATCACTTTAATCTCTCATTTGGACGTCAAAGGCTAGATGGTTTCTTGCTGAAGAGAAAAGAGAAGGATGAATTCATTGACAACCACATCTTCACAAGCCCTGCCAGGTGATGAAATCTGGTCCAGTTAGTTATGTCGATGATGCTACTATTTCACATCCAATTGTACTCCGGTCGGGTTCCAAACCTAAAGGCTTGCAAACTGATCAAGGATAGAAGTTTCCGCCACAAAATTCAGAAGGTGTGTGAATCTTAGCCTATCAGTCTCGTATTTCTACTTCTAATCGTTCACGGTGTCTACGGCTCTCAAAGCAGCCAACAAGTACAAGCTGCAGGATCCATCCTTCCCAGTAGTTATCCAGTCACATAATCTATAGAAGCAAAATGTGGTAAGAAAAGATGCTTAGATAATAGTCATCTTTTGCAACATTTGGACAGGAATAAAATATCTTCACAAGCCCTCCGAGGAGATGAAATCTGGTCCAGTTGGTTGTGTCGATGATGTACTATTTCACATGCAACTGTACTCGGGTTGGGTTCCAAAACCTAAAGGCTTGCAAACTGATCAAGGAGCGAAGCTTGTGCCACAAGATTCAGAAGGTGTGTGGATCTTAGCCTATCAGTGTGCAAACGCTTTACATCAGCTCTTTTCATGCTCTCTACCTGACTAATTCAGGTAGGATGGAAAAATTCCATATGCAAGGTGAGCCGGCTTCTCGTATTTCTACTTCTAATCGTTCACGGGTGTCTACGGCTCTCAAAGCAGCCAACAAGTACAAGCTGCAGGATCCATCCTTCCCAGTAGTTATCCAGTCACATATTCTATTGAAGCAAAATGTGGTAAGAAAAGATGCTTAGATAATAGTCATCTTTTGCAAAATTTGGACAGGAATGAAATATTTTGCCTTCTTGTAAGGTACCATAGTATTCCTGTTACGTTCAAGTTTGCTTATGAGATTATGCACGGGTCTGGTTAACATTTCTTGTGTTGGTCATCATAACTTTTATATTCTTTAGTCATGGATCATCAGTTGATCAAAAATCAATTCCGCAGACTGTCCCAGGCGGGGCTTCAAAGGGACGCATCCATGGAAGAATGCAAACCACAACTCAAACTTTTGGACGGATCGTGAAAAGTGAAGTCCCTTTACCACCCACATCCTGGCTCGGGAAAGCTCTACACCTGTTGGGCCGCATTTTAGAGAGGAACTTCTCTAAAGGAGGGAGATGTCTGTGTTCGAGCTTGTTAGAATTGGTAATTTTGATCTCAAAGTGTCCATTTTTCAAAAGGAACGTCGAGACTATGGCTTCAGAAAAATCTCTGCTTCACTCTGTTTTGTTTAGTTAATCAGATTGAGAAAGCAAACCTTTCTACTGCAAGTAATTGAAGGTGATGTATTTCCTTATTTTTTTTTAAGGAGACTAGTAAACATTACACAGGGAAATTGCACGTTCAAAAAATTCTGGGCACATTTGTCTTTTCAACTTAGTATAGACCAACCAAGTATAAATCGAACTCATACGTAGCGTGTAGAGTTGATCTGATAGACTTTAGTATATTCCTTCAGGTAACACCTGTCACCATTGAGGTGGTGACAGTAAAGGAGAGAGAGAGTGTTGTGCACCGACTCTGTTTTCATAAAATACGCTATGATCTGCAGATACCAAGGAAAGGTGAATAAAGGATAAATCTTGTCATCCATCAATAACACAAAAACAAGTCTCAATATGAGGCTAGTCTTTCTCATTTTTGCCTTACAAAATGGATGAATAACATCAGCAGAATAATAATGAATCTTATAATAATTATAAAACCAATTGCCATAGAATTTCCAGAACACATGGTGGCAGGTATCCCAATGTTTTTGACCTTAGGGCTTAAAAAATAAAATGTTAACATCATCCATCGGTGAACTTGCTTGTATCCCCCCCCCCCCCCCCCCCTCTCTCCCAAAATAAATCATTAGCAGTCGAACTATCCAGAAGCTCCTATGAGCCAGACATAACTAGATCAGAAGAAACAGTACAACTCGGCTTGCCCTTTTTGCTTATGATCGAGATTGCTGAAGTGGCCATTGACTTCCGCACCATAGATGTGCCCCATCTTGGAGTGTTTCGTCTCCAAGTATCTCTTATTCTCTTTTGTTATTGGAGTTACTAGAGGGACTCTCCAGTAATAGTCAAGCCATAACTCTTAAGCCCCACATCCTTTGACAAGTTGTTCGTCATCAGCTTCATCATCCTGACTCCCAGGTCACGCAACATCTGCAGTATTAGTCAATATGTTAAGCACCAGTGCGATATGAAAAGTTTGATAATGGAGTAACTCTTTCAACTAATGAAATCTCGTCCTTTTAAGATGAGAATTTGCAGCTCTGCTTTAGTCACCTGCTTCCTCTAGTAGTCCTACAAATGACGTACAATTTCTGAAACAGTCACTGCAATTCAACTAAATTTAATTTCAATTTAATAATCTTGATTTATCAAATTTTTTTTGAATCCAAAAATCATAATGACAGTGAGGTACCTCATTCAGAAGCTAAATTATGTAGGATCTCTAGCATCGGCATATTTTTTTACTTAAGAAGTACCTGAGCACCAATTCCGTACTCTCTAGGGTCAATGGACAATTCAAGCTCCACATTTGCTACCACGGTGCCACGCCCATCGTCCTACAGGTTATAGACAAGTAGTTTGTGCCCCAAACCTATGCCTCTTCCTTCATGCCCTCTAAGGTACACCAGCACATTAGGGGTGAGCAACAGTCCAGGGTCAACCCGGGACCAGCCCAACCCTGCCGGTCCTAGTCGGGTTTTTGAATCGAACCGGTTGGTCCTCGGTCCTAAAATCCCTAATCCAGTACTGTATGAATTAGTCCTCAGTCCTAGGAGGTCGAGTTAGTCCAACCCGGACCAACCCAACAATATATATTTAATATGAAATATTTTTTATAAGCCCATTCCATTTGGTATTTTCATCTCTCTTAATTCATTATTATCAAAATCCAAATGTTACAGCCCAAAGTTGCCAAACGCCAAAGCCCATTGTCCACGTCCACGCCTCCACGGTCCACAGTCCATGGTGCCATCGCAAGTCTACTGTCCAAGGTCCACCTAAAGCAAAAAGGGCTAAGGCCCGAGACTTCCCTCTGTCGTGCAGCAGCAGCTCGTGCCCTTCTCTTCTTCAGTTCTTCCTTTTGCAGTTGCGTAACGGAACACTGAGGATAGACAATGCCCTAATTTCTCTTCTGCTTTGGAGTTCCGCAACTGTTGCCCACCAGAGAGTTGCCCGTCGCTACCCTCGCCATCTCGCTGCGCCATCGTTGCCCTCGAGTCGAGCCCCTCACCGTCTCGCCGAGCTGCCGTCGAGTTGACCCCCTCGCAGTTGCAAGTATGTTGATGAGAGAGTGCAGTTATGTTGATGAGTATTCTTGGAGCAAGTATTTTGCCACATAATTTTTACCTCCATTTCGGAAATGTGTATGGTGTGTTTTCCTTGCATAAATCAATATTTGTAGCTATTTAGGTCTTAAGCTTTTGCATTTAATTAATATCGGGTATTTTACGATACTTGTGCGAGTTGACCTTGGGACCAGACCGGACTGATAGGGTCGGTCCGGTCCTCGGTCCCAAGCTTGACGGGTCGTTCCACAGTCCTAAAAGTTGAGAACCGACACTGTACGGGTCGGTCCTCGGGTTGAGCACGGGACTGGCCCAACCTGGACCATGCACACCCCTACAACACACCCCTACCAACCGCTTCTATCTACTGCATTGCCCGTGCAAGCTGGTTGCCACAGTCTCACCTAGCAGATCCAAATGTGTCTCCTGTGAGGCATTCCGAGTGTACCCTTACAAGGACATCTTGACCATCTATAATGTCACCTTGTTCAGATGTTAAACTACGAACTATGAATCGCACGAACGTAAATTTTACTGCTGTCTGAAGAGAGGACACAAAACATAAAATAAGAAAAACTAAGGGTACCATTTTTAATAAAAAAAAATTACGGCATTCCCATATCAATTGCAGGCATAGAGGCCCCTTATCAATCATTTCATGAATTAAAAAAGAATTATTGTTCACTAATATCCTCACAATTATTTCTCTTGATGTCAAACATTCCTGTCTAGACACTGTTGTTGTCCAATTTAAATTTGGTACTCCAAATTATGATTGACACAAAAATTAGACATCTTTTCACAAAATTCAATATAAAGTTCCGCCTAAAAGATACTAGCTTTTCTCAATATAGTCCATTCCAGTTAAAATACTGTCGAACAAAATCATGTATGGACGTACATAAGAGGAAGCACCAATTGAAGTTGCGTTAAAAAATGCACCAGTACATGCAAGATTTTTTCAACGTTTACAATTAACCCATTCAAAACTCTCTATTTATGAGTTTCTTAATTCTTCGAACAGTTTTAGTAATTAACTCATAATTTATCTCATCTTGACCATGGCAATGTGCTCAATTCCATCGAATATCGTTCTATAGCAATGGTTTGCACATGGACCCCACATTGTTGGTAATCTTGCAGCACTAGCACATTTAACTAATTTATCTATTTTTTGGTAGTACCTGTAAATTTATGTGTCTAATAAGCAGCGAAATCATTTCTCAGTCACATGATATAAGAGAATATTCTCGATATACAAGTCACAACAGACAACTACTTTTTTGTCAATCGAATTGTTCTATCCTTATTTCATGATAATGCGGAGAATGCACTGTAAACATTGCCTGAGTTAATGGTCAACTAACATTAAGAAATAGGTTTCCAAACAAGGTAAATGAAAGAACTGTATGATAGAACAATGGCAATCACAGGACTATTGACATGACTGCACAAGAATCCAGGCCGGTTATAACCAAATGCTGAAATTAAACATAAGGTAAGCGAGGAACCCATTTACTAATCTAAAAACGCCACACAACACAAACAAATTGTGAGAAACAACTCTTTAGTTCCCAATATTCATGGTTTCGGCTTGAAGCATAAAGTAAACTTGAGTCATGAATAGACAAAAAATAGATTATGCTTCTCTCCTTTTTGCTATGTAAAACAACAGACCAACAGGCTCCCATAATCGACTCTTTTCCCGCCCCACCCAGGGTTCCAAGTTTTCCTCTTGTAATTAATCCACTTCCGAAAAACGGGGAGATACCACTTATCTTGGCCAGAAAAGAAAACAGTTTAGAAGTGAAAGTAGCAGCTGAAATTTGGATTTGATTGGGGACTACCTCTCCTCGAAAACATTTGCATTGGATTGCTGGGAAGATAATATTTTCCTGATTAGATCAGCGATAGATTCAATTTTCAAGTTCTCCCGCTGGGAAACCTCGCGAAGTTTAGGCAATCTCGCCGTGGAGCCATCATCACCCACTACCTCACAAAGAGCTGCCACAGGTTCCAATCCAGTTAACAGAGCAAGGTAAACACAAGACTCTGTATGGCCGGCTCTTTTCACGACACCACCCTCTCTGTACTTCAATGGGAGAGTGTGTCCTGGCCTATTGATCCTCAGGTTCGAATCTCTGGATGCGAGAGCCAAATATGTTGTTGCCCTATCACGTGCTGATACGCCTCTAGTTGTCCCATGCTTTGCATCCTGTAACAATCTCTTAATTACCATCCATTAACAAGGTACGAGAAGAAGAGCTGATTGAAGAAAATAATTAGGCATCTTACAACGTACCACAGTGACGGTGAATGCAGTCCGAAGCCTCTCGTCAATATTCCTCTGCTGCACAATCAAAGGAAGTTGCAGGCACTCCAAATCTTTCCTCTTTCATGCTCACGCAAACAATCCCAAAGTGCCCTACTTCCCAATAAAATGCCACAGCCTCAGGTGTTGCCATTTCTTTCAGCTGCCATTAGACGATCACGCTCATTCTCTGTCCTCATCGTCCACCACCACTACAACCTGGAATTCAGTTCCAACCATGACATGGACAGTTCCAGGAGAACAATTGTAATGCACTCAATAATGCAATGCAGAGAGCACACCAACCTTTCCTTGGCAGATGTCCTCAATCACTTCAGATGAAAAACGAATATGCGATGAAGGGTGGGCACTGAAGCAGGAAATTGGATGGTTCCGAGTTTTGTGCAGACTCTGCACTTAACAAGGCCTCTTTTTGCGTTGACAAAGGCCCTAAATTCGAAACAATCGGGCACCGCATTGTAAAGTAGATGAGGCGCATTTTGATGGTGATACTCATACTCTGTTTTCATCGACAAATCTGATATCACGTTGATGCTCGTGCGCTGTCATAATTCATCGTCAGATCTGATGGTCTAGAGGATGCCCGTGTTCTGTTTTCATGTACATTGGACCCCCGTGTGATTTTGAAATCTCACTTTCTTTAGTTTATGAGAGAATCATAAAATTGCCAACGTTAGTAGAAGAGATAAGTCTTTCTCATTTTTTTTTTTGTTTTTTTGGGCTAATTATGTCTATGGAAAGAAGGTAACTATTATTTATAAATGTAGAGGATGTGGTAGAGATGGTTAGTGTTCGCAACTAATGAAAAGTTACAAAGCTAATACCAAAATTGCGTACCCTAATGTCAAGTCTGATACCAGAGCATTACTGGTATTTTCTTGGCCTTTTTTCATTACCGTTTGCTTGTAATCATTCTATTGCCCATCGTGAATTGCTTCGCAAAATATCTACATTCGGCAGTGTTACTTGTGAACCGATAAAGAGATACATCCAGAAGAACGGGGATATGATGTTGAGCTCAGGACCTACCAGCACAGTTCTGCAGCATGCATCTCAGACAATTGACCCACGTTGAGCTCCTTGGTAGAAATGATGTTGTGCTCAAGGTCTCCATCTTCAGCAATGCCGGTAAGGCCCTCATTTAGGTCGGTCGAGATGGACATTGGAAGCTTCACTTGAGGCTGTCCATGAGTAAAGCGTCTCTACTAATACGAACAAAAGATACGTGCCGTAGCATTTACCCTCAGCTCCTGAGCACTCATCCATCCTTGGACCATATTCTCCCCCCCTCATCCTCACCTCCTGGCTCTTTAGGCTCGATGGACTTCAATCATGGCTGCATAAGTATCGTTAAATGAAATGAGATGTTGCCCCGCTTGAGGGTCTGAACGTGAATAGCTGTTGAGGCCGTCCACAGTTTGGTTTTGGCTTCCCCCGTAGCAATCCAATCAGATTGCATCACATGCACATTTCGGTCTCCTTTCATTTCGAGTCATGTAATCAGAATCCAAGACCGCTCGTCCGGAGAAATTCAACATTTACTTATCGTGACTGAATTAGATTGTAAGAGCTAGATCAAACCAAGAGACTATGTAGATAATGATTTCCCAAATTGGTTATTTAATGGGTTATATTCTGTCCTTAAAAATGTTTTTCGCTAAATGAAAAATAATTAAGTCCACGGAAGGAATGCTCTTTTCCTTCTAGAATTAGTCGGTCTTTAGACTGCAATAATCGAAATTGCATTATATATCGGCACTGGCAAGAAAAAATTATTAAACGGCTTAAAAACAACTGTCATTTTGGGACATAATTTAAGATTTTTTTGTGATTTTTTATCTTAATAAACAGAAAAACGAACTTTAAAATGGATCACGGAGACGCCCGCTTTGCCCGCTGAAACCACCCGTCAAATAGCACACGTGGCGGCTGACGTGTCACTGTAAAATCTATTTAGCAGTTGAGTAAGCAAAAAAAAAAATTAGAAAAGCACGTCGGTTCCTGCATCATGAAGTTAGCAGACGTTACCGAACGAGAACAGAGAAGCGAAGACGAAGAATTTGAAGAGGAAGGAGTTGCCGAGAAACCTTCTCTTGGGAGCGCGAGAGGAGGTTCTGCGGGGCAAGTCCAGATTGAAGATCGGAAGATCAATCCGAGTTTCGACTTTGGGGTCTTTTCTCCCGTCGACAGATGCCCTAAAAATTCAAAAGTTTCACACAGTTCATCAATTTCCAGGAAAATCTGAAGAGATGGAAATTTTTGTCTTCCTTCCTGATTATCTCTACTCCTGAATTTGCCGATTGCGAGGGAAGCTTCGAGTAATCTGAGAGAGATTTTGCAATCGCGGTAATAACGATCAGACGATTGCTTGTACGCTCTCGACATTCATCTGAAAAATCTGATACTTTGTGGATGCTCATGCTCTGTATCCATGCACATTGGTATTTAATCGTCATTGCTTTCGATGCTCGATCGTGCATTGCTTCAGGCAAAGACCCGATGGAGAGGCCCCTAGTTTATAACTTCATGCTTCACGGGACAACGATTGCAGTTTTTCCAACGGTCTAATCCCGAAAGTTCTGATCAAAACAGAGCAAGTCATATGGATGTCGATCGCTCCGGTGGAGAACTCGAAGGAGACGATCCGACCGATGGAGTCTAGAGAGAGAACAAATCTTTAGAGAACAACGGATCTTAAAGAGAAGATCAATAACAAGCGTGTGTCTATGTCGAAAATGGACGAGAGTGATCTGCTTCGCTCGGCATAGTGTTTTCGCCGGAAAGATTTAGGATCAAAGCGGTTCCTGAAAAACTCAGCATACTTGTTTCCTGAGATTATTCTCCACACCTGCGCCACGTCCCACGGTACCAGCCTCACTACCTGCTCACTCGATCCCTTCTTTTGCCTATTCCTAGCAAGCATCAATCTGAGGAGTAAGCTTCTCATTTACCAGTAACTTAACCAGACAAAAACAGAAACGGAAGTATACAGCAGACGACCCTGCAACAACTTCGGCTGATCGATCAGCTCTCTTTGGTCCAAACCCTTGGCAACTAACGCCCTTGAACTTGGCTCTTCACCATCGTCATTCTTAGCCTGGAAGACATGTTATAGCCTGTTCTGGCCATAATGCTTTGTCGTGGACGGTGAAGCTATGGATCCATCCACCCGCTCGAGTCGGTGCGACTTCTAGTTTCGTAAGCCATGTCTCCTGCTCGCGTTGAGAAAATATTGGGTACGCCTGTTTCGCCACGTGGGCGATGAGTAAGTCCACTCACCGCGCGCCACGTGGCGAGCTGTCAGAAAAAAATTTGAACCCCAACGCCACGTCACTCGTGGCTTCTCCATCTCCTCTCCGTCTGCGAACTGTGCGGAGATTTCCCGCTGCTCTCTCTCCCTTCCTCTTCCGCAGGCCCTGTCTCTCCAATCCTCTGCACGACCTTCTTCCCTCTTCGCCTCCATCACGTGCTCGTTGACCGGCAATCGGGAGGAGAGGAACCCTCCGCACGACCCCTTGTGCCTCCAATCCCGACCACGTCGTCGCCTCCCGGAGCCCCATCTACTTCGACTGTGTCCGACCTGCTCAGGTTAGGGTTGTTCCCCCTCTTTTACGAAGCAAAACCCACCTCTCTCTGCATCCTTCTTAACGACCCCTTTGTTGACAGTGCACTCCCCCTCCCTTGCTTTGCTATCCAACGCACGAACCACGCTCACCCTTTTTTCTTTTTTTGGTAATGACCGCGCTCACTCTTTATGCCTCTGATCTTCACTAAAGTGCTGCCTTTGCCCTGGCCATCGTCTTCCGAAGCCCCATTGGCGACTTCGATTTGCCCTCCGTGTTCGATCAGCTCAGCTTAGGGTTTGTTCCTCCGATTTGGGTCTGAGACCAGCGAGCTCGCCAACCCTTTGGCCTCCATTACCGCATTCCGAATTTTTGTGCGTCTGCGACAAGCTCAGGTTAATGTTTTGACCCTATTTTCCAATAAGCTTGCAGTGAACATCTCGTCGATCTCTCCTTATGGAATGAGCACGTTAGAATCATGAGGTTGTGGATATTCTTTGAACGATTCGTATTCCCATAGCAAGCAAGTCCATGCACCACCTTACTCCTTAAAATATCGGATTGGTTGCTGCTCTTTTGTTTCAGGAGATACCTGTGAATATATAAGTTTGGTGACTTCCTGAAAAGTGGGTCAGGGACAATTTTGTCGCCACAATCATAGGTTGGGTCGTTGTGGAAGAGCACGGATACCAGCGAAGATTGACATTGCTTCCGGTTTCCTAACTATCGACTCTGGGAATTCTCCTCAAGAGTCGGCAAGATGTCGATAGTTATAGGCTCGGTGATTGAAGCGGAAATGATTAGACTCTTTTCATCCATGCATTCCTTCACTCATACAATCAAGGCCATGGAGCCCTTTTCAGTTATCCTATCTGCAATGTTTTTGGGAGAGGTACGCTTTCTCTTTGAGATTTGGGTCTTACCTTTCGGGCTTTAATGATAATATCTTGTGGTCGATGAAACTCTAGCTACTTCAGTGACAATACATCCTGCTGCTATTTGTGATATCCATGTCCAATGATGTATATGGGCCTTACCTTCTTGAGTGCCTGTTTTCCTTCTGCCCTTCTTGGTACCAGTCCATAACGATAAGAGGTAGATAAGAGGTATTATGTGTAGATAAGAGGTATCATCTTCCTATCCTCCGCTACCACTCTAGATTTGGGGAATTTATGATAATAGCACACACTACTAGACTTGTGGGCAGTCACATTACAATAACAAACATTTGGTAGCGGGAAATCGTTCCAGCTTTATGGACTTCAAATCAGCTTCTTCTCTTCCCCATCCCATTTCGTGAGGTTAGTTGATGTTGTCGTAATAATGTTTTGTTTCCTCAGGTGTTTGTCAGTTGATATACCCTACCAGCTCATACTATGCTCTGGATGGATTCTTTCTAAGTGCTGCCAAAGGAGACTTCTTTTATATGCTTCACAAGGAGGGCCGCATTTGCAACTTGGATGTGATCCGCCTGTTCATTCTAAGTGATCCCTAGATTTTTTTCTTTTTGGCAATAACTGATGTATATCATATTAGTATTTCTGAAAATAGAGCAGCGCTCAGCAGTGCGCCAAATGTACCTTATAGCAGGGTCTAGGTATAGGCATTGAACCTTGATTAGCATAGCTGCATTGGCTCGATCGAAAGGTGTAGGAAGATTTCTACAAGCGTGATATAGCTTCAATTGTTTCCTTGTACACGAATCGGTCAATGAACGTTGGTCTAGCTTTTTGTATTAATAAAAGGGAGATGTTCCCAATTTATTTCATGCTTAGTTTTAGCTCTTAGTTCAATGCAACCCTAGTAATATATTGTTCATCATCCCCTGTTTTATTTTACTTTAGTGTGCTTGTAAAATTGAAATTTGATTTGCATAGGTCTTGCATCGAGGAGCTCGTATCTCCTATGTTTCGGCTAAAGACGCAATTTTCTTTATATAATGAGCAAGATTATCATCTCCTGATTATGAGTGAGACCTTCAAATGCTTTACTTTCAATCTTTCAATTGGTCGATAATGGCTTTTAACAATGAAATGTTCTGTCACGTCTTCTAGACACTTTTTTCCTTCTGATTTATCCTCTTTACTTTTGAACTCTTAATATTGAACTTCGGCTCTTGCCATAAGTAGAGAAGGCTAGATCTATTTTGCATTTGGTAGTTGAGAGTAAGCACATTACATTGTGAACATCATGCTCGATTGAAAGTTCAAAGATCACAACTTTTCAAGTAACTCATTTTCATTCCCAGGTAATTATGAACATGAGAAATGTATGGAGTTCAAATTAATCATGCTCTAAGCAAGCTTGAAGAATTGTGGCCTCAAAGACATTATTTCCAATTGTCGACACCATCATCACAAATAATCAATAGACTCGAGACTCTCTTACAAATACTCAACAAAGAATTGTACTGCAACTAATTGCTGCGCAAACACATGTTACAAAAACTAATGTAATCTTACTCGATTTCAATTAGCGCAAGCCAAAACTGACTTACACCCATTATCGTTCCATTCCATTTTCTCCATAACAAACTCAGTTCCTTTTGTGAAGGGTCTTAAATTAGGCCCGAGTAAGGATTGTATAATTGAACCGACACACTAGAGCCATATGGGTGGACATTGGCTGCATATGGATTTCCGAAAGGATTTGCCGACTATTGCATCTGTGAGCCCATCATCATCATCTGCTGCTACTGTTGCTGCTACACGAAGGCCTGCTATTGGTGCATTGCTGCCATTTGGGACCTAAAGAGGTTCAGACAATGGAGGCAAAGAAAGGGTCATGTGCTGCTTGCTGCCTCATAGGACTGGCCATAGGGGCTGGCTCTCATGGATTATAGCTAGAGCTTTGGTTGTTTCTTCTCATAGCATCATCATATAAGCTGTCAAGCTTAAGCTTGTTGAGTCCTCCCGCCTTCGTTACAAACCCAACCAATGATTGAAAAAATCAAAGGCAAATTAATGTGACGTTGCAGAATTCCGCAACACTTAAAAAATGCAAAACAATCGAGGGGATTCACTCAGAGTTAGCAAACCTCCTCAAAGAGACGGCAAAATAAGAGCTTACCAGCCTGCTAGCAGCTGAGGCACTCTCATTGGAGCTAGGAACAGTGACTTGTGCCAATTCCCAACCTGCAGTTTCATTGGCGGGGACGGTGGTTGTGCCTCCTGTACTTCTGCTGGCTTCTTGTATTCTATAGCTCCTACTGAAAGCAAGATTGAAATGGTTCTAGACTCTATGGAAATACCTGCTTTGACCAGTTCAATGGGCACAACTCCATTTCAACGACAAATATTTTATAAGAGAAACAAAGTAATGATGGACTCACCTGCTGATAAGCATGGAAGCAAAGGGCAGCCAGTAAAGGCCTGATTAATACTTGTTTAACATTCAATCCACTCTTTGCCTGTTGCACAAGATGATAAAACATATGAACCGTGACCCACTTTAAAAGATACCGCTCGAAAGTAGTGATTTTTATTATTATTAAGGGAACACTTACAGCCAATTCAAAGTAGCCAGGTGTAAATTCGAAACCTTCCACATAACATGCCGCAGGGAATAGTATAATAAAGGACATGATCGTTTCACTGTGACTATTTGGCCAAGAAGATATCGAGATTGATTGGCCAGATTTGAACCCATTGCACTCCTAAACCCCATCCTTCAGAATCAGGAAACCATGTTACAAACATTGAAAAGAAAGCAGTATCATACCGCAGAAAGAATTTCATAGTTCTCATAATATAGAAAACCAAATTGTCCTAGTCAACTCATCTTCATTGGTATTAATCTAAAAAATCCATTTGCATTCAAAATTTACCAGTTAAAAAAAGCCTCAATCATGGATGCCAATGCAACTTGACCAACAATTGGTACTAGGGAAACAACCACCCAGGGAGTTGGCATTTACAGAATTCAGGGATGTGAGAATAAAGGACCCCTGAGTACGAACCAGAGTCAAAATGAAACAATAGTTGATGCAACAATATGAAACACTTGTATGCCTACAGCTTGTATGCCATTAGAATTCAAAATGAAACACTTGCATCTTCAACACCATTAGGCAGAGTTTCAATCCGACCCAACTCCACATCCTGCCCATCATCAGATGCTTCGTTCCCCTGAGTCCTCCCATTGCTCAAATGACTCCCCTGGTCAACCGAAGTACTTCATTTTTTACGTTCCTTGACCACGCAGGTGAGGCAGTACGAACTTGAATAGCCTTGAAGAAAAGCTGTCTTACTTCTTTACTAAAAGAACTCTTAACCAGTTGTCGTTGGACTTTTCTCGTCTGGACAGAAACTGAAAAAGCTGTTTTATTGAAAATTTTTAACATTTGTGGAATTTCGATTGTGCATATTTTGAGGACGTTCGTTAAAGATTGAAATGTCTTCTTATTTAGTCACTTAACATGTGTTCGGTAACACTGCTAAACAGGCCATTCTTGAAAAAACTGCAAGTGACCCACTGTGACAAATTCAGCATGTTATCCTTTGTGGGGTTCATGAACAAGTGGACTCAGAGAGATGATCGACACCAACTTTCGGACCATGAAGCAGCCTTCTCCTTTGAGATGGTATGATTGCATCTACTCTTCCTCTATTTCTTCTTTATTCTTTTATTCACCCATCATGTCTCATTTGCATTGCCTATTCATGTCATATTATGATACTATAAAAAACATGAACCCCTTATCTATCAATTCATTGACAACATTAGATATTCTTAACATCTTTGAGCACACTTTTCATATGTGGACACCCAAAATATTTTTATTAACATTATCAGTGCATCTCATCACCTGAAATTTCAATGAACTACATATTTTTGTTGATAGAATAAGATATTCAAATAAAAGATGAATTTGGTCAGGGTGATTAACGTATTGACCTCTTATTAAAAGCTTTCATAAAATTTTTGATGTGAATCAAAAATGTGAATTTCCTATGGACTAAATTGAGAATCTAGCACTCGCGTATAGCAATTCCTTCTCAAATTGCAGCGGGATGACCATATTTGTTTTGATGTTTTAAAGGTAAAATGGATTCATTTGTTTGTTTGATCATTCCTATGCCGAGACAATTCTTTCCCTTTTTATTTTATCATAATAATATGGGCCCACAGCCAACCCTTGTTGGTGCATGGCCATAGTGGAGCATTTGGTTACACTTTGCATTTTATAGCACGACTGAGAAGTTTGAGACTCGTATGCAGGGCTCTAAAGATTAATGAATTGTAATAAAAGGGCCACCTTCCATGGGAGTTGACCCACTTAGGTTCACCTCTCAGAGCATATGATTTATTGCCAAATCTTGTTGAATTTACTGCTCTCATTGTATTGGCAATTCCATAGGACATTCCCACCTTGGAGAGACTTACATTAAGCGATAAGGATATTCGGATGATACAGGATAGAAGTTTTTCTGATGACATCTTTGGCAACCTACAAGCACTAACATTGGCATGCTTTCATGATGAAAATGCTGTCTTTCCTTCTAGATTCCTCCTATAGAGATTTCAGAACCTACAAAGCCTTGAGGTCTTTTGTAGTTCTTTTGAAGATATATTCCCTGATGAAGAGGTTGTTGATGAGGGAAACCATCTGGTGTTTGAAAATTTGAAAGAACTTAAACTAAGCAAGTTACACAACCTAAAGTGTGTCTGGAGAAAAGATCTTTAGTTTCAAAAATTCTTCAAAGCATCGAATCATTCGAGGTATGGGACTGTCCCGGTCTGACGACATTATTTCCAATCATAACATCTTTTCAGAATTTGACGGAGCTAGTGCTGAAGGATTCCTTTGGATTGTCACGTCTGATAACGGTTTCAGCGATCACAAATTTGGCACATCTCACTGACATGACTTTAATAGGATGTGAAATGATGAAAGAATTAGTGGAAACGATGAAATCAGAGAAGGAAGAGTGGTTTCTTTTGGGAAGCTAGAACGGTTGACACTCCAACGACTGCCCAGCCTAGAATGCTTCTCCTCCACCACAACTTGCACCCTCAGGTTTCCATCCTTGCGGTATATTAAAGTGGATGACTGCCCAAAAATGAAGATCTTTTCCAAGGGTATGCTGAGCACTCCAATACTACGACGTGGGACATTGTTTAGATATGAGTGGGAGGAGGGTGATGATCTCAATACAGCCATACAAAAGTTATCATCATAAACAAAGTGCTCACATAAAATTGGTAAGATCAAATTAATGTCATTTTCCTTGACTATTTGTTTCGCTTGCCTTTGCTTCTCAAATGTTCCAATAGCTGAAGCATCAAAATTCTAGACTTTCCATCTTTTCAGCTTCTTCAGTCATTGATTAAGGGAAGGGCAGACGCTGCAGGAGGTACGGTGTTCTGGATGTTACCAAGACACGGTCAAAGGTTGAGATGAAGTAAACTTTCAATCGAGGTAACTGATTCTATCTCAAATTTCCCCTTTCTCACTAATAAAATCACAGTTTTGCAAAAGAAAGAAGTATTTTTTTTTAATTTGTTGGGGGTGCGCGGTAGCTGCTGACGATGGATGACGGCAAGATTTTCTTGCAATTTTGCCACCTCAGCATAACTGCCAAGATCACACCCTCCTCATTTTGCATAACCTTTTGCCTTCAACTCTCTTCTCATTCAAACGAATGAATATGTAGATCTGCTATTTTCTTCTTCTTCTTTAGGAACTTGCATAATAAAACCGTGAACATTTTGTTTAATGTTCAATTAAGTTCTAAATTTTTAAAAAGAAAGTGTGATGAAGTTGTAAATATTTTGAATCATATGTGGCGAAATCCTTCGCGATGACCACTTAACTAGATTTGCTGACGTGGCATGTCAGGATCTGACTTCAATCTTCTAATAGGCACTGGTCTCTAGTGATTCATATTGATACATTAATCACTTATTTAAATAATCAAGGGTGAATGTTAAAAGCCAGCGTTGAGATTGAGGGAGGAAGTTCCGCAAGAGTACTGGTCTTTCACCTTTTCAACCTATATAAAAATGAATGGAATTTAACCAAGTGACCATGACTCTTAAAATAAAAATTAACCTAAAAATCAAATTTAATCACTGTGAACATTCAGGACTCAGGTCTTAGGAACTTCTGAAGGCCAAAGATCTTCAGTTTGTAGCAGGAACCCAATTTTTAACTTTTAATTCTCAGTTGTAGGAATTATTAGTGAGACTCCTCCCAGCAATAATGTGATTAAATGCCTAATGTAGTCGGGACTCAACACAGGAAACAAAAGCTTGACTAGCTTAAACGCGATCGATAGGACCAGCCGAATTTGAGTAAATTGTCTTTTCTTTTACCTAATCATCTCTAACGACTGGAGGTGGTGTTTTCCCTGCCGGTCAATACAAACAATTTCCTTCTTCAGCTCGAAAGGTAGAGCTAGATTCGCTCCCACGCCATTTATTTATTTATTTTTTCAAAACAACAGTTTCTCTGATTATTTAATCATTGGCGATGATTATATAAGCTGCACCTAATGCTTGAATCAACCCATTCATTAATCAAGTCTTCTAACTAGTGGGGTTAATATCTAATGAAGATTATCATATTGATAACTTACTAATATAAGATTAATGATTAAGATATCAGAAGTACTTGGAATAAAAGTAAGTGTGTCATATTCAAATTTTCAATAAAAATAACTTTGTAATCAATTCTATTGGTTTCAATCTTGGTAGCTCTAACACTATATACACGTCTTGGTATCTCTAATAATATTCTCGATACACTTTGATTAAATAAAAGATCATCTATCTTGCCACCGATTCCCTATGTGTTCCTTTAATGAGCTTCCTCCAGCAATCATTTGTCTTTTAACTTTTCCGTCACACAAATAAATGCTTCATCTAATTGAGTTAGTTCCCATAAAGCCGCAGAACTAACTAAGGTTCGATTTTACAACTCATTATACAACTTTTGCTCAAGGGATGACTTCTGATGGCCGGAGAGAAGATGGACAGCACTGGTGAAGTTTTGCACGGGTGACACGTCATTTCTTCAAGATCATAAGTCTCTCAGACACTTCAGACTGGAATGCTGGTAAGTTCTGTTCTTAAAAATTCTTTTCGACGTGCTGAGGCTTGGAAGGCTGAAGCATACTAAACACTAGCCTTTTCTTTGGAGTCAGTTCATGTTAAAATATACCTGGCACCGTTTGTTTACGTATTTATGTTGACTATATACGTTATAAAACTAAGGTATTCCAAAGAGGTTTGTAAGAAAGAATGGCAAGAATCTTCCCAAAACGCACCGTTTTGAGGTTTCCAAACGGTGGAAGTTGGAGAGTGGACTTGGAAAAATGGGATGATATGTTTTGGTTGTCAAAGGAATGGAAGGAATTTACGGAGCATTAATCTGTTTGTGATGACCTCCTTTTGAGTCTTCAAATACGTGGGGGACTTGGATTTTCACGTGCTCATATTTGACAAAAGCGGAACGGAGATAGGTTATCCGCTAATGAATGCTGACGGCAAGAAACCGAACCTTTGACACTGTCAAACTTGTCCGGTGTAAAATGGGAGATGCTGATGATCACTGTAATCTCTCAGTTGGACTTCAAAGGCGAGATGGTTTCTTACTGAAGAGAAAAGAGAAGGACGAATTCATGGACAACCATATCTTCACAAGCCCTCCGAGGTGATGAAATCTGGTCCCGTTGGTTATGTTGATAATGCTACTATTTAACATGCAATTGTACTCGAGTTGGGTTCCAAATCTAAAGGCTTGCAAACTGATCAAGGAGCGAAGCTTCTGCCACAAATTTCAGAAGGTGTGTGAATCTTAGCCTAATAGTGATGCAGACGCTTTATATCAGTTCTTCTCATGCTCTCTACCCGATTAATTCAGGTAGGATGGTAAAATTCCATTTGCAAGGTGAGCCCCACCATGCTGGCTTTTCGTTGTTCTACTTCTAATCGTTCACGGGCGACTACGGCTCTCAAAGCAGCCAACAAGTACAAGCTGCAGGATCCATTTTTCCCAGTAGTTATCCAGTCACATAATCTATTGAAGCAAATGTGGTAAGAAAATATGCTGAGATAATAGTCATCTCGTGCATAATTTGGACATGAATGAAATATTTTACCTTCTTGTAAGGTATCATTGTACTCCTGTAATATTCAGGTATGCCGATGAGATTATACACGGGTCTGGTTAACATTTCTCGTGTTGGTCATCATAACTTTTATGTTCTCTACCTCATGGATCATCGGTTGATCAAAAATCAATTCTGCAGACTGTCCAAGGCGGGGCTTCAAAGGGACGCATCCATGGAAGAATGCAAACCACAAATCATGGCCAGTGAAGTCCCTGTACCACCCACTTCATGGCCCGGGAAAGTTCTCCACAGGTTGGGGCGCCTTTCAGAGAGGAACTTCTCTGAAGAAAGGAGATATCTGGGTGTTCGAGCTTGTTAGAATTGATAAGTTTGAACTCAAAGTCTCCATTTTTCAGAAGGAATGTCGAGACTTAGGTGTAAACTTTGGTATGGCTGCAGAAAAATCGCTGCTTCACTATGTTTTGTTTAGTTAATCAGATCGAGAAAGCAAACCTTTCTGCTGCAAGTAATGGAGATGTATTTCCTGATTTTTTTGGTGATCAGTAAACATTGACAGGGAAATTGCACGTTCCAAAATTCCAAGTTCATTTGTCTATTCATCATAGTATAAATCGAACTCATACATAGCATAGTGAGTTGATCAACAGAGAGTTTAGTATATTCCTTCGAGTAATATCTGCCACCGTTGAGGTGGTGATAGTAAAGGAAAGAAGGACTGTCATGCAAAGAGGCCAGCCTTTCTCATTTTCACCTTGCAAAATGGATGAATGACGACAACAATGAATCTTATATTAATTATGAAACCAAATCGCCATAAAATTTCCAGAACTCATGGTTAGCGGGCATCCAATGTCCTTGACCTCAGTGCTTAAAAAATAGAGTAATAACATCATCCATCATTGAATTTGCTCGTATCCCCCCAAATAACTCATTAGTAGTCGAATTATCCAGTAGCTCCTATGAGTCAGACATAACCGGATCAGAAGAAACAGTACTACTCGGCTAGCTGTTTTTGCTGATGAGATTGCTCAAGCTCTCCCGCCGAGAAAGCTCGCGAAGTTTAGGTAATCTCGCCATGGAGCCATCATCATCCACTACCTCACATGGAACTGCCACGGGTTCCAATCCAGCTAACATAGCGAGGTCAACACAAGCATCTGTATGGCCGGCTCTTTTCACGACACCACCCTCCCTGTACTTCAATGGCAGAGTGTGTCCTGGCCTATTGAAATCCTCAGGTTTGAATCTCTGGATGCGAGGACCAAAACTGTCGTTGCCCTAACGTGTTGATACGCCTCTAGTTGTCCCATGCTTTGCATCCTGTAGCATTATCTCTTAATTATTATCCATCAACAAGGTATGAGAAGAAGAGCTGATTGAAGAAAATAATTAAGCATCTTACAACGTACCACAGTGACGGTGAATGCACTCCGAAGCCTCTCATCAATATTCCTCTGCTGCACCATCAAAGGAAGTTGCAAGCGCTCGAAATAGTTCCTCTTTCATGCTCACGCAAACAATCCCAAAGTGCCATGCTTCGCAATAAAATGCCACAGCCTCAGGTGTTGCCATTTCTTTCTGCTGCCATTAGACGGTCCCCCTCATTCTCTCTGTCCTCATCGTCCACCACCACTACAATCTGGAATTCGGTTCCGCCCATGATATGGACAGTTACGGAGGAGCAATTGAAATGCATTCGATAATGTAATGCAGAGAGCGCACCAACCTTTCCTTGGCAGATGTCCTCAATCACTTCAGATGAAAAACAAATTTGAGATGAAGGGTGGACCCTGAAGCGGGAAATTGGATGATTTTGAGTTTGGTGCAGACTCTGCATGAAAGAAGGCCTCTGTTTGCGTTGCAAAGGCCTTAAATTCGAAACAATCGGGCACTGCGTTGTAAATTAGAAGAGACGCATGTTGATGTTGATGCTCACGCTCTGATTTCACGCCCTTAGGTGTACAGACAAATCGTGGTTGGCGCAGCTCAGGACCCATAAACACAGTTCTGCAGCAAGCACATCAGACGATTGGCCCACGTTCACGATAGAAGGTTGTCCGCATCAGATGTGTGCATGTTTGAGCTTGTTGGCAGAAATGATGTTGTGCTCAAGGTCTCCGTCTTCAGCAATGCCGGTCAGTCGAGATGAACATTGGAAGCTTCACTTGATGTTGTCCATGAGTAAAGCGTCTCCTACTAGTATGAACTAAAGATACCTACCGTAGCATTTACCCTCAGCTCCTGAGAACTCATCCATCTTTGGATCATCTTCTCCCCCTCGTCCTCGCCTCCTGGCTCTTTAGGCTCGATGGACTTCAATCATGGCTGCATAGGTATCAAGCTGTTGAGCCATCCACAGTTTGGTTTTGGCTTCCCCCATAGCAAACCAAACAAATTACATCACATGCACATTTCGGTGACATTCCATTTTTTATTGGCATGGCAATCAAGATGCTAAGGCATGTCATAAAATCGGAATCCAAGACCACTTGTATAAATTCTACAGTTTACTTATCATGGCCGAATTAGATTATAAGAGTTAGATCAAACCAACAAAATATATCGATAATGATTATATGAATTGGTTTTTTAATGGGTATATTCTGCATTTTTGAGAAATGTTTTTCGCTAAATGTGAAATAATTAGAAAAATAATGCTCTTTTTTTTTTTCTAGAATTAGTCAATCTTCAGAGTCCCAGAATCAAAATTGCATTCAATATCGGCATTGGCAAGAAATAATTGTTAAGATGGCCAAAAAGTAATAGTCATTTCGGGGCAAAGTATGGGACTTCTTGTTTTTATTACACTTCGAAAGACGCGCTCTGTTTGTTGAAACCACCGTCACATAGTACACGTGGCAGCTGACGTGTCATTATAAATCTATTTGACAGCTGAGTACGCAACCTTTTTTTTGAATAACACATGCTTTCCGAATATGAATCTCCTACCTTATGGGTTCTAAGGTAGGAGGCACTTGGTTTTAATTTCAGCCGTCCGATGAGATCGACGGCTGAGATTAGAGGGCACTAAAAAAGACCTAAAATGAAAAAAAAAATAGTTCATTTTGAAAAGGAAGGCAAACGCACTGCTCCTCCTCCCTCCCTCTCGTCCTTCATCATCTTCCTGTTCCAACCTCGCCTCTTCCTCTCTCCCTTTCCTCTTCTCTATCCTCCACCGACCTCGCCTGCTCCTCTCCCAGCAAGTGTACGTTAATGACCGACGACGGCGCCAACAGTGAAGCAGCCGCCTCAACGAATAGCAGGACCTCCCCCGCAAGTTCCCGGACAGCTCGTCCCTGGACTTCGACTACTCGTATATCTCGATCCGGGCTCCCCTTCTCCCTCCCTCCCTCTTCCCCGTCGATTCCGGTGGCTTCGCCACTCCGAGGAAGCTCTGCTTCGGGGGTTTCGGTCAAGAGAAGACGGCGACGAGGAAGAAGAAGAAGATTAATCTGTCGATGAGTAACAAGAAGAAGAAGAAGTCCAAGAAGATGTCCACGAAGGTCTCCGATTCGTCGCTGAATCCGATGAACGTTGGTTGTGCGCCCGTCGCCAGAAAGGTACTGGGCTACTCGATTCTCTCTGTTCTCCTTAATTTGTAGAAATTGATTCCATTTCATCATTCTTCTCTCTGGTTTTGTCGTTATTTATTAAAAAAAAAAAAACTGGCAGGGCCAAGACATGGTTATTTGTATTTCCTTGGAACAATGAAGAACTAAAATTTAATTCTCGCATATCAATAAGTCATTGGCACAAGTGAAATCCTGCTTGCACTTATTTTGCAGATCCAGAATCAGCTGTCCAGGAGCAAGCTCTTGCTCTTGTTCGCAATATTGTTGATGGATGTGTAAAGACTATTGACTATGTATTTGCTGAGAAGGGGATTATATTGGATGCTATGGGAAGGCAGCTGCAATATGCTTCAAAAGCTGAAATAGGTATCCAGGTCAGAACTACTTTTTTGCATAATTCTTCATATTCTAGTATCGAAATGATTTGAGTGTAAAAAGAACATGATCATCAAGCTACTTGCGGAACCAATGATCTAAAGAGACTGGTGAAGAAATTTGTCAAGGCCAATGACCCTAGTTCCAAACAAGTTGACATAGATTTTGTCCTAGACTTGAGATCAAGTGGAATGAGATGAGGACAAGATTTAAACAGAATCAAGAGAATGCACTTGATGGCTTGATGATTTAAGTGGATATACTGAAATCAAGTTCAGATTGTTTGATATGTTCCTCTTGGGCATATTTAGCCTTCTAGGTGAATGTTACTAGCATTTGATAGGTGGCTCAAAAACTTTTATTCTGCATTCTTCAAAAGACCATGATTTTAGGGTTGGCTGAAATATTTCCGTTGTCTCTTGGGATGTAGTGTTCTATTGGTTCTTTTGTTATCAGCATCCAAAGACACTGTGTTTGGTAGGTTAGAACAACATGTGGCCCAGCATCGCACCAGCCCCTTCATTGTCATTGTACTGTGCACTGCAGTCTGTAGTAGTATCATGTTGCTGGTCCGGCAACCACCCACGTATCACTGTCCTAAGCATAGCATTTATTTTTACTCCCATCAATGAAACACTTGTCTGCCAAAAAACTGTGCTTTAAGTAAGAGAACAAATCAAGTTCTTTTCTTTTCTTTGTTCTTTTATTTAGATTTTAATTTTCGGAGCTCATTTCCTGAAGTAATAGTTTTCTGGATGAAAGTAGTAGCTTGATAGATTTTATATTGCAGTTTAAATACTGCTTTCCACCATGGTTTGTTTCAATGCCATGTTTATTTTGTTTCACCGAAGTTGAAGATTCGGTATGAGAATTTCTTGTTGTACAAGTGACCATGAGGAGTTATAATGACACTACTTCTGCATAAGGTTGAATCTCAACACGCATCTTTTACAGGGAATGTATGCACTAAGCAACGTTGCAAGTGGCAGCAAAGTTCGTGGATGCTGTCACGGAGCAACTGTTTCAACATGGAGGAATGAACACACAACCATTTATCATGAGATTTTTGCACAGCAATGACAACCAGTTACGAATAGCATCAGTTTGGGTCCTATTAAATCTCACTACATTCTGTCATGGCACGTTCGAAAGTTAGGGAATGCTGGGATAATTTCGCAATTGAGAAGCGTGGTCAATGACCCCTGCCTGGATGTAAAGGTCATACACTACATATATCACCTTAATGTGCATTAAATGGGCACTTGCATTTGGTAGTTTGCTGACCATTCCTGGGTCCTTTGCTTGGTGCAGCTTTGAGTAAGAACAACACTAGGTCAATGCATGAATTATGGTGACAGCACGATCTAATATTGACAGTTGACCTAAATTACTGAGAAAAAAGGTATTCTCCTATGCCTAATTCATCCAGATCTTGCTTCAGATGTTCTGTTTATTTCCCTTCTTTTTATTTAAATAGTCTGGCATTGGTCAATTGAGGTGGATATCACTTGATTGTCAAGCCTAAGAGCGGTCCTTCATTTTTATTTGCATTTAATCCAATCATACCACCTTATTGTCTCTTTGAACTAAATCCCAAGGTTTTGCTTTTGCTTAGCGTTGTTGCCCTTTTACAATTGTAATTCATTGTTTGAATCGGCATTTCTCTGAAAAAAATCTAGCAGAGCCATCGTCACTTGTCTGTTTAAAGCTAAAGAGGGTACACAGGTTGATCTTGCTTCTGCCTGTCATTATATCAATCAGGCACCTACTTTGAACATTTTTGCAGGTTTAGCAGAGTGCAATTATAGTTTTTCTTCGAAGCAGCACGGGGAGCTTTTATGGTGCCCCACCAATTACCTGGGTCGCCTTAGGATGTTACACTATTCCAATTCTGGAATTTTGAATCGTGATTTTTTACTGACCACGATTGTAGACTGACGCTGTCTGCGTGTGTCATGTGGTCTCTAGAGTGTTTGCAGATTGCTGCATTACATATATATATGCAGATGTAATAACTTCTGTCAATTCAAAAATTTCGAAGTACAACAAACTGGGCTTGGATATTGTTCCGGGTTGTTATTTTATTGCCAATTGGAAATGATCTTCTCGAGCTCAATGAATTGAGATACTTTCTCTGTCTATAGTTACTTGAGAATTTTGATTTTTGAGGCTTTTTTCCTTTTCTTTATTTGGAACCTTGAGGTAAAATATTAGCGAAGGCCTCGCTTCACTACCATCTTGGTTCATCCCATGCTGTTTTGGGTCAATCTAGATTTGCCTCCTCGAATATGTTATGTTGATCAATTTAGGTGAGATTAAGCTGTTGCTCCATAGTAGCAAGAATTTGTGAACACACTGCGACTACCGAGCTTCAAAAGACATGGCTGGTTGCTCAATTCCCGAGATCTGTCGAGACGCCTAAATGCTCTTGAAAAAAAAAAGAAAAAAGAAGTCTCCTGTGCATCGTAATGGCACAAGATTGCCGGCGCTTTTTGTTAGTAGTTGCTAGTATTAATAGAGCAAAAGAGATGTCATGAAAACAGTGAAAGTTGCAACACAAGCATCTGCTTATGCGAACTGGTTAGGTTCAATAACATACGAATCACAGCTGAAGAGTATATAAATGATTTCCAAAGTGAATGCTATTTGCCGTAGCAAGATGGATGGCACAATCAAGTGTCAAGGGTAACGTCTGAAGCTTATTCCCCTGGTTGACAGTTTGTAAAGGGTTCCAGCCTTCTTAACAATTTTAGGGATCGAGCGCAGCAGCACAACTCATACACTTAAGCAGGCCTTGATATATACTGGTCTGTATGAATGCTGTAAAGGAAAATTGAATTCTAGGCCGGCTGCTTTGCTGTCATTGTCGATTCTAACGAAATAAAAATGATCATTTCGCCGGTTTAAATAGGGAAAAGGAATAGAGAAGCCCCATTCCTTCACTAAGCTAAATCGTTGCTGGTTCCAATATGTACAACTTTACAGGCATCTAATAGGATATAAATAGATGGAGAATGACATCACTTTTGACTTGGAGGCATGGAGAAACCTGAATCGGGAATGGTAGCGATGAAACAGTGATCCAAAAGTTGCAGATTTAGATCCAAATAGAGCAACTGATCATCCAATCTTCTCGGTGTCGGTATCATCTAAAGGCCATGTCACGGTCTCAATGAGCCGTTCACGCATCAACTCCAAGTTCTCGTCGGAGATTTCTTTGTACATTTTGGCATGATCACATTTCTGCCGCTTGAACATCCCTTCATTCACAAAAGAGGACATGTCATTCCTATTGCATTTATCGCACATTTTCTTTAATTTGTTAAGGTAAAAGTTTTGGAGGGTCTGCACCAGCTCTCCACACACACACGAGCACACATATATGTATATAGTCGTCTTCTAGTGAACCTTGACCAGCTTCCATAGGACCTAACTCAAGATAAAGCGTGTTTAATTGCGTGTGATCCAGAATGCTTGTTCACTAACATCAAACTATGCTTATTTATTTCATCACTATCGAGCACTAGGAAAATACGACTTAGAATAAGATGAGCAAAATCTACCCGGGAACTAAGGCAAATGCAAATGGTAACTCCCCACTCTAAAGCAAGACACCCTCACAACGTCAATATCAAACAGGCGGTCCCATAACATTAATCTAATTCACAATGGAAAGAGTTCAAGGTAGTCATACCGTATGTTTCCCGTGAAAAGAATGAAGCCTAATCAACTATG
Organism: Melaleuca quinquenervia; assembly: GCA_030064385.1. Classification (NCBI taxonomy): domain Eukaryota; kingdom Viridiplantae; phylum Streptophyta; class Magnoliopsida; order Myrtales; family Myrtaceae; genus Melaleuca; species Melaleuca quinquenervia. Next base: position 3,806,269 of record CM057724.1, on the reverse strand, counting down.
AACATGAGCACTATTCTATTTGGATCCATATGAACTAGCTGATGCAAATGTTTTGTACCTTGATCCATTTTCTGTAAAGGTGAAAACTCGTTATCATCACTCTTTCAGCAAGAACATGTCTCTCCTGTAAATCAAAGAAGGAAGCCCCACATTGTAAATACTTCACATATCATTTTAAGCATTCAACAGTTTTTAATCACCAAAGAGCGTTAACTTCTCAATTCTATAGATAATTCATGTCAATTAAGGATGATGTACATTGAAGATTAACTCTCCCCCAGCAACTAGCCCAGCCAATTGCAAAATGCACATCAAACCATTGCCATTGGCAACAAAATAATGAGGCAAATCAAGTCCTCGTAAGTGATATCCATTTATCATTTGACAGACTTTCTAAGCTTTGAAGACTACCTTCCCAAGGATTCGTATGAAACGCTTTCCATCTCCAGGCTTGTTTTCTGCAACGAAACTTGCCATTGGAAAGTTGAAGCAACATCAGATAAAAGAATGCATGTCACGAATGATATATAACAATATCAACAATAAGCACAACTTCAGAGCATTAGATGAAACTGAGTAAACTAGATGTGCCATGTCATTTAGTAAGCTTCTTGTAGGGTCAAGATCTAGCATCTCTAGCATGATTGTCGTGAAAATAGCACATTACTTGGCTGCTGTCTCTCCTAGTCCTGTTTGTTACAGACTTCCCAGTCATTTTTGACAAATGATACGAACGAACAAGCTGGTTGAAAAGAGATCTCGAGAGTAACTTCAAATATCTTCGTCCTTTTGTTATGACACGGCAATCTAATTGTTAGGTATTGCTGCGATTGATTGATGAAACAGGATGGAGAGCAGACTTACTCATAAAACCACCTATACTGTGTCGGGTTCATCTCGTAGAGCTGGTTAAGAACCGTCCTCACAGCTTTACATGTGAAATAGTTGAGCATTTGCTGCAGATAGGAAACACAAATCCAGCTAACTCACCTCTTAAAAATGTAAATTTCGAATGCAAACTTGACAAAACCAGAGAGAAGAATGATGAAATGGAATCAATTTCTACAAATTAAGGAGAACAGAGAGAATCGAGTAGCCCAGTACCTTTCTGGCGAAGGGCGCACAACCAACGTTCATCGGATTCAGCGACGAATCGGAGACCTTCGTGGACATCTTCTTGGACTTCTTCTTCTTCTTGTTACTCATCGACATATTAATCTTCTTCTTCTTCCTCGTCGCTGTCCTCTCTTGACCGAAACCCCCGAAGCAGAGCTTCCTCGGAGTGGTGAAGCTACCGGAATCGACGGGGAAGCGGGAGCGAGGGAGAAGGGGAGCCCGGATCGAGATATACGAGTAGTCGAAGCCCAGGGACGAGCTGTCCGGGAACTTGCGGGGGAGGTCCTGCGACATCACCGGCTCCAGGTACTTCACCACCTTGCAGGCGTTGGGCAAGAGACCGAGCTCATGCGACTCCCTCAGAGCTCGAACCCAGTAGCTGCCATCGGCGGGACTCTTATGAGCGAGAGAGAGGGAGATGTCCAGCAAGGTAATCGCAGAGTCCCGTTGAGGTGGCTGCTTCACTGTTGGCGCCATCGTCGGTCATTAACGTACACTTGCTGGGAGAGGAGGAGGCGAGGTCGGTGGAGGAGGAGGAGAGGAAAGGGGGAGAGGAAGAGGCGAGGCTGGAACTGGAAGAAGATGAAGGACGAGAGGGAGGGAGGAGGAGCAGAAGACGATGCGTTTGCCTTCTTTTTCAAAATGAACCTTTTTTTTTCATTTTAGGTCTTTTCTAGCGCCCTCTAATCTCAGCCGTTGGATCTCATCTGACGGCTGAGATTAAAACCAAGTGCCTCCTACCTCAGAACCCCTATGGTAAGAGATCCAAATCCTTCGTTTCTTGCCTCCTAAAGATAGCAGACGTTATCGAACGAGAAGATAGAAACGAAGACGAAGACTCTAAAGAGGTAGGAGTAGCAGAGAAACCTTCTCTTGGAAGCGCGAGAGGAGATTCTGCGGAGAGAATCGGGCGCCCTCGGCGTTCGAATTGTAGTCTGGAGAAGCGTCCTCAGCGACGGACCGGGCCCAAGTTCCCTGGAAGGGGGCGCCAGAGAGGGTGAGAGCCCCGTCGTGTCCGGACCCTGTCGCACCACGAGGCACTGTCGACGAGTCGGGTTGTTTGGGAATGCAGCCCTAATTGGGCGGTAAATTCCATCCAAGGCTAAATATGGGCGAGAGACCGATAGCAAACAAGTACCGCGAGGGAAAGATGAAAAGGACTTTGAAAAGAGAGTCAAAGAGTGCTTGAAATTGTCGGGAGGGAAGCGGATGGGGGCCGGCGATGTGTCTCGGTCGGATGTGGAACGGTGATGAGCCGGTCTGCCGATCGACTCGAGGCATGGACCGATGCGGATTGCAGTGGCGGCCATCGTGGCCGGGATCGATCCTTGGGATCGTGGATCGTGGATCGTGGCCGGATCGATCCGCTCGTTCATGGATCGTGGCCGGGATCGATCCTTGGGATCGTGGATCGTGGCCGGATCGATCCGCTCGTTCATGGATCGTGGCCGGGATCGATCCTTGGATCATGGATCGTGTCATGGATCACTGCTGGTGGACTTCCGAGGGTCGTCTCTCAGTTCGTCGAACATGGATCGTGGCCCGCTATCCATGGTCGATCCAGGGTCATGACCCGATCGTCCACGGTCAATCCGGGGTCACGACCCGATCGTCCATGGTCAATCCAGGGTCACGACCCGCTCGTACACGGGCGATCCTGGATCATGTCCCGCTCACCTGCCCGTATCGTGGCCCGGGTCCATGGTCAACTGAAAGCGTCAGCGAGGTCATATTCCAATGGGTTCTTCGACCTCCACACCTGATGGCAACGCCTGAATATGTCGACTGTGGGGGAAGCTTCGAGTAATAGTTCAAAGTCGCAGACAACCCGAGAGATGTTTTGCAATGGCGGCATTAAAGATGGAACGATTGCTCGTACGCTCTCATCAGTAAAATTTAGGTTGAATTAGCCAGCAAAGTTGGTGATGCAGTCAACTTATATGAAGAGACATATGCTGACATCCCAGAGCTTCATTTATCACCGGCGTAATAGTGCCTTATATTTTAGGTTGTTTTGCTAAGTTGAATTGGTTTGCGAAAGGGAAACAAGTGACGTGTTATGTTCTTCAAAGTTTTCAGCTTATTCCGAGGTGCGCCTTTGCCTTGTTTCAGGTGGCTCTCCTTACACCCAGAATCAGCCCTGCCCCATTCCCACCTATTCCGATAACATATTTAATGTCTAATTTCAGTAAGAAAGCTTGCGACGAGTAACAAGGTTAAGATTGATGGCTTTCATTAACTGGTTTAAACATTGTGCAAAAAATTAGGGACGTTTTATAATGCTACCGGTGATCTAAAATCAATTGGGCTGACCCAACATTTTAAAGGTCTTAATATGAATTAGGCTTTTTGTTTGTTTGTGGCCCACTTGAATCTCTGAGAAAGATACGTGCCACGACTGACTGTGTCCTCTTTGGTTTTCATGCCTGATTTACCATTTTCTTCTTTTTTTTTTCTTTGTTTTGGGCATCCAAGGAGGATGAACCCTTTTCTTACATGATAATCCAAATTGTTGCAGATGTTCACCCGACAATAAGTGAATTAAATCTCGTGGAAGGCATGTGCCCGAGATAAAAAAAAAAAAAGTATTGGCATTCGTGCATTTTCACTGGGCAGTAGTGTTGATACCAAAAGCTAATCCTTGGAATCGGAAAAGCTAAGATGGAAAGGAATCTTTCATTTGATTATAATAATTATGAAGCTTAAAGCAGAGTTTAAGGGATTTAAAGGCACAAAAAAAAAAAAATAAAGACTGAGTAAGAAGATCCGCGTACCGCGGTTTGAACAGATGGGATGCGATAATAACAAACAAAATCACATGAAGAGCACTGTCATTGGATACCATGCACTCATTCACGGGTCTAGAACTATACTTTTATATATTAATGTAAACAGTAGCTTTAATGAATTTTTCCTTTGTTCCTAGTTATCTTTCTTAACTTTTTAACTTTTTATTTTGTTATATCATGATTAATTGTCAATACTTTTTTTTAGGTACAAACTTAATAGACGATGTAGACAAAAATTGACAATCTAATAGTTTAACAATCCTATGACAAAAATTGGCATAAATGAGTTAAGAGTGCGAGACATTGTACATAAACTATTCTATACAACAAAGGTTCGATATAATATTACTCGGTGACCATACGGGCTATACTTTAGATTTGGTGTTGCTGTAGAAATACGCTTTGGAATATTAATATATACTATTGATCAAGAAAGCCAATGACCAATTCGACCTCAAAATCTTACAAAGAGAGCTCCCCAAAAGACCTGAACATATATCTAAAAAGATTCTCAAGTAATCAGTAATTCTCTTGCCTTCTAATTTCTAATTCAAAATAATTTTCAAATATTCCATAATATTCTGAAGTTTTCTTAAGAAACAGTGCATAAAGAAAATATACATTGTTCTTCACAATAAAGATACTATACTTAATTGGCATCTCTATATTGCTATAATTGAATAAAAATGGAAATATGATAATCGTAAGTTAACATTGTCGTTTTCTTGAGAAAGGATACACAATCAAAAATTAACTAATAAATTATGGAGGGGCAGTGCAATGGCTTAGGTTAGCGTGGAAAGCGGGGCGACGTCCAGTGAACATCGATGGACGAAGGTAATAGGCCAATGGCATGGGTCTTGTGATGAATATAGGAGATCGATTGTCAAGTATGTAACGTTCCATATATTTTGGTGCTCTTGTGTGATAAGCTCCGATTGTTGGTGCGCTGTTATGGTGTGCTTTGATTTTTGGTTTTGTGTATACTCTCGGTTGGGACTGAGGAAGGCGACAGGAAGAAGGCAATGGGAGAATAAAAACAATTATTATTAACTAGCGAATGGAAAATGAAGAAAAAAAAAATAGTAACATGGGCTTAATTGTTTTTGTTAATGTCGGGCTTGAGTAGGGTTAATGAGCTTGGAGCTGGGCTTGGTTTGATAAATTTGGGTTTTCGTCGGCTTTTGAAAATTTGGGTTTGCTTGGTCTAGGTAAATCTAAGCTGGGCTTGATCTATATATCAGCTGGGGCTCAATTCGATTTGATAGATTTGGCTTTTTTGTTTTTGTTTTTGAAAGGGCTTGGGACAAGATCCAATCCAGTGAGACCAAAGTCGGCTCATGTTCGGATCCGGCCCACGGGCCCGGTCCAGGTCCCTATTTTCGCTGAAAAATGGTTGGAACTTGAGACTTTGATTAGGTCGTCGGATTTTAGTACCAAATTTAGCTTACTTCTTTTAGTCAGCATATGTATAGTTTGAAGATCTTAATGAGTGCGTTTGATATTCTTGAGTTTTAGTATGTCGATCTTTTGAACGAGGAATATGATTCAATTTGAATTTAGCTCATTGGGATTTTTGTTCTTGGGCTAAATAAGGAGGCCATATGTATTATTTGCTTGATATTTTATTGGGTTTACTTTCGTACACTTTACTTGTATTCAGCGCTTGTAATTGTTTTACATTTCCTTGATTGCTGCAATCAAGTCATCGATCATAAATCTCTAGTTTTGATTTGAGAGAGAGAGAGAGAGAGAGAGAGAGAGAGAGAGAGAGAGAGAGAGAGAGTTGTGGTTATTTATGCATTTGATCTGAAAAATCTTCAAAATCAGCTAGTGGCTGAAAAGATCATTTCAACTGCATTTTCCTCCATATTCTATCGGGGAGAAGACTTAGAAAAAGAGGTCGAGTCTTGTCCAACTACTCTCCGTCACTTTTTTCCATGAGCAACAAAGAAACTTCCTCTGTGTTGCATTGCAGCTTCATCTTTCTTCCTTACCTTTCTTATCCGCCCCCGTCAACACGAAAGCAACATAATGATAATACAACTAAGCAAGTTGGCCGGCTCTTTTCTTTTCTAATAATCTGTTGTCTATATGAGTCACCATTCTTGTCTTGATTGAGGCGGCTGATAGTGGTGTTTTCTTCTTCTTCTTTTTTCAAATGTTGGACGGTTTGGACTTTGTAGCAATGTGTTAGCAAGTTTTCAGCTTCCCAAGAGATTAACCGGTGTTTAGTTAAGGCCTTAACTAAGGTTAGATTACCAAGATCCATAGTTCCACGCCCGAGTAACTCATTGGTACTTTTATTTGATTATTATTCGGTCCGTAACATCATGATTTTTCTCACTATATCTCTTCATGCACAGAGAGCGTGCTCTTTTTTCTAGTATTAATTAAAAAATTGAGAATACAAATAAAATTACTACAACTTAATTGATTTGTGGAGCTTTCAGGTCATGCCACCGGTTTCCATTGGCTTCTAGACAATCAGGCCTCTGCATTCGTCCTCCATGACGATCCCAAATAAATAAAATGTGAAGACAGCCATGTTTTGCTTCATGGGGGTCACAATCAAGTCCAAATTTCTAACGCACCAATGAAAGGAAAATAATAAAATTCAAATTAAGATGAACTCTCATACTTCAAATAAGCCATCAGATCGTGCCTCATTTATCGAACAAATCCAATGAGATGCGGATATTGAAACATTCCAAAGCATGAAAAGACAACGTGACCTTATCAATTGCCGCGTCATATAATTTTGTCCCTTGCTCTTTCTCCTTTCTCTAACCTATGAGGCTAGAACAAATGATATGCGTAATCTAACATTTGCCTATATTTGTATTGATTATATTATGTTTGTGGGCATCCCCAACGCACTACCAATAAGATATAGCAAAATATGCGATTGGCTCTATTTTAGAATATTGCAATGGGGTTCCCATCCACATCAGTATGCAAATCAATCATCAAAAGAAGCCAAACCATACCATTTAACTAGGGATTATCTTTCCTTAAGAAATTTTGTTGCATACGACACACACTTGTTCTTTATGATCAAGTAGTCATGCTTACTTATAATCCTATGTTGCAACCACTGAACATCGACAATATGACAATTTTTTTTTGTTAATATTGTTTTTTCTTAAAGAATGATGCAAAATATACTTATCTTTACAATAAACAATTATGCTTACTTAACCCGAGGAGTGATGCCATTAGTTGAGGAGTTTAAAGAACTAGAGGTTACCACTTAGAATCCCACAAACAGCATGCAAATTACTCTGGATTAGAACCACCTACACAAATCGAAGGCTTGGGATTAATTGATTCATTGGGCTTGTAGGATATGTCATAGGCCTCTAGGTGGACAGGTATCCATGTTCATGCCCCCATATTTGTCAATTATGCTTACTTTGGGATAATCCTAACTTTAGATAGTAACTATTTTAGCATGCTATTCATCATAAGCTCGGTAGTTATTAAGCAATAGATCCTTATCAACTTAACTTACAATGTGAATGTCCCTCATAACTTTTATTGGGAGTAACAATTTTCTTTTTCATTAGACATTATTCGTAGCCTTTTCAAATAGTAATAATGAATATGTAGATGTAGAACTAGTTTGACATTATAGTCTAACAATTGTGGTTGATAATGAATAAATCGCTTCAATTTTTCCTTCTGAGTTGAGTTTGTTCCTCCCCTTAGAAGTGACGTTTGAGGGATAATCTATCGACAAATCTGTGAGAATTTGAAAGATAATACATGAAAAATCAATGCTTATTTATATCTGATGATCAATATTAATTTTATATGAGGGTCTACGTTAGCCCACGTCCAATATGTCAACCAGTAGAAAAATGTCGAAGAACTGCTAGTCAATATCAATCGATAAAAAGGCCAGTGAATCAATGGTTTGCCCTGCTTTGGAGAAAAGGATGGAGAGTTAATCAAAGTTAAATGATGATTAGAATAAATTTATGATCATCATGAAAATCAAAATTATGACTTCCCAAAACATTATGATTATCGTGAGAACCAAAATTTGGACGATTTGACCAACAAAATATCAGAAGAGACGAATTGAATAGAATTCCCGCCCAAATCGTTACTTTACCAATCGACACACTACAGTCTTATTAAACCCTTTTTATTATATTAGGAATTAACGAGCAAAAGAAAGCTACTCGCAAGTGATGCAGCCGAATTATACAAGGGAGGCATAATTGGAAACCAAAACGGCAAGTCTCGCTATTACCAGCGCTATAACCAGCCTAAAGCGAGACTTCGAGTTCTCATTTTGAACAATATAGATCTAGTCCTAACTGGCACCACTCAAAATGGAGACTCTGAACACAATATCATCCGTATCAATTAGCTCGAACACATAGACATTATGTACATGTAGATGGACTGGTCCTATTTGTCTACAAAATGGGTGTTGTCATATAAATGGCCTGACGCCTCTAGATATTGAGGTGCTGCATGATACGCTGCTGTTTCTCGTCCATAACTGGTTCTGGACCAAAAAAACCAGTTCTGGACAAGAAACGCGTTTGTGAAGATATTTTGTGAAAACCGGTTCTGAACCAATTTTCTTGGCCAGAACCGGTTTTCATGGTAGAATGAGAAAGCAAAAATAATCAATTTCTGGTTTTCTCCTCCCCCATTAGAACTCATTCTTTCTTTCCCCTCCCCCATTCTGTTTCTCCCCTTTCCCAGACGTGTGGTCCTCCTCCCCTGCAGCAGCTCGCCGCCTCCAGCTCCCCTGCGCCGCCGCCTGCAGCTCGCCGCCGCCGCCTCCAGCTCGCCGCCGCCGCCGCCTCCAGCTCGCCCGCCTCCGCCGCCTGCAGCAGCTCGCCCCGCCTCCGCCGCCTGCAGCAGCTCGCCCCAGCCGCCCCAGCTCGCCCCCAGCTCGCCCCGCCGCCGTCCCCAGCCGCCCAGATCTGCCCCCAGCTCGCCCCCCGCCGCGCCCAGCCGCCCCCAGCTCGCCCCGCCGCCCCCAGCCGCCCAGATCTGCCCCCAGCTCACCCCCAGCCGCCCCCAGCTCGCCCCTAGCCACTCGTCGCCGCCCCCCAGCTCGCCCCAGCCGCCCCCAGCCACCCAGATCTGCCCCCAACTCGCCCCCCAACCGCCCCCAGCTCGCCCAGCCGCGCCCCAGCCGCCCCCCAGCTCGCCCCGCCGCCCAGATCTGCCCCCAGCTCACCCCCAGCCGTGCCTCAGCCGCCCGCCGTCGCCCCCAGCTCGCCCCGCCGCCCCCAGCCGCGCGGGGAAGGGGGTGGTGGCCCGCGACGTATAGAAGAGCGTGGTGGCCGGCCTTGCAGCGGCGGCGGCGGCAGTGGTGGTACCGTAGTTGGGAACCGCCGGCGGCTTCATTAGAGAGAGGGAGAAAAGAAGGGGCGAGGGAAACACAGAGGAGGAGTTGTTCTTTTTGCTATTTTTCACTTTTTTTTTAGATTTTCAATTAATATTTATTATCGTATATATTGTATATAAATATATGTAATTATGTATGGTTTAGATCCAACGCATGAACGTGAAGACTAATAACTTTTTTGCTTGCAATTGGAGCAAGCGCAACCTCTCCAATGTGGACCCTCAAGGAAAAGCTATCTTTTTCACGTTTCTTAATTCGACGAATTTATCTTAATCGAGCGATTGGAATATTTTAAATGTAAAGTAAAAAAATATTTTCAATAGATATCATTGTCATAATGAAACTATTGCGACATGATACTGTCGATATTTAGAATTCGAAAGTCTTTTCTTTTTCTCAAAATTGGCTAATTTCAAAGTCTTTCCAAAAGCCCCAGGCTTCAGGAAGCTATAAGGAATACTTGAGCTACCTTAATCAAGAAAAGCATATAATTGAGAAGGAAAAAAAAAAAAGGAAGGAAGAGCTCTGCAAAACGCAAAGATGACAAGGGTTTGCATGTACCCTACTAAATAGATAGACAATTAAAGTGATTTTAAATTTAGAATATTATAAATGTTTAATGCAATTAAAGTGATTTTTCAATTTTAGAGTAAATTACAATAAATTGTGAAAAAAATATCAAATTTCCTTATTTTTATTAATATGAACATCTTCCAATATCCCAAATCATATATTTTAAAAAATGAAACAGAATCAGAAATAGAAATTTTTTGGTCATATCAAACAGCTTTCTCTTTCTGAAACAGAAATTGTATGTCCATATCAAACGCGTTTTTTTCGTCAGAAACTCATTCTGAACCAGAAATAGAAAAAACTCATTCTCGACAGAACTCATTCTTAGAAACAGAATGAGTATCATGCGCAGCCTGAGTGGCCAAAAATGTTAACTAATAAAGGATCTAAGACGAGAAAGAGGAGTAAAAAGGAGTATGTTTTCTGACGGAACCAAATGATATCAACAAGGATGGAAAAGTTTGAGTGGGTACGAGCGTTAGCAAAGAAGTTAATTGTGATAGCCTGGCAAATAGACATCAACAGGAATTAGTCTATCGACATTCCAAATAGTAGTTTAAGAATTTCTCACGAATGCATCCCATCTAGGGACAGAGATAGAGCCCCTCTCACGCGTCGGCAGCTCCTAATGAGCTTCACTGGCCATGATCTGTCAAAATACCTAAGGGTTGCTCCCACTCGGAATGATCTGACATGTAAATGTTTGAATAACCCAGATATGAGATTGCTTAAGTGGAATGAGAAATCCAAAGATAGATTGGAGGGCCGAGAACAAGATGGCAATGATTTGAGGTATCCTTTTGAAAGTGCTCGAGTATTGGAGAAATTGTTAGCTATTATCCTTTTTCTAGTAATCTATTGAATTATATCATAAACACCATATGGGTGGGAAAAGAAAAAACATTCACCGAGTGGATATCATCAGCTAACGTGATCATGGAATTGTGGGTGCTGGCAATCATATTGAACTCTAGGCACACTGGAGATGCTGCAGCCCCCAGTGATGCAGGTGATTCAGCAGTAGCATCCGATCAATGATATAAACAAAAAAAAAAAAACTTATAATGTAGAGCTTTCGGCTATATAATGTTTGGATTCGTGATGTCACGTGAGTATACCCTGATTGGATCACTTGTTATAATCTTTACATTAAGTAGTTAAAAATGTCGTGTAAGAGAAAATGTTTTTTTCTCTTTTTTTTTTCTGTTGAAGAATATTTTCATCGTGATGAGAAAAAAGAGATGGGTTCTTTGCTGGTTTTGTCTAGTTTTGCTTGCGTCCATGTTGGATTGGAACAAGGACAAACCTAGGAGTCCTAATTTAAACGGAAAGCCGCTCTTCTTGGCACATTTGCCGGATGTTACCGTGAGTTTTCGTCGTGATTTTGGTTTCGGTATCTAACTGTGAGATGCTATATCTTAAGGATGGGTCGTTCTCCTCTATGTTTTGTCATCATTATGGCACTCGAGGATGAGATTGACTCATTTAACAAGCAATCTTAGGTAATGGCATCTCGTTATGGGAATGAGTAGTGCTTTGTCAATAAGAAGATATAAGGGTCCAAGTTGAGCCCAAGATTAATATGTCGATAAGAAGAATATTATCAAAAATTGCTGTTAAATATATAAATCAATGACATGGCCATATTATGTTTTAGGCTCCATTTATCTCTCCAGAAAATGATTTGAAAAAAAAGTTACTAAAAATGATTATTTGTAGTGTTTTAAATAAATATCTAACCTAAAAATAATTTCATTACCATAATAATTTATGTTCAAACATTTTTGTGAATGAAAAAAATATTTTTCATTCATTTATTTTTACAAGCAATACTAGCAATCATTTTTATGTATATGTTTTAAAAAAACATTTATTTTTTATAAAACACGTGGAGCCTTAGAGTTATTCAAGCTGGATGCCATTTTGAAAATAAAAGTTCAATTTTTTTTCTTGTTCAACTAGCTTAGTTATAGTATTATTTTTGTACCTCTAATGGGCTTCTACAACTAATTCAACAATGAATTAGGGTTTCAAGTTTGGGCATTTTCAGTTGACAAAGCCCTGAAATTTATTAGATCGGTCACTGCATTGTCGATTTCTAGAGAAAGGCGGAGAGACTGAGGGTTCGATTGATAGTTCTGTTCCGCGAGCAATCGGGAGGTTTTGCAATCGCGGTACCACTTTAATATTTCCTCATGAATCAAGCTTCTTTTTTTTTTCGCTTCAAGGGATGATTTGCGAGGCTTTCTATTAACAAATATGTGAAAATTCCAAAGACAGTGCATCAAAAGTTAGGAGCTATTTTAAACAATGCTCACTAATTAGACGTAAGGCTCTAAGTTAGCCCAAGTCTAATATGTCGGTAAGAAGAACATTATAAAAACAGCAATTTGATATAAATCAATAACATTATAAAAATTGCATTTTAGAGCCCTTCAATTTTTGTACATCGTCTCGAAGATTAAACTTCAATTTTTGTTGTCCCGTTCAAATAACCTAATTGTAGCGTTCCTTTCTATATTTTCAAAGATGATCTCATTGGCCCCGCACAAGGAGCAGGTTAGGGACTGGCAACCCATCGATGCTTATCTATGTACAGTGGAGAAAAGGACGAAGGACAATCAATGTTTGTCCATCAGCAGTGGATGCAAAGATGGAGACTAGACATTGTCGATGGTGACGGGTCGAGCAAAAGAATAATAATTTTAGAAAATCCTCCAAGAAGCGGGTTTAGGATTAGTATTCAATCGGTTTGCTAACTGTTGGTTGAGGAAGGGATGGGATAGGATGGAAATATTTGCAGTGGTCCCGGCGCCGTGTGGCCCGCCCAGCGCTGTGTGCCTCCCTTAGTGATCTGATGCAATGCATTGGGATCACGTAATATCTTCTCGAATAGGACTGGTACGTTAGCAGTGGGAAAGGAAGAATGGACCATTAGCAGCGGGAAAGCATGAAAGGTCGGACACCCCATCCATGTCTGTCCATGAGCGGGAGAGGAAAGGATGGAGACACGAACATGGGCGATGGTGGCTAGTTTGGTAAGGGAAGATATTTCGGAGGATCATTCATTTCTATACCCAATAATTGACTGGTGTTTGGCTAAGGCCTAAAACTAAGGTAACGTTATCATGATTCATATCTATCTCGCAATCCTTGAATTATCAGCTATATGATTATTTTATGTTAACACTATCATTTTCTTGAAGAATTTATACATAATGCAAAAAAAAAAAAGTTCTTACTTAACCGGAACGGCAACAGTACATGGTTTTATTTTTGGTCTATATGCACAATATCCTCCTAAACTGGGTAATTATTATGCAAAAGGCCATTATCAATCTACTGCAACTATTTATCCGACAATAGCCAATTCAAAAAGGGATGGGTTGTACAACTTTACCATCGACGTTAGGGTATATATTTCGAGCTCCCTGACCTAAGTTTATCCTCTTCATGCTTGACGTAAGAGGGATGTTGAGATTCACACAAAACCCTAAAAACATAGTTTATGGACATATTCAGGTCCAAATTGTTTTCCTTACATCTTGATTGTCATGATCTAGGAAGACGCAAGAATGATCCCTAAAAGATTTTGCACGACGTTCCATGATCATTTTGTCGACTTCTATAGTTTTTTTTTTGTCGAATCGACTTCTATAGTTAACATGTTCTTTATGTGAAAACTCTTTAGTTACTGCATTTTGCTTTCCTAAAAAAAAATTTGAAGAAGACAATATTATGTTTTGTAAATTTTGAAAAAAACACATAACTCTAACTTGTCAATAGATGAATCATTTTGAAATTTTTAAAAAAGTCAATTTGCGATAACGACAATATTAGGATAATGAATGCTACAAGTGAAAGGACGCTAAATAGATCCAAACAGTTAATTATTACTAGAATCAGTACAAGGGACCACAAAGCAATGTCACTTGTGGCTCACAATTGTTTCCCATGATTTTTTTTTCGATGAGTATGCGAAGCAGATAAAAAGAGAGCAAATTAGTAATTCTACTTTTATTATATTCTCTAGAAAAATCGAATCGTATTTTTCATCTATTTTATAATTTATTTGTATTATCAGTAAAAAAATGATTTTAGAAGAATAATTTATTTTTTCAGAAGCTACCCCAATTATATGGTTCTTGTCTTGATGGAGTCCGCCGACGGACAACAATCTTTTTTTTATGAATTTTTATTTGGGCCAAGTGATGACGTGGAGCAGTCCTCTACCGTTCAGTTTCCTAAGCCGATCTCCATCGCTACCCATAGCCTCAGTTCTTCCTTGGCGTCTGAGTCGATCACGAGGTTTCTAATAATCGTTGGATTTTACTAAAAAGTCTTATCTCGTCATTCTCACTCTCTGCCTCTCTGTTTTCTCGCTCTTCATCAGGCTTTTAACCACAAAAAGGAAAAAGTAAGGCTCGGGAATAAAAGATTCGTCGTCGTATATTTTCCGTAAAAAAGGGCTTCCAGTTCATAAAAGAAAAAAATTCAAAAAAATTCGTTGTCCCGTCCCACATTATTACACCGAGGGGCTATGTTGTACCACAGATCAGTCTGTCCGTCAACACTTTCTGTTTCCCAATTTTCACTCCCAAAAAAGAGAGAGGAGAAAAGTACAAAATAGAATGATACAATTACGATATTGACGTCAATTGAGCTTTAATTTTTTTTTTTAAAAGATCAATTTGATCTTATGTTTCTTTTATTTATACCAATTGAGCTTATCTCATCAATTCAAGTCAATTTTCTTTAAAAAAATTGATACTTTTTTCCATGAAAATTATGCAAGAAAAGTAGCGAGTTCCCTCATAACGAGGGACAATGATTAAACCTATCCACAAAAATGAGATGAGTTTTTTATTGGGTAAAATATGCCACATCTATCTCGCAGATATTTCTATTCGCGTCTTCTATTCGATATGTGTTTCCTCAAAAAATGCACTCAACCTCAAGTGGCGAGTTTGATCTTGACAGTGTTGGTCGAGTTGTTGGTGATGGCGGTGGCAGCTTGCGGAAACAGTGATTGTGGTTTCAACATTATTTAAATTTCAATTTTTTTCATGTAGCTCAATTATGATGTACTGTTCATCATACTTTAAAAGTATCTGTCCAAGGAACATTATTTAAAGTATGAAAGGACCACTTGCAGTGGAAAAAGGACGAAAAAATGGATAACTCATCAGTATCTGTCCATCAGCGGTGGACGGGATGGAGATATGGACATTGATTATGGTGACTGGTTTAATGAAGGAACAAAAATGCGGAGAGCCATCCATTCCTTTAGCCAAGGAATTGACTAAGGTTAGGTTATATCTTGCAATTATTGAATGCTCGTTATGAACTGAGTTTTTTTCTCTCCTCATCGAAAGTAATAATTGGAGGGGCTTTTGGCTTACAAGTCTGTGAAAATTGCGAAGATAATACATGAAAAATCAAGGTTTATTCTCAACTGGTCAACATTAATTAGATAGAAGGGTCTTAAATTAGCTCAAGTCTAATATGTCAGCAAGTAGAAGATTATCATAAATTGATATACATATGCATGTAAATATGTATCACACGAGCATTTTCTTTTTATTGAGTGTTTTGTTAAATTTTAATCTCGAATTTCATGTTATTATAATATGTGAAGTCAATAAAGAGAGATATTTTCAATGGATTATGGCATTAGAAGAAGAAAACCAAACAATGTCTAGTTAATGACATGACAGAAATCTCTGTATAACAAATAGGAGCGCTCACCGGCTAAGCAGTTGAATTAAAGAGCAAGGGCCTGCAAAAAAGCAAACAAATGAGCAGAAAGATCTTGATTTGATTGATGTATGTTCCCTACGCAACTTAGAGAATAAAGGTGCAGAGCTTATTATTCAGATCTCTTATCCTAAATTATATAAAAATATTTAGGTCAAAGAGCCCTAGAGTTCTGAAAAGAAATCGCGATACTGTCCCGCCATTAACATCGCGGCAGAGTGTGAGAACGACTTTGGGTCACCGCTAGTACAATACAGTGGACAATGTCGTGCTAACATGGGTTCATTAATTGACTGCCCAAGGAGGGGGTTCAGGATAAGCATTCAATCTGTGTTTGCTCATTGATGGTCGAGGAAGGACGGGTACGTTTAGCAGTGGGCAAGGACGGAAGGACCATCACGGTGGGACCACCATTAAAGGATTGGACACCTCATAAAGGAATAAAATGCTAGGGTTTGATTTAATATATCCTCTCTTGATGGCTTATGAAATGTCCTAAATATCTCTAATAAGCCGCACCAATCTCCCGTTTCCTCATGTGATTCGTGTCTTTGTTAAAATTCTATATCATTGGATCTTATTATCGAATGTCAACTATTGATAACAAACATTCTAGAAAAAAAAAGTTACAGTACTTTTATCTCCAAAATCTAAAGATTATCATCTCAAAAATCAAAATCTGGCGTCCTACAAAACCAAAATGGGAGGCTTAGTGATGAAGACTCATCACATAGTTCCCTTCGTCTCTTTCGGATTAAAAATTAACAGACACCGTCATAGCTCATTTATTATAATAAATTTAGAGTTAGGCCCTCAGTTAAAAAGAAACTAAATCTCTACAGTACTCCTCCACCATTAATATCTCGATGCAGAGCAATTGTGAAAATGACTTCAAGTCATTGCCAATACGACAAGGAGGACAAGGACCACGTGGGAGTGCATTTTAATAAGTCCATCTTCAATCTTCACTTATCATTACCACCACTACCCAACTCTCAAAAATCGAAAGGTGAAATTAAAGTTATTGCAAAAAGTTAAAAATTGAATGAACTTTTTATCTTGCAAAAAGGATAACTATTGGAGAAAGTCACTACATATGGATCTAAGTTGATCCAATTCTGCTAAGTCACGAAGCAAAATCTCATGAAACATTGCCATTCGGGATACAAAACAATAGCAATAAATATCAATTTTTGTGGTAGCTTAATCATAATGTCACTGCACAAGAAGCAAGCTCAGGCCAACTACCTAATTAATGTCTGTCCATTGACGTGGGGGAAAGGATGGGTGGGGACTTGTACATTGGCAGTGGGAAATGGAAAACTCATCAATGTCTGTCCATCATTGGTGGCGAAAAGCGTGGGGACGAACGTTGGCGAGGATGACTGGTCCAACAAAGTACCAATAGTGCAGAGAACTGTCCATTTCTGTAGAAATTGACCGGTGCTCAATTAAGGCCTCAGCTAAGCTCCATATTCCGGACCCATCTCATCTTTCTTTCCTCGTGATCCGGATCTTTGCTAAAGCTCTACATCGTTAGATCTCTGATATTAGATCTCAGCCACTTATAATTAGATATTCCAGCAAAAAGAAGTTGCGTATCTATGACATCTGAAACCAAGGACCAGCCTACCAGGTTATACTTTCCATGACCGTTTCATTAACCATACTTTGTCTCTATAAAAGAAAGACGATTGAAGAAAAATCAACCTTTTCATCTTGCAAAATGGGCAGTTATCAAATAAAATCATCACATCCATCCACGTTATAAAGGCCGGTCGGTATCGCATTCGCCTCAGCTGGCATACACCCAACTCAACGGATTTGAGGACGATACGAGAAAAGTCGAAACTTATTTTCAATATTTGTTTAGATATAATGGTCTAAAGCCAGCTCGATTATGAAATGACAATAAGTAGAACACATTACTTAAATGTGCTATTCAATATGTAAACCGATAAGCAAAAAAGATCCATCTTTAGGAATTGTTCATTTTTATGACGCGATTGTTGATAATACATTGTTTTTCCATAGAACATATTATCCTCAATTTTCATAAGTCAACGGAAAATGTTTTATTAGCCAACAGAAAAAGTTTTATTTTCAAAACTTAAATTCAGAAAAATAATTCCATTTTTGAAAATAGAATTTAAAAAAAAATGTCTAGGTTTCGATACTTGGAATTGAAACTTGATGTTTGAGCATGGAAATATCAACATTTGGTCTTCTAGTGGCAAGCTCGGATTTTGTTTTGCAAATCCCGAACCCAATCTAATCTTGGGCTTGATTGAATATGCAAATCTCGTCATCTGAGTGATGTTGGCTTGCTGGAATATGGCAAGGCTTGAGCTTATCGGCCTTGGGTGACCTCGTTGCTCACCTATGGCCGATGAATAGCTCAGAAGATAAAAATAAAAAAAATTTTGAATGTTTTATAATATTATCTAAAAATGTAAAATCAAATTTTTTTTCATCTTAAATGATATTTACTTTTACATAACAGTCGGATATGAAAAAAATGATATTAAGAAGAATAATTTATTTTTTCACGGGACAAACGAAGCCCCAAGTGAGGACGTGGAGGAGTCCGCTACCGTTCCACTTCCTAAGCCGATCTCCATCGTCGCCCGTAGCCTCAGTTCTTCCTCGGCGTCTGAGTCGATCACAAGGGTTCTAATAATCGTTGGATTCTACTTAGATCTGAGCCGTCGATCCCTCATTATCTCATGGCCACAGCCGTTCTTCTTCCTCCTCCGCTCTTCTTCAGCATCCATCTCGTCATTCTCACTCTGTGCCTCATTTCTTGCTCTGTTTGGCTTTTCCTTCTTCTCGGCAGACTCATTTCTTGCTCTGTTTGGCTCTGTTTGACGCTCCCCTTTCCTTCATCCTTCTTTTGCGCTCAAATCTCTTCATCGTGTTCCTCTCTTGCTCTGTTTCGCTCTTCCTTCTTCTCGGCAAACCTCTTCTTCCTCCTCCTCCATTTTCTTCACTATCTGTTCCTCTCTCTCTCTCTCTCTCGAAGTGGAATCGTTTATTTACTACTTTTCAACAGCGGATAAAATCCGTCTCTTTCTATCTCCATTCATTGCTGCTATTCGACGCTCCCCTTCCTTCAGTCTTTTTGTGCGCTCTTCGCTGCTCTTTCTTCGTCCCGGCTCAAACATTCCTCTTCCCTTCTTCTTCTTCGGTATCTGCTCCTCCTTTTCATCTCTCTCTTTCTCTCAAAAAATAAAAAAATCAAAGAAAAATGTCAGCTGATTCTGTTGTTGCTATCGCATGGGATGTCCTGAAGAGATATGTAGTTGTTCCCATCGAGCGTGGATTCAGATACGTGATGTCCTCCAAGAGCTTCGCCGACCGTCTTCAGGAGGAAGTCCATAATCTGGAGAACGCGGTTCAAAAGGTCAAGGTTCTTGAGGACCAGGCCAACAACAATGTTCGTAAGTTTCTCGATGACTTCACGGAGTGCGAGCAAAGTGCCGACAAGGCCTTGGAGGAGGCGCGAAACCTGTTGGACGCCTTCCATAAGGCTAGCAAGACTTGCTGCCACGGGACTCTTCCCGACCCCAAATGTCGCTATCGGTTCAGCAGGAAGGCCGAGCCCAAGATCGAGGACATTAAGCGACTCGCTCAAAAATGCAGCGAATTCAAGGAATTGGACGACATCTCCTTCATCGACCCTACTCCGGGAAATGTCGCTGATCCGGCTCCGGTCAGGGGAGAAGGCAAAGATGGAGTCCAGTCGGCCACAGCAACGGCCTCCGTGTCTTCTGCCTCTACGTCTTTTAAGCTTAGGGACGCTGGCGTCTTTGAATCCAGAGCTTCGGTAATACAGAAAATAATGGAGGCTCTTGCCAGTGACAGCAATAGTGCAGTCGGTGTTTACGGGATGGGCGGGGTCGGCAAGTCCACCCTTTTGGATGAAGTCCAACCGATGCTAAGCGAAGGGAAGTTGTTTCATTTGGTCGCTAAGGCTGACGTGTCGGAAAATCCAGACATCAAGGCGATTCAAGATGAGATTGCGCACTGGTTGGGCCTTAGTGACATAAAGAAGGAAGATAATGTCATTTTGCGAGCGAAGCTTCTGCGCGAAAGGTTGGAATATGAGGAGAGGGAGAAAAAGAAGGTGCTCATAATACTGGACAACCTGTGGACGAGGCTGGATTTGAAATCGGTCGGCATTCCTTGTGGACCTGACAACAAAGTCAAGGGGTGCCAGCTGTTATTGACTTCCAGACATCTTGATGTTTTGGGTGTGGAAATGCGCTGCGACGAGGCCTTCCAACTTTATGGGCTGGAGAAGGCAGAGGCAAAAAGCCTGTTTGAGAGGATAGGGGGAGACAGAGTTCATGAGGACGACTTCAAAGCCTTGGTGGATAAAGCACTCGACAAATGTGCAGGTGTGCCTTTCCTGATTGTTGATTTGGCGAAACGTTTTAAATATGCTGATTTACCCCAATGGAGGGACACAGTGAAAAGAATCGAGAAGCTTGAATATAAAGGCATCAATGATTTGATAGATCGCATGTTGCTGTGGAGTTATGATAAATTAGAAGAGGAGGTGAAGAGATTTTTATGGCTTTGTGTAGTTTATGGTGTCTCCAAGCCTTCTCTTCAAAACTTGGTGAATTATAGCTTCGGTTTAAGGATATTTGAAGGAGTTGACAACATGGAAGACGTGAGAGATCGATTGAGCTCACATATCTGTACTCTTCAAGCCGCCTCCTTTTTGTTGGACAGTGAAGATGTTGCTAGTCTCAAGATACATGACTTGGTTCGTGAGTTTGTTGTCTCGAAAGCTTTAAGCGATCACCCTTTGCTCGTGTTGAAAGATAACACGAAGGGGGAGATAGAGTTGCCGAAAGACAAGCTCAAAAGTTGTTCGGCGGTGTGCTTTCCCTATGTTGACATCAATGAGCTGCCTGAAGAGTTTGATAGCCCAGATATGCAGATCTTTTTGTTGTTCACAAACAAATATTCTCTTGAGGTCTCAGATTTGTATTTCAACTCCATGAAAAAACTCATGGTCTTACATCTTTCTAAGGTATGTCTTACTCGCTCACATTTTCAGCCCTTGGAGAATTTACGCACTCTGTGTCTTGATGGTTGTTCATTAGAAGATGTAGC
This sequence comes from Melaleuca quinquenervia, assembly GCA_030064385.1. Classification (NCBI taxonomy): domain Eukaryota; kingdom Viridiplantae; phylum Streptophyta; class Magnoliopsida; order Myrtales; family Myrtaceae; genus Melaleuca; species Melaleuca quinquenervia. Next base: position 3,785,527 of record CM057724.1, on the reverse strand, counting down.
CGTGATTGGCGAACTAAAAGGGCTCCATGTTCTCAGCTTTGTGAACTCTAAAATTGAACGATTACCAAAAGAAATTGGACAATTGGTAGAATTGAGGCTGTTAGATTTAAACCATTGCTCACGACTTAAGACAATTGACCCGGGTGTACTTGAGAGCTTGATAAATCTAGAGGAGTTGTACATGGAGAACAGCTTTGATCGATGGAATGCCGCGGGGCAGTCTCCACCAACCAGTGCTGGGCTTATTGAGCTGGGCAAGATGAAGAATCTCTGCACTTTGTATGCATCCATTCCCGATCCGAGTATGCTCCCAGAGAATCTGAATGTCGAGAAGTTAACCAAGTACAAAATCCAGATAGGTGACGTGCAGCGCTGGTCAGATTTCGAAGGATCGAGCACATTGGAGTTCAAGTTGGATCCAGCAACCGGTATTCTTCAAAAAGGATGCATACAAACTTTATTAGGCAAAACTGACGATCTGTATTTTGACGGACTAAATGGAATTGAGCAAAGTATTTGCACGTTATCCCGGGAAGGCTTTCCAAAATTAAAGCATCTACACGTGGAGAATAGTCCCTCTGTCCATTACATCCTCCGGCAACAGGTGACTTCCGATCAGAAGAATATACTATTTGTTAATCCTCAATATCTATTTGTTAATATTTTGTCCATTTACTAATTAGATATAACATAGATTATAAACCTTCTTCATTTTCTTTTATTGTCAGTTCGTTTTCTTCCTAATTATCTCACCCAATCATGCCTTCTCCGGAATTAGATAGAGCAATCTTCTATGTCTCTTCATTGTGTCGAAGTGCTATTAATAGAATGAAATCCATGAAAATTTAGTTTGTGATAGGATTTGAGTAATTTTCAACTTACATGCTGCAAGTATACCCATATTAATAGTGTTTTACAGGGCAACAGCGAAGGGAATTTGGCATTAGAATAATTCCATCATAACGTCATTTCAGAATTTTGTGAAATGGATTTGCTGAATTTAGTTTTCTAGTTGTTATCTACGAAATATAATCTCTAGGTGACTTTGGTAAAAATCATACGAAGTATGGCCAAGGGGATTGGGTTTTCAAATAGAAGCAACTATGCTAATCTAATTGACGCATGTCTTTTTCCTATTGTGTATATCAATAACGACTTAGTCACTGCACAGGTCCTATAAGTATAAAAGAACACAATTTCATGCATGTCAAGCATACAAAGTTGTTCAAAAGATATAGATATATTTTTCAGCACTCTTGGCATAACATATATAAATCTTCAACTTGTGCTAATATCTCGCAGCCGTAGGCATTGGTGAGCAACTTCCCGAAAAAACTGCACAAAATCTGCCATGTAGATATAAAGCAGTGCACATCTGCTTCCAAAGTTTGGTTATACAAACTATGGCTTATTAAGCATAGTTATGTGATGTTATCATCAAATGGTCCTTTTCAAATAATTGATTGGGGAGGCTACGTGAATAATGAAATATAAAGAAATTATTATTTCCTTTAGATTGTTTTATATGCTTGGGATATATTTGAAAGCCTACTATTTGTTTAGCTCTTTTCATGAAGTCAACCATCTTCTTAGTAATTTTTTATATTAATCTCTGTTAAGTTCTTCGTGTTTTCCTTCCCTCATTTTTCTTTATTTATTTTGGAAATTTTCAACCTCATTTTAGTGCTTTTAGAGGCCAACGGATGATTTAACTAAAACAGATGCAAAAGAATTACAACTTTGTCGTGAAAAATCACATGTAACATGCAACCGGTAAAATGCACAAAAGCTTGATCTGCAGTAAATTCGAAGTGGAACGGACTCATGTAATAATTGAAAGTTTAGGAGGAGATGTGTGTTCCCCTGAAAGTTCATAAGTGGGTTAGGTAATTCCCCTGTAATTTTAATGCTCTTTGTAGGTAAATGAATCTTATATTGATGTAAAGTGGCATAATTTAAGAATAAGGAAAAATGCAGCAGTGTCAAAATTAATGAGTGAAATAATGGAGAAAGAGAGGAGAAGGCAATTAATAACGAGTGCCTTGTTGATAGAGGAGGTCGAAGATTGTCGTCTAGGCAATATGGCCAAAAATGGATCTAAGAGTACTCCATCACAGTACTTTCAATTATATGTATCGATGTAATCAATGTAAAAGATGATAAATATGTTTGGGGGAAGTCTCCTAGGAGTCAATTGAGTCCTTCGAATCTTATTTGGACGAGTCCGTGATATATTGAAGTACATGCAGTTCAAGTTTCAATGTTAGTGTTGACAAATTTCATCGATGGACATGGTAGCATTTTATCTTTTGAGATGTTAGTAATGACTTTGACGTGAATCAAGGGAATGTACGTAGGTTTGGTCCTTAATGGAGTGGAGGCTTAAAAATAATAATTTGCTGAAAAGTAACTCCCGAAGTCTATGTTAAGCGGTGAAAAATCATTGTCATTTTCCCATGCTTTATTCCTTAATTATGATCAAAATTGCGGTCTTAATTGATGGAAGATTAAAATGAAATGATCTTAAAGGAAATGCTTAATTTGAAGCATTATTCCAAGGTATAGTCTAGGCTTGAACACGTGAAATAACAATCAAGAGACAATAGATCTTAATATTTGTAATAAGAAAAATTATTGATTTTGTATAATAAACCTTTGTCATCCAGAAATCCATTGGAGAGAACTGTCTCGAGCACTACGTAATTGGAAATTAATGAATATGAAGTTGACGATTTAGATTATTACAACAATTAATGGCATTTAATGAATACGTTAATTTCGGGTTATGAAGTGAGTTATAGATTTATAAAGTATAGAATGGGAGTTTGAGGATGGATGTTTGCGGCATACTATGCATGTCCACCCATTGTCCACGACACAGATGGCCAACACGTGTCATCTTGCATCTTCTCTCGCTCCTTACCACATGTTGAAGGGCGATTGTGCAAATTCTGTCTCTTCTTCATTCACAATTGCCCTCACAGTCTCAACGTGAAGAGGGAGAAATCGTGTTGGCCATAGACAATTGATAAAGGATGGTGGCAGACGATACTTTTGTCTTTGGATAAAAAACACAGTGCTTTATTTTATGCGATCAGATCAGATATAATATTTTACACATAAATTGAATGGGTTCGGATAAACCCAAGTAAGCTTAGGAGGGTGGCCCAGGCGTCAACAGGAAGTTTGTTGCAATAACTAAAATTTTATGACAGTAATTTTCCTTTCTGAAATTGCTAGTGTTCCTTTGGGAGGTAGTAAATTAGACTTTTACTTTCGGTAACTAAGATCTTATAGCAAAATAATGTACTTCTCGTGATTGCAATCTTACCTTATTGATCATTTGTTGCAATGAGATATTTTTATTTGTTAGTAAATTGCCCATATCTTTTGCAATGACATTCATTCCACAGTTTTTTATAATTTTTCATTCATGGTAGTAATATCTCTAGCGGGATAGTGGTAACATAGCCTAAGAAGGAGCAATTTATGTTATAGGAAGTAATTTTACTTGAATATACTTACTTTTGCGTTTATGGATCACTGGTTTTCGTAGTCATTAGGAAATCGAATGAATGTTATTTCTTGATCAAGCATATCCCTTAATGTTAATAATTTGGAAACAAAATCTAAGCATAATAACATCCACGAGCGTATTGTAAATAAAAACGGAGCTCATTAAGTTTTCTTTTACGGTTGTAAAGTAAGTTTTCTGATTGTCGAATCAACTTTTGTTTGTCGTGGAATTTTGTAGATGCAAAAATTATCCTAAAATTTGTAAATTTTCTTCCGCAACCTTTTATAATAATTGGCTATATAGCACGAAAGTTTCATGCTTGTCTTTTGTAATTGTAGATATTATTGCTAATGAATCTATCCGTTAGGTTTCAATCCCATCCTTGGAGTCCTTGATAGTGGATGGACTTCCCAATTTAGAAGATATATTCGCCAAAGACTCTCCAGCGGGGCTGAGCAATCTCCAAATTCTGAGGGTGTGTTCATGCAAATCTCTCTCAACGGTTATCCACTCCTCCTCACCGGTAAAACTACACAAGTTACAGACTTTAAAAGTAAGATATTGCGATTCGGTGCAAGAAATTTTTTGCCTTGACGAACTAGGCGCTGGTGTGAATGGTCAGACTCTTACTGAGCTAAGCACCATAAGTATAAAGGAATTATCGAGCTTGAGGCGCATATGGAGCAAGAATCCTTGCGGAATTCTGAAATTCCATAATTTAAAGAAATTAAAGGTGGATAGCTGTGACGATCTTGAGTTTCTACTCTTCCCATCCATGGTTCAATCTCTTGCACAATTGAGAGAACTAAAGGTACAGAGTTGCAAGAAGATGAAGGCGATCATTATGGAGGAAGAAGGGTCGGGAATAGAAACATCGGAACCACTAGTATTCTCGATGTTGACTAATTTGACCATTGAAAATTTGGAAAGTTTGACTTGCTTCTCCCGCACAAAGTGTAAGTTTGATTGTTTTTTTTTTTTGGATACCATCATTGAAGGTCCTCTTAGATTAATTCATCCCTGCGATGCAAAAGATGACATTCTTTTCATCGAATAATAAATTAATGGCAGGTTCACGAGAGGCTCGGAAGGACAACCTTGTCAAATCTTGCTCTACTGCCCTCTTCAATCAAGAGGTACGTGATTTAACGCTACATCAATATGGTAAATATAAAAAAAAATCGATGGAGTAGGACGCTTGTCATGAATTTCATGTGTTATATAGCACTTTGTAAGTTTACGCGCCGTGCATTTCAAGTTGCCACATGACCCTATGTATAATTCTCAAGTTTCAATTCGTAATAATAACACTTCGTTCAATCATGTCAAACTATTAAGAAATTATAAAAGATATCGGTAGTTATTATGCCAGCCATCTAAATTATTAAAATTAACGTATAAATAACTATACTGGAGACAAATTGCCAAAGCCCACTTCCTTTAAAAATGATTGTATAATAAACCTTTGTCACCTAGAAATCCGAACAAGATAATCGGTTCAACACATGTAATTGAAAATTAATAAATATGAAGTTCGTAATTTAGATTATTGTAACAATAATTAATGGCATTTAATGAATATGTTACTTTACCGGTTAGGAGAGTGAGCTCCTATCTTATATTTTACGAAGCATAGAATGCGGGTTTGAGGATGGATGTTTGCGGCCTACTAATCATGCACGTGCACCCATTGTCTACAACACACATGGATGGCCCGCACGTGTCATCTTACATCTTCTCTTGCTCCTTTACCACGCCCTGAAGGGCGATTGTGTAAATTCCGTCTCTTTATCCCTCGTTATTGCCCTCACAATCTCAACGTGAAGAGAGAGATCAGGAATTTAATGTGCCACGTGTAAGTATTCGTGTCGGCCGCAGACAATAAATAAAGGATGTCGGCAAACGATGTTTATGTTATTGAATAAATGTATAGTTTTTTATTGTTTGTGATTGGATAAAATATAATATTTTACACAGTGATTAGGTTTGGTCCAAACCATTTGGAGAAGCCCAAGCAAAGCTTAGATGGGCGGCCCATGTGTCAACAGGAAGTTAATTGTGTTAACTAAACTTTCGTCACGGTAATTTTGCTTTGTGAAGTAGTAAATTACTTTCTGAAATTGTTAATATCCCTTGGGTAGATAGTAAATTAGACATACCTTCTGTAACTAAGCTCTTACAGCAAAATCATATAATTCTCATGATTGCAATCTTGCCTTGTTGAGCATAGCTATGTGATGTTATCGTCAAATGGTCCTTTTCAAATAACTGACTGGGGAAGCTACGTGGATAATGAAATATAAAGAAATTATCATTTCCTTTAGATTGTTTTATGTGCTTGGGATATATTTGAACGCCTACTATCTGTTTAGCTCTTTTCATGAAGTCAACCATCTTCTTAGTAATTTTTTTGTCTTAATCTCTGTTAAGTTCTTTGCGTTTTTCTTCCCTCATTTTTCGTTAATTATTTTGGAAATTTTCAACCTCATTTTGGTGCTTTTAGAGGCCAAGGGATGATTTAAATAATATAGATGCAAAAGAATTACAACTTTATCGTGAAAAATCACATGTTACATGCAAACGGTAAAATGCACAAAAGCTTGATCTGCAGTAAATTCGAAGTGGAACGGAATCATGTAATAATTGAAAGTTTAGGAGGAAATGTGTGTTCCCCTCAAAGTTCATAAGTGGGTTAGGTAATTCCCCCGTAACTTTAATGCTCTTTTGTAGGTAAATGAATGTTATATTGATGTAAAGTGGCATAATTTAAGAACAAAAAACGAAGTTCATTAAGTTTTCTTTCTTGGTTGTAAAACACGTTTTCATATAGTCAATTAGCTTTTGTTTATCATAGAATTTTGTACGTGCAAAAATTATCCTAAATTTCGTAAATTTTCCTCCACAACCATTTGTAATAACTTGCGTTGTCTTTTGTAACTGTAAATAGTATTGCTAATGAATCTATTCGATCAGGTTTCAATCCCATCCTTGAAGTCCTTGACAATGGATGGACTTCCCAATCTAGAAGACATATTCACCGAAGAATCTCTAGTTGGGCTGAGCAATCTCCAATTTCTTAAGGTGTCTTCGTGCAAGTCTCTCTCAACGGTTATCCACTCCACCTCACTGGCAAAGATACACAAGTTAGAGACTTTAATAGTAAAAGATTGCGATTCGGTGCAAGAAATTTTTTGCCTGGACAAATTGGGCATCGGTGTGAATGTTGAGACTTTCACTGAGCTAAACACCATGAAGATAGAGAGATTACCATGCTTGAGGCGCATATGGAGCAAGAATCCTTGTGGAATTATGAGATTCCAAAATATGAAGGAATTAGAGGTGGATAGCTGTGACAATCTTGAGTTCCTATTCTTCACATCCATGGTTCATTCTTTTGCACAATTGAGAGAACTAAAGGTACAGAATTGCAAGAAGATGGAGGCGATCATTATGGAGGAAGAAGGATCGGGAATAGAAACATAAAAAACTCTAATATTCTCGATGTTGACCAATTTGACCATTCAAAATTTGGAAAGTTTGACGTGCTTCTCCCGAACAAAGTGTAAGATTGATTTTTTTTTTTTTTGATATATCATCGAAGATCCTCTTGGATTAATTCATCCCTAGAATGCAAAAAATGACATTCTTTTCATCTAATAAAAACTTAATGGCAGGTTCATTAGAGGCTCGGAGTGACAACCGCATCGAATCGTGCTCTATTGCCCTCTTCAATCAAGAGGTACGTGATTCAACGTTACGTCAGTATGGTAAATATATATAAAAAGAATCGATAGAGTAAGACTCTTGTCATCAATTTCACGTGTTATATAGCACTTTGGAAGTTCACATGCTGTGCACTTCAAGTTGCCACATAACCCTATGTATAATTGTCAAGTTTCAATTCGCAACAATAGTACTTTGATCAATTATAGCAAACTATAAAAAAATTATAGAAGATATATGCATATCAGTAGTTATTATGTCAGCCAGCTAAATAATTAAAATTAACAAATAAATAACTATACTAGAGACAAATTGCCAAAGCCCACTTCCTTTAAAACTGATTGTATAATAAACCTTTGTCACCTACATAAGTCCGATCAAGATAATCGGCTCAAGCACATGTAATTGAAAATTAATAAATATGAAGTTCGTAATTTAGATTATTGTAACAACAATTAATGGCATTTAATGAATATGTTACTTTACCAGTTAGGAAAGTGAGCTCCTAATCCTATCGTATATTTACGAAGCATAGAGTGCGAGTTTGAGAATGGATGTTTACGGCCTACTAATTATACACGTGCACCCATTGTCTACGACATGCATGGATGGCCCACACGTGTCATCTTGCATCTTCTCTGGCTCCTCCTTACCACGTGTTGAAGGGCCATTGTGTAAATTCCATCTCTTCTTCACTCGTTATTGCCCTTACAATCTCAACGTGAAGAGAGAGAACAAGAATTTGGTAAAAAGAAGAAAAAAACACAAAAATGTTATTGTGCCAGGAGTCTTAAGTATTCACGTGGGCCGCAGACAATAAATAAAGGATAGCGGCAAATGATCTTTATGTTATTGAATAAAAAGCACAGTACTTTATTGTATGTGATTGGATAAAATATATTATGTTACACACCTAAATTGATTACGTTTGGTCCAAATCTTGTGGACAAGCTCAAGCAAGCTTAGATGGGGGGCCCATGTGTCAACAGGAAGTTAATTGTGTTAACTAAACTTTCATCACGGTAATTTCCCTTTGTGAAGTAGTAAATTATTTTCTGAAATTGTTAATATCCCTTGGGTAGATAGTAAATTAGACATACCTTCTGTAACTAAGCTCTTGCAGCAAAATCATATAATTCTCACGATTGCAATCTTGCCTTGTTGAGCATAGCTATGTGATGTTATCGTCAAATGGTCCTTTTCAAATAACTGACTGGGGAGGCTACGTGGATATGAAATACAAAGAAATTATAATTTTCTTCATGTTGTTTTATATGCTTGGGATATATTTGAAAGCCTACTATATGTTTAGCTCTTTTCTTGAAGTCAACCCTCTTCTTAGTAATTTTTTGTATTAATCTCTGTTAAGTTCTTTGCGTTTTTCTTCCCTCATTTTTCTTTATTTATTTTGGAAATTTTCAACCTCATTTTGGTGCCTTTACAGACCAACGGATGATTTAACTAAAAGAGATGCAAAAGAATTTCAACTTTATCGTGAAAAATCACATGTAACATGCAAACGGTAAAATGCACAAAAGCTTGATCTGCAGTAAATTCGAAGTGGAACGGACTCATGTAATAATTGAAAGTTTAGGAGGAAATGCTCTTTTGTAGGTAAATGAATGTTATATTGATGCAAAGTAGCATAATTTAAGAATAAGGAAAAATGCAGGAGTGTGAAAATGAATGAGTGAAATTATGGAGAAAGAGAGGAGGAGAAGGCAATTAATAATGAGTGCCTTGTTGATAGAGGAGTTCGAAGATTGTCGTCTAGGCAATATGGCCCAAAATAGATCTAAGAGTACTCCATGACAGTACTTTCAATTATATGTATCGATGTAATCATTGTAAAAGATGATAAATATGTTTGGGGGAAGTCTCATAGGAGTCAATTGAGTCCTCAGAATCTTATTTGGACGAGTCCGATATATTGAAGTATATGCAATGGAAGTCTAATGTTAGTGTTGTTGACAAATTTCATCGATCGACATGGTAGCATTTTATCTTTTGTGAAGTTAGTAATGATTTTGACGTAAATCAAGGGAATGTATGTAGGTTTGGTCCTTAATGGAGTGGAGCCTTAAGAATCATAATTTGCTGAAAAGTAACTCCCGAATTCTATGTTAAGCTGTGAAAAATCATTGTCATTTTCCCATGCTTTATTCCTTTATTATGATCAAAATTATGGTCTTAATTGATGGAAGATTAAAATGAAACGATCTTAAAGGAAATGCTTAATTTGAAGCATTATTCCAAGGTGTAGTCTAGGATTGAGCGCATGGAATGACAATCAAGAGATGATAGATCTTAATATTCGTAATAAGAAAAATTATTGATTCTGTATAATAAACCTTTGTCATCCAGAAATTTGATGGAGAGAACTGTCTCAAGCGCTACGTCATTGGAAATTAATGAATATGAAGTTGACGATTTAGATAATTACAAAAATTAATGGCATTTAATGAATATGTTAATTTCCGGTTATGAAGGGAGCTGCATTTGTAGATTTATGAAGTATAGAATGTGAGTTTGAGGATGGATGTTTGCGGCCTACTATGCAATGTGTACCCATTGTCCGCGACACACATGGATGGCCAACACGTGTCATCTTGCATCTTCTCTCGCTCCTCCTTACCACACGTTGAAGGGCGATTGTGCAAATTCTGTCTCTTCTTCACTCACAATTGCCCTCACAGTCTCAACGTGAAAGGGGAGAGAACTCGTGTTGGCCGCAGATGATAGATAAAGGATGGTGGCAGACGATACTTATGGCATTATGTGATCGGATAAGAAAAATATTTCACACAAAATTGATTGGGTTGGGAAAAGCCCAAGCGAGCTTAGGTGGGTGGCCTAGGTGTTAATAGGAAGATAGTGGCAATAACTAAAATCTTATGACAATAATTTTTCCTTTGTGAAGTAATAAATTACTTTTCGAAATTGCTAATGTTCCTTAGGCAGGTAGTAAATTAGACATACCTTCGGGAACTAAGATCTTATAGCAAAATAATATACTTCTTGTGATTGCAATCTTGCCGTATTGATCCTTTATTGCAATAAGATACTTTCATTGTTAGTAAATTGTCTGTATCTTTCGCAATAACTTTCATTCTACAGTTTTTGTAATTTTTTATTCATGGTAGTAAATATCTCTTGCGAGATAGTGGTAACATAGCCTAAGAGGGAGCAGTTTATGTTATAGGAAGTATTTTTACTTGAATATATTTTTGCATTATGGATCACTGATTTTTGTAGTCATTAGGAAACCGAATGAATGCTATTTCTTCGTCACTGTAGATCCCTTATTGTTAATAAACTAGAAATAAAATCTAAGTGTAATAACATCCACAAGCGTATTGTAAATAAAAACAAAGTTCATTGAATTTTCTTTTGTGATTGTAAAGTACATTTTCGGATTGTCAATTAGCTTTTTTATCATAGAATTTTGTATATGCAAAAATTATCCTAAAATTTGTGAAGTTTCTTCCGCAACCATTTACAATAACAAGCTATATGTAAGTTTCTTGCTCGTCTTTTGTAACTATAGGTACTGTTGCTAATGAATCTATCTGTCAGGTTTCAATCCCATCCTTGGAGTCCTTGACAATAGAGGGATTACCAAGCTTGAGGTGCATATGGAGCAAGAATCCTTGTGGAATTCTGAAATTCCATAATTTAAAGAAATTAGAGGTGGATAGCTGTGACAATCTTGAGTTTATGTTCTTCCCATCCATGGTTCAATCTCTCCAACAATTGAGAGAATTAAAGGTAGAGAGTTGCAAGAAGATGAAGGCAATCATTATGGAGGAAGAAGGGTCGGAAATAGAAACATCGGAACCTCTAGTATTGTCGATGTTGACTAATTTGACCATTGAAAATTTGGAAAGTTTGACTTGCTTCTCCCGCACAAAGTGTAAGTTTGATTTTTTTTTTTTTGGATATCATCATTGAAGGTCCTCTTAGATTAACTCATCCTTGCGATGCAAAAGATGACATTCTTTTCATCTAATAAAAAATTAATGGCAGATTCACGGGAGGCTCAGAGTGACAACAGTGTCAAATCTTGCTCTACTGTCCTCTTCAATCAAGAGGTACGTGATTAACACTACGTCAATATGGTAAATATAAAAAAAAATCAATATAAAAAAAATCGATGGAGTAAGACGCTTGTCATCAATTTTATGTTTTACATAGCAAATTTTCATTTTACAGTTTTTTTATAATTTTGTTATGTCGTTAATATCTATCGCGAGATAGTACAGTACGTTCGAGCAATCCTCCAATAAAATGAGTGATGTATCCTTAAAGTAGTAACATAAACCTTAAGAAGGAGCAATTTATGTCATAGGAAACGATTTACCTTGAATGTCTACTTTATGGATCACTAATGTTCATAGTCATTGAGAAATTGAATTATTGCTATTTCTTGATCACCAGAGATCACTTATTGTTAATAAATTTGAAACAAAATCTTAACGTAATAGCATCCCCGAGTGTATTGTAAATAAAAAACGAAGTTCATTAAGTTTTCTTTCGTGGTTGTAAAAAACGTTTTCATATTGTCAATCAGCTTTTGTTTATCATAGAATTTTGTACATGCAAAAATTATCCTAAATTTTGTAAATTTTCCTCCACAACCATTTATAATAACTTGCTATATAGAACGTAAGTTTCTTGCTTGTCTTTTGTAATTGTAAATAGTATTGCTAATGAATCTATCCGATCAGGTTTCAATCCCATCCTTGAAGTCCTTGACAATGGATGGACTTCCCAATCTAGAAGATATATTCGCCGAAGACTGTCTAGTGGGGCGAAGCAATCTCCAATTTCTTAAGGTGTCTTCATGCAAGTCTCTCTCAACGGTTATCCACTCCACCTCACTGGCAAAGCTACACAAGTTAGAGACTTTAATAGTAAAAGATTGCGATTTGGTGCAAGAAATTTTTTTCCTGGACAAATTGGGTGCCGGTGTGAATGTTGAGACTCTCAATGAGCTATACACCATTGGTATAGAGGGATTGCCGAGCTTGAGGTGCATATGGAGCAAGAATCCTTGTGGAATTCTGAAATTCCATAATTTAAAGGAATTAAATGTGAATGGCTGTGATAATCTTGAGTTTCTATTCTTCCCATCCATGGTTCAATCTCTAGCACAATTGAGAGAACTAGACATAAGAAATTGCAAGAAGATGGAGGCGATCATTATGGAGGAAGAAAGGTCGGGAATAGAAACACCGAAAACTCTAGTACTCTCAATGTTGACCAATTTGACCATTCAAGATATGGAAAGTTTGACGTGCTTCTCCTGCACAAGTTGTAAGTTTGATATCATCATTGAAGATATTCTTAGATTAATTCATCCCCGCAATGCAAAAGATGATGTTATTTTCATCTAACAAAAAATTGATGACAGGTTCTCGAGAGGCTCGTGATGAGGACCGCGTCAAATCATCCTCTGCTATCCTCTTCAATCAAGAGGTACGTGATCAACGCTTTGTCAATATGGTAAATATAACAAAAATTTGATGGAGTAAGACGCTGGTCATCAATTTCATGCATTATATAGCATTTTGAAAGTTTACGTGCTGTGCGTTTCAAGTTGCCACATGACCCGATGTATGATTGTCAAGTTTCAATTCACGCCAATGACAGTTCGATCAATTACATCAAACTAATAAGAAATTATAAAATAAGATATATGCATATCCAGCCAGCTACATAATTAAAATTAACAAATAAATAATTATACCGGAAGATGAATTGCCAAAGCTCACTTTCGTTAAAATTGATTGCGTTCCACGTAATCACTACACCATAAAATCTGGATAAGTCGAAGTAGAGTTACTGCTCAAATTATGATTTTAAATTGGAACGAAGAATTTAAAGTAGTCACTATATATACAAAAGTTGGGCAATTTATCTTGAATTAGCTCAATTGTTAACTCTCAAATTATGGGGTTAAAGTTTGACCAAAAAATGTTATGGGGTTAAAGTCTCTCCTAATAACTATATAGTAAAGTATTTTGTATTATAGTCATTGAACTTTGATTTAATGACCTAAGGCAATAAATTTTCATTTCTTTATAAGTTATGCATTTTGACCAAAAATCTGAAATTTTCCAGCGTACTATCTATTACAAAGTACTCTTCATTAATGTCCTTAATGACTATCACTTAAAACTTTTTACGTGCAAGAGGATTGTTATCTTTGCAATTGGAACTTTTCTTGTGCGTTCCATTCTATTTCTTCCAACGAGAATTCCTCATTCTCTTAGGTGGTTGTCTGTCACTAGTTTTAATGATTAGGGTTGCAAATTAGCAATGTAACTGTTCATATGATATTTTCTTATTATGAGTTTTGTAACTTTGTCTCTATATTACAACAATGTTACATGTTATATATAAAATGACACTATGTCATATAACAATGACAATTGGGAATTTTTAAATATTATCAAATCCCCATATTTTACACAATACGGGTTAAGAATTTTGCCTTTTGCTTTTCAAATTGAGGGAGACCATATTAAATGAGATACAATTTACTTAATCATTGTATTATAATTATTCCGATTTTACATAAATGAAAAATTCGACACCTGTACAACACGCGAGAATGCTGCTAATAAGATAGTAATTGGAAAGAGGAATGATGCAAAAGAGTTTCTCAACTTTTGCAAGGTATTCAGGGAAGTATTTTGAGCATTCCGAAGCTTCCACGTTGGCATCTTTCTTCCAAATATAACTAAATTTAAGTACTCTCCAGACTTACTAAATATAAGTACTTTCTATCAAAAGTAGGATCGACCAGCTGGCTAAGTACTTTCTATGAAAAACAGGATCGACCAGCTGGCTGTTTATGTTCATTAGATAACACTATATTTTTGTTAATTTTACTAGAAAATATATGTATATTGAGTTTGTATCAGATTGCATCATTTTCGGATTTGTCATAGTACCATTTGTGGACATGTTAATTTGTGTAAGAAATTATCAACACTTTCAATTCTTACATGCATATATTTTTATAAAATTCTACTAGTTCTCATGGCCAAGTATAATTGTTTTTGGGTGCTTTGAACTCAATCGTGGTAAACACAGATAGCATTAGTCAAGTGATTGAAGAAAAAAAACACAAAGAACATGTTGCCTTCTTATTTATATGATAGAAATGTTTGGTAGATGATTAGACAGATTACACACACCTCCAGTATCCTCTTTTAGAATCAAATCATTTGAAGTCATTTAGAAAAATCAAGATATCATCGAAGCAAGCTAAAAAGAAATTCTAAATATTTGATGGTTTTATCACAACATAGACCCTATTAAGTCGTAGGCAATCAAGATGTAAACATAATTGCATTGAGAGAACAAAGGGATAAAAAAAGAAAGAGAGAAAAACTCCAACCGAAGGGCAGTGGAAGGACGTAATAAAGCAGTTAACATGCGGATCCGCTTTGACTTTATTAAAGGGCAATTTAGGCCGTTCGCTAAAAAGAATGCTCATGCGGCCAAACAGTATGTGAAAATGGGTCCCTCAGGAGGACCGATAAGTCGACTTTATTAGATATTTTTTTAATATTCTTTGTTAGCAGTATTTTTCAATAATTGGATCATCCAATGAGGAAAAAAAGAAATGAATTTTAAAAGGAGGATTCGATCGATTAAGTGTGTTGAGTTCATTTTGTTAAATTTGGTCAGAGCAATTCCGTTTTTCATTGTTATATTTTAGCCATATTTCTTAATTGCTTTATGGTGATATATATGAGTTGCAATTTCTTATTTATTATTTCGTTGGAGATAGTTTCCATTAATATGGTTGAACATCTCTTATGATACCTAAATGATTTCCAAAAAATTTCAGATGTTCACAAGAAAACTGAAGATCTCAATAATTTCACATGCAATGCTTGGACATTGCAAGCACGTGCAGGAAAGCAATTGGAAAAAAAAAAACTGACGAGAAAGTGAGCAACAAAGTTCAAGATAGTATGGTGATTAATACACTAATTTTAAAGTTATCCAAAATGAAACATAAAACTACATTTAGTAAGGTGAAAGAGGAAAATTACTAGTATAGATTGCGATTGCTTCATTGAAGTAGTGTAGTTATCGTGGAGAGACAACACACCTAACAATGCCAAAGTTAGGGCTCATCAAGATTAAAGAATATCCTTTTTCTTTTTTTATCTTCAAATGTTTCATATTGCCGTTGAAGTTTGACTTGTCCTTTAAACATACGGGGAGACTAATATTTGTCAAAACTATAGAGGAAAAAGCTTTGTTTGTCTTGTTCTTTTGTGTAAACTGTGCAATCTTCTAGTATGATGAGGATCCATTCACAAACACATCTACTGAGCAAAATCGATAAACCAAGAGTGTTAGAACCACCGCTTCTTCCATGTTTTTCATTGTTTTTCTTTACCACAATTAAGAAACTCAAAATTTGATTTTAAGATTGGGGGGTAGAAGCTACTTCCATATCGCACCTTTTAATAATTGATTAGTCGCCTTTTTAATCTCAGTTTCTCCATCATTTTTCTATCTCATTCTAACACTTGTCCTCAATCTCTTGCAATAGAACTTTATGAGTTATTTTATCTAATAGAATTATTAATTTCATTAGCGAATATCGCAGATTGCGTTTCCTGGCTTGGAGACATTAAACATCTATGGCATGGATAAGATTGAGATACTATGGGACAATCAAGTCGCTACGGAGTCTTTCCACAAACTAAAATCGCTTAGTGTTAATAGTTGCAAGAAGCTAGTGAACATTATTCCTTCTTGCATTCTTGGACGGCTCAGGAGCCTGGAAAGTTTGGAGGTGTGGTCATGTGGTTCGCTTGAAGTTGTTTTCAAACTTCAGCCATTGAGTCCTCTAGATGGAGATCCCGTTGCTCATTTTCCGTTGAAGAAGCTGAAGTTATATCATTTACGGAAGCTAAAATGCGTATGGGATGCAAGAGCCAAATTCCAGCGTCTCCATTCTGTTACCATTTCCGGATGCAAGAGCCTCAGTGCTCTATTTCCGACCTCCGTAGCAGTACAACTATCCCACCTTGAAGAGTTGGAGATTTGTAATTGTGGCATTGTGGAAGTCATCGAGAAGGAAGGACTCGTTGCAAGGGAGGTGTTCCCAAGGTTAACCTCCCTCAAGCTTGATCATCTAGCAGAGTTGAAGTGCATCTACGCAGGAACACATGCTTTACGCTGGCCCGCATTGAAGACTTTGAAGATGGATGGTTGTGACAAAGTAGAGATATTTGCTTCGCAGCCTGAAAATGAGATGCAAGTTCATAGACAGCCTTTGTTCTTAATAGAAAAGGTACGACTCAAAATTATTTGTTTTGCTTCGATGTTGAATATTTGAGTGGCTATACATAAGAAGATATACACTGTACTACTCTCCTTGAATCCATAGAACTATTTCAACATGGAAACATTGTGTGTTCGTCTAATATTAAATGAACGTTTTTGTAAAAGTGGGATGTCATGCATAACCGTTGATTTTGAAAAAAAAAGGTTTTAGGCTAATTCTAATGGTTCAGTACTCTCTTAAACACCATGGAGATTTAAAATACGCGGTACGTAGTTTGATCTTAGCAAGGCGCAAGGGCGCTACCTCTATCTAAAGGCGGTTGATTTTATGCTAAAACATTTTTGTTGACATTAATATATAAAATTTATGCAATTGTGACTACAATTGATGGAGAAGTTATTTTCACACGGGACGTATCTCTAGAAAGAGGATTGTAGGGATTTACTTGAGTTCAAATATGGGTACAAGTCAAATATAAAAGATTGGTGATAACACGTCTATTACACTAGAGCCAATTTCCTTTCATTCGAATCGCATGAGACCCAATACCTTATAATGCAGTTATTATGCAGGACTTATACCATAATACATGTATATTGTTTTAACTAAGATGATTTTTGTTCTGACTTGACTAATATATCTCAGGATGCATTTCCAAATCTGCAAGAGTTAAAATTGGATTTGTCTGGACGGATGGAGATGTGGCATGCGCATTTTCATGATGGAGAATTCTTCTGCAAGCTTAGAGTTCTCAAGCTTCATCATCTCTCGGAGGAATCTGCAATATCCATAGGTCATTTTGTTCAAAGTTTAACAAACTTAGAAGAGCTGGTTGTATGCGAATCTTATCTAGAAACGCTGAGCACAATTATGGGAGCCAAAGAAGGCGCAAGTCATGAGGGAAAAGTAATATTACCATTATCAAGGTTTTCTCGACACCTTAAGACTCTAGACGTGTCATGTTGTGATGAGTTGTCCAACATGTTCACACCGACCATAGCTGGAAATTTGGTGGAACTCACAAAATTGAGGATAAGAGATTGTAAAATGTTGACAGAAGTCATTTGTGACGGGGGAGGTGAGGAGGGCTTTGTGGTGGCTTTCAATCAATTGAAGTATATGGAGCTTGATGGGTTGACAAAGTTGAGATGCTTTAGCTCGATCAAGTACACTCTGAAGTTCCCTCTCTTAAAAGATGTCATTGTGAGCAGATGTCCCCACATGAAGTTCTTCTCGAAGGGACTAGTAGAGGCGCCAAAGCTAGAGAGAGTTCGAGGGTCAGAAGAAACTTGGTTCTGGAAGGAAAACCTTAACATCACCATTCAAAATATGTTTGAAGAAAAGGTATGCATTAGTAAGCAAATTTATTAACAATTGAATGGTGACGATTTGCAATAGGGTAATTGCTTTTTGCTAACCAGAATTTTTACGTTTATTGATGATTTTCTTACAGGCTGTGATTTCTCAAGTAAAGAGTATGCGGCTATCTGAATTCCCCGAGTTAATTGGAAAATGGCACGGCAAACTTAGTCCCATCAAGTCATCTTGGCAATTAGAATCACTGACGGTGGATAGATGTCCATCATTTACTAGTGCTATTCCATCCAGATTGATGCTTCTTTTAAAAAATATGAAAAGATTGCAAGTGCGCGATTGTGAGTCTCTAGAAGAAATATTTGATCTTGAAGGGCTGGGGGATGTGAGCAGCACTTGGGTGCTGCCTTCCTTCTACACTTTGGAGTTGGTCAATCTACCAAAGTTGAGGCGACTGTGGAACAAAGATCTTCAAGGATCACTGGCCTACAATAGTCTATATAGTATAACCTTCGATAATTGTAGCAACTTGAGACATGCTTTCACTCCATCGATGGCTCGGTGCCTTCCCGCACTGTGGTCAATTGAAATAATGGAGTGTGGTCAGATGGAAGGAGTGATCGCAGAGGAAGAAATGCAGGGAAGCACGGTGGACAATATTATATTTTCGAAACTTTGGAGCATAAAGCTGCGATGCTTGCCCAATTGGACGAGCTTCCTCTCGGGGAAGAATCAAATGCTGAAATGCCCCGAGTTAAAATGGTTGACCATTTCCCACTGCCCCAAGATGCGTAGGTTGACCGAACAATCCTTGATGGAGATTGACCATAGCAATCCTTCACTTTTCACTCCACAGGTCAGTCCTTTTTTTCTTTATCCAATGCTTTTGATTTTTAGATTAATCATCTTTTCAAATGGAAGTCCCAACGGAATGCCACTCTGATTGGAATTTGGAAGTAGAACGATGCTTTGCATGCGTCGCATGAAAAAATTTTAGTTCCAATGCAACGCAACATTCACTTTCTTTTCCTTTTTTTAATTTTGCTCCCGAAATCCTCAACACATGGCATAAATCAAGGATACCGACTAAAACTTCAAAATTGTGAACCCATTCCCAAATAAGTCAAAACTTAAATCTTCCCAATCTCTGAAATCACGAATCGAGAATTTGTTTCCTTGAAGAATGTCAACTGGAAATGAAGTGTTTGATAAATCACTTGCTAGCTGAATAAAAAAGAAAATCTCTTACCATAATATTGTGGTTAATTTAGTTTGTTATCATTATTAAATAAAAAGGAATACCCTGAATTGCTCGATAATCAATGCAATAATGTTATAGAATTAGGCCAAGGAAATTCCCAGTTCCCACAGCCTGTCAGATCAGGCACAGCTTCTATTACGAACTTGACTAAATTGCCCACGAATAGTGGTCCTACTTTTTTATGTTAAACTCAGAATTCTTCTTGCTTTTAAATTTCCATGAACATTTAACCTTTTCTCGAAGGTCGCGCGTCTTCCATATCTCTCTCTACCCTCTTGCAGTTGAATTTAAAAAAGAAACATCTTTTTTCCTGGATTGATTTAATGGAGGCGAGAGAGATAATTAGTGCGGAACAACATTAATCGTACCAAGAAAAAATTGTAGAAAAAAATAATGAAAGTATCATACCGGAATAAGAATTCAGAGTCACGACATACATGAGTTGCAATCTCTTATTTATTACTTCGTTGGAGATAGTTTCCATTAATATCGTTGAACATCTCTTGTGATACCTAAACAATTTCCAAAAACTTTCCGATGTTCACAAGAAAACTGAAAATCTCAATAATTTCACGTGCACAGCTGGGACAGTGCAAGCAAGTGCAGGAAAGCAATTGAAGAAAAACAAAAAAACTGACGGGAAAGTGAGCCCCAGTGTTCAAGATAGTATGGTGATTAATACACTAATTTTGAAATTATCCAAAACGAAGCATAAAACTACTTTTAGTAAAGCGGAAAGAGGAAATTTTTTAGTATAGAGCGTGATTACTTCATCAAAGTAGTGTAGTTATTGTGGAGAGACAACACACCCAACGATGCCAAAGTTAGGGCTCATCAAGATTAAGGAATATCCTTCTTTTTTTATCTTCAAATGTTTCATATTGCCTTTGAAGTTTGACTTGTCCTTTAAATATACGGGGAGACTAATAGTTGTCAAAACTATAGACAAAAAAGCTTTGTTCGTCTTGTTATTTTGTCTAAACAGTGCAATCTTCTAGTATGACCTTTGCAAGATGAAGATCCATACTGAGCAAAATCGATAAACTAAGATTGTTAGAAGCACCGCTTCTTCCATGATTTTCATTGTAATATTTCTTTACCACAATTAAGAAACTCAAATAGATTTCAAGATTGGGGGTAGAAGCTACTTCTGCATTTCACCTTTTAATAATTGATTGGTTACCTTTTTAATCTCAATCTCTCCATCGTTTTTCTATCTCATTCTAACACTTGTCATCAATCTCTTGCAATAGAACTTTATGAGTTTTTTTTTATTTTGATAGAATTATTAATTTCCTGAGTGTATATTGCAGATTGCATTTCCAAGCTTGGAGACATTAGAAATCCGTGACATGGATAATATTGAGATACTATGGGACAATCAAGTCGCTGCGGAGTCTTTCCACAAATTAAAATCGCTTAGTGTTAATAGTTGCAAGAAGCTAGTGAACATTATTCCTTCTTGCATTCTTGGACAGCTCAGGAGCCTGGAAAGTTTGGAGGTGTGGTCATGTCGTTCGCTTGAAGTTGTTTTCAAAGTTCAGCCATTAAGTCCCCCAGATGGAGATCCCGTTGCTCATTTTCCATTGAAGAATCTGGCGTTATATTATTTACCAGAGCTAAAGTGCGTATGGGATAAGGAATTCCACAGTCGAGTCAAATTCCAGTTTCTACGTTCTGTTACCGTTTTCAAATGCAAGAGCCTCACTGCTCTATTTCCGACCTCCGTAGCCGTACAACTAACCCACCTTGAGGAGTTGAGGATTGAAAATTGTGGCATTGTGGAAGTCATCGAGAAGGAAGGACTCGTTCCAAGGGAGGTATTCCCAAGGCTAACCACCCTCAAGCTTGAGCATCTAGCAAAGTTGAAGTGCATCTACGCAAGAACACATGCTTTATGCTGGCCCGCATTGAAGGCTTTGGAGATAGATGGTTGTGACAAAGTGGAGATACTTGCTTCACAGCCTGAAAATGAGATGCCAGTTCATAGACAGCCGTTCTTCTTAATAGAAAAGGTACGACTCAAAATTATTTGTTTTGCTTCGATGTTGAATATTGGAGTAGCTATACATAAGACGATATACACTGTGCTGCTCTCCTTAAATCCATAGAACTATTTCAACATGGAAACATTGTGTGTTCCTCTAATATTGAATGAACGTTCTTGTAAAAGTGGGATGTCATGCATAACCATTGATTTTGAAAAAAAAAAGGTTTAGGCTAATTCTGATGGTTCAGCACTCTCTTAAACACCATGGAGATTTAAAATACGTGGTACGTAGTTTGATCTTACCGAGGCGCAAGGGCGCTACCTTTGGACTATCTAAAGGCGGTTGATTTTATGCTAAAACATTTTTGTTGACATTAGTATATAAAATTTATGCAATTGTGACTACAATTGATGGAGAAGTTATTTTCACAGTGGAAGTATCTCTAGAAAATGGATTATAGGGATTTACTTGAGTTCAAATATGGATACAAGTTAAATACATAAGATTGGTGATAACGCGTCTATTGCATGAGAGCAAATTTTCTTCCATTTGAATCGCATGAGACTCGGTATTTATAATGCAGTTATTATGCAGGACTTATACCATAATACATGTATATTGTTTTATTAAGCTGATTTTAGATCTGACTTGACTAATATCTTAGGGCGCATTTCCAAATCTGCAAGAGTTAAAATTGGATTTGTCTGGACGGATGGAGATGTGGCATGGGCATTTTCATGATGGAGAATTCTTTTGCAAGCTTAGAGTTCTCAAGCTTCATCATCTCTCGGAGGAATCTGCAATATCCACATGTCACTTTGTTCAAAGTTTAACGAACTTAGAAGAGCTGGTTGTATGTGAATCTTCTCTAGAAAAGCTGAGCACAATTATGGGAGCCAAAGAAGGCGCAAGTCCTAAGGGAAAAGTAATATTGCCATTATCAAGGTTTTCTCAACACCTTCATACTCTAGACGTGTCATGTTGTGATGAGTTGTCCAACATGTTCACACCGACCATAGCTGGAAATTTGGTGGAACTCACAACATTGAGGATAAGAGACTGTAAAATGTTGACAGAAGTCATTTATGACGGGGGAGGTGAGGAGGGCTTTGTGGTGGCTTTCAATCAATTGAAGTATATGGAGCTTGATGGGTTGACAAAGTTGAGATGCTTTAGCTCGATCAAGTGCACTCTGAAGTTCCCTCTCTTAGAAGATGTCATGGTGAGCAGATGTCCCAACATGAAGTTCTTCTCGGAGGGACTAATAGAGGCGCCAAAGCTGGAGAGAGTACGAGGGTCTAAAGAAACTTGGTTTTGGAAGGAAAACCTTACCATCACCATTGAAAATATGTTTGAAGAAAGGGTATATGCATTAGTAACCAAATTTATCTACAATCAGATGGTGATGATCACCAATAGGGTAATTGCTTTTTGCTAACCAGAATGTTTACGTTTATTGATGTATTTTCTTACAGGTTGTGATGTCTCAAGTAAAGAGTATGCGACTATCTGAATTCCCCGAGTTGATTGGAAAATGGCATAGTGAACTTAATCCCATCAAGTCATCTTGGCAATTAGAATCACTGACGGTGGATACATGTCCATCATTTACTAGTGCTATTCCATCCAGATTGATGCTTTTTTTAGATAATATGAGAAGATTGCAAGTGCGCAATTGCGAGTCTCTAGAAGAAATATTTGATCTTGAAGGGCTGAGGGGTGAGAGGAGCACTAGGGTGTTGCCTTCCTTCTGGACTTTGGACTTGGTCAATCTACCAAAGTTGAGGCGGCTATGGAACAAAGATCTTCAAGGATCGCTGGCCTACAATAGACTATATAGTATAACCTTCGATAATTGTAGCAACTTGAGACATGCTTTCACTCCATCGATGGCTCGATGCCTTCCCCAACTAGGGTCAATTGTAATAAAGGAGTGTGGTCAGATGGAAGGAGTGATCGCAGAGGAAGAAGTGCAGGGAAGCGCGGGGAAGAATATTATGTTCCCCAAGATTTGGAGTATAAAGCTGGAATGCTTGCCCAATTTGAGAAGCTTCCTCTTGGGGAAGAATCAAATGCTAGAATGCCCCGGGTTAAAATGGTTGACCATTGCCCACTGCCCCAAGATCCGTAGTTTGGCCGAGCAATCCTCGATGGAGATTGACCAAAGCAGCCCTCCACTTCTCACTCCACAGGTCAGTCTTATTTTTCTTTATCCGATGCTTTTGATTTTTAAATGAATCATCTTTTCAAATGGGAGTCCCAACGGAAATGCCACCCTGATTGGAATTTGGAAGTAGAATGGTGCTTTGCACGCGTCGCATGAAAAAATTTTAGTTCCAATCCAATGTAACATTCACTTTTTTCTCCTCCTTTTAATTTTGCTCCCGATATCCTCGACGCACGGCATAAATCAAGGATACCGGCTAAAACTTCAAAATTGTGAACCCATTCACAAATCAGTCAAAACTTAAATCTTCCCAATCACTGAAATCACTAATCGAGAATTTGTTTCCTTGAAGAATGTCAACTGGAAATGATGTGTTTGATAAATCACTTGCTAGCTGAATAAAAAAGAAAATCTCTTACCATAATATTGTGGTTAATTTAGTTTGTTATCATTATTAAAATAAAAAGGAATACCCTGAATTGCTCGATAATCCATGCAAAAATGTCATAGGATTAGGCCAAGGAAATTCCCAGTTCCCACAGCCTGTCAGATCAGGCACAGCTTCTATTACGAACTTGACTAAATTGCCCACGAATAGTGGTCTTACTTTTTTATGTTAAACTCAGAATTCTTCTTGCTTTTAAATTTCCATGAACATTTAACCTTTTTCTCGAAGGTCGCGTGTCTTCCATATCTCTCTCTACCCTCTTGCGGTTGAATTTAAAAAAGAAACATCTTTTTTCCTGGATTGATTTAATGGAGGCGAAGAGATAATTAGTGCGGAACAACATTAATCGTACCAAAAAAAATTGTAGAAAAAAATAATGAAAGTATCATACAGGAATAAGATTTCAGAGTCACCACATATATGAGTTGCAGTCTCTTATTTATTATTTCGTTGGAGATAGTTTCCATTAATATGGTTGAACATCTCTTGTGATACCTAAACGATTTCCAAAAACTTTCCGATGTTCACAAGAAAACTGAAAATCTCAATAATTTCACGTGCACAGCTTGGACATTGCAAGCAAGTGCAGGAAAGCAATTGAAGAAAAACAAAAATCTGACGGGAAAGTGAGCCCAGTGTTCAAGATAGTATGGTAATTAGCTAATTGCACGTTCACCTTGGAGCAACTGAAAATCAATTGCACGTTCACCTTGGAGCAAATAAAATCAAAAAATTGTTACCTTACAAGCTAATTGCAGGCGACTTATTATTATTATTATTATTCAAAATTGAGGGAACTTTCCTGGACATCATCACGGCAACTTTCCAAAAATTAGAGGGAGGAGGCGTTGCCAGTATTAAATGTCAATTAAGATAATTTAAAGTCAATGTATTTATCGATCACAAATTGTATTTGGGAGCGGTTACCGTACAAGTAGAAGAATAAAGAAGTACATAAATACACCATTATCTAATTTTCAAAGAACAAACGTCCATTTTCAAATTTACAATCATCGAATTCAGTAAACTGAAGCGAGTATCTTTACCGAACTTATTTTACTTTTCGTCATTTCTTAAGAAGGCATTAAATCCACACCAACTATTCATGTTAGTCTTTTCCCGTCACTCCTTTTTGCAGATTCTTTCCAGGATTCAACTATTGCTTTTCTTTTTCTTTTTTTCTCATGACGGATAAAATGCTCTTGAGTTTTTTCTTATTCTAATGCCTTTGCCCGATTTTTTCTTATCATAATTAGCATCCGAAACTTTTGTTTACTCTATAACGGTTAGAGTTACCACTAGTTGTACATTTACTTGTAATGTCATTAATATGTTGTATATGAGTTGTCATATAATAACATATATCCCCCACATTTTTAAAATACTTAAAAAACCAATCGTAACAATCATTTTAGAATACCAATAGATAGAGAAGTATGAAACTTGTCGCCCGATTTTTTGTTAGTGGCAAGTTGCAATCACGTTATTCCATTTATTTGCCAAATATAAGGTATCCCCCAGATTTTTTAAAATAATTCAAAAACTTGTCATAATCCTCAATGTAGAATATCAATAGATCTAGGAAAGTATGGTAATAGTCATTCTATTATTTGGTGGTGATAAGTCGTAATTGCATTAATTTTACTAAACTACATAATAAATGTTAATACTCGCTTCTCAGTGGACAAGTCATAACGGCTTATAACGTCATTGATTTCTGCAAACGAACATAATGTGGATCATTTGACTAAGGCGGATACCTTGGTGGACCATCTGCACTTGTATGATAAACCTGTCTTTTTCCATGGTCTGTGGACTTGGGGGACTTTGGAAATATACATCTGGTTGTTGAAATTGTAGCACGTCTGATTGAATTGATTTTATCATATATTGAAATGAAAATTCCATACGGCCATTTAATGAACAATTTATAGCAGTTCATACAATGGTTTCATTTTTTTATCAGAATTTACTTTAGCATAACATGTTTCATTTGTTCACGAAGACTAATTGCATTTGCCTAGGGATGATTACTTGTATGAGAAACTTGCCTTCGATATGAAATTTTTAGGAAATTGCAAAAGTATTCATGTGGGGCTTGAGGTTTTAATTGTGTTCTTTGGATAGTAACTCAATTAAAAACATGAATATTAACAGGTGGTACGGACTGTTAATTAATTTATTTTCTTGTGCCGCATTTCCTGCTCATTCCAATGCAATATACTCGGTCATAGTCATTATAATGACTAAAAAAATTATTCAATCGAAATGAAAGCATCCAGCAACACCTCCATATCACTTACAAGTTATGGAATGTTAAGATTTGCGAGGAATGGAAGTTTCGTAATCCTTTCTTTGAGGTCATAACTCAATGTAATCAAGTTTATTGTGTCGTTTTTGCAATATGGCAGGTACAATTTCCTGACCTTTGGGTGATAGTTCTCTCCCACATGGACAATTTAAGCAAAATATGGACCACCAGTACTCATGATACTCTAACTTTTGAATATTTAAAGAAAGTGAATGTTGAGAATTGTAAGAGCCTTGAGAATATGTTTCCGCATTGGGTGGCTACAAGTCTAATCAGACTTGAGGAACTTCAAGTGAAGTCTTGTGGGTTTGAGGAAATAGTCGTGAGTGGAGATGACACTACACACTCTACTACAACACAATTTATTTTCCCGAAACTCACTTCTCTGGTATTTGATGATATGCCACAACTCAAGAGTTTCTGCACTAAATTGCCCACTTTAAACTGGCCATTCTTGAAAAAACTGCAAGTGACCCACTGTGACAAACTAAGCATGTTATCCTTTGTGGGGTTCATGAACAAGTGGACTCAGAGAGATGATCGACACCAACTTTCGGACCATGAAGCACCCTTCTCCTTTGAGATGGTATGATTGCATCTACTCTTCCTCTATTTCTTCTTTATTCTTTTATTCACCCATCATGTCTCATTTGCATTGCCTATTCATGTCATATTATGATGCTATAAAAAACATGAACCCCTTATCTATCAATTCACTGACAACATTAGATATTCTTAACATCTATGAGCACACTTTTCACATGTGGACACCCAAAATATTTTTATTAACATTATCAGTGCATCTCATCACCTGAAATTTCAATGAACTACATATTTTTGTTGATAGAATAAGATATTCAAATAAAAGATGAATTTGGTCAGGGTGATTAACGTATTGACCTCTAATTAAAAGCTTTCATAAAATTTTTTATGTGAATCAAAAATGTGAATTTCCGATGGACTAAATTGAGAATCTAGCGCTCGCGTATAGCAATTCCTTCTCAAATTGCAGCGGGATGACCATATTTGTTTTGATGTTTTAAAGGTAAAATGGATTCATTTGTTTGTTTGATCATTCCTATGCCGAGACAATTCTTTCCCTCTTTATTTTATCATAATAATATGGGCCCACAGCCAACCCTTGTTGGTGCATGGCCATAGCGGAGCATCTGGTTACACTTTGCATTTTATAGCACGACTGAGAAGTTTGAGACTCGTATGCAGGGCTCTAAAGATTAATGAATTGTAATAAAAGGGCCACCTTCCATGGGAGTTGACCCACTTAGGTTCACCTCTCAGAGCACATGATTTATTGCCAAATCTTGTTGAATTTACTGCTCTCATTGTATTGGCAATTCCACAGGACATTCCCACCTTGGAGAGACTTACATTAAGCGATAAGGATATTCGGATGATACAGGATGGAAGTTTTTCTGATGACATCTTTGGCAACCTACAAGCACTAACATTGGCATGCTTTCATGATGAAAATGCTGTCTTTCCTTCTAGATTCCTCCTACAGAGATTTCAGAACCTACAAAGCCTTGAGGTCTTTTGTAGTTCTTTTGAAGATATATTCCCTGATGAAGAGGTTGTTGATGAGGGAAACCATCTGGTGTTTGATAATTTGAAAGAACTTAAACTAAGCAAGTTACACAACCTAAAGTGTGTCTGGGGAAAAGACTCTTTAGTTTCAAAAATTCTTCAAAGCATCGAATCATTCGAGGTATGGGACTGTCCCGGTCTGACGACATTATTTCCAACCGTAACATCCTTTCAGAATTTGACGAAGCTAGTGGTGAAGAATTCCTTTGGATTGGTACATCTGATAACAGTTTCAGTCATCACGAATTTGGTGCATCTCACTGACATGACTTTAATAGGATGTGAAATGATGAAAGAAGTAGTGGAAAACGATGAAATCAGAGAAGGAAGAGTGGTTTCTTTTGGGAAGCTAGAACGGTTGACACTCCAACGACTGCCAAGCCTAGAATGCTTCTGCTCCACCACCACTTGCACCTTCAGGTTTCCATCCTTGTATAGCATTGAAGTGGAAGACTGCCCGAAAATGAAGATCTTTTCCAAGGGTATGCTAAGCACGCCAAAACTACGATATGGGACATTGTTTAGATACGAGTGGGAGGAGGGTGGTGATCTCAATACAGCCATACAAAAGTTATCATCATAAACAAAGTGTACACATAAAATTGGTAAGATCAAATTTATGTCATTCTCCTCGACTATTTATTTCGCTTGCCTCTGCTTCTCAAATGGTCCTATAGCTGAAGCATCAAAATTCTAAACTTTCCATCTTTTCAGCTTCTTCAGTCATTGATGAAGGGAAGGGCAGACGCTGCAGGAGGTACAGTGATCTGGATGTTACCAAGACACGGTCAAAGGTTGAGATGAAGTAAACTTCCAATCGAGGTAACTGATTCTATCTCAAATTTCCCCTTTCTCACTAATAAAATCACAGTTTTGCAAAAGAAAGAAGTTTTTTAAAAAAAAAAAAATTTGTTGGGGGTGCGCGGTAGCTGCTGACGATGGATGACGGCATGATTTTCTTGCAATTTTGCCACCTCAGCATAACTGCCAAGATCACACCCTCCACATTTTGCATAACCTTTTGCCTTCAACTCTCTTCTCATTCAAACGAATACATATGTAGATCTGCTATTTTCTTCTTCTTCTTCTTCTTTAGGAACTTGCATAATAAAACTGTGAACATTTTGTTTAACATGCAATTAAGTTCTAAATTCTAACAAAAAGTATGATGAAGTCGTAAATAATTTGAATCAGATGTAGCGAAATCCTTTGTGATGACCACTTAACTAGATTTGCTGATGTGGCATGTCGGGATCTGACTTCAATCTTCTAATAGGCACTGGTCTCTAGTGATTCATATTAATACATTAATCACTTATTTAAATAATTAAGGGTGAATGTTAAAAGCCAGCGTTGAGATTGAGGGAGGAAGTTCCGCAAGAGTACTGGTCTTTCACCTTTTCAACCTATATAACAATGAATGGAATTTAAACAAGTGAACATGACTCTTAAATAACAATTAACCTAAAAATCAAATTTAATCACTGTGAACAGTCAGGACTCAGGTCTTAGGAACTTCTGAAGGCCAAAGATCTTCAGTTTGTAGCAGGAACCCAATTTTTAACTTTCAATTCTCAGTTGTAGGAATTATTAGTGAGACTCCTCCCAGCAATAATGTGATTAAATGCCTAATATAATCGGGACTCGACACAGGAAACAAAAGCTTGACTAGCTTAAACGCGATCGATAGGACCAGCTGAATTTGAGTAAATTATATTTTCTTTTACCTAATCATCTCTAACGACGACTGGAGATGGTGTTTCCCTGCTGGTCAATACAAACAATTTCCTTCTTCAGCTCGAAAGGTAGAGCTAGATTCGCTCCCACGCCATCAATTTTTTTTTTTTTCCTTTCAAAACAACAGTTTCTCTAATTATTTAATCATTGGCGATGATGATATAAGCTGCACCTAATGCTTGAATCAACCCATTCATTGAGTTAGTTCCCATAAATCCGCAGAACTAATTAAGGTCCGATTTTACTAATTATACAGCTTTTGCTCAAGGGATGACTTTTGATGGCCGAAGAGAAGATGGACAGCACTGGTGAAGTTTTGTACGGGTGATACGTCATTTCTTCAAGATCATAAGTCTCTCAGACACTTCAAACTGGATTGCTGGTTAGTTCTGTTCTTAAAAATTCTTTTCGACGTGCTGAGGCTTGGAAGGCTGAAGCATACTAAATACTAGCCTTTTCTTTGGAGTCAGTTCATGTTAAAATATACCTGGCACCGCTTGTTTACGTATTTATGTTGACTATATACGTTATAAAACTAGGGTATTCCAAAGAGGTTTGTAAGAAAAAATGGCAAGAATCTTACCAAAACGCACCGTTTTGAGGTTTTCCAAACGGTGGAAGTTGGAGAGTGGACTTGGAAAAATGGGATGATATGTTTTGGTTGTCAAAGGGATGGAAGGAATTTACGGAGCATTAATCTGTTTGTGATGACCTCCTTTTGAGTCTTCAAATACGTAGGGGACTTGGATTTTCACGTGCTCATATTTGACAAAAGCGGAACGGAGATAGATTATCCGCTAATGACTGTCAAACTTGTCCGGTGTAAAACGGGAGATGCTGATGATCACTGTAATCTCTCAGTTGGACTTCAAAGGCTAGATGGTTTCTTACTGAAGAGAAAAGAGAAGGACGAATTCATGGACAACCATATCTTCACAAGCCCTCCGAGAAGATGAAATCTGGTCCCGTTGTTTATGTTGATGATGCTACTATTTAACATGCAATTGTACTCGAGTTGGGTTCCAAATCTTAAGGCTTGCAAACTGATCAAGGAGCAAAGCTTCTGCCACAAATTTCAGAAAGAGTGTGAATCTTAGCCTAATAGTGATGCAGACGCTTTATATCAGTTCTTCTTATGCTCTCTACCCAATTAATTCAGGTAGGACGGTAAAATTCCATTCGCAAGGTGAGCCCCACCATGCTGGCTTGTCGTTGTTCTACTTCTAATCGTTCATGGGCGACTACGGCTCTCAAGCAGCCAACAAGTACAAGCTGCAGGATCCATCCTTCCCAGTAGTTATCCAGTCACATAATCTATTGAAGCAAATGTGGTAAGAAAATATGCTGAGATAATAGTCATCTCGTGCAAAATTTGGACATGAATGAAATATTTTACTTTCTTGTAAGGTATCATTGTACTCCTGTAATATTCAGGTTTGCCGATGAGATTGTAGACGGGTCTGGTTAACATTTCTCGTGTTGGTCATCATAACTTTTATGTTCTCTACTCATGGATCATCGGTTGATCAAAAATCAATTCTGCAGACTGTCCAAGGCGGGGCTTCAAAGGGACGCATCCATGGAAGAATGCAAACCACAAATCATGGCCAGTGAAGTCCCTGTACCACCCACTTCATGGCCCGGGAAAGTTCTCCACAGGTTGGGGCGCCTTTCAGAGAGGAACTTCTCCGAAGAAAGGAGATATCTGTGTGTTCGGGCTTGTTAGAATTGATAAGTTTGTACTCAAAGTCTCCATTTTTCAGAAGGAATGTCGAGACTTAGGTGTAAACTTTGGTATGGCTGCAGAAAATCGCTGCTTCACTATGTTTTGTTTAGTTAATCAGATCGAGAAAGCAAACCTTTCTGCTGCAAGTAATGGTGATGTATTTCCTGATTTTTTTGGTGATAAGTAAACATTGACAGGGAAATTGCACGTTCCAAAATTCCAAGTTCATTTGTCTATTCATCATAGTATAAATCGAACTCATACATAGCATAGAGAGTTGATCAAACAGAGAGTTTAGTATATTCCTTCGAGTAATATCTGCTACCGTTGAGGTGGTGATAGTAAAGGAAAGAAAGACTGTCATGCAAAGAGGCTAGTCTTTCTCATTTTCACCTTGCAAAATGGATGAATGACGACAACAATGAATCTTATATTAATTATGAAACCAAATCGCCATAAAATTTCCAGAACTCATGGTTAGCGGGCATCCAATGTCCTTGACCTGAGTGCTTAAAAAATAGAGTAATAACATCATCCATCATTGAACTTGCTCGTATCCCTCCAAATAACTCATTAGTAGTCGAATTATCTAGTAGCTCCTATGAGTCAGACATAATCGGATCAGAAGAAACAGTACTACTCGGCTAGCTGTTTTAGCTGATGAGATTGCCAAGTTCTCCCACTGAGAAAGCTCGCGAAGTTTAGGTAATCTTGCCATGGAGCCATCATCATCCTACCTCACATGGAACTGCCACGGGTTGCAATCCAGCTAACATATTGAGGTCAACACAAGCATCTGTATGGCCGGCTCTTTTCACGACACCACCCTCCTTGTACTTCAATGGCAGAGTGTGTCCTGGCCTATTGAAATCCTCAGGTTTGAATCTCTGGATGCGATGACCAAAACTGTTGTTGCCCTATCACGTGTTGATACGCCTCTTGTTGTCCCATGCTTTGCATCCTGTAACATTATCTCTTAATTATTATCCATCAACAAGGTATGAGAAGAAGAGCTGATTGAAGAAAATAATTAAGCATCTTACAACGTACCACAGTGACGGTGAATGCAGTCCGAAGCCTCTCATCAATAGTCCTCTGCTGCGCCATCAAAGGAAGTTGCAAGCGCTCGAAATATTTCCTCTTTCATGCTCACGCAAACAATCCCAAAGCGCCATGCTTCGCAATAAAATGCCACAGCCTCAGGTGTTGCCATTTCTTTCTGCTGCCATTAGACGGTCACCCTCATTCTCTCTGTCCTCATCGTCCACCACCACTACAATCTGGAATTCAGTTCCAACCATGACATGGACGGTTACTGGGGTGCAATTGAAATGCACTCGATAATGTAATGCAGAGAGCGCACCAACCTTTCCTTGGCAGATGTCCTCAATCACTTCAGATGAAAAACGAATTTCAGATGAAGGCTGGACCCTGAAGCGGGAAAGTGGATGATTTTGAGTTTGGTGCAGACTCTGCATGAAAGAAGGCCTCTGTTTGCGTTGCAAAGGCCTTAAATTCGAAACAATCGGGCTCCGCGTTGTAAATTAGAAGAGACGCATGTTGATGTTGATGCTCATGCTCTGTTTTCATTGACAAATCTGTATCATGTTGATGCTCTTGCATTGTCATAATTCGTCGACAGATCTGATGGTCTTGTGGATGCTCGTGTTATGTTTTCATGCACATTGGACCCCAGGCGTGATTTTGAAATCTCACTTTCTTTAGTTTATGAGAGAATCATAAAATTACTGATGTTAATAGAAGAGATTGTCTTTTTCATTTTTTTTGGGCTAATTAGGTCTATATATGGAAAGAAGGTAACTATTATTTATGAACGTAGAGGATGTGGTAGAAATGATTAGTGTTTGCAACCCATGAAGAGTTACAAAGTAATACCAAAATTATGTCCTTAATGGTAAGTCTAATACCGGAGTACTACTGGTATTTTCTTGGCCTTTTTTCTTTACTGTTTGCTTATATTCATTCTATTTCTCATCGTATATTGCTTCCCAAAATATCCACATTCGGCAAAGTGTCACTTGTGAATCGATAAAGAGGTACATCCAGAAGAACAGGGAACGACCCTTAGGTGTATAGACAAATCGTGGCTGGCGCAGCTCAGGACCCATAAACACAGTTCTGCAGCAAGCATATCAGACGATTGGCCCACGTTCACGATAGAAGGTTGTCCGCATCAGATGTGTGCATGTTTGAGCTCGTTGGCAGAAATGATGTTGTGCTCAAGGTCTCCGTCTTCAGCAATGCCGGTCAGTCGAGATGAACATTGGAAGCTTCACTTGATGCTGTCCATGAGTAAAGCGTCTCCTACTAGCATGAACTAAAGATACCTGCCGTAGCATTTACCCTCAGCTCCTGAGAACTCATCCATCTTTGGATCATCTTCTCCCCCTCGTCCTCGCCTCCTGGCTCTTTAGGCTCGATGGACTTGAATCATGGCTGCATAGGTATCAAGCTGTTGAGCCATCCACAGTTTGGTTTTGGCTTCCCCCATAGAAAACCAAACAGATTACATCACATGCACATTTCGGTGTCATTCCATTTTTTATTGGCATGGCAATCCAGATCCTAAGGCATGTCATGAAATCAGAATCCAAGATCACTTGTCCGGAGAAATTCGACATTTTACTTATCATGGCCGAATTAGATTGTAAGAGTTAGATCAAACCAACAAAATATATTGATAATGATTTCATGAATTGGTTATTTAATGGGTATATTCTGCATTTTTGAGAAATATAAATAATTAGAAAAATAATGCTCTTTTTTTTTCTAGAATTAGTCAATCTGCAGAGTCCCAAAATCAAAATTGCATTCAATATCGGCACTGGCAAGAAATAATTGTTAAGATGGAGAAAGTATTCAGTGGTATGTGCGCGCCACGTCATCGGCTGACCTGGCGCGCACATAACACTCATTAATTGACACGTGGCGATCGGCCCCACAGTGTCAGATTTCTCTGACCTACCCTCCCTCCTTAGACGCCGTGACTCTTCGTTTCTGTTTTCACACCGTCTCTCTCACTGTGCACTCCCTCTCTCGCTCTTTTGAACGAAAACACCGCGCGCTCTTCACTCAGCTCCCTTCCTCCTCTCGCTCGGCTCCCTCCCTCCCCTCCCTTTCAGTCACGATCCCTTTGTGCCTCCGACACGGACGATGCCATTGCCTCCGCCTTCGCTGTCGCCCCCCACTGCTCGATTCGTGGTCTGGATCTAGCAAGCTCACCCCGACCACGCCGCTTCTTTCACCTCTACCGTCGCGAGCCCTTGATTTGTTCTCAGGAGTCCCTCCCCATTTCAATGGCTCTCGGCCACCATTTCTCCGGCTTCTCTTCCTCTTCACGGTCTTCTCTCCGCTCAACCCGCGCCTCTCCAGCCGCGAAGCTGCCGTTCCACCCGCAGGACGTACTCCCTCTGCTGCCGAGACAGGTCTCCTGGCCCATCCTCAACTCTCTTCGCCGTCCGTGGACCTGTTGCTCACCTTCGTCGGCGTGGCTTCCCCCTCCAACGGCTCTGCGGAGTTGAAAGGAGCTTGTTTCTACAAGAACACGGCTTGGATGGAGTTCCGCAACAAGACCGGGAGTGAGTTCGGCGGTGGCACTCTGCACATCAAGGTTCGGTCTTTATTTTTTTTTTTTCGCGTTGCTTTAGCTTGGTCTCTGTTTGGTTTTGAGTGCGATTCTAGAAGATTTTGGCAGCACTTTAGCCCTCCTTCGCTTCTATCTCACAGTCCTCTTCCGCGCTGCTCTGTCGCTCCAGCCCTCTGCGCGACCCTCCTCTTCCTTAGCTCCTCACCCTCTTCGACACCGACGGCGCCGGCCGGATCGCCTCGTCGGAGCGCGGGATCCTCATTCGGCGGCAACCCCACCAAGGCCCAGCTCAAGTCCATCATTGCCGGGGAGAGCCTCACCTCCCCTTTCGACTTCCCTTGGTTCCTCGATCTCATGTTCAAGCACCTCAAGACCGAGCCCTTTGATCACCAGCTCCGCAACGCCTTCAAGGTCCTCGACAAAGAGTCCACTGGCTCCGT
This sequence comes from Melaleuca quinquenervia, assembly GCA_030064385.1. Taxonomy (NCBI): domain Eukaryota; kingdom Viridiplantae; phylum Streptophyta; class Magnoliopsida; order Myrtales; family Myrtaceae; genus Melaleuca; species Melaleuca quinquenervia. The sequence goes on along the minus strand of CM057724.1, from coordinate 3,750,358 downwards.
TTCCGTCGCCGATCTGCGCCACATCCTCTCCAGCATCAGCGAGAAGCTCGAGCCCTCGGAGTTTGACGAGTGGATCCGGGAGTTCGATGTTGGGTTGGATGGGAGGATCCGGTACAAATTTCATCGCTAGGAGACCGCCAAGTGAGAGCGAGAGTCCCCAAGGAGAGGGTAATTTCCAATTTGGGATGTTTGGGTGTTCTTCCTGAACTTGCGTTTTCTTTGCCAAGTGATAGCCGTTTATTTTTGCAGGCATGAGGCTCGTTAATTTGTCCTCAACAAATGGGGTTTACATTCTTGGATCGGATCATATTGCACAGAGGAGTGTGTATAGGCAAATTGGGTTTTTGAATGACAAATGCAAGTTGATTATGTGTTTTTGGATCAGTTGCATTGCATTCTTGCTTGGTCGATGATTTGCTCCTTTGTTTAATCTTTATCTAGCTTATCCATTGTTTATTGTATTTCACACAAAAACCTTGGCTATCCTCATACTTCTAAGTTAAAGTTGCCATGTGTAGTCCTCACAAGAACCTTGGGTATCCTCGTACTCTAAGCTAAAGTCGTGTTTAGATACCACCCTTGAGTGGCAACTTCTCAGCTTGCCCCAGCTAAGTTCCATGCATTATGTTGTTTCATAGCTGCGTAACTGACGTCTTTTTCTTTTTTCCAGATCGGTGTAAAGCAATGGAGATATTATGATTTTGGTCCAAAGGTGATTTGTCTTCCGATTACAAAATAATTGGTGCTTAATGCTATGTGAAAGTTCTTTTTACCTTGTACACTTGTGGTACTGCTTGCTGCGGATCTGTAAATTGGTGATTGACTGTTACGCTCTTGTATTTACAGAGAAATGTGAACATATTGCTGATTGTGCATTTGTCTCATTTGTGGCCATATCCTTTTGAAGACAAATGACTTTTGTGCAACTCCCCAAAACCTCAAAGATCAAGTATTTGAGAGGTATCCCGAAGCCAGAAGAGCACACTTGAAAATTGGAGGAGACTTTCCATTCCTTTCTCTCCCAATGATGTGAACTTACATCTTCATGTAGTCAAATTCAACAAATTATTGCTTTTGCTTGGTGTACCCTTTGCCCTTTGTGTAGTTAAGAAAGAAGATTTTGTTGACTGTGTTCAATGTCGCACGGCAGCTACATCTCAGACGACTTGGGGTTGAAGCTCGACCAGACTCGGTTCGAGGAGCCAAGGTTGTGACAGCTGTCAGTGCTAGCGACAGCAGTAATCAACGTGAAGATCCGGCTAATGTTTCCAAGGACGAGGAAAAGTCTCGTCCTTCTTTCTCTGAAAAATGATCCCCTCAATATAAGAAGTGACGGAGAAGTATGAATTTGAAGAAAAGCAGAATGCAGACGAACATCCAGCTTAGGGAGAAAATATTCAGTGGTTAGCAATCACCACGTCATCGGCCTACGTGGCATATGTAATCTGAGTTGGCTCCATTCAAATATCGACACGTGCCTCGTGACGTGGAAATGAAAAGTAAAGTCAGAAATCTATTTTTTTTTATCTCTCCTCTGTGCAGCGTCTGGCACAAGCAAGCATTTATGGCTGCTGTTTCTCTCTCCACCTTGAAACTATACTTCTTCTTCGCTTTTTTTCAAAAGATGGACTCTGCAACCTTTTTCACTTCTCCCCTGAACAAGGTCGTGCGAGGGGAGGAGTACCTCTTCAAGATCGTGCTGATCGGCGACTCCCTATCGGAAAATCCAACCTCCTCTCGCGATTTGCGCTCAACGAGTTCGACATCAACACTAAGGCCACCGTCGGTGTGGAGTTCCAGATGCAGGTCGTGGAGGTCGACGGCAAGAAGGTGAAGGCCCAGATCTGGGACACCGCCGGCCAGGAGCGGTTCCGGGGCATCACCTCTGCCTACTACCGGGGCGCCGTCAGGGCACTCGTTGTGTACGACATCACCTGGAGGACCACCTTCGAGAGTGTCAAGCGATGGCTCGACGAGCTCGCGGTAAGTGAACCTCTCCCCAGTCATACGCCTCAGACTCAGGTGCTCGACTGCTTCGCGAGTTTTAAGCTATCGGTGAATGGCACCTTACTTTATAAAGCGCTTTTCCAGACCGTGAGCCATGTGTTTATGCACTTCACATTTGTTGAAGTGCATGAACAAATGTGCGGTAAAATGGATCTAACCAACAATCTGTTGACACCCAGTTGAATTGCTGCTTCTAATTGCATCATGCATATGAAATTCACGTCCAAGTGGAAGCAAGACGGTTTTGGTTCATTTGACCTTTACTGTCAAGGATCGTTTGACTACTTTGCTAGTAACACGTTGCCCATTCTAAGGTACTACGGATCTAAAAGTTCCTACTGATATTAGAAAGCTCTCTACATTGTATTGAATGGTGTTTCGCTAATGGCCAATGACCTTCTGTACTCTGGTGTTTCGTATGTCGACTCCATCAAAATGGCTCCCCTTCGTATTGTGGAAGTGTTTTTTTTTCCCTCGTCCAAGAAGTATGAAGAATTTGTGTTCTCGTGTCTTGTCTCCACATCCAAGTTTAGAAATAGTTGAAGCCTTCCAAAAACTTGACTTTTTGAAACGTCTCAGTGTCGTCCATGGAATGGCGCCTCACACAGAGTAGTTGGTCTCTCTGATTTGACTTACACCGAAAATTTTGAATCTAGCATTTCTTTAATAATTAGTGTTAGACTAACTATCAACCATGCCTATGGTACCCCAGCATTCTTCAGAAGTTATGACCTTAAGAGAGGGATATAGACAGGCTAACTGAGATGGTGTTGATTGCTTTATGAAATTTAGAGGGTGTTGCAATCTCCTTCCTTTAGTTCTGTGACTGCCTACGATCAAGTTACTTTCTTAAATATATGCTCTGATAAATTGTGCTCTGAACTAGTAAACTTTTAGCAACAAGTTCTGACCCTAAATCCTAGAGGGCTACTGCTCTTAGGTTGTTCTACTTTGCTCTTATGGCCTCAAGACACGATGCAGTGAAAGAAGTGATCCACTTACCATGTGTTCTTGTGCCTGTTTTCTAGTCGGAAAGTCTTGACTCTAGTTTACTTATTGATGTAGCTCACTGTGATACCACTGTCGCAAGAATGCTGGTTGGCAACAAGTGTGATTTAGACAATATCAAAGAGGTGAGCACTGAGGGGGGCAAAGCCCCTGCAGAAGCAGTAGGGTTATTCTTTATGGAGACCTACGCCCTTGATTCCACTAATGTTCAGATATCATTCGAGATTTTTATCCGCAAGATGTACAAGAACATCAGCAGGAAGGTCCTCAACTCTGATTAGTACAAGGTGGAACTGTCCATGAATCTGATCCTTCACGTCCGCCCCATCAATTTTGTGGAGCCTCTTGTGCTGTTATATTTCATCATTTTGTATACTTATAGCTGGCTGATGAACTTTACACAGTTTTCTTCCTTTTGTATCTGAAAAATGGAAATTTAAATTCTAATGGCGAGAGAATCTTCAAGTCATTGATGATAAGTATGTATCGTTCCATGGGATCTCCCTCTCTTTGGTGTACAATTTCGTTTTCTGGCATTTCCTGTCGGTTCAATATATCTATCCTTGTGAATAATTTTAGCTCCAACTTATGGTGCTTTCAACAAATCTAATGCCCTTTTACCTTTGGATTTTCAACAAATCTAATGCCATTTTCTTTCTATTGTAAGCTCCTGCAATTTAACTCGAATGGAAAAGTGTCGGATAAGAAAGCTATAGGATTGGAAAGTCGTACAGAAGAGAAGATGCTATGGTACGAAAGCAGCCATTCTTTGTGAAAACCAGGTTCTCTTCATACAAGAGGTACCATGGGACATGACCCAGATGCAAAAATTAACTACTAGAAAGACATCGGAACGATAACAACAATACATAAAAGTGATATTTATCGAACTGCAGAAATGATGAAACGTCCACACAGAATTCCTGGAAGCTTGATTTGCATACATAATTTCCATCTTTACTTCGCACTTGATCACCATACTGAAATAAAAAAAAAACCACATTGATGCGCTATATATCTAAGAGGACAAAGTGATATGATCCTATCCTATTTGCAAGTTAATCGTGACGGTAGAATCATAATAGATCCATAAAACGCAAAATTAATTAAACTTCTGAAATGGTCAGATGTCCATACAATATTCGGAAGGTTGACCCTGGAGTAATTTACGTTTATACTTCACTCGATCAAAACAGAAAACAACATGCATTAATATGCTGATAAAGCCTAATCTTTTTAAACAAAGTAATATGAGAAACTGGTCCAATTCCCTTCCATAATTCATTCCTAAATCGAGGGGTCTCCAATTTCGGCTCCTGCACCAAATGAAAAACAAAAAACAAAGCTCATGATAAGAAAGTAAAAAAGGAAAGTAAAGAAGTTACCTGAAGATTGACTCCCACAGAGTCCGAGTAACAAATGCCACCGGCAATGGCTTCTTAGACGTCAGACTCTGGAAGCAGACTCTCAATATTGACAATTGCCGTTATTGCTATAATATGATTTAGCAACTCACTTACATGAAGAAAGATTAAAAATATAACTAAGAACAAGTAGACATTTTGAAAGTATTAACGGCCAATGCTCATTCAAAATTGCAAATGCCGCCACAATAGATGCGGAAAAATAGAATGATGAGGCAAAAGTTCCCTCATTCAAATATCAATAACTAAATTCTTTGGTTCAACATGATAATGACCCAAAACTATCATAACAATTAAGTAGAAGCTGGTGATGTGTGCTTCTGCCCTTCCTTGTCGCAGGTGTACCACCAGCATAACCTTTTGCTCCATAAATCAGCAAATAAGCTAAGAAAGTTCCATCACCGAGCGCAAAAAATTGACACTATCTCCAAAAAAAAAACTTTGATGCATCAATGACTTCCACATCGATCTTGCTTGATGAAGGTAGATCAAACGGTAACAACCGCACAATATCAATCCTACACAAGAGTGAGTGTGTCATGATAATTTCATGTCTTTCATTGATTTAGTAAAATAACTCCGTCCCTTTCTTTAATGAAATCATTCTATCAAATTGAACAAGTATCATACCTTATGTGAGGTACCTCATATGTGTGACGATGCTCTTTTCTTTCGCTTTTCACTAGCGCCCTTCAATCGAGTATTTGGTACTCCTTTTGGCCTTCTCCAAAGGGGATCGAGTATTTGAACTTCACAGTTTTCAACATCTTCATATTCATCACTTTCCACCAAGCAATTAATATGATCATTACCCATCAAAGACTGAATTTTGTCTGTGATATGAGAGCGAAGGCGCAACAAGGTTGTAGTTGCAAGCTCCTCCGTAACATCGTGGTTTGCACAAATATTCATAACATTGAAAGCCAATTGCATCAACCTCTTCAAGCGTAATGTTTTTGACTCTACCGTGGCATGAGAACTTTGTCCAATGTCACAATAAGTCCCTTGCTTTGCAGCTTTTGTCCACCTCTTCAGAATGTATTGAGAAGGAATTCTTGTAATATTTACATGTGTCAAAATGCATAAAGCATGCCTACACAACCATCCTTGCATTTCAAATAACTTGCAGCTACAAGTAATAGTTAAATCACTTGGACTAAAACAAACAACATGCCTTCTTTCACTACTTCCAGCTGCCACGATATAAGTGTGCAATGGTTCATCAGTTTCGGATCTACAAACAAACACTGACAATACGTGCAAGAACTCAGCCTGAAATTTCCTATAAATGACATGAGTGTATACATCTGCAGCATGTTTCAAAATTCCACTAGATTCAACCATAACCTGTGGTTTTCCTCGAGCACACTCAAAATCATCAACAAGTTCAGAGTTCCGCATTTTTTCTGCTTGCTTCTCATAATGATTGACAAATTCAGACAAAGTCATGGTTTTACATGCCATATCTTGGAAGACATTATTTGTGCTTTCACTTCTTTGTGTAGATCTAATTCCCGCAGAGAAAATATCCCGACCGAATGCTGGACACCATTTATGACGCAGCCGAAACATGTTATCCAACCACTTGTGGTCCCCCAAGCTCCATTCTTCACATATAGCTTTCCAAACATTCTCCATTTCAAGTTCAGACTCACAATGGTATAAAAGCTTATGCCAATATCTATCACGAAAACCCGGTTTTCCAAGAAGATGCCCAATATGATGCGTAGCATTTTTTGCAATGTGCCATACACATAAACGATGATTAGTATTTGGAAGGACAGTCTTAATGGCATTGGCCATTGCATGATCTTGATCGGTGAAAATGGTCTTGGGTGCTCTACTATCCATTGCCTCTAAAAAGGATTGAAATGCCCAAACAAAAGAAGCAATAGTTTCATCCAATAAAAATGCACAACCAAAGAGAACATTCTTCCAATGATGATTCAAGCCAACGAAAGGTGCACATATCATATTGTACTTATTTGTACGGTAAGTTGTATCAAATACAACCACATCTCCAAAACTTTCATAATCCAACTTAGATACACCATCTGACCAAAAAAAATTGGTTAATCTTTGTCCCTCATCCAACTGAAATGAGAAAAATTGTTTCCATTTGATTGTAAGCAACTGAAGTGGTTAATGAGACTTTGATAATCACCAGCACTAATCATGTTCCTTCTCTTCGATTGTAAGAAATTTTGACAATCCCGTAAAGTAAAGCCAACATTCTCTTGTCCCCCAGCTTCACCACTAAAATAAGAATATGCTTTTGTAACTCTTATACCAGCTCCAGTCATAGAAGTCAATATACTTTTATTAGTATCTGTCATGTGTCGGTATGATCGTATCAAGTGTCGTTGTTTATCATCAATGAAAGGATGATTATGGACATCCTTAAACTTATCAACTATCCAAACTCCACTTTCAATTTTGAATTTTATGCAAGCTTGACATCCAGTTCTCTTCATTGTCCTATAAACATCTCTTTGTTCATGAGGTGGGATTACTGGAGAATGTCCTTCACAGTTACAAAGAAATATGCATGTTCGCAATATCCCTTTACTATTGTTTGCCTTTTGTCCTCTTCTCACTCCAAATCCCTTGGAAATTGCATAAGCATTGTATGTCTTGTAAGCTTCATCCTCGTTAGCAAATGTCATACCAATTCTAAATTGAAATTCTTTATCAACATTATGCATGATGACATTATTCTCAGCAGCCTCTACAAATTTTTAAAATTATAAATCTAATCATATAAAGAATGAATATCAAGTGAAAAAAATAATTCTAAAAAGATGAGTCATACCCATTTATCCCGTGAACAAATCGAGCTTGCGAGAGAGTCCTCGTAATAATCTGTTAAAAATTTGTAAAAAGTTAGTAACTCAAAAAATTGTGAAGTACACGTACTCAATCATAATAGAAAACCATACTCACTTATATGCAAGCCGGTTCTAATTTTGTCCTCACTCTTAATTTTTGCAGCCAGCTCTAACTTTACGTCCTCCAACTACAAGCCCACATAGCACCATAAGTAAGTTCAAAATTACAACCATCGAAACAGAAACAAAGGATTTAAAACCATACAACCATCGAAACAAAAACTTGATCATAGGCAGTCACATAACTAAAGGAAGGAGATTGCAACACCCCTCTAAATTTCATAAAGCAATCAACACCATCTCATTTAGTCTATCTATATCCTTCTCTCAAGGTCATAATTTTTGAAGAATGTTGGGGTACCATATGCATGATTGCTAGTTAGTCTAACACTGATTAATAAAGAAATGCAAGATTCAAATTTTTGAGGTGTAAGTCAAATCAGAGAGACCAACTACTCTGTGTGAGGCGCCATTCATGGACGACACTGGGACGTTTTAAAAAGTCAAAGTTTAGGGAAGGCTTCAACTGTTACTAAACTTGGATGTGGAGACAAGACATGAGCACGCAACTTCTTCATACTTCTTGGACAAGAGATAAAAAAAAAAAACACTTCCACAATACGAAGGGGGCCATTTTGATGGAGTCCACAAATACGAAACACCAGAGTACAGAAGCTCATGGGCCTTTCACTGACATCTTAAAACTCTAAAACAAATGTGAAATGCATAAACACATGGCTCATGGTCTGACAGCTTAAAACTCGCGAAGCAGTCGAGCACCTGAGTCTAAGGTGTGTGACTGGGGAGAGGTTCACTTACTGTTGAGCTCGTCGAGGCACCGCTGGACGCATATGAAGGTGGTCCTTCGGGTGATGTCGTACACGACGAGCGCCCCAACGGCGCCCTGGTAGTAGGCGGAGGTGACGGCCCGAAACCCTTGCCGTCGACCTCCACGACCTACGTCTGGAATTCCACACCGATGGTGGCCTTGGTGTTGATGTCGAACTCGTCGAGCGCGACCCGCGAGAGGAGGTTGGATTTCCCGACGGGGAGTCGCCGATCAGCACAATCTTGAAGAAGTACTCCTCCCCTCGTACGACCTTGTTCAGGGGAGAAGTGAAAAAAGTTGCAGAGTCCATCTTTTGAAAAAAAGCGAAGTATAGTTTCAAGGTGGAGAGAGAAACAGCAGCCATAAATGCTTGCTTGTGCCAGACGCTTTACAGAGGAGAGATAAAAAGATAGGCTTCTGATTTTACTTTTCATTTCCACGTCACGAGACACGTGTCGATACGTGAATGGAACCAACTCAGATTATATATGCCACGTAGGCCGATGACGTGGTAATTGCTAACCACTGAATATTTTCTCCAGCTTAGGAGACCATGGGAACTCATAGTTTGGAAGAAAAGCACAGTTCTGCAGCAAGCACATCAGACGATTGGCCCACGTTCACGATAGAAGGTTGTCCGCATCAGATGTGTGCATGTTTGAGCTCGTTGGCAGAAATGATGTTGTGCTCAAGGTCTCCGTCTTCAGCAATGCTGGTCAGTGGAGATGAACATTGGAAGCTTCACTTGATGCTGTCCATGAGTAAAGCGTCTCCTACTAGTATGAACTAAAGATACCTGCCGTAGCATTTACCCTCAGCTCCTGAGCACTCATCCATCTTCGGATCATCTTCTCCCCCTCGTCCTCGCCTCCTGGCTCTTTAGGCTCGATGGACTTGAATCATGGCTGCATAGGTATCAAGCTGTTGAGCCATCCATAGTTTGGTTTTGGCTTCCCCCATAGCAAACCAAACAGATTACATCACATGCACATTTCGGTGTCATTCCAATTTTTTATTGGCATGGCAATCCAGATGCTAAGGCATGTCATAAAATCAGAATCCAAGACCACTCGTCCGGATAAATTCGACAGTTTACTTATCATGGCCGAATTAGATTGTAAGAGTTAGATGAAACCAACAAAATATATTGATAATGATTATATTCTGCATTTTTGAGAAATGTTTTTCGCTAAATGTGAAATAATTAGAAAATTAATGCTCTTTTTTTTCTAGAATTGATCAATCTTCAGTCCCAGAAACAAAATTGCATTCAATATTGGCACTGGCAAGAAATAATTGTTAAGATGGCCAAAAAGTAACAGTTATTTCGGGGTAAAGTGTAAGACTTTTTTGTTTTTATTTATCTTATTAAAAGGAAAAACACACTTCGAAAGACGCACTCTGTTTGCTGAAACCACGTCACATAGTACACGTGGCAGCTGACGTGTCATTATAAATCCATTTGGCAGCTGAGTACGCAACCTTTTTTTGGAATAAGACATCCTTCCGGATATGGATCTCCTACCTTATGGGTTCTAAGGTAGGAGGCATTTGGTTTTAATCTCAGCCGTCAGATAAGATCCGACGGCTGAGATTAGAGGGCGCTAGAAAAGACCTAAAATGAAAAAGAAAAAGTTCATTTTGAAAAAGAAGGCAAACGCATCGTCTTCTGCTCCTCCTCCCTCCCTCTCGTCCTTCATCTTCTTCCAGTTCCAACCTCGCCTCTTCCTCTCCCCCTTTCCTCTTCTCCTCCTCCACCGACCTCGCCTCCTCCTCTCCCAGCAAGTGTACGTTAATGACCGACGACGGCGGCAACAGTGAAGCAGCCGCCTCAACGGGACTCTGCGATTACCTTGCTGGACATCTCCCTCTCTCTCGCTCATAAGAGTCCCGCCGATGGCAGCTACTGGGTTCGAGCTCTGAGGGAGTCGCATGAGCTCGGTCTCTTGCCCAACGCCTGCAAGGTGGTGAAGTACCTGGAGCCGGTGATGTCGCAGGACCTCCCCCGCAAGTTCCCGGACAGCTCGTCCCTGGGCTTCGACTACTCGTATATCTCGATCCGGGATCCCCTTCTCCCTCGCTTCCGCTTCCCCGTCGATTCCGGTAGCTTCGCCACTCCGAGGAAGCTCTGCTTCGGGGGTTTCGGTCAAGAGATGACGGCGACGAGGAAGAAGAAGAAGATTAATCTGTCGATGAGTAACAAGAAGAAGAAGATGTCCACGAAGGTCTCCGATTCGTCGCTGAATCCGATGAACGTTGGTTGTGCGCCCTCCGCCAGAAAGGTACTGGGCTACTCGATGCTCTCTGTTCTCCTTAATTTGTAGAAATTGATTCCATTTCATCATTCTTCTCTCTGGTTTTGTGGTTATTTATTAAAAAAAAAAACTTGCAGGGCCAAGACATGGTTATTTGTATTTCCTTGGAACAATGAAGAACCAAAATTTAATTCTCGCATAACAATAAGTCATTGGCACAAGTGAAATCCTGCTTGCACTTATTTTGCAGATCCAGAATCAGCTGTCCAGGAGCAAGCTCTTGCTCTTGTTCGCAATCTTGTTGATGGATGTGTAAAGACTATTGACTATGTATTTGCTGAGAACGGGATTATATTGGATGCTATGGGAAGGCAGCTGCAATATGCTTCAAAAGCTGAAATAGGTATCCAGGTCAGAACTACTTTTTTGCATAATTCTTCATATTCTAGTATCGAAATGATTCGAGTGTAAAAAGAACATTATCATCAAGCTACTTGCGGAACCAATGATCTAAAGAGACTGGTGAAGAAATTTGTCAAGGCCAATGACCCTAGTTCCAAACAAGTTGACATAGATTTTGTCCTAGACTTGAGATCAAGTGGAATGAGATGAGAGCAAGATTTAAACAGAATCAGGAGAATGCACTTGACGGCTTGATGATTTAAGTGAATATACTGAAATCAAGTTCAGATTGTTTGATATGTTTCTCTTGGGCATATTTAGCCTCCTAGGTGAATGTTACTAGCATTTGATAGGTGGCTCGAAAACTTTATTCTGCATTCTTCAAAAGACCATGATTTTAGGGTTGGCTGAAATATTTCCGTTGTCTCTTGGGATGTAGTGTTCTATTGGTTCTTTTGTTATCAGCATCCAAAGACACTGTTTGGTAGGTTGGAACAGCATGTGGCCCAGCATCGCACCGGCCCCTTCATTGTCATTGGACTGTGCACTGCAGTCTGTAGTAGTATCATGTTGCTGGTCCGGCAACCACCCACGTATCACTGTCCCAAGCATAGCATTTATTTTTACTCCCATCAATGAAACACTTGTCTGCCAAAAAACTGTGCTTTAAGTAAGAGAACAAATCAAGTTCTTTTCTTTTCTTTGTTCTTTTATTTAGATTTTAATTTTCGGAGCTCATTTCCTGAAGTAATAGTTTTCTGGATGAAAGTAGTAGCTTGGTAGATTTTGCATTGCAGTTTAAATACTGCTTTCCACCATGCGTTGTTTCAATGCCATGTTTATTTTGTTTCACCGAAGTTGAAGATTCGGTATGAGAATTTCTTGTTGTACAAGTGACCATGAGGAGTTATAATGACACTACTTCTGCATAAGGTTGAATCTCAACATGCATCTTTTACAGGGAATGTATGCACTAAGCAACGTTGCAAGTGGCAGCAAAGTTCGTGGATGCTGTCATGGAGCAACTGTTTCAACGTGGAGGAATGAACACACAACCATTTATCATGAGATTTTTGCACAGCAATGACAACCAGTTACGAATAGCATCAGTTTGGGTCCTGTTAAATCTCACTACATTCTGTCATGGCACATTCGAAAGTTAGGGAATGCTGGGATAATTTCGCAATTGAGAAGCGTGGTCAATGACCCCTGCCTGGATGTAAAGGTCATACACTACATATATCACCTTAATGTGCACTAAATGGGCACTTGCATTTGGTAGTTTGCTGACCATTCCTGGGTCCTTTGCTTGGTGCAGCTTCGAGTAAGAACAACACTAGGTCAATGCATGAATTATGGTGACAGCACGATCTAATTATTCACGGTTGACCTAAATTACTGAGAAAAAAGGTATTCTCCCTTGCCTAATTCATCCAGATCTTGCTTCAGATGTTCTGTTTATTTCCCTTCTTTTTATTTAAATAGTCTGGCATTGGTCAATTGAGGTGGATATCACTTAATTGTCAAGCCTAAGAGCGGTCCTTCATTTTTATTTGCATTTAATTCAATCATACCACCTTATTGTCTCTTTGAACTAAATCCCACGGTTTTGCTTTTGCTTAGTGTTGTTGCCCTTTTACAATTGTAATTCATTGTTTGAATCGGCATTTCTCTGAAAAAAATCTAGCAGAGCCATTGTCACTTGTCTGTTTAAAGCTATAGAGGGTACACAGGTTGATCTTGCTTTTGCCTGTCATTATGTCAATCACGCACCTACTTTGAACATTTTTGTAGGTTTAGCGGATTGCAATTATAGTTTTTCTTCGAAGCAGCACGGGGAGCTTTTATGGTGCCCCACCAATTACCTGGGTTGCCTTAGGATGTTACACTATCCCAATTCTGAAATTTTGAATCGTGATTTTTTACTGACCACGATTGTAGACTGACGCTGTCTGTGTGTGTCATGTGGTCTCTAGAGTGTTTGCAGATTGCTGCATTACATATATATATGCAGATGTAATAACTTCTGTAAATTCAAAAATTTTGAAGTACAACAAACTGCGCTTGGATATTGTTCCGGGTTGTTATTTTATTGCCAATTGGAAATGATCTTCTCGAGCTCAATGACTTGAGATACTTTCTCTGTCTATAGTTACTTGAGAATTTTGATTTTTGAGGCTTTTTTCCTTTTCTTTATTTGGAACCTTGAGGTAAAATATTAGCGAAGGCCTCGCTTTTCTACCATCTTGGTTCATCCCATGCTGTTTTGGGTCAATCTAGATTTGCCTCCTCGAATATGTTATGTTGATCAATTTAGGTGAGATTAAGCTATTGCTCTATAGTAGCAAGAATTTGTGAACACACTGCGACTACCAAGCTTCGAAAGACATGGCTGGCTGCTCAATTCCCGAGATCTGTCGAGACGCCTAAATGCTCTTTGAAAAAAAGAAGTCTCCTATGCATCGTAATGGCACGAGATTGCCGGCGCTTTTTGTTAGTAGTTGCTAGTATTAATAGAGCAAAAGAGATGTCACGGAAACAGTGAAAGTTGCAACACATGCATCTGCTTATGCGAACTGGTTAGGTTCGATAACATACGAATCACAGCTGAAGAGTATATAAATGATTTCCAAAGTGAATGCTATTTGCCGTAGCAAGATGGATGGCGCAATCAAGTGTCAAGTGTAACGTCTGAAGCTTGTTCCCCTGGTTGACAGTTTGTAAAGGGTTCCAGCCTTCTTAACAATTTTAGGGATCGAGCGCAGCAGCACAGCTCATACACTTAAGCAGGCCTTGATATATACTGGTCTGTATGAATGCTGTAAAGGAAAATTGAATTCTAGGCCGGCTGCTTTGCTGTCATTGTCAATTCTAACGAAATAAAAATGATCAATTCGCCGGTTTAAATAGGGAAAAGGAATAGAGAAGCCCCATTCCTTCAATAAGCTAAATCGTTGCTGGTTCCAATATGTACAACTTTACAGGCATCTAATTGGATATAAATAGATGGAGAATGACATCACTTTTGACTTGGAGGCATGGAGAAACCTGAATCGGGAACGGTAGCGATGAAACAGTGATCCAAAAGTTGCAGATTTAGATCCAAATAGAGCAACTGATCATCCAATCTTCTTGGCGTGGGTATCATCTAAAGGCCATGTCACGGTCTCAATGAGCCGTTCACGCATCAACTCCAAGTTCTCGTCGGAGATTTCTTTGTACATTTTGGCATGATCACAAATCTGCCGCTTGAACATCCCTTCATTCACAAAAGAGGACATGTCATTCCTATTGCATCAATGCATTGCCTTATCGCACATTTTCTTTAATTTGTTAAGGTAAAAGTTTTGGAGGGTCTGCACCAGCTCTCCACACACACGAGCGCACATATATGTATATAGTCGTCTTCTAGTGAACCTTGACCAGCTTCCATAGGACCTAACTCAAGATAAAGCGTGTTTAATTGCGTGTGATCCAGAATGCTTGTTCACTAACATCAAACTATGCTTATTTATTTCATCACTATCGAGCACGAGGAAAATACGACTTAGAATAAGATAAGCAAAATCTACCCGGGAACTAAGGCAAATGCAAATGGTAACTCCCCACTCTAAAGCAAGACATCCTCACAACGTCAATATCAAACAGGCGGTCCCATAACATTAATCTAATTCACAAAGGAAAGGTTCAAGGTAGTCATACCATATTTTTCCCGTGAAAAGAATGAAGTCTAATCAACTATGAACATGAGCACTATTCTATTTGGATCCATATGAACTAGCTGATGCAAATGTTTGGTACCTTGATCCATTTTCTGTAAAGGTGAAGACTCGTTATCATCACTCTTTCAGCAAGGTCATGTCTCTCCTGTAAATCAAAGAAGGAAGCCCCACATTGTAAATACTTCACATATCATTTTAAGCATTCAACAGTTTTTAATCACCAAAGAGCATTAACTTCTCAATTCTATAGATAATTCATGTCAATTAAGGATGATGTACATTGAAGATTAACTCTCCCCCAGCAACTAGGCCCAGCCAATTGCAAAATGCACATCAAACCATTGCCATTGGCAACAAAATAATGAGGCAAATCAAGTCCTCGTATATGATATCCATTTATCATTTGACAGACTTTCTAAGCTTCAAAGACTACCTTCCCAAGGATTCGTATGATACGCTTTCCATCTCCAGGCTTGTTTTCTGCAACGAAACTTGCCATTGGAAAGTTGAAGCAACATCAGATAAAAGAATGCATGTCACGAACGATATATAACAATATCAACAATAAGCACAACTTCAGAGCATTAGATGAAACTGAGTAAACTAGATGTGCCATGTCATTTAGTAAGCTTCTTGTAGGGTCAAGATTTAGTATCTCTAGCATGATTGTCGTGAAAATAGCACATTACTTGGCTGCTGTCTCTCCTAGTCCTGTTTGTTACAGACTTCCCAGTCATTTTTGACAAATGATACGAACGAACAAGCTCGTTGAAAAGAGATCTCGAGAGCAACTTCAAATATCTTCGTCCTTTTGTTATGACACGGCAATCTAATTGTTAGGTATTGCTGCGATTGATTGATAAAACAGGATGGAGAGCAGACTTACTCATAAAACCACCTATACTGTGTCGGGTTCATCTCGTAGAACTGGTTAAGAACCGTCCTCACAGCTTTACATGTGAAATAGTTGAGCATTTGCTGCAGATAGGAAACACAAATTCCACCTAACTCACCTCTTAAAAATGTAAATTTCGAATGCAAACTTGACAAAACCAGAGAGAAGAATGATGAAATGGAATCAATTTCCACAAATTAAGGAGAACAGAGAGAATCGAGTAGCCCAGTACCTTTCTGGCGACGGGCGCACAACCAACGTTCATCGGATTCAGCGACGAATCGGAGACCTTCATGGACATCTTCTTGGACTTCTTCTTCTTCTTGTTACTCAATGACAGATTAATCTTCTTCTTCTTCCTCGTCGCCGTCTTCTCTTGACCGAAACCCCCGAAGCAGAGCTTCCTCGGAGTGGCGAAGCCACCGGAATCGACGGGGAAGCGGGAGCGAGGGAGAAGGGGAGCCCGGATCGAGATATACGAGTAGTCGAAGCCCAGGGACGAGCTGTCCGGGAACTTGTGGAGGAGGTCCTGCGACATCACCGGCTCCAGGTACTTCACCACCTTGCAGGCGTTGGGCAAGAGACCGAGCTCATGCGACTCCCTCAGAGCTCGAACCCAGTAGCTACCATCGGCGGGACTCTTATGAGCGAGAGAGAGGGAGATGTCCAGCAAGGTAATCGCAGAGTCCCGTTGAGGCGGCTGCTTCACTGTTGGCGCCGTCGTCGGTCATTAACGTACACTTGCTGGGAGAGGAGGAGGCGAGGTCGGTGGAGGAGGAGAAGAAGAAAGGGGGAGAGGAAGAGGCGAGGTTGGAACTGGAAGAAGATGAAGGACGAGAGGGAGGGAGGAGCAGCAGAAGACGATGCGTTTGCCTTCTTTTTCAAAATGAACTTTTTTTTTTTCATTTTAGGTCTTTTCTAGCGCCCTCTAATCTCAGCCGTCGGATCTCATTGGATCTCGTCGGATTTTTCCTTTGTTCCTAGTTATCTTTCTTAACTTTTTAACTTTTTATTTTGTTATATCATGATTAATTGTCAATACCTTTTTTTAGGTATAAACTTAATAGACGACGTAGATAAAAATTGACAATCTAATAGTTTAACAATCCTATGACAAAAATTGGCATGAAATGAGTTAGAGTGTGAGACATTGTACATAAACTATTCTATACAATTAAGGTTCGATATAATATTACTCGATGACCATGCGGGCTATACTTTAGATTTGGTGTTGCTGTAGAAATACGCTTTGGAATATTAATATATACTATTGATCAAGAAAGCCAATGACCAACTCGACCTCAAAATTTTACAAAGAGAGCTCCCCAAAAGACCTGAACATATATATCTAAAAAGATTCTCAGGTAATCAGTAATTCTCTTACCTTCTAATTTCTAAGTCAAAATAATTTTCAAATATTCCATAATACTCTGAAGTTTTCTTAAGAAACAATGCATAAAGAAAAATACATTGTTCTTCAAAATAAAGATATTATACTTAATTGGCATCTCTATATTGCTATGATTGAATAAAAATGGAAATATGATAATCATAAGTTAACATTGTCGTTTTCTTGAGAAAGGATACACAATCAAAAATTAACTAATAATTTATGGAGGGGCGGCCCAATGGCTCAGGATGATGCAAAAATGAGTTAGCTTCCGATTGGTGGTGGTGGGTGGCTGTGGGTCGATGTTTTTGAAGAGTAATTATTTATTATTTGAAATACTGACGTGGCAATTTTTGGCCGGAATTCTCACCTTTGGCACTTAAATGATCATTTTGAAATGTTGTACTAAAATGAGCACTGTACATAACTTTTCGGACTCCCGGTGTTCTTATCCCTATCTTCTTATGACATCTTTGCAAAAAATTAGGATTCCATCTCAAAATCGTTATTTAATCTTTGGCCATCCATTTTGTTATGGCTTGTCAGCTTTCCAACACCCTCAATCCATTTTGTAATCTTTGCAGAAAAATTAGGATTCAAAAGTTATCAGCATAAACAAATGCACATAAGTTTGGTAAGATCCAATTATGTGATTCCCATCCACTTTTTTTTTTTCCGCAGCTTGCCTTTGCTTCTCCAATTGTCCGAAACCTGAAGCACCATAAGTTCTAAATTTTTAATCTTTGTAACTTGTCCAGTCACTAACAAAGATAAAGGCAGATGCTGCAAGTGCCTTATAGAGCTAGAAGTCATAGGGGCACATTAGAGTCTGAGATGAACAAAAATTTTATCGAGGTGAGTGATTCTATTTCCAATTTCCCTCTTTCTCACCAATAAAATCACAGCTTTGTGAAACAAGGGAGAGCTGCTTTTGAGAACTGAAAAATGGTGATGGAAGTCCTTTTTCTTCAGAACTAAAAATGGGAACAAGTTTCTCGCGTGGATGCTAAAATCAGGGGTGGAATTTTCTCTTCACCTGGAAAAACTCTACGGATTAGTCATGTGGGTTGTGAAAATAGGCCCTTCCTTAAATTATTACCACGAATTTCCAATAAGTGATTTTTTTATATGGTAAAGTGGTTTATATTAGGTAATTTATTATAACATTAGGCAAGTAAATAAATGACTTTCAACACGATGACCAATTGCAAATTGATTGAAAAATTTATGTGCCAATCAAGCAGATCCTCGATCATAGGACCAAAGCTAACAAATAGGTAATAACATAGTTTTATCTTCATTTGCCACCTCACCTCAGCATATCTGCCCATTTCACACCATCCACATTTTGCATAACTTACCTAAACATCCCATTTCCTTTCCTTTTTAGCAACTCTCTCATCATTTAAACATATGAAATGTTCGTCCAATCTTTTCTTTTCCCCTTTTTTGAGCAAATTGCAAAAAAAAAAAAATCTGTGAAGCATTTTGCTTAATGTAATACCAAAGTTCTTAAATATGGAAACTGCGATTAAGTCAACATTTTGAACCAAATGCAATCAAATCTTTTCCAATGACTACTTAAATAAATTTGCTAACGTGGCATGTCGGGATCCGACATCGATTTTCTAATAGATATTGCTATCTAGTGATCAATACACAAGTAGATTCAGATAAAGTCAGTAATCAAACTAATTGGAAAAACTAATGATGAAAGTTAAAGCCCGTGTTAACATTGAAGGAGGAAGCTCCATCCGACGACTGTTATTGGAAAAGTATGTAATAAACTTTAATCTAATAAGCATTTTTTATATTGATGGGCGACGCAGAATTTAGGAGACTGCTTAGTGGAGTTCATTAATTGTCTAATTTGAGGAACATGTACATGTCTATTTAATTAAAAACAATGAATTTGAAATGTATGTGACACATACACAAGAACTTAATTATCTTGTTTCAAATTTAGCATCCGTTACTCTGTCCGTCTAAACTCTCGTTAATTAGTATACGTGGCAGCTGACGTGTCATCACAAATCTATTCAGCAGCTAAGTAGGCTAACATGTCATGCTTTTATTTTTATTTTCCCTTCTTTTTTTCCTTCTTTGGAGACGTCTTTGAAATGGCAGAGTAGCAGAGCAACCTTCTCTTGCGAGCCCGAGAGCGTGAGCAGAATCAGGGGATAAAGACTGCGCTTTTGAGGGGAGGACCTGGTTTACATTGATGGAGATGAACTCTGGAAGTGTCACTCTGGCTCATCCAAAATAAATTCAATATTACTGATTCTATCTCCTTAATTTAGTCTTGGCGGATTAAAGTAGTGCAATTCTATTCTCTTTGGGGTTTGTGAGGTTCATGATAATTCAGATGCACACTCATTAATGTTACATTCCAAATCAAAATTTACTGAAAAGGATGTGTTTCAAGATCAAAGCGACAGTTAAAATTTAAAACACTCATCACGAAAATTCAGAGGTGTGACTTATTAGTTTCTAAGTCATGCTTATGTGAACGAAAGTGAATTATATTTTTTACAATCTCTCAAATTTTGCAAAATTCTTGATAACCAATTTGTATACTGATGGGTGACATTCAATTTAGGAGATGCTGAGTATAGTTCATGGGAAAGTATTAGAAAAGTTTTAAACATATTATATGTGTATCAATTTTAAACCTTCTAACTTAGTGTCAATTTAGTCATTCCGACTAATCTTAATCATATATTGTTGTTGTGGACGTCAGCTAGCTTAGCTGGCTCCATCGGCGCTAATATGGACAATTTCTAAGTATTATTTTAATGTTCTTTTGATTTTTATGTTTATTGATTTTCTTTTTTCTTTCCTTTCTTTTTTCATTGCTTCTTCCTTTTGCCAATAACCGGTCGCCAGCCATGCTAGGTAGGCTAGCCTCACTCAACTGAGGACTTGCGTGATGCTCACCACGGGCAAGGGGAAGCCCTGATCGGGCGAGGGTGAGCACATGTTAGCTATATTCAAACAAAATCATCCGGAATAAATGAATTGGTACTAATTTAAAAGGATTTGGACTAAAATGACACCTTTAAAAGGGTTAGGGCTAAATTGACATAAACACGATAAATTTATGACTTTTTAAATATTTTTCCTTATGGGTCATTAGTTTTCCAATGTGAAGGACACATTCGCGTCAGTTTTCATTAAAAAAAATGATGATTTTGAAACGTACGGGGCACATACACGAGGACTTATTAAATACCTCGTTTCAAAATCTGTCCGTCTAAACTCCCTGTTAATTGGCATACGTGCCGGCTGACGCGTCATTGCAAATCTATTCAGCAGCTGACTAGGCCCAAAGAAAAGCATGTCGTCTTTTCTTTCTTCTTTTCCCCCCTTTTGCTTTGAAGACGGCTTTGAAATGGCGAGTCGCAGAGCAACCTTCTCTTGCGAGCCCAATAGAAGGTTCGCCAGCAACTCGAAATGGAAAATTTGGTTGCTCGGGATGATACATCGACTGATCAGGGTTTCAAGTCGGGGCATTTTTGGTTGACAAAGCCCTGAAATTTATTAGATTGGTCACTGCATTGTCAATTTCTAGAGAAATGCGGAGAGACTGAGGGTTCGATTGATAGTTCTGTTCCGCGAGCAATCGGGAGGTTTTGCAATCACGGTGCCAAGATTTAGCGATTTGCTTGCACCCTATCATAGTTCATCGGAAAAATCCGACATTTTGCTGATGACCCATGTTCTAATTTTGATGCTTATTGGATCCTCGATGTGGTCGATCCTACTATGAGATTTAGTAATTGAGATTGTGGATTGCTCCCAGCAAAGCATCTAATTTTTTTTTTCTTTTCAAACAGCTATGGGCATAATGTCGGCACTTGCTTAGGGCCTGACGTCGATGTCAACTCATACCCCGTTGAACTTTGGTCGCCCAAAATGAAGGAGATAATGGGAAGTTTTTTAATAATACTTTTGACGAATCATAAGGGCTCGGAAGTTTCAAAGTTCGATTGCACCTGCACAGTTTCAATTAGTTTGTACTCGTACATGGCTTAATACCACAGTTTTCACAAATTTTTATGTTAGTGATATAACTAAATTCGGCAGCTTTTTTTTTATTTATGCCAAATTTAAATGTAATAGCTAATGACAAATAAATGAGTCCATAGCTAAACTAATAAATAATAGCTGACACAAAAATGAGTCGATAGCTAAACTAAATAAATAGAAACACAATTCTTTCTCAAATGTTGTGTGCTTCACTTCTTGCAAGCTAGTCACCGGTTGGTCTATCAATTCGGATCATTCACCACGTAACCTCACTGGTGCTTTTACAATTCCTGGTACTGCTCATCGCTTCTTCTTTTTCCCTTTCCTTTTAGGGATGTACTGTCAAGCATCACCACCTCTATCGCCAAGCAATCCAAGAGTTGAAGTATATACGTTCGATCTCTTTGTGATTACTTCTTCTCTCTGTTTCTGTCCGCCTCGGTAAGTCAAAGTAAAGGGGGGCGACGTCCGGTGAACATCGATGGATGAAGGTAATAGGCCAATGGCATGAGTCTTGTGATGAATATAGGAGATTGATTGTTAAGTATGTAAGTTTTATATCTTGGTGCTCTTGTGTGATAAGCTCCGATTGTTGTTGCGCTGGAATGGGGTGCTTTGAGTTTTGTGTAGACTCTCGGTTGGGATTGAGGAAGGCGATAGGAAGAAGGCAATAGAAGAATAAAAACAATTATTATTAAATTAGCAAATTGGAATATGAAGAAAAGAAATAATAACATGGGCTTAATTGATTTTGTTAACGTCGGGCTTGAATAGGATTAATGACCTTAGAGCTTGGCTTGGTTTGATAAATATGGGTTCTCGTCGGCTTTAGAAAATTTGGGTTTGCTTGGTCTAGGTGAACCTGAGCGGGGCTTGATCTATATGAGCTGGGGCTCAATTCGATTTGATAGATTGGGCTTCTTTTACTTTTGTTTTTGAAAGGGCTTGGGATAAGATCCAATCCCGTGAGACCAAAGTCGGCCCATGTTTGGATCGGTCCAACGGGCCCGGTCCAGGTCCCTGCTCTCGCTGGAAAAACGGTTGGAACTTGAGACTTTGATTAGGTTGTCGGATTTTAGTACCAAATTTAGCTTACTTCTTTTAGTCAACATACGTATAGTTTGAAGATTTTAATGAGTGCGATATTGTTGAGTTTTGGTATGTCGATCTTTTGAACAAGGAATGATTCAATTTGAATTTAGCTCATTAGGGTTTTTGATCTTGGGCTAAACAAGGAGGCCGTATATGTATTTTTTGCTTGATATTTTATTGGATTTACTTTCCTACACTTTACTTCTATTTGGCGATTGTAATTGTTTACATTTCCTTGATTGCTGCAATCAAGTCATCGATCATAAATCTCTAGTTTTGATTTGAGAGAGAGAGAGAGAGAGAGAGAGAGAGAGAGAGAGAGAGAGAGAGAGAGAGAGAGAGTTGTGGTTATTTATGCATTTGATCTGAAAAATCTTCAAAATCAGCTAGTGGCTGAAAAGATCATTTCAACTGCATTTTCCTCCATATTCTATCGGGGAAAAGACTTAGAAAAAGAGGTCGAGTCTTGTCCAACTACTCTCTGTTACATTTTTCCATGAACAACAAAGAAACTTCCTCTGTGTTGCATTGCAGCTTCATCTTTCTTCCTTACCTTTCTTATCCGCCCCCGTCAACACGAAAGCAACATAATGATAATACAACTAAGCAAGTTGGCCAACTCTTTTCTTTTCTAATACTCTATTGTCTATATGAGTCACCATTCTTATCTTGATTGAGGCGGCTGATAGTGGTGTTTTCTTCTTCTTCTTTTTTCAAATGTTGGACGGTTTGGACTTTGTAGCAATGTGTTAGCAAGTTTTCAGCTTCCCAAGAGATTAACTGGTGTTTAGTTAAGGCCTTAACTAAGGTTAGATTACCAAGATCCATAGTTCCACGCCCGAATAACTCATTGGTACTTTTATTTGATTATTATTCGGTCCGTAACATTATGATTTTTCTCACTATATCTCTTCATGAACAGAGAGCGTGCTCTTTTTTTCTAGTATTAATTAAAAAAATTGAGAATATAAATAAAATTACTACAACTTAATTGATTTGTGGAGCTTTCAGGTCATGCCACCGGTTTCCATTGGCTTCTAGACAATCAGGCCTCTGCATTCGTCCTCCATGACGATCCCAAATAAATAAAATGTGAAGACAGCCATGTTTTGCTTCATGGGGGTCACAATCAAGTCCAAATTTCTAACACACCAATGAAAGGAAAATAATAAAATTCAAATTAAGATGAACTCTCATACTTCAAATAAGCCATCAGATCGTGCCTCATTTATCGAACAAATCCAATGAGATGCGGATATTGAAACATTCCAAAGCATGAAAAGACAACGTGATCATGGAATTGTGGGTGCTGGCAATCATATTGAACTCTAGGCATACTGGAGATGCTGCAGCACCCAGTCATGCAGGTGATCCAGCAGTAGCATCCGATCAATGATATTATAAAAAAAAAAACTTTTGATGTAAAGTTTTCGGCAATATAATGTTTTGATTCGTGATGTCACGTGAGTATACCCTGATTGGATCACTTGTTATAATCTTTATATTAAATAGTTAGAGATGTCATGTCAGAGAAAATGTTTCTTTTTCTTTTGTTGTTGAAGAATATTTTCATCGTGATGAGAAAACAAGAGATGGGTTCTTTTCTGCTTTTGTCTAGTTTTGCTTGTGTCCATGTTGCATTGGAACACGGACAAACCTAGGAGTCCTAATTTAAACGGAAAGCCTCTCTTCTTGGCACATTTGCCAGCACGTTGCCGCGAGTTTTGGTCGTGATTTTGGTTTCGGTATCTAACTGAGAAATGACTATTTATTCCATCGTTAAAAATAAATAAATTTATTCTCTTAGCTCATCAAGAATGGGTTCGGATTAATTTACGTGATTTTTATTTTTGGGCAGCATCGGCTTTAATCGTACATTTTTACTTATTTCTTCATACAACTACAATACTCGTTCATATTTTTTCCTTTGCATTTAATAATACCATTCCGTGACTCGTGCCTTTAATTGGATAATGAGTATTTTAGCCTATTTATTTTCACGAAGCTGAAAAGAAGTTCCTTAAATAAAGTCGTAATCGATAAATTGCGGTCCGTCTCGTGCTTTTCGATTGAAAGGTGGACATGTGGATGAAAGACTTGGAAGGAGAACGGCACCGAGACGGGAAACCTCACGATTGATTTATGATCACCTAATTTTGGATTACAATCGGAACAAAAGTCGTGAAAGGGGCATAGATCGCGTGAAAATCAAGATAACATACGTGAATTAGTTCTAAAAATCCAGAAAATAATTTCCTTTCGATTCACAATAAAAAGGTTGGAAGTCCTATCCTACAAGGAGATTCAGGGACAGGGCCCTAGAAAAATACATAAGGATTGACCATTGACTTTTTTTGGGAGGGGGTCGAAGACTATTGACTATTGACTTAGTGAGAGATGGCCTAGATTTCGGCATTCTTGTTATCTTATGCTGGCCCATGATTTTTCCTGCCTGTAAATGAATGAGATACCCACCATAAAATCCTTTTTAAATTAAATAAAAAAACGACCCACTTAACTATTTCTTTGGGATGGGTCGTTCTCCTCTATGTTTTGTCGTCATTATGGCACTTGAGGATGAAATTGACTCATTTAAAAAGCAATCTTAGGTAATGGCATCTCATTGTGGGAATGAGTAGTACTTTGTCAATAAGAAGATATAAGGGTCCAAGTTATGCTCAAGATTAATATGTCAATAAATAGAATATTATCCAAAATTGCTGTTAAAAATATAAACCAATGACATGCCCATTTGATGTTTTATGCTCCATTTATTTAGCAAGAAAAAATTTTAAATTTTTTTTCCTAAAAATGATTATTTGTAGTGTTTCAAATAAATATTTAATTAAAAATAATTCTTTACCATAATAATTTATGTTCATACATATTTGTGAATGACGAAAATATTTTTTTCATTCATTTATTTTTGCAAGCGATACTAGCAATCATTTTTATATATTTGTTTTAATGATTTATTTTCATAAAACTAATAAAGCCTTAGAGTTATTCAAGATACCATTTTGAAAATCGAAGTTCAATTTTTTTTCTTGTTCAACTAACTTAGTTTTAGAATTATTTATGTACCTCTAATGGGCTTCTACGTCTAATTCAATGATGAACTTCTAATCTAACTATTATAATTGAAGATAAGTCTAACCTGACAATCATAATTGACATTCTAGTCTAGCAGTTAGCTTAATAATAATGTTACTTCTATTTTTTCAATGTGAATTCATGGACTAGCACAAGAAATGGGTTTAGGACTAGTACCTAATCGATGTTTGTCCATTAGCCATGGAGGAAAAGATGGGTACATAATTTATGTTTGTCTAATCACCATTTGTCTATAGTGGTGGAGGGTAAGATGGATACCTAATCAATGTTTGTCCATTATTGGTGGAGGAAAAGATGGAGATCGAGACATTGGTCCACATTGCCGTCTTGATTGAGGTGCCTGAAGATGGTCCTTTTTTATTTTTATTTTTTCCTTTTGACTAGTGAAAGACTTGGCGCAGTGTATAGTAGTTAGCACAATTATAATGTTATATGTTTTCAATGTGATTTCATGGACTAGCACAAGGAATGGGTGTAGGACTAGTACCTAATCGATGTTTGTCTAATCACCGTTTGTCTATAGTGGTGGAGGGTAAGATGGATACCTAAACAATGTTTATCTAATCAACATTTGTCTATAGCGGTGGAGGGTAAGATGAATTCCTAATCAATGTTTGTCCATTATAGGTGGAGGAAAAGATGGAGACTTAGACAACGTTGCTGTCTTGGTTGAGGTGCCTGAAAATGGTCGTTCTTTATTGTTTTTCCTTTTGGCTAGTGAAAGACTTGGAGCAGTGTCCTATCAAGTTTTCAACTTTCAAAGAAATTGACTAGTGTTTGGTTAAGGACTTTACTAAGGTTAAGAGAAACAGGAAAATCGAACATGCACTTTACTTTTAGCTAAATTTGCAGATATCCACCAATCAAAGGCTTGATAACAATGGAGATAGATAAGCCACGACTTAAAATCAACATTCATATGTTAAGAATCATATGATGTCTCCACTAATGAAAAAAATCCAAGAATATATGACTATTAAATCATTTCAAATCATGAGAGGACCATGTGACCTTACTAATCACCATATCGTATAATTTTGTCCTTGTCTCTTTGTCTTTTCTCTAACCTATAACAAATAAAACGAGTAATTTAACATTCGCCTGCATTGTTACCACTCATCCTTTTATTTCTATGCATCCGCACCTTACTATCATTACACTATAGCAAATACTTCATTGGCTCAATTTGAAAACATTGAGATGCGGTTCCTATCCACGTAGAATATTTGCCAGTGAATCGTCCCAAGAAGCAAAATCATACCAGTTAACTAGAGATGATCATTCCTTGAGAAATTGCGCCAACTGAGTTATGTAAACTAATTTTATCATATAAAGAGTAATAGTATTCAAGGAAGGAAATTAGTTTAAAATCTAATCTACCTAGTATAATGAAGATACGTCTAATTCAACGATGAACTTCTAATCTGACTATCATAATAGAAGATACATCTAACCTAACAATCATTATTGATATTCTAGTCTAGTAGTTAGCTCAATTATAATGTTACTTATATATTTTCGATGTCATTTCATGGACTAACACAAGGAATGAGTGTAGGACTAGTACCTAATCGATATTTGTCCATTAGCCATGGAGGAAAAGATGGATACTCAATTTATGTTTGTCTAATCACCATTTGTCTATATTGGTGGAGGGTAAAATGGACACCTAATCAATGTTTGTCCATTATTGGTGGAGGAAAAGAGACTTGGACATTAGTCCACATTGCCGTCTCGATTGAGGTGCCGGAAAAATGGTCCTTTTTTTTTTCCCCCTTTTGGCTAGTGAAAGACTTGGCGCAGTGTCTTTGAAGTCCACATTGCCGTCTTGATTGAGGTGCCTGAAAATGGTCCTTTATTATTATTTTTTTGTCCTTTTGGCCAGTGAAAGATTTGGCGCAGTGTTTTACAGCTGTTTCGATCTGCATACCTTTTCAAAAGTTAAACTTCAAATTTTTAATGTTTAATCAGCTTAAATATAAAATTACTTATATTTATTATGATTTTATTGACCCGCCAAGATGGAGTTTGTAGGGGTAATCAGTTTCTCAAGCGATCCGTTTCCTCCCAAAACTAGGAGCTAAACTGGCCGATCTTGTGACCGAACTGGACTGGTTTCGATCCGGTTCTCGGGCGGTTCTATGGATCCATAGCAATAATGATCTTCTTTGCACTTTGATTTCTTTTTCATGATATAGTACCTACAGCAAGACAATGCCTCGGTCTCTCTGGCATGAAGATCAAGATGCAAGAACTTTTGCTGCTTGGGTTCGTGTCCTCGATCTGTTTGACCGTAGGGAGTGGACTATTTGAAGTAAGATAATTGCTTCCATGATGAATCCAAACCTCAACAAAGGTCTAAATTCTAAAGTTCTTGTCAGGAACTTATTTCCGCAGGACAGCATCGTCATATGTATTGGAGGTCCGATCCGGTCCCACCCTCTCGAAACTGGGAATTGCACCGCTCGGGAAGCGGTTCCATTTTTAAGAATCATGGACTGGACCAAAAGTCCGAAGAACCAAATCAACTCGACTAGTTCGATCTGGTCCGGACGATTTTCGAGTTGGGTGATCCATTGTGCTTAGCCCTGGGGATTTAGAACTAGTACCTACCCATTAGCAATAGAGGAAAGGATGATGAAAGTATGACGTTGGTAATGGTCACTATAAAGTGAAGGAACAGCAAGACAATTGCTACATGACCTAGCAAAAGGACATCTTCTCCATTATAGTCGCCATATATTATTTGCAGGTTTTACTAAAATTAATATGGCTTGAATATGGATATGATACAAATCCACAAATACCCCACATAGAGTTGGACTTTTACGGTTTTAAACTCATTCAGAATGGTTTCTAAAATTTTAAGTGACTCATCCGCAATTTGTCACACTAAAACTTGAAAAATGATTTCTATACATATTGTCATCTTTAGATATACATGTCAGAAATGTTGCCTGACCTCACCCGTTTTCTCTCTTTGTTAATTGCATTCGCTAGGTTGGCGATGAAAGAGTGCATAAAGTACTTATACACGAGCACTGATTTAAGGTCAAGTCATTTTATTTAATTACATCTTGTTTGAAAGTGTTATTAACATTTCAAATTCCAATCGTCAACCGGTGTTGATCCCATGAGCCCCCTCGTACGAATATCGATGGAAATATTGATATTATGAAAAGTTTAAAAATGCCACTTATCGTGTATGTGTGTAGGTGTGGTCTGTCCCCGTCCATTCTTTCTCTTAATTACATTTTGTTACATGAATGAGAATAGACTATAAGAAGTACCTATCAAACAAGCGATAATCCAAGTCGAATTATTTTCTTACTCCAATAACTGGTAGTCATCTGTTCTTTATTTTTCTAAGCTCTTTGATGGGATCGCAATTAAATTTTATAACCCAAAGAAAATCAAGCAAAGAAATCAATTTAAGTCCCTAGTTGTTGTCTCGATTGGGAAGACCGCGAGCGGTCATTCTATAATGTTATTTTTGGCTAGCGACGACTTGGAGCAGTGTGCTACCAAGTGTTCAGCTTCCCGAGGAGTTGATTGGCGCTTCGTCAAGGCCATCACTAAGATGAGATAATCGAGCTGCATAAGTTGTGCTCATCTCCTCTTTCTTTCTCGTGATTTAGGTCTTTGTTAAGGTTCCGAATCATTTGGATTGCTAATATTAATGAGGATGCTCAGCAAACAACACTTAACTTTATACAGGTTAATCACAAATTTTGAACATTATGAATCTCATAGGAGATTAGATAAATTAAGACTATTTTGATATACAACATATAGTAGCATGAGAAGACCTAATTCACTGCACATTTTGAACTTAGAACTTCTCTTGTCGAATGCTAGCATTTTCTTATCAACTAGGCACTGCAATCAATCATTTAAGGGTGTTCTTCACGTTTCAAATCCAAATCGTCCACCTGTTTTGATTCAAACAAGTGGCCATATACAAATATCAATGAGAGTATTAATAGTATCAAATAAATTAAAGATGCTATTTATCATGATCATGTATGAGTTACTTATTAAAAATTCCAAGGGTCCACATGTGCTTTTGCATTGGTATGTGGCACAAACAGCACTGTTTAAACGATCTCTTGATCGACATCACTTTTTAGAAAATATGTACAACAACTCTTTACTAATTTGTAACAAGAGTTTCATTCTATAAATTGGTTAACATGAACAAAAATCAATGCCCTTCATGCTTGATTTACCTTTATTATTGTTATTATTATTATACCAAAGGAGGACCCCTTTTTGTTGTATCAGAATAACTTGGCGCACATGGACACCTAGCACTATATGAATTGGATCTTGTGGTGGCATGTGGTTCAGACAAAAGTATCGACATCTGCGCATTGACAATCTAATTACTTGTAATCTAATGCAAAGCCATAGATATTGGCACTATGAATTTGTACGCGGTGTCATTTAATTTTCGAACAAGCCCTTATTAAATGATTGATAGTGATTGATAGTGCTTGTTTGTGTTCTTTGGTGCGTTGATAGGGCAAACATTATGTTACAGGTACATACTCTTTTTTACATGGAAAAGGACCTCCATGCACTTGGCAGAAGCGTTTCTACCAAAAGGTAATCCCTGGAATCCGGTAAAAATAACCATGGACAATGGAATCTTTCGATTGATTACAATTATAATGAACCTCAAAGCATTATAGAAAAGAGGGCCTTGAAAAATACAAACAAATAGAGATCAAAACAGGGCTCAACAAACAATAAAAAGTTTAAGCAAAGTGAATATCCTATTAAGTAAGATGATCTGCATTTCATGGTTCAAAAAAGATGAGAAACAATTTTGACAAATGAGAACATGTTAAGAGCAGTATCATTGGATTTAGGACACTCACTCACATGAGTAACAATTGTAGCAACAATGGTTGAACCATAATTTGTAAGGTATTTGAGACACCCAGGGCCACTCATCATTACCTATGGTGCCTTTGTTTATACCTGAAGTGAATTATTCACATTTTTAATTGAAAGTGTTAGGCAAAGTGAATGTCCTACTAAATATGATGATTCGCATTTCAATGTTTAAAAAAAAGAGGGGTTCAATCTTGACAAGTGGAATTATGGACGAACACTATCATTGGATACGAGGCACTCGTCCACATGAGTAGCAATAATAGCAGCAATAATTGAACCATTGTTTGTAAACTACTGGAGATAGCCAGGGCCACTCGTTACCCTTCCTATTAGTTGCACGGACACTTATGATGCGTTTGTTAATACTACAAGTTAATTATTTATATTTTTAATTGAAGGTGTGAAGTACATTTAAAGTCTTAGTCGTCGCCTTGTGTTGATTCCTACGAGCCCCTGCATACACATATCGACGAGAACGTCATTATTAAATCTTGTCCATTTGCTTTCTTTACCAATTACATTTTGGTAGATAGATAATGACAGACTATAAGAAGCACTTATAAAACAAGCGATGGTCCTAGTCGAACCACTTTCTTACTTTAACAGCTGGTAGTCATTTGCTAATCATTTTATTAAGCCACTTGATGGGATTGCAATTTATATATTATGATGCCAAGAAATTGAGCGAAGAGACCAATTTAAGTCAACAAATGTTGTCTCGCTTGGAAGACCGACAGTGGTCATCTTTTGTCGTTATTTTTGGCCGGCGACAACTTAGGGCAGTGTGCTACCACGTGTTGAGCTTCCCAAGGAATTGATTGGTGCTCAGTTAAAGCCTTACCTAATGGGAGATGATCGAGCATTGGAGTTCACCATCCGATCTTTTTTCCTTGTTGTTTGGATCTGTGTTAGGGTTTCGAATCACTGTATTGCCATTATCTATTGTCATCCATCGATAATCGAATTTAATGAGGATGCTCAAGAAAAAAACTTTCAATTTATCCGAGTCAATTATAAATGTTCAATGTTATGGATCTTGCTAGAGATTGGAATAATCAAATCATGAGATTCACCCAGTCTAAGCAAGAACTCGTCTAGTAAAACATGTTACCCTTCTTAAAAAAAGAAATTTTTTTGATGTAGAGAATCTTAGCATAATGCATCAGTATCAACATGATCACGAAGGATCTTCCTATAAAACCACAATAAGGCTAGTTATTTTGATTGTGTCGTGCGTGTTCTAACGTCCAGAATATCTGCTAACAACATCGGTAGGATTTTCGATATTAATCATAATTTTCATTTTATTCAAGTGTTTTGATATACATCATGAAAATTCATAATTCACTGCATGTTTAGAAAAGCGAACTTCTATTGTTGAAACCCTAGCATTTTCTTGTCAACTGAGTTACTGATTCAAATGAGCGCCCGTATTACAAATATAGGCAAAAGTGTTGATAGTATGAAAAAGATTGAAGATGCTATTTCTCACAAATGTCGTGAATTAGCAGTTTACTTTTGACAACTCATAATCATCTTTTTCTTTCTCCATTGATCGCTATTTGACACTCCCCTTCATCCTTTTTTTGCACTCAAAAACCCTCCGTCTTTTATGTTTCTGGCTCTGTTTCGCCAATGCTATCTCCATTTAGTACAGGTTAATGTTATCAATATTTTCTATTTTAAAATGATTGGTACCTATGGCTCGTATTTATTTTTTATCAAGGGCAAAGACATCTAATTTTATGGTTAAACCAGTTGATGACAGAAGATCCTCTATGTGAATATATTCTTGAGGACGTAAAAGATCGAACTTAAATGCGTCTTGCTCTTCTCGGATGCCCGGAGAAATTTAAATTTTAGGCATGATTTCTTCTTTAAGATTGTTCCCAAATTTGTGCCTATGTAATATTTCCTAAAGAGATCATAAAGGACAAAATACTAAAATACCCGATCTCTTATATTTATCTTCACACATACTAATTGTTTAGCTTGTGGTAAATAGTTTCTTTTGCCTTTATATATATTTCACTTTCCCTTGCGGATCCGGATCCCCTACCTTTAATTAGGGGATCTTAGTTTGTGAGCTATCTGATATCGGACAACTCCCATTCAATAGGGGGAGAAAGGTTTTTTTTTTATTTTTGTTTTTGAAAAAAGTCAGACCGTCCGATTCAGATCAGACAACCCGGATTCCCTCTAAGGCACCTACCTTTAAGGTAGGTGATCCTTTTCCTTCCCTTACGATATCTCTGTTTGTGGACAGTGAGTTAAATTTGAGTTTGCTTATCATTGTGGTTGTTGGCTGTAAATTCTCTTTTTGAAGAAATTATACTCTTCGAATGCAAAATTATTCATTAATTTCACAAACCAAATCAATGTGAGAATCTATGGTAATAAGATTATAGTAACAATCTCTTCCCTAAAGCTACCGTTGAGGTTGACACATATCACTCTAGACAACAAGAAAGGACCTACCTTATTTCTAGAATTAGAGGGGAGGGATACATTCTCCATAGAAAAGATGAAGCCATCTTTTTTCTACCTCAGCTAATATAAAGTTTTGCACAATCAAGTATAATCATATTGCACAAAAATCAATTGAGTTCTAAATCATTAAATTTAACCAATGTAGTCCTAAACTTTTGAGAGAAAATGCAATCAAGTCATTTTGACCAAATCTCGCCTGAGTGAACTGACATGGAAGTCCAATCATTGGCAACAACCTTACTTGTAGCGGTGTGGTGTGAGAGGACTATTTCAAATGAAGCCATTTTTCTCTTGAGTTTTTCTGATTTTATTTCATGTAATCACATCTTGGGTTTTAGCTAGTAATCAAAATGGATTTGACATGAGACTAATGAAAATCCATGAATATGCACATCGATTGTCTTTATTAATTACTTTTGTTATGTTGACGGACAGCATAAGCTGCTTACCACTTTGCGTTTTTTCTTTAACAGCTGGTAATCATCTGCTTTTAAGCCATTCGATGCGCTTGCAATTTAACTTTTAAAATGCAAAGAAATCGTGGAAAGAGACAGCAAACCATATGGGCGGTTTTCTGATATTTTGTGAGCGTGTGATATTTTGTAATCATCTGACGGCCTTTTAATTTTTTTTTGTTTTTTTATGGCAACGTTTATTTATTTATTTATTAAAGTGCAGAAAATCGTCGACTATCGTTACTCGATCGTTTATAATTCCACCATCCTATTTTTGTCATGATTGAGGCGACCCACCTTTTCAATTTTTATTTTTAGCCAGTTTTTAGTTGTCCCTTCAATTTTTTTGGCCAATTTTGCTTCGTGGAAAATAGTTTTCTCATTTTCCAGCATTTGATTTGCTTAGGAAAAATAGTTATTAGAAAATAATTTCCAGTTTAAAACAACTAGACAACATTTTTTTGTATTAATATTAGGACCAAAACTTTACATTTGACCACGAAAACCCTAATATTGATTGATTTTCTAGTCTTGGCATTCAGTTTGCTTCTAACGTGGCACTGAAAGCAAAACTCTCAAAAATCGAAAAACACTTGTGACGATGGAAGGCTTTGTGTGTTCATGTGTTTACCATTACCACCACTACCAAACTCTCAAAAATCGAAAGGTGAGATTAAAATTGTCGCAAAAAGTTCATCTAAAAATTAAATGAACCTTTTATCTCGCAAAAAGGGTAGCCATTAAAGAAAGTCACTACATATGGATCTAAGTTGATCCAATTCTGCTAAATCACAAAGCAAAATCTTATGAAACATTGCCATTCGGTACACAAAATAATAACATTAAACATCAAATTTTACGGTAGCTTAATCTTAATGTCACTGCACAAGAAGCAAGTTCAGGCCAACTTCCTAATTAATGTTTGTCCATTGACGTGGGGGAAAGGACGGGTGGGGACTTGTGCGTTGGCAGTGGGAAATGGAAAACTCATCAATGTCTGTCCATCAATGGTGGCGAAAAGCGTGGGGACGGCGACGTTGGCGAGGATGACTGGTCTAGCAAAGGACGAATAGTGCAGAGAACCATCCATTTCTGTACTTTGAGAAATTGACTGGTGCTCAGTTATGGCCTCAGCGAAGCTCCATTGTCCGGACTCATCTCCTCTTTCCTTCCTCGAGATCCGGATCTTTGCTTAAGCCTAATTACGTCTATATCGTTCTTGTCTTGCAGGAGTCCACCGACGGACGTCCGTCCTTTTTATGAATTTTTATTTGGGCCAAGTGATGACGTGGAGGGGCCAGCTACCGTTCAACTTCCTAAGCCGATCTCAATCGTCACCCATAGCCTCAGTTCTTCCTCGGCGTCCGAGTCGATCATAAGGGTGGTAACAATCGTTGGATTCTACTAAATCTGAGCCGTTGATCCCTCATCATCTCATCTCATGGCCATAAACGTTCCTGCAGAGGATGAGTTCATCAATAAAATTAAAAAAATTCGTTGTACCGTCCCACCACCATTATTACCCACTGCATAGCATGAGTGCCAAAAAGGCTCCGCGTTTCTTTTTGTTTCGAAGGGTCATGCCGTACCACAAATCAATGTGTCCATCCAAACTTTTTGTTTTCTAATTTTCACTAAAAAATAAAGAAGGACAAAAGGACAAATCTTTTTTAATACAATTATGATGTTTCCGATAATTGAGGATTCTTTCGATCAAAAAAAAAAAAACTGAGAATTCCACTACAAGTCACCATGCTCGAACAATACTGAAAGGCCGAGCCACATGACACCAACACAGTTATATCCGCTCTTAATCAACACAGCCACTAACGGTTGGGTATATAATTACGGTGTTTTTTTTTGGTAAGTATATAATTACGGCGTTGATATCAATTGAAACCTCAAAAGTTTAATGAAATTAATTTTATTTTAAGTTATTTGTCAAAATTTTTATCAATTGAGCCTCTCGAATTAATTTAGGCTGAAAAAATTCTTATTGATGCAATGGATTAAAAAAATCGATACTCTTTTTTTTCCATGAAAATGATACAAGAAAAGTAGCAAGCTCCCTCGTAACGATGGAGAATGATTAAAAGTTGTCGATAAAAATGAGTTGAGCTTTTTATCTTGCAAAAGGGGCAGCATCAAAGAAAATCACCTACATCTATCTTGTCAATGTTCCTATTCGCGTATTCTGGTTAAGGGCAAGGTTTTAGGATAAATATCTTTCAGACCAATTATTTGGCCTTATTTTATTATCAAAGCTGATTCCCTATTATTGTTTGTCCTAGAACTAGCTTAGAACCGCCGGTTGACCTGGAAACCAGCCTACCTTTTTTTTTTTTTGCTTTTCTATTTCATTTTTTCTTGTTAAATTATTCATTCATATTTGTTATTTTTGCAAAAATTCTCAATTTGGAAACTAATGCCTTTTCGAATAAAGTCGGTACACATGATATTATCTACTTGAAGAAGTAAATTGGTCAATAATCACTAGACATTAGCTAGAGATTTTTGGCTGCAATTGATCGATAGAACTGTAAAAGAGTATTGTAAGGAGATTTATAATTGAATTCATAAAAATTTAAAATAAAATAAATCAATAAACTTAAGCTCAATTGGATACTTTCTCCGTCCAGAATTACCTCCGGACAAAACTACGTATCACGTGGGTGCGCCCTGTACTCTCCTTGTCCTTTTGCTCTCTTTATGAATAACATTTTACATGGACGAGGATTTAAGTCGAATGATTTTTATTTATGTTGACGTCTCTGATTTTCTCATACCCAATTAATTGGGCATCGGCGGCGGAGGCTCGGTAAAGAGACAATACTGCGGAGAATCACCCATTGCTGTACTCGAAAAATTTGGTTGGTGTTCAATTTAGGCGTCAGCTCCTCTTTCTTCCTCATGATCCGGATCTTTGGTCTGTTCTTGATTATTAGATCTTTGGTACAAAATCTCAGCCGTTGAAATCGCTTCTTCTGTTTTGTTCTGTGCCTCTTTTGTGGTTTGTTTTTTTTGTTGGGTTGTCTTGTTTTGGTCTCATAAAAGTCAATCATATAGAAAGTTACGTCATTTGAGCTTCATGAGAACCGGGTCCTTGCATTAAAGAAATCATTTTGTTAACGTGGTTTCTGAATCTTAGTCTAATATGTAGTATAATTTTTGAATTTTTAATTTGTTTAGTATGTCCTTTAAATTTTTGATATATGTGTAATATAATTCTTAAACTATATGAAAATATTTAATATTGCCTAATTTGAGCTAAGGGAATGACAACATCATATGCAAGAACTAACTTGTGTGCCAAAAATCCAAAAACTACAGTGCTTTTATCTCCAAATTCTAAAGATTATCATCTCAAAAACCAAAATCTAGCTTCCTACAAAACGAAAATGGGAGGCTCAGTAATGAAGACTCATCACATAGTTCCCTTAATCTTTTTCGGATTAAAAATTAACAGACACCATCGTAGCTAATTTAGTATAATAACTTTATAGTTAGGCCCTCTGTTAAAAAGAAACTAAATCCCTAAAGTACTCCTCCGTCATTAATATCTCACTACAGAGCAATTGTAAAAACGACTTAAAGTCATTGCCAACAAGCCTTTGACACCAAGGACAAGGACCACGTGGGAGTGCATTTTAATAAGTCGATCTTCAATTTTCACTTACCTTTACCACCATTACCCAACTCTCAAAAATCGAAAGGTGAGATTAAAGTTGTCGCAAAAAGTTCATCTAAAAATTAAATGAACTTTTTATCTTGCAAAAAAAGTAGCTATAAAAGAAAGTCACTACATATGGATCTAAGTTGATCCAATTCTGCTAAGTCACGAAGCAAAATCTTATGAAACATTGCCATTCGGTACACAAAATAATAGCATTAAACATCAAATTTTGTGGTAGCTTAATCGTAATGTCACTGCACAAGAAGCAAGTTCAGGCCAACTTCCTAATTAATGTTTGTCCATTGACGTGGGGGAAAGGACGGGTGGGGACTTGTGCGTTGGCAGTGGGAAATGGAAAACTCATCAATGTCTGTCCATCAATGGAGGCGAAAAGCGTGGGGACGGCGACGTTGGCGAGGATGACTGGTCTAGCAAAGGACCAATAGTGCAGAGAACCGTCCATTTCCATACTTTGAGAAATTGACTGGTGCTCAGTTAAGGCCTCAGCGAAGCTCCATAGTCGGGACCCATCTCCTCTTTCCTTCCTCGGGATCCGGATCTTTGCTGAAGCTCTACATCGTTAGATCTCTAGTGCTGAATCTCAGCCGTTGATAATTAGATATTCCAACAAAAAGAAGTTGCGTTTCTATGGCATCTGAAACCAAGAACCAGCCTACCAGGTTATGCTTTCCATGATCGTTTCATTAACCAAACTTTGACTCTATAAGAGAAAGATGATCGAAGAAAATCAACCTTTTCATCTTGCAAAATGGGCAGTTACCAAATGAAATCATCACATCCATCCATGTTATGAAGGACGTTTACCATTGCACTTGCCTCGGCTGGCATGCACCTGACTCAACGTCTTTAAGGATGATACAAGAAAAGTTGAGACTTATTTTCAACATTTGTTTAGATATACTGATCCAAAGCCAGTCCGATTATGAAATGGCAATAAGTAGAACACATCACTCAAAATTCCTATTCAATATGTAAACCAATAAGCCAAAAAGATCCATCTTTAGGAGTCATTCACTGCCATGACAAGATTGTTGATTATACTATGTTTATTCTGTATAAAATATTTTCCTCAATTTTCATGAGTCAACGGAAAATATTTTCTTTTCAAAACTTAAATTTAGAAAAATAATTTCCTTTTCGAAATTGAAAAATATTTTCTATAAAATGACTAGGTTCCGATGCTTGGAATCGAAACTTTATGTTTGAGCATGAAATTATCAACATTTGGTCTTGGGTCCCAACATTTAGGACCCAGCTTCCGATGTGCGTGTTCGTGACTTCCACGCCTGGGTTCGAATCTCCGGTGCTCATGCCTATTACCTTGGCATCCATACCCAAACCCTTCATGCCCACGTTAGGTTCCTCAAAGTTTTTGTGCGGATCCTTGGTGTTTGAACTCGGGTCATTGGTTAATAACATGTTTGTTCATGAGCAATATATTAAAAAAACACCCTTGATTTTTTATTTTTATTGTCTTTTTCTTTTGCACCAGCCTCTTGCGAACTCAACCTTGTTGGCCTTTCTTGAGCCTTTATAAGCCGTAGTTCAGAACTATAGTTTGACAAGGTGGCGAGCTCAAATTTTGTTTTGTAAATCCCTAACCCGATTTAAAGCTTGGGCTTGATTGAATATTGCAAATCCCGTCACCCCAGCGAGGCCGGCTTGCTAGAATATGGCAAGGCTTGAGCTTGTCGGCCTTGGGTGACCTTGTTGCTCACCCGTAGTCGGTGATTAGTTGAGAAGATAAAAATAAAAACTATAAACTCGAATATTTTATAGTAATCTCGAAAAAAAATCAAATCACATTTTTCGTGTCAAGTGATAATTTATTTTTACGTAACAGTTGAACATTAAAAAAATGATTTTTGGAAGAAATAACTTATTTTTTCAGAAGACAAAAGGATGCCTAATTACATTTACCAAAAAAAAAAAAAGGATGCCTAATTACGTCTCTATCGTTCTTGTCTTGCAGGAGTTCACTGACGGACGTCCGTCCTTTTTATGAATTTTTATTTTGGCCAAGTGATGACGTGGAGGGGCCAGCTACCGTTCAACTTCCTAAGCCGATCTCCATCGTTACCCATGCATAGCCTCAGTTCTTCCTAGGCGTCGGAGTCGATCATGAGGGTTCTAATAATCGTTGGATTCTACTAAAATCTGAGCCGTCGATCCTTCATCATCTCATGGCCACAACCGTTCTTCTTCCTCCTCCGCTCTCCTTCAGCATCCAACTCGTCATTCTCACTCTCTTTGCCTCTTTGTTTTACGGCTCTTTATCAGCAGGCCTTTTTAACCACCAAAAAAGTGAAAGTGAAAAAAGGCTTTCTCGTTCCTCAAAAAGATTAAAAATTTTCATCGTATATTATTCTGAGGGGCGGTGCCTTGGTTCAAGTGGAGTCACTGATTTCCCAGCTTATAAAATCTCTCTCTCTACCTCTCTTTCTTTCTCCATTCATTGCTACTGCTATTCTGCGCTCCCCTTCCCTTCATCCTTCTTCTTTGGCCCTCAAATCTCTTTGCCTTGTTTCATCTCTCGCTCTGTTTAGCTCTTTCTTCTCCTCGGCAAACTCATTATTCCTCCTCCTCCTCCTCCTCCTCTTCTTCAGTCTCTCTCTGTCTTCTCTCTCTCTCTCTCTCTCTCTCTGAGTTTCCCCGCTCTTTCTTTCTCGGAGGAAAAAAAAATCAAAGAGAAATGTGTATTGAGTGTGGCTTTCCTTCTGTATGGGATCTCTTGAAGGAGGCATTCAATTTGATCAAGGATCCAGTGATATACGCGTGGTCCTCCGAGGATTACGCCAAAAGTCTTCAGAAGGAAGTCGACGATCTGGAGAACGAGGTTCGGAGGGTCCAGGATTTGGCACAAGCGGCCAGAAACAATCTTCGGGATCTCCATGGTGCCTTCACGGGGAGGCTGGAAAAAGCCGTCGAGGCCTTGAAGGATGCGCGAAAGCTGTTGGGCGACTTCAATGACAAGAAAACTTGCTGCTACAGGATTCCTGACCCCTATTGTCGCTATCGGTTCAGCACAAAGGCCGAGGGGGAGATCATTAACGTTCACGATATCGCTCAAGGCTGCATCAGATTCAGGGCATTGGACGACATCTGCTTGATCGGTCGCGGTTCAGCTGATCCGACTCCGGCCAGAACCGCCTCCTTTTTTTCTGCCTCGACCTTCGAATCCAGAAATTTGATGATCCAGAAAATAATGGAGGCTCTTGCCAGTAAGAGCAATAGTGCGGTGGGGGTTTACGGGATAGGCGGGCTCGGCAAGTCCACCCTTTTGGACGAAGTCGAAACGATGCTACGCGAAGAGAAGTCGTTTGATTGGGTCGCTAAGGCCGACGTGTCGAAATTTCCAGACATCGATGCGATTCAAGATGCGATTGCGAACGCCTTGCAATTCGCCCGCATAAAGGAGGAAAAGACTCCCAACGAGCGAGCAAAACTTCTGCGCCAGAGGTTGGAAAATGAGGAGAGGAATAATAAGAAGGTCCTCATAATACTGGACAACCTGTGGACGGGGCTGGATTTGAAATCAGTCGGCATTCCTTGTGGACCTGACAACAAAGTCAAGGGATGCCAGCTGTTATTGACTTCCAGAGATCGTCATGTTTTGTGTGTGGAAATGGGCTGCGACGAGGCCTTCCAACTTAATGGGCTGGAGAAGGCAGAGGCAAAACGCTTGTTTGAGAGGATAGGGGGAGACAGAGTTCATGAGGACGACTTCGAAGCCTTGGTGGATAAAGCACTCGACAAATGTGCAGGTGTGCCTTTCCTGATTGTTGATTTGGCGAAACGTTTTAAAGTTGCTAGTTTACCCCAATGGAAGGACATTGTGAAAAAAATGGAGAAGCTTAAATATGATGACGTCAATGAGTTGATAGATCGCATGTTGCTGTGGAGTTATGATAAATTAAAAGTGGAGGAGAAGAGATTTTTATGGCTTTGTGTTGCTTATGGTGTCTCCAAGCCTTCTCTTCAGAACTTGGTGAATTATGGCTTCGGTTTAGGGATATTTGAAGGAGTTGACACCATGGAAGAAGCGAGAAACAGATTGAGCTCGCATATCTATACTCTTCAAGCCTCCTCCTTTTTGTTAGACAGTGAAGATGTTGCTAGTCTCAAGATACATGACCTGGTTCGTGAATTTGTTGTCTCGAAAGCTTCAAGCGATCACCCTTTGCTCGTGTTGA
Organism: Melaleuca quinquenervia; assembly: GCA_030064385.1. Lineage (NCBI taxonomy): Eukaryota > Viridiplantae > Streptophyta > Magnoliopsida > Myrtales > Myrtaceae > Melaleuca > Melaleuca quinquenervia. Next base: position 3,709,569 of record CM057724.1, on the reverse strand, counting down.
AAGATAACAAGAAGGGGGAGATAGAGTTGCTGAAAGACAAACTCAAAAGTTGTTCGGCAGTGTGCTTTCCCTATGTTGACATCAAGGAGCTGCCTGAAGAGTTTGATTGCCCAGATATGCAGATCTTTTTGTTGTTCACAAACAAATATTCTCTTGAGGTTTTAGATTCGTATTTCAACTCTATGAGAAAACTCATGGTCTTACATCTTTCTAAGGTACGTCTTACTCGCTCACATTTTCAGCCCTTGGAGAATTTACACACTATGTGTCTTGATGGTTGCTCATTAGAAGATGTAGCCGTGATTGGCGAACTAAAAGGACTCCATGTTCTCAGCTTTGTGAACTCTAAAATTGAACGATTACCAAAAGAAATTGGACAATTGGTAGAATTGAGGCTGTTAGATTTAAACCATTGCTCACGACTTGAGACAATTGACCCGGGTGTACTTGGGAGCTTGATAAATCTAGAGGAGTTGTACATGGAGAACAGCTTTGATCGATGGAATGCCGCGGGGCAGTTTCCACCAACCAATGCTGGGCTTATTGAGCTGAGCAAGATGAAGAATCTCTGCACTTTGTATGCATCCATTCCCGATCCGAGTATGCTCCCAGAGAATCTGAATGTCGAGAAGTTAACCAAGTACAAAATCCAGATAGGTGACGTGCAGCGCTGGTCAAATTTCAAAGGATCGAGCACATTGGAGTTCAAGTTGGATCCAGCAACCAGTATTCTTCAAAAAGGATGCATACAAACTTTATTAGGCAAAACTGACGATCTGTATTTTGACGGACTAAATGGAATTGAGCAAAGTATTTGCACATTATCCCAGGAAGGCTTTCCAAAATTAAAGCATCTACACGTCAAGAATAGTCCCTCTGTCCATTACATCCTCCGGCAACAGGTGACTTCCGATCAGAAGAATATACTATTTGTTAATCCTCAATATCTATTTGTTAATGTTTTGTCCATTTACTAATTAGATGTGACATAGATTATAAACCTTCTTCATTTTCTTTTATTGTCAGTTCGTTTTCTTCCTAATTACCTCACCCAATCATGCCTTCTCTGGAATTAGATAGAGCAATCTTCTATGTCTCTTCATTGTGTCGAAGTGCTATTAATAGAATGAAATCCATGAAAATTTAGTTTGTGATAGGATTTGAGTAATTTTCAACTTACATGCTGCAAGTATACTCATATTAATAGTGTTTTACAGAGCAACAGCGAAGGGAATTTGGTGTCAGTTCGTTTTCTTCCTAATTACCTCACCCAATCATGCCTTCTCTGGAATTAGATAGAGCAATCTTCTATGTCTCTTCATTGTGTCGAAGTGCTATTAATAGAATGAAATCCATGAAAATTTAGTTTGTGATAGGATTTGAGTAATTTTCAACTTACATGCTGCAAGTATACTCATATTAATAGTGTTTTACAGAGCAACAGCGAAGGGAATTTGGCATTAGAATAATTCCATCATAACGTCATTTCAGAATCTTGTGAAATGGATTTGCTGAATTTAGTTTTCTAGCTTTGTTGTTATCTACAAAATATAATATCTAGGTTACTTTGGTAAAAATCATACGAAGAATGGCGAAGGGGATTGGGTTTTCAAATAGAAGCAACGATGCTAATTTAATTGACACATGACTTTTTCCTATTGTGTATATCAATAAGGACTTAGTCACTGCATAGGTCCTATAAGTATAAAAGAACACAATTTCATGCATGTCAAGCATACAAAGTTGTTCAAAAGATATAGATATATTTTTCAGCACTCTTGGCATAACATATATAAATCTTCAACTTGTGCTAATATCTCGCAGCCGTAGGCATTGGTGAGCAACTTCCCGAAAAAACTGCACGAAATCTGCCATGTAGATACAAAGCAGTGCATATCTGCTTCCAAAGTTTGGTTATACAAACTATAGCTTATTAAGCATAGTTATGTGATGTTATCGTCAAATGGTCCTTTTCAAATAACTGACTGGGGAGGCTACGTGAATAATGAAGTATAAAGAAATTATCATTTCCTTCATATTGTTTTATATGCTTGGGATATATTTGAAAGCCTACTATTTGTTTAGCTCTTTTCATGAAGTCAATAATCTTCTTAGTAATTTTTTGTATTAATCTCTGTTAAGTTCTTCGTGTTTTTCTTCCCTAATTTTTCTTTATTTAGTTTGGAAATTTTCAACCTCATTTTGGTGCTTATAGAGGCCAACGGATGATTTAACTAAAACAGACGCAAAAGAATTACAACTTTATCGTGAAAAATCACATGTAACATGGAAACGGTAAAATGCACAAAAGGATGAGATTTGCAGTAAATTGGAAGTGGAACGGACTCATGTAATAATTGAAAGTTTAGGAGGAAATGTGTGTTCCCCTCAAAGTTCATAAGTGGGTTAGGTAATTCCGCCGTAATTTTGATGCTCTTTTGTAGGTAAATATGTTTGGAGGAAAGTCTCATGGGAGTCAACCGAGTCCTAAGTGTCTTATTTAGATGAATCTGCAATATATTAAAGTACATGCAACTCAAGTTCTAATGTTCGCGTTGTTGACAGATTTCATTGATCGACGTCATAGCATTTTATCTTTTGTGAAGTTAATAATGATTTTGACGTAAGTCATGGGAATGTAGTAGGTTTGGTCCATAATGGAGTGGAGCCTTGATTGTCATAATTTACTGAAAATAACTCACGAATTCTATGTTAAGCAGTGAAAAATCATTGTCATTTTCCCATGCTTTATTCTTTTATTATGATCAAAATTGTGGTCTCAATTGATGGAAGATTAAAATGAAACGATCTCAAAGGAAATGCTTAATTTGAAGCACTATTCCAAGGTGTAGTATAGGCTTCAACGCGTGAAATGACAATTAAGAGAGAATAGATCTTAATATTCGCAATAAGAAAAATTACTGATTTTGTATAATAAACTTTTGTCATCCAGAAATCTGATGGAGAGAACTGTCTCAAGCACCATGTAATTGGAAATTAATGAGTATGAAGTTGACGATTTAGATTATTACAACAATTAATGGCATTTAATGAATATATTAATTTCCGGTTATGGAGTGAGCTGCAATTGTAGATTTATGAAGTATAGAATGGGAGTTTACGGATGGATGTTTGCGTACGTGCACCCATTGTCCACGACACATGGATGGCCAACATGTGTCATCTTGCATCTTCTCTCTCTCCTTACGACACGTTGAAGGGCGATTGTGCAAATTCCGTCTCTTCTTCACTCACAATTGCCCTCACAGTCTCAACGTGAAGAGAGAGTTCGTGTTGGCCGCAGACAATAGATAAAGGATGGCGGCAGACGATACTTATGTCATTATGTGATTGGATAAGAAAAATATTTCACACAAAATTGATTGGGTTGGGAAAAAGCCCAAGCGAGCTTAGGTGGGTGGCCCAGGCGTCAACAGGAAGATAGTGGTAATAACTAAAATCTTATGACAATAATTTTCGTTTGTGAAGTAGTAAATTACTTTCCGAAATTGCTAATGTTCCTTAGGCAGGTGGTAAATTAGACATACCTTCTGTAACTAAGATCTTATAGCAAAATAATATACTTCTCGTGATTGCAATGTTGCCGTATTGATCATTTATTGAAATAAGATACTTTCATTTGTTAGTAAAATGCCTATATCTTTCGCAATAACTTTCATTCTACAGTTTTTGTAATTTTTTATTCATGGTAGTAAATATCTATTGCAAGATAATGGTAGCATAGCCTAACAGGGAGTAGTTTATGTTATAGTAAGTATTTTTACTTGAATATATTTTTGCATTATGGATCACTGATTTTTGTAGCCATTAGGAAACCGAATGAATGCTATTTCTTCATCGCTGCGGATCCCTTATTGTTAATAAACTAGAAATAAATTCTTGAGTGTAATAACGTCCACAAGTGTATTGTAAATAAAAATGGAGTTCATTAATTTTTCTTTTGTGGTTGTAAAGTACGTTTTCGGATTGTCAATTAGCTTTTGTTTACCGTAGAATTTTGTAGATGTAAAAATTTTCTTCCGCAACCATTTATAATAACTAGCTGTATGGCACATAGTTTCTTGCCCGTCTTTTATAACTGTGAATACGATTGCTAATGAATCTATTCGGTCAGGTTTCATTCCCATTCTTGGAGTCCTTGACAATGGATGGACTTCCCAATCTAGAAGATATATTCGCCAAAGAATCTCTAGTGGGGCTGAGCAATCTCCAATTTCTTAAGGTGTCTTCGTGCAAATCTCTCTCAGCGGTTATCAACTCCACATCACTGGTAAAGCTACCCAAGTTACAGACTTTAACAGTGGAAGACTGCGATTCGGTGGAAGAAATTTTTTGTCTCAACGAACAAGGCGCGGATGTGAATGTTGAGACTCTCATTGAGCTAAACACCATAGGTATAGAGAAATTACCAAGCTTGAGGCGCATATGGAGCAAGAATCCTTGTGGAATTATGAGATTCCACAATTTAGAGGAATTAGAGGTGGATTCCTGTGACAATCTTGAGTTTCTCTTCTTCTCATCCATGGTTCAATCTCTCACACAATTGAGAGAACTAAACATACGAAATTGCAAGAAGATGGAGGCGATCATTATGGAGGAAGAAGGGTCGGGAATAGAAACACGAGAACCTCTAGTATTCTCGATGTTGACCGATTTGACCATTGAAAACTTGGAAAGTTTGACGTGCTTCTCCCGAATAAAGTGTAAGATTGATTTTTTTTTTTGATATCATCATTGAAGGTTCCTCTTAGATTAATTCATCCCTAGAATGCAAAAGATGACAATATTTTCATATAATAAAAACTCAATGGCAGGTTCACTAGAGGCTTGGAGTGAGAACCGCATCAAATCGTGCTCTACTGCCCTCTTCAATCAAGAGGTACGTGATCAATGTTACACTAGTATGGTAAATATAAAAAAAAAATCGATAGAGTAAGATGCTTGTCATCAATTTCATGTGTTATATAGCACTTTGGAAGTTTACATGCTGTGCATTTCAAGTTGCCACATGACTATGTATAATTGTCAAGTTTCAATTCACAACAATAATAGTTTGATCAATTGTAGCAAACTATTGAAAATTATACAAGATATATGCATATCAGTAGTTATTATGTCAACCAGCTAAATAATTAAAATTAACAAATAAATAATTGTACTAGAGACAAATTGCCAAAGCCCATTTTCGTTAAAATTGATTGTATAATAACCCTCTGTCACCCTGGAAGTCCGATCAAGATAATCGGCTTTAATTGAAAATTAATAAATATGAAGTTCGTAATTTAGATTATTGTAACAACAATTAATGGCATTTAATGAATATGTTACTTTACCAGTTAGGAAAGTGAGCTCCTATCGTATATCTACGAAGCATAGAATGTGAGTTTGAGGATGGATGTTTGCGGCCTACTAATTATGCACGTGCACCCATTGTCTACGACACGCATGGATGGCCCACACGTGTCATCTTACATCTTCTCTTGCTCCTTTACCACACCCTGAAGGGCGATTGTGCAAATTCTGGTTCTTTATCCCTCGTTATTGCCACTCGCAATCTCAACGTGAAGAGAGAGAACGAGAATTTGGTATAAAGAAGAAAAAACCAAAAAAAAATTAATGTACCACTAGTCTAAGTAGTCGAGTCGGTGGCAGACAATAAATAAAGGATGGCGGCAAACGATCTTAATGTTATTATATAAAAAATGTAATACTTTTTTCTCTGTGATTGGATAAGATATAATATTTCACACATAAATTGATTTGAGTTTGGTCCAAACCATTTGGACAAGCCCAAGCAAGCTTAGATGGGTGGCCCATGGGCCAACAGGAAGTTAATTGTGTTAACTAAACTTTCATCACGGTAATTTTCCTTTGTGAAGTTGTAAATTACTTTCCAAAGTTGTTAATGTCCCCTGGATATATAGTAAATTAGACATACCTTCTGTAACTAAGCTCTTATAGCAAAATCATATAATTCTCGTGATTTCAATCTTGCCTTGTTGATCACTTACTGCAATAACATTTTCATATGCTAGTAAATTGCTCATGTCTTTCGCGATATTTTTCATTCTACAGTTTTTATAAATTTTTATGGTATTAATATCTATCGCAAGATAGTACAGTACTTTCGAGCAATCCTCCAATAAAATGAGTGATGTATCCTTAGAGTATTAACATAACCTTAAGAAGGAGCAATTTATGTCATAGGAAATAATTTACCTTGAGTATACTTACTTCTGCTTTATGGATCACTAATTGTAGTCGTTAGGAAACCGAATTATTGCTATTTCTTTATCACTACAAATCCCTTAATTGTTGAAAATTTTAAAATAAAATCTAAACGTAATAACATCCACGAGTGTATTGTATATAAAAAATAAAGTTCATTAAGTTTTCCTTTGTGGTTGTAAAAAACGTTTTCGGATTGTCAATCAGCTTTTGTTTATCATAGAATTTTGTACATGCAAAAATTATCCTAAAATTTGTAAAGTTTCTTCCGCAACCATTTACAATAACAAGCTATATGTAAGTTTCTTGCTCGTCTTTTGTAACTATAGATACTATTGCTAATGAATCTATCCGTCAGGTTTCAATCCCATCCTTGGAGTCCTTGAGAATAGGTGGACTTCCCAATCTAGAAGATATATTTGCCAAAGAATCTCTAGTGGGGCTGAGCAATCTCCAATTTCTTAAGGTGTCTTCGTGCAAATCTCTCTCAAAGGTTATCAACTCCACATCACTGGTAAAGCTACACAAGTTACAGACTTTAACAGTGGAAGACTGCGATTCGGTGGAAGAAATTTTTTGCCTCGACGAACAAGGCGCCGGTGTGAATGTTGAGACTCTCATTGAGCTAAACACCATAAGTATAGACAAATTACCAAGCTTGAGGCGCATATGGAGCAAGAATCCTTGTGGAATTCTGAAATTCCATAATTTAAAGGAATTACAGGTGGATAATTGTGACAATCTTGAGTTTCTGTTCTTCCCATCCATGGTTCAATCTCTCGCACAATTGAGAGAACTAGATGTACGGAATTGCAAGAAGATGGAGGCGATCATTATGGAGGAAGAAAGGTCGGGAATAGAAACACTGGAAACTTTAGTATTCTTGATGTTGACCGATTTGACCATTTATAATTTGGAAAGTTTGACGCGCTTCTCCTGCACAAAGTGTAAGTTTGATTCCTTTTTTTTTTTTTTTTTATCATCGTTGAAGATCCTCTTAGATTAATTCATCCCCGCAATGCAAAAGATGACATTCTTTTCATCTAGTAAAAACTTGGTGACAGGTTCACGAGAGGCTCGTGACGAGGACCGCGTCAAATCATGCTCTACTATCCTCTTCAATCAAGAGGTACATGATCAACACTTTGTCAATATGGTAAATATAACAAAAATTCGATGGAGTAAGATGCTCGTTATCAATTTCATGCATTATATAGCACTTTGAAAGTTTACGTGTTGTGCGTTTCAAGTTGCCACATGACCCAACATATGATTGTCAAGTTTCAATTCACGCCAATGACAGTTCGATCAATTACATCAAACTAATAAGAAATTATAAAATAAGATATATGCATATCCAGCCAGCTACATAATTAAAATTAACAAATAAATAATTATACGGGAAGATGAATTGCCGAAGCTCACTTTCGTTAAAATTGATTGCGTTCCACGAAATCACTACACCATAAAATCTGTATAAGTCGAAGTAGAGTTACTGCTCAAATTATGATTTTAAATTGGAACGAAGAATTTAAAGTAGTCATTATATATACAAAAGTTGGGTAATTTATCTTGAATTAGCTCAATTGTTAACTCTCAAATTATGGGGTTGAAGTTTGACCAAAAAATGTTATGGGGTTAAAGTCTCTCCTAATAACTATATAGTAAAATATTTGGTGTTATAGTCATTGAACTTCGATTAATGACCTAAGGCAACAAATTTTCATTTCTTTATAAGTTATGCATTTTGACCAAAAATCTGAAATTTTCCAGCGTACTATCTATTACAAAGTACTCTTCATTAATGTCCTTAATGACTGTCACTTAAAACTTTTTATTTGCAAGAGGATTGTTATCTTTGCAATTGGAAATTTTCTTGTGCGTTCCATTCTATTTATTCCAACGAGAACTCCTCATTCTCTTAGGTGGTTGTCTGTCACTAGTTTTAATGATTAGGGTTGCAAATTAGCAACCTAACTGTTCATATGATATTTTCTTATTATGAGTTTTGTAACGCTCTCTCTATATTACACCAATGTTACATGTTATATATAAAATGACACTATGTCATATAACAATGACAATTGGGAATTTTTAAATATTATCAAATCCCCACATTTTACATAATACGGGTTAAGAATTTTGCCTTTTGCTTTTCAAATTGAGGGAGACCATTTGAAATGAGATACAATTTGCTTAATCATTGTATTAGAATTATTCCGATTTTACATAAATGAAAAATTCGACACCTGTACAACACCGAGAATGCTGCTAATAAGATAGTAATTGGAGAAAGAGGAATGAAGCAAAAGTAGTTTCTCAACTTCTGCCAGGTATTCAGGGAAGTATTTTGAGCATTCCGAAGCTTCCGCGTTGGCATCCTTCTTCCAAATATAACTAAATTTAAGTACTCTCCAGACTTACTAAATATAAGTACTTTCTATCAAAAACAGGATCGACCAGCTGGCAGTTTATGTTCATTAGATAACACTATATTTTTGTTAATTTTACTAGAAAATATATGTATATTGAGTTTGTATCAGATTGCATCATTTTCAGACTTGTCACAGTACCATTTGTGGACATGTTAATTTGTGTAAGAAATTATCAACACTTTCAATTCTTACATGCATATATTTTTATAAAATTCTACTAGTTCTCATGGCCAAGTATAATTGTTTTTGGGTGCTTTGAACTCAATCGTGGTAAACACAGATAGCATTAGTCAAGTGATTGAAGAAAAAAAAAAACAAAGAACATGTTGCCTTCTTATTTATATGATAGAAATGTTTGGTAGATCATTAGACAGATTACACACATCTCCAGTATCCTTTTTTAGAATCAATTCATTTGAAGTCATTTAGAAAAATCAAGATATTATCAAAGCAAGCTAAAAAGAAATTCTAAATATTTGATGGTTTTATCACAACATAGACCCTATTAAGTCGTGGGCAATCAAGATGTAAACATAATTGCATTGAGAGAACAAAGGGATAAAAAAAAGAAAGAAAGAGAAAAACTCCAACCGAAGGGTAGTGGAAGGACGTTTCAGTGGAAAATGGAATAAAGCAGTTAACATGCGGATCCGCTTTGACTTAACCAAAGGGCAATTTAGGTCGTTCACTAAAAAGAATGCTCATGCGGCCAAACAGTATGTGGAAATGGGCCCCTCAGGTGGACCGATAAGTCGACTTTATTAGATATTTTTTTAATATTCTTTGTTAGCAATATTTTTCAATAATTGGATCGTCCAACAAGGAAAAAAAGGAATGAATTTTAAAAGGAGGATCCGATCGATTAAGTCTGTTGAGTTCTTTTAGTTAAATTTGGTCTGAGCAATTCCGTTTTTCATTGTTATGATTTAGCTGTATTTCTTAATTGCTTTATGGTGACATATATGAGTTGCAATCTCTTATTTATTATTTCGCCGGAAATAGTTTCCATTAATATGGTCGAACATCTCTTATGATACCTAAACGATTTCTAAAAACTTTCCGTTTCACGAGGAAACTGAAAATCTCAATACTTTCACATGCACCGGTTGGATATTGCAAGCACGTGCATGAAAGCAATTGGAAAAAAAAAAACTGACGGGAAAGTGAGCCACAAAGTTCAAGATAGTATGGCGATTAATACGCTAATTTTGAAGTTATCCAAGATGAAACATAAACTACTTTTAGTAAAGTGAAAGAGGAAAATTACTAGTATAGATTGCGATTACTTCATTGAAGTAGCGGAGTTATCGTGGAGAGACAACACACCTAAGAATGCCAAAGTTAGGGCTCATCAAGATTAAAGAATATCCTTGTTCTTTTTTTATCTTCAAATATTTCATATTTCCTTTGAAGTTTGACTTGTCCTTTAAATATGCGGGCAGACTAATATTTGTCAAAACTATGGACAAAAAAGCTTTGTTTGTCTTGTTGTTTTGTGTAAACTGTGCAATCTTCTAGTATGACCTTTGCAAGATGAGGATGCATTCACAAACGCATCTACTGAGCAAAATCGATAAACCAAGATTTTTAGAATCACCGCTTTTTTCATTGTAATTTTTCTTTACCACAATTAAGAAACTCAAAATTTGATTTCAAGATTGGGGGGAGAAGCTACTTCCACATCGCACCTTTTAATAATTGATTAGTCGCCTTTTTAATCTTAGTCTCTCCATTGTTTTTCTTTCTCATTCTAACACTTGTCCTCAATCTCTTGCAATAGAACTTTATAAGTTTTTTTTATCTAATAGAATTGTTAATTTCATGAGTGAATATTGCAGATTGCGTTTCCTAGCTTGGAGACATTAGACATTGATGGCTTGAATAAGATTGAGATACTATGGGACAATCAAGTCGCTGCGGAGTCTTTCCATAAACTAAGATCGCTTAGTGTTGATAGTTGCAAGAAGCTAGTGAACATTATTCCTTCTTGCATTCTTGGACGGCTCAAGAGCTTGGAAAGTTTGGAGGTGACGTCATGTCGTTCGCTTGAAGTTGTTTTCAAACTTCAGCCATTGAGTCCTCTAGATAGAGATCTTGTTGCTCTTTTTCCATTGAAGAAGCTGGAGTTAGTTGAATTACCGGTGCTAAAGTGCGTGTGGGATAAGGAATTCCACGGTCGAGTCAAATTTCAGTTTCTATGTTCTGTAACCATTTCCAGATGCAAGAGCCTCAGTGCTCTATTTCCGACCTCCGTAGCCGTACAACTAACCCACCTTGAGGAGTTGGAGATTTGTAATTGTGGCATTGTGGAAGTCATCGAGAAGGAAGGATTCGTTGCAAGGGAGGTGTTCCCAAGGTTAACCTCCCTCAAGCTTGAGCATCTACCAAAGTTGAAGTGCATCTACGCAAGAACACATGCTTTACGCTGGCCCGCATTGAAGACTTTGGAGATGGATGGTTGTGACAAAGTAGAGATATTTGCTTCGCAGCCTGAAAATGAGATGCCAGTTCATAGACAGCCTTTCTTCTTAATAGAAAAGGTACGACTCAAAATTATTTATTTTGCTTCGATGTTGAATATTGGAGTAGCTATACATACGAAGATATACACTATACTACTCTCCTTGATTCCATAAAACTATTTCAACATGGAAACATTGTGTGTTCATCTAATATTGGATGTACATTCTTGTAAAAGTGGGGTGTCATCCATAACCGTTGACTTTGAAACAAAAGGTTTAGGCTAATTCTGATGGTTCTGCACTCTTAAGCACCATGAAGACTTAAAATATGTGGTACGTAGTGTGATCTTACCGAGGCGCGAGAGCGCTACCTTTGGACTATATAAAGACAATTTATGCTAAAACATGTTTGTCGACATTAATATATAAAATTTATGCAATTGTGACTATAATTGATGGAGAAGTTATTTTCACAAGGAAAGTATCTCTAGAAAAAGGATTGTAAGGATTTACTTGAGTTCAAATTATGGGTACAAGTCAAATATAAGAGATTGGTGGTGACACGTCCATTGCACCTTATAATGCAGTTATAACCGTTTTTTTCTCTCGCAGAAAAGTACTCTCTTTTCCTCTCGGGAAAAGAAAAGAAAAGAAAACTACACCTACTTCATGCGCACGGTCAACAAACCACCGCAACGGTTTGTTGACGGTTGGTTTGCGCCACAAACTATTGCAACGGTTTGTTGCAAGGTTGGTTGACCACCCACGGTCAACAATACACGCGCACTGTTGTTGCGAGGATTGTATTGTTGACCGTGTGTGGTGTGGCTCCCTTTCTTTAAATATTATCATAATAAAGTATAGATTATAATAAAAAAACATATATTTAATTAACATGTGCACATATTTGGGCACATCTATATGTGTCCAATATATGCACGCATGTATATCACGTATACACGCTTACGACCGAAATTAAATGTGATGAGTGTACATCACGTTTAATGTAAATTTTGTTTAATTTAATCAATTACCGTGAGTGCAAACACATTTGCAATATTATCATTCTCATTCAACGTCATTCTTAATTGGCTATAATGCATGACATCCGTAAGTTCATCACTGCTCTAATAGTAGACTTGCACTGACACGTTAATATCTTCAAGAGAATTGATTGTCCCGATCAATCTCTAGATGTTACAAATCAGTCATGACTACCTAGACAGTATAGTCATGATTGATTTGCATGAGAGAGAGAGAGAGAGAGAGAGGATATGCATGACTTATACCGTAATACATATATATTGTTTTAACTAAGCTAATTTTAGATTTGACTTGACTAATATCTCAGGGCGCATTTCCAAATTTGCAAGAGTTAAAATTGGATTTGTCTGGACCAATGGAGATGTGGCATGGGCATTTTCATGATGGAGAATTCTTCTGTAGGCTTAGAGTTCTCGAGCTTCATCATCTCTCGGAGGAATCTGCAATATCCACATGTCATTTTGTTCAAAGTTTAACCAACTTAGAAGAGCTGATTGTATGTGATTCTTATCTAGAAAAGCTGAGCACCATTATGGGAGCCATGGAAGGCCCAAGTCCTGAGGGAAAAGTAATATTACCATCATCAAGGTTTTCTCAACACCTTAAGACTCTAGACGTGTCATGTTGCAATGAGTTGTCCAACATGTTCACACCGACCATAGCTAGAGATTTGGTGGAACTCACAAAATTGAGGATAAGAAACTGTAGAATGTTGACAGAAGTCATTTGTGACGAGGGAAGTGAGGAGTGCTTTGTGGTGACTTTCAATCAATTGAAGTATATGGAGCTTGATGGATTGACAGAGTTGAGATGCTTTAGCTCAATCAAATATACTCTGAAGTTCCCTCTCTTAGAAGATGTCATTGTAAGCAGATGTCCCCACATGAAGTTCTTCTCCGAGGGACTAATAGAGGCACCAAAGCTGGAGAGAGTACGAGGGTCAGAAGAAAATTGGTTTTGGAAGGAAAACCTCAACATCACCATCCAAAATTTGTTTGAAGAAAGGGTATGCATTAGTTACCAAATTTATCTACAATTGAATGGTGATGATTTCTAATAGGGTAATTGCTTTTTGCTAACCAGGATTTTTACATTTATTGATGATCTTCTTACAGGCTGTGATGTCTCAAGTAAAGAGTATGCGGCTATCTGAATTCCCTGAGTTAATTGGAAAATGGCACGACAAACTTAGTCCCATCAAGTCATCTTGGCAATTAGAATCACTGACGGTGGATAAATGTCCATCATTTGTTAGTGCTATTCCATCTAGATTGATGCTTCTTTTAAAAGAAATGTGCAAATTGCAAGTGCGCGATTGCGAGTCTCTAGAAGAAATATTTGACCTTGAAGGGCTAGGGGGTGTGAGGAGCAGTCGGGTGTTGCCTTCCTTGTGGACTTTGGACTTGGTCAATCTACCAAAGTTGAGGCGACTATGGAACAAAGATCTTCAAGGATCGCTGGCCTACAATCGTCTTCAATGTCTAAGCCTTTATAATTGCAGCAACTTGAGACATGCTTTCGCTCCCTCGATGGCTCGGTGCCTTTCCCAACTGTTTTTAATTAAAATAAAGGAGTGTGGTCAGATGAAAGGAGTGATCGCAGAGGAAGAAGCGCAGGGAAGCGCGGTGGAGAATATTATATTCCCGAAGCTTTGTAGTATAGAGCTGGAATGCTTGCCCAATTTGACAAGCTTCCTCTCGGGGAAGAATCGAACGCTGGAATGCCCCAACTTAGAATGGTTGACCATTGCCCACTGCCCCAAGATGCGTAGTTTGACCGGACAATCCTTGATGGAGAATGACCAAAGCAGCCCTTCACTTTTCACTCCACAGGTCAGTCTTCTTTTTTCTTTACCAGACGCTATTGATTTTTGGATGAATCGTCTTTTCAAATGGGAGTCCCAACGGAATGCCACCCTAATTGAAATTTGGAAGTAGAACGGTGCTTTGCACGTGTCGCATGAAAAAATTTCAGTTCCAGTGCAATGCAACATTCACTTTTTTTTTTCCTTCTTTTAATTTTGCTCCCGAAATTGTCAACACACGGCATAAATCAAGGATACCAACTAAAACTTCAAAATTGTGAACTCATTCGCAAATCAGTCAAAACTGAGATCTTCCCAATCACTGAAATCACGAATCGAGAATTAGTTTTCTCGAAAAATGTGAACTGAAAACCAATTGCACGTCCAACCTGGAGGAAATAAATCCAAGAATGGTTGCCTTACAAGCTAATTGCAAGCGACTTTTTGTTTTTTATTATTCAAAATTGAGGGAACTTTCCTGGACATCATCACGGCAACTTTCCAGAAATTAGAGGGAGGAGGCGTTGCCAGCATTAAATGTCAATTAAGCCAATTTAAAGTCAATGTTCATTGTACAATCGATCATTAACTGTATTTGGGAGCGGTTGCCGTTCAAGTAGAAGAATAACGAAATTTATGTACACATCGAAGAACAAATGTCAATTTTCAAAGTTTACTATCGCTGAATTCGGTGAACCCAAGCAAATATCTTTACCGAATTTGTTTTATTTTTTATCATTTCTTTAAAAGGCAATAAGTCCGTACTCTCTATTCTAGTTAGTCTTTTTTTTTTTTTTTTGCATCTCTCCTTTTCTGTTACGGATTCTTTATAGGTTTTGATTATTGCTTTTCTTTTCTTTTTCTTTTTTTTTAATGATGGAAGAAATGCTTTGAGTTTTATCTTACTCGAATGCTTTTGCCCCATTTTTCTTTGTCCTCATAACTAGCATCCAAAACTTTTGTTTACTCCGTAATGTTAAGAGTTACTACTAGTTGTGCATCTACTAATAATGTCATTAACATGTCGTATGTGAGTTGTCATTTAATAACATATATCCCCCACATTGTTAAAATACTTAAAAAAGCCATCATAATACTCATTTTAGAATACCAATAGATAGAGAAGTATGAAACTAGTCACCCCATTTTCTGTTAGTGCAAGTTGCAATCACGTTATTTCATCTATTTGCCAAATATAAGGTATCCCCCAGATTTTTTTTTAAAGAATTCAAAAATTAGTCATTATCCTCCACGTATAATATCAATATAGATCTAGGAAAGTATGGTAATAATCATTCTATTATTTGGTGGCGATAAGTCGTAATTGCATTAATTTTATTAAACCAAATAAAAAATGTTAATACTCACTTCTCAGTGGACAAGTCATAAGAGCTTATAACGTCATTGATTTCTGCAAACAAACATAATATGTTCATAGGGATCATTTGACTAAGGTGGATGCCTTGGCGGGCCATCTGCTACTTATATGATAAACTTGTCTATTTACATGGTCTGTGGACTTAGGGAACTTTGGAAATATACATTTGGTTATTGAGATTGTAGCACATGTGATTCAATTTATTTTATCATAATGAAATGAAAATTCCAAACGGGCTCTTTGATGGACAATTTATAGCAGTTCGCACAATGGTTCTGTTCTTATTATTATCATAACTTACTTTGGCATAACATGTTTCATTCGTTCACGAAGACTAATTGCATTTGCCTATGGATCCTCACTTGTATAAAAAAATTGCCTTAAATATGAAATTTTTAGGAGATTGCAAAAGTATTCATTTCGTGTTTAAGGTTGTAATTATGTTCTTTGGATCCTTAACGAAAAATATTTTCCATCTTTTTTTGTGCATGAACATTAACAGGTGGTGCGGACCATTAGTTGATTTATTTTCTTGCATCGCATTTCGTGCTCATTCCAATGCAATATACTTGGCCATAGTCATTATTCAATCGAAATGAAAGCATCCAGCAACACCTCCATATCACTAACAAGTTATGGAATGTTATGATTTGTGAGAGGAAGGGAAGTTTGGTAATTCTTTCTTTGAGATCATAACTCAAAATGTAATCAATTTTATTGTGTCGTTTTTTCAATATGGCAGGTACACTTCCCTAGTCTTTGGAAGATAGATCTCTCCCACATGGACAATTTAAGCCAAGTATGGACCACCAGTCCTCGGGATACTCTCACTTTTGAAAACTTAACAAGTGTGAATGTTGAGAATTGTAAGAGCCTTGAAAATCTGTTTCCGCACTGGGTGGCAACAAGTCTAATCAAACTTCAGAGTCTTCGAGTGGAGTCTTGTGGGCTCGAGGAAATAGTCACAAGTGGAGATGACACTTCACACTCTACTGCAGCAGAATTTCTTTTCCCGCAACTCACTTCTCTGATGTTTAATGATATGCCACAACTCAAAAGCTTCTGCACTAAATCACCCACTTTAAACTGGCCATGCTTGGAAAGACTGTGGGTGACTCATTGTGACAAATTGAGGATGTTGTCCTTTGCGGCATACATGAACGAGGGCGCTCAGAGAGAGGATCAACACGACCTTTCAGACCATGAAGCACACTTCCCGTTTGGGATGGTATGAATGCAACTACTCTTCCTCTCTTTCTTCTTTATTCTTTCATTCACCCACCATATCTCATGTGCACTGCATAGTCATGTCATATTAATGATATATATAAAAAATATGAACCCCTTACCTATCAGTTCACTAACAACATAAGATATTTCTGACATCCTTAAGCACACTTTTCATATGTGGACACCCAAAATGTTTTTAATAACACTATCAGTGCATCTCGTCACCTAAAATTTCAATGAACAACATATTTTTGTTGATAGAACAAGATATTCCAATAAAAGATGAATTTGGTCAGGGTGGTTACCGTATTGACCTCTATTATTAAAAGCTCTCATAAATTTTGATGTGGATCAAGAATGTGAATTTCCTATGGCAAATATGAGAATCGAGTGCTGGCAAATAGCAATTCCTTCTCAAATTGCAGCGGGATGACCATCTTTGTTACGATGTTTTTTGGGTAAAATGGAATTCTTTTTTTTCATTTGATCATTCCTATGCCGACATATTTCTTTCCCTTTCTATCTAGTCATAATAATATGGGTGCACAACCAATCCTTGTTGGTGGATGGCCATGGTGGAGCATTTGGTTGCACTTCGCATTTTGTAGCACGACTTTAGAAGTTTGAGACTGGTATGCAGGTCTCTAGAGATTAATGAACTGTAATAATAGGGCCACCTTCCATGGGAGTTGACCAACTTAGGTTTACCTCTCAGTGCACAAGATTTATTGCCAAATTTCATTGAATGTACTTCTCTCATTTTGTATTGGGATTTTCGCAGGGCATTCCCAAGGTACTTTCATTTGTCGATAAGGATATTCAGATGATACAGAATGGAAAATTTTCTGATGACATCTTTGGCAAGCTACGAGGGCTAATGTTGGCATGCTTTCATGATGAAAATGCCGTCTTTCCTTCCAGATTCCTCCTACAGAGATGTCAAAACCTACAAGGCATTATGGTCTTCTGTAGTTCTTTTGAAGATATATTCCCTGATGAAGGGCTTATTCATGAGGGAAAACCTATGGTGTTTGAAAATTTGAAAGAACTTAGACTACACAAGTTACACAACCTAAAGCGTGTCTCGAGAGAAGATTCTTTAGTTTCAAAAATTCTTCAGAGCATTGAAACGTTTGAGATTTGGGACTGTCCTGGTCTGACGACATTATTCCCAACCGTGACATCCTTTCAGAATTTGACGGAGTTAGTGGTGAAGAATTCCTCTGGACTGGTAAATCTACTAACGGTTTCAGCGGTCAGGAACTTGGCGCATCTCACTGAGTTGACTATAATAGGGTGTGAAAGAATGAAAGAAGTCGTGGAAGACGACGAAAACGGAAAAGAAAAAGTGATTTCTTTTGGGAAGCTACAAGAATTAACACTCCAACAACTCCCAAGCCTAGAATGCTTCTCCTCCACCGCAAGTTGCAGCTTTAGGTTTCCATCCTTAGGGAATATTGAAGTGGAAGAGTGTCCAAAAATGAAGATCTTTTCTAAGGATATGCTGAGCACACCAAAACTAAAATCTGTGAGCCTGTTTAGATACAAGTGGGAAGACAATTGGGAGGGTGGTGATCTCAATACAACCATACAAAAGTTATCAGAATAATTGGTAAGATCAAATTAATTCCATTCTCATCGATTATTTATTTCCATTGCCTCTACTTCTCATATGGTCCGATAGCTGAAGCACCACAAATTCTAAACTTTCCATCTTTTCAACTTCTCCAGTCACTGATGAAGGGAAGGACAGACACTACAAGCGGTATGGAGATCTAGAAGTTGTTGAGACACAATCAAAGATTGAGATGAAGTAAATTTCCAATCGAGGTAAGTAATTCTATTTCCAATTTTTCCATTTCTCACTAATAAAATCACAGTTTTCCAAAAGAAAGAAATTTCTTTCTTTTTTTTTTTTTTTTGGGATGACGACATGATTCGCCATTTTTCCACCTCAGCATAACTGCCTAGATCACACCCCCTCCTCATTGTGCATAACTTTTTGCCTTAATCTCTCTTCTCATTCAAGCGAATGAACAGGTAGAGCCGTTCTTTTCTCCTCCTTTTCTAAACTTTCCAATCTTTTCAGCTTCTCCAGTCACTGATGAAGGAAGGGCAGACGCTGCAGGAGGAGATTAAGCGATGAAGTAAATTTCCAAGACACAGTCAAAGGTTGAGATGAAGTAAATTTCAAGTCAAGGTACTAATTCTATCTCCAATTTTCTCCTTTCTCACTAATAAAATCACAGTATTCACAGTTTTGCAAAAGAAATAAGTTTTTTTTTGGGAGGGGGGGGGGGGGGGGGGCGGGGATATTTTATGCGGAAATAAGTTTTCCGCAAGAGTACTAGTCATTTACATTTTCAACCTGTATAACACTGAATTGAATTTAACCAAGTGATCATAACTTTTGAATGAAAAATAGCTGAAAATAAAATTTAATCACAGTGAAAATTCAGGACTCAGGTCTTAGGAACTTCTAAAGGCCAAAGATTTTCAGTTTGTCGCGAGTACCCAATTTGTAACTTTCAACTCTCAGTTTGTTGGAATTACTAGCAAGACTCCTCCCGGCAATAATTTGATTAAATGCCTATTGTAATCTAGATAAAAGTAAGTGGGTAATCTTCAGATATTCAATAAAAATAACTCTGTAATCAATCCTATTGATTTCAGTCTCAACATCTCTAACACTAAATACACATCTTAGCATCTCTAATAATATCCTTGACACATTTCGATCACATAAAGATAATATGTCTTGCCGTCCAATTCCATATGTGCTCAGTCTTAATGAGCTTCCTTCCGCATTCATTTGTCTTTTAACTTTTCTTCACATAAATGGGGATGCATGTCTTCTCTGATTAAATGCTTCATTTAATTGAGTTAACTGCCATAAAGAGCCACAGAACTAGTTAAGGTCCAGATGTTACGACTCATTCTACAATTTTTGCTCAAGGGATGACTTCTCGTTACCGGAGAGAAGCTGAACAGCGCGGGTGAAGTTTTGCATGGGTGACACCCCATTTCTTCATGATAATAAATCTCTCAGACGCTTCAAACTGGAATGCTGGTAAATTCTGCTCTAAAAAATTCTTTTCAATATACTGAGGCTTGGAAGGCTGAAGCATAATACACACCAGCCTTTTTTTTCGAGTCCGTTCATGTTAAAAGATACCCGGCACCGCTCGTTCAAGTATTTCTATTGACTTTATACGTTATAAAATTAAGGTATTCCAAAGAGGTTTATAAGAAAGAATGGCAAGAATCTTCCCAAAACGCACAGTTTTGAGGGTTCCAACGGTGGAAGTTGGAGAGTGGAGTTGGAAAAATGGGATGATATGGTTTGATTGTCTAAGGGATGGAAGGAATTTACGGAGCATTACTCTGTTTGTGAGGCCTCCTTTTTAGTCTTCAAATAAGTAGGGGACTTGGATCTTCACGTGCTCATATTTGACAAAACCGGAACGGAGATAGATTATCCGCTAATGAATGCTGACAGCAAGGAACTGAACCTTTGACACTGTCAAACTTGTCCGGGGTAAAACGGGAGATGCTGATGATCACTGTAATCTCTCAGTTGGACTTCAAAGGCTAGATGGTTTCTTGCTGAAGAGAAAGGAGAAGGATGAATTCATTGACAACCACATCTTCACAAGCCCTGCCAGGTGATGAAATCTGGTCCAGTTAGTTATGTCGATGATGCTACTATTTCACATCCAATTGTACTCCGGCCGGGTTCCAAACCTAAAGGCTTGCAAACTGATCAAGGATACAAGTTTCCGCCACAAAATTCAGAAGGTGTGTGAATCTTAGCCTTTCAGTGTGTAAACGCTTTACATTAGTTCTTTTCATGCTCTCTACCTGATTAATTCAGATAGGATGGAAAATTCCATACGCAAGATGAGCCCCACCATGCTGGCTTCTCGTATTTCTTCTTCTAATCATTCACGGGTGTCTACGGCTCTCAAAGCAGCCAACAAGTACAAGCTGCAGGATCTATCCTTCCCAGTAGTTATCCAGTCACATAATCTATTGAAGCAAAATGTGGTAAGAAAAGATGCTTAGATAATAGTCATCTTTTGCAAAATTTGGACAGGAATAAAATAGTTTGCCTTCTTGTAAGGTAACATTGTATTCCTGTAACACTCGAATTTGCCCATGAGATTATGCACGGGTCTGGTTAACATTTCTTGTGTCGGTCATCATAACTTTTATGTTCTTTAGTCATGGATCATCGGTTGATCAAAAATTATTCCGCAGACTGTCCCAGGCGGGTCTTCAAAAGGACGCATCCATGGAAAAATGCAAACCACAACTCTACCACCCACATCCTGGCTCGGGAAAGCTCTACACCTGTTGGGCCGCATTTCAGAGAGGAACTTCTCTAAAGGAAGGAGATGTCTGTGTTCGAGCTTGTTAGAATTGGTAATTTTGATCTCAAAGTCTCCACTTTTCAGAGGGAATGTCGAGACTTAAGCGTATACTTTGGTATGGCTGCAGAAAACTCTCTGCTTCACTATGTTTTGTCTAGTTAATCAGATCGAGAAAGCAAACCTTTCTGCTGCAAGTAATTGATGGTGATGTATTTTCTAATTTTTTTTTTTGGGAGACTAGCAAATATTACACAGGGAAATTGCACGTTCAAAAAATCTGGGTGCATTTGTCTATTCACCATATTATAAATCAAACTCATACGTAGCATGGAGAGTTGCTCTAATATAGACTTTAGTATATTCCTTCAAGTAACATCTGTCACCATTGAGGTGGTGATAGTAATGAAAAAAAGAATGTCATGCATCGACTTTGTTTTTGTGAAAGACGCTATAATCTTCAGAGATCGATACATATAAATTCAAAGAAAGGTAAATAAAAGATAAATCTTGCCATCCATCATAACACAAAAAGAAGTCTCAATAAAGGCAAGTCTTTCTCATTTTCGCTTTAGAAAATGGATGAATCACATCAACGGAATGATAATGAATCTTATAGTAATTATAGAACCAAATCGCCATAAAATTTCCAGAACTCATGGTCAGCAGGTATCCCAATGTTCTTGAGTTAAGGGCTTAAAAAATAAAGTAATAACATCCATCAGTGAACTTGCTCGTATCCCTCACCCCCCCCCCCCCCCCCCCCCCCTTTCTTCAACCCCAAAATAAATCATTAGCAGTCGAACTATTCAGCAGCTCCTATGAGTCAGACATAACCGCATCAGAAGAAACAGTACTACTCCGCTTGCCGTTTTTGCTCATGAGATTGCTGAAGCGGCCATTGAATTCCGCACCATAGATGTGCCCCATTTGGAGCTTTTCGTCTCCAAGTATCTCTTATTCTCCTTTGTTATTGGAGTAACTAGAGGGACTCTCCCAGCAATAGTCAAGCCACAACCTTTAAACCCCACATACTTTGACGGGTTGTTTGTCATCAGCTTCATTGTCCTGACTCTCAGGTCAAACAACATCTGCAGTATTAGTCAATATGTTAAGCACCAGTACAAAGGTGTCAAATACTATGGAAAGTTTGATAGTGGAGTGACTTTCAACTAATGAAATCTCGCCCTTTTAAGATGAGAATTTGCAGCTCTGCTTTAGTCACCAGCTTCCTCTAGTAGTCCTACAAATGACATACAATTCCTGAAACATTAACTGCAATTCAACTAAATTTAACTTCAGTTCAATAATGTCATTATTAAATCTTCTTGAAACCAAAAATCATGATCACAGCGAGGTGCCTCATTCAGAAGCTAAATTATGCAGAATCTCTAGCAGCGGTGTAGTTTTTGACTTAAGTAATAAATACCTGAGCACCAATTCCGTACTCTCTAGAGTCAATGGGCAATCCAAGCTCCACATTTGCTTCCAAGGTATCACGCCCGTCATCCTGCAGGTTATAGGCACGTAGTTTGTGCCCCAAACCTATGCCTCTTCCTTCATGCCCTCTAAGGTACACCAGCACACCCCTACCAGCCGCTTCTATCTGCTGCATTGCCAGTGCAAGCTGGTTGCCACAGTCGCACCTAGCAGATCCAAATATGTCTCCTGTCAGGCATTCCGAGTGTACCCTCACGAGGACATCTTGACCATCTCCAATGCCACCCTGTTCAGATGTTAAACTACGAACTATGAATCGCATGAAGGGAAATTTTACTGCTGTCTGAAGGGAGGACACAAAACATAAAGGAAGAAGACCTAAGGATACTATTTTTAATAAAAAAAATTACGGCATTCACAGATCAATTGCAGACACATACAGGCCCCTCATCAATCATTTCATGAATTATAAAGAATGATCGTTGACTAATATCCTCCCATTCATTTCTCTTGATGTCAAATATTCCTGTCCAGACACGATTGTCATCCAAGTTAAATTCGGTACTCCAAATTATGATTGACACATGATTAGACATTCTTTTTACCGAGTTCAATATAAATTCAATGGCATTCCACCTAGAAGATGCCAGCAATTTCTCAGTACAGCGAGTTCCAGTTAAGATATCGTCAAACAAAATCATGCATGGAAATACATTAGATGAAGCACAAACTAAAGTCGCATTAAAAAATGCAGTGCTACAAGCAAGATTCTCGAAGTTTGCAATTAACTCATGCAAAACTCTCTGTTTATCAGTTTCTGAATTCCTTGAACAGTTTAGCAATTAACTCATAATTTATCTCACCTTGACCATTGCAATGTGCTCAATTCCATCTACTATCGATTTATAGCAATGGGCTGCAAATGGACACCACAATGTCGGTAATCTTGCAGCACCCACACGTGATACTATTTATCTCTTTTTCGGCAGTAGCTCTAAATCTATGCACCTAATGTTCAGTGAAATCATTTCTCACTCACCCGGTATACGGGAAGCTTCTCAACATACAAGTTAGCATAGAAGAGACAAGCACTTTTTTGTCCATTTAGATGTCTATCCTTATTTTCTAGTGATAATGCTGAGAATCAACCTCAAACTCTGCCTCAATTAACAGTCAACTGACGTTCGGACATGAGTTTTGAAACAAGGCCAATACAAGAATTGTACGTAAAAATAATGGCAGTTGCAGGCTCATTCTTATGACATGAATCCTGGCCAGTTATTGCCAAATGCTATAGTTTGACATCGGGCAAGGGAGGAACCCATATAAAAATCTAACAACGCGATAAGCATCGTGAGAAACAACTCCTAGGTGACTGAAGGAAATCTACAATATCGCTTAACTACCCTACAATATCGCTTAACTACCCTACAATATCGCTTAACTACCATTAATTGTAAGGTGAGAGAAGAGGTGACTGAAGGAAATCTAAGCTGAAGGCCTTTAGGATGTCAAGACATTAAGAAAGTGCGCGCCATTCACCATTGCTTCTTTATAAAATTGATTTCGTAAAATACTTCGCAAGTTAAGACCTCTACTGGCTGTGGACTAATAAAAATCCGAATCTTCTTGAACTTCAAAGGGCCGCTTCTCAAGTGCATGAACCACTGAGAAACTAAAGGAGAATTAACAATTACAGCGAATGCACCTTTAAAGGAAATGGCAGGCGCTTTCAAATCTTTCCTCCTTTCATGCTCGCACAAGCAATCCCAAAGTGCCATCCTTCACCATTAAAATGCCCTCGGCCTCTGCTGTCGCCACATCTTTCTGCTGCCATTGCAAGTTCGCCCTCATGCTCTCTGTCCTCATCGTCTATCACTACGTACTCATGCACGGGAGAACAATTGAAATGCAGTCGACAACGTAATGCAGAAAGCGCGCCAACCTTTCCTTGTCGGATCCCCTCCATCGCTTCAGATGAAGCAAAACCAACTTCGCAAAGAAGGGTCGGGCCCTGAAGCAGCAAATTGGATGATTTCGAGCTTCGGCAAACTCTACCCGAAACAAGGCCGCCCAGATTAACACCCATGAAGGCTGGAGGACCGATTAGAGTTTCGTTTTGGGGCGTTTTCTCCCCCGCGAACGAATGGCCTAAGTTCGAAAGGTTAAGGCAATGCATTGTTAATTTGTGTGGAAACTCGTGGAGACGAGGGGCTTCCTTACCATTCTACGGACAAGGATTCCACTGATCAAGTACGAAAATGACTCTCCCCTTACCATTCGATTGTGTATTGCCTCCAACAAGATACCAAATGCAAGACGCCTAATTTGCATTTTCATATTTGTTGACACCTTAATTTTGACGAGAGATTTATTTTAACCCCTAAACAAAAAATTGAAGAAAAAATCAATCAATGAGAAACGGTAGCTCACTCTCTCACTCTCAAGGAAAGAAATCTAATTGATTGCCGTCCGTGACGCCGGCCTCCGTTCCTCGCTCGAAGCCCCGGACTGCTGGACCCTCGTCGTTTCTCAGTAGGAGTATGTTCGGCGTTCCATTGTTATTTCTTCCGAGGACGTCCCTAGAGACTTGGCTGCTTAGTGGGTCGCTAGAGACTTGGCTCGAGTTCCCTCGAGCACGTCCGTCGACCACTTCTCCCAGACCGTGAAGGAGGTACATGTCTTGTTTTTGAGCCGTTTATCTGCTGTTCGAACGGGTGGTCCTCGCGCTTCATCTGCTGCTTGTGATATGTTGCGTGCCGCTTTTGCTTTTGATGCACCGTAGGCCGAGACCCCCGCCCGTTTAACCTCGAACATCTTCGTTTTTCCTCGCGCGCTACCTGTTTGTTAAAATGTCTAAGTGAGATCCGAGTATCTTTCGTTGGTTTTAGTCTAGTTCTGATATTGGTTGTCACGTGGTGAAGCCGGAAGCTATTGTGTGAGACGCAGCGTCAAGACGACGACACCGGCAGACGCAACGGCACCGCCGTCGTCGCCTCTCGAGTTGTGCTTGGTGAGATCACAGCTCGCTCCCGGACTGTGGTGCACGCTGGGAAAGATTTATTTTTGTTTTCCTGCTGGGCCAAACCAGCCAGAGAAAGGCCCATCAAGAAATAAAAGAGGAGAGCTGGGCTGAAGCAACGAGCCTGCGGGTAAAGAAAGAGGCGTGGGTAAGAAAGGGAAAATGGACTGGGCTTGATGGAGCCCAGTCTAGTTCTCCTGGACCCTTTCGGCTTTCAAGGCTCGGGTCGGGTCTGAACCGACCCAATTCGGAGCCCGGCCCGGATTCCCATTATAATATATATTTTTAAAAAATATGTTTAAAAAAATCTTATCCCAAGTTTATTTGAGTATTTGGTTGGTAGTATTTCTTGTCTAATTGGCTTGTTTTGGGTGATAAGTTTTATCAATTGGAATTTGTTTTACAATTCACAACCGCAAATCCAATTTTTATTCTATCTATAAGGATTTAGATGGAATAATTAATTGCACGTGAATCTTTAAAATCGATATTTTGATCTTTAAGGTTTAAGATGAATTTGTCTATTTTATTAGTGATCTTTTATTGGTGAGTTTTGATGTTATTTCCGTATTAGAATTTAATTTGATTGATTTGATGTGTCATTTTTTCTTATTAAAAATAAAAAAAATAACATGTTTAGATTAAGTTGTATGATTAGATTAGGTTGCATATTAGATAATTTTCCATGCTTAAGTTAGATTATCTAATTTCGAGTTTTAATAAAATTGACAAAAAAAATATAAAAATATCTACATTTCATGTAATTTAGAAATTGCATGTTTTAGGTCATATGCATGTCATAGAGCGCCCATAATTGCATGTCACTAGTTAGATACATAATTTTCATGTAGTTCACAAGATCACCCTAGGTGGTGACCTTCAGAATGATCGTGACTATGTTTTAGAGGAAGATGATCACAGAGTTCTCAAACTTCACAACAAAAATGTTGATACTTTTGTTGACGACATATTGGTTCGTATTACCATCTTGTTTCATCGATCCTTCATCGACATCACATGCAAAAGCATACACAACGTACGTCTAGGAAAATGAACAAGATAAAATTTTCATTAGCCGTTAAACTACAAGTTAATACGTGCGTGCAGCACGTGGGCCTAGAAAAACAAGCAAATGTGTCTTGTTCTCTGTTATGTGCTTTTTGCCTAGAAAACGAGAGGTTACCTTATGCTATGTAAGTGAAATTGTCTATGCATTATTGTCTCAGATAATATCTAAAGTTATCGAATTTGTTTTAGCCATACCACCAAAAGAAAGAAACCCGAATAGCAGCCTCACTAGTCACCACCACTCCCTAGATTCCTTTTTGTCTATCCCAAGCATCGATGAGAACAGTAAACTGCTCATCTCCCAGAAGCTTAGGCAATACCAAAACAATTCGAATGAACGAACCCAAATATCAATACGAGGTTTATATACCTCTTGTTGATTGTCGATAAATGTCCATCTGAGGTGACTATTGTTGCCTAAATCGTGGTACAATGCTTCGGAAAAGCCACCCTTGATATAACTCTCTCTCACCTCTATAATCTCCCTTTGACCATAGTAGTTAAACTCTTGTCACAGTCAATCCACACTTCAAACCTCATATCTTCTTATGACGTCTTTGCAGAAAAATTAGGATTCAATCTAAAAACCGTTATGTAATCTTTTGGCCATCCATTTTGTTGTGGCTTGTCAGTTTTCCAACGCCCTAACACATTTATGTTCTGGCTCCGCACACTTTAACAAGAAGAAGCCTCTCCTTTTAGAGTTAGTTAGCCTCCATTTCAGTCTCCATAATTCTAGGTTATCCAATGTTGTAGCCACTCGGAACTACACGTTCAATGGACAACCTCATTTAAATCAAGATGGAAATTCAAGTCTCATTCCTATTGGAAATGGAACGAAATCGAGTTCCATCATACACACTATTTACTTAACCTCATTTCCATTTTGCCTAGCCCCCTTTTACACCTCGTTGTCCCACAAGTACTACTCATGAAATAAGCTTACTATCAGACTCGCCGTCACCTTGATCCGCAGCTTTGTAACGAAAATCGTCGTCCAAATTGCAATCTTCTCCCTCGAGAAGAGTCTCCACCTTCGAATTATTTTAATTTTAAAAATTTTAACAATAAGAAAGAGAAATTCTACTGCCCACCCCCTCCCAAAAAAAAAAAAAAGAGCTGGCACCAATTGCTGGGCCGTACGGGTCCCTGACTGAACCACCCTTACGCCATCGCTAATTTTCTTTTTTCTCTCTTGTATATCTTTACAGGGCGGGCTTGGCCCGAGCACGACACGGCCCGAGCCCCAGGAAATCTCTTTTTCAGTCTTTAGCATTTCTTTTATCGCTTCATGTCCTTTTTAGTTCAGTCCATTTAGAAGTCTCAATATGATTTGCCCTAAAAAGTAATGGATACTCATTCTTCAGACAACATTGAAAAGAAAAAGGAAAGTCTAAACCAATGGACAAGAACACCTATATATTCCTTCTCTCTTTTTTCTTTTATTTTAGCTTATAAATAATGTTTGTTCATCTTAAAAAATAGTTTTGCAATAACCATTACATTGCGTTACATTATATTGGACAGAGCATCATATTCAGGTCACGCGTAATTGAATGGTACGAATATACTTGATCACTGGAACTCATCCATCAATTATCTGCTATCTCAACATAAATTTTGATGCACTTGCCAATCTGAGTAATTGATATAATGCTTTAAAATTCTGATAAGGTGGATGTACCAAAGTACTTAACTTCGTTCGGGAGCATACCGGATTTGTCATATAGTTAAGTCATATAAATCATACCAAATATTTCATACATCCGTACAAGTTCTTTTGACCTCGTGAAAATGAAAACATTAATAGATGGAATACAAGACTAATGGCGTACCAATTTTATTTGATAGGCAAATCAATGGCTAGCTCTCCAAGATGAAAACTTGGCCTAAAGTTCTCCCTAAAGCGACTTTCGCGTGTCGCTTCATGGAGGGTTAAGTAGTCACCGGTCGGCGTATCAAGTCGGAGCATCATCCATCAAGATCAGCATCCTCCATCGCTCCTTTTTTTCACCTCCATTCAGTGTCAAGTATCTTTTGCTTTGTGGCGACTTGATATCATGTGTGTTTTTCTGGTTGTGTGTGTGGCTTATAATATCAATACCTTACAGAGGATGCGTAATCGATTGTCCTAAACCAATCATGATAAAATTCAGTCCGTATTTTTATTGAAGCGCACTGTTTGTGGGAATTGATCACTCATCCACTTTACATAATTTAAAATTTCCCGGTTTTCTTCCTTTTTTTTGTTTGACTGCGATGAGTTATTGCCATGGACTTGTAACTCTTAATTATTATTTACTTCATTAATAAGGGATTCCCAATAGTCTCTTCAGAAGATGTGGAAAGGGATTTCTCAAATTCGGGGCATCTCAGGATCCCGACAGTTCAACCTAGACTATAGATTTAGTAGAATGAGAGAAGGATATGGTTTTGCTGTAGAAAGGGTGGCGAGGATTCGTGGCGCATTACTCATAGTTTTCAAATGAAAGGGATCTCCTCTTTTTGCGTATTGATATTCAATAAGAGTACATCACCGATTAAAACTTAGCGCGCGGTTAAAGTTAAATTGTGAACATTCGGAAGTCCACTCATTGCATGCATGAATTCAATCAGACATCAAGATGGCAGCAGTGATTTATTAAGTGCAATTGCCTTAGACTGATATTCCAATATTATGGCACCTCATCGTCTTATCGATCATTGAATGTCATTTTTCCTTTGTTATGGCATATCGAAATATTGAAATATAATAATATGGACTAGCCCCGTGGTGACATGAAGTAAATTAATCGGGATATGAAGAACATAAAAGTGTCATAACCGTTAATTAAGGGCCCTACTGCAAACAAGGTTGCATCCCAGCAACAAACCGGAGCACGTCTCCGTCGTGGATTAGGCCCTGTCCTGGTTGTGAACCAAGCTTTGTCTAGTCGTGGCTCAATTGAGCAATGGTCTAATTTGAAGGAAGTTTTTTTGTCTCTACACGCAAAAACTAGTAAATAAGGGACAAGTGTTCGATCTGCAAAGAATGTAAGGACTCTGAATTAGGCTTTAACATAATGATTCAAAACATTCAAACAATACTTTATCTAGAACAAGCGACTAATCAGGAATATATCGTCTCAAAAGCCGGACGATGCTTTGAAAGAGATGCCAATGAGGTTGTAAATCCTCCTCAAATCGATTGCACTGGTCCATTCTTCCTCCTGAAGTCTCTTTACCCGTCGGCTTTTATCAGATTCCCTATCTCTTTCGCTATATGTGCATGAGGCTGGTCAGCTTTTCTCCTGAGAGGATAGGCTGATTGGTCTATTCAATCCAGAATCTCGTTCCACAAGTGCTTTGATTCTTACTTTGCTGGAGGCGGTCCAAAGGTAGCAACAAATCGTGCCCAAAGTATGGTATGATATGATTCCATGCCACTACGATTGAACGGTGGGCTTCAAAATGGCTTTCCAACGTGACCTTCATAACCAAAATGGGCCAAGCCTCCGTGTGCATGCTAGGGCCTTATAATAAATCACATTAGCCCATGCCATGATGGCTTATAATTTTGCATAAAACTTTTAGCCAGGTTGCATATTAATCTGATTCATAAGATCCTGTTTATTTATCTAAATAATGTCTCTAATTCCTTAATGTGAAAGAATGCATTTAAAGAAAAAAAAACATGAGACTATTCGATTTAGATGTTTTTGTTGAGTGATAAGTGTTAAAAATTTGTCAGGACATTTTCACATCGTCATAATAATTACACAGATTTCGGGGTAATTTGGCAATCTAATTTCATTCTTGGCAAAAAAAAAAATTTCAAATTTTCCTTTTAAATTGAGGTTTCTTTGCACGTACACGGATTATTTCAGGGGTTTTCTTTCAGCAAATCTGTGAAAATTTGAAACATGGTACATGGAAAATCAAGATATATTTTCCTAATAGTCCAGCTATAAGGGTCTAAAGCACGCCCATTTTACATTTTATCAATTTCTTTTTTATTATTTAAAATCTTATCTTATCTTGAAATTTGAAGTCAATAAAGATAGAAGTTTCTAATTGATCACGGCATTGGAAGAAGAATATCAGGGAATGTCTTGTATTAAAAAAAAATGTATCACTTGCGAAGTAAATGGGAAAAACTTATCGGTGAAGCAGCGAATCAAGAGCAGGGCCTACAAAAAGCATATGACTGAACACAAAGGTTTGGATTTGGTAATACTAATTCGTTACGCAACTTAAAGCATAAAGGAGAAAGAAATAAAGTAAAACGGCCCAATTATCGATGCTCCTAGGCTGTACTTTTGTTTTCTGGCATCCTTATTAAAGTGACACTTTCGAAGAAAGCAGCAGTGCATTGTTACCGCAATCCCATGATCGAACCATTCATGCAAAAATGGAGTCCACACTTATTCTCATGACTGATAGTGCTTGGCCATTGGAATAAAGCTATGGACATTGCTCTGGCTCAAAAGCAATGATTCGAGGAGACTTTAGATAACGGGGTGTCCTCCAGTCCACCTTTAACAAAGATGTTCAGTAAAAAGCAAAAAAGGCTAAAGGCGTGAAAGAGCTGATTATACATAAATAGCTTAGCATAACGAGCATCACACAGAAAAATTATCAAAGAAGCCATAAATATATTATAATTGTGCTAATTCAATCAAAACATTTTTTTAGCCAATTGATTCCTAAAACTTTTGTATTTATGCTAGTTCAGTTCATCTAGTCAATTCTAGTTGGAAATCACTAATATGGACGCTAGTGGACAATTTCAAATAGTACTTTAACATTTTCTAATTAGTTGTTAAAGGTAAATTGTGAACATTTGGAAGGCCACTCATTGCATGCATGTTTTCAATCAAACATCAGGATGGAAACAATGATTGAATGTCATTTTTTGTCTGTTATGGCATATCAGTATATCTTAATATAGTAATATGGACTAGCCACGTAGTGATATGAAGTAAATTAATCGGGATATGAAGAACATAAACGTGTCATAACCGTCAATTTCGAGGAATAGCGCGTGAAGAAAGTAAACGTCATCAATAAGTTTGGCCCTACTGCAAACAAGGTTGCGTCCCAGCAACAAATCGGAGCACGTCCCCATCGTGGATTAGGCCCTGTCCTGGTTACGAATCAAGCTTTGCCTAGTCGTGGCTCAATTGAGCAACGGTCTAAATTGAAGGAAGTTTTTTGTCTCTACACGCAGAAACTAATAAAGAAAGGACAAGTGTTCGATCTACAAAGAATGTAAGGACACTGAGTTGGGCTTTAACATAATGATTTGAAACATTGAAACAATACTTTATCTATAACAAGGGACTGATCAGGAAGATATTGTCTCAAAAGCCGGATGATGCTTTGAAAGATATGCCAATGAGGATGTAAATCCTCCTTTGAATCGATTGCGCCGGTCCATTCTTCCTCTTGAAGTCACTTTACCCCTAGGCTTTTCTCAAATTTCCCGTCTCTTTCGGTAAATGTGCATGAGGCTGGTTGGCTTTTCTCCCATAGAGGATAGGCTAATTGGTCTATTCAATCCAGAATCTCACTCCAGAAGTGCTTTGATTCTTACTTCGCTAGAGGCGGTCCAAAGGTGGCAACAAATCGTGCCAAGTGCATGGTATGATATGATTCAATGCCACTACGATTGATAGGTGGGCTTCATAATGGCTTTCCAACCTAACCTTCATAATCGAAATGGGCCAAGTCTTCGCATGTATGCTAGGGCCTTATTAAGGAGTCACGTTAATATGTACTATAATGGCTTAAACTTGTGCATAGAATGTTTAGTCAGGTTGCATATCGATTTGGTTTTATGTATCCTAAAAATGTCTCTACTTCCTTCACGTAAAATAAGGCAATCAAACGGAAAAAAACATGAAAGTATTCAGTTTAGATGTTTTTGTCGAGTATTAACATATTATGTTGTAAGAAATTAGTCATAACTTTTTCACCGGCCTCTAATGAAGCTCGTCCCTATCGATCCTTAGCAAGGGCGAGCATCACCCACCATGGTGAGGCTCATCTCACCATTGGCAGATTCGAGCTCGGGACTTGCCCATCGTTGACTCTTCTCTTAAGTCAATCATTTGGTGTGAGGATTGGTGACTTGGGGCTTTAGCCCCTCTTCCAAGCAGTGACGCCATTTATCTAAGCTAAAACAGCGTCGTTTGATGTGATTTTGGACCGTGTCACATCATTACCATTACATGTGGACGATCAGCTATAATTGGATTGCCACATTAGATAAGTCAAGCAAAACTTGGCCGAGAAGACTTGATTACACTTTTTTTTTCAAGATTAAGACTAAATTGAATCAATTAAAATGTTCATAACTTGATTTCATCATGTATAATAGGCTTACGACTGATTGTGCAAATTTTTTGGCAAGGCTAAAACACCAACGCCCCAAACTTTGATGGAAATTAGAAGATTCTTATGCCCGTCTCCTTATTGATCATGACATACTTTTAACCACGTAAGTTTAGTAAATTCTTGGGTAAATTAATAATGTGCGCTTGTTAATTTTGATCGCGTACTTTTATGTCCTCTCTTCATTGTTAAACTCTATTTCCACATGTTAAAAGCTCCGCATAATTAAAATAATTAGATATAGTGGTATTTGAGGGATATTTGGGTTCAACGTGTATCATTTGGGTCTCGAATAAAAATCACGTAATAGAAAAAATCGAGAAAAGAAAAGAAAGTAAAGAAAAGAAAAAGAAAGGCATTCTGATTCTTCCAAATTTGGCACAGATGGCAGCATGGAATGTCCTTCACTCATGCGCTATGGATTTTCCTAAGCCATAAGAATGGCAGCATGGAATGTCCTTCACAATTTTCAATATTTCATGCTTCTCGAGTACTCCATACTTTTGAAATATCATGCACCCAATCGTACGGTCAAGGGTTCTCTGATTTTGTGCACTTATATCAGTGTCTTTCATAATCTTTCATTGCTTGTTCAATTATGCATGCGGGCAGACAATTTCTTTGGGATCCTTCAAGGATCATGTTGTCGAATTTTACTTCTCATGCATTTGGATAAAAGGTGCACGGTGACGCCAAAAATCCATCGCATCTTGTAAACCAAATGAAGACTAAACTACATTTACGTCTACGTCAAATCCGATGAGATTTTTGTTACTTGGTGTCAGGTTACAGGGGAGGTGCTGAGCATATGTATGATCAAGTGAACAGATCATAGTTCACCTAGTTATTCGTAAGATTTCACATCCGCAAATTGTATATTAACCAAAACCGTCCACTGCAAATTAGGGTCCAACTAGGTCAGGCTTTGTCATCTGAAATCATTTCCTAATAAGTCTCTCCATTTGACCTCAATCGTAGCAACCGGCCCAGCGGGTCTGTCCATTATTTATATAAGTTAAGACAATGCATGGAAATGCTCAAGTTATTTAATGAAGAAGTATCAATATCGTCCACGTGAAAAAAACTGCGTAGCTCAATTCATTGTAGGGCTAATTAAATAAATTCCGTACATAGATCTATTATTAACGGGGAAAAAATCTTTCTGAGGATGTTGTTTTCTTGATGATGTTTAGGTTCGCCCATTGCAGGTGAAGCTCGACATTGCCGAAAACTAGTCAGAAAGAAAGTCATGCTAGGAGTTTCGATAATTGGACTCATTCTTATTTGCATTGCTAATAGCATTTGTAAACTCCTTGTTACGTACTCGCTGAGATGCTATTTGTAAATACTGTAATTATTTTAAGAAGTTGTGCCAAAATGCAAAATACGCTTGCTCTCTATAATAATAATAAATACTTATGCAACCTCTCTATCTTGCAATTGTAGAATATCAGTAATATGATCACTTCATGTTAACATTGTCATTTTCTTTGAAATGATACAAATGCAGAAGACACTTATTATTTACTATAACAAATTATGCTTCCTCGCCCTTAGGATTGGTGCAGCTAATTGGGGGGGTTGGAGGGTTCAGTTTGAGAATTGTAGGTCTCCCATTTGGATCTCAAATACTACACCAGACCTAATCTGGGTTATGGCTTGTAGGATATTTAATGGACTTTTTGGTAGATAGTGTTTATGCCCATATCCCTAGATTACAAAAAAATAAAAGTGAAAATGATACTTACTTCAGGAGAATGCTAATATTATATGGAAACTTTTTCGATGCACTTCTTCCTCAAACTAGATAGCTATTACGCAAGAGGTCCTCATCAACTTGATTACAAGGACTAATATATGTCCCTCTTGACCTCATGAGTCATAACTATTTTGCGACAGAAATTAGTCATTACCTTTTTGAATCGGCATATGATATATATGGATTTTATGAGCAAATTTGAAATGCTAATCTAACAATTATGGTCGGTAAGAAAATTAAGCAACTTCAAAATTTCCATTTGAACCTAGTTTTTTTTTCCTTTTTCCTTTTCGCCTAAATGGTGGAACAGATCCATGAAAACCCGAAACACAATACATGAAAGCTAGGTCAAGACTTATTTTCAACTGATGGTCAACATTAACTAGATATAAGGGTCTAAGTTAGTCCATGTCTAGCATGTCCATAGGTAGTTCATTATCACGAATTGATATTCAATATACAAATTAATAACATGGTCATTTTAGAACTATGAAGTTATTCGATGGTTACAACCCGTAAGTATATACCAGGCGATGTGTATTTTATGGCTTAAATCGAAGTCTCTCTAGCCAAGCAGCTGAGTCAAAAGGATAGAGTTTTCAGAGAAGAGCACAAGTAATATGTTCCTTACGAATCTCAAGCGAAAAGAACGAAGAGAAAGTAAAGAGCCTTCACAAACAAAAAACCATCAGTAATTTGGTTTTGATAATGCTTGTTCCTTACACACAGAATGATTCCGGAGCTTTAATACTGAATCGTTGGATTGTTATTACTAGATCTCAGCCGTTGATCATAATTTTTTCCAGCTGGTTGCTTTATTTCAACGCTACCCTTCCATCCACTTCTCTAGTGGCTCCATCAAATTATCTTTTGGCTCCTTTATTTGGTAATTCTCATTCTTTCGTCCATAGGTAATAACTTAAAGTGTAATTCATCGAAGGCATATCTTGAATGCTCCCAAAGCAAATAAAAGAGGAAAGGAAAAGGACGAAGAGCCTTAGCATTCACTATTTCCAAGAAAGCGGGCATCAATTATCACCGAATCGCATGATTGAACTATGCACGCAAAATGAGGTCGATATGTATTCTTTCCACTTTTGACAAAGATGTTTCATAAGAAAAGCTAAAAAAATAAAAGCCTTGATCATTTGAGAATGGCTTAACATATTGAGCATCACTCCCGATAGACTTTGATAATTATGCCTTTGTTCTTTCTGCTTCTGCCATGGAACCATCACGTAAGGAATGATTCCAGCAAAAAATTTGCCGTCACTCTTCGCTACTCGTCCTTCATCCATTGTCTAGTGGTTCCACCAACGTGGCTTGGATGCTCCACTGATAAATGTTCCTCCATCGAGCCGTCCTTTCCACCATAACCTTCGAAAACTAGTTAGAAAGATCTTCCAAATTAGCATGAATTTGGTATGTTTATTCATTCACATTGGGTGAGGTTTTTTGTTTTTTTGGTAAATGAGGTGTTCGAGTCAACTTGCGCACATCTCGACTATTCTTTGGGAGAGATTAGTATAGTAACCCACTACCATGGCTCCCCGCTTAAATCACATATACTTCCTTAGAGAATCGAATTCAAAATCTTAACGAAATCCAAGTTCGTCCTAACCAGCTATCCATGGGTGGGTTGGGTGGGGTTATTTAGGCGCCCAAATTAGCATAAATCACATCCCTTGTAGTACAATGACCAAAATGTCTTCGACACATCCTTTCAAGCATTAATAGACCTGAGTTTTATTTGACAAATATTTGGTTTGCCTTTCCATTTTCCTCTCTCATTTATATCTTGTATCTTTTCATGTTTACTGGGCACACGATATGAGATTATGATTTAAGGCTCCGTTCATTTCGCGAAAAATATTCTTCCGGAAAATGTTCTTCGAAAATTGTGGTATTGGGCACTAAAAATATTTTACCATGAAAAATGTTTTCCAATCAGTAAAAAGTTTCCTCCTGAAAGTAAGGAAAATATTTTCCTTTTTTGAAAAGAAGAAAACATTTTCCTGCTCTCCTCTCTCTCTCTCTCTCTCTCTCTCTCTCTCTCTCTCTCTCCCGTCGTGAGTCCCTGAGCAGTCCAATTGCCGGACCTCCGGTCGTTGGACTGCCGGACCACTATCGGTTGCCGAACCGATGGATAGCCTCTGGTCGTCGCACCACCCCTGGGCTGCCGACGGTCGCTGGACCGCCACCAGTCTCCAATTGTCGAAAAGTTTTTCGAAAAATATTTGTAAAAATATTTTTCAGAAAATTTTTAAGTTTCAAATGAACACCATAAAATATTATTTTCATGGAAAATATTTTCCAGGAAAATGACTTCATGGAAAACATTTTTCTGAAGTGTTTTATTTTTCGTGAAACGAACGAAGCCTAAATCTTCTCCCCAACTCTTTTGATCTCAATTATCTAGTTTATATAAATTTTTTTGAAAAAACATTTTCAGCCTATTAATAAATCGCCAGCATTTGCATGCTCCAGAATATAAATGCATTTATGCCTTCATTAATCTCTAGCCATATTATTCTTTCAAAATATCATGTTCGATTCATATTAGATTTCATTATTTTGTGGAAGAGATCATTTCTACAAGTTAATTTGGTATGAGATTTGATTCATATAGCAATATGGAATAGTCACATGGTGATTTGAAGAAAATTAATCAGGATACGAAGAACATAAATGGGTCGTAACCATCAATCTACAGAAATAGCGCGTAAAGAAAGTTCCGATAATGGATCAAACTATGAACAAGGTTGAATCCC
Organism: Melaleuca quinquenervia; assembly: GCA_030064385.1. NCBI lineage: Eukaryota > Viridiplantae > Streptophyta > Magnoliopsida > Myrtales > Myrtaceae > Melaleuca > Melaleuca quinquenervia. Next base: position 3,672,162 of record CM057724.1, on the reverse strand, counting down.
AGCAACAAACCAGAGCATATCTCCACGTGGATTAGGCCCCCGTCTTAGTAAGGAATCAAGCTTCGTCTAGTCGTGGCTCAATTGTGCAATGGTCTGATTTGAAGGAAGTTTTTCGTTTCTACACGCAAAACAATACAAAAAAACAAGGACAAGTGTTCGATCTACAAAGAATTGGAGGACACGGAGTTGGGCTTTAACATAATTATTTGAAATATTTAAACAATACTTTATCTAGAATGAGGGACTGATCAGGAAGATATTGTCTCAAAAATCGATTGATGCTTTGCAATAGATACGAATAAGGTTGTAATTCCTCCTTGAATCAATTATGCCGGTCCATTCCTCCACTTGAGGTCTCTTTACCCCTCGGCTTTTATCAGATTCCCTGTCTCTTGAGGTCTCTTGAGGTCCATTCCTCCTTTTTTAAGCTTTTACCGGCTTTTCTCCTTGAGAGGATAGGCTGATTGGTCTATTCAATTTAGAATCTTGTTCCACAAGTGCTTTGATTCTTTCTTCGCTGGAGGCGATCCAAAGGTGGCAACAAATCATGCCCAAAGTATGGTATGATATGATTCCACGCCACTATGATTGAAGGGCGTACTTCAAATTGGCTTTCCAACCCAACATTCATAATCGAAATAGGCCAAAACTTCGCATGCATTCTAGGAGAATCACATTACTGTGTATCACATTACCAGGTCGCATAACAATCTGATTTATAAAATCCATTTTATTTATCTAAAAACTGTCTCTAACTCTTAATGTGAAAGAACGCAATCAAAGAAAAAAAATGAGACTATTCAATCTAGATGTTTTTGTTTGAGTAATAAAACATTATGTTGTTAGAAATTAGTCATAACCTTTTCACATTGTCATAATAATTATATAAATTTAGGGGTCACTTGGCATTCTAATCTCTTTTTTTTTGGTAAATGCATTCTAATCTCATTGTCGGCCAAAAAAAAACAAAAAACTAAGGGTCCGTTCGTTTGGCGGAAAATATTCTTCCGGAAAATATTTTTCAGAAACTGGACTATTCGGAGGGCGAAAAATATTTTTCCTAAGGAAAATGTTTTTTAATCAACCAAAGATTTCATTATAAAACTAAGAAAAATATTTTCCATTTTTGAAAAGCGGAAAACATTTTCCGGATCTCATCTCTTTCTCTTTCATCATGAGTCTATGAGTAATTTAATTGCCGGCCGCCGCCGCCTACCCGCCGCCTTGGCTGCCGCCCGCCGCCGCCTACCCGCCGCCTTGGCTGCCGCCCGCCGCCGCCTCCCACCCGCCGCCGCTGCCCCCGCCGCTGCCCGCCCTCGATCGCCAGTCATTGGATAATTTCTTAAAAAAAGAATTCCGGAAAAAAATTTTAGGAAAATTTTTAAGTTTCAAATGAACGGCGAAAAATGTGTCGTCGGAGTTTCAAACGAACATCGGAAAATGTGTCATTTTCTAGGAAAATGACTTCTTGGAAAACATTTTCCGGAAGTACTTTATTTTCCGCTAAACGAACGGACCCTAAGCAATTTCCAATTTTCCTTTTAAATTGAGGGTTTTTTTTACACTTATACGGATTGTTAAGGGGTTTCTTTCAACAAAGCTATGATGATTTGAATCATGGTACATGAAAAATGAAGATGTATTAATTAGCTATAAGGGTCCAAAGCACGTCAATTTTACGGTTTATAAATTTCTTCTTTTATTATGTAAAAGCTTATGTTCTTGAAATTTGAAGTCAATAAAGATAGAAGTTTCCGATTGATCATGGCGTTGCAAGAAAAATATCAAAAAATGTCTAACTTAGGAAGTCTTTTTTTTTAATGACTAGGAAATCTACCATGGGCCCCCCATGCCCGGACGGCACCAAAGGGTTGGACCCTTATACATCGAGGGAGACTAGTATAGGATCCCAACACCGTGGCCCCCCAATTTAAGACGCAAGCAACTGCGGGTTTTGAACCATTAACCTCGGCGATGAGAGAGAAGTTATCAACCAATATGCTAACTTAGGAAGTCCATACATAGTAAATAGGAAAAACTTACCTATGAAGTAGCGAATCAAAAGGCAGGGCCTGCCAAGAAGCATATGATTGAACATGAAGATTTGGATTTGATAATACTAATTCGTTACGCAATGTAAAGCATATGATATTATGCAAGAGGTCCTCATCAACTTGATTAGAATGGGTATGTCCCTATTGACTTCATTAGTCATGACTATTTTGCAATTTAAATTAGTCATTACCTTTTTGAATTAGCATATGATACATAAAATTTATGCGCAATTCGAAAATGCTAATCCAATTATGGTTGCTAAGAAAATGAAGCAACTTCAAAATTTCCATTTGAACAGAGTTTTTTTTCCCTTTTTCCTTTTCACTTAAATGGTGGACATTAGGAGCTTTCTGTCAACAGATCCATGAAAATTTGAAACATAATACATGAAAGGTCAAGACTTATTTTCAACTAATGGTCAACATTAACTAGATATACGGGTTTAAGTTAATCCATGTCTAGCATGTCAGTAGGTAGTTCGATATCAAAAATTGCTTTCAATATACAATAACACCGTCATTTTAGAACTATGAAGTTATTCAAACGATGATTACAACCAGTAAAAATATACCAGGCGATGTGTATTTTATGGCTTAAATCGAAGTCTTATTGGCCAAGCAGCTAGTCAAAAGGACAGGGTTTTCAGAGAAGCGCACAAGTATTATGTGCCTTACGAATCTCAAGCAAAAAGGAGAACAAAGAAAAGGTAAAGAGGCTGGACGAACGAAAAAGCATCAGTAATTTGGTTTTGATGCTTGTTCCTTACACACATAATGATTTCGGAGCTTCTGAAATCGTTGGATTGTTATTACTAGATCTCAGCCGTTGATTATAAACTTTTCCAACAAAAGGTTGCTTTATTTCAACGCTACCCTTCCATCCACTTCTCTAGTGGCTCCATCAATTTGTCTTTTGACTCCTTTATTTGGTAATTCTCGTACTTTCGTCCATAGGTAATAACTTAAAGTGTAATTCATCGAAGGCATATCTTGAATGCTCCCAAAGCAAATAAAAGAGGAAAGGAAAAGGACGAAGAGCCTTAATATTCACTATTTCCAAGAAAGCGGGCATCAATTATCACCGAATCGCATGATTGAACTATGCACGCAAAATGAGGTCGATATGTGTTCTTTTGGGGGGCGTCATCGAGTCCACTTTTGACAAAGATGTTTCATAAGAAAAGCCAAAAAAATAAAAGCCTTGATCATTTGAGAATGGCTTAACATATTGAGCATCACGCCCGATAGAATTTGGCTACAATATGGACTTGATAATTATGCTTTTGCTATAAAAAAAAAAACTTATCTTTTCAGAAGACAAACGAAGCCTAATTATGTCTATATCATTCTTGTCTTGCAGGAGTCCACCGACAGACGTCCGTCCTTTTTATGAAATTTTATTTGGGCCAATAGATGACGTGGAGGAGTCTGCTACTGTTCAACTTCCAAAGCCGATCTCCATCGTCACTAGAGGTGGCAAAATGGGTCAAACATATTTGATAATATATGTCATAAATGAATCAGCTTAAAATGCTAAATGGGTCTTAAATAGGTCAATTACCAACTTCATAGGTCATAAATGGGTTCTTTACGGGTCATAAATAGTTTAATTAATTAATTTTAATTATTATTAACAATCTATTTTAGACTATGAAAAATCTGTTATTAATTGATTATTTTTATTTTTCCTTATTTTTCCTTCTTTTTTTCTTTCCTTTTTTTTTTCTCCTTTTTCCCTCTTTCTAAGTTGGTCGCTGGCCAAGATGCAAGCGATGAGCTCACTACACTCTGGTGACTGGAAAATGAAAATGAAAAAATATATTTTAAAATAAAAATATTTAAAATTTCGAAAAAATTTAAAAAAAAATTAGAAAAATTTATCAAATAATCGTATTTCATAAAATTATTTTAACAATACATTTAAAAAAATCGCTAAGAAAATTTTCCTGAACTTGGTTAAATTTGGAAGTATTTTATTAATACGGGTCAAGTTGGGTATAGGTCGGGTATGGGTCGAGTCAGGTATAGGTTAGGTCGAGTATGGGTTACACTATATGAATATGGGTCAAAATGGGTTAAATTGATCAAATATGGGTCGACCCATATTTGACCCGACACAAATCCGACCCGACCCATCCATTTGACGCACATTATCGTCACCCATACCCTCAGTTCTTCCTCAGCACATGAGTCGATCATAAGGGTTCTCAAAATTGTTGGATTCCACTAAATCTTAGCCATTGATCCTCCATCTTCTCATGCCCACAACGGTTCTTCCTCCTCCTTTCGTTCTTTGTTTTCTCACTCTTTAGCAGGCTCGGGAATAAAAGACTCATCGTTTAGTTTCCGTAAAAAAAGGGCTTCCGATTCATCAAAAAATTTTAAAAAAATTCGTCGTACCGTCCCGCCACCATTATTACGCACTGCAGAGGATGAGTGCCAAAAAGGACTCCGCGTTGCTTTTTGTTTCCAAGGGGCCATGTTGTACCACATATCAATGTGTCCATCCAAACTTTTTTTTTTGGTAAGTAACCATCCAAACTTTTTGTTTCCTGATTTTCACTCAAAAAAAACGGAGAAAAAGTACAAAATTTTTTTTTGATACAAGTATGGTGTTTTTTTTAATGACAGATAACTCCACTTTTAATGACAGATAACTCCACTACGGGCAACCGTGCTCGAAAGGCACCCAAAGCCCGAGCCTCTATATCTCGAAAAAGACTAGCATATGACCTCAACAGCATGATCCCCGCTCTTAATCAATTATGGTTTTTTTTTTGTAATCGAGGTATTCGGGTCAGCTTGCATACACCTCGACTATTTCTCAGGAGAGACTAGCACAACAACTCATTGTCATGGCCCTCCACTTAAATCACAAGCGCTTCCTTGGGAAATCAAATCCTAAACCTCAATGAAATCCAAGTTTCCCTTGGGTATACAATTATGATGTTTTTTTTGGGTAATTCAATTACGGTGTTAATATCAATTGAACCCTAAAATTTTAATAAAATTAATTTTTTCAATTTTTTTAAATTTTTATCAATTGAGCCTCTCAAATTAATTTAGGCTGAAAATGTTGTTACTGATGCAATGGATTTAAAATAAATTGACACTCTTTTATTTCCATGAAAATGATACAAGAAAAGTAGCGAGCCCCCTCATAACGATGGAGTATGATTAAGAGCTGTCGATAAGAATGAGATGAGCTTTTTATCTTGCAAAAAGGGCAGCATCAAAGAAAATCACCTAAATCTATCTCGTCGATGTTCCTATTCGCGTCTTTTGGTTAAGGGCAAGGTTTTAGGATAAATATCTTTGAGACCAATTATTTGGACTTATTTTATTATCAAAGCTGATTCCCTATTATTGAAATCAATAATTAAACTGGTTGTCCTAGAACCAGCTAAAACCACCAGTTGACCCCGAAACCAGCCTACCTTTTTTTTTTGCTTTTCAATTTCATTTTTTCTTGTTAAATTATTCATTCATATTTGTTATTTTTGCAAAAATTCTCAATTTGCAAGCTAATGCCTTTTCGAATAAAATCAGTACACATGATATTATCTACCTGAAAAAGTAAATTGGTCAATAATCACTAGACATTAGCTAGAGATCTTTGGCTGCAATTGATCGATAGAACTGTAAAAGAGTCTTGTAAGGAGATTTATAATTGAATTGATAAAAATTTAAAATAAAATAAATCAATAAATTTAAGTTCAATCGAATACTTTCTCCGTGAAAAATTACCTTCGGACAAAACTACGTATCACGTGGGTGCGGCCTGTACTCATCCTTGTCCATTTGCTCTCTTTACGAATAACTTTTTACATGGACGAGGATTTAAGTCGAATGATTTTTATTTATGTTGACGTCTCTGATTTTCTCATACCCAATTAATTATGCATCGGCGGTGGAGGCTCGGTAAAGAGACAATAATGCGGAGAATCACCCATTGCTCTACCCGAAAATTTTGGTTGGTGTTCAATTCAGGCGTCAGCTCCTCTTTCTTCCTCATGATCCGGATCTTTGGTATGTTCTTGATTATTAGATCTTTGGTACAAAATCTCAGCCGTTGAAATCGCTTCTGTTTTGTTCTGTGCCTCTTTTGCGGTTTGTTTAGGTGTTCTTGTAGGGTTGTATTGTTTTCGTCTCATAAAAGTCACATTATTCAGAAAGTTACGTCATCTGAGCTCATGAGAACTGGGCCCTTGCATTAAACAAATCATTTCGTTAACGGTATTTCTAAATTTAGTATAATGTGTAATATAATTTTCGAATTTTCAATTTGTTTAGTATGTCCCTTAAATTTTTAATGCATGTGCAATCTAATTCCTAAACCATATGAAAATATTTAATATTGCCTAATTTGAACTTAGGGAATGACAACATCATATACAAGAACTACTTGAGTGCCAAAAATCCAAAAACTATATTAAATAAATTAATATTTAAAAAAACGTTGCATATTAAAAAAAAATTGAAAGTTCGAAAATTATATGTTATATTGAATCAAAATTTAAAAAATATTTATATCATTATATAGGCATTAGATTGGGGCGTCCCGTCTTTGATAAAGATGCTATTAAAGAGAAAAAGGATGCAAGTCCTTGTAGACAATCGATGTTTGTCCATTAGCAGTGGTGGAAAAGGGTGGAAACTAGGCATCATGGATGGTCATTGTTCAAGCGAAGGAAAATTGATGCAGAAAATTATCCAATTCTGTGCTTAAGGAATCGACCGGTGCTTAGTTAAGGTATAAACAAAGATTAATTCGACAAGCTCTATTATCTACGTTAGAGATATTTAAATACCTTTTAGAAATATTTGAGATATTTCTTATGAAAGATGAAATGACTAAAATCGATGTGGACAAAATCAGGAAGGTGCCTAGAACTAAATGGCTACATATGGTCGCATAAAGGAATAAAATGCTAGGGTTTGATTTAATTTATCCTCTCTTGATGGCTTATGAAATGTCCTAAATATCTCTAATAGGCCGCACCAATCTCCCGTTTCCTCATGTGATTTGTGTCTTTGTTAAAATTCTATATCATTGGATCTTTAGCATTGAATGTCCACTATATCAAACATTCTAGAAAAAAGGAAGACAAAAGGAAGCCTAATTAAACTTACCAAAAAAAAAAAAGGAAGCCTAATTACGTCTATATCGTTGTTGTCTTGCAGGAGTTCACCGACGGACATGGGCCAAGTGATGACGTGGAGGGGCCAACTACCGTTCAACTTCCTAAGCCGACCTCCATCGTCACCCATAGCCTCAGTTCTTCCTCGGCGTCCGAGTCGATCATAAGGGTGGTAACAATCGTTGGATTCTACTAAATCTGAGCCGTTCATCCCTCATCATCTCATGGCCACAAACGTTCTGCAGAGGATGAGTTCATCAATAAAATTAAAACAATTCGTTGTACGGTCCCACCACCATTATTACCCACTGCAGAGGATGAGTGCCAAAAAGGCTCCGCGTTTCTTTTTGTTTCAAAGGGCCATGTCGTACCACAAATCAATGTGTCCATCCAAACTTTTTGTTTTCTAATTTTCACTAAAAAATAAAAAAGGACAATTTTTTTTATACAATTATGATGTTTTCGATAACTGAGAATTCTTTCGACCAAAAAAAAAAGATAATTGAGAATTCCACTATAGGTCACCATGCTCGAACAACATCAAAGGGCCGAGCCACATGACCCCAACACAGTTATCTTCACTCTTAACCAACACAGCCACCAACGGTTGGGTATACCAAATATGCAGGTAAGCTGCGTCGTCCCCAGGTATGCTAACCCAACACAGGTGAGCTCAGCTCAAACCTCACAGGGTCTGCCTTTTAGGAGACTAACAGCCTTACCTGAAAATGAGAATGGATCGCTAAGCCTTGTGTTAGGCATTGATGAGAGACGTTGCAGTTTCTAGAGGCTTTTACCATGCTAGGAAGAAGAAGAGAGGAGAGATTTAGAAGATCATGGAGAAGGATTGAGAGGATTTCGAGAGAGAATGGTTCTCTGCCGATCTTATTCTTCACGCTACATCTCTCGTCTTAAATAGATGAGTATAGGTTACTGTTGCTACAGTGATTTTGCTACAGTACTGCTACAGTACTTGTACAGTACTTTGCTACAGTAACCGCCTAATAAAACAAGAGTCCGACGGTATTTTTGAGACACACTAATCACGAGGGACATGGGTCTCATGATTTTACATGACTCTAGAAGACTTAGGAAGACTCGTGAGTCTTCTTGACTTTTATTTTACAGACACGACAAACACACACTGCTTATTCACATGGTGCACATTGCACACACTAGTCTTCTTCAGAAGATGGTTCGGAACCAGGGATATTAGATGCTGCTTCAAACCTTGCTTCAAGTCTTCTTTGTTCTTCTTGTTCAAAGTTTTCTGCTGTGACTTGTGCAAGTTGGGTCCACACACTAGGAGGAGTGACATCAGGTTCAGGGAGTGTACTGGATTCTTCTACTGCTCTCCAGTATGCCATATACAATGGTGAATCTCTTGTTGGTCCTGGGGAGCCTGGTGAAGCTTGCATTGGCTGGGTTGACTCAGTTGGCAAAGTTGGCTGAGGCCAATTTTCCACACGTCTGCCTGGATGCAGATCAGTTTCAATTTGGCTGAGATAGAGGTCTTCATGGGTTGATGACGATTCTCTTGGGAAAACAGGTGGTCCATCAGGTGATCCATCTTTCTGGAGTCTGAACTGTCGGATGAGTCTCTCTAGTTCTTCATCGGAACACGGTGGTCTGTGAGTGGAACTAAAAGTACCATAATCCCAAGGGTCTTGAGAAAGAGGTCCTCCCCATGGATCAAAAGAAGATGATGCAGGTTCCTGTTCAGGTTCTGGTTCAGGGTGATCAATTCTGTAAATTCTGAGGGCTTCTCTAATGGATTCAGAGGGACAATAGGATTCCCATGTCACTGGTTCAAAATGCGAAGGCCATACTTCTGGAGGGATGACTCGATTTTCTTGGCACAAGAGTCGTTGCAATTCCCTGTAAGTAGCTTCATCTGCTGCAATGGTGCGAGAAAGGGTTTTGTATACCTGGTGTTTCTGGAGATGAACTTGGGGCCTGTATTCACATGTTCCTGTAAGACCTGGCCTTGTAGAATGATCTCCGGAAGGCAAGATAAATGACCATGGACGATGAAATATGACAATTGTGTGTCTCATGGGTTCAGGTCGGGATTTTCTATTTTCGGACCCAAAAAGAGGTCTCCATGCCGTGAGAGGCATAAACCATTCCAAAAATGAGAACAAATGTTTAAGTTCATGACGGGTGTGATTCTGGAAACGAAGAGTTTCAGTAAGGGCTCGGAAAATCTTTTCAGTGGGGAACTGGATGGCAATGGTATATGCATTGCATAAATACCAAAGAAACCATTCGAGATTTTCAGGAAATTCTTATTCTGGGTTCCAACAAAGTGGATGAATGAAAGGGTATTCGGGATGGAGTCCAGCAGGTTTAAGTAATAAACCACCATGATTAGCAAAAAGACTGTATTCCTGGGAATGAAGGAGATCTGGAAGACTTTGAGCAAGTCTGTTTTCATGAATGGCGGTCTGAACATCAGGAGGATATTCGAAACGAGAATTGAATCTGGGCATGTCCTGTGTTCTATATATGTTAAATCGAGGATTCTTTTTAACATACATATTAATCTCAAGAGGAGCTTTTGGTCTGGAAAGAAAGTCTGCAAGAACATTTTTCTTTCCTGGGATGTATTTCACATCAAAAGAGTATTTTGAAAACCATTCTGCCCAACGCAAAAGCTGTGCATGAGGAATCTGTTTTTGTTTGAATTTCATCATCTGAGGAAAAGAGGCCATATCGGATTCTACCAAAAAATGATAGCCGATGAGATGAAACTCAAATTTTTTGATGTCATTTTTGACTGCCAGAATTTCTTTGAAGGTGGAGTGGTAATGAAGTTCAGATGGAGAGAATTTACCACTTCCATAAGCGCAAATGTGGCGCTTATCATTGATTTCTTCAAGTAAGACTGCTGCCCAATACTCATCACTGGCATCTGTCTGGAGAATTCGCTTGCCCGTATACGGAATCTGAAGAGGAGGAAGGTCTTGCATAAGCTCTTTGAGCTTGACGACTGCTTCAGTTTGTTCTTTACTCCAAGGAGGAGCATCTTTTTTCAACATTTTCTGAAGAGGAATGAGAAATTTGGCAATATGGGGAACAAAGTCTCTGAGATAATTAATTATCCCAAGAAAAGTCTGGACTTCGTTGACTGTGAATTTCTCATTTGGGAATTTAAGTAATTCCTGGGCAATATGAGGATTCGGATGATATGTGCCATGATCAAGATTCATCCCAAGAAATTCAATTTTGGTTTGGGCAATGACCATTTTCTTTTGGGACAGCATGATACCATGTTTTTGAATGATATCAACAAACTTCTGGAGGAGCTGGCCATGAGATTGCTTGTCAGGACTGTAGAGCAATATATCGTCAATGTAAATGGCCGCAGTGTCCAGGATTGGACTGAAAATTTGACACATGGCTTTTTGGAAGAGAGAATGGGCTGTTTTAAGTCCAAAAGGAAGGACTTTCCACTGATAGTGGTAGTTTGGAATGCAGAATCCAGTTTTGGATCTGTCGTCAGGGTGAATACCAAGTTACCAAAACCCTGCTTTGAGGTCAAACTTTGAATAGATCCTAGCCTTTGTGAGACTAGCAAAAAGGAGCTTTTTGAAGGCAACGGGAATTTGTCATCTTTGAGGAAAACATTGAGGGGCTGGTAGTTTATAACTAACCGTAATTTTCCTCTGGTTTGCTCAGCTCGTTTGTTGACATAGAAGGCTTGACAAGCCCATTGTGAATCTGAGAGTTCAATGAGTCCTTGTTGCTGAAGTTCGAGGCACTCCTTTTGAGAGAGAGCAAGATGATCAGGATTCATACCCGGATGGCTAGCTTTAGTTGGGTTGATGTCTTCATTATTTTTGAACGGAAGGCGAACAAAGAACTGGAGGTTTTTCCACAAAGGGTGTGGACATTTCTGGGAGAATTCAGAATGGCTGTTCGCACATGAGTTCAACAGGCTTTGCATAATTGGATCAAGGATACTCATTTCAATAGAAAAGAATCTTTGAATGCTGGTGAACTCCTTGAAAGAGTCTTTAAATTTGAGACCTTTTCCACTGATAATTTTGAGTTTAGGAAGTTGGGATAGAATATCCCATCCTATAATGAGATCCTTATCTGGAAGAGGGCAACCAAGAATTTTAGTGGTGATGGAACACTGTGGGAGTATCTGAATGGTGATAGGGTCAGATTGAACCTTGGCTGAAAAAGTATCTCCGGAGGCTGAAGTAAAATATCGGATATGTGGTTTCCAATATTTTTCTGGAAGGATTTTGGGATCAAGGAGAGAGGCATGAGCACCAGTATCTATCATGGCTATGACAGAAATTGGTTCGGAGTATTTAGATGGAAAGATTTTAACAGGGATGTATGGAGGAAGATAACAAGGGGTTTGAGATAAAACCTGATGAGCAAAGTGGAAGATTTCTTCTGGATCACTTTCGTCTTCACTGAAGTATGGGTAATATGGAATAAGGCAAAGTGTATCTTTTGAAGGATCTTCTTCAATGGAGAAGAGAGATTCAAGATCATAATGTTGGAGAGATATACCTGTATGCTGTTCAACATGCTGGATGATGTTGATTTTTGCCTTCTGTGCTCGAGGACAGTGTTTTGCAAAATGTCCTTTTTGACCACAAATGTAGCACCGATTAGACTTCTTGTGCTTAGAGGCTGATTTGGCTTATGAAAAAGCTTTATGGTGCTTTTTTCGACGGAGAAATCTCCTTTTCTGGAACCGTCTGTGGACCCTATCATCCTTAAGATGAAATCATCGAAAATGCTTCTTTTTCTTGGACCTCTGGCAATGGTGGCACTCACAGGAGTTGTCACGAAGACACTTGATCTTCAAGTAGTCTTTAGAACAGACTTTGTCAAGATGGCGACTTTTGTTGAGAAATTCCTTGAAAGCTTACTTTCTGGAACACAGTTCTTCTAGGCTATTGTGAATCTCTTGCTGGATTTGGCCTAGACTGGCTGCAGCAACTGTGAGTCTCCTGGAAAGGAGAGCTTTCTCAACTGGCTGACTAAGCTCTTTAGGAATGGAGTTTAGGAACACTTGCTTTAGGTTAGGATCTGCTCCTAAAGCATAGAAGAGCTTAAGCATTTCTTGAAAGTGCCGATTCAAGTCTTTTCTTTGGAGAGAACAGCATTTTCTTTCAAAGAATTCTCGTCTCTGGTGTTCAAGGATGTCTTGTGGATTTCCACAAAAGAAAAGATGCATGGCATGGATGTTGTCTTTAAAATTGGTAGAGACAAGAAATTTGAGTCGATCTGACTCAGGAATGGTTTGCCACCAATTTTTGAGACTACCAGTGAACTTAGAAACAAATTCCAAGAGAATGTCATAATGACTTTCTCTAGTGAGTTTTTGGGTAATAAGCCAGGAATGGAACTCTTGAAAACGATCAGGCCATTTGTGGTATGGAATATCATCAATCATGAAAAACCTTGAGCTTGAACCTTGACTGGCTGGAAATGAAGGAGTTGATTCACTGGGAAACTCAACATCGGGCTCAGAAGAGGGTTCTGTTTTCATAGGTTCAGTCATCATCAAAGGAGGGATGCTGAAACTACTGGAAGAAGATGGAGTTTCTGGAAGAGAATCCGGACGAGAATATTCTGGATCAGATGCAACACTGGGTGGAGGTGAGTCAAAGGCTGCAATTATGGGAGTGGGTGGTATGGAGATCTGAGGAGAATCAGAATCAGAAGTTTGTGTAGCAAGAGTCTTGAGGAAAGACTCAATTGGATTTGAAATCATCATCTGTGGACGAGATCTGTTCATCTACCATACACAAAGCGCCTTGTTGGTGTTCCTAGTTGGAACTATCCAGTGCAAAGAAGGAGAAGACTCTTCATCTTCATGGAAACATCTCCAGTTGTTCTTGAAGCACCTGTTTCTCTACAGTCATCTTCATCCTCTTCTGAGTTTCGTGTGTCTAATGCCTCGAAGATCGATTTCCTCTATGAAGTCACCCAAACAGAGGAAACTCGTATCTCTGAAACCCAGCTCCCTCTTATGAACCCCTACTCTGCTTTTGCCAAACCATCCTCTTCGTTTTCACCCATTCGCTCCATTAAACAGCTTATCCGCCGTACACCAGCCCAAGTCAAAGAGTATGTCCAGTTTTCAAAGTTTGATCAGCACCCCATTCCAGCTACTGATCAAGAGTACTTTGTTACCCTCCAGGTTCCTCCTGAGTTTCCACGCCAATGGTCTCAACAGGGTTATACCCACATCCATTATGGTGCAGTCCGTCTAGCCCTTACTTTTCATGGTCGAAAAGGTCTTCCTGTTGTTGCTAGAATGGCTCTTTTGGATACAAGGTTCTTAGAATACCAGCATGCTTGTATAGGCACGGTTCAAACCACTCTAAATGCTGGCACGGTCTTTGTAACCCTTTATCCAAACTTCAATATTGCTCTTTTAGATCCGCAATTGCTTTCCTTTTTGAAAGTTCAACTCCAGCTCACTGGAGCCCCTCAAGTTTCTGACTCAGTTGCAGCCACTCTTCACTATCAGTTAGTATATCGAGTTCAGAATCATGCTTTAGATCTGAACTTTCACGGGAACCAAGATGCCTTGTTCATCTCTCTTGAGAATGACCAAGCTTCATGCATCCATGTTCCTCGCCAGATTCTGAAGGAGAAGTTAACCAAGCTCTTGCCAGAGACTTGGATAACTAACTACGAGCAACTCCATCAGAGCAACAAGCCAGTACACTCTACAGATTACGAGTTTATTCGGAAAAAAGATGGCATCGTTCAGATCAAGTTCACAAAAGGGAAAGAAGAAGCTCCTCCAATTTTCCCTACACTTTTCATGATCGACCCATGTGTTCCAGATCCAGTTCCTGAAGAAGGTGATCCGAAGTAGCTTGTTGAGTTCTTTAAAGCTGATGGACATCCTGTTCATCACTATAAAGACCCATATGGCCACTGTTTTTGGGATCCTTGGTGCCAGTGCTCTTATTGCCTCAACTCTCCAGATGAGATAGATCCAGTACAAAAGTCCCGACAAAAAGCCAAGCGGAAAGACCCTCTTTTTCGAAGGTATCTTGATAAAGATCCTTCTGTTGGTCCTCTTGGTGACGAAAAGGGATACCAGTTTTTGGTGTCTTACGGAAGTCCACCTGATTCTTCCTTTACCACCCAAGTCCCTCAGACACCACCTCCAACACCACCTCCAGCACCCAAAAAACCAAAAAAATCTGTTGTTTCACCCTTTTACAAGCCAATCCAAAAATGGATTAAGAAACATTCTTACCCGTTGACCCTTCCTACTGCCCGTTGTGAAGAAGTTCAAGAAAGTCCTATACTGCCAACACCACTCGGTATATGCATGTTTCAGCCAAATGATTTCCCTTTTTTGAGAAAGGAAGATTCGTCTCTCAAATTCCCTGAGCCACAGGAATTTGTGGATACAAGTCGCAGATACCATCATGTGCCCAAGGTCACCACTCCAGTTGGTGCACATGTCACAGCCCCTGCTGATGCTGTTCTGAATTGGCAATCTGAGACTCTTTTGTCTCAAAACAAAGCCTTCAAGGTCATTGATGCGAAGATTGACAGTGTTCACAAGGATCTTGCAGTCCATCACAACACTGTCCAAAAAATGCTTCGAAATTTCAAGCAGAAACTTTCAGATCTTGAACAGGGAAGAACTTTCTCTTCCTATCTTGATGATCCAAGACCAGAAATAGAAAAGCTAAAGAGACAGATAGCTTTTCTTCAAGAAGGAACTCCATTTACAAAACCTTTTGAACCAACCTCCTTTTTTGGTCTCTTTACTCCACCTCAGCCCCAATACACTACTCCTTCCACTTTCTTTTCTGTCTCTTCTGAACCTGACAGGTCTGACCCTTCCCGTCTTAAACGCATTATTCAAGAAATGCACAAAAAAGGGAAAGCAAAAGAGATAGATAAACCACAGTCATCTGTTCCTCCTCCATCCGCTCCTCCTGAACCAGAACCAGATCCACAGATGATGATTTCAAATCCAATTGAGTCTTTCCTCAAGACTCTTGCTACACAAACTTCTGATTCTGATTCTCCTCAGATCTCCATACCACCCACTCCCATAATTGCAGCCTTTGACTCTCCTCCACCCAGTGTTGCATCTGATCCAGAAGATTCTCTTCCGGATTCTCTTCTAGAAACTCCATCTTCTTCCAGTAGTTTCAACATCCCTCCTTTGATGATGACTGAACCTATGAAAACAGAACCCTCTTCTGAGCCCGATGTTGAGTTTCCCAGTGAATCAACTCCTTCATTTCCAGCCAGTCAAGGTTCAAGCTCAAGGTTTTTCACGATTGATGATATTCCATACCACAAATGGCCTAATCGTTTTCAAGAGTTCCATTCCTGGCTTATTACCCAAAAACTCACTAGAGAAAGTCATTATGACATTCTCTTGGAATTTGTTTCTAAGTTCACTGGTAGTCTCAAAAATTGGTGGCAAACCATTCCTGAGTCAGATCAACTCAAATTTCTTGTCTCTACCAATTTTAAAGACAACATCCATGCCATGCATCTTTTCTTTTGTGGAAATCCACAAGACATCCTTGAACACCAGAGACGAGAATTCTTTGAAAGAAAATGTTGTTCTCTCCAAAGAAAAGACCTGAATCGGCACTTTCAAGAAATTCTTAAGCTCTTCTATGCTTTAGGAGCAGATCCTAACCTAAAGCAAGTGTTCCTAAACTCCATTCCTAAAGAGCTTAGTCAGCCAGTTGAGAAAGCTCTCCTTTCCAGGAGACTCACAGTTGCTGCAGCCAGTCTAGGCCAAATCCAGCAAGAGATACACAATAGCCTAGAAGAACTGTGTTCCAGAAAACAAGCTTTCAAGGAATTTCTCAAAGAAAGTCGTCATCTTGACAAAGTATGTTCTAAAGACTACTTGAAGATCAAGTGTCCTCGTGACAATTCCTGTGAGTGCCACCATTGCCAGAGGTCCAAGAAAAAGAAGCATTTTCAACGATTTCATCTTAAGGATGATAGGGTCCACAGACGGTTCCAGAAAAGGAGATTTCTCCGTCGAAAAAAGCACCATAAAGCTTTTTCATCAGCCAAATCAGCCTCTAAGCACAAGAAGTCTAATCGGTGCTACATTTGTGGTCAAAAAGGACATTTTGCAAAACATTGTCCTCGAGAACAGGAGGCAAAAATCAACATCATCCAGCATGTTGAACAGCAAACAGGTATATCTCTCCAAGATGATAATCTTGAATCTCTCTTCAACATTGAAGAAGATCCTTCAGAAGATACACTTTGCCCTATTCCATATTACCCATACTTCAGTGAAGACGAAAGTGATCCAGAAGAAATCTTCCACTTTGCTCCTCAGGTTTTATCTCAAACCCCATGTTATCTTCCTCCATACATCCCTGTTAAAGTCTTTCCATCCAAATACTCCGAACCAATTTCTGTCATAGCCATGATAGATACTGGTGCTCATGCCTCTCTCCTTGATCCCAAAATCCTTCCAGAAAAATATTTGGAACCACATATCCGATATTTTACTTCAGCCTCCGGAGATACTTTTTCAGCCAAGGTTCAATCTGACCCTATCACCATTCAGATACTCCCACAGTGTTCCATCACCACTAAAATTCTTGGTTGCCCTCTTCCAGATAAGGATCTCATTATAGGATGGGATATTCTATCCCAACTTCCTAAACTCAAAATTATCAGTGGAAAAAGTCTCAAATTTAAAGACTCTTTCAAGGAGTTCACCAGCATTCAAAGATTCTTTTCTATTGAAATGAGTATCCTTAATCCCATTATGCAAAGCCTGTTGAACTCATGTGCGAACAGCCATTATGAATTCTCTCAGAAATGTCCACACCCTTTGTGGAAAAACCCCCAGTTCTTTGTTCGCCTTCCGTTCAAAAATAATGAAGACATTAACCCAACTAAAGCTAGCCATCCGAGTATGAATCCTGATCATCTTGCTCTCGCTCAAAAGGAGTGCCTTGAACTTCAGCAGCAAGGACTCATTGAACTCTTAGATTCACAATGGGCTTGTCAAGCCTTCTATGTCAACAAACGAGTTGAGCAAACCAGAGGAAAATTACGGTTAGTTATAAACTACCAGCCCCTCAATGTTTTCCTCAAAGATGACAAATTCTCGTTGCCTTCAAAAAGCTCCCTTTTTGCTAGTCTCACAAAGGCTAGGATCTATTCAAAGTTTGACCTCAAAGCAGGGTTTTGGCAACTTGGTATTCACCCTGACGACAGATCCAAAACTGGATTCTGCATTCCAAACTACCCCTATCAGTGGAAAGTCCTTCCTTTTGGACTTAAAACAGCCCCTTCTCTCTTCCAAAAAGCCATGTGTCAAATTTTCAGTCCAATCCTAGACATTGCAGCCATTTACATTGACGATATATTGCTCTACAGTCCTGACGAGCAATCTCATGGCCAGCTCCTCCAGAAGTTTGTTGATATCATTCAAAAACATGGTATCATGCTGTCCCAAAAGAAAATGGTCATTGCCCAAACCAAAATTGAATTTCTTGGGATGAATCTTGATCATGGCACATATCATCCGAATCCTCATATTGCCCAAGAATTACTTAAATTCCCAAATGAGAAATTCACAGTCAACGAAGTCCAGACTTTTCTTGGGATAATTAATTATCTCAGAGACTTTGTTCCCAATATTGCCAAATTTCTCATTCCTCTTCAGAAAATGTTGAAGAAAGATGCTCCTCCTTGGAGTAAAGAACAAACTGAAGCAGTCGTCAAGCTCATGGAGCTTATGCAAGACCTTCCTCCTCTTCAGATTCCGTCTACGGGCAAGCGAATTCTCCAGACAGATGCCAGTGATGAGTATTGGGCAGCAGTCTTACTTGAAGAAATCGATGATAAGCGCCACATTTGCGCTTATGGAAGTGGTAAATTCTCTCCATCTGAACTTCATTACCACTCCACCTTCAAAGAAATTCTGGCAGTCAAAAATGGCATCAAAAAATTTGAGTTTCATCTCATCGGCTATCATTTTTTGGTAGAATCCGATATGGCCTCTTTTCCTCAGATGATGAAATTCAAACAAAAACAGATTCCTCATGCACAGCTTTTGCGTTGGGCAGAATGGTTTTCAAAATACTCTTTTGATGTGAAATACATCCCAGGAAAGAAAAATGTTCTTGCAGACTTTCTTTCCAGACCAAAAGCTCCTCTTGAGATTAATATGTATGTTAAAAAGAATCCTCGATTTAACATATATAGAACACAGGACATGTCCAGATTCAATTCTCGTTTCGAATATCCTCCTGATGTTCAGACCGCCATTCATGAAAACAGACTTGCTCAAAGTCTTCCAGATCTCCTTCATTCCCAGGAATACAGTCTTTTTGCTAATCATGGTGGTTTATTACTTAAACCTGCTGGACTCCATCCCGAATATCCTTTCATTCATCCACTTTGTTGGAACCCAGAAGAAGAATTTCCTGAAGATCTTAAATGGTTTCTTTGGTATTTATGCAATACATATACCATTGCCATCCAGTTCCCCACTGAAAAGATTTTCCGAGCCCTTACTGAAACTCTTCGTTTCCAGAATCACATCCGTCATGAACTTAAACATTTGTTCTCATTTTTGGAATGGTTTATGCCTCTCACGGCATGGAGACCTCTTTTTGGGTCCGAAAATAGAAAATCCCGACCTGAACCCATGAGACACACAATTGTCATATTTCATCGTCTATGGTCATTTATCTTGCCTTCCGGAGATCATTCTACAAGGCCAAGTCTTACAGGAACATGTGAATACAGGCCCCAAGTTCATCTCCAGAAACACCAGGTATACAAAACCCTTTCTCGCACCATTGCAGCAGATGAAGCTACTTACAGGGAATTGCAACGACTCTTGTGCCAAGAAAATCGAGTCATCCCTCTAGAAGTATGGCCTTCGCATTTTGAACCAGTGACATGGGAATCCTATTGTCCCTCTGAATCCATTAGAGAAGCCCTTAGAATTTACAGAATTGATCACCCTGAACCAGAACCTGAACAGGAACCTGCATCATCTTCTTTTGATCCATGGGGAGGACCTCTTTCTCAAGACCCTTGGGATTATGGTACTTTTAGTTCCACTCACAGACCACCGTGTTCCGATGAAGAACTAGAGAGACTCATCCGATAGTTCAGACTCCAGAAAGATGGACCACCTGATGGACCACCTGTTTTCCCAGGAGAATCGTCATCAACCCATGAAGACCTCTCTCTCAGCCAAATTGAAACTGATCTGCATCCAGGCAGACGTGTGGAAAATTGGCCTCAGCCAACTTTGCCAACTGAGTCAACCCAGCCAATGCAAGCTTCACCAGGCTCCCCAGGACCAACAAGAGATTCACCATTGTATATGGCATACTGGAGAGCAATAGAAGAATCCAGTACACTCCCTGAACCTGATGTCACTCCTCCCAGTGTGTGGACCCAACTTGCACAAGTCACAGCAGAAAACTTTGAACAAGAAGAACAAAGAAGACTTGAAGCAAGGTTTGAAGCAGCATCTAATATCCCTGGTTCCGAACCATCTTCTGAAGAAGACTAGTGTGTGCAATGTGCACCATGTGAATAAGCAGTGTGTGTTTGTCGTGTCTGTAAAATAAAAGTCAAGAAGACTCACGAGTCTTCCTAAGTCTTCCAGAGTCATGTAAAATCACGAGACCCATGTCCCTCGTGATTAGTGTGTCTCAAAAATACCGCCGGACGCTTGTTTTATTAGGCGGTTACTGTAGCAAAGTACTGTAGCAGTACTGTAGCAAGGTTACTGTAGCAAAATCACTGTAGCAACAGTAACCTATATTCGTCTATTTAAGACGAGAGATGTAGCGTGAAGAATAAGATCGGCAGAGAACCATTCTCTCTCGAAATCCTCTCAATCCTTCTCCATGATCTTCTAAATCTCTCCTCTCTTCTACTTCCTAGCCTGGTAAAAGCCTCTAGGAACTGCAGCGTCTCTCATCAATGCCTAACACAAGGCTTAGCGATCCATTCTCATTTTCATGTAAGGCTGTCAGTCTCCTAAAAGGCAGACCCTGTGAGGTTTGAGCTGAGCTCACCTGTGTTGGGTTAGCATACCTGGGGACGACGCAGCTTACCTGCATATTTGGGATATCAATCGAACCCTCAAAATTTTAATGAAATTAATTTTATTTTAATTTTTTAAAATGTTTATCAATTGAGCCTCTCGAATTAATTTAGGCTAAAAAATTGTTATTGATGCAATGGATTTTTAAAAAAAATCGATACTCTTTTTTATTCTATGAAAATGATACAAGGAAAGTAGTGAGCCTCCTCATAACGATGGAGAATGATTAAATGTTGTTGATAAGAATGAGATGAGCTTTTTATCTTGCAAAAAGGGCAGCATCAAAGAAAATCACCTACATTTATCTCGCCAATGTTCCTATTCGCGTATTCTGGTTAAGGGTGAGGTTTTAGGATAAATATCTTTCAGACCAATTATTTGGCCTTATTTTATTATCAAAGCTGATTACCTATTATTGTTTGTACTAGGACCAGCTTAGAACTGCCGGTTGACCTGGAAACCAGCCTACCTTTTTTTTTTTTTTGCTTTTCTATTTCATTTTTTCTTGTTAAATTATTCATTCATATTTGTTATTCTTGCAAAAATTCACAATTAGGAAACTAATGCCTTTTCGAATAAAGTCGGTACACATGATATTATCTACCTGAAAAAGTAAATTGGTCAATAATCACTAGACATTAGCTAGAGATTTTTTACTGCAATTAATCGATAGAACTGTAAAAGAGTCTTGTAAGGAGATTTATAATTGAATTGATAAAAATTTAAAATAAAATAAATCAATAAACTTAAGCTCAATTGAATACTTTCTCCGTCAAAAATTACCTCCGGACAAAACTACGTGTCACGTGGGTGTGGCCTGTACTCGTCCTTGTCCATTTGCTCTCTTTACGAATAACTTTTTACATGGACGAGGATTTAAGTCGAATCATTTTTATTTATGTTGACGTCTTTGATTTTCTCATACCCAATTAATTATGCATCGGCGGTGGAGGCTCGGTAAAGAGACAATATTGCGGAGAATCACCCATTGCTGTACTCGAAAAATTTGGTTGGTGTTCAATTTAGGCGCCAGCTCCCCTTTCTTCCTCATGATCCGGATCTTTGGTCTGTTCTTGATTATTAGATCTTTGGTACAAAATCTCAGCCGTTGAAATCGCTTCTGTTTTGTTCTGTGCCTCTTTTGTGGTTTGTTTTGGTGTTCTTGTATGGTTGTCTTGTTTTGGTCTCATAAGTCACATTATTCAGAAAGTTACGTCATTTGAGCTCATGAGAACCGGGCCCTTGCATTAAAGAAATCGTTTTGTTAACGGGATTTCTGAATTTAGTCTAATGTGTAATATAATTTTTGAATTTTTTTAATTTGTTTAGTATGATGCATGTGCAATATAATTCCTAAACTATATGAAAATATTTAATATTGCCTAATTTGAATTAAGGGAATGACAACATCGTATAGAAGAACTAACTTGAGTGCCAAAAATCCAAAACTATATTAAATAAATTAATATTTTAAAAAGCGTTGCATATTAAAAACAAATTGAAAGTTCAAAAATTGTAGTTTATATTGAATCAAAATTCAAAAAATATTTATATCATTATATAGACATTAGATTGGGGCGTCCCGTCTTTAATAAATATGCTATTAAAGAGAAAAAGGATGTAAGTCCTTGTAGACAATCGATGTTTGTCCATTAGCAGTGGTGGAAAAGGGTGGAAAATAGGCATCCTCAATGTTCAAGCGAAGGAAAATTGATGCAGAAAATTATCCAATTCTGTGCTTAAGAAATCGACTGATGCTTGGTTAAGGTATAAACAAAGGTTAATTCGACAAGCTCTATTATCTACGTTAGAGATATTTAAATACCTTTTAGAAATATTTGAGATATTTCTTATGAAAGATGAAATGACTAAAGTCGATGTGGACAAAATCAGAAAGGTGCCTGGAACTAAATGGCTGCATATGGTCGCATGAAAGGAATAAAATGCTAGGGTTTGATTTAATTTATCCTCTCTTGATGGCTTGTGAAATGTCCTAAATATCTCTAATAGGCCGCACCAATCTCCCGTTTCTTCATGTGATTTGTGTCTGTGTTAAACTTCTATATCATTGGATCTTTAGCATTGAATGTCAACTATATCAAACATTCTAGAAAAAAAAAAGTTACAATGCTTTTATCTCCAAAATCTAAAGATTATCATCTCAAGAACCAAAATATGGCTTCCTACAAAACGAAAATGGGAGGCTCAGTTATGAAGACTCATCTCATAGTTCCCTTCATCTCCTTCGGATTAAAAATTAACAGGCATCGTCATAGTCATTTATTATAATTAAATTTAGAGTTAGGCCCTCAGTTAAAAAGAAACTAAATCCTTGAAATACTCCTCCGCCATTAATATCTCACTGCAGAGCAATTGTGAAAACGACTTCAAGTCATTGCTAATACGACAAGCCTCTAACACCTAGGACCAAGACCACGTGGGAGTGCTTTTTAATAAGTCAATCTTCAATATTCACTTACCATTACCACCACTACCAAACTCTCAAAAATCGAAAGGTGAGATTAAAGTTGTGGCAAAAAGTTCATCTAAAAATTAAATGAACTTTTTATCTTGAAAAAAGGGTAGTTATTAAAGAATGTCACTACACATATGGATCTAAGTTGATCCAATTCTGCTAAGTCACGAAGCAAAATCTTATGAAACATTGCCATTCGGCATACAAAACAATAGCATTAAACATCAATTTTTGTGGTAGCTTAATCATACTGTCACTGCACAAGAAGCAAGTTCAGGCCAACTACCTAATTAATGTTTGTCCATTGACCGGGGGGGGGGGGGGGGGGGGGGGGGGGGGGGGGAGGACGGGTGGGGACTTGTACGTTGGCAGTGGGAAATGGAAAACTAATCAGTGTCTGTCCATCAATGGCGGCGAAAAGCGTGGGGACGGCGACGTTGGCGAGGATGACCAATAATGCAGAGAACCGTCCATTTCTGTACTCCGAGAAAATGACTAGTGCTCAATTAAGGCCTCAACTAAGCTCCATATTCCGGACTCATCTCCACTTTCCTTCCTCGTGATCCAGATCTTTGCTAAAGCTCTACATCATTAGATCTCTGATATTAGATCTCAGCCATTGATAATTAGATATTCCAGCAAAAAGAAGTTGCGTATCTATGGCATCTGAAACCAAGGACCAGCCTACCAGGTTATACTTTCCATGACCGTTTCATTAACCATACTTTGTCTCTATAAAAGAAAGACGATTGAAGAAAAATCAACCTTTTCATCTTGCAAAATGGGCAGTTATCAAATAAAATCATCACATCCATCCACGTTATGAAGGCCGGTCGGTATTGCATTCGCCTCAGCTGGCATACACCCAACTCAACGGATTTGAGGACGATACGAGAAAAGTCGAAACTTATTTTCAATATTTGTTTAAATATAATGGTCTAAAGCCAGCTCGATTATGAAATGGCAATAAGTAGAACACATTACTTAAATGTGCTATTCAATATGTAAACCAATAAGCAAAAAAGATCCATCTTTAGGAGTTGTTCATTTTTATGACGCGATTGTTGATAATACATTGTTTTTCCATAGAACATATTATCCTCAATTTTCATAAGTCAACCGAAAATGTTTTATTTGCCAACAAAAAAAGTTTTATTTTCAAAACTTAAATTCAGAAAAATAATTCCATTTTTGAAAATAGAATTTTTTTTTTAAAAATGTCTAGGTTTCGATACTTGGAATTGAAACTTGATGTTTGAGCATGGAAATATCAACATTTGGTCTTCTAGTGGCAAGCTCAGAAATATTTTTGCAAATCCCGAACCCGATTTAACATTGGGCTTGATTGAATATGCAAATCTCATCATCCGAGTGAGGTTGGCTTGCTGGAATATGGCAAGGCTTGAGCTTATCAGCCTTGGGTGACCTCGTTGCTCACCTGTGGCCGATGAATAGCTCAGAAGATAAAAATAAAAAGTTTCGAATGTTTTATAATATTAACTAAAAATGTAAAATCATATTTTTTTTCATCTTAAATGATATTTACTTTTACATAACAGTCGGATATGAAAAACATGATATTAAGAAGAATAATTTATTTTTTCACGGGACAAACGAAGCCCCAAGTGAGGACGTGGAGGAGTCCGCTACCGTTCCACTTCCTAAGCCGATCTCCATCGTCGCCCGTAGCCTCAGTTCTTCCTCGGCATCTGAGTCGATCACAAGGGCTCTAATAATCGTTGGATTCTACTTAGATCTGAGCCGTCGATCCCGCATTATCTCATGGCCACAGCCGTTCTTCTTCCTCCTCCGCTCTTCTTCAGCATCCATCTCGTCATTCTCACTCTGTGCCTCATTTCTTGCTCTGTTTGGCTTTTCCTTCTTCTCGGCAGACTCATTTCTTGCTCTGTTTGGCTCTGTTTGACGCTCCCCTTTCCTTCATCCTTCTTTTGCGCTCAAATCTCTTCATCGTGTTCCTCTCTTGCTCTGTTTCGCTCTTCCTTCTTCTCGGCAAACCTCTTCTTCCTCCTCCTCCATTTTCTTCACTATCTGTTCCTCTCTCTCTCTCTCTCTCTCTCTCGAAGTGGAATCGTTTATTTACTACTTTTCAACAGCGGATAAAATCCGTCTCTTTCTATCTCCATTCATTGCTGCTATTCGACGCTCCCCTTCCTTCAGTCTTTTTGTGCGCTCTTCGCTCTGTTTCGCTCTTTCTTCGTCCCGGCTCAAACATTCCTCTTCCCTTCTTCTTCTTCGGTATCTGCTCCTCCTTTTCATCTCTCTCTTTCTCTCAAAAAATAAAAAAAATCAAAGAAAAATGTCAGCTGATTCTGTCGTTGCTATCGCATGGGATGTCCTGAAGAGATATGTAGTTGTTCCCATCGAGCGTGGATTCAGATACGTGATGTCCTCCAAGAGCTTCGCCGACCGTCTTCAGGAGGAAGTCCATAATCTGGAGAACGCGGTTCAAAAGGTCAAGGTTCTTGAGGACCAGGCCAACAACAATGTTCGTAAGTTTCTCGATGTCTTCACGGAGTGCCACCAAAGTGCCGACAAGGCCTTGGAGGAGGCGCGAAACCTGTTGGACGCCTTCCATAAGGCTAGCAAGACTTGCTGCCACGGGACTCTTCCCGACCCCAAATGTCGCTATCGGTTCAGCAGGAAGGCCGAGCCCAAGATCGAGGACATTAAGCGACTCGCTCAAAAATGCAGCGAATTCAAGGAATTGGACGACATCTCCTTCATCGACCCTACTCCGGGAAATGTCGCTGATCCGGCTCCGGTCAGGGGAGAAGGCAAAGATGGAGTCCAGTCGGCCACAGCAACGGCCTCCGTGTCTTCTGCCTCTACGTCTTTTAAGCTTAGGGACGCTGGCGTCTTTGAATCCAGAGCTTCGGCGATACAGAAAATAATGGAGGCTCTTGCCAGTGACAGCAATAGTGCAGTCGGTGTTTACGGGATGGGCGGGGTCGGCAAGTCCACCCTTTTGGATGAAGTCCAACCGATGCTAAGCCAAGGGAAGTCGTTTCATTTGGTCGCTAAGGCTGACGTGTCGGAAAATCCAGACATCAAGGCGATTCAAGATGAGATTGCGCACTGGTTGGGCCTTAGTGACATAAAGAAGGAAGAGAATGTCATTTTGCGAGCGAAGCTTCTGCGCGAAAGGTTGGAATATGAGGAGAGGGAGAAAAAGAAGGTGCTCATAATACTGGACAACCTGTGGACGGGGCTGGATTTGAAATCGGTCGGCATTCCTTGTGGACCTGACAACAAAGTCAAGGGGTGCCAGCTGTTATTGACTTCCAGACATCTTGATGTTTTGCGTGTGGAAATGGGCTGCGACGAGGCCTTCCAACTTTATGGGCTGGAGAAGGCAGAGGCAAAAAGCCTGTTTGAGAGGATAGGGGGAGACAGAGTTCATGAGGACGACTTCAAAGCCTTGGTGGATAAAGCACTTGACAAATGTGCAGGTGTGCCTTTCCTGATTGTTGATTTGGCGAAACGTTTTAAATATGCTGATTTACCCCAATGGAGGGACACAGTGAAAAGAATCGAGAAGCTTGAATATAAAGGCATCAATGATTTGATAGATCGCATGTTGCTGTGGAGTTATGATAAATTAGAAGAGGAGGTGAAGAGATTTTTATGGCTTTGTGTAGTTTACGGTGTCTCCAAGCCTTCTCTTCAAAACTTGGTGAATTATAGCTTCGGTTTAAGGATATTTGAAGGAGTTGACAACATGGAAGACGTGAGAGATCGATTGAGCTCACATATCAGTACTCTTCAAGCCGCCTCCTTTTTGTTGGACAGTGAAGATGTTGCTAGTCTCAAGATACATGACTTGGTTCGTGAGTTTGTTGTCTCGAAAGCTTTAAGCGATCATCCTTTGCTCGTGTTGAAAGATAACAAGAAGGGGGAGATAGAGTTGCCGAAAGACAAGCTCAAAAGTTGTTCGGCGGTGTGCTTTCCCTATGTTGACATCAATGAGCTGCCTGAAGAGTTTGATAGCCCAGATATGCAGATCTTTTTGTTGTTCACAAACAAATATTCTCTTGAGGTCTCAGATTCGTATTTCAACTCCATGAAAAAACTCATGGTCTTACATCTTTCTAAGGTATGTCTTACTCGCTCACATTTTCAGCCCTTGAAGAATTTACGCACTCTGTGTCTTGATGGTTGTTCATTAGAAGATGTAGCCGTGATTGGCGAACTAAAAGGGCTCCATGTTCTCAGCTTTGTGAACTCTAAAATTGAACGATTATCAAAAGAAATTGGACAATTGGTAGAATTGAGGCTGCTAGATTTAAACCATTGCTCACGACTTAAAACAATTGACCCGGGTGTACTTGGGAGCTTGATAAATCTAGAGGAGTTGTACATGGAGAACAGCTTTGATCGATGGAATGCCGCGGGGCAGTCTCCACCAACCAGTGCTGGGCTTATTGAGTTGATCAAGATGAAGAATCTCTGCACTTTGTATGCATCCATTCCCGATCAGAGTATGCTCCCAGAGAATCTGAATGTCGAGAAGTTAACCAAGTACGAAATCCAGATAGGTCATGTGCGGCGCCGGCGCTGGCCAGGTTCCAAAGGATCGAGCACATTGGAGTTCAAGTTGGATCCAACAACCAGTGTTCTTCAAAAAGGATACATACAAACTTTATTAGGCAAAACTGACGATCTGTATTTTGAAGGACTAAATGGAATTGAGCAAAGTATTTGCACGGTATCCCAAGAAGGCTTCCCAAAATTAAAGCGTCTACACGTCGAGAATAGTCCCTCTGTCCATTACATCCTCCGGCAACAGGTGACTTCCGATCAGAAGAATATACTATTTGTTAATCCTCAATATCTATTTGTTAATATTTTGTCCATTTACTAATTAGATGTGACATAGATTATAAACCTTCTTCATTTTCTTTTATTGTCAGTTCGTTTTCTTCCTAATTACCTCACCCAATCATGCCTTCTCTGGAATTAGATAGAGGAATCTTCTACGTCTCTTCATTGTGTCGAAGTGCTATTAATAGAATGAAATCCATGAAAATTTAGTTTGTGATAGAATTTGAGTAATTTTCAACTTACATGCTGCAAGTATACCCATATTAATAGTGTTTTACAGAGCAACAGCGAAGGGAATTTGGCATTAGAATAATTCCATCATAACGTCATTTCAGAATCTTGTGAAATGGATTTGCTGAATTTAGTTTTCTAGCTTTGTTGTTATGTACAAAATATAATATCTAGGTTACTTTGGTAAAAATCATACGAAGAATGGCGAAGGGGATTGGGTTTTCAAATAGAAGCAACGATGCTAATCTAATTGACGCATGTCTTTTTCCTATTGTGTATTTCAATAAGGACTTAGTCACTGCATAGGTCCTATAAGTATAAAAGAACACAATTTCATGCATGTCAAGCATACAAAATTGTACAAAAGATATAGATATATTTTTCAGCACTCTTGGTATAACATATATAAATCTTCAACTTGTGCTAATATCTCGCAGCCGTAGGCATTGGTGAGCAGCTTCCCGAAAAAACTGCACAAAATCTGCCATGTAGATATAAAGCAGTGCATTTCTGCTTCCAAAGTTTGGTTATACAAACTATGGCTTATTGAGCATAGTTATGTGATGTTATCGTCAAATGGTCCTTTTCAAATAACTGACTGGGGAGGCTACGTGAATAAGGAAATATAAAGAAATTATCATTTCCTTCAGATTGTTTTATATACTAGGGATATATTTGAAAGCCTACTATTTGTTTAGCTCTTTTCATGAAGTCAACCATCTTCTTAGTAATTTTTTGTATTAATCTCTGTTAAGTTCTTCGTGTTTTCCTTCCCTCATTTTTCTTTATTTATTTTGGAAATTTTCAACCTCATTGTAGTGCTTTTAGAGGCCAACGGATGATTTAACTAAAACAGTTGCAAAAGAATTACAACTTTGTCGTGAAAAATCACATGTAAATGCAAACGGTAGAATGCACAAAAGGTTGAGATCTACAGTAAATTCGAAGTGGAACGGACTCATCTAATAATTGCAAGTTTAGGAGGAAATGTGTGTTCTCCTCAAAGTTCATAAGTGGGTTAGTTAATTCCCCTGTAACTTTAATGCTCTTTTGTAGGTAAATGAATGTTGTATTGATGTAAAGTGGCATAATTTAAGAATAAGGAAAAATGCAGGAGTGTCAAAATTAATGAGTGAAATAATGGAGAGAACTGTCTCGAGCACTACGTAATTGGAAATTAACGAATATGAAGTTGACGATTTTGATTATTAAAAAAATTAAATGGCATTTAATGAATATGTTAATTTCCGGTTATGAAGTGAGCTGCAATTGTAGATTTATGAAGTATAGAATGGGAGTTTGAGGATGGATGTCTGCGGCCTACTATGCATGTGCACCCATTGTCCACGACACACATGGATGGCCAACACGTGTCATCTTGCGTCTTCTCTCGCTCCTTACCACACGTTGAAGGGTGATTGTGCAAATTCTGTCTCTTCTTCACTCACAGTTGTCATCACATTCTCCACATGAAGAGAGAAATCGTATTGACCGTAGACGATAGATAAAGGATGGCGGTAGAGGATATTTATGTCATTATGTGATCGGATAAGAAAAATATTTCACACAAAATTGATTGGGTTGGGAAAAGCCCAAGTGAGCTTAGGTGGGTGGCCCAGGCGTCAACAGGAAGATAGTGGCAATAACTAAAATCTTATGACAATAATTTTCCTTTGTGAAGTAGTAAATTACTTTCCGAAATTGCTAATGTTCCTTAGGCAGGTAGTAAATTAGAGATACCTTCGGTAACTACGATCTTATAGCAAAGTAATATACTTCTCGTGATTGCAATCTTGCCGTATTGATCACTTATTGCAATTAGATACTTTTATCTGTTAGTAAATTGTCTATATCTTTCACAATAACTTTCGTTCTACAGTTTTTGTAATTATTTATTCATGGGATCAAATATCTCTCGCGAGATAGGGGTTACATGGCCTAAGAGGGAGCAGTTTATGTTATAGGAAGTATTTTTACATGAATATATTTTTGCATTATGGATCACTGATTTTTGTAGTCATTAGGAAACCAAATGAATGTTGTTTCTTCATTGCTGTGGATCCCTTATTGTTAATAAATTAGAAATAAAATCTGAGTGTAATAACGTCCACAAGCGTATTTTAAATAAAAATGAAGTTCATTAATTTTTCTTTTGTGATTGTAAAGTACGTTTTCGGATTGTCAATTAGCTTTTATTTACCGTAGAATTTTGTAGATGCAAAAATTATCCTAAAATTGTAAAAAATTTCTTCCGCAACCATCTATAATAACTAGCTATATGGCACATAGTTTCTTGCCCGTCTTTTATAACTGTGAATACGATTGCTAATGAATCTATCCGGTCAGGTTTCATTCCCATTATTGGAGTCCTTGACAATGTATGGACTTCCCAATCTACAAGATATATTCACCGAAGAATCTCTAGTGGGGCAGAGCAATCTCCAATTTCTTAAGGTGTCTTTGTGCAAATCTCTCTCAACGGTTATCAACTCCACATCACTGGTAAAGCTACCCAAGTTACAGACTTTAATAGTGGAAGACTGCGATTCGGTGGAAGAAATTTTTTGTCTCAACGAACAAGGTGTGGGTGTGAATGTTGAGACTCTCATTGAGCTAAACACCATTAGTATAGATAAATTACCGAGCTTGAGGTGCATATGGAGCAAGGATCTTTGTGGATTTTTGAGGTTCCATAATTTAAAGGAATTAAGGGTGTATGACTGTGAGAATCTTGAGTTTCTATTCTTCCCATCCATGGTTCAATCTCTCACACAATTGAGAAAACTAGACATACGAAATTGCAAGAAGATGGAGGCGATCATTATGGAGGAAGAAGGGTCGGGAATAGAAACACCAGAACCTCTAGTATTCTCGATGTTGACCGATTTGACCATTAAAAATTTGGAAAGTTTAACGTGCTTCTCCCGAACAAAGTGTAAGATTGATTTTTTTTCATCCCTGCGATGCAAAAGTTGACATTCTTTTCATCTAATATTAAATTAATGGCAGGTTCACGAAAGGCTTGGAGTGACAACCGCGTCAAATCTTGCTCTACTGCCCTCTTCAATCAAGAGGTACGTGATTAACGCTACGTCAATATAGTTAATATAAAAAAAATCGATAGAGTAAGACTCTTGTCATCAATTTCACGTGTTATATAGCACTTTGGAAGTTCACATGCTGTGCATTTCAAGTTGCCACATAATCCTATGTATAATTGTCAAGTTTCAATTCGCAACAATAGTACTTTGATCAATTATAGCAAACTATTAAAAAATTATAGAAGATATATGCATATCAGTAGTTATTATGTCAGCCAGCTAAATAATTAAAATTAACAAATAAATAACTATACTGGAGACAAATTGCCAAAGCCCACTTCCTTTAACTGATCGTAAGATAAACCTTTGTCACCTATAAGTCCGATCAAGATAATCGGCTCAAGCACATGTAATTGAAAATTAATAAATATGAAGTTCGCAATTTAGATTATTGTAACAACAATTAATGGCATTTAATAAATATGTTACTTTACCTGTTAGGAAAGTGAGCTCCTAATCCTATCGTATATTTACGAAGCATAGAGTGCGAGTTTGAGAGTGGATGTTTGCGGCCTACTAATTATACAGGTGCACCCATTGTCTACGCCTTGCATGGATGGCTCACACGTGTTATCTTACATCTTCTCTCGCTCCTTTACCACACCCTGAACGGCCATTGTGTAAATTCCATCTCTTCTTCAGTCATTATTGCCCTTGCAATCTCAACGTGAAGAGAGAGAACAAGAATTTGGTAAAAAGAAGAAAAAAACAACAAAAATGTTAATGTGCCAGGAGTCTTAAGTATTCACGTGGGCCGCAGACAATAAATAAAGGATAGCGGCAAACGATCTTTATGTTATTGGATAAAAAGTACAGTACTTTATTGTATGTGATTGGATAAGATATATTATATTTCACACATAAATTGATTAGGTTTGGTCCAAATCATGTGGACAAGCCCAAGCAAGCTTAGGTGGGTGGGCCATGTGTCAACAGGAAGTTAATTGTGTTAACTAAACTTTCATCACGGTAATTTCCCTTTGTGAAGTAGTAAATTGCTTTCTGAAATTGTTAATATCCCTTGGGTAGATAGTAAATTAGACATACCTTCTGTAACTAAGCTCTTACAGCAAAATCATATAATTCTCACGATTGCAATCTTGCCTTGTTGAGCATAGCTATGTGATGTTATCGTCAAATGGTCCTTTTCAAATAACTGACTGGGGAGGCTACGTGGATTTTGAAATATAAAGAAATTATAATTTCCTTCATATTGTTTTATATGCTTGGGATATATTTGAAAGCCTACTATCTGATTAGCTCTTTTCTTGAAGTCAACCATCTTCTTAGTATTTTTTGTCTTAATCTCTGTTAAGGTCTTTGCGTTTTTCTTCCCTCATTTTTCTTTATTTATTTTGGAAATTTTCAACCTCATTTTGGTGCCTTTACAGGCCAACGGATGATTTAACTAAAATAGATGCAAAAGAATTTCGACTTTATCGTGAAAAATCACATGTAACATGCAATCGGTAAAATGCACAAAAGCTTGATCTGCAGTGAATTCGATGTGGAACGGACTCATGTAATAATTGAAAGTTTAGGAGGAAATGCTCTTTTGTAGGTAAATGAATGTTATATTGATGCAAAGTAGCATAATTTAAGAATAAGGAAAAATGCAGGAGTGTCAAAATTAATGAGTGAAATAATGGAGAAAGAGAGGAGGAGAAGGCAATTAATAATGAGTGCCTTGTTGATAGAGGAGTTCGAAGATTGTCGTCTAGGGAATATGGCCAAAAATAGATCTAAGAGTACTCCATGACAGTACTTTCAATTATATGTATCGATGTAATCAATGTAAAAGATGATAAATATGTTTGGGGGAAGTCTCATAGGAGTCAATTGAGTCCTCAGAATCTTATTTGGACGAGTCCGATATATTGAAGTATATGCAATGGAAGTTCTAATGTCAGTGTTGTTGACAAATTTCATCGATCGACATGGTAGCATTTTATCTTTTGTGAAGTTAGTAATGATTTTGACGTAAATCAAGGGAATGTATGTAGGTTTGGTCCTCAATGGAGTGGAGCCTTAAGAATCATAATTTGCTGAAAAGTAACTCCAGAATTCTATGTTAAGCGGTGAAAAATCATTGTCATTTTCCCATGCTTTATTCCTTTATTATGATCAAAATTGTGGTCTTAATTGATGGATGATTAAAATGAAACTATCTTAAAGGAGATGCTTAATTTGAAGCATTATTCCAAGGTGTAGTCTAGGCTTGAGCACTTGGAATGACAATCAAGTGATGATAGATCTTAATATTCGTAATAAAAAAAATTATTGATTCTGTATAATAATCCTTTGTCATCCAGAAATTTGATGGAGAGAACTGTCTCAAGCACTACGTAATTGGAAATTAACGAATATGAAGTTGACGATTTAGATTATTACAACAATTAATGGCATTTAATGAATATGTTAATTTCCGGTTATGGAGTGAGCAGCAATTGTAGATTTATGAAGTATAAAATGGGAGTCAGAGGATGGATGTTTGTGGCCTACTATGCATGTGCACCCTTCGTCCACGAGACACATGGATGGCCAACACGTGTCATCTTGCGTCTTCTCTCGCTCCTCCTTACCTCACGTTGAAGGGCGATTGTGCAAATTCCGTCTCTTCTTCATTCGCACTTGCCCTCACAGTCTCAACATGAAAAGTGAGAGAACTCATGTTGGCCGCAAACGATAGATAAAGGATGGCGGCAGATGGTACTTATGTCATTATTTGATTGGATAAGAAATATATTTCACACAAAATCGATTGGGTTGGGAAAAGCCCTGGGTGGCCTAGGCGTCAACAGGAAGATAAGTGGCAATAACTAAAATCTTATGACAATAATTTTTCCTTTGTGAAGTAGTAAATTACTTTCCGAAATTGCTAATGTTCCTTAGGTAAGGTAAGTAGTAAATTAGACATACCTTCGGTAATTAAGATGTTAAAGCAAAATAATATACTTCTCGTGATTGCAATCTTGCCGTATTGATCGTTTATTGCAATAAGATACTTTCATTTGTTAGTTAATTGCTTATATCTTTTGCAACAATTAATGGCATTTAATTGATATGGTACTTTACCAGTTAGGAAAGTGAGCTCCTAATCCTATCGTATATTTACGAAGCATAGAATGCGAGTTTGAGGATGGGTGTTTGCGGCCTACTAATTGTGCACGTGCACCCATTGTCTACGACACACATGGATGGCCCACACGTGTCATCTTACATCTTCTCTCGCTCATTTACCACACCCTGAAGGGCCATGGTGTAAATTCCGTCTCTTCTTAACTCGTTATTGCCCTCACAATCTCAACGTGAAGAGAGAGAACAAGAATTTTGGTAGAAAGAAGAAAAAACACACAAAAAAATTTAATGTGCCGCTAGTCTAACTATTCGAGTCAGCCACAGACAATAGATAAGGGATGGCGGCAAACGATCTTTTATGTTATTAGTTTAAAAATATAGTACTTTATCTGTGATTGGATAAGACGTTAGGAAACCGAATTATTGCTAGTTCTTGATCACTACAAATCCCTTATTGTTAATAAATTTAAAATAAAATCTTAACATAATAAGATCCATGAGTGTATTGTATATAAAAAATGAAGTTCACTAATTTTCCTTTGTGGTTGTAAAAAACGTTTTTGGATTGTCAATTAGCTTTTGTTTATCATAGAATTTTGTATGTGCAAAAATTATCCTAAAATTTGTAAAAGTTTCTTCCGCAACCATTTACAATAACAAGCTATACGTAATTTTCTTGCTCGTCTTTTGTAATTATAGATACTGTTGCTAATGAATCTATCCGTCAGGTTTCAATCCCATCCTTAGAGTCCTTGACAATAAGTGGACTTCCCAATCTAGAAGATATATTCGCCAAAGAATCGCTAGTGGGGCTGAGCAATCTCCAAATTCTTAATGTGTTTTCATGCAAGTCTCTCTCAACGGTTATCCACTCCGCCTCACTGGTAAAACTACACAAGTTACAGACTTTAACAGTAAAGGATTGTGATTCGGTGCAAGATATTTTTTGCCTTGATGAACAAGGCGCTAGTGTGAATGTTGAGACTCTCATGGAGCTAAACACCATTGATATATGGAGTTTACCAAGCTTGAGACGCATATGGAGCAAGAATTGTTGTGGAATTCTGAAATTCCTTAATTTAAAGGAATTAAAAGTGAGTTTCTGTGAGAATCTTGAGTTTCTATTCTTCCCATCCATGGTTCAATCTCTCGCACAATTGAGAGAACTTGAGGTACAATATTGCAAGAGGATGGAGGCGATCATTATGGAGGAAGAAGGGTTGGGAATAGAAACATTGGGACCTCTAGTATTCTCGATGTTGACTAATTTGACCATTAAAAATTTGGAATGTTTGACGTGCTTCTCCCACACAAAGTGTAAGTTTGATTCTTTTTTTTTGAGATATCATCATTGAAGATCCTCTTGGATTAATTCATCCCTGCGATGCAAAAGATGACATTCTTTTCATCTAATAAAAAATTAATGGCAGGTCCACGAGAGGCTCGTGATGAGGACTGCGTCAAATCGTGCTCTACTATCCTCTTCAATCAAGAGGTATGTGATCAACGCTTTGTCAATACAGTAAATATAACAAAAATCTGATGGAGTAAGATGCTTGTCATCAGTTTCAAGCACTATATAGCACTTTGAAAGTTTACGTGCTGTGCGTTTTAAGTTGCCACATGACCCAACTTATGATTGTCAAGTTTCAGTTCACGCCAATGACAGTTCGATCAATTATATCAAACTAATAAGAAATTATAAAATAAGATATATGCATAGCAATGATTATTATGCCAGCTAGCTAAATAATTTAAAATGAAAAAATAAATAATTATACCGGAAGATGAATTGCCAAAGCTCACTTTCGTTAATTGATTGCGTTCCACGTAATCACTACACCATAGAATCTGGATAAGTCGAGGTAGAGTTACTGTTCAAATTATGATTTTAAACTGGAACGAAGAATTTAAAGTAGTCACTGTATATACAAAAGTTGGGTAATTAATCTTGAACTCAATTGTTAACTCTCAAAATATGGGTTTAATGACCTAAGGCAATAAATTTTCATTTCTTTATAATGTATGCATTTTGACCAAAAAAATTGAAATTTTCCAGCGTATTATCTATGGCAAACATGTGGCCAATTTTCTAAACGTGTCCAAGTCATCAACAAAAATCTACATAAATATAATATTACAAAGTACTCTTCATTAATGTCCTTAAGGACTATCACTTAGACTTTTTATTTGCAAGAGGATTGTTATCTTTGCAATTGGAACTTCTCTTGTGCGTTCCATTCTATTTCTTCCAACGAGAATTCCTCATTCTCTTAGGTGGTTGTCTAGTTTGATGTCACTAGTTTTAATGATTAGGGATGCAAATTAGCAATGTAACTGTTCCTATGATATTTTCTTATTATGAGTTTTGTAACTTTCTCTCTATATTACAACAATATTACATGTTATGTACAAAATGACATTGTGTCATATAACAATGACAATTGGGAATTTTTATATATCATTAAATCCCCACGTTTTACATAATGCAGGTTAAGATTTTTGCTTTTTGCTTTTCAAATAGAGGGAGACCATGTGAAATGAGATACAATTTACTTAATTGATGTATTAAAATACATATTCTGATTTTAAATAAATGAAAATTTTGATGCCCGTACAACACGCGAGAATGCTGCCAATTACCTAGTAATTAGAGAAAGAGGAATGATGCAAAGGTAGTTTCTCAACTTCTGCCAGGTATTCTGGGAAGTATTTTGAGCGTTCCGAAGCTTCCGTGGCATCTTTTTTCCAAACATAACTAAATTCAAGTACTCTCTAGACTTAACTAAATATGAGTACTTTCTATCAAAAACAGGATCGACTAGCTGGCTGTTTATGTTCATTAGATAACACTATATTTTTACTAGAAAATATATGTATAAGCTTGTATCAGATTGCGTCATTTTCAGATTTTTCACAGTACCATTCGTGAAAATGTTAATTTGTGTAAGAAATTATCAACACTTTCAATTCTCACATATATATATATATATATATATATTATAAAATTCTACTAGTTCTCATGGCCATGTATGATTGTTTTTGCGTTCTTTGAACTCAATCTTGGTAAAACACAAATAGCATTAGTCAAGTGATTGATGAAAAAAAAAAACGAAGAACATGTTGCCTTTTTATTTATATGATAGAAATGTTCGGTATATCGTCAGGTAAATTACACACGTCTAGTATCCTCTTTTAGAATCAATACTTTTGAAGTCATTTAGAAAAATCAAGATACCATCAAAGCGAACTAAAAAGAAATTCTAAATATTTGATAGTTTTATCACAACATAGACCCTATTAAGTAGTAGGCCTCAAGAAGTAAACATGATCGCATTGAGAGAGAGAGAGAGAGAGAGAGAGAGAGGGAGGGAGACTACAACCAAAGGGCAGTGGAAGGATGTTTCAGTGGAAAATGGAATAAAGCAGTTAACATGCGGATCCGCTTTGACTTAACCAGAGGGCAATTTAGGCCGTTCACTAAAAAGAATGCTTATGCGGCCAAACAGTATGTGGAAATGGGCCTCTCAGGAGGACCGATTAGTCAACTTTATTAGATATTTTTTTAATATTCTTTGTTAGCAGTATTTTTCAGTAATTGGATCATCCAACGAGGAAAAAAAGGAATGAATTTTAAAAGGAGGATCCGATCGATTAAGTTTGTTGAGTTCTTTTTGTTAAATTTGGTCTGAGCAATTCCGTTTTTCATTGTTATGTTTTAGCTGTATTTGTTAATTGCTTTATGGTGACATGTATGAGTTGCAATTTCTTATTTATTATTTCGTTGGAGATAGTTTCTATTAATATAGTCAAACATCTCTTATGATATCTAAATGATTTCCAAAAACTTTCCCATGTTCACAAGAAAACTGAAAATCTCAATAATTTCACATGCACCGCTTGGACATTGCAAGCACGTGTAGGAAATCAATTCAAAAAAAAAAAAAACTGACGAGAAAGTGAGCCACAACGTTCAAGATAGTACGGTGATTAATACACTAATTTTGAAATTATCCAAAATGAAACATAAAGCTACTTTTAGTAAAGTGAAAGAGGAAAATTACTAGTATCAATCCGATTACTTAATTGAAGTAGTGTAGTTATCGTGGAGAGACAACACACCCAACAATGCCAAAGTTAGGGCTCATCAAGATTAAAGAATATCCTTTTTTTCTTTTATCATCAAATATTTCATATTTCCTTTGAAGCTTGACTTGTCCTTCAAATATACGGGGAGACTAATATTTGTCAAAACTATAGACAAAAAAGCTTTGTTTGTCTCGTTGTTTTGTATAAACTGTGCAATCTTCTAGTATGAGCTCTGCAAGATGAGGATCCATTCACAAACGCATCTACTGAGCAAAATCGATAAACAAAGATTGTTAGAACCACCACTTCTTCCATGTTTTTCATTGTAATTTTTCTTTACCACAATTAAGAAACTCAAAATTTGATTTCAAGATTGGGGGAAGAAGCTACTTCCACATCTCACCTTTTAATAATTGATTAGTCGCCTTTTTAATCTCAGTCTCTCCATCGTTTTTCTTTCTCATTCTAACACTTGTCCTCAATCTCTTGCAATAGAACTTTATGAGTTTTTTTTTTATCTAATAAAATTATTAATTTCATGAGTGAATATCGCAGATTGCATTTCCTGCCTTGGAGACATTATACATTAGTCACATGGGTAAAATTGAGATACTATGGGACAATCAAGTCGCTGCGGAGTCTTTTCAAAAACTAAAATCGCTCTGTGTTGGTGCTTGCAAGAAGATAGTGAACATTATTCCTTCTTGCATTCTTGGACGGCTCAGGAGCCTGGAAAGTTTGGAGGTGTGGTCATGTCGTTCGCTTGAAGTTGTTTTCAAACTTCAGCCATTGAGCCCTCTAGATGGAGATCCCGTTACTCATTTTCCGTTGAAGAAGCTGCAGTTATATTATTTACCGGAGCTAAAGTGCGTATGGGATAATGAATTCCACAGTCGAGTCAAATTTCAGTTTCTACGTTCTGTAACCGTTTCCAGATGCAAGAGCCTCACTGCACTATTTCCGATCTCCGTAGCCGTACAACTAACCCACCTTGAGGAGTTGTGGATTTGTGACTGTGGCATTGTGGAGGTCATCGAGAAGGAAGGACTCATTCCAAGGGAGGTGTTCCCAAGGTTAACCTCCCTCAAGCTTGAGCATCTAGCAGAGTTGAGGTGCATCTACACAAGAACACATGCTTTACGCTGGCCCGCATTGAAGACTTTGGAGATGGATGGTTGTGACAAAGTAGAGATATTTGCTTCGCAGCCTGAAAATGAGATGCCAGTTCATCATGGACAGCCTTTCTTCTTAATAGAAAAGGTACGACTCGAAATTATTTGTTTTGCTTCGATGTTGAATATTGGAGTGGCTATATATAAGAAGATATACACTGTACTACTCTCCTTGAATCCATAGAACTATTTCAACATGGAAACATTGTGTGTTCGTCTAATATTGAATGAACGTTTTTGTGGAAGTGGGATGTCATGCATAACCGTTGATTTTGAAAAAAAAAGGTTTAGGCTAATTCTGATGGTTGAACACTCTCTTAAACACCATGGAGATTTAAAATATGTGGTACGTAGTTTGATCTTACAGAGGTGCAAGGGCGCTACCTTTGGACTATTTAAAGGATTGATTTTATGCTAAAACATTTTTGTCGACATTAATATATAAAATTTATGCAATTGTGACTACAATTGATGGAGAAGTTATTTTCACAGGGGACGTATCTCTAGAAAAAGGATTATAGGGATTTACTTGAGTTCAAATATGGGTACAAGTCAAACGTAAAAGATTGGTGATAACATGTCTATTGCATGAGAGCCAATTTCCTTCCATTTGAATCGCATTAGACTCAATACCTTGTAATGCAGTTATTATGCAGGATATGTAGGACTTATACCATAATACATGTATATTGTGTTAGCTAAGCTGATTTTATATTTGACTTGACTAAAATCTTAGGGCGCATTTCCAAATCTGCAAGAGTTAAAATTGGATTTGTGTGGACGGATGGAGATGTGGCATGGGCATTTTCATGATGGAGAATTCTTCTGCAAGCTTAGAGTTCTCAAGCTTTATCATCTCTCGGAGGAATATGCAATATCCACATGTCATTTTGTTCAAAGTTTAACCAACTTAGAAGAGTTGGTTGTATGTGAATCTTATCTAGAAAAGCTGAGCACAATTATGGGAGCCAAAGAAGGCGCAAGTCTTGAGGGAAAAGTAATATTACCATCATCAAGGTTTTCCCAACACCTTAAGACTCTAGACGTGTCATGTTGTGATGAGTTGTCCAACATGTTCACACCGACCATAGCTGGAAATTTGGTGGAACTCACAAAATTGAGGATAAGAAACTGTAAAATGTTGACAGAAGTCATTTGTGACGGGGGAGGTGAGGAGGGCTTTGTGGTGGCTTTCAATCAATTGAAGTATATGGAGCTTGATGGGTTGACAAAGTTGAGATGCTTTAGCTCGATCAAATACACTCTGAAGTTCCCTCTCTTAGAAGATGTCATTGTGAACAGATGTCCCGACATGAAGTTCTTCTCCGAGGGACTAATAGAGGCGCCAAAGCTGGAGAGAGTACGAGGGTCAGAAGAAACTTGGTTTTGGAAGGAAAGCCTTAACATCACCATCCAAAATATGTTAGAAGAAATGGTATGCATTAGTAACCAAATTTATCTACAATTGAATGGTGATGATTTCTAATGGGGTAATTGTTTTTTGCTAACCAGAATTTTTACGTTTATTGATGATTTTCTTATAGGCTGCGATGTCTCAAGTAAAGAGTATGCGGCTATCTGAATTCCCCGAGTTAATTGGAAAATGGCACGACGAACTTAGTCCTATCAAGTCATCTTGGCAATTAGAATCACTAACGGTGGATAAATGTCGATCATTTACTAGTGCTATTCCATCCAGATTGATGCTTCTTTTAGAAAATTTGGAAAGATTGCAAGTGCGCGATTGCCAGTCTCTAGAAGAAATATTTGACCTTGAAGGGCTGGGGGGTGTGAGGAGCACTCGGGTGCTTCCTTGCTTCAATTCTTTGGACTTGGTCAATCTACCAAAGTTGAGGCGACTATGGAACAAAGATCTTCAAGGATCGCTGGCCTTCAATTGTCTTAGATATCTAACCCTTTATAATTGCAGCGACCTGAGGCATGCTTTCGCTCCCTCGATGGCTCGGTGCCTTCCCCAATTGTGGTCAATTAAAATAAAGGAGTGTGGTCAGATGGAAGGAGTGATCGCAGAGGAAGAAGCACAGGGAAGCACGGTGGAGAATATTATATTCCCGCAGCTTAGGAAGATAGAGCTGGAATGCTTGCCCAATTTGACGAGCTTCCTCTCGGGGAAGAATCGAACGTTGGAATGCCCCGACTTAGAATGGTTGACCATTGCCCACTGCCCCAAGATGCGTAGTTTGACCGGACAATCCTTGATGGAGAATGACCAAAGCAGTCCTCCACTTTTCACTCCACAGGTCAGTCTCCTTTTTTCTTTACCAGACGCTTTTGATTTTTAGATGAATCGTCTTTTTAAATGGGAGTCCCAACGGAATGCCACCCTGATTGGAATTTGGAAATAGAACGGTGCTTTGCACGCGTCGCATAAAAAAATTTCAGTTCCAGTGCAATGCAACATTCGCTTTTTTTTTTTTTCCTTCTTTTAATTTTGCTCCCGAAATCCTCAACACAGCATAAATCAAGGATACCGACTAAAACTTCAAAAATGTGAACCCATTCACAAATCAGTCAAAACTTAAATCTTCCCAATCACTGAAATCACGAATCGAGAATTAGTTTTCCCGAAAAACGTCAACTGAAAACCAATTGCACGTCCAACCTGGAGGAAATAAATCAAAGAACGGTTACCTTACAAGCTAATTGCAAGCGACTTTTTGTGTTTTAATATTCAAAATTGAGGGAACTTTCCTGGACATCATCACGACAACTTTCCAGAAATTAGAGGGAGGAGGCGTTGCCAGCATTAAATGTCAATTAAGCCAATTTAAAGTCAATGTTCATTGTACTATCCATCATTAATTGTATTTGGGAGCGGTTGCCGTTCAAGTAGAAGAATAACGAAATTTATGTACACATCGAAGAACAAATGTCAATTTTCAAAGTTTACTATCGCTGAATTCGGTGAACCCAAGCAAATATCTTTACCGAATTTGTTTTTTATTTTTTTATCATTTCTTTAAATGGCAATAAGTCCGTACTCTATTCTGGTTAGTCTTTTTTTTTTTTTTTTGCATCTCTCCTTTTCTGTTACGGATTCTTTACAGGTTTTGATTATTGCTTTTCTTTTCTTTTTCTTTTTTTTTTATGATGGAAGAAATGCTTTGAGTTTTATCTTTACTCGAATGCTTTTGCCCCATTTTTCTTTGTCGTCATAACTAGCATCCAAAACTTTTGTTTACTCCGTAAACGTTAAGAGTTCCTACTAATTGTGAATTTACTAATAATGTCATTACCATGTCGTATGTGAGTTGTCATATAATAACATATATCCCCCACATTGTTAAAATACTTTAAAAAAGCCATCATAATACTCATTTTAGAATACCAATAGATAGAGAAGTATGAAACTAGTTACCCGATTTTCTGTTAGTGCAAGTTGCAATCAGGTTATTTCATCTATTTGCCAAATATAAGGTATCCCCCAGATTTTTTTAAAGAATTCAAAAATTAATCATAATCCTCAATGTATAATATCAATATAGATCTAGGAAAGTATGGTAATAATCATTCTATTATTTGGTGGCGATAAGTCGTAATTCCATTAATTTTATTAAACCAAATAAAAAATTTTAATACTCACTTCTCAGTGGACAAGTCATAAGAGCTTATAACGTCATTGATTTCTGCAAACAAACATAATGTGGTCATAGGGATCATTTGACTAAGGCGGATGCCTTGGTGGGCCATCTGCTACTTATATGATAAAATTGTCTGATTACATGGTCTGTGGACTTAGGGAACTTTGGAAATATGCATTTAGTTATTGAGATTGTAGCACGTGTGATTTGATTTATTTTATCATAATGAAATGAAAATTCCAAACGGGCTCTTTGATTAGCAATTTATAGCAGTTCACACAATGTTTCCGTTCTTATTATTATCATAATTTACTTTAGCATAACATGTTTCATTCGTTCACGAAGACTAATTGCATTTGGCTATGGATCCTTACTTGTATAAAAAAATTGCCTTAAATATGAAATTTTTAGGAGATTGCAAAAGTATTCATTTCGTGTTTAAGGTTGTAATTATGTTCTTTGGATCCTTAACGAAAAACATTTTCCATCTCTTTTTGTGCATGAACATTAACAGGTGGTATGGACCATTAGTTAATTTATTTTCTTGCACCG
This sequence comes from Melaleuca quinquenervia, assembly GCA_030064385.1. Taxonomy (NCBI): domain Eukaryota; kingdom Viridiplantae; phylum Streptophyta; class Magnoliopsida; order Myrtales; family Myrtaceae; genus Melaleuca; species Melaleuca quinquenervia. Next base: position 3,628,740 of record CM057724.1, on the reverse strand, counting down.
CATTTCATGCTCATTCCAATGCAATATACTTGGCCATAGTCATTATTAAATCGAAATAAAAGCATCCAGCAACTCCTCCATATGACTAACAAGTTGTGGAATGTCATGAATTGTGAGAGGAAGGGAAGTTTGGTAATTCTTTCTTTGAGGTCATAACTCAAAATGCAATCAAATTTATTGTGTCATTTTTTAAATATGGCAGGTACACTTTCCTAAACTTGAGTGGATAGTTCTGTCCCACATGGAAAATTTAAGCAAAATATGGACCACCAGTCCTCAAGATACTCTCACTTTTGAAAACTTAACAAGAGTGAACGTTGAGAATTGTAAGAGCCTTGAGAATCTGTTTCCGTACTGGGTGGCAACAAGTCTAATCAAACTTCAGAGTCTTCGAGTGGAGTCTTGTGGGCTCGAGGAAATAGTCACGAGTGGAGATGACACTTCACACTCTACTGCAGCAGAATTTCTTTTCCCGCAACTCACTTTTCTGATGTTTAATGATATGCCACAACTCAAGAGCTTCTGCACTAAATCACCCACTTTAAACTGGCCATGCTTAAAAGGACTGCGGGTGACTCATTGTGACAAATTGAGCATGTTGTCCTTTTCGGCATCCATGAACGAGGGCGCTCAGAGAGAGGATCAACACGACCTTTCAGGCCATGAAGCACACTTCCCGTTTGAGATGGTATGAATGCAACTACTCTTCCTCTCTTTCTTCTTTATTCTTTCATTCACCCACCATATCTCATGTGCACTGCATAGTCATGTCATATTATGATATATATAAAAAATATGAACCCCTTACCTATCGGTTCACTAACAACATAAGGTATTTCTAACATCCTTAAGCACACTTTTCATTTTTAATAACACTATCAGTGCATCTTGTCACCTATAATTTCAATGAACTACATATTTTTGTTGATAGAACAATATATTCCAATAAAAGATGAATTTGGTCAGGGTGGTTACCATATTGACCTCTAATATTAAAAGCTCTCATAAATTTTGATGTGGATCAAGAATGTGAATTTCCTATGGACAAATACGAGAATCGAGTGCTGGCAAATATCAATTCCTTCTCAAATTGCAGCGGGATGACCATCTTTGTTATGGTGTTTTTTGGGTAAAATGGAATTCTTTTTTTTCGTTTGATCATTCCTATGCCGACATAATTCTTTCCCTTTCTATTTAGTCATAATAATATGTGCGCACAACCAATCCTTGTTGGCGGATGGCCATGGTGGAGCATTTGGTCACACTTTGCATTTTGTAGCACGATTTTAGAAGTTTGAGACTGGTATGCAAGTCTCTAGAGATTAATGAACTGTAATAATAGGGCCACCTTCCATGGGAGTTGACCAACTTAGGTTTACCTCTCAATGCACAAGATTTATTGCCAAATTTCATTGAATTTACTTCTCTCATTTTGTATTGGTATTTTCGCAGGGCATTCCCAAGAGACTTTCATTAGTCGATAAGGATATTCAGATGATACAGAATGGAAAATTTTCTGATGACATCTTTGGCCAGCTACAAGAGCTAACATTGGCATGCTTTCATGATGAAAATGCCGTCTTTCCTTCCAGATTCCTCCTACAGAGATGTCAAAACCTACAAAGCCTTGACGTCTTCTGTAGTTCTTTTGAAGATATATTCCCTGATGAAGGGCTTATTCATGAGGGAAAACCTTTGGTGTTTGAAAATTTGAAAAAACTTACACTATGCAAGTTACACAACCTAAAGCGTGTCTGGAGAGAAAATTCTTTAGTTTCAAAAATTCTTCAGAGCATTGAAACATTTGAGATTCTGGACTGTCCTGGTCTGACGACATTATTCCCAACTGTGACATCCTTTCAGAATTTGACGAAGTTAGTGGTGAAGAATTCCTCTGGACTGGTAAATCTACTAACGGTTCCAGCGGTCATGAATCTGGTGCATCTCACTGAGTTGACTATAATAGGGTGTGAAAGAATGATAGAAGTCATGGAAGACGATGAAAACAGAGAAGAAAAAGTGATTTATTTTGGGAAGCTACAAGAATTAACACTCCAACAACTCCCAAGCCTAGAATGCTTCTCCTCCACTGCAAGTTGCAGCTTTACGTTTCCATCTTTGGGGAATATTAAAGTGGAAGAGTGTCCAAAAATGAAGATCTTTTCTAAGGGTATGCTGAGCACACCAAAACTAAAATCTGTGAGCCTCTTTAGATACAAGTGGGAAGACAATTGGGAGGATGGTGATCTCAATACAACCATACAAAAGTTATCAGAATAATTGGTAAGATCAAATTAATGCCATTCTCATCGATTATTTATTTCCATTGCCTCTGCTTCTCAAATGATCCGATAGCTGAAGCACCACAAATTCTAAAGTTTCCATCTTTTCTACTTCTCCAGTTACTGATGAAGGGAAGGACAGACACTACAAGCGGTATGGAGATCTAGAAGTTGTTGAGACACAATCAAAGATTGAGATGAATTAAATTTCCAATCGAGGTAAGTAATTCTATTTCTAGTTTTTCCATTTCTCACTAATAAAATCACAGTTTTCCAAAAGAAAGAAATTTCTTTTTTTTTTTTGGATGACGACATGATTAGCCATTTTTCCACCTCAGCATAACTGCCTAGATCACACCCCCTCCTCATTGTGCATAACTTTTTGCCTTAATCTCTCTTCTCATTCAAGCGAATGAACAGGTAGATCCGTTCTTTTCTCCTCCTTTTCTAAACTTTCCAATCTTTTCAGCTTCTCCAGTCGCTGATGAAGGGAAGGGCAGACACTGCAGGAGGAGATTAAGAGATGAAGTAAATTTCCAAGACACGGTCAAAGGTTGAGATGAAGTAAATTTCAAGTCAAGGTAACTAATTCTATCTCCAATTTTCCCCTTTCTCACTAATAAAATCACAGTATTCACAGTTTTGTAAAAGAAATAAGTTTTTTTTTTTGGGGGGGATATTTTATGGGGAAATAAGTTTTCCGCAAGAGTACTAGTCATTCACATTTTCAACCTGTATAACAATGAATTGAATTTAACCAAGTGATCATGACTTTTAAATGAAAAATAACTGAAAAATAAAATTTAATCACAGTGAAAATTCAGGACTCAGGTCTTAGGAACTTCTAAAGGCCAAAGATCTTCAGTTTGTCGCAAGTACCCAATTTGTAGCTTTCAATTCTCAGTTGTAGGAATTACTAGCAAGACTCCTCCCGGCAATAATGTGATTAAATGCCTATTGTAATCTAGATAAAAATAAGTGGGTCATCTTCAGATATTCAATAAAAATAACTTCAGTTTCAATATCTCTAACACTAAATACACATCTTCCTCTTAGCATCTCTAATAATATCCTTGACACATTTCAATCACATAAAGATAGTATGTCTTGCCGTCCAATTCCATATGTGCTCAGTCTTAATGAGCTTCCTTCCGCATTCATTTGTCTTTTAACTTTTCCTCACATAAATGGGGATGCATGTCTTCTCTGATTAAATTCTTCATTTAATTGAGTTAACTGCCATAAAGAGCAACAGAACTAGTTAAGGTCCAGATGTTACGACTCATTCTACAAATTTTTGCTCAAGGGATGACTTCTCGTCGCCGGAGAGAAGCTGAACAGCGCGGGTGAAGTTTTGCATGGGTGACACCCCATTTCTTCAAGATAATAAATCTCTCAGACGCTTCAAACTGGAATGCTGGTAAGTTCTGCTCTTAAAAATTCTTTTCAATGTACTGAGGCTTGGAAGGCTGAAGCATAATACACACCAGCCTTTTTTTTTTTTTTTTTGAGTCGGTTCATGTTAAAAGATACCCGGCGCCGCTCGTTTTAAGTATTTCTATTGACTTTATACGTTATAAAATTAAGGTATTCCAAAGAGGTTTATAAGAAAGAATGGCAAGAATCTTCCCAAAACGCACAGTTTTGAAGGTTCCAACGGTGGAAGTTGGAGAGTGGAGTTGGAAAAATGGGATGATATGGTTTGATTGTCTAAGGGATGGAAGGAATTTACGGAGCATTACTCTGTTTGTGATGGCCTCCTTTTTAGTCTTCAAATACGTAGGGGCCTTGGATCTTCACGTGCTCATATTTGACAAAACCGGAACGGAGATAAGATTATCCGCTAGTGAATGCTGACAGCAAGGAACTGAACCTTTGACACTGTCAAACTTGTCCGGGGTAAAACGGGAGATGCTGATGATCATTGTAATCTCTCAGTTGGACTTCAAAGGCTAGATGGTTTCTTGCTGAAGAGAAAGGAGAAGGATGAATTCATTGACAACCACATCTTCACAAGCCCTGCCAGGTGATGAAATCTGGTCCAGTTAGTTATGTCGATGATGCTACTTTTCACATCCAATTGTACTCCAGCCCGGGTTCCAAACCTAAAAGGCTTGCAAACTGATCAAGGATAGAAGTTTCCGCCACAAAATTCAGAAGGTGTGTGAATCTTAGCCTATCAGTGTGTAAACGCTTTACATCAGTTCTTTTCATGCTCTCTACCTGATTAATTCAGATAGGATGGAAAAATTCCATACGCAAGATGAGCCCCACCATGCTGGCTTCTCGTATTTCTACTTCTAATCGTTCACGGGTGTCTACGGCTCTCAAAGCAGCCAACAAGTACAAGCTGCAGGATCCATCCTTCCCAGTAGTTATCCAGTCACATAATCTATTGAAGCAAAATGTGGTAAGAAAAGATGCTTAGATAATAGTCATCATTTGCAAAATTTGGACAGGAATAAAATATATTGCCTTCTTGTAAGGTAACATTGTATTCCTGTAACATTCGAGTTTGCCCATGAGATTATGCACGGGTCTAGTTAACATTTCTTGTGTCGGTCATCATAACTTTTATGTTCTTTAGTCATGGATCAACGGTTGATCAAAAATAAATTCCGCGGACTGTCCCAGGCGGGGCTTCAAAAGGACGCATCCATGGAAACATGCAAACCACAACTCAACTTTTGGACGGATCGTGACCACTGAAGTCCCCGTACCACCCACATCCTGGCTCGGGAAAGCTCTACATTTGTTGGGCCGCATTTCAGAGAGGAACTTCTCTAAAGGAAGGAGATGTCTGTGTTCGAGCTTGTTAGAATTGGTAATTTTGATATCGAAGTCTCCACTTTTCAGAGGGAATGTCGAGACTTAGGAGTATACTTTGGTATGGCTGCAGAAAAATCTCTGCTTCACTATGTTTTGTTTAGTTAATCAGATCGAGAAAGCAAACCTTTCTGCTGCAAGTAATTGTGATGGGGATGTATTTGCTGTTTTTTTTGTAGTGACTAGCAAATATTACACAGGGAATATTGCACGTTCAAAAATTCTGGGTGCGTTTGTCTATTCACCATCATACGTAGCATGGAGAGTTGCTCTAACAGACTTTAGTATATATTCCTTAAAGTAACATTTGCCACCATTGAGGTGGTGATAGTAAAGGAAAAAAAGAATGTCGTGCATCACTCTGTTTTCGTGAAAGACACCACAATCTTCAAAATCGATACATATAAATCCATATAAAGGTAAATAAAGGATAAATCTTGCCATTCATCGTATCACAAAGAAGTCTCAAGAAAAGGCCAAGTCTTTCTCATTTTTGCCTTACAAAATGGATGAATCACATCAACGGAACGATAATGAATCTTATAATAATTATAGAACCAAATCGCCATAAAATTTCCAGAACTCATGGTCAGGAGGTATCCCAATGTTCTTGAGCTGAGGGCTTAAAAAATAAAGTAATAACATCCATCAGTGAACTTGCTCGTATCCCAAAAAAATAACCATTAGCAGTCGAACTATCCAGCAGCTCCTATGAGTCAGACATAACCGGATCAGAAGAAACAGTACTACTCGGCTTGCCGTTTTTGCTGATGAGATTGCTGAAGCGGCCATTGACTTCTGCACCATAGATGTGCCCCATCTTGGAGCGTTTCGTCTCCAAGTATCTCTTATTCTCCTTTGTTATTGGAGTAACTAGAGGGACTCTCCCAGCAATAGTCAAGCCATAACCTTTAAGCCCCACATACTTTGACGGGTTGTTCGTCATCAGCTTCATTGTCCTGACTCCCAGGTCACGCAACATCTGCAGTATTAGTCAATATGTTAAGCACCAGTACAAAGGCGTCAAATGCTATGGAAAGTTTGATAGTGGATGACTCTTTCAACTAATGAAATCTCATCCTTTTACGATGAGAATTTGCAGCTCTGCTTTAGTCACCAGCTTCCTCTAGTAGTCCTACAAATGACATACAATTTCTGAAACATTCACTGCAATTCAACTAAATTTAACTTCAGTTCAATAATGTCATTATTAAATCTTCTCAAATCCAAAAATCATGATGACAGTGAGGTGCCTCATTCAGAAGCTAAATTATGCAGAATCTCTAGCAGTGGTGTAGTTTTTGACTTAAGTAAGAAATACCTGAGCACCAATTCCGTACTCTCTAGAGTCAATGGGCAATCCAAGCTCCACATTTGCTTCCACGGTATCACGCCCGTCATCCTGCAGGTTATAGGCACGTAGCTTGTGCCCCAAACCTATGCCTCTTCCTTCATGTCCTCTAAGGTACACCAGCACACCCCTACCAGCCGCTTCTATCTGCTGCATTGCCAGTGCAAGCTGGTTGCCACAGTCGCACCTAGCAGATCCAAATATGTCTCCTGTGAGGCATTCTGAGTGTACCCTCACAAGGACATCTTGACCATCTCCAATGTCACCCTGTTCAGATGTTAAACTACAAACTATGAATCGCATGAAGGGAAATTTTACTGCTGTCTGAAGGGAGGACACAACATAAAATAAGAAAACCTAAGGATACTAGTTCTAATAAAAAAATTATGGCATTCACATATCAATTGCAGACAGTACAGGCCCCTCACCAATCATTTCATGAATTATAAAGACTTATTGTTAACTAATATCCTCACAATCATTTCTCTTGATGTCGAACATTCCTGTAAAAAACATTCCTGTCTAGACACTATTGTCGTCCAAGTTAAATTTGGTACTCCAAATTATGATTGACACATAATTGCACATTTTTTTTTTTACAAAGTTCAATATTAACTCAATGCCATTGCACCTAAAAGATACCAGCAATTTTTCATCACAGCGAGTTCCAGTTAAAATATTTTCAAACAAAATCATGCATGGAAATACATAAGATGAAGCACAAACTGAAGTTGCATTAAAAAATGCACCGCTACAAGCAAGATTCTCAAAGTTTGCAAATAACCCATTCGAAACTCTCTGTTTATCAGTTTCTGAATCCCTCGAACAGTTTAGCAATTAACTCATAATTTATCTCACCTTGACCATTGCAATGTGCTCAATTCCATCTAATATCGATCTATAGCAATGGGCTGCAAATGGACCCCACAATGTCGGTAATCTTGCAGCACCCGCACGTTCAACTAATTTATCTCTTTTCCGGCGGTACCTGTAAATTTATGCATCTAATCAGCAGTGAAATCAATTCTCACTCACTCAGTATAAGAAGCTTCTCAATATACAAGTCAGAATACAACAAACAATCACTTTTTCGTCGATCTAGATGTCTATCCTTATTTCCTGGTGATGATGCTGAGAATGCACCTCAAACTCTGCCTCAATTAACAGTCAACTGACATTCAGACATGAGTTTTAAAACAAGGTCAATACAAGAAATATACGTAAAAATAACGGCAGTCAAAGCTCATTGTTATGACAAGAATGCTGGCCAGTTATTGCCAAATGCTATAGTTAGACATCAGGCAAGAGAGGAACCCATATACTAATATAATAACGCCATACACATTGTGAGAAACTACTCTTTAGAACCCAAAACCATTGATCTGCATGGTGTCAACGAGCGAAATAACAACCACAAGCTAAAAGCATAAAGTAAACTTCAGACATGAATAGACCAAAATAACTTATGCGTCTCTCCTTTCTACTATGTAAAACGACAGCCCAACAACCTCCCATAAAGGACTCTTTTTCCCAACCCCCCTAGGGTTCCAAGGTTTCAACTCTTAATTTATCCACTCTTAAAAAGGGGAGATGCCACTTGGACGCCAAGTACTTAAGAAGTGAAAGTTGCAGCTGAAATTTGGATTTGATTGGGAACTACCTGTCCTAAGAAATATTTGCATGTGAATTGCCGGGAAGAGAACACCTACCTGATTAGATCAGCGATTGATACAATTTTCAAGTTCTCCCTCTCTGCAAACTTGCGAAGCTTAGGCAATCTCGCCATGGAGCCATCATCATCCACTACCTCACAAAGAATTGCTACAGGTTCCAATCCAGCTAACATAGCAAGGTCAACAGAAGCCTCTGTATGCCCAGCTCTTTTCAGGACACCACCCTCCCTGTACTTCAATGGGAAAATGTGTCCCGGCCTGTTAAAATCTTCAGGTTTTGAATCTCTAGATGCAAGAGCCAAAACTGTCGTTGCCCTGTCATGCGCTGATACGCCCGTAGTTGTCCCATGCTTTGCATCCTACAACAATATCTCTTAATTAACATCCATTACAAGGTAAGACGAGCCAACCAGAAGTGGTGACACAGATAACCAAGGTGACTGAAGGCTTTTTTTCTTTGGGTAAATATGACCGAAGGCTTTTAGGATGTCAAGAATTTAAGAAAAATAATATTTTCTACTAAATAGTGAAAAAAAAGGTGCAACTTATTCATCATATTTTGATAATATTCATTTCCAAGAATACTTCACGAATCAAGACCTCTACTGACTGTGGACAAGTAACAATCCAAAGTATCTTGCTCTTCAAAAGGGCTGTTCCTTAAGTACATGAACCAATAAGAAACCAAAGCTAAATAACAATAAATACACGTGATAAGAAACAAAAAAACACAAATTATCCCTACCTGAAGGAACCAGTACCAGTCAATTATCTTCAACTAAGTTCTGAGAAAAAATTCATCAAATGGAAAATAGATACAGGTTCAGTAAAATCACATACCACAGTCACAGTGAATGCAGTCTTAAGCTTCTCTTCATTCTCCCTCTGATTCACCATCAAAGGAAGTTGCAAGCGCTCCAAATCTTCCTCTTTCATGCTCGCACAAACGATTCCAGTGCCATACTTCACAATAAATGCCATAGCCTCGGATGTTGCCATTTCTGCTGCCATTATAAGATCACCCTCATTCTCTCTGTCCTCATCATCTACCACCACTACAATCTGGAATTCAGTTCAAACCATGACATAGACATTTAGGGATGAACAATTAAAATGCACTCGATAACTTAAAACATGAAGTATACCAACCTTTCCTTGTCGGATGTCCTCAATCGCTTCCGCAATAGATGCAAAGCCTGCTGTGGGTCGGTCCAAGTCAAATTCATCATCTTCGATGGGGAAAGAAGTGCTTCTAGGCGCAGTATCAGCTGCAAGCCCCCCAAAAGCTAGTGCATCGGGCTGCAATTGAATGCCAACTGATTCCTCACTAATCAGAGGCTCGCTCACAGCAACATCAAGAGGATAAGACAAAGTTTCACCTTCGCCAGGTATCACTGCAGCTTTTGCTGCAACAACACCCCACCCGGTGGAGGATAATTTACTCCCCAATGGAACTGCAGTCAGATCAGATGAAAAACCAATTTGCGAAGAATGGTTTGCTTGAAGCAGCAAATTGGATGATTTTGAGTTTCTGGGAACTCTGCATAAAATAAGGCCACTTAGATTTCAACCTTGAGGATTAGCTTGGATGAAAACATCAATCTACATCCACAAAGCTACTAAAACTCAGCGCAGCATCGACTCTCTAAAAGTCAAAACCTACATGAAGGAACGAGAGACTGCTGATGAACCAATCAGTCATGGGAATTAACAAGGAAAAAGGCAGGAAGACGTTGCAGAGTGAACACAGGCCATCAACTTCTCCAATCACTTCAAAAAGCACATCATGATTTGTTTAATTATGGACAAGAGCCAACATCTCCAATTTCCAGACAATGTACTTTTGAAGGACAGAGACCAACTCATCCCTTATTTAAAAAAAAAAGCCGTTTCATCGAGTCAAGCAAAGGAAGATGACAAAATTAAGTCAGCTAAGTGGCTTCGGTTGTGTAATCACTTCAAAGCTCCCAGAGATGGACTAAGCACAAAGCCCAAGACTAAGAGAAAATATCGCCCACCATTTCCAAGATGCCTCTGAATTCTAATGAGCTGAGAAATCGATAAGAAAGCATTTGATGTGCCCAATTAAGTGAGAATCTACTGCAAAAAGACATACATAACCAAGGAAACGCCGCAGACCCATTAACCAACGCACAAAACCTCCAAAGCTACAGACCAACCCAAGCTCGAAGCAAAGCAAAACACCAAAAGCAACCAGAGACACTCGCCCGCAATTAGCCACGAAAACCACAAGAATCGAACAACAACGACGCCGACAGAAACATCAAACGAAGCACAGCCGCTCAATATCGAGATCACGACGTCCCGGAACCAGGCGCAACAAAAGAACGTACTGCAAGCGAGCGAGAGCTGCGGAAGGGGAGACGACGTTGACGGAAGCCATTGCCGAGTCGAATTCCCCCACTGAAACAGAACGATTCGCGAGGCGGGTTCTTGAAATGGGTCTCTTCAGGAAGGGGGGTTGCTGCGTCTTTTATACCGTCAAGATTAGACGGAATATTCAAATTGAGGAGGAAGAAGATGCAAACTTGTCAACTGGGAACCTCGGAGGAAGGAGAGAGAGAGAGAGAGAGAGGGAAGAGGGAAGGATCGTAGTCAGAGCGAGAGACGTAGAAGGAAAAACCAGAGGCACATCACCCGCGGGTGAGATTTCCGTGAGCCGACCGACCCAAATTTTATACGAAAAGGGAAGGTTTGGTCGGATTAATCTTGCAAAAAAAGAAGAAAAATTAATTGCTCCAATAATACCTAATTTTATTTTTAATTCGACATATAAGCGTGACTGCGTCGTCATTCCGGTCGATCTTGATCGATAAATGTCGAGTGACAATATATTTTTCGCGCCGATGAAAGAATTGGCTCCGATTATTCAATTGTATAATTTTCGATAATTAGCAAAAGACACCCACAAAAAAAAATCAAAAGAGAATACGACGATGGTTTTATAGGTAGATCGAGATTCATCCGGACAAGATCTTGTTACCAAATATTAATAATGTGCAATAATAAAAAAATATTTACAAACAAAAATTGCTTTCATGCGTATCCTCACATATCAATTGCATTGAACTCAAGGGACGAGGAAAAGATTCAATCCCGGCATATGTTAATATGCAATCGAAGCTAACATTTAGTTAGGTCGATCGAACCGAGCCGTCTCAATATAAGGGATTCCTAATCTTTTTGTAGCCACACAAACCTTCTTTTCCAAATTAAGAGAATCGGGGAATAGCCCAAATCGTCCCGTGTAATGAACGGTCCATCAAGAGCCAATAAAGGTAGATAGCAAGCGGGCAAACCTAACTAGCAAGAAAAAAAGATGATGCCTCGACGCGCCAGAAGCATCATCCGTTTCGATTTTCTTGTGTAAGATCCATTGCGGTCTAGTGAGCGCGGTTCCAATTCGGTATCGGCTCATACGACATGTCGTGACAATTGAATGAAAAGAAAATGACGTGGCATGTCGTAAAATGATTTCGCTTTTTTTACGTAGTTTCGTAGTACAAAAACAAATCAAAAAGGAATTTGGATTGTCGTACGCTGAGGAATTCCAAGGGGATAAAGACGGAGGAGGGATGGGCATTGATTGGCCACCTCAGCACCACCCAACTTTCACTAGAGGAAATTATTAAGGCAGAAAAAGGAAAAAGACAACGTGCGGGAAATTAATGCACGCGCCCAGTTTGCTTCCCTGGAGCACCCTTTCGTTGACTTTGACCCGACTTTACACCTTTTCTCCCCTTTGGGAACTTTTTTTTTTTTTCCTTTTTTTTCATTTTATTTTATGTAGCCAGGAGCAAAATCAGTCAAAACGGTCGCGGCCAATAGTAAATTTGGAGGCTTTTTGTCGTGCCGTATGACGTCATATATGTAATCATCACGAGATAGGCGCTTCGGCGAACTGGGAGTCAAGCGACGCGCCGTTAATTTCATCGATTTTGATTTTAGATAATCAAACCAAGAAAATTGCAGTTCAAACCGAACTCATAACCTTGATTTTATCTTTGGTTGTATATAAATCATTGTCGATGATAACAGAAATCTCATATATTAATATTTTTCAAGCGATGTAAGCGATCAATCGTAGGAAAACATTTATCAAATCATTCAATTTTCACGAAATAAATGGACTCTTAAGCCATCTAAATTTAGAGTTCAATATCGGCGACCAAAAAAAAATTTACGTTCAATAGACAATGGTAGACATTAAAAAAAACAACAACAAACATTCTACAATAGACAACATTTGGCATAAAAAAGAAGAAGAATAAGACAACTATGCAACATTTGTATACATTCATGAATGGAGTATGAGAATGCTTACTCATTAACTTGGTGGGAGTCCATATCAGCCGATACAGCAACCGAAAAGGAAGTTTCTTGGGAGGTTTGGTGAGGCGAAAAGTCCTTTGGAGAGGCCAATTATATACAAGAAAAGGAAACGGGTCTTGTTTTGCCAATAAGATGATTTTGAGGGCATCCTTGCAAATGTGGTAATCTAACTTTTTCGACCCTCGAAAGATCAGATCTTGTAATTTACTTTTCATTTGGGGGATTTGGAGTGAACAGCCTTCTACATAATGAGAGGGAGAGGATAAGATTTTGGGTCAAAATAAAGATTGATCGGCATACATGTACGGGGCAATAGTGTCTGGGGTGTTAATTAATGACTGGCTAGGGCTACATGTGGAGAAAATATTATTAAGTGGTTGATGCGCACCACGTCAATTGCTCATGACTCATACCCAATAATAAATCGACACGTGTCAATTGAGGTGGAATAAAAAAATAAAAAATAATTTTTTTTATTCTTCTTCCTCCCTCCTGCAGATCTGGTTTTCTTCCATGGCCGCCGTCACTTCCTTTTGTTAAGCGTCGATGGCCATGGAGGAAACCATATCTGTAGGAGGGAGGAAGAAGAAGAAAATTTTTTTATTATTTTTTGTTTAATCTCAGCTGACACGTGTCGATTTATTATTTGATATGAATAAAAAATGCCACCCTCTTAGCAATTATTGAATATTTTCTCTCAAATGTGGGAGGTCTAGGTTCACGTGAGGAAGGTGATTTTACCATGAGAAAGAAGCACTTGGCAAACTTTGCCATCTAATTCTTCTTTTGAGATTTACTTTGAAGAAGACTTAGGGATTCTTTTCCAAAATTAGGACACTCAATTACTAGGTAAAGTCATCAGATAAGTGAGAAAATGCCAAAAAAGAAAGAACAAAAAGAATCACCCGCTTGAATTTCGCAAATTACGTACAACTGCTTTAAGGTAGAACCACCTGCACACATATAAGATCTATGATTCACTCGTGAGACTTAGGTTTTTTTTTTTTTTTGGTAATAGTGAGACTTAGGTTGTGTTTGGTTCAGTTTTGAAAATGGGTTTTGGGGATATGTTGAAAGTTTGTAGAACCTACTTTCATCTATCAGTATTTTTAAGACTAGTTTTTTTACCTCAAAACCCTATGAGAATGATTGCCAAACACCTTATATTTCTTTCAATAAGTTTTGGAGGCTCAAAACCCCTTGAGATGGGCGAATCAAACGCACTCTTATATAGTATTTCATGGATTTTTAGGTGGCCATGTTGTTACACCTGCAACCCTAAATTATAGAAAATAGATAAGTATAAAAAATGTAACTTATTGTCCAAATGTAACTGGATTTTAAAATTTTCAAATAACACAATTAAGTCAGAGAATTTTATAAAATTTGTGCAATCATGTTCCTTTTTTAATTCTATATCTCTGCCTAATTTGGCTAATCAGAAATACCAACATAGATTTATCATTACAATTTCCTCTCTTCTACATGGCGGTATCCAAAACAACGTCATTTGTCACTAAACCACAGCCTTGTTTGACTTATCCTTCTTCTTTACCTTCTTCTCCTTGGGTGTTAGCATTGGCAAGAGTGTGGACAGAAACACTTTTTTTTTTTTTGGGGGGGGGGGGGGGGGGGGGTGGGGTGGTGGTGGTTGAGTTAGAGCTCGCGCTAACCATCTTCTTTGCAGACTATCTTGGTGGGAGTCCATATCAGTAGATACTACAACCGAAAAGGAAGTTTCCGGGGGGGGGGGGGGGGGGGGGTTGGTTTGGTGAGGAGAAAACTCCTTCGGAGAGGCCAATTATATACAAGAAAAGGGAAAGGGTCTTGTTTTGCCAATGAGATGATTTTGAGGGCATCCCTGCAAAAATGGTAATCTGACTTTCGACCCCCGAAACATCAGATCTTGTCATTTACTTTTCATTTGGGGATTTGGGGTCAATAGCCGTCTGCATTCTGAGAGGGGGAGGATAAGACTTTGGGTCAAAATAAAGATTGATGGGCATATATGTGTGGAGCAACAATATTTGGGGTGTTAATTAATGACTGGCTAGGGCTAAATGTGGGAGGTCTAGGTTCACGCGAGGAAGGTGATTTTACCATGAGAAAGAAGCACTTGGCAAACTTTGCCATTTAATTCTTCTTTTGAGAGTTTGAAGAAGACTTTGGGATTTTTTTTGCAAATATTACACTCAATTCCTAGGTAAATTTTTTCTGCAATTAGTGCACTCAATTCCTAGGTAAAGTCATCAAATAAGAGAGAAAATGGCAAAAAACAAAGAAAAAAGAATCACCCGCTTTGAATCTCGCAAATTACGTACAATTGCTTTGAAGTAGAACCATCTACACATATATATAACGTATGTGATTCGCTTGTGAGATTTATACAGTATTTCATGGATTTTTAGGTAGCCGGGTCCTTACACTTGTACCCCTAAGAGAGAGAGAGAGAGAGAGAGAGAGAGAGAGAGAGATTGCATAATGCAATTGGGTTCTAAATTTTTCAAATAGTACAACTAAGTCCGATAAATTTTGTCAAATTTATGCAATCATGTCCCTTTATTAATTATGTATTTTTGCCTAATTTAGCTAATAAAAAATACCAACATAAATTTATTATTATTATTTTCTCTCATCTACGTAGCAATATCCAAAACAACATCATTTTTCCCTAAACCACAACCTTGTTCGAATTATACTTCTTATATACCTTCTTCTCCTAGGAGTTAGCATTGGCAAGAGTGTGGAGAGACACGTGGGGGGTGAAATTTGAGCTTGCGCTAACCATCTTCTTTGCAGACTATCGAGGGGACGAAGGGCTGCTGGCCCGTGTCGAAAATGAAGTTGTGGTGAAAGAGACAAAGTTGAATATGGGCTTGGGCTTGGGCTTGGGCTTGAGAGTAGCAAAGGAAATTTGGAGCCCACGGCCTTCTTCCAGCTTGCGACCATGGCAACTGTGACTCACATAGCGAAAGAGATTAGGAGGTTGCGGCCATGGCCCCTAGAGCTTCGTTCAGCTTGACCATGCCCGCTTGAGCTTCCTTGAGCTCACGGCCATGGTTGCTCGAGCTTTGTCAAGCTCAGCCATGGCGGCCGGAGCTCATGGCCAAGGTTGCTTGGGCTTGGTCAAGCTCGGTCATTCAATTGTGGCAATTGGAGCTTCTTCGAGCTCATTGCCTTGGTTGCCCGAGTTCTGTCGAGTCGATAAATTTGAAAATGAACACATCGATATCTGCAATCCTCTTTCCAACACTATCAGAGCATAAAAAGTACTCACCATATTCTCCTGAAAATTAAATTGGCCGATTTTTCTCTAGGATCGATGTGGAAGTCAAGCTCGGTAATTGCCGAAGCTCAAAAAACAGCGCCTCCCTCGATAAAAGCCGCTTTAAGGTCTGCCATGCTAGCGTCACGCCGAATCGCCCCCTGCCACTTGCGAGGGAGCCTCTAGACAACCTAATTCACGAGCCAGTGGCTAACAAGGTCTTGCCTTTTTTACAGTATTTGCAATTGTTCAATAGAATTTGATGGAACTTTAGCACATTATGTTGCTAGAGTATCATGACCTTACAACGAAATTTAATGATGTTCTGTTCTTTTTGTTGGCGATGAGGACCCAAATGCCTTGTACCCGTAAGTAAGAGCCCACTTGGGCCTAATCATTGGTCTTTTGGGCCAGAGGATCCAATCGATTGAACAAGCATCCCTTCGAAGCCCGATCTGATTAGAAAAGCCCAATCCGCTGGGGTTGAGTCCACTTCTCATCCCTTGATCATTCGAGTTCTCGAAACATTTTCCTTTTTCAATCCAACAAATGGTTACTTTGCATAACTTGTTGATATATATATATACATTTACGTGTTGTTTAATACGATAATTTTATATTGCGAAAATTTGATCAAAATAAGTTATATTCTTCGTGCTAAAAGAATATATAACCCACTTAATATATCGGTTCTATAGATAATTTCTACTTACGCATCATCACTCTTGATTTTAATATTAAGGAGGGAAGAAAGAAATATAAGGGAGGTCAATTGGAAGATGGGCGTCGCGAATTGAGCGTGCACGGACAGCAAAGCCAAACTGAAGACTAGTTGCAAGACTGGCAAACTTGGTTATGTCCTCCCAAAATCCCCAATCCATAGACTCGGCAATTCCACTTATGTACAAAGCCAGTCTCGTCGACTCCTATTACGTATAGCAACTTTAGGTTATTATATAAAAAATTACGAACTCTACGGAGGGATCTTTGATTCTAATTAGAAAATCAAATTCGACTATTTCGAACGTTCATTAATTCCATTTTCTTTTTTTCTTCTTTCTCGACACGACTGAGCTCTATAAATCTCTTAAAAACCCCCTCTTTCATCATCGATTGGGTTTCGCCCTATTGAAAAGTTGGTCGCCGCGGCCTATGTTCTCCACTTTGTAAATAAATGCTCATGGTAGGAAACTAAACAACGAATTTCTAAGGAATAAAAAAGGGGAGCAATTGTTTATGATGGGGAAGACACCCCAAGGTCCAGTGGAAAAGCCGTTTTCTCACCACATAAAAAAGAAATATTCAACTTCACTTCCCAGCCTCAAACCAAAAAAATAGAATTAAAAATAAAAGAAAGACCCAAAAATTTCTCATTAAAATTGGAAAAAAGAAAAAGAAAGGATATAATTGTACTTATTATTATAATGTGAAAATCACGAGGACGAGCACGTCATTTTCCCTCCTAACGTCAAGACACGCCCCTCTCTCTCTCTCTCTCTCTCTTACTTTGGAAAATCCGTTGGTCCTCTTCTTCCCCACCCGACATCAAATACACAGAGAGACACACCTTCACTGCACAAATTCAATCTCTCTCTCTCTCTCTCTCTCTCTCTCTCTCTCAAAGACATGGAGAGCCTCTTCGCCCTCCACTCTCTCTCTGCCACAGCTGCCGCCGGCCGCTCCCCCTCTTCCTCCCTCTTCCACCGCCCGCGGCCATTCCGGAAATCGCCACCGTCCATTTCCCTCCCCCCACTCCGATCAAAGCCGACATCTTTGCCCCCTCGAAGATCACTCCTTTCTCTTCACCCCCAGCTCGCGTTCAACCCCAAACCGAAGACCCACTTCCCAATCCGCGCCTCCTCCGCCTCTCCTCCTCCGGCGCCGCTGCCGGACCCCCCGAAGTCCCCTACTTCCCAAGGCGTCAAGCCCCTGCCTTTCGTCGTCTCCGTCGCCGTTGGTCTCGCCGTCCGGTTCCTTGTCCCGAGGCCCCTCGAGGTATCCCCGCAGGCGTGGCAGCTCCTCGCTATATTCGTTTCGACCATCGCCGGCCTCGTCCTCAGCCCGCTTCCCGTCGGCGCCTGGGCCTTCCTCGGCCTCACCACCTCCATCGTCACCCGCACGCTGTCGTTCTCGGCGGCCTTCTCCGCGTTCACCAACGAGGTGATCTGGCTGATCGTGATCTCCTTCTTCTTCGCCCGCGGGTTCGTCAAGACCGGGCTCGGGGATCGGATTGCGACCTACTTCGTGAAGTGGCTAGGGAAGAGCACGCTCGGGCTGTCGTACGGGCTGACGCTGAGCGAGGCGCTCATCGCGCCGGCCATGCCGAGCACCACGGCCAGGGCTGGCGGGGTATTCTTGCCGATCATTAAGTCGCTGTCGCTCTCTGCAGGGAGCCGGCCCGGTGATCCCTCCGCCAGGAAGCTCGGTTCTTACCTTATCCAGTCTCAATTTCAGGTTGGTTACTTGAATTGGTGGCATACTGCTAAGTAGACTGAATTCTTGTCCAATGAGTTGCTTCTCGCACCCAAGTATTTGGATCGTTTGACAATGTGACGTCATTGTGTTTCGAGTATGGTGCTTGCTGTTTGGACGAACGGTTTCTTGACTTCAGGGCAATCCTTTTCGAGCCTTATGAACTCTGCAAACCTTGGTGTATGCCAATTGATTTGTAGAACTACATCTTGTTGTGAAGGTTACTTGTGGAACTAACTTATGTGGAATGCGAGTCGACAGTATTGTAGCACAACAACCCAAAATCCATCTAATGCTTCCACCGTACCAAAAGTTTCGACATTTGTAAATGATTTTCTGTAGTTGTTGGTTTCTAGTCCATTAATCATCACGCTTCTTATATGTGTTTCACCTATGTTATTAATATCTGGGTGTATTAAGAAGAAATGGGACCAAAAGTCGATGCGACTTATGGAAAAGGGATTAGTCTCTAGAGTTAGTCATAAAGAAAGTTTCTTTTTCGATTTGAATCACCTTGTTGCTAGGGTAACAGGTGCATGAGTGATGTGTTGACATCTCCATGGATGGGCACTTTAGTGAGAGCAACATAGATCACCAGGAATCCTTTCGTAAATCGAGTGATAATCAATCTTTATCTTTGAATGGCAAAAGAAATTTTCATTTGCTCACACTTGCTATCAAGTTGTTTCTGTACTCGTGTGTCCTTGAATATATATCATTTACTTTTTCACCTTATAGTTCTATATCTTTGAAAATTTAGTAATGAGGAATGACAAGCTCATGAGGTGTAGCTTTCCAGTTACTGTTATCTACTGTTTTTTATTTCATTTTTCTGGAAGCATATCTGCAGCATTTCTTGGATTTTTGTACTTACCTTGTTCCAGTATTGTTATGCTTGCTTGAAATTTTTGACAAATGGTATTTCACGAAGGACATTTTCCTTCTCATTTTACAACAAAACCCTGGAAGTTGCAGTTGATTTGATTTTTTTTTTTTTTGCTCCAATAGATTCTAGAATACTAGAAAGTGTCACTATGGCCAGGCAAAACCTATGTATATCTTCATACTCACCATAACTAGAGGATAGTACTCACCATAACTAGATTATAGTACTCTCTAATTGATCCCACATAATTAAGTTATGAAACAGTGTAGGAACTTGATTTGCATGATTTTGGAAGAGTCGATCACAAAGTTGATAGATTCTAGTACATTAAATTGTTCATGGAAAATTCCAATAGGTCCGGATTCTTTAGGCACTTAATTGGATTGAATCAGTTAAATGAATTACATTTTTGAGAAATTCTACACTTTTTTGTGATTTCTGATGACCTTTATTTTGGTCATGTTGCTGTAGGTGGTTGTTATTGTTTAGGATTGAAAGTGGAAAAGAAAGGAAATGTGTTAAAGAGTTTTATGTATTTATTGAATGATTATAAAGAAGCAGCATAATGAATGCGACCTTATGCTTATGTCAATTTTGGTTTCATATGAATCCTATATAACTTATGAATGTTTTTTGTGTGATGCCTGACAGTCTGCTGGTAACTCTAGTGCTCTTTTCCTAACTGCTGCAGCTCAAAACCTCCTCTGCCTCAAACTGGCGGAAGCACTAGGAGTTATCATACAAAATCCTTGGGTTTCTTGGTTCAAGGCTGCCAGTTTACCGGCCATTCTCTCTCTTCTAGCTACCCCACTGGTATTGTACAAACTATATCCTCCTGAAACCAAAGACACCCCAGATGCTCCTGCTATGGCTGCCAAAAAGCTGGAGAATATGGGTCCTGTCACAACGAACGAGTGGGCCATGGTTGGCACAATGCTACTTGCAGTATCACTTTGGGTGTTCGGGTGAGTAACTTCACTTCCTTCTCATCAAGTATAATGAGACATACATGAATGCAGAGCAGTTAAATGAATGCATTATCTTCAAAATTCAAAGATTATGTACTATGTTCCATAATATGGCAACTCTGTATATGGGTTTATAAGGTTCCAACTGCACAACGTGTTTTACTTTGTTTTTGTACCATCATCAAGATTATATGTGAATGATTTTTTCAGTGGCGTCATGACAAATGATAAGATTTTATAAACTTATGCCAGCATAGGACTCTCAAATTTGCTTTCCATATAAATGTGAGATCTCTTTCTTGAATAAATTCACTCTGAAGTAACATATCCAGGGATGGATTATCTGCCTTATACAGTGGATAGGAAATGTCTGATGAGTCTCAGAACTTACATAGTTCATCAACAGTTAATGTGGAGAAATGGATTTAGCCGGCTGAGTGCTGATGCAATTAATGCTTAGTGGAATTAATGGCGCATTAAGGCTTCTCTTGTTGGTAGTGTTAATTTTTAGTTGTCTGTGTGGTTTTATTAATGAATAATGCACTGAAAGACATAGAAGTATTCTCATAGTAGCAATTGCAATGTGCTCTTCCGATCTCGGCGTAAAAAGACTGGACGCAGAAGAGACTTTTTGAAAGAGATATGCCCCCAATTTCCCATTGACAAGAATCGTTTTTCCTCCCTTTACAAGTTCATTATGGCTTGTAAATGACTCCTGTTGCGGGAGGCGACATCACATTGGTTTTACTCTGATTACTTTAATGGAATAATGGAACTTAATGCTTTGACAATGTACCTTTTGAGTGATTCTTGTTTGCCTTTGCCAAAAGTTGCGATTCTTGGATCCATGCATTTTGAACAGTGATTGTGCTTTGCAGAGATGCACTGGGGATACCTAGTGTTGTAGCTGCTATGATCGGCTTATCAATACTATTGTCATTGGGAGTCCTTGACTGGGACGACTGCTTGAGTGAAAAATCGGCATGGGACACATTAGCTTGGTTCGCTGTTTTAGTTGGTATGGCGGGGCAATTGACGAATCTTGGCATCGTGATGTGGATGTCTGATTGCGTGGCCAAGTCCCTGCAATCCTTCTCCTTGAGCTGGCCTGCCGCATTTGGTGTTCTGCAGGCATCTTATTTCTGCATCCACTACCTCTTTGCTAGCCAAACGGGTCATGTGGGCGCTTTGTACTCTGCATTTCTTGCGATGCACATAGCAGCTGGAGTGCCTGGCGTGTTAGCAGCACTAGCATTGGCCTATAATACGAACCTATTTGGCGCTTTGACACATTATAGTAGCGGTCAAGCTGCTGTCTACTATGGAGGTATGTCTCACTATGTCCTCTGGAATATGTATGACTCATGCTTGGATTGATTGCTTGCCGTAATAAAGTAATGTTGGCTTTCACTTCTTTTAATCAACTCTATGGAGCGCCCCCTGACATTTTCCGTGTGCATTATTGCAGCTGGTTATATAGATCTTCCCGATGTGTTCAAGATGGGATTTGTGATGGCCCTTATCAACGCCCTCATCTGGGGGGTAGTTGGAACCTTTTGGTGGAAATTTTTGGGTCTCTACTGACAGATTAATCAAGCCATTGGCACTTGATTTTTTTTATCACCATCCAATCACGTCCTTACCATTTGAGCTTGCTTACCGTCCTCAGGAAGTTCCAATTTTTGGGAGCTTTTTATACTAGATTGTTTGAATAATGTACTATTTTTTTGGCGCAAGCCATGAGGACAGAAATTGAGTCATATCTTCTCTTTACCTGGATACAGCGACAAGCTTATATTTGCTTTGATGGTATGGAATACCTGTTCATATCTTGGTATGAAAAGCAAGGTTGGAGTTGCTCCATAAAAACTTTGGTGAAATGGACTGCTCTTCTGGATTTTGCTGCAACGGTGGCCACAGTTGAAATGAGTTTTCCTTCTCGTATGTATCAATTGGATATCAGGTTTGAGCGAGACAATAGGTGGCCAAGGGAAAATTTGAACTTTGATGAATTCCGGAAGGTCCATTGAGCAACTGGGGAAAGTTAAAAGGACACTGGACAAATGTGAAGGTAGATAAGTATAGATTGCAAGAGAAAGAAAGAAAAGAGCATAAATCGTTTGGTCTAATTTTGAGGGGAGGCTTGGTTACATCCTAACCCATATAGAAATCCAAAAGAAAATTGCTTGCAAGAGCATTCAAATTGAAAATTAAGTGCGTTGAAAACGCCTTCTCCTGAATATTGAAGGTAATCTCCTCAGATTAAACATATGAAGAATTCTAGTTCTTTCATTGAATCTGCCATGCCGAAGTCTTGATGTCAAAACAACTGATAGCCAGCCAGAAGTTGATCTCTGTAGATCGCAGGTTGGCTGAGCATCTTGAGGACACCCCATCGGCGTGAGTACTACTTCAATCACTGTCTAATCAGATGGCTCATGGCTGTAGTTACCTTGACAACAATGATGACTAAAGCTACCTTGAAAATCTCCATAGCCACCTTGGGGACGCCGAACTTCAAGCATCATTTCCTCGTTTCGTTGCTTAAACTTCAGATCGGGATGTATTAGCTTTCAACACAAGTACTTCAAAGGAATCATTCTGATCAAGCTCGAATCCAAGTTTCTGTAGTTCATGTATAGCAGTTCCGTTTGCATCCGTGGCATGGGGCTCAAACACGATGCTTGATGAGTCGAGTGCACTAACTTGACTTCTGGAGCTAGATCTACTGTACGACCTTTTCAAAGCGGAATCATCTTTTCTCCTTCTCGCCCATGCAAATCCGTTTGATGCACTGCTTTGTGTTGGACCTGACAGAATGCTTCGTCCTCGAGATGTGTCCATTGCTTCAGAAACTGTTGAGGCATCAAAAGATGACTTCATAGGCTCTGTACATGTAACATCTACTTCTCCCTTCATGCTGCTTCTCATATGATTTCTCTGAGCAAACTGAGCCTGGCCTGGCAACTCCTGGGCAATCAACATTGAAATAGTTCACTTACAAGAGCATTCAACTATAAAACTGAGACATCCTAATGGCAAAGAAGTGAGGTACTAGTGAGCATCTCCATCATGGACGGGGTTTGAATCCAATCTCTCATCTATAGCTTATCTTCTTACAGAAACAAACACTGGGTTAAGCATAATGGGGTCAGTGTTTATAATTACATTGATGTCAAGCACACTCTTTAAGTTTGGGATTGAACTCGGGGCTAAACAAGCAAGTCAGGCCGCATAAGCTTAGGTTTTGATCCAACTGGTTGAACCAGCTAAAGCAGTCTGGGCCTGAAAACAACATATCCATTCCATGCAAGTTGGAAGTGAAAATGGAGAATTCAGAGGACCAACCTCTTTTGGAGCTATCTTCCTGGAAATAACCTGCTCATGTGAAGCTCTATGGATTCTTGTTGGCTTTTTCCCCACTTCAGCTTCTCGTACTCTAGAACGAGCCTTTTTCCTGGAAGCCAAATCATCAGTATGAGTGTTGGAGACAGATTGCAAGTAGCCGTCTTGTTCTTAGCATGCTTCGCACATACTTTAACCGTTATTATAGTGTATTAAAGTTTGCAAGCATACAGAACTCAAACAGTGACTTAACAACAAGATAAGGAAATTCACACAGTGACTTCAGATAGAAAGCCAGAACAAGGTTTACATGGACTTCAAAAACAGGTTTGCTTTTATATGTTGAATTGCTGGTGGTCCTTCTAGGCTCAGAGGGAGTAGTTGAAAGCCAAGGTTGGGCCTTACAAGTAAATAAGTATTTCAAACTTCTCTAGACAAGCATAGATGATGGAATTTCCCTCTTGATAACCCATGTTACTTTGGGCGTGAAAAGAAACTCACCTCTGTGCCTCCTCTCGAAGTTTAGCATCAATTTCTTTGTTAGGAGGATACTTTGGCAAGCTTGATGGATCACATGCATATGGTACTGTTTTGAAATACTGGACCAGAAAACAAAATGAAATTAGGAAGTCAATAAGCTTGTATGTCAGTTTCAATTTCTTATCTCGTATTAAAAACTTGGAGACTTAAAATATGGTGAGGCAATATCTGTGTGAAAAGCATTTTACTTGCTGAGCCAGAAAGAAGGGAAGAAAAAGGGAAGTCATAGTTACATATATGAAAATCGTCTTAATTTAGAGAATCAAGTAGTTCGAGCTGACTTAATTCAAATATATTACCCGAGACATGAGTGCGCTTGAAGCAGTTCCACGCTTGTGCGGTTCTATGGAAAGAAAAGTCTCCATCAGGTTCACTGCACTGGCTGCAATATCTTTGCATCTCTCTCGCAGAGTGCATTCATAAGAATGGCGGGGTCTAAACATGGTCGCATGGGGTATCTTAGACATTCTCCAGAAGCCATCGGGTGGGGAGCCACAAAGTTTGAAAATTTTGTGCAATTGCTCAACCTGCAACGTTGATAAAATGTGAGAGTGAAACAGTACGAAAACATAGAAACATAACAGAGTCAGCTTCTTGGACTAGAAGTTCAGCTCTCGGTCTCGGTTGTCCAACAAATATCAGCTCCTCTCTTTTTCAAACTTGGACAATGTTTGAATTTGACTTTCCTCTTAAGTATTAAAGTAGCTACTGTGGAATTAAATCAACAACAGCTTTGAGTTCTGGGACTGGGCATGTTTTTTCATGTCATTTCTCTCCTCTTGATCAATGAATATCAAGGATTTATCTAAGTTAGGCTTCCTCGTCATTAGAAAGGAAAGAACAAGTCATCAAGATCCTATACCGGTATCAACTATATGCCAAAAGAAGGGTGATAACCTCTGTTCTCCCTTTGAGAATAGGTTTTTGCAACAGGAGTTCTCCAAAAACGCAGCCAACGCTCCACAGATCCACAGTTACTCCGTAGCTTGTGGAACCCATGAGAAGCTCAGGAGGACGGTACCACAAAGTAACGACATGACTGGTGAGTTGCTGCCTGTTCTTTGGATTAAGAACATTAGCAAGTCCGAAATCTCCTATTCTCAGGATCCCCTCATTATTCACCAAAATGTTTGAAGACTTTATGTCTCGATGAATCACTCCGTGTAGGTGGCAGTGTTCTATTCCCGATAAAAGCTGCTTCATATAGCATTTGACCTACAGGAGTAAAACTCAAGTTCCAAATTAAAGGGCACGAGAAGTTACTGCAAGGATAAAGCAAGAGTACATGTATCCATCAAGGAAAAGGCCACTCCTTTCCTTTCTCTTTCTTTTTCTTTTTTTGGCTGTTTAATGTGTCTATTGAAAAGAAGTTGACAAGAAGAAAGCCTGCATACCTGGGCATCGCTGAACATGATATGAGGAGAAGATATAAGCCCACAAAGGTCATGCTCCATGTATTCGAACACAAGATACATGCTATTCGACAATCGAGAAGTGATTATGCCCTCCAGTTTCATAATATTTGGATGATGAAGCCTGCGCAGGATCGATATTTCGCGTGCCATAAATTGAATGCTCTCAGGTTGAAAATTGTCGAACCGGACCTTTTTAAGAGCAACCATCCTTCCATTTGCCAACTCTCTTGCTCGGAAAACACTGCTGTATGTGCCTTGTCCTATCTAATGCAAAGCTAAAAATATTAAAAGTTCTATTCTCTGCCAGATATAGTGAAAAATAACAGCATATTCAAATCTAAAAATCTAACAATCATGAACATACATGGTGGAAATGAATTATAACTTTGCACGAGTAATATACTTTCTCTCAAACCAACCTCCAGAACTTCAAAGGCAAATTTAGTATACAAACCAAGAGGCCACCTTCTTGAACTAGATGTTGGAGAGTTTTTAGAGTGAATGTGAAAAAAAGAGTCCCACAAAGGTAAAATGAAAGGAAGCTGGCTTTCAAGTGCACATTGCGCATTGGATAGTCTGATTATATTTAGTCTAAACAAAATCCCCTCCATGTTTGTCAGAATTCGCTTCCCATCTCGATTTTGCAACGACGTAGCTTTTTAAAAGATGCTCAATGATGTGGCCCTCCCTTTCCAACACATCAATGCAGATTCTCATCAGCAGCAAGTGCATCGATCACATACGTATAAGAAACTAGGCCTCATCAAATCCCAAAAAATTCCAAAAGTATAGATTCAATCGGTTCGACGTCATACCTTCTCCAATTTCTCATAACAATCTGATTTAAGAGGAACCAATCCTTGAATTGCGTCTCCAGCGACGGCACTGAGCCAAGAAGGCCATCCAGCAGCCGCCTGTTCGGCTTCCACATACCTATGCGAAAATCCCAACTCCGATCTCAATCTTTTGCTCAATGAACCCTTCTCCTCCAACTTCCTCAATTCCCTGCTAAGGCACTCGGGTTCCCTTGCATTGCTATTCTTGAATTCCAACAAACCGGACGGGATCCTTGATGACCTGGTGCCAGTGCCGGTACCCGCACCAGTCAAGAACCCTGAACCAGGCGATGCCGGTCGCCGGTCCACCTGTTTCGCGCATATGCAGCCCATTAGCCGCGAAACTTGGACCGCATCGGATCAAATTAGACGAAACGACGGTCAGCCCGCATCAGGAAACGATCATGTTGGCGGGGAAAAACCCCGCCTTTTTGCAGGAAGGGAAATGCATCACGTTGGCGAGAAAGTGGGTAACATCAAGAAGCTCAGCTTAAACCCTCCCGACGAATGCTTTTCTCCCCCCCTTTTTCTTTTCTCCTCGTCGAGTCTCTGTCTCTGCGTATCTGTCGGGGTTGCGAGATCTGCGGGATTGAGGAATCTGTAAACGATTTGGGCCGTGAAGAGAGAGAGAGAGAGAGATGGGGCCAGTCCGAAGAAGTGGGCGCTTTCATCGTTTCTTGCAATTGCAGAAAGGGAGGGAAAGGTGGGAACGTTAGACGTTCGGAGGTTCCTGTTGTTGTCATGTCCCAAAGTTCGTTGCTTTCATTTCAAGAGAGAGAGAGAGAGAGAGAGAGAGGGTAGAGCCAACTGCTCACCAACTTCAACCATGAACTGAGGAGTTCAGGTTTAGGGCAATGCTGTTTTACCAAACTAATCTTTGCTGTAAGGATTTGGAAAATTGTAACTCTTTCTGTGCTCAATAGGTTTCAGGATCTGCAATCCCATCTCAAACATTCAGTAGGGAACAACTGTGGCATCACCTTTTTTTTTATTATTATAACCAATTTCTTTAAAATGTTTCGTGTTTCTGACATTATTTATTTATTCTCAATTAAGTACGATATGATCTAGATTAAGAAGGAGGGATCCCCATTTTGGATAAAGAAGGCCCATAAAATTCAGGAGGTCAGTTTGCTACACAAGCCAAACTTATTTAGATCACAAGAGAATAATTATGTTTGTCTTTTATCTTCCATAAAAAATTTTAAAAGAAATGCTATAGTTGCAATTCAATCTAGGAATTTAAAATTAATTGGTTTGCGAAAAATAAAAAATAATAAGTTTAGATCGAGGGGATGCGACTCATCTCCTTACAAGAAGGAAATCGCTTTCCCTACCTCACCAAACAAATGAAAATCAACTATTTCTTTATTCGAAAACGATTTTCCTAGAAAATATATCTTTCCATAATGAAATTTCTGGTGAAATAAATACACAAAACGTATATATTTTTCTTTATCGAAACCCCCTAGGTGTTAGAGTAGACACGATTTGTCCTTCATTCTTGCTTTGGAGCTCCAACTTTATTCTGCTCCTACAGTTTCCTTATTTTTGGGGGGTTGATTCAATTCCTAAGCTATGAAAGTCTACTTTTGATCTTTTGAATATCTGTCGGATATTAACCTCTTTATTGACTGCTCCCAAAGATCTCTTGGTTCTTTTCACATGTGAACCGAATGCCAGCCCAGTTGCCAAGGCAACAGGTAAACAAAAAGAAGATGCTCTTCACGTTCCCCTTTTCGGGTTCCATGGATTCTCCGGCATACCCGGAGCGAGAATCAGGGAACGGGTCACATCCGATCGCGAAGCCGCCGCATCAATCGACATGGTAAGTTCCTCGAAAAAGACCAGTACAGTTGAAGTATATTAGCTGCGAACTAGCAACCATGGCACAGATTCTAGACAATTGAGAGTGCTGCATTAGTTGAATCTGGCGAAAGTCCTGGCCGTGCGTTGCGAAGTAGTTCGGATCCGTCTTTGGTTTCCTCTCCGGAGTTCTCTCATTTGAGCGAGCGAAGATTCAAATGGGCCAACGCCGAGGAATCATGGGATCTGCAGAAAGAAGCAATGGAGGAACATTCTTTGTTCTTCTTCTAAGACTCAGTAGTCCGTCAGGAAAACCATATGAATGCTGATTCAGAGAGAGAGAGAGAGAGAGAGAGAGAGAGAGAGAGAGAGAGAGATGAATTATCGAATGCTGATTCAGAAAGCCAGATCATCATTTGCACTTTGCAGCAATAAGATGTGTGCATTGATTTCTGCTTGTATGAATGAGGAACAGAAATCACGCACACTTGCAATCTCGTGCGGGTCTCCAAAGGGAAAAGTAGCATGAAAAAATCGTGAAGTTATTAGATCGATATTAATTCGATTATAAATATTTCAATTAGATGAATTTAATCAAAAATTATTTTGCATCGGTACCAATTCAGCCCATTCGATTAATTTAAGCCGGAAATCAACGTGCGAACATTGATACCATTAGAGTTAACATGCATATTTTTAATAATATTTTGAATATCTTTTATAACTATTTTTTTCTGTTCATTTTGGCTAGCGAGGACCCTCTTGTTGCGGACTTTCGTGTCCTTGTCTAGGAAGCACCGACACTTTCCGGAACCCTTTGTAGCATGTCCAACACTTTGACACTTTGACCATTCTATTTTTTTTCTTATATAGATTTTTTTTCTTATTAATTGTAGAATGTGGATTACTTGTATTTTTCTCCAAGTTTTATAAATTGTTACAATGAAATGTAGTTAAATTTGTCAAATTAAAATAATGAATGATATTAACAACTGAAGGATTAATGTTTTCTAGATTAATTTTAGGTTTATTTAGTTATTTATGCATTATACAATATGTCGAAATTCTCTACTTTTTGAGAAATGATGCGTCGGCATATCGTGACGTGTTGAATCCTTTATGTTATACAAATTCAGATCCCTTGATCACAGATTAAGGAATTTCCCTTGCACATGGGGAGGTTGAATGTTAATCGGACAGCTCCCGTTCTCTCTTTTCGAGATCGGATGGCTGGGAAAGCAGTCGTGCACCCCTGCCCCTGCCCTAACCCATTTCCATGTTATACAAGCCAATACAGGAAATAAGTCCGGCTCGTCCACAGGCCTTTCCCAACCCTGACGTTTCGCATCTTCCTAACATTATCCTCTTTTCAGCACCTACTCTGACCTCCACAGGCTTGGCATGAACACCAGCCTCCCCAAAGTTCAACACAACTTCCAGTTCCAGGTGCTTGACGACCCGCTGGTTCAGCAGTAACTTCACTCTTGCCATGCTCCTCTCCATCCTTCAGACTACTTCCACCAGCGGATCTGGAAGATGGGTCATCTCCGCCATGGCAAATCCCAGAGCTCGTTATAACTAGTGTCGAGTCTGCGCGCGAGCAGACACTGCCTTCTTTCAAGTTCTTGCAGTTCCAAGCAATGTTTCCATCTTCTGCAGCGCTACCAGATGCGAACTCAACGGGAACTTCTCGATGCCTTGCTCATATCCGTTGCTCGATCCGGGGGCGCAGATCCAGCCCTGTCCATCGCCACTTCCCACAAGGACACTACGAAAGAGATGAATGTTGCATTGCCAGGAATCATTTCCACAGATGTAAGAAGAAAGAGATGCAGGGAGGGAGGCGGCGACCCAGGTCACAAGGAGATTGATCAAGATCTAATGGTCATTACTGCACGTCGGTCAAACTTACAACGTTGAAAGATCAAACCCAACAGCGGCCGGCTCGGTGGAACCATTCGTGTCTCAATCTGTATCATCTCTCAGAAGGGATTTTACATATAAATTTGAAGAATTTTCTAACCGAAACATTTTCCATATTGAATATTTCATAAATAGAAAAAAAAAGTTATAAGATTCGATTGCTTTTCAATTACTTCGCCTTGAATTCATAGAAACAGATCTACTAAATTGATCGTAATTTTTTACATCCACACCACAGTAATCACTAGCCATTTGGTTTAATAAAATAAGCCAGATGTTAAGCTAAAAAGGCATCCATAAAACTTAAAAAAAGAAAAACCCTAGACAACATTGGGAAATCAGGTTTAAGCTTGAAACGGACAAAATACTTGGAACTCTGGCGGTGACTAGCGTTTGGAAAGGGGCCTTGACTTCTCGAGGGGAAAAATTTCACTGAAAATAATTAAATTATGTACTTTATGCAATTAAGTTAAATCCATTAAAGTGATATCATTAAATTTTATGCTCTTTTTTTCTTTGTAATTTTAAAAATGATGAAGTCCTTTTATGTATGTATACTAGAAATTACGTGCAAGGGAATTTGATATGGCCTAGGCGACATCCTGAAAGATAGCAAGGGCGATAATTTAGCAAACTAGAGTAAGGATTGCTAACCTTGACCCACCCTGCCCCTTATTGCCATCTCTAAGAGTGCATGGCTTTGCGAGGTGGCGGCCGCCTACGACTTTTTGGGTAATGGGCGGTGGACGGCGGAGATGGTGGCGAGGGCCATCACAAGGAAGAAGAGGTTGAAGCCTAGGGAAAAACAATAGAAATTTTAAGATACATGATAGTAATTATGAATCGATACATTAAAATATGCTAATTTTATTTCAGATGCTAAAGTATACATTAAACTTCATCCGTTTGTTTCTCTTTCCTTTTCAATGATTGGAAAATCGAGACAGGATTATTATAAAAAGAAGATTGCATTTTATTTTTTCATGTTATTTTTCTTTTTATATCTTTGCCCAAATTATAAGCTATAAAAAAAAAGAAAGAACTGCGAGACAACATTTTCTCCCGGTCGTCGTGTAATTCCCGATGTCATATAACGCAAATAAATCTGCAACTCCTCGTTAGCGTCGGCGAGTCAAGTCATGTCCTGCTTCCTCCTCCGCTCTCCTCCCCCTCTGTGATTTTACTTGAATCTCACTCTTTCTTCTTCTTCTTCTTCTTCTTCTTCTTCTACCTCTCTCTCTCTCTCTCTCTCTCTCTCTCTCTCTCTCGCTCAAGATCTGGATCGTTCCCCCTTGGCGGATCGCCAATGCCGCTGAATCTCTGAGCTTCGTTTGGCGCGATTCGGTGTCCCGGATTGGTGGCGGGTGCAGAAATCAGTGAGAGATGCGGGTCCAGTCGCCGCCCGCCGCGGCGAAGGGCGGCCACCAGGACGCCGAGTCCCTGTTCCGGGCGAAGCCCATCGCGGAGATCCGCAATGTGGAGGCCGCGACGAGGAGGCAGATCGAGGACAAGAAGGAGGAGCTCCGGCAGCTGGTGGGCAACAGGTACCGCGATCTCATCGATTCCGCCGACTCCATCGTCCTCATGAAGTCCTCCTGCGAGTCGATCTCCGAGAACGTGTCCTCGATCCAGAGCTCCATCCTGTCCCTCTCCGAAACCCCCAAATTGCAGAGCCCTAGGCACCATAATCCCGCGCGGTTCAACGTGTATGGCATTGCCTGCCGCGTTAAGTACCTGGTCGACACGCCGGAGAACATATGGGGGTGCCTCGACGAGTCTATGTTTCTCGAGGCCGCGGCGCGGTATTTGCGCGCGAAGCACGTGCAGCATGGGCTGGTGCAGGATAACGAGGGTGGCGATCCCAAGATCCTGGCCAACTTCCCTCTTTTGCAGCATCAGTGGCAGATTGTGGAGAGCTTCAAGGCGCAGATCTCGCAGCGGAGTCGCGAGCGGTTGCTGGATGGAGGTGGGCTCAAGATTGGAGCTTATGCGGATGCGCTGGCCGCGGTGGCAGTTATTGATGATTTAGAGCCGAGGCATATTCTGGGATTGTTCCTTGATAGCAGGAAGTCGTGGATTCTGCAGAAATTGGCTACTTCTTTTGTTAATCCTACTTGTGCGGATGTCGTTGCCATGTTCTGTGAAGTGCTGAAGGCGATTGAGGTTACTATGGGCCAGGTAGGTGAGTTGTTCTTGCAAGTGTTGAACGACATGCCCCTATTTTACAAAGTCACACTGAGTTCTCCACCTGCATCTCAATTGTTTGGTGGGATTCCAAACCCTGATGAGGAGGTCAGGTTGTGGAAATCATTTCGGGATAAACTCGAGTCGGTAATGACTCTGCTTGAAAAGCCATATATTGCCAGTACTTGTCTTAAGTGGCTTAAGGATTGTGGACGGGAAATTGTGAATAAAATGAGCAGCAGTTACCTGACGGATGCCATCAGTAGTGGTGAGGAGATAGCATTGGCGGAAAAATTGATTAGGGAAACCATGGACAGTAAGGAGGTCCTGGAGGGCAGTTTGGATTGGCTAAAGAGCGTTTTTGGGTCAGAGATTGAATTGCCTTGGAGCAGAATCCGAGAACTTGTTTTGGAAGCTGATCTGGATCTCTGGGATGAGATATTTGAAGATGCTTTTGTTCAGAGGATGAAATCAATCGTTGACTCGGGATTTGGAAATTTGACGAAGGATGTAAATATAGCGGAATCTATTCGCACCATTGAGGGGACACCGGGTGAAAAGATAGATTTTCGGGCATATCTGAGCAGACCTTCCACTGGTGGTGGGGTTTGGTTCATAGAGCCTGATGATCGGAAAACTGTTACTCTTCCTCCCTCAAAAGCACAGGCGGAAGAGAGTAGCTTCCAGACCTGTCTTAGTGCATATTTTGGTCCTGAAGTTAATCGGATAAGAGATGCGGTAGATAATTACTGTCAGAGAGTTCTTGAGGACCTTCTACACTTCTTAGAATCTCCCAAGGCAGCAATACGACTAAAGAATCTGGCGATGTATCTGCAAGATAGGTGCTATGAGTATTTGTCTAGCATATTAGTGCAACTTAAGGGTGAGGTTGACAGCCTCTGCACTGCACTTGAAAATGTAAAGAAAGAGAGTCATACACCATCTGCTGCCATTATTGTGGAAAGATCTCTCTTCATTGGGCGACTGTTGTTTGCACTCCAGAATCACTGTAGACACATCCCAAGAATTTTGGGATCACCAAGGTTCTGGGTAAATGAATCAATTTCAGCAGTTTTCGACAGATTACAAGGCCTTTTGGCACAATCTCGTGGAGTAATTGATTCTCCAGCCGGTGACAGCTCAAGTTGGCAATCACCCATGGGCTCTAGAAGACATACCTCGTTGGCCACAGCTGCAATACTTGGAGCTGATGATATACCAAGCCCAAAATTCAAGGATTTTTCTATTACTACACGAGATTTA
The DNA here is from genome assembly GCA_030064385.1 of Melaleuca quinquenervia. Taxonomy (NCBI): domain Eukaryota; kingdom Viridiplantae; phylum Streptophyta; class Magnoliopsida; order Myrtales; family Myrtaceae; genus Melaleuca; species Melaleuca quinquenervia. The sequence continues at coordinate 3,595,352 of CM057724.1, read as the reverse complement.
TGTGTGAGAGCTCATAGCTTGTGGATAACGTGGTTATCAATGGAGTTGTCAACAATCCTATCTCGGGATCTTGAACAGGATGATGGATTATCGTCAATAACGCCTTTGAGGGTCAGTGTTGCTTTTATCACGATTTATTCTTGTTTTTAAAAGCCTTCATCATACAAGAAAGTCTCTGTTTTGCTTTATTCCATCTCAACTTCCTTTTGTTGCAACTACTGGTAGTAATGAGCTTAGAGTCCTAAGAAATAAAGAGAAGGGCCATTGCAAGTTACAACTGCTGCAACTTTTACCTTACGTATGGGAAAAGAAACAGAAACTCTAAGGATAACATCTGAGGACTCAGGATGTGATTGTAATTAAGGAAAACTAATAGATCCCTCATATTGGGTTTTTAGGACTTAGAAAGCTAAACATTCTGCACTAGATCTTGGGTTAGTACCAATGGAAGAGGTGTGTATCCTTCACATGCATGGCTGTGCACTTTCTGTTAATTTCACTAATTAATCTTGTTTAGGTGAAAATCTGATAGACATCTCCTGGTAGGCGCCATACCATAATCAGGAACTCACTAGGGACTAGCAGGAAGTGCAACTTATTGAATTTCAGTCAAGTGATTTTTTCTTGTTATATTGATGATGATGATGCTTCCGATGGTCAGTTGAAGAACACACTATATCATTTTTGTTGGCAGTTTAGATAATCTCTGATTTGTTTTCCCTGATCACACATAAAGAGCTCTCTACTGAGAGGCATGACATCACTATTGGCCTGTGAAAAATCAATGATTCTTGCTGCAGTAAAATGTTAACCAGGTTACTATTAGGAAACTTATTCTATCTTGGTTAGTTTTAATGGGCTAACTGGACTTTCACTTCTTATGTTTTCTCTTCTTAATTGCATGAAGAATATATTTTGTATTCAGTCCCTTTTTGTCCATTAAATAGGGTTGGGAAGACACAGTAATCAAGCAAGAGCAGTCTGATGATGGCCAATCTGAGTTGAGGATGTCGCTTCCCTTCATGCCTTCTCTCTATATCATCTCCTTTTTATTTCGAGCTTGTGAAGAGATTCATAGAATCGGAGGTCATGTGCTTGACAAGTTAATTCTGCAAAAGTTTGCCCTGCAGCTTTTGGAACAGGTATTCAGACTGCCACAGAATTTGGATTTTCATAATTCTGATTATACTACATATGAAGGTGGCCCTTCTTTTGTTATGAAATCAGTATTTTATTACTGTTTTGCTTCTGTTACTATTGTTGTCATCTTTGTCTTTTCAAATATCTTGCTATTAGCTTAGTCAATCCCATCTCAAGCATGCTAACAAGAAAAGATGCGTGTGAGCACGTTTGAATGCTTGGGTGGCTCAATAATTCTCATTGTCTATTACTTTGGATAAATTGGCCATGGCAAATAACAAGCAATCAAATTGTGGTTAACAATTTTCCTGACACAAAGTGATATATGAATGTGTCCTGGTTAGGTGCATGCTTCCTGTCTCTTCTTCTGATGATTTTATCCTTTGGTAGAATGTTCAAATGACTACTTAAAGTTACCTAATTAGTAGGCTAAAATTATTCAATGTTATTATTAAACTCAAGAATTTACCCTGGGAATGTCTTGTTCATTGGATGTGTTTTCTGAAGTCGACAGTGAATCACCTGTTGTCACATTGCAATGGGTTTTGACCAACTTTTTTGCTTGGGAAGCTTCTTGAGAGAGCATTTTGATGATTGATAATCTTCGAAGAAAAAGGAAATTATGGTGAAATGATGTTGGCTCTTTATAGCAGCAGAGACAGTGAATCATCTATACCCCCACTGCTCATGGATGACCCTTTTCTGGTCTCCAAGAAGTTGGTCCTAGGTTTGCAGTGCATTCAGGCTTTCTATTTTGAGGATGAGATGAAAGCTTCAGATGGTATTCCTATTTGTTGTAAAGAAAGGTGAAATTTTTTTTTACTATCCATCTTGCAAGTATTTGGATGACTTGGAGGGGGAGAGTTAGGAGAATCTTCGATGCAAAGGAGCTTGTAAACTTGTCGAGCTCAATTTTTTTGAACTTTTCATTTAGATATGACAGTTTTTATACTCAGACAATGTGTAGAGCTGCTATTATCCCTCTCTTGCAATAACGGTTTCATGCTCTGTCAATGAAATTTTGTTTACTAATACTTCAGAGTGGTAGCTAGGAAGGTAGTGCCTTGAACTGATTAAAAATGTATAAAGAAAAGGATGCTTGCATATCTTTTAGATGGGGGGGAAACAAAAAGAATTTGCATAGAGAGGAGTCTGAATTACCATCTGCAATGGTTTTGGTTGATACATGTTTTCCTTCTCTTTGAGATACTCTGTTATAGTCATGCTCATGAACTTGTTCTCTGATAGTCTGTGATGTTAGATTTTATAATGAACTTGCGATTCTTTTTATTTGTGCAATCACACCTGCATTTTTCACCGCAGTGTTTCCATCAGAAAATTATGACTACTGTTGCTTTTCCATCTGTCAAAAGCTTTTTCAGATTTATAGGGGTTTACATCCTACGATTTCATCAATTTTCTTACTTTCCCATAATGTTGAAAGTCTTATGAGCTGTGCCTTTTGGCTTTTGTCATTAACTCAGCTCTTTGGACAGTCCTAATGTGGTTTTTGTGATTGCTTCTTTTCTATAGCTTAATTAAATCTGGTGTTTGTTTACTGACTGTTTTTGCTTATATAGGTGACTGATATTTATGAAAACTACCTTTCTACTGAAGAAGTTAATGGATCTAAAGTCTCAGATAAAGGAGCTTTGCAAATCATGTTAGATTTGAAATTTGTGTATGATATTCTCTCTGGAGGTGATTCCACTATGGATGAGGAGTTGTCTAGAAGTTCAAAGCCAAAGTATTCATTTAGGCAAAAGGATCAAAGACAGAAGAAGTCTGCCATCAGAACACGCATAGATGGATTGGTACATCGTCTTTCGCAGAGATTGGATCCCATAGACTGGCTCACGTAAGTACTGGATCTGTTTTTGCAGTATATATTCTACAAGCAGCCGGTCCTCTTAAGATATTTTTATGAAATCCAATCTCGATCTTCATGAAGATTTGCATGCAATGGCTCCATACTCCTATTCTGTTTTTTATTTGAAATTGTTCCCAAGAATATGCCTTAAAGCTAAGCGAAGGATAATAATGATCTGGTTTAGATTAGAGGGTAGATGTCAATAGGGTGAATAGAAACAATTTTCTTTCATGGTCTAAATACCTGCTGCCCTTTTCTAAAACTGGGTCGAAGCTATCGGCATGTGAGATAATTCTGATACCTGCACACGTCTTTCACACATAAATGATGCTCAATTTTGTGCATTTGGTTACAGTTTTGTGTGATGTGTAGACATATTATCCAGAGAGGATAGTGTACTTAATACTTCTTTAAGAAAAGGTGGAAATGGAGGAAAATGAGAGGTGAGGGAAGAAGTTGGGACACAAATTAACATTCCCTAGGATTATCATTGATGAATTTAAATGAATTCACTGAAAATAGTTACAATCTTTACACTCTTTGGGAGGTCTATTTACTATGCTAAAATGTAAGAAGATATAGCTAATTGACACCCTTGGACCATCTACTAGCATTAGCTGAGTTATGTTTACGTCCTACTAGATGGTTTTTATGATTATAAGTCTTCATTTTGTGGCAATTACCTAATAGTATTTTCTTGTTCATTCATTGAAGGTTTGAGCCATATCTGTGGGAGAATGAGAGACAGTCATATTTACGGCATGCTGTCCTCTTCGGGTTCTTTGTACAACTTAACCGGTTATATGTGGATACGGTGCAGAAACTGCCTACGAATTCAGAATCCAATATTATGAGATGCTCCACAGTTCCCCGGTTTAAGTACCTTCCAATCAGGTTACGTATAACTTTCCATGTGTTTGTGTTTGCAGGTTTGAGCTTTCCATGAGTAGAATATCTAAAAATGGCTGCCTTGTTATTGAATTTTGTATGCAGTGTACCCGCACTGTCTTCGAGGAGGACATCTAAAGCAACAATTGGCGTTCCTATAGATGGTTTTTCATCAAAGAGTCCAAAATCTTATAGTAATGGAGAAATTTCTCGAACACTTGATTTGGATGACAGATCGTCCTCTGGAGTAGCAGCTCCGTTGTTGAAGTCTTTTATGCAGGTGAGTGTGCTTTCTTTCTTTTGCTTCTTTTTCTGTGCCTTGTCATATATTTTTTTGTCATGTCCCTTGCTAGTCATCTACCAGCTTTATAGAGCTCTGTCTCTTAAGCATCTGTGTTGGAATGATGATATTTATAACTTCCTAAAGCATTATTAGGACTTAATCTTTCAGCTTTGATGTTTTTCTTATTTGGAGAAACTTATAATTTTAAATTGGATTATGTTTGGTTGTGGGGGTGTTATATCGTGGGTTCTCTGTTTCATTGAAAGCGTTACTGTTTGAGTCAACCGAGTCATTTGGGAGATGGAATGTAATTACTACCCAAAGTCTAGGACACTGCGAAAAAACTCAAGTGTTGCGACTGTCTGAAAGTGGTGATAGAAGTTTATAACTTTGGCCTTCCCTTGTTGAGCTTGTTTGCATAGTTGTGCACCGAGATAGTTCCATGTACTTCTTGTTGTTGTGGTACGTTGGGAGTAGACATGGCTTTTCACTGAATATTGTAGTTGTGAGATGATTTTAATTTCAGAAATATCAGATATTTGGCTAAGCGTTTTGTAAAGAAAGTCTTTTTCCATGTTCTATGACGTGCATCTGATATTTTTCTCTCACAATTGGCCAGGTTGGCAGCAGGTTTGGAGAGAGCACATTTAAACTAGGATCCATCCTGACTGATGGTCAAGTGGGCATATTCAAGGACAGGTCAGCTGCTGCCTTATCGACATTCAGCGATGTTTTGCCTGTGCAGGCCGCAGGTCTTCTTTCATCCTTCACCGCAGCCCGACCAGATGCTTGAATGAGCATGCCTTACACCATGCCAATTGATATTCATAATGGAAGCCACGACCGGTAAAGCATAACGCTATTTCATACTTTTGCTTCTGGCTTTCTCAAGTTTCACCTGAGACTCTGGGTGCTCTGGGATGGGTGGTGTGGCCCAAAAGCTATGTTTAGGATAACGGAATGAAAAAGAGAATACCTTTTGGATTGGGGGTGAGAGGGGCAAGAGCTTATGTTGGTGATGCAAGATGGAGAAAGGCTTCGTATTTGTTGTGGGGTGCCTGAAGGAATAAGTGAGCCAGTTCAGCATTTTTGACTGCATACTTTCTTAGGCACAGACATTTGTAAAGCATAAAGTGGTTGTTATACTATGATAGGAGATGTCGACAGTGTCGAGCGGAAGTTCGTTTTGTAAAAAGAAAGACTTCCAAGTGAGGCATATGCTTGGACAGATAGCATCGAGATGCCCACCATATGTAGATCGCTTGTTTTCATCATTCAAATTTTGTTTCTCTCATGCATTATTTCAATTACATAGACAAGATTAAGTCGCAACAATGTATAATTTTGTCTTCCTGGATGTCTGGATCTTTTTCCTTGCTACCTTGTGCTCTTTTTTTCCTTTTTGTGTAGCGTAATGCATTTTCACTACATTGTAGCCATCTTTTTGAGCTCAACCTATGCCCCTGCCATTGCTGTATCTTCAGTGGACTGGACTTCACATTGGATCCTCTGTATGTGTGTGTGTGTTGTGAAAATAGCTCTGTCTTGCGCCTATTTCGAATGATCGGAACGCGTTCGAACCAGCATTGGTCGGGGATGGCGAGTTCCGAGAGGACAGTTGAGTTCTAATCAAGGAGGCATGGTTCGGACAAAGAGGCGGGATTAGGATACCGCTGCTTGATTGAGTCTTCTTTCCCAGCTCTCGGTCCCATTCCCATTCACGGATCTCTCAGCTCGATATCCGCCGGATTAGGAAAGTGAAATCCTAAATTTAAAAAGGTGAAAATGCTTTTTAAAATCGTTCATCTAGAAATTTTTTTTTAAAAAATTTTGTTCTTCTCCTTCGTATTTCTTTTCCCTTCTCTCTTCACTAGTCCTCGAGCCTCAATAATAACCAGTGACTGCCATAGGTTTGGGCTAGTGAGGCTTGGCCTTGGCTAGATCCGGTGAAGTTGGCCAGCGAGCTCGAGCTCACTAGATCTTGACAAGGCTTGACCTTGGCTTGTGAGCTCGAGCTTCACTTGTGGCCTATCGCTATCCCTAGCCGTCGTCGAGGTTGGGCAACCATTGGGGTAAGAATGAATAAGAAAAAGAAAAAAAGGAAAAAGGAAAAAATTTTAATTTTTTTTATAGATAAAGCAATAAGATTACAATCATTTTTCAAAGGAGATCCAAACGTTTTGGGAAACATTTTCACTTACATATAATCAAATAAGAAAACTATGTATTTTCTGAAATACTTATTGGTTGTTTTGGAATTTTCCTCTAAACCAACTCAACATAAGAGGGAATATTACGTGCTGGATGGGATTTAGAGGGCTTAAATGGAAAAGAGAGAGAATACATGCTGTCACTGCTTGTATGGGTTGGTGGCTTTCCCTTTTTTGACATTTACTATTCACACGAAGTCGTGGGATCAAAATCACACTTCTACTTATACATATTGAATTTTAATTCCTTAAGTGAAACTGTAAGGGAAGTAAGTCATTGATTTTGTGTAAATATTTAGAGAGGGCATTTCCTTTTTTAAGCTTAAGCCAAATCAAACACGTCCTTAAAATGTTAAAAATCTTATTAACAAGAATTAATGTTGCTAAAACCTTTATATTATGCTTACTGTGATATCGATATCTCAAAATTTTAATTACGTCAATAAAAATCTTGAACAATACTTATGGCAATGCAAATACTCCACTTTTGTAGGAGTTTTGGATGTTTTATCTCTATTTTCAGTTCAAATCAGATAGAGTAGTTATCATATCACTTAAATCAAGGATCGCAGTAGTTTCAAAATCCTAATTTGTTATAGTTATTTATTATGTTGTACTCTTATACAACTATTTTCTCACGACCAACGGATCATGAAAACCGAACTTATCTCAACCGTTGATAAGATAAGCCTCATTGTAGAATCTACATAATCAATGGTTGAGATGATATTGATCTATATGATCTATAAGCTATGTGATAATTCCGTTGATAGTGGCAAATTTGAACTTTGGAATAATTATATCAACATCCATTTTTTTCCGGGTTTCAAAATCACTGTAAAACCTGATTAGGCTGGACATCGAAGTACTCCATTAAACATAGCACCGCGATAGTGCCCTCGCTCAACTCTGTAATTTTACCTTCTGCAATCCAATCCAAATTCTCAGTCATGAAGTACGCGTCACCATGTAAGAGGGGTTCCACTCGCGGCAAGAAGATGCACCAAAACAACAGGCGGAAGCAGTCGGAAAGAGATCAGAGGATGCTAAGGATTCATGAGGATGACGAACTAGCTATTGAGGATGAGTACGTCGACGTTGTGAAGATGCCACCGCAGAAGAAGATGCCACCAGAGAAGGCGACGCCGTCGGGCTTGCGATGGCATGTTTTGAAGGCCGGTCACGTGCAGTGCAAAGAGCGCAACAGAGAGAAGGTAAGGGGTGATGGGTGGATTCATGAGGATGAGTACGTCGACGTCGACGTTGTGAAGATGCCACCGCAGAAGAAGATGCCACCGGAGAAGGTGACGCCGTCGGGCTTGCCAAGGCATGTTTCGAAGGCCGGTCACGTGCATTGCAAAGAGTGCAAGAGAGAGAGGGCAAGGGGTGATGGGTTGGGGTTTCACTTTTGCCCAAATGACGAGGTGGTAATCGACTACAGGACGAAGGCGGGTCCAATCGCCCGCCGATCAGCAAGAAAGTCCGACCTGGATCCACGCATGGTGGAAAGAACTGGTTAAAACCCATGCTATAGGCACAGGGGCGATGCATCCATGTACATATTTGATTCTCGTTTGAAAACCTAAAACCTGCTTGGGTTTATTCCGTTTCGATTCGAGTTTATCGAAGCTAATACTTCTTATCTTTCAAATTTTTGTCTTGATCCGATGAAGATCTAATGAGTGATTCTCAGGGTTAACTATACTTATTTATGAGTTTATCTGGAGATAGATTTGTTGAACCTAATCATATTTGGAGATCTTAGTTTACTTCATCGAATTGCTAATACTCTTTGAATGCATAATCATATCATTTATGTAAATCGTCAAATTCTACATGATAAAATCTTAAGGATCGCCACATCTGAAATCAGGTAGTCATTCGATTTATTGGTTTTGTGCACTGTTGATATAACAACATACACATCCAAAGATGGATCATCAACAATGCATTAGTAGAAGATATGGCCAAGTATCTGGGCTACAATGCATTATCTAGCTTTTTGCTTATTTATTAGTTCGGTTCGGTTTCGATTATTCCAATTTGTTTTCTTTTTGTGTAGCGTAATGCATTTTTACTACATTGTAGTAGCTATGATGTAACCTTCTTCTTGAGCTCAACTTAGGCCCCATCCACGCTGTAGATTCAGCAGGCTGGACTCCCACTGGATCCTCTCTCTCTCTCTCTCTCTCTCTCTCTCTCTCTCTCTCTCTCTCTCTCTATTTTGTTAGCTGAGGCTTTAGTTGCGAAAATAGCTCTACGTTGCGCCTATTTCGAATGGATTTCAACACCTACTGATGGCATCAACCCCAAGGATCGGAACGAGTTCGAAACCAACATGTTCAGGGACGGCGAGTTTCAAGAAGACAGGTGAGTTCTAAGGAAGGAGGCATGGTTCGAACAAAGAGCCCGCTGCTTGATTGAGTCTTCTTTCCCCGCTCTCGGTTCCTTTCCCATTCACAGATTCCTTTCAATATCAGCTCACATCTCCGTTTTTAGCTTGCTATGATGGTGATTTTAGTTTGTGCCATCAGTCAATATAAAGGGATGGAAATGAAACTTGCCTGTTCAAGTGAGAGTGTTTTTCGCATTTTCACCTATATGGTTCGTTGAAAATAACTAGTCAATCATATAATACTCTTTGGCCAACAAAAATATTAATGCACAAATTTAGAAATGTAAATTCCTAAAGGTGAAAACACTTTTTAAAATTGTTCATTTTGAATATTTTAATTATTTTTCATCTCTATCATTTTTTTTTCCTTTCTCCCATCGCTAGCCCTCGAGCCTTAACAATAACCAATGACTAGCTAGAGGTGTGGGTTGGTGAGGCTTGGCCTTGGTTAGATCCGGCAAAGTTGGCCAGCGAGCTTGAGCTCACTTGATCTAAATGAAGCTTGACCTTGGTTGATTAGTTTGGGGCTTGATTGTGGCCTATCGCTATCCCTAACCATCATCGAGGTTGGGCGACTATTGGAGGAAGAAGGAAAAAGGAAAAAGAAAGAAAAGGAAAGGAAAAAAAATAAAAAAATCTTTTTTTTTTGTTGAGGTGAAGTCATAAGATTGCAATCTATCTTTCAAATGAGATCTAAATATTTGAGAACATTTTTGCTTACATATCATCAAATAAGAAAAACAGTGTATTTTCTGTAAAATGATTTTCCAAAAAGTAATTTTTTTTCCTTTGGAAGTTTCCCCTAAACAACTCAACGTAAGAGGGAAGATTATGTCCTAGATGGGATTGAGTTTGGTAACTATTTTCGTCTTAGAAATAGATTTTTTAGACTGAGTTTATTTTTATTTTTTTAGAAATGGTTCTCATATGAGTTTTTGAGAATAGAAATGCGTTTGATAAAATCATTTTTTTTTCTCATTTGGAACAAGAGCAAAGATTGAAGAAGAAATCGGTTTTCTCTTTACTCATATTGTGCATTTCATCCGAGAAATAGAAAACCAATTTTTTTTCTAATTTCCCGTCTAATATCCATCCCCACCTTTTTTTTAATCCCGAGAGCAGAAATTTGAAGGGCATTTGCCAAACATGTTTCTCGTTCCAAACTCGTTTGTAGATAAGAAACTAAGAACCAAAACAGTTACCAAAAGAGAGAGAAGAGAACACATGATGTCACAGCTTGTGGGGTTGGTGGCTCTCTCTTTTTTGACATTCAGCGTTCACAAAAAGTTATCGGACCGAAATCAGACTTCTACTTATACATATTGAATTTTAAGACACTTTAATTTTCTCTTCGTTAAGTGAACTTCTAAATGAAGTAAAACATTGATTTTGGGCCAAACAATATTTGGGAGTTTATTTGTATATCAAACAATATTTTTATACATATTTAGGAGTTTCCGTTGTAATCAAACAATATTTTTATCGCAATGTTACAAAGTATGGGGGGAATTTGGCAACAAAAGTTTTTCAGGATATTAAGGTTACTGGACATAGTTTAGAGTTTTTTTTTAAACTATTTTACCTTTTAATAGATAAATCTTAGGAATTTATTCGTACATCTTTGTTTATTTGCGATTATAACTATAATCATGTCTTATCCTTAACAAAGCTTGCGCAAAGTAGGAGTCCTGCGGAATTCACTCCTCTCCAATCCCTCTCCTTGGTCGGTTATGGTACGACAATTGATGTGATACTAATCTACACTAATACTCATTTTGTAAATTTGATAGTGGTATAGCCAATATATGCTTTTCTTTTATTATATGATCAATAGTTATTAGAATTCATAATATAAACAGTAATATTATCGTATGACGAGAATATCATAGTGCTGTTATGAATTGATATTGCTATGCTTTTATTTAGTTATGCTGTCAATATGACTATTAGAATTCACAGTATATATAAATAAAAATATAATTATAATATTACTAGTAATATAATATAATTTATACACGCAATCCTATTCGAGAGAGAATGCACGAGCTTTGGATATATTTTATCTCTATTTTCATGGCCAAATTAGATAGAATAGTTATCCTATCACATAAAACAAGGATTTTAGTAGTTTCAAAATTTTATTTCGTTATAATTATTATCATATTTCAATGATTTATTAGGAGCATTTTGCATTTTAGATAGGATCATCAGTGATAGGAAAGGGATACTGGGCATATTTTAAGTAGAAAAATAGAAGATATATGTTTACTAAAAACAGAGAGAACTGGGAAAATATGAATGAAATGAGGAAACATCTTTTTAAAAATTAGGTCAAATCTTTGGAGATTTTTGACCGAAGATTTCATTATCCCAAAGCGAAGACGAAAGACTTTCCAAGAGAATAAGTAAAGGGAGGGGGGCGTCGGCTAAAAGCACACACGCACAGCGACGGGTTTTTTATTTTTGGAGAAAGAGGGAATACACGCGACAAAGGGAGAGGGCGACAGTGACTCGTGACCTTGGACTCCGGCGCCTCCTTCGTTCGAATCTTCAGCTCCGGCGACGACTCTACGGCCACACCTCCCGTCCGTCTCTTTCCTCTCTCACCGGTGAGTGTCTCAGCCGTTTTGTTCACGGCATCCCGAGGATCATGGCGGGGTGACCTTCGCTGATGACAAACGGGTCTAGCTCGAGTTTCGCTCGAGCGCACCTGCTCATCGTTGTCCCGGATCTACGTAGGGAAATATGTGGCCTCTTGTTATGCTCTTTTCCCCCCTTTTTTCCGTCTGGCTTTGCTGTGTTCGTCTGACTGATTTGGGTGATGTTCGGTTGACCGATTTCTATGTTTCCGTAATGCTTGTTCTCGCTTTTGTGTCCATGCTGGTCGTCTTTGATCCGAATTCTCAGTCATTATGTCCGCATCAACACGTGGGAGCATTTGGCCTAGAGAGAAGACGATGCGCTGCATCGTGCGGAAGCATGCGGAAAGAGATCCCATGATGCAAAAGATTGTTGACCAAATCGAACAAGAAATTGAGGATAGGCGCTACGTTGTGAGGATGCCACGGGAGAAGAAGATGCCACGGCAGAAGGCGACGCCGTCGGGCTTGCGAAGGCATGTCCTCGTTTGGGCGAAAGGGAAACCCCAACCCATCACCTCTTCCCTTCTCTCTGTTGCACTCTTTGCAATGTACGTGACCAGCCTTCGAAACAAGCCCAACGGCGTTGGTAATCGGATTCAGTGCCAAGGCGGGTGCAATCTCCCGCCCATCGGCAAGAAACTCCGGCCTGGATCCACGCATTATGGAAAGAACTGGTTAAACCCTGTGGTATAGGTACAGGGGCAATGCACCCATGGACATATGTAATACTCGTCGAAAAACCTAAAACCCAAGTCTTTCGACATTTTTGAGTTCGTTCCGTTTTTATTCGACTTTATCAAAGCTAATACTTCTTTCCTTTCAAATTTTTGCAATGCTCCGATGAAGATTATTAACTGTACTTATATATGAATTTATCTGGATATAGATTTGTTGAAGATAGTCATATTTGGAGATATAGTTTACTTCATTGATTTCTCACTCTTTGAATGCATAATCAAATCATATATGTAAATTGTCAAATTCTACATGATGAATTCTCTAGGATTGCCACATCTGAAATTGGGTAGTCATTCGATTGACTGGTTTTGTGCATCTATTGATATCGCAACATGCGCATTCAACGACGGATCATCAACAATGCATTAGTAGAAGATATGGCCTGGTATCTGGGCTACAATGCACTATCTAGCTTTTTCCTTATTTATTAGTTCGACTCGGCTCGAATCTGAACCAAACTGTCACCCCGACGAGGGAGTGATTACTTTAAAATCATCCTCATGAAATACGCTGCACTAAAAGGTCGGTGAGTTTTTGATCGTAGAAAAGCAAGCAAGAGAAATAAGAATGGCAAGCCAAGTTCCACAATAACAATAACTGCAGAATAGGAAAGATTTCCTTCTTCGATGTTTTTGTTTGGACTGGGTTTTGAGTTTTGAGCCTGCGAGCGTGGGCGAGAGACATCGAGCTGAGGCGTTTCTTTCCTAAACAAGAATCGAGACTCGGCGTCAAATAATTTCCTACTCAGGATCAAGATCGGTTTCAATCCCAAACGTGCTATACATACATACATGCAGCGAGTGGAGAGTGCTATCATCAGCCGAACTCTTACCCCAGTAATACTCGGTCATCAAAGTCGCAAAATCGCGGCCAAAGATGGGCCTCGCAACCGTGACTCGTGAAAAGATCGGCCAAGGCTGGCGGCGATCGCCTGCCCGCGGCGAAAACGCCCGGCCAGGATTCTGCAGTAGCAGGAAGAACAGGTCGGACCCCGTGGAGTCGGGAGTGGCCATGCGTCCGTGCTCGGCTCGGGCATTTAGTAGCTGCTGAAGTATAAAGCTCGGGCTTTGGACATAGACAGTAGAAAAATTTTTCTCGTAGGATGGAGTTTGCATGGTTCGTCAGATTTGAATTCCTCAGACAATCATTCTTCCTTCATTGCTTTACCGTCGTTAATGCTATGTACGTATCACATCAATGAATGAATTTGTTGTGCTTAAGAATTCAAACGGTACACATCTGCAATGAATCTACGTCATGACATTTGCAGTACACGTAAGGAGGAGATATGAATCAATGTACAATCGTAACGTGTTAGGGCCTATCTAGATTAAAGGTGCCATGATTATCGTTAATAGCTAACTTTAGTCAAATTGAAACATGTAAAATGTAATCATCACATAATCTGATTGTAAATTGCAAAAAATAAAATACCCAAATTAACGTAATATGCGAATAAGGAGGGGATGTATTCAATTACTATATTTTTCACATACCTAACGAAATAAAATATAAGTCTCCAGGATCAATTTGAGAGAGAGAGAGAGAGAGAGAGAGAGAGAGAGAGAGAGAGAGAGAGAGAGAGAGAGAGAGAGAGGGAGTAGTATTTTCAAATCGAAAATGCCTTAGTTAATTCATAAGCTATATTTCATATTGATGGAAAAACTAATAATATTTTTTAAATAATTCAATGAAGCGCTTATTCCTTCACATCAAACATAACGGAAGTGAATGATAAGAAACACTTCTTTTATTTCTAAGAAAAAGAAAAAAAAAACAAAACAACAATTTCCTCAAAATATTTTATTTTAACTGAAAGTTTTGATTGACGAGGACTTCACATTTATACACCAGATTAACAATATTTCGCAATTTCAACTTGAAAGTAATAAATGGAAATTAAAAGAAGTATGTAATTCCAGCTCTTTTTTCCTACCGAAACTAGAATCATACTCGAAGTCGGAAACCGAAAGAGACTCAACGTCGAGTACCTATGCAGACTCGAGATCGCTCTAAGCTACAGCAGTATATATAGATGCACTGATCACCATGGCTCTCATTCAACTCTTTGCATCTGTCCTTCAGTCATCAAAGTTGCAGCAACCCACAGCAAGATGGCTTTCGCCCCGACCACCGACAACTCGACGGAAAACCTTGCCATGGTGCTGAGAGACCCGCGACGATATTCGAATGTGCCGAAGGGTCACGAGTCCGGCGACGGACTCGACCTCGTTGGGAAGAGCATTGGCGAGAAGAGCAGCTACATTGTCTGCGAAGAGTGCGCGGAGGAGAGGGAAAGGGGCGATAAGGGCGCTTTCCACTGCTGCCCGTGCGATCCCGTGGTGGTCGGGTTCAGGACCAAGGCGGGTCCGATCGCCCGCCCGTCGGCGTCTCACCGTGGCCCATCCGGTCAAGCGACGGTCGGGCCGTGGGCTGAGGTGGGTCCGATGTCCTTCCCATCGCCGGAACAGTCCTACTCGAGCCCAAGCGCAGCGAGAGAAACTGGGTGGACACCGTGGGATTGGTCGCGCCTCTGTGTCCATGCTCGTCTTGGTTGGCCATGTGGTTGCGCTTATATTTGGAGAAACAGGAGTATATATTGTGTGGGCCAGCCCCTTTGGTCCCCGCCCAATTGGGGAGGGCCACCTGTCGTGTGGGCCCCGCCTGCTCTCTTACACTACGTGGAGTACGGGTTCATTGGGCCGGGTGCACCAAATATTTTTCCAGAAAATAGTGTTAGGAGCACCAATAAACGTTATTGAAAATTTCTTGCTAGACGACGTGGCGGTCTTCTCTTCATCAGAGGATTAGTATGGTTCCCTAAGTTGTCTAATATTTCTCGTAGTTTAAGATATACTTATGTATAGGCTAGTAGAACAACGTGTGGTCCGGTCAGTCTTATTTGCAAGTTTTGATCGGTCGGGTTTGAGTTTTCTTGATTAATTACTACGTTTACTTTTTTTATGTTTTGCGTATATTCATATATCGAGTCTATATCATGCCTCTTGTGATTGGAAATATTATCGGAATCTAAAGAAGTCTATCATTGTGGAAAAGAAAAATAAAATTGCGCTGCCGAATTGTCAACCTATTGGTGTTAAGGTTTTGAGACATGAATCACACCCCATCTTATGAAGAATTTTGTCCGGACATAAACTAAAATACGGATGTGAAATCTCAAGGGATAAGTGCATTTAAAATCCTAATTTTAATCATCTTAAAACTAGCAAAAAGTACATTTAAATTTTAAAACAACTTGTCACATAGAGCAATTAAGTTGTATAACTTTAAAAAAATACAATCAAGCCTTATAATTTTCAAATTGCTCAAATCAAATCTTTTCGTCGATTGTGCTTTTCAAAAAATTTTAGAACTCGATTATACTTTTGTGATTGCCTATATTCCTATGTAGCTTTTGATTCTACAAAGGCTACGAAGCAACGTGGCGCAACGTTTTCAAGCTTAGCTTTGTGAATTCTCGTTCTCTCTATATCATTTGCTCTTTCCAATTGTCTAATTCGAATGAGAAAAAAAGAAGAAGCTGAATCGCTGATGAAATTTTCATCTAGATTTTCACAAGGAAGTTGCCAGCATATTCAGATCATTATAAAAAAGAAAGAAAATATAATTTCTTATAAAAAATTCTGAACTTTTTCGCATGGAACACCAACACTCTAAAAAATCTTTTCCTATCTCACCAATACCCTGTAAATTGTACCAGTAACTAAAATATATTTTTGGTCACAATCCCGCTTATATTGATCCATCTAAATAACTGATAAAAATCCGACATAACAACACTCGTAGATGAGACCAGATCGAAGTTTTGACTGCAACGTTTGGAGGGAACCCAGTCAAAGGTACTTTTGGGTCATTAGTAAAAGTTTAGGGTACTGGACCGCTGGCGAGAAAAAAAATTCGAGTCATGTCAAAATTTTTCTTAGGGTTTTTGATGAAGAAAAGAGAGGTTTCGCTCATTATTATATAAGGAAATAATTAGTCTTCGAAACAATCAGTGCGAGGAAAATTACTCGAAAGCTAAACCCCTTATTTTTTTTTTTTGGATCGAACACCTTTACTTATTCGATTACTTAACAAGCCCCCCCGAGACTAATCACATGACGAAACCCACTTTGCAATTTGCAACATTGAACGAGTCAAGCTTTTACTCGACATTGGCATTACCAACTGAGAGATAGAACTCTTTGGGTGATCTGAAAGAGGGGATTATTCAATTATCCATCTCCAATTCTGTCGACGGATAAACTTCACATATATACAGACATTACTCGTGCCAAAGGTCCAGAAAATAGACATTGTCTGGGTAAAGTCATCCCTGGATATACAGTAGTGTGAAGCAAGAACTTAGGAGGACTTCTTATGGAGTAAGGGATCAGATATGACCTGGGGTTCAAAGTCCGGCTTCAAGTACTGAGCGAGCAGATCGGCGTAGAGCTCGTACCGAGCAGTCATTCTGAAACCCCACTTGTCTTTCAGCTGCCGGCAGAGGTTGAGATCCATGTCCGAGACCAGCAAGCCATCTCTGTGACGGGACAGTGATGGCGTGCACGAAGCGTCCGGAGCTGAAAAGTGACTGGATCCATAGAAGTGCCCGAAATCGGCATGCTGTGGCTTCCCATCGCCTGATGTGAATGGATTGGGAAACGTTTCTGTTCCTACCCGATTAATTGATCCAACAAAATAACTGTTGGCAATGGCAGCATTTCGAGCCTGTAGATTGATTTAACAATGAACACAGTTCTGTTAACTGAGGCTATAATCCCTTAAGTTCATTTGAATTTGCTATTATTTGATAAGCTCCGACTCTTTGCAATAAGATTTTTAAGTTGTTTATTCTCACTATTTTCAATATCTTTTCTCTTTATAGGGAGAAAACGTCATGATAACCATTGTGCACTAATCACACCTAGGAAAGGTTCCAGAAACCTATGATAAAAAGCTTAGTGACCACTACATAATTCACAGCACAGGTTAGATAGATCAAGCATAGATAGATATTTGTAAATACCTCAATTGGCCACATTGGTTCGCTAAGTTCACCAACGGTCGCTGAAGGGTTGAATACAATCTCAGCACCGTTCAAGCCAAATGCTAACCAATTCAAAGGATGGTGCCTTCCATAACAAATATTGACAGCGATCTTTCCATAAGCAGTCTCAAACACAGGATGCCCAGTATTTCCTTCCATATAGTAGGTACTTTCATTGAAATCTCCAACCCTTGGGATGTGGTTCTGCCAAAGGGCATTATCAAGCTTTTCAATTGGACAAGTCAAAATGGAATACATCAAACATAGGAACCCGCAATTTACACTCACCTTTCGATGCTTGCCTATGATGTTGCCATGATTGCCTATAATAACAGCAGTATTCCAGATAGTCTCCCCGTGATTTACATCCCTCTCAAGGATAGGATTAACAATAACCATGTTATATTTTTTTGCTAGATCCTGGAGAAACCTTGTTGATTCCCCATCCATAGGCTCTGCGAATTCACACCATCTCTTCTCTCTTGTACAAAAGGCAAAGGGCATCATCCATGCTTCCTATATTAAAATTATTTAGTTCAGCAGCTGAGCTTCTGTCTTTCTTTCAAGTCCAAAAGAAGAAACCCTAAACGTATATCCCAAACCTTATGGTGAGACCGACCTGCAAGCATAATATGTTCACTCCTGAAGCGCCTGCAGCATCTATCATCGGCTTTACTTTCTGATAGATGGCTCTCTTCTGATCCAAAAAGGGAGCAGTTGTGGGAAGAACTATAGAGTTTTGAATAAGCCCAACTCTGACAACTCGTGGTTCTCTTAATAATTCCTTGTCTGCCGTAAATCGAAATGCCTGAAAGAAAATCAGAATAAATTGATCAAATAGATTCTATGGAATTAGTCAGAATGAATAAGAAAAAGAGGATCCTGCCAAGATATGCAGGAAGCAAGGTAATGGTTTCCAGTAAAAGTCAGCAACTACCAAATAGTGACTGCCACAATGGTGACTTCCACAATAGCAACTGTAAGAATACTTCTTAGCTTCCTCCATATTAAGTTTAATTGACCAGATTAATTTGACTACCTCAAACTTTGCACATTTTTCTGCTCCATTGGTTCACCAAGCCCATAAAATCCCAACATGGTAGAAGACAAAATAAGTCAGATTTTATCACACCTTCCATCTCATGGAAAAACTCAGAACCAAGAATCCATCCTAAAACAGATCTCAGAAGAACTCTTTTCCAGGATCATGCTCTTCAAGATCTCCCTCGGGACATGTTCTCAATCTTGCCTAAGGACATCTGTACCAGACATTTGCCATTTATTGCTTTAAACATAAATTTCCCCAGTTAGGACCAGATATAAAATATACCAGTGACATGATATTATTTCGTCCATACTCTTTCATCAATCATAGACAAGAAAGACTTCAGAATTTTAAACAGAAACTCCCTATGCCCCTTTGCAAAGAGAACAAGGAGCACATATCAGAAAATCTATGCTCATGTTTCTCATAGAACTTCCAAACATTTGTTGGCCTGACCTTCCATTTGCAGATCCGAGCGATGCTGAAAAAACTTGCTTCATAGGCTATTGTGGTGACCTTGGATTAAGGCAATCATTGAGTGTTAGTCAGTGGAGTTAAGCAACTTTGCCTTCCATGGTTGCCATCATAAGGCATTTGAAACTGATTGACCTAGATTCTTCCAGCATTCAGATGACGTGACTTATTTCCTTTCATCTTCTTTTTCTATGCTAGCTCATGGAATAAGTCCTTCCAGAGCGTTCAGTCATCTCACCCATGACAAGCAAGTGTTTCATCCCTCCCTCCTATGCACACACTCAGATATTCCATATGCTCCAAGTGGGAATGTACTAAGAAGACAAGTTTCATACTATCTGGACAACTATTTTACATAAGCAACCTATTTGATTTTTAATTATTCCTTATCAAACTCCAACCAAATGGTATGAAGCCCATGAAACAGTACAGCCTAGCGTGACCAGGACTCTTAGCAATAGAATTTAAGTTGCCACGTCCAACAAGCAGCCAAGAAAACAGCAAATACAGGCTCACCTGTATGTCGAAATTACATTCTGATGAGAGAGCTTTTGCAGAATCCACCAGAGGAACATCTTCGAGAGTTCTTCCACAATTTAATCCTATAAGTAAACGACTGACTTCCTGAAATCATTATCACAACGATTTAACAACAAGTAAGATTGCATCACAATGGAATGACATGCTTTGAAGTTTTGACATTTTAGAAAGAATAAAGGCATTGATATAGGTCCTGGTGATTTTGAAGTATAATTCAATTTCTCAATGAAGAAAGAGAAGATATGTAAAGAGATGTAAAAGAGATAACATTCTCCTGTCGACAGATTTCATTCAGATTGTCACTATTGTCCGCTCCAACCTCCAAAAATGTTGTACGTTGGAACATCTTCAAGCACACAAAGTCTAGTGAACAAAGTCCACAACACACTGGCAAGAAATAAAATTACTCTTTGAAACCGTTATTTACAAATCCTTTGTTAAATGGCATATATGGAAATAGCAATAGTGAATTGTCTGGAACATCAGTTATTGATTTTTTTGATCTCCAGCTAAAAGTATATTCTCACTAAGAAAAAACCAAGGGATGCATACCAGACATGCTAATAGCAGAGTCAGTTCAAATGTCTCAATAAAAATTTTCATAAGAAATTGGTCCATGTCAATTTAAATCCATTTGAACTGGAAATTATTTGATCAGCTCTGACATCTTTCAAAAAGATTTTAAAGCTGTTTATTCTTACTCTTTGTAATTTTTCTGTGCTTCAAAAGTCAACAGACATACAATTGGGGAGACCACAACGGTCACAATCTTGAAAAGTAATGGGGAAATACGACTACCATCCCCAAGATCCACCATCTAGACAGCAGTCCAACTCCTATATAACTTGAATAGCTCATGGCACGTCTACATATGCAGACCCATAATTTGTAGGAAAGATCAAATATTCTCCTAGATTGACTAATGACATCGACAGTCATCTAAAGGTGCTTAAATACAGCAAAGCCCATGCAACTCGTGCAAATTCCACAAGTTCAAATGGAAAATCGAGTGCAGAGATGCAATAAACAGAGCAGAAAAGAATTGTACTATCTGGCCACATCTTCGTATGTTTGCTTTGGACAAGTCAAACCTCTTCCAACTTTTACAATCCTAGTCCTTCTCCACGCAGCCTTTGCTTTCCTGATTAGCAGCAGTTCGAAATTTAACGACGCTAGCATCATCAAACTACAAAAAGACTACCAGAGCCAGAACATCTTCCACAATACGAAATCGGACGGTTTCATTTCCGCGGTTTCAACGTGAACAACTCCAATTCCTTAACCACTTAAACCAATCGAGGAAGACGATGGCACTCGGGAAATACACGCCAAGTCAATCGGATCAACGGTGACACAACATCGCGAGGCAGTATCGTTCAAGATGCAACGAGAGACGCGGACCTGGAAGACTTGGGGGCTGAGGTTATCGCGGAGGAGGCGATCGAGCGACTCGTGGCCGCAGATCGTGCCGTCGCGAGCGGCGGCCGCGGCCTCCTCTTGGGCTTGTCCGTTCCGCGCCGCCTCCATGCGCGCGCCGCTTCGCAGTCCGAGCTTGGGCCGCGGGGAGGGAGACGGAGAGGCGTGCGGTGGTGGAATTTGAAGAGAGAGAGAGAGAGAGAGTGGGTAGACTTTGACTATTATGGAGGAAGGGGCGGAGGAGGAGGACGGGAATCAAAACAGTGATTCGGAGGAAAAATCGTTTCCAACGTCACGACAAGAAACCTTCCAGCGAAGGATGACGGACGAGCTGGCGAGAAAATTTCACACGTGGACTTCATCTAATATATAAGGTTTTTTTTTTGGTAAATTCTAATATATAAGGTTGATATACGAAAAACCCTCAATTTTATCACCGTGAAACGTTTATCCTAAATTTTTTTTATGATATAAAAAACTCCAAACTTTATCCACTGTGACACATTTACTCTGAGTTTCTTTTTGCGACACAAAAAACTCCAAATTATAACTTTTATGATACATTTACCTCATAACTTTTGCGACACATTTACACCCAGAGACTGCCACTCTCGCCCGCTCGGGCAAGGGTGCAAAAAGATATTAAATATTGAAGAATGTTAATTGATATAATAAGGGTTGATTTTGTTTCTGATGTTAGAATAATATGAAGAATGTTAAAATGGGTGAAAATATATGAAGAGCCATGGTAATTACATTTTCAGTGGCTAAGTAAAATGATGAGGTATATGAAATATTGATATGAGGTATACATAATGATTTATCGGAAAGGTCTATTTCCACAGTCTACATGACTAATCCATATATTATTTAGGTGAAGAGACAAGTCTAGCCCTGATTTCAGCATCCACTGTTGGAACTCGGTTTCCCATTTTTCTTTCTTAGTAGAAAACCAGACCTCTTTGACCACCCCTGTTCCTCATCGCTCATCAGCGGCTTCCCCTTCTTTTGAACAACTGTGATGTTATTGGTGAGAAATTAGGCAGGAAATTGGAAATAGAACTTTCTTCTTTCCATCCTTTGACTGTACCTCAGTTAACCTCGAGATGCCAGTACCATATGCAGCACCTGCCTCCCCTTTCAGCAGTGTCGAAAAGATGAAAACATCAGAACTTATGGTGCTTCAAAAGTCGGACAATTTGAGAAGCAGAGGCAAGTGAAAGATAAATGGATGAGGAGGAGATCAATTCGATCTTACCAGGTTTATGTGCATTTGTTTATGCTGATAACTTTCGTATGGCTGTATTGAGATCACCCTCCAAATTCACGTCCCAGAAGTATCTGAACAATCTTGCATAACGTAGTTGTTGTGTGCTCAGCCTACCTTTAGAAAAGATCTTCATTTCCGGGCACTCTTCCACTTCAATATAGTACAAGGATGGAAGCTTGAAGATGCAACTTGGGGTGGAGGAGAAGCATACTAGGCTTCGCAAACGTTGGAGTGTCAATCTTTCTAGCTTCCCAAGAGAAATCACTTTTCCTTCTCCCTTTCTATCATTTGCCACTACATCTTTCATCTTTTCACATCCAATTATAGTCATATCAGTGAGATGCGCTAAATTTGTGACCGCCGAAAATGTCATTAGATGTACCAATCCAGAGGAATTCTTCACCACTAATTCCGTCAAATTCTGGAAGGATGTCACAGCTGGAAATAATATCACCAAACTAGGACAATCCCAAATCTCAAACGTTTCAATACTCTGAAGAATTTTCTCCACTAAGTAGTCTTCTCTCCACACACGTTTGAGGTTGTGTAGCTTGCTTAACTTAAGTTCTTTTAAATTTTCAAGCCTCGGATGTTTTCCCTTGCCAACAAACCCTTCACGAGGGAATATATCTTCAAAGGAACTACAGAAGACCTCAAGGCTTCTTAGATTCTGAAATCTCTCTAAGAGGAACTTGGGAGGAAAGACGGCATTTTCATCATGAAAGCATGCCAATATGAGATCTTTTGGCTTGGCAAAGATGTCATCAGGGAATTTTCCATCATGTATGATCTGAATATCCTTATTGACTAATAAAAGCCTCTTTAAGTTGGGAAAGTCCTGTCAAATTGCCAATACAACAAGAAAAGAAAATTCAGCAAAGGTTCAGTAATAAATCATGTGTTATAAAATGTAAGCCTAAGTCAGATGATTCGCAAGGAAGGTAACTATGTTGTTACAATTCATCAAATCTTAAGAGCCCTACATATAAGTCTCAAACTTTTGAAGTTATGCTACAAAATGCAACTGTGATAGAATGTTCCACCGCAACCATCCATATTGAAAATTTGCAGAGAAATTCTTAAGTAGAGGTTGGTACTGTCAGGTTAGTAGAGTTAATCTAAATTAAAAACCACATAGTTCACCAAATTCATCTTTAATTAGAAATATCTTATGTTCCCTGTAAAAATACATTATTCTTTGCAATTTTGTGTAACAATTTGCACTCATAGACTTACTAAAATATAAGGGGGGTCTCCAAACTTAAAAGTGTGCTTAAGATATCAAAGATATTTATGTTGTCTACAAATCGAAAGGTAAGGGGTTTTAGATTTTCAGTGGTATCATCACCTTATGTGGCTATAAGTAGACATGAGGTATGATTGCTAGCGAAAGAGAAAAAAACTAGAATATAGTGACTTAAAGTTCTACTGTGTTTTTTTTTTTTTTAAGTTAGGGAAAAGGTGTTTAGATTTATCTTTTTAGAGTTTGTAGAAGATACTAAAGAAAATAAAAGTTCGATAATGAGACGTGTCAGTACTGGACCACATGTCAAGTCCACATTGACTCATGCAAAGAGCACCATAATACATTATTTTGAGAAAATTATTCAAAAATTTATAAAACTGTTATAGTTTTGTCAATTCAATACTAAACATTTTAATTTTGTCAATTGAGCCATAAATATTTTTACTTTTTATCAATTAAGTTTGTTTATCCAATTTTGGCTTGAATTTGCTAATGTCAACTGGTCGAAGCTAACTTGTAGGTGAATAATTTTTAATAATGTTTTTAAATATTTTTTTTCCATCCTATTTTTGTGCTTTGGTGATGGCCACAGGTAAGGGCCAACGATATTGGCCTTACCACCAAGGGCAAGCCTTGCTCGATGCTTGCGAAGTCAGGCCTCACCCTGCCTTGGCAAGGTTTGATCTCGTCCATCCACATTGAGGCTTGAACTCACCTAGCGATGGCGAGGTTGAGCCTTCCCTTACAAGGCTAACCTTGTAGTTGCTATGCAAGGTCAAGCCCTGTTGTTGGGTGAGGCTTGAACCTCGCTTGAGAGCAAGTTGAGCCTAGCCCTTGGTTGATGAGGTTGACATCACAGTTGCTAGCTGAGGTCAAACCTCGTGGTCGCTAAGTGAGGTTCAAATCTTGCCAAGGTTAGTGAGGCTTGCCTTTGCCTCAGCTGGTCATTGATCAACTTATTGAAGGAAGAATGGAGTGGAAAAAAGAAGAAGAATAAAAACTAGGTTAAAAAAGAAAGAATACTAAAATATTATTAAAAAGTATCCATATCAATGCTGGCTAGGTTATGTGAGTGTTGACCAGTCCATTCTAGACAAAATTACCCGAATGAACTCAAGGCGAAATGCAAAAATTTAGAACTCAGTTGCGAAATTCAAATATTTATGGTGAATTGACAAGAGCACAATAAACTTAGGATTTTTTAAGCAAAATTTCTCATTATTTTGGATTAAATTAGGTTAGGATTATCATATATCATCAGTAATAATATGTAATTAATGTTGTATTTTGAGGTGATGGAATATTTAATGGGTGTCCACAAACAAAAAGTATACTTAAGACATTAAAGATGTCTTATGTTGTCGACAAACTAATAGGCAATGACATGACAATTTGGTAAACATGAGATATGAGGGTGCGTTATAGATAGAAAGTAAAGAAGAGTTATTGCATTCGTACCATCTCAAATGAAGAGTGTTCTTGTTGATCTGAAACCTCTTGTTTATGGTCTTTCTGAGTCCACTTATTCATGGGCGCCGCAAAGGACATCATGTTCAGTTTATCACAATGAGTCACTTGTGATTCTCGTAAGGATGGCCAATTCAAAATGGGAAAGTTGGGGCAGAAATTCACGAGCCATGGCATATCATGTAACACCAAAGAGGTCAATTTCGGGAAAAGAACTTGAGCAACAGTGGAGCATGGAGTGTCATTTCCACTTGTGACTATTTCCTCGAGCTCACAAGACTCCACTCGCAATTTCTGAAGTTCGCCTAGACTTGTAGCCAACCAATGCGGAAACAAAGTTTTAAGGCTCTTACAGTTTTGAATCTCCATTTCCCTTAAAGGTTCACAAGTGAGACTTTCTGGAGGATTGTCGGTCCATATTTTGCTTAAATTGTCCATGTGGGAGAGAGCCATTGACTGAAGGGAAGAAAATTCTACCTGCCATATTGAAGAAATCAGTGATGCAGTGAATGCGATTGCATTCTCTTGAAAAGAATTCCCAAACTTCCTCGACTCTTACAGATCATGAGAATTCAAGTGCTTGCTAGTGACACAAACAGGGAGGTCTTGATTGATACTTTTGTTTCAATTAACTGATGTCTGAGTACATTGCATTGCAACAAGCATGAAATACAGTGCGACAGTTTACCTTAGCATCCTCACCACTTGCTAATGCTCATGCATTACAAAGATAATAGAATACTTTTTAGTGAGTTATGAGACAAAGAACGCAATTACGGCCTCAAATACCAAATGAATACTTTTTGCAATTCTCTAAATTTCACGTGACATTGAATTGTTCATTTAAGAGCCTACATGAAGTTTTCATTTCGCTAAGATGAAATTAATGATATTATGACGGGTTAAACCCTCACGGAAATTACCAAATGCACGTCTCGACACTTTCCCTAGTCCATGAACCATCTAAAAAGAAAAGTTTGTCATACGACTATAGAACGGTCTGCTAAGATATCTACCTCAATCAGATGATCCCTATGACCATATTAAGTTTGGTTGGAGAAAATCAACCAGTGAGAAGCGATAATCGACATTTCTTTTGGTTACGATAATATAAACACAATTAGGACTACATAGAATTACTACATCCATGTTTCCGTAAATAAATTAATAGTCAAAATTGATAATTATGACGAGTTTAACGATTTGGGAATACCTATTCTTAGAGGACAGCTCATGGATGACAAACAAAGAACATTGGAAGTAAATATATAATTTGTTAGAACTCTTATGATTAACGATTGATTAAATGCGTGGATAGTAGTTATGATTAAACGTTAAACTCACAAATAACAATAAAAAAAAATTGGGCCAAAGCATTAAAATAAGGAAAAAACACAAGCATTTCCGCCATGAGAAAAGAAAGCAATGATCGAGACCTGTATAAAATCCGTGACAACAAAGGTATACAAGAGTGGGAGGGGGGCCGGTTGGAAGAGTGGTATGATCAATTGGTATGTGTCGATTGCCTTTCGAGAAATGAGGTAAAATTGAAATATTGCTTTCACTTAATTCAATTAAAATAAAATAGTAATTGAATTTTAAAAATGGTATGTCGTTTCAATTTGTAATCGATAGTAAAAATAGATTACAAGGAAAACGTCTTCTCCTGTAAATTTTGGTAATTGTCTGTCATGTGTTTTCACTTTATCTCCTTGCCAAAACTACATGTTGACAGGGACAATTATCGAAAAAGTCCTAAACATTTTGCCACTTTGCCGATTTAATCATAAACCTTTTTTTTTTTTGCCAATTCAGTCCTAAACATTTTGAAATATTACCAATTCAATCATAAATCTTTTAAAATCTTGCCAATTCGACATTGAAAATTTCAAGGTTTAGGACTGAATTGACAATATTTCAAAAGGTTTAGGACTGAAGCAATAAAATTACAAAATGTTTAATATTGAATTAGTAAAAAAAAGTTTAAAACCGAATCGGTAAAGTTGCAAAAGGTTTATGACTTTTTCGACAAATGCCACCATCTTGACACCTAATTGCGATCTCTTATAGCCTGAAAAGTGATGTTCGGAAGTGCATTTGCAGCTAAATGTTTTTATACCGTTATCACTTTCTCAAGAACCATGCGAATCACTTCTAGAGTACTGCGTAGAGCTGACACAAAAGTAACACTTCTAAAATGACGTGGAGATGTGCAAATTATAGCTGTACCTATTTAGGGCTAAACAAACTTTAGTCTGTGTACTAATATCAAAACATTATGTAGATAAACCCGTAAAACGCAAAGGAATTCTACTTGTTATCAGAAATATGCTTATAATTAGATTATTCTGAATCTGTACATATCTACTGATGTTCGCACATGCACGTACTGCACGAGAATATGTTCCAAGTGAAATGTCAAGAGTGGATTTGTTTGAAAGACTAACCTGTGGAGTGAAAAGTGAAGGGGTGCTATTGTCGATTGCCATTGAAGATTGGCAAGTCAGACTTCTCATCATGGGGCAGTGTGCAATGCTCAGATCTGCTAAGTCGGGACATCTTAGAGCATAGTTATTCCCCAAGAGGAAACTAGTCAAATTGGGCAAACGTTCCAGCTTTAGCCACCGAAGACTAGAGAATGTAATTCCGTCCCACATGCTTCCATGCCCTTCTTCCTCTACGACCACTCCTTCCATTTGACCACACTCCTTAATTTCCATCTTTTCAAGATTGCCAAGCTGCCAAGCCATGCATGGAGAGAAAACATGTCTCAAGTTGCTGCATTTATAAAGGGTCAGACTATTTAGAAAATTGTAGGGCAATACTTCTTGATCTTTGTTCCATAATCGCCTCAATTTTGGTAAATTAACCAAATCCAAAGTCATTCTCCTTGAAGGCAGCACCACAGTCCTTTCCACAGCATCTAACCCTTCAAGATCGAATATCTCTTCTATCAACTCACAATCGCGAACATACAAAGTGTGCAAATTGTTCAAAACAAGCATCAATCTGGATGGTATTGCATTGATAAATGGACATTTGTCCACCATCAATGATTCTAACCGCCCAGATGACTTGATGGGATTAAGTTCGCTACGCCATTTTCCAATCAGCTTGGGAAACTCAGACAACCTCATTTTCTTTAGTCTGGCAACTGTAGCCTATTAGTAAATGCATTAATTGTCAGCAAAAAGCAATTACTCTGCTGGTGATTAAAAAAAAAAAACAATGCAATTGCATAGAATTTGGTAACCGATGCATACCATTTCTTCAAACATATTGTGGATGGTGATGTTGAGGTTTCCCTCCCAAAACCACACTTCACGGTTAGTTACTTGAATTTTGTCCAGTTTTGGCGCCTCCACTGGTCCCTCAGAGAAGAACTTCATATTCATACAGTCATTCACAATGAAATCTTCCAAGAGAGGAAACGTCAAAGTGTATCCACCTGAGCTGAAACATCTCAACCCTGTCAACCCCTCAAGCTCCAAATATTTCAATTGTTTGAAAGTCACTACACGCCCTTTTTCACCTCCCCCATCAATGATGACTTCTGTCAACATTATACAATTAGTTATCACCAATTTTGTGAGTTCCCCTAAATTTCCAGCAATCGTTGGTGTGAAAATATGTGATAATCCATCACAAGAGAATACTTCGAGGGTCTTCAGATGTCGAAAAAATACTTGATTGTCCCATATCGTCTCGATGTTACCCATTGCAACAATTTCTAAATTTTCCAAGTTAGGAAAAGCAACCTGCGGAATTTGCTCATGGAATTAATAATTCGGTTAGATAACACATTTATGAAGTTCCAAGATGTAAATAAAGATGAGCGCCAAGGATAGAGGAGGATTATTCAGTTGCACAAAAGGAAAACGATAAGAATAAGAGTAAAACAAAAAGGAGTAAAAATATTCCTTCAGAAATGGGTTAGCAAGTGGAGCATTACTTCTCTCAACATAACAAAGCAGACCTAAAAATAATTTCAACCTCAAATTTTGGCACAAGTTTAAATAATATGCATAGCTAATGTCCGATGAAAACTATACATATATATTTGATGCTCACCTAACTTTGACATACAATCAGATTAGTCTCTTAGACATTCTAAATCTGAATTGCATCTTTCCCTATCTTCAGTTTATTTAGTCTCCCGTAAATAGCCAAATCACACTACGTATGGTAATTCTTACATCACTTTTAGACTGTTATTTGAAGTACTAGTATGGATGAAAACCTTTGAGGAAATTGCAAAATTGAGTGAGAATAAGAAAGAAATTGTTAAAGACAACTAGAAGCACATCATGAAAAGGTTGAACAATATACATTGAGGTGAAAAAAAAGAAGGATTAGATTAAGGAAGTCCTAAAATTTGTCATAAAAGTGCAATCGAGTCCTAAAACTTTTAAAAAGTACAATAAGGTCCAAAAACTTGTTACTAAAGTACATTAAGTTTTAAAACTTTTCGAAAGTTCCGTCAGGTCTTTAAGCTCGTCAAATTGGTCCGATCAAATCCTTCCACGATTCTTCATTGATAGGGAGCATAAAATTTGTCAACCATGGCATGTAACATTGTTTTTGGGATAAAAAAGAAATAAAAAAGTAACAAAGTTTTTTCACCTTTAATTACTCCCGTCCTATTTAATGTTATCAGATATAAAGAATAAACCAAAAGGATCTCCTACTTATAATGGTATCACCAAAGCTAGTTAGGCAATCAACTACCTTTCCACCTACTAGCTTAGTATTTTTAATCCACTAAAAATTATCCCTCTCAAATTCAATTAAATGCCATTACTTCTTGTTGTGATGATCTAAATTATCAACTTCATGTTCACAAGTTTTCAGTTACATAGTAACCGAGACTGTTTATTAATTTGGATTTCTAGTCGATAAAGGTCCAATACATAAAATCATTAACCATTCATATTATTTATGTTGCGGTGTACTGTTGCTGATTATCATTACATACACTTGGAACTCGACTAGATCTTGGCATAATGCTTCAGATTGTGAGTTGACACTTTGCTATGGGTTCCAAGCATTCGCCTGAAAATCTTTGGATTTATTCTTGGCCAAATGAAAAGCAGGATTTTGACCATGATATGGGGATAAAACACGTGAACTTGTTCATACATAAGCAAAAAACTTGATTAGGAGAATATTAGGAAATGATAATGACTTTCACTACAAAAAAAAAAAAAAACACTGGTTTTGCCACGGGTTTTGCCATGGGTTTTATCCGAAAAGTCGTTGCTAACATAATTAGCGATGACTTTAGTGACGACCCTACTGCCATCGCAAACAAAGATTCGCTAATTTTAGCAACGACACAATTCACCACCCCTCCCTAATTTGCGACGGGTTAATGTGCGTTGCAAATTAGCCATGACAATACGATCGTCGCTAATTGGCTACAAACAAGTGTTCATCACAAAAATTGTCGGCAATTTGCCACGACTTTTGTGCCATCGCTAATTTGCCACAAAATAAGTTAGTGATCGTCGCTAAATGCCATTGCTACATTAATCCCACCATTGTACTTTGTGTGGTTTTACCCACAGCGTTTAGCGACAGTGCACATAGTAGCGTTGCTAATTAGCCACGACCTTACTATGCCATCACTATTTAGCTACAATATTACATTTTTGTGGCTAAATCCGTCCCTATTAGTGATGAAGTTTACTGCGTGGCTAATTTGCCGTAGCAAATTTGGTGTTTGTCTAGGGAAAATTTTCACCGTTTAATATAGAAATCGTGAGCAATTTTGAAACAGATTTTGATAATCAAATTTGCACTCAATTATAAACCAGGACTGAGTAACTTATCCGTTGATTTTTGGCAGAATCATACTTGATTTCACAAAAGAAGAAGAAACAACAGTTTAGGAAAAGTTCGTAAAATTCATTAGATTCCATTAATCCTATCTTCAAATGTTAGGGTGCAGTGATTGTGTGGAATGTGATAAACTTTGACCAAAGTAAGCTGTGTAAGCTATTTAGTTCATTTTCATATTGGAAAAGATTAGATTCTTTTAATGGGATTAATAGGATTTAAAACTTAGTGCCATGTGGGGACTGAGAAATGCGCAGAATGTAGACTTCCAAAATACTACGACACATATACTATCATGCCAAGTATTTTACTCCAATACAACTTTGCTATATTATTGTTATTATGTCGACATAACGTTAATTACGTACCTCTTGATCGAAGAGGGTATTGAAGCGTGATTTGACATGGTCCTCCTTACTTGGAACTTCTTGCGAACCTATCAGCAGTTTTTCATTAAACAAAAATAATGTCACCATTGGTATTGCAGGTATGAATCTATCCACAAGATCTTCAGTGATGAAAACGAAAAAATTAGTCTTACACTTTCTGCAAGAGAAGCACGAGAAGCTTTCCAAGTTTCTCAAGTGTAAATTGGTTAGCGCAGGGAATGTTAGAGTTTCTGATGTTCTAAATCCCGATCCTTCTTCCTCTATAATGATTGCCTCCATCTCCTTGCAATCCCGTACCCTTAGAGTTCTCAGTTTCACAAGAGATTTAACCATAGATGGGAAAATCATAAATCGGAGGTTGTCACAACTAGACACCTCTAGCTCCGTCAAATTATGGAGTTGTACTATTCCATAAGGATTCTTGTTCCATATGCGCCTCAAGCTTGGCAACCGCTTTAATTCCAAGGTGCTTAGCTCAGAGAGAGTCTCAACATTTTCACTGGCGCTTGGTCCGTCAAGGTTAAAAATTTCTTCCACCGAAACACATTCTTTGATAGTTAAAGTGTGTAACTTGTGTAGTTTTATCAGAGATACAAAGCTGATAACCTTTGAGAGAGATTTGCAGGCCAATATCCTAGGAGATTGAAGATTGCTCAGCCCCAATGGAAATTCATCGCTACATAAATATTTCAGCTTTGGAAGTTCGATCAGATACAAGGAGTCCAAGGATGGAAGGGAAACCTGACACACAGAGCCATCAACGATAGAATGACAAAGGATAAAGTTTACATGCCATAACAGCAATGGTCGCTGAAGGAAATTCAAGAGCAAAGTAATTAACAACCTTTAGGATAATTTTTGCATTTACAAAAATCTTTGATAAACAAAAGCTAATTTACAATCCAGAAACGAATATTACAAGACCAAAAAACAACTAATGAACTTTACCTGTCGTTTACAATATAACAAGGGATGTTATTACGACTAAATATCGTTTGCTATCTACTAGCAATTTGAGAAATTACAGACATGCATTTGCACCCATTCAGTTTACTAATGACAAAGAACATTAGTGAACCATTAGGGAAAAAGAAGTATTTTTAGGATAAATTACTTCCTATAAGGAATACTACTTTATCAAGATACTCCCTCTTAGGTTATGTTACCAGTTTGAAGATACATTACTCAGTTTATACGGTGATTGCTAGAAAGTAATTTACTTTCTCACAAATGGAGATTACTTCCATAAAAGACATTAAGAAGCTGCAGATTGACCGTAATTACTGAAGAGATAGGCAATTTACTATTAAATCCGGGATTGACTTTCTCAACAAGGCCAGGTAGCAATAATGAGAAGTAAATTACTGCACTATAAGACTTGATTTTCGGAAGGTATGTTTAATTTGCTACCCGTTGAAGGAGATATAGCAATTTCGAAGAGTAACTTACGACATCACTGGGGAAATTAGCATCATAAAAGTACTTAAATATCAATTATTGGCTACTGCATCACTAACCATTATCTGTCTATAGTCCTCCAATTTTCAACCGCATCTCTATAAAGCTAGTACTTTCCTTTGTTGAAACTGCATCACCAACCATTTTTTAGGGTGCCGTGATTGTTACTTTTCATCTTGGTTATGCTTTGTCTCCAGCATAACTATTTATTTCTTAAAGTTCGATTATTTACTTAGGTGGGAAAACTAATTATTAATAAACCTACATGTTTTTTTATTAATTTTAAATAATTTGATATGATTGATCCAACTCTTGCTTTCATGGGATTGATGTGAATTGGAACTTGCTAATTGTTTGTAGTGCATCTGTCAACTTGAAATTCACAATATGTAAACTGCCAAAGCTACTATGACACATAAGAATCAGATCAAGTATGTTACTTCAATAGATTTCTATGATATTAATGTATTGATATAACGTTAATTACGTACCTCTTGATTGAAGAGGGTAGTGGAAAATGACTTGATGTGGTTCTCACTCTGAACTTGTCGTGAATCTGCTAGCAGTTTTTCATTAAACAAATATAAAGTCACCATTGTATTGCAGGGAAGAATTTATCTACAAGATATTCAGTGATGAAAACAAGAAATAAGTCTTACACTTTCTGCGATAGAAGCATGAGAAGCTTTCCAAATTTTTTAAGTGTAATATGGTTAACATAGGGAATGCCAAAATTTCTGATGTTTCCATTCCCGATCCTTCTTCTGCCATAATGATTGCCTCCAACTTATTGCAATTCCATGCCACTAGAGACCTCAGATTTGCTAGAAATTTAACCATGGATGGGAAGAAAACAAATCGGAGGTTGTCACATTTAAACACCGCAAACTGCTTTAAATTATGGAACCGTACTATTCCACAAGACTTCTCATTCCATATATGCCTCAAGCTTGGCAAGACCCATAAGTTTAAGGTGGTAAGCTTGGAGAAAGTCTCAACGAGTCCACCGGCACTTGGTCCGTCAAGGTAAAAAATTTCTTGTACCGAAACACAATACTCTATGGTTAAAGTCTGTAACTTGTGCAGGTTTACCACTGATGCAGAGTTGATAACCTTTAAAAGAGATTTGCACTGCGATATAGCAAGAGATCGAAGATTGTTCAGCGCCAATGAAAATTCATCGCTCCACAAATATATCAGCTTGGGAAGCATATTCATCGTCAAGGACTCCAAGGACGGAGTTGAAACCTGATCCACAGACCCATCAACGATAGCATTTAGAATTACAAAGGATGAACAGGAAATATACACGCCATAACAGGAATGGTTGCTAAAGAAAATTTATTAGCAATATAACTAATAGTCTTTAGGATAATCTTTGCCTTCACAGAAATCTTTGATAAACAAAAGATAACTTACACACCATGACACGATGGTATTACTATGTACCCAACATTCATGGTGATTAACCTCAACAGGTAGCAACTGACAGTTGCAATCTCTATCAACTACACCTCTAACCATAATTTGCCTAAAGTCGTCCAATTCTCGACTGCGTCTTTACATTGTTATTACTTTCCTTTATTGCATATCCTAATGGTTAGCTTAGAAATAGCTGACATGAGAATGTTAGCACTCGACAATTACCCAATAACAAGATGAGTTAACTCAAATTGTCATAAGGAGTAGATATTGTGTCTAGGAATGAACCGCTATAGTCACAAATTTCCTCTAAGTCCTCGTCAATGACAGTAACCTATCTTTGAATACAGTACATTACCTCAAGTTCTTGAAAGTCTGAAGTTCCTCGAGAATCCAAATTTGCTTGAGAGATGATAATCAACTCGAGATTATCATGAACTTCTTTACTCCTATATTTAGTATATATATTACCTCGATGAAGTCTATAAGCTTATGTAACCTATCCTAATAAACAGTACTTAAGGAACATTTTCATTAGAATCCCCTGGATAATTGCAGATCTAGTAGTTTCTCCGCCCAAAAAAAAAAAGAAAAAAGAAATAGTAGATAAGTATTAAGGCAAGAATAATTCTTCAATGAACATTAAAAGCCCTAAATCCTCTTTGCAAGTTTTCCCAATATAGCTCCTTCCATTGCCTTTGAAAGCGAGCTCCCTTCGTGGAAGCTCAAACGACAGGAAGAAGAAAGTCTATATCTATAAATATATAGCACTAAATTGACTCACAACCAAAATTTGAGGACTCTTATGACTTCTTTCCCCCAAAAATATCTACATCTATCTTTTATATTGACTATATTGATACTTATAACTAAATATAATACCAGGGAATAATCTTAGAGCTTTTGGGCATTTTGCCTGTTCACAAGAATAGAACTCTCTCAACAAGGTCGTCCTTCCTCTCTTTCTTCATTACTTCACTATATAATTGTAACACTTTTTCCACATTCTTCAATGATGCTAATGTACATCAATATAACATTCGTTTAATTGTAAAAAATAAAATAATAAAGGGAAATCATACAAAGCCCCTTATGTACCTTAAGGACGGTGCACCTTTGCTCCCAAAGTTTAGTGTTCCTCCGACTTTGATTTATTGTGGATGTCAACCCTTCATGCATTTAACCATTTCGATTTGCTTTATATGTGATTTTCTAGTGGTAGATATTTGTTTTAGATAAATCATCCCTTTGCCTCCAAATACGTTCAAATAAATCAAAATTATTCCTTAAAAAACACGAAAAAATAAGGAAAAAAATGCAATACTGGCGAAGAATCATCAGGGACAAAAGAGTCATTTAAATAAAAACATAGAGGAACTACAATTTTGTCCTTAAAATTACATTTTTGGCAGTCACAAATTAAAAAAAAAAATTGGATGAACGGTTGATTGGCTCAGGGGTTTTGCCTAAAGGTCGAAAGTTCGGAAGTGAATGTGTACCGCTCTCAAACTTCACAGGGGATTTCGTATAAATTTTTCCTCAAAGGCGCTTACTAATTGCTATGACCACGAGATGTTAAAGATGAATTACAGATTTATGCTTGTGATACCAAAAGTGCGTAGAAATCATAAAATATCATGTGCGTGCGTCCATGAACCTGCATAAAATTATGTGTTCTTATAATTACGGGGTCTATGTATGACTAAGTGCCTATTTAAATGCACAATGCACAAATTAATAGCATACTTGCTTTATCTAATTATAGAGAAGGCATCAACAGATAAGGTAATAAAGAAGAAATCCAACAGAAGATAACGAAATGATTGATAAAAAAATCGATACTCTTTTGATAGAAAGCTACCAGTTGCCCATTGAAGAACGCAGCTTGAGTGCCAACTTGGTCTTCGGATGTATTACTCGAAGGAGTCTTCCTGGAGATGAAAAAGGTATTGATATATGGCAAGTTACGCAACTCCAATATACGGAAATTAGGCAATGTAACTTTGTCACAATCATCAGCTTCTGCAATCTCCCGCATTGTGTGGCAACGGAGAACTTGGATCTCTTCTAGTTGTGGAAGTTCTCTCAGCAATGAAAGAGGAAACAAAACTTCCATCTTGTCACATCTTTCGACTCGTACTACTTTTAATGTATTGAATGCCTTGGAGGACACATGGTTGTGGCATATCTTGTCCAAGTTGATCAATTTCTCAAGAAATAATGACTCCAACGTCTTAAAAGCAGCAAGGTAAGGCCATCGGAGGATGTAATGGATGGAGGGACTATTGACGACATGCAGATGCTTTAGTTTTGGAAAACCTTCTGGGGATAACTCACAAATACTTTGCTCAATTCCACTCAACCCATCCAAAAATAGATCGTCGGTTCCACCTAAGGAAGTTTGTATGCATCCTTTCTGCAGAAGATCACTCATTGCATTGAACTTGAGCTCCAATGTCTTCGATCCTTTGTAAGCCCTCGGCTGGCGCAGCGCATTGCCTACTTGGATCTTGTAGTTGGTTAATCTCTCAACGTTGAGATCATCTGGGAGCGCGCTCGGATTGGGAATGGACACATGTAGTGTGCAAAGATTCTTCATGTCATTCAATTCAATCAGACTAGCATTAGTTGGCGGAGTTTGCTCCACGGCATTCCATTTATCAAAGCTTTTCTCCATATACAGCTCTTCCAAATTGACCAAGCTTCGAAACACGCTTGGATCAATTTTTCGAAGTTGTGAGCAGTCGTTTAAATCCAACAACCTCAACTCTACAAGTTGCCCAATTTCTTTTGGCAATCGTTGAATGGTGGAGCTCATGAAACTAAGAATTCGTAGCCCTTTTAGCTCGCCAATGGTGGCTACATTGCCTAACGTACAACCATCAAGGCACAAAGTGTACAAGTTTTCCAATGACTGAAATGGCAAAGGCGAACAAGTGATAGTTGCCCCAGTAAGATTTAAGACCATGAGTTTCCTCATAGATCTAAATAATGAATTGGGAATATTAAGAGATTTATCGTTTGTGAACAACAAAAAGACCTGCAATTCGGGACAATCTAATTCCTGAGGTAGCTTCTTCATGTGAAGGTAGGGAAAGCTTACAGCCCTACAATTCTTGAGACTGCCCTTCGGCAACTCCGTCACAAACTTATCTTTATCTTTCAACACAAGAAGAGATTGATCTTTTGAAGTGACTGAGGCAACAAACTCACGAACTAGATCATGTATCTTGAAACCATTACCATCTCCATTCTCCGATAAAAGGGAGGATGCTTGAAGAGTACGTAACAATGAGCTCAACCTATTTCTAGCTTCTTCTATGCTCCTATCTTGTCCATATAATCCCAAACCCATGCCATACCTCACCAAATTTTCAAGAGAAGGCTCAGACACGCCATAGACAACACAAAGTCGTAGAGTTAACTTCACCTCATCTTCTAAATTATCATAACTCAATTGCAGCATTTTATAAATCACCTCATTGATTCCTTTATCTTTAGACATCTCGATTTGTTTCAAAGTGTCCTTCCATTCAGATAAACCAGCGTCTTTAAAACGTTTTGCAATTGCAACAATAAGGAAAGGCACACCTGCGCATTTGTGAAGTGTTACATCCACCAAGGATCTGAACCTGTCAGTGTGAACTTTGTCTCCCACGATACTCTCGAACAACGTTTTTGCCTCTTCCTCCTTCAGCCCACCAAGGAGGAAGTCCCTGTCGCAGCCCATTTCCCTTCGCAAAACATCCCGGTCTCTCGACGACAATAACAACTTGCATCCTTTGACTTTGTTGTCATGTCCACAAGGAATGCCGACCAATTTCAAGTCGAGGCCTTTCCACAAGTTGTCTAGTATTATGAGGACCTTCTTTTCCTTCTTCTCCTCATTTTCCAGCCTCTTTTGCAGAAGCTCTGCTCGCACGCTGACATACTCTTCGTTCTTTATGTTCAGGCCTAACGCATGTGCGATCTCTCCTTGAATCCTCTTGATGTCGGGATGTTCTGACACGTCGGCCTTAGCTACCAGATCGAATGATTTCTCTTCCCTTATTCTCCTTTCGGCATCCGCCAAAAGGGTGGACTTGCCGACCCCGCCCATCCCGTAAACCCCGACCACACTATTGTTGTCATCGGCAAGAGCGTCCAAGATGTCCCGTATGATCAAAGCTCTGGACTCAAAGACACCATCCCTAAGTTTAGTCGACGGGACATCTTTGCCTTCTTTCCTGGCCGGAGTCAGAGTAGCAACACTCCCCGGAGGAGGACCGGTGAAGGAGACATCCTTGTATGTACTGCATTCTCGAGCGAGTTCCTTAATGCCCTCGATCTTGTCCTTGGCCTTCCTGCTGAACTGATAGCGGCAACTGGGATCCGGAAGAGTCCCGTGGCAGCAAGTCTTGTTCACCATTTCGAAGTCGCGCAACAGGTTTCGGGCCTCCTTCAAGGCCTTCTCGGCATTTTCTTGCCATTCCGTGACCTGACTGTAGATATTGAGAAGATTGTTTCTGGCCTCTTCGACGGCATTGAGGATCCTCTCAGTATCATATGCCAGCTTCTCTACT
Organism: Melaleuca quinquenervia; assembly: GCA_030064385.1. Taxonomy (NCBI): domain Eukaryota; kingdom Viridiplantae; phylum Streptophyta; class Magnoliopsida; order Myrtales; family Myrtaceae; genus Melaleuca; species Melaleuca quinquenervia. Next base: position 3,557,009 of record CM057724.1, on the reverse strand, counting down.
TCCTTCTGAAGATCCTGGGCATATCTCTTGGAGGACCACACGTACCCAAATTGACGCTTAACGGGAATAGCAACGCACTTCAAGACATCCCATGCAATAGCGATCAACGAATCCACTGACATTTTTCTCTTAATTTTTTGTTTGCGAAACACAGAGCGCGAAAACAGAGAGATAGAGAGAGTGACGAAGAAGAGCAGCAAATACTAAAGAAGAAGAAGAAGAAGCGCAGGAGGAAGAATGGTTGTGCGGGGGAGGAGCACAATGGAGCAAGAACAATGAGCGACGAAGAAGTTGAAGAGAATCGACTGCATAAATGGATGAAGGAAGGGGAGCATCACAAGGGTGGAATATGACACTTGATGGCTAGCAAAGATATGCCTATTGCCTTCCTTGTGGATCGGGAGAGCGAGCTTGCAAACCCCAGCAAACTTTTTGCTAGAAAAGTTCATCATCGACGGTTGAGATTTAGTATTAATGGCAAAAGTGGAAAGCAAAGTAACTTGAAAACTTTAAATGATTCTCTATGAAAGGAACAAGCAGTATCAAATCCAAGTCCTTGATTGTGCTTTGCCTTTTTCTTCCTCCTTCTCTTTGCTTCGAGTTCCGTGAGGAACCAGTCTCATAAAATCCAAATCTTAGTATTCACTCGTGTACATCTTTTCCTACTTTATTGTATCGAGACTTCCATTCATGCTATAAATTAGAGATTATTGGATAATTCTTTTCCTAATTTCATAATCATGATGTCATCGGATGCTCCTCACAATTCTAAAATGATCGTGTTACTGGTTTATATATTGGATAGCAATTTCGATGACGTTCTACTTATTGACATATTAGACTTGGGCTAGCTTAAACCTTATATATTATTAATGTTGATCAAGCAGGTGAAAATGAATCTTGACTTTTCATGTATCAACTTTCAAAATTTTTACGAACTTATTGACAGAAAGCCATCATAGTCATCTCTTTAAGTGACAAAAAAAAAATAGTAGTCAGATTATGGGTCAAATTACTCCTAAATCTATGTATTTATTGTTGTGACCCTTCCCGTCTTGGTTGGGGAGGTGGATTTAGAGGTGACACCCAAAAGGCGGACCGATGGCCCAAACTCGACCAATTACTTACTCTATTCAATTATTTTAATGTACAGCTTAATAATTAAGCTAATTGAGGAGGAAAACAATTGGAGTTTATTTTTCTAATTGGTCTTATTTTTTCTAATTGGTCTACCGATCAAAATAAATCTAACACATAAAATGACCAAGTTATTATATACATATTGGATAGCAATTTTTTATGATGTAGTATTTATTGACGTGTTAGCCTTGGGCTAACTGAGATCCCTATATCTAATTATTGTTTACCACTAGTTGAAAATAAGTCTTGATTTTTCACACATTATATCTGAAACTTTCATAGATTTATGGAAAGAAAGCCCCTCATAATCATTCTTTAGGTTGACGAAAAGAAGTAGGTCCTGAAGAGAAAAGGGAAATTATGCAATAAAGCCTCAGCTTTCATCAAGCCACGTTTAACATAAGATGCCTCATCGCCACCTTAAGAAAGGGATGCCCTGGTTGAAATTTGTTGGGCTTTAGGAGCAGTGAGAGGTGTTGCATGTTTCGTCTTTGTCTTTACTTAAAAATGAAAACTTTAGGCTCCATTAATTTCATAAAAGAATAACTATCAGAAAAGCGTTGTTCGGATTTCTCAGCATTTATTTTATGGAAAATAAATTAGTCAAGAAAAATATTTTTTGCCGATAGAAAAATAATTTTTTTAAAGAATGAGACAAATATTCTCTATTTTTTAGAAAGTGAAATTTTTTTTCCACCATCTTTCTTTCACTTCTAACTAAACACATTTTCCTTTATTTTGTATTTTCATTTCATATTTTATTTTTTAAAATCGAGTTTATTTTCAAATCTTTTGTTTTTTTTTCCTTTTTTCTTTTTCCTTCCTCACCATGGGCTAGTTGTTGGCCACGGCAATGACCGTTGACCAGCTTGCTAGATCAGTGATGCCCAAGCGTCGCCAGAGGGAGGCAAGGCCTGAGAGTAGGGAGGCTCCAGCCTCACTAGATCGGGCCGGGTTACTGGCCTTGTGTGAGGCTTGTGGCCGATGGGCAAGGAAGGGAAAAAAAAAGAAAAAAAAGCAGAATAATTGAAAAAAAAACACACAAAAAAATTAAAGATTCGATTTTTTTTTTGTAATTTACTCAATGAAAATATTTTTCATACCAAATAGCATAAATATATTCTAGTTCATTTTCATGTTTCAAATGAACACCGAAGAATATGATCATTTTCCGATAATCCTGAAAAGTAATATATGAAAATATTACATTTTCTACAAAAACGAATGAAACCTTAGAATATGAAATTTTGTTAGTCATGATATCAAAATGGCGGAATTGCACAATCATAAATACTCATCCCCTCGCTCAGTAAGGCACATTGTTCGCTTACCCATCCTCTAATCGCTAGTAAGTTTTCGTTGATATGGTTTCCTAATTTGATATATCTCTTACAACCTAATTTGACAACATTAAGTCGATAGTCAGGAGAATAACACTGCAAGTGCCAAAACTTGTGTATGATGATAACTTTAGTGCCAACTCCAATTTTTTGCCAAAATCCGACGTAGCATTTTTTATTAATATTTTAAGCCAACGTGACTCACCGAAAAGCCTAATCAGCATTTAAAATATTTAAAAATAAATTATCAAAAAAAATTTAAAAATAAAATTAATCAGATTAAGAATTCAAAAAAAAAGGGTCAAATGATGAGGGTGGGAAGCCCCCGTTGGCCATCGGCAAGGGTTGCCAACCCATGGCTGGCATGGCCAAGGGCAGGCGACTTCCATTGGCCATCCCCACCCTTAATAGCCCTTCCTGGTGATGGTGGGGCAGTGGCGACAAGGGCTTACCGCCCCTTTGACCCCCTCTAATTTTAATAAATTAAAATGACATATTAAAAAAATAAAAAGTCATATTGACTAGATTTTTTAAAAAATGAAATATTCTAAAAAATATATAATTATAAATGTCACGTCATTTTTTGCTTAAAATATCTCGTCATTGACACTTAAGTGAGCGTTTTTTCATTCGATTCGACACTTAAGTGATCCGGCGAAAACTTTTGGCACTAAAATGAATGTCATACATAAGTTTTGACACTTAGTGTCCTTCTCTCATCTATCGATTATCACAAATAAGTAAACTTGGAAGTGAAACAGCGCTCCTACCTTGGCTCGTTATGTTGATATCATGTTTGGCAGGAGGCCTCTTGGACGTTGCAAACATTTAAATCATCCATTCTTTTTTTACATTCTCTCTACTTTGATTGAAGCCGTATAGAGATAGCTCTTGGAATTGATGTAATGGCATTCTTGAATCTTTTCCTTTTTCCTTTACAATTTTCCATATTTTTTATAGGCGTAGGTTATAACCCAAGCTTCAATGATGCTAAGAACAACAAAATTGTTACACAAGCTAACTAGGACCGGCAATTTCTAACACAAATTAGAAAGTTTATACATGATTATATGGCAAACCTAAAAGTGACACGAATTGACATGAATTAAATATGCATTTATTCTATAGCATAATTATAACAATATGATGGTTATCAATGATATGACTCAACAGAATTAGAGAATACGATCATGACACGTGAACATGAATCGCCGGCCTTAAAGCTAACACCAGTTGAATAAAGAGATCAATTATCAACGGGCGGTTCAATCAAGAGAAACTAATCACCTTCAGATCAATGTATGCAATGGAGAGCCTGTTACAAAAGTGCATTGTAAAAGTGCCTCAACTCAAAAGGAATTCTCCCGAGCTTTTTGGTAGAACGTGCTGTACACAATAGCTAGGTCTTGCATGCTTTCTAGGAGGGGCCGTTCGATTTCAAATCGGACAAACTCCATTTAATATAAGTAAGTTTTTATAAAAATAAGATTTTTTTTCAGCCGTCCGACCTGAATCGGACAGCTAGAAAAGGCCGTACGTCACATCTGCCTTATGGCAGGGGGATCCAAATCACATTTACGACATGACATTTCACTCTGTCTTTGTCTTCAAGGTGAAATGAATCCAAAGGGCTGTAAACATTTTGGGGTCAGGAAGAGTGCAATCCGGATCACCTTGGTGATCGGACGGTCCACTTTTAATAGGGGCAGATGCTTTGGGGAGCTTTCTTTTGCTTTTTTTTTTAAAGAAAAATAGCCGTCCGATCGATCGGACAGCTGCCAGCCAGTCAGGCACCTCTACCTAGCAAAATACCCGGGCAGGGGATCCTTCTCCGGAAGAGTGAGATGTAAAAAGGAATTTCTCGCACGCGACGTTGTTAAATTGCTGATATGGCAGAGAGGACGGCGATTTAGAAAAGCCTTAAGAGACTTCAACTAATTTCTGCGCAATAAGACAAGAAAATCGGAAGAAATTCAGGCAGAGCAGAGGAATGAAGTGTGGAGAAGCGTGAACCAACGAGCTTGCCAGATTCGAGTCAGGGACAAGAGTATGATTTGAAGAAGTGAGGACTGTCCAGACTAGGCGGTGCAATCCCCGGCGTCGCACTTTCTTCTTCTCTCCAGCCACGACGAGGAAAACCAGCTGCCATGATGTTCAGAAAATGGTGACAAGATCCTTTCTTTTTGGATAAACTTTCAGTTACGGAGGCGAGATCGATCGGCTTGATGATGCTGATCTGATGTAACACCATGACTGAAGAAGAAACGGAGGAGTACTGAAATTTCTCGGAAAGGCCAAAGTATATAGATCAGCTCCTGCGTGGCTGGGATTTACTTTCTTTTCTCCACTGACAGGTAGGTCATGGTTATTTGGGACACTGTATAAGCAACTGAGCCATCGGCCATCGCTTAAGAATAGTTTTAAGTATAGTTCTACACTATTAGTCGATTATTAAATATTTGCCTTGTCATGTTATGAATTCTAGTTAAATTACCATCATAAAGGTAAATTCCAAATCCTAAATGCAAACAAGTTAGGACGACAACATATAAATCGCGAATAATAAAATGGAATCACTAACTGTGGATGCGGTTGACCTTACAATAACTTTAGGTAAATTACGAAAGAATATAGAAAAGCTATTGCTTGAAAGAGGACCTGTCCACCAATGGGACAATGGGATAATTTGTCCTGAGATTTAATAGACAGGCCCAAACACACTCCTCTGTTTCGAGTATTATCTTTTATGATCCCAACAAGAGAACAACATTACCAGCAAACTAGTGAGAAACTGGGAAACTGGAAACAGAATCACTACTTCATTGAAAATTTCTTCATCTCAACCTTTGACTGTACCGCAGTAACTTCTAAATTCTGGACCACTTGCAGCAGCTGCCATTCCCTTTCTCAGTGGCTAGACAAGTAGAGAGACGAGAAATTTAGAACTGGTGCTTCGGGTGTCAGATAGTTGTAACCAGTGTTATAAAATCCAAATCTTAGTATTCACTCGTGTGCGTGTGCATGTGCATCTTTTCCTATTTTATTGTATCGAGACTTCCATTCATGCTATAAATTAGAGATTATTGGATATTATTTTCCTAATGTCATAATCATGATGTCATCGGATGCTCCTCAAAATTCTAAAATGGTCGAGTTATTGGTTTATATATTGAATAGCAATTTTGATGGCGTTCTACTTATTGACATATTAGACTTGGGCTAGCTTAAACCTTATATCTTATTAATGTTTGATCAGCAGATGAAAAATGAATCTTGACTTTTTATTTATCAACTTCCAAAATATTCACGAACTTATTGACAGAAAGCCCTCATGGTCATCTCTTTAAGTGGAAAAAAAAGAACATAATAGTTAGATTATGCGTCAAATTACTCCTAAATCTATGTATTTATTGTTGTGACCCTTCCCGACTAAATTAAGGAGGTGAATTTAGAGGTGACACCCAATAGGCGGACTGATGGCCCTCAATTAGGCACGGGCTTTCCCAAGCTTTTACCTCATGTACCGTTGGGATTCATTTTAAGTTTCAATTGATTCTAAAACATTCCAGGTGAATGGGGAGCCACCATGAACCCTATTGGGTTGGTTAGAAGTTACATCATATCCTACGCAATCAGAGCTTTCTAGGATCAAGAGCTTGATTACATTAAGAGTTCCTGTTAATGCTCTCGATAGGTGCAACTTAATAGGGTGTTCATTTAAGCGAACAAACGGTCTTATTTACCAATTATGAGTCCTAAAGGCTGTTTAAATTTCGGCTAACCTAAAAATTATAAATTAAATATTAATAAACACTCAATAAAACCTAAAAGAAATGTAGAACAAACTAAAGACACATCTTCTTAATACACAAACTTTTGTTAACTTAACCTATTATTTACTCTATTCAATTATTTCAATTTAAAGCACCATAATTAAGCTAATTGAGGAAGGAAAAAAATTGAAGTTCAATGTTTAATTGATATACAGATCAAAATAAATCTAACACATATGGCCAAGTTATTTATATACATATTGAATGTCAATTTTTGAGAAAGCACTTTTTATTGACATGTTAGACTTGGGCTAACTCATAACCGAAGAGAGAATGGAATTTCTACAATAATGGCCTCAGCTTTTACCAAGCCACACTCTTAACTTAAGATGCCTTATCACCACCTTGAGAAAGGGACTTTCCCGTTTGAAATTTGTTGGCCTTTAGGACCAGCGAGAGGCGTTGCGTGTTTGGTCTTGGCCTCTACTTAAAAACCAACAACTTCAGGACACTGTTTATATGATGGAAAATGACTCTCAACAAACGTTTTTTTTTTAATTTCTCGAGATTCGTTTTATAGAAAATAAATTAGTCATGGAAAATGTTTTCCACAAATGGGAGAAAAATACATTTAAAAATGAGAAAAATATTTTCCGCTTTTCAAAAAGCGCAAAATAGTTTTTATCATTTTTTTTTTCACTTCTAAATCAAGTCCTTTCTTTCACTAAATTTTTTCCTTTTTTTTCTTTTGCTAAATAGAGTATTAATTTTTTTTAATTTTAGTTTTCCTTTCTATTTTTTCTTCTTCGTTTTCGGCTAGTCATAGGCCCTGGTAGCAGCTGATGATTAAAAACAATTAAAATAAAAAATGATTAAAAAAATTTGTTAATTTTCTTCTGGAAAAGATCTTCCATACCAAATACTGGACATATTTTCTAGGTCATTTATGTTTCAGGCATACATTGGAGGATAATTTCATTCAACCAAAAAAAGACTTCTTGGAAACTATTCTCCAGATATAACATATCTTTTATAAAACAAATGTAGCCTTGTAATATGAAAACTTATAAGCGGTTGAACCGCACAAACATACACAATCACACCCTCAGTTAGGCACTTTGTCTGCTTCACCCATTCTCTACTCGCTAATGAGTTCTCATCGACATAGTTTCCTGATTTGATTTACCTCTTACAATCTTATTCGACAACATTAAGTAGATAGTCCAATCTTTCCCCTTTACATATTCTCGGATTTTGATTGTATGATTTGTCCTAGCATATGGTTTTCCATGTAAATATCTTGATGTGGCGCTCAATGTATAAACTAATTTAGAACAAAAGGGCACTGAAGATACATGGGAACCTAGTTTGATTTGGGGAGGCGAAAACCAAAGTGTGGACAACCTTAGTAGATACTCTTTCCCTATGGATCCTAATAAGCAACAACAACGTCTCATCTTTCATCTTGTGATCCTTATGTACTGTAAAAATTTGAATGCATCGGAGTTAAAACAGGACAAGAGAGGATAGAAAGCCCGGAAAGCCAGAATGCGAGGATTAGAGGATAGTCAAATTAGGATGAAAGTGCAAGCAACTAGAGGAAAATGCCTGAGCACATGCGTTTAGTTCATATTGACAGAGTTTGCTCTGTACTGTATTATCCGATTATAATTCTTAGACATCATTTGATTCGCAAAAAATCAATGATTTGAAAAATATTTTCTTTAAAATAATCTCTCATAATGCCCAAAATAATTAGCTAATAAAAGATATTCTCGTCACGGTCAACAATTTATATATGTCTAAACAGACACTCTCCAAAAGCAACCTTGCTCAACATTTGTATTTTGAGTATTTGTCCATCTTTCCAATTGGGGTCGATGAAAGCCGCCTGTTGAGAAAGTTGTATAGATCAGCTCTCTATATGATAATACATATGGAAGAAACTATTTTGCAGCAGCCATATTAACTAGGATAGGTTATTGCTTGATTACTGTTGAGTATTATAGTTCTTCCCTAGTCCCATTAGTCAGCTGCTAAGATGCCTGGTTTACACATATGGCCATGAGCCGTACAGCCGAAATGACATATCCGGTGGCTTCTACAGCAAGCAAATCAACTTGGGGAGAACCACTAAACTATTGCAACCAAATGCATACAAGTCTCAAGCTTTTGAAATCATGCCACAAAATACCATTGCAGCCAAATGCTCGTCCATACTGAAAACTCGAAATTTTGTTAAGTAATGGTTGGTATCGAAGTGCACAGAGTCAACCTAAATGCAAGAACCACTAAACTCACAAAACTCACAAAACCCACCTTCTACTAGAAACATCTTACGTTGTCAACAAAAATCTGTCATTTTTTGGAATTTGTTTTACCGATGCTCTCAAAGTGCCACCAAAACAAGGGTCCACAAACTTGAAAAGAGTGCTTAAAAAACTAGAAAGATCTTACATTGTCCACAAACTAATAGGTAAGGGGTTCCCGATTTTTTTTATAGTATCATAACGTGGCATGACTGTGTCGTAGACATGAATACAATGGGTTAACTAGGGAATAGGTCGAATATAGTAAATCAGGTTTCTAATTTGCACATGATCACAATGTGAGACATCTAGAATCTTCAGATGTTGAAAATATACATGATTGTCCCATGTCACCAAGCTGGGGATTGCAACCTGCAATATTCGCCCACGGATTGAATGGTTCTGTCCCATTAAATTATGTACATATGAATCTCCAAGATGAAAATGTAGATGGGGTTGTGTCGGATGGAGCCTATCGCTTAGTCGAGTATTTGCTACGGGTGAGGAAGTCATTCAAAAAAAGGAAGAAGATGGGGCCATAATAATCCCAGTATCTTCAAGCAGTAAAAAGGTGCTTGTTGTTTGGCTCATGTTCAAAAAGTTACTAAATTATTTTATATTAAAAGAACAAGGTCGACATTTTCCATGAGTCAAATGATCTTTCATTTCACTTATTTAGATTTTTCAAATATTTAAGGCATTCTTTTTAGATAACTCATTAGTTTAAAAACGTCCGTTTTATACCCTATATATTCACTTAGATCTATAAAAGATAATATTAATGGGACAATCGCCCAGATCTAGGCAGGGCAGCCCAAGGTCTGGCCTAGATTTAGGCGAGGCGATCTACGTGAGCAAGGCTAGCCGACGAGCTCCGCCGGCCGACGAAGCTCGCCTGCTAATTATTTTTTTTTAGAAAAATAAGAAAAAAAAAGTTTCGTTGCCATGTCATCACTGGCGATGGCTGGTCGCGCCACGTCATCGCCATATAGGTAATTTGTCGGAAGGACTTAATCGGCAAAATTGCAAAATATTTAGACTTATTTGGCAAAAAAAAGATTTAAGACTAAATCGTTAAAGTTGCAACAGGTTTATGATTTAAAAGTTGTACCTAATATTAATTATAACATGATTCCATTCAATTCTGTTGCGCAACATAAATAAGTTATAAAATCGAGGTGCATACTAATTTTCATCGGTGGTAGATGCAAGCACAGCCCACTACAATGAAGGAACAGAGTCGTGCGTTCCTTTGCTAACAAATTATTAAGTTGCACGAGAGGAGAAACGAGATTAAAACCGAAGAAAAAAAATCCTAATTTTTTGAGTAATTAATAGAATTACAAAAAAATTTCTAATATTCACTTGAAATGACAAGGAATTCTTCTCTAATCTTCCCTTCAGAAAATTACTTCTTGCGTTGCAGGTCCTTTCCTCGAAAGAAACCTGGACGGTAGAGATATCAAGATAAGAAACGGGTTAACAAATAAAGCAAACCTAATGTTGACACTTAAATTTTGACGTCTTATTTACTAAATAAAAAATTAGGGACTAATGTTTGGCCCCTTAACAAAAATGTTATGATTGAATTGCATATAGTTTTAGGAGCATTTTGCATATAATTTTAATTTCATATTAAGTGGGTCCGTAATTTCATCCAAATTAGTTGTTTCTTTAATTGGCAAAATTAGAAATGTCACGATTTTAAGAAAATTCATGGCCACAATTAAATATACGCATGGAATTGATCAATAGAAAGAAGATTCGGTCGAACGAAGAAGATGAAAGAGGATTGGTGACCAAAGAAAAATAATTGTAAGAGTATCAACGCGAAGCAGTTCGCGACAGGGGGCAGGGGCTTCCGGAAAAGGAAAAAACAGAGAGGAAACGTGAGAGAAAACAGAGAGGAGGAGAGAGGGCTCGCTCGAACACTTGGAGGCTTCCCCGTCAGCGACCGCCGGCTACCGTACCTCGCTCGAAGTCCGGGAGCGCCTGACCCTCTTCGTTTCCCGGTAGGTGGACGTTCGACGTTCCGTTGTTATTTCTTCCGAGGATCACGGTTTGCTTGTCTAGTGGGTCGCTAGCGGCTTGGCTCGAGCTCCGTCGAGCGCGTCCGTCGACCACTTCTCTCAGACCGTTTAGGAGGTAGCTGTTTTGCCCCTTTTCCAAGACAACCGAACGTTTTTCTTTGGTTTCCCTTTTGAGCCGTTCATCTGCTGCTGGAACGGGTGACCGTCGCTCCCTGATTTGCTGCTTGTCAAGTGTTCTGTGCATGTTCTTCTACTTGCTCCTTGTTTGCCGTAGGCCGAAATATATGCTCGATTGACCCTAAGAATTAATTGTTTGCTCTTAACCCACCACCCGTTTGACGAAATGTGTCTTTGAAGTCGTTTGTTGGTTTTGAGTTCTACCGAGAAATAAGGTCATCACCGGTACCTTCCCGGTCAAGGCCGCGTCGCCAGGAGCTGTTTCCCTTGACGACGCGCGTCCCGTCGCCTGGTACTGCCCGGACCGGGCGGCGTCGCGCGGAGCAGGGAGAATTTCAGACGTGCGCGGAGAAGAAGACCTTCCTTCGCGTGGGCTGGCTGTGACTGACGTTGGGCCGAGCTGGGCCGTCTCGCGCATGGGGGGCCGACTGGGCTGTCTCGTGCGTGTTGGACTGGCTTGGACCGGCGTTGGGCTGGGCCGAGTGTTTTGCTGGCCTGAGGGAAACGGATCAAAGGAAGATAGGCTGGGCCTATTGTGAGCCCAGCTCAGTTTCTCTTGGTTCTTCCCGGATTTCAGTCCCAGATAGGATCCGAACCGACCCGGTTCAATAAAAAAATGTTTTCCTTTTTTTTGTTTTAAAACAAAATCTTATCCCAAGTTGATTTGAGTACTTGATTGGTACTTGTCTAATTTGCTTATTTTGGGTGATAGTCATTGTTTATTGGAATTTATTTCATAATTTGCAACACACATTAATTTTTTATTCTATCTATTATTTTATTGCGCGGGAATCTTTAAAATTGATATTTTGATCTTCAAGGTTTTATTGATTTTATTCGCGAAATTGTCTAGTAAACTTAGATGTTGTTTCCATATTCGAATTATTCAATGAATTTGATTGATCTTATGTGTTTTCTTTTCTTATTCAAAAAATGTAAAAAAGGATTTCATATTAAGGCTTTTTTTAGATTAGGTTGCATAGTAGATTAACCTCGCATTAGGTTACATAATTTATCTCGAATTTTAAAAAATTATACAAAAAAAAAAATCAATTCACTTTTTTTGTTAGATCACGTTTGTTTGTTGTTTGGTAGAGCATTTACATATATGTTTGCGCATCCACGTGGTCAATGCACATATTAGGATTTTAATTAAAATCAATTCAAGTTGCCTGTAATTTTTCTTTTAAATTAATGAAAATGTACCGAAAGAGTGTTAGAGTATTCGTACCCATCATCTCTAGTTTGTAGGAGTAATGTATACACTCTCGATACTTTACTTGAGTCTGTAATCGACCCACCAATAATATATTAGCGGTGACTCCAAATGAAATCAAATTTGCAAGATAAGAATCTTAACTTAAGTCGCGAATTGGTACAAGCTTAGAAGAGCTCAAGCTAAGTCAAACTTAGTATTTGATTAGCCAAACCTAGGTGGTACACCTTCGAAGAGGTCGCGACACCCAACAATACTTTCAACCTCAAATTTTGGCCCAAAATGTTCAAATCATTGCATGGCCAGAGTCTAACAAGAACTAACCATATATTTTGTAATTTTTTTAATTTACTATCGAGAAGGCGGATTCTGAAATGTGTCACATCCTATTACCACAAATAAGGAAAAAACTCTTTTTTATATACAAATTCACAAAAACATGTGTAAAAAAAAAGAAAATGTTTCCAATTAATAGATGCTATTTTAATTCTAGTTTGCGTTTGCCACAAGGCATGCAAGCAAGGAAGCTAGCCTCTTTTTTAGCTATTCTAGCCTTTGAAAGCTGTCCCATCGGCCTCAGATCGTAATACAACATGCCTAGCATTCGTAGATCAAGGAATGGGCTAAGGGCTAGCCTTGTGCTATTCATCAATCTTGGCATAAAAAAAAAAAGTCAATCGCTTTCTGAAGACAATCAAATTCATTCTGCGGCTAGATCTCTGTATAGAAAATGGAGCTTTCGTTTTTCCTCATCATCTTTCATAGTGGAAAGATTTTTTTGTTCAAAAGCCCTATATGTATTTGGAAATGCTACTTAAGCTTGAAGTCTTGTTCAACTACTCTGACCCCTCTGCTCTAGTACTTCTCTAAGAAAAACAAGGAAGCTTCCTGTCAATTGCAACACGACTTCATCTTTCTTGATCACACTTCTTATTTCGAGAGTTTTCTTCGGATATATTTCCGCTGTTTGGAGTTAGATTTCAACCATTCAATCAGCCTTTCATAGATGCTCCAGTGTCACTCTGAAGTGCAAATTAGAAATTTCTGAGGGCTCCGTGTCATGTCGCCAAGTCTTGGAATCTTTGTTTCTTTATGATTCAATATCTATATGATCGACTTTAGGTTGAAATAGACTCCATAAACATAAGCATTCCTCCAATTTAATGATGTAACCTAACCTTCACTCCTAGCCTGATGCCTCCTTCGATATGAAGGTCATCCATTGATGTTAACAAGAAAGCAACAGATTGACAATATATTTGGCCGACTCCTTTTAATTTGGTGCTCAATTGTATGTAGGTCGCCATTCTTGTCTTTACTGAGGCGGCCCATAGTGGTCTTTTATCATTTTTAATATTGGCCAGTTTGGACTTCGGGCAGCGTGCTACGAAGTTTTCAGCTTCCCGAAGAATTGAATGGTGTTTAGTTAAGAAACTTACTAAGGTTGGATTACCGAGCTCCATTGTCCATGACCGAGGAATTAACAGGTGTTTTTTACTTGATTTTTTTCTTTCGTCTACAACATTTTGATTTTTCTCACTATTTTATTCGTACAGAACGGGTGTGCTCTTTTTTCTAGATTTTTTTAAAACAAATAAGAATCAAATTTGTAAATAAAATCACCAAAAATTGACAAATATATCGAGAATTACTCAATATTATAACATTCGATTGCTTCACCAATGAAATCCAACCAATAGGCTATCAACATGGGAGAGTGGACGTAGATTTTCTATAAGCCGAACCACTATAATACTTGTGTGCAAATTTCTCTTTCTCTTGAATCTTTATCATTACGTTTGTCGCTATTTTGCACGCAAAAGAAACTTCCAATTTCATAACAATTTCTTTTGAGACTTGATTATTGATCTTGATTGTTTTAATTCTGCTTTAATTTATCAATACTAAGTATACTCACCAATTCAAGCCCTCTCGAGGTCGTTGTTCCAATTTCAGAACAATTTCTTTTGAGACTTGATTATTGATCTTGATTGTTCTAATTCTGCTTTAATTTATCAATATTAATTATACTCACCAATTCAAGCCCTCTCGAGGTCGTTGTTCCAATTTCAGAACAATTTCTTTTGAGACTTGATTATTGATCTTGATTGTTTTAATTCTGCTTATCAATATTAATTACACCCACCAATTCAAGCCCTCTCAAGGTCATAGTTCAAGCCCCAACAGCATTAAGTGTTGATATATTTGATTAGGAATGCAAATGAGGCCTGAAAAAGTCAGAACTTAAAACCCCATGCTATGATATTATGAAAGATTTTGTGGGACTATCGCAATATATTATAAAAATTTGAACTATTAGGTGAAATGTGGTTTAATATTAAGATATTCTATTTTTTACAACTAATCGACGTGTCGTGTAAAGAAAAATGGAAAAAACAAATTGAAGAATCTTTTCGTTGTGATGAGAAAAGAAGAGATGGGTTCTTTGCTGCTTTTGTCTCGTTTTGTATTTGTCCACGTTGGATGAGAATAAGGACAACCTAGTAGTTCTAATTTCAATGGAAAGCCTTCTTCTTGGCCCGTCTGCCGGATGTTACCACGAGTTTTAATTATGATGTTGGTGTTTGGTGTTATATTGAGATAGGCTATAAGTCTACAATTAGGAATGGGTAACTCTATTCTAGGTTTGTCATCTTTTCGACACCGGGGAATGAGATCGATTCATTTATATAGCAACCTTAGGTCATGATGATATTGATATCCACCTCCAATCTTCCACTGGGAACTGCTTCATTGGACCAAGTGGTAAAATTCACAAGACTATAAAAGAATTACGCATCAATTTAACTTAAAATCACATCCATTTAGGCAAAAAACTGACCAATATGTTCTCCACATAAGTATAGCTCGAGCAATAACATACCCGCCTTTTATTTTAAAAATAGATGTGCCTTTTCCATGTTCTCTCTCATCTCTATTGTCTTCTATCTTTTCTTATTTATTTGTAGACACTTGGCAAGAGATTCTAATTTAAATCTTGTCACCTATTTTTCTGATTTGAAGTTTTTGGTTATAAATGAATTCATCTTAGAAAACATCTTCATCATATGAATTACAAAAAAAAAAAAACATGCTGATTTGCTTGAAAGATTTGAGCATAAGCATGTTCCTGGTTATTAAATTTCGTTAGTCCTTTTATGAAACTTTAGCCATGATCTTTCCAAAATATCACGACTGGTTTTTAGATTCTTCATATTTTAAGTTTCATTGTTTCGTAGAAAAGTTTTTCTTCATAAGATTTGATTTAGATAAGTTCATAAGTGACCTCACAGATAATTCTCTTTATTCAAATGGTTATAGACAAAGGTTTGAAGACATTGAAAGTTTTTTGCTTTTTATAACAAATTAATTACTGTGCATTTATAATGCTAGAAAATTTGGGTGATCGTTCAGCAAGAATTTCATTTTGAGCAGCTTTAATTTCTTTTGGTTGACCGCATCTCTGTAGTCACTTTTAAGTACTATAGTTGTTTCTAACTAGGAGAACCATGGAAGCTCATCGTTTAATTCAACTTGTTGACTATCTAAAGCCCAATTTTGTGTTGAGTAAAGGGAAACCAACGCTTTCCATAAAATTTATTTTGTATATTAAAAGATAATGTGGCCACCTAGGATCCATCTAAGCTTATGTTATGCGTTATTGACAAGATAGGTTACTTATATAAGATAATATTCTTAGAAGCACTAATTCCTTATAAACTATATAAAGGTTCTACTCAGTCTATTACAAGGTAAGTGCCCTTCATGACTTTAATTTGTTTTAGTTAGTCAAAATATTTTCACACGGTCATATTGCATACACTAATGTAGAGGTAAATTAACGTTTCAAATCTAACAATTTTGATTGCCAAATTTGTCACGTGAAACTAATAAACAGACATAATTTTAGCCAGCTTAATATACAAAGTAGATCTAAGGCCAACATCATGAATATCTATTATATGGTATTATTATTATTATTATTATTATAACAATTATATTAGGCAGCATCTCTATCTTGCAATTATTGGATATTGACAACATGATAATTTAAGTGATGATACAGTATGCATAATGCACTTGCTCTTTATAATACAAAAAGGTGTATTTTTAACACCAAGATCGGGGTAGTTATAGCGTTGGGGAAATGCTAGCTCAAGAAATAGAGGTTGCTCAATCAAACCCCTGAAATTTCGCGCAAATTGTTCTAGGTTAGAACCACTTCTACAGGTCAAAGGCTTGAGTTTAATTGGCTCTTCTCCGGAAAGATTCCCCACGATGTTCCATCATCGCTTTTGTTGACTTCTAGTTCAATTTGCTTGCAGCTTTATTACGTACGTTTTTTTTTTCTGCGTTTGTCTTTTCCTTTAAAGAATTAAACCCAAGTAGGATTTGAACCTCCGACCAATTAATTAACAGTCGACCGTTCTAGCACTTAGCTATTGAGGAACAACAAGAGATTAGATCTCATAGAGTTCAATTCCCGTTCTCAACTCATAATGAAAAAAAAAAAAATAGCTGTGGAAAAATCACATAACTCTACTTGTCAATAATTATACATTTTATTTAAAATTTTAAAAGTCAAATTTTGATAGCTGCAACTTTCAAAAAATTAATGGTAAAAATAAAAGACTCCAAACAGACCCAATCACATGAAAATACAGGGGCATACTACTATCAAAATAGAGATCACGAAGTATTGTTAGTCGTGGCTTGCAATAGTTTCCAATATTAACTTTGTCATGTAAAGATTACAGTGTTCGAAAAAGTAAATTATTTTATTATTTTAACAAAGAAGGGGAAAAGTTCAATTTCCTTAGAAGTTCTAATCTAACAATTATAACTGAAGTTCCAAGCTAACAACCGTAAGTGACATTCTAATCTATCAATTGACTTAATTGTGACATTACTTCTATAGTTTTAACATGATATCATGGAGCAGCAAAAGGAACAGGCTTATGACTAGTACATAATCAATGTTTGTCCATGAGCCGTGGAGGAAGGATGGATGCCTAACTTATGTTTGTCTAATTACTGTTTGTCCATAAGCGGTGGAGGAAAGGATGGATCCCTCGTCACCGTTCGTCCATTAGCATTAGAGGAAAGGATGGGGACGTCGACGTTGATGATGGTGACTGGTTCCATTTCTATTACTCAGTGGTTTATAAGTCCACCATTGTTGTCTCTCGATTGAGGCCACCGATAGCTGTCCTCTTTTTAATTTTTACTTCTATCAGGTGGCGAGACAAATCACATCAGATCATCAATTAGTTTTATACAAGGATATGGTTAAAAGAGCAAGAACGGAGAGGACACCAGAAGAATTCCAACCGCATCAATCATCTGGAAATTATTTATAATGTTCTTCTTGGACAACTGAGCGCATCTGTCTCGAACAATCCACTTCCCTTGTGGCTCCATCAATTTGTCTTTTGACTCCTTTACGTGGAAGTCGTGATGCATAATCAATGGTGATATTGATATACATCTCCAATCTCCCAGTGAGAGAATTGCTTCATTGGTTGGTGCCTTTCTAGCCGGCTTTCCGCTCCTCCAGAACCGTTGAAAATTAGTGAGGATGAACTTCTAAAGTGGTGATGATTTGGTAAGTTTACCCGCAATGGTAGAGCCCGTTACGCACCCAATTTAGCTTAAATCATATCCATCTAAGTAAGCTGACCAAACTGTGCTTCACACCCAAGCATACGTTCAAGCACTGATAAAACTCACTTTTATCTTTATCTTTTTCAGAATCTGCCTTTTCCCCCATAAGCATACCCATAGAGCAAGCGATTCCACTGAATTTCAGTCATCTGGCTCTCCAATGAGACCCACGCCTTTTAATGGCAAATATGGAGGGAACTCGCAGATTCCTAATGCATGCAAGACTTGGTCACTGTGCATGGCAAGATCTACAGAAGAAAGTTGAGGAAAATTCTGTTAAGAATCTTAAGAAGATAGCCTGCGGCGGCATCTCTTCTCTTCTCCACTCATCTCCACTGTAATCTGCGATGCAATCAAGATTGGGACAATCTAAGGATGAGACTGAGCGTAGCGAGAACAACGATGACACAGAGGACGCCTCGCAAAGATGGGAGATTCGAGACGGTGATCCGGGTGGTTGGGGAATACGGAATGGCCCGGAGATAACCCCCTAAAGCTTCAGCTTACCGATCTGCAAAAAAATAAAATAAAATAAAAGCAAACTTTTTTTAAGATATTAACCGGTCCACCGGCGGTCCGCCGGTGGCAGCGGTCCAGCGACCGGTGGCGGGTTTATTGGTAATTTGATCAATATCGAGAATTGGTTGGTCTCTAAAAAATGTTTTCCTCTTTTCAAAATAGAAAAACATATTCCTTAGTTTTAGAATGAAACTCATCATTGATTGTAAAACATTTTTCATGGTAAAATATTTTCCACCCCCGAACACCACGATTCCCGGAAAACATTTTCTGGAAAAATATTTTCTGTGAAACGAATGGAGTCTCGATACTGCACACTTCTTATATTAATAAGGAGGTCTTATTTTGTGTTGTCATGACCATTCAGACGTCTGAAAAAAGTAATATGTTGCTTTGTGGAAGGTGTCACTTCCGTTTAGTTTATTATTTTGAGAGATAATACGTGAAGAGTCAAGAGTCATTCTCCACTAGTGATCAACATCAATTGGATATAGGGTCTAAATTGGCCCAAATCTAATGCTTCAATAAGTAGAACATTATCAACGATTGCTATTCGATGTAAAAATCAACGAGGCACGGCCATTTTACGTTATAAAGCTATTTCGATCTGTATACCATTATAGAATACTATATCATTCTTTTTCTAGTTCGATTGACTTTATTATAAAGTGGCCTCCATGTTATTAATATGCAGATCCGCCCACGCGAGGAGTGGGTGTAGGACTAATACTGAATCAGTATCTGTCCTTTAGCGGTGGAGGAGGCGTGCGAAGACTTAGACATTGGTGATGGTGACTGGTCAAGTTAAAGGAACAATATAATGTAGAAAATCATCCCACTATTCGTGTTTTGACTGAGGCGACCGACCGTGCTCAATATTTAAATTTGGCTGGTGGCAACTTGGAGCAATCTGCTATGGAGTTTTTAACTTCCCGAGGAACTAAATGGTGCTTAGTTCAGGCCTTAACTAAGGTTGGCTTATCTATCTCCATCCATACCCATCTCTCCTTCCTTGCGTCGTGTTTCAGGGTTATAAAGCGTTGTATCCATAGTACTGTCGGCTGTTGATAGTCAAATATTCCAGCAAAAAGTTTCTGCGTTTCTTTGTCCGTTGATTACTCTTCAACGCTGCCCTTGTGTCATCCTTCTTTGCACTCAAATATCTTCGCCTTCTTCGTCTCTCATAGTACTTGCTTTGTTCCACTCTTTCTTCTCCTCCACACAAACATACTTCCTCTTCCTCTTCTTCAGTATTTGCAGCTCTCTTTCATCACTCTCTCTGTGTCTCTCTGTTTTCTTGCTCTTTCTTTCTTGGAAAAGAATTTAAAAAAAAAAATGTCGATCGATCCTGCCATATCTATTGCATGGGATGTCTTGAAGCCTGTAGTTGTTCCCATCAAGCGTCAATTCGGATACGTCATGTCCTCCAAGAGCTACGCCCGGGATCTTCAGAAGGAATTTGGGGAGTTGGCCTACGAGGCTGAGAGGGTTCACAATGCCGTGGAAGAGGCCAGAAACAATCTTCAACACGTCTACAGTCAGGTCGTGGAGTGGCAGGCATGTGCTGAGAAGGCCTTGAAGGATGCGCAAGACCTGTTGGGCGTCATCGAACAGGCGAGCAAGACTTGTTGCTATGGGACTCTTCCTGACCCCAATTTTCGCTATCGGTTCAGCAGGAAGGCCAAGGACAAGATCGAGGTCATTCGGCGACTCGCTCGAGAAAGCAGTCAATTCAAGGACATCTCCTTCAGCGGTCCTCCCCCGGGGACCGTCACTGCTCCTTCTCTGGCCTGGAGAGAAGGCAAAGATGTCGTCCAGGTAACAACTGCAACGGCCTCCCCTTCTTCTGCTTCGATGTTGATTAAGCTAGAGGATGATGGCATCTTCGAATCCAGAGCTTCAATCATACGGAAAATCATGGATGCTCTTACTGATAACCGCTTTGGTGTGATTGGGGTTCACGGGATGGGCGGAGTCGGGAAGTCCACACTTCTGGTTGATGCCGAAAGGCAAATAAGGGAAGAGAAGTCATTCGATCTGGTCACTAAGGCTGACGTGTCGGAAAATCCAGACATCAGAAGGATTCAAGAAGAGATTGCGCATGGGTTGGGCCTTAGTGAGGTGAAGAACGAACAGTATGTTAGCCTGCGAGCTGGTCTTCTGCATAGGAGGCTGGAAGATGAGGAGAGGAAGAAAAAGAGGGTCCTTATAATACTGGACAACCTTTGGGAGGGGCTTGACTTGAAATCAATTGGCATTCCTTGCGGACATGACAACAAAGTCTTAGGATGCAAGTTGTTGTTGACATCAAGAGATCGAGATGTTTTGCGAAGGGAAATGGGCTGCGACAGGGACTTCCTCCTTGGTGGACTGAAGGAGGAAGAGTCAAGAAAATTGTTTGAGAGGATGGTGGGAGACAAAGTTCATGATGACGAGTTCAAACCCTTGGTGGATGAAGCACTCCACATATGTGCAGGTTTGCCTTTCTTAGTTCTCGCAATGGCCAAACGTTTTAAAGACGCTGATTTGTCCGAATGGAATGATACTATAAAGCAAATCGAGATGTGTAAAAATGAAGGAATTGGTGAGGTGATAAATAAAATGTTGCAATTGAGTTATGATCATCTGAAAAGCGAGGAGGTGAAATCACTGTTACGACTTTGTGTTGTCTATGGCATCTCTAAGCCCTCTCTTGATAGCTTGGTAAGGTATGCCATAGGCTTGGGGTTATTTAGAGAATATTGTCGCTTGGAAGATGCTAGAAATCGGTTGAGCTCACTGATCCGTACTCTTCAAGCATCTTCCCTTTTGTTAGACAATGGAGATACTGATAGTTTCAAGATACATGATTTGGTTCGTCACTTTGTTGCCTCGGCCGCTTCAAAAGATTACCCTCTTCTTGTATTGAAAGATGGACATAAGTCAATAACTAAGTTGTCAAAGGACAAACTCAAAAGTTGTAAGGCTATATGCTTTCCTTATGTTGACATGAAGGAGCTTCCCGAAGAATTAGATTGCCCTAAATTAGACATCTTTTTGTTGTTCACAAACAACAAATCTCTTAATATCCCAGATTCATATTTTAGCTCTACGAGAAAAGTCATGGTCTTAAATCTTACTGGGATACGACTCCCTCTTTCACCTTCACTATTTCAGTTCTTAGAGAACTTACACACTTTGTGTCTTGATGGTTGTTTGTTAGAGGATGTAGCCATTCTAGGCAAGCTAAAAGGACTAGAAATTCTTAGCTTTGTGAACTCCATAATTCGGCGATTGCCAAAAGAGATAGGGCAACTGGCAGAGCTGAGGTTGTTAGACCTAAATTGTTCTCTACTTGAGATCATTGAACCGGATGTTCTTGGAAGCTTGATCAAATTGGAGGAGTTGTATCTGGAGAATAGCTTTCATCAATGGAATGTCGTGGAGCAAAATCCACCGGTTAATGCCAGTCTAATTGAGTTAAATAACATGAAGAATCTTTGCACTCTGCATGTATCCATTCCTGATGCAAGCATGCTTCCAGAGGATCTAAACCTTGAGAAATTAACCAAGTACCGAATCCAAATAGGTAACGCGTGGCGTTGGCCAAAGGTGTACAAAGGATCAAGGACATTAGAGCTCAAGTTAAATTCAATAAGTGAAGTTCTTCAGAAAGGATGTATACAATCTATCTTAGGCAAAACTGACAATCTATTTTTGGACGGGTTGAATGGAATTGAGCAAAGCATTTGCCGCTTATCCCCGAAACCTTTTCCAAAATTAAAGCATCTACATATCCAGAATAGTCCCTCTGTCCGTTACATCCTTGGGTGGCCTTCTCTTCCTACTTTTAAGACATTACAGTCGTTACTTCTCCAGAATCTGATCAACTTGGAGAAGATATGCCACAGCTATATCTCCTCCAAGTCCTTAAGTACACTAAAAGTAGTACGTGTTATAAGTTGTGATAAGATGGAAGTTTTATTTCCTCTTTCATCGGTGAGTGAACTTCCACAGTTAGAAGAGATCAATGTTTTCCAGTGCTACTTAATGCGGGAGATTGTAGAAGCTAATAAATGTGGCAAAATCGAGTTGAGCAATTTGCATGAATTGAAATTGCGAGACTTGCCAAATATCGAGAATTTTTCCACTGCCAGGACTGCTCCTTCGAGCAGTAGATCAGAAGGCCAAGTTGGCACTCAAGTTGCTTTCTTCAACGGGCAACAGGTAACTTTCTATCGACAAAATATAGCATTTATTAATTTTTTCTTGCTTTGCTAATTAGATGTCACGTGACTATAATGCTCATTCATTTCGTTATTTCTAGTTCGCTTTCCTCCTAATTACCTCATCGATTCATGATTCTCTGTAATTAGATAACGCAATCTTCAGGATCTCTTCATTGTATAGAAATCCAACTAATTGTATGAGATATCTACGTTGACGTATGGCATCACAAAGCAAAATTGAAAAAAAAAACATAAGCCTTAGAATAATTCCGTGATAAAGCAATTAATAAATCTTGTGAAATATTTTTCATTAATTTAGCTTTCTAACTTTGTCATTATATGTAAATATATAATATAGTTGATTCTGGTAAAAGCCATTGCAGAGGTCCGTACTTATAAGAGTACACAATTCTATGCATGTTCATGCAAGCATGCATAGAAACTTTTACGGTATAGATGGATATGTTTATACACATTTTTGGCATCACAAACATAAATTTGCAACTTATGGTTATTCTGTTTGGGTCGCTGGCATTAGTGAGGACCTTGAGGAAACAGTACACGAAATCCCACATGTAGTTTTGGAGTAGTACATAATTACTCCCAAAATTCCAACCTTCCCCCAAAACACCTTGAGCTGTCAATCCTTTGTCCATTTTTCCCTATATGTGATTTTTCTAGGGTAAAATTGTATTTCTTATCTATTTTTATTCAAATTAATTTTTGTCCCCCAATGATTCTTCACCATTATTACATTTTCTTCCTCGTTTTATATAGATAATTAATTTGATTTTAATGCGTTCGGTGGCCAAATACAGAAATATATCATCTTTACATTTACAAATACCACATGTAATGCACATGCAAATGGTGAATTGAACGAAGGGTTGACATCCGCAGTGAAATCAAAGACACAAATATTTAGAAGTAAAGGTTCACCCTCAAATAAGGAGTTTTCTGTTAGTTTTCCTTTATCTTTTCTATGAGTAAATTAATGTTATATTTTTGTATCTTACTTTATTTAAAGAATGAGGGGGAAAAAGAGTGCCAATTAAATAGTGAAATAATGAAGAAAGAGAGGAGGGGACAGACAATATAAAACGACTGGCTTGCTGAGAGGGGAGTTCTTTTTTTTTTCAGTGTAAAATTTGAATATCATTTATAAGATGAAGTCCAGAAGCCTAGTGTTTTTTTTTTCCAGTTATATTTGTAATGCGGAGAGGTGAGTTCTAATATTGCCGAACAAGCAAAGTGGCCAAACGTAGCATTGAAGTACTATGATCACTCTTTGATAATATTTTTAATTGCAAGCATTTAGATAGTCAGTGCAAAAGATAGATCTAGGTATATTTGGGCAGAAAGTTTCATAGAATTCCTAATAATCTGGTTTTCACCATTGAGTCCTCAATATTCTATTTTGGTGAGTCTTCAATATTTTGAAATACATCCATACCAAGTTCTAATGTTGATGACAAATTTCATTGCCAAAAATCATACCATTTTATTTTTCATTTAATAAAGTATAAGGGGAAATGTATATATATAAGTTTGGTCCATAATTTCTAAATAAAAGTTTTTTTTATCATAACTTACCAAAAAATAACTCATAAATTTTAGATTAAGCCGTGAAAATATATTATCACTTTCTTGCTTTCTTTACATAAAAATTGGATTTAATTTTAGTAACTGATTCTCGTAATCAATTTTTGGACTAATTTCTAAACAACTTCATCTGCGTTCCTTCACTATGGTCAAAGTCATGCTTTTGACTAGCTTTAGTGATAAGATATAACAAAAGATCTTTTTAGTGTAGTCCTTACGCCAAAAGGAGTCCAAAGATGACAAGCCACGCAAGTGCTAAACGAGTGGGCAATTTAGGATGAAAAGTTTCTATCATTAGTTTTTACCATTGAAAATGATGCTACATGCCACTAGGGGCGGCAAAATAGGTCATCAACCCATATTGGGAAACTCACTTTTTAAAAAAAATGGATCAAAATAAATTAAAAAACGAAAGGCCAAAAATAGGGTTAAAATATGGGTCCCCCTCAGACCCATAACCCATATTTTAACTCACTTGTTCTTTCCTAAACTCTATCCTCCGAAACTCTCGTTCACTTTGCTTTTCTTCTCTTCTTCTCTCTCCTCCTTTTCTTCTTCTCTCTCCTACTTTTTCCTTCTTTTTGGCTGACTTCTCCTTGCAGCACGTCTCTTCCCACTATTTTTTTTATTTATCAATTTTTTTCCTTCCGCCAAAGTTCCTCCAAGTCCTTCGGCCTCTTTTCTTTCTTCTTTTTCTTTTATTTTTTTAAAATTTAATTCATTTAATAATTTTTTGAATTTTTAATAAATAAAATAAATTCGTAAATTCTAATTAATAACAAATAACCTATCAATAAAAACTTTCGTTCTTTTTGTCTACTCACTCTTACAAGCGATAACATTCTAATGTCGTAATTTCAAATTTGGCCCAACCTTCCATTGCTAAGAGAATCGGACATGTCGATGAGAACGACGAGGAGGAAACGCGAAAATGTTACGAATTTCAATGGGGGTGGAAGGGGATTGAAAGGATGAAGTTAATTGCTTGAGGTATGAAAGTTGAGGTTGATAAGCTCAAGCTCGCCCTAGGTCGACTCGAGCCTCGCGTTGAGCTTGTCGTAATCTGGTAAGCTGGATCATTGTCATAAACTGAAAGAGAAAAAAGAAAAAAAGATATAAAATAAAATTTTAAGAATTATATAGATAATTAAAATTTCAAAAAAAAAAGAAAATAAGATAATAAATCATATTGTTTAAAATTATTTTAACGATACATATTAAGTATGTGTGTGTTTTTGAGAATATTAATGCATTTTAGAAAATACGGGTCGGGTCGGGTAGGGTATGGGTCATTATATTTATACTACACAGATATTGGTCAAAACGGGTTAAATGGATCAAATATGGGTCGACCCAAACCCGACCCGACCCAACCATTTGACACCCCTACATGCCACTATAGACCTATTTCACAGTCCTATATGCGCTTTTGTTGGACCAGACCCGTATCCAGCATGAGTAGTTGGATTAAGAGCAAAGATTTTTCAGAGATTTTTCAGCATGAGTAGTTATCATAGAGAGGATGCATACTTGAGGAATATCATCATTTTTGTTTTCAAATATTTCTTATTGCATATTTGGTATGACCTTTGCAAGATGAGGATGCGCTCACAAACCAATCTTGAAAAAGAAATGGAGATTTGAGGAATCTCTTTAAACCCATGTATAAGACGAAATGGAGATTTGAGGATGAAAGTACGGCTAGATTTGCTTCGTTGAACTGAGACATGATTAATGCTCCTGTTGCTAAGCCATTTCTGGCCTCATTATTTCTACTAACCAATTTTGTAAAACTGGCTCACTAATCAAATTGAGCTCTGCAATGCAACTTATTTTCCGAAGGGAATATTGAAGAAAGATGTCTCATCTTTCTTGTGACAGTTTAGAAACTTTATTTTCTTTTTACTCCTTTCGATTTTTTTTTTTGTCGTTCTTCTTGTGCTACTTAATAATTTCTTCGAAACCAAAGAATTACATGACTGTCATATGTCGTTGTGGACAGCTGCACTTGCACCACGGCTTAGTTACCACCTGTGAGAATTAGCAAGCACCATGAACTTACTACTTACTTATCTTGAGCGACCATATGGAAAAATGACTGGAATCATCCTATAACTAATATCATCATCCCTCGTTTTAAGTGATTATTTAGGGTATAAAATGGCCTTTTTTAAAAAACCTTTGAGGTGGGATTGAGTTCAATGTACTGCCTGAAATCTTCGATAAAATAGTCAACTGAACTGAAAGGTCAATTGACTCATTCGAGAAATTCACTGAGTTTTTTTAAATATTAGATGATTTAATAAGTTTTTGACCATCAGCCAAACTCAACATACCATCTTTACTTGCTTAAAGACGCAGAAGTTATTATGGCGCCATCTTTTTTTCATTCTCTTTTTTGCGTTGCCTTCCTCGCTTAAAGTTATACAGTCGCAACTAGAGTAAAACACCCCCCCCCCCCCCCCCGGCCTATATAAAAAAACCATGCGTCTGGCAGCACTCTTCTGTATATACATCTTAGAACTTCATGAATTTAATAGTTGCAGAATCACCAATTTCATGAGTGAATACTGCAGGTCGCATTTCCTAGCTTGGAGAGATTAGATATCAGTGGCATGGATAACATTGAGATGATATGGGACAATCAAGTTTCTGCAGATTCTTTCCAATATCTAAGATTGCTTTGTGTGCATGAATGCAGTAAGCTAAAATGTCTGTGGGATAAGGAACTCCACTGTCGAGATAAATTCCAGGGTTTACGTTCGGTTAGCATTTCCAAATGCGAGAGCCTCACCTCCGTAGTTCCTGCCTCAGTAGCCAGATATCTAATCCAACTTGAGGAGTTACAGATCAATAAAAGTGGCATTGTGGAACTCATCGAGAAGGAGGGATTAGAAGAGCTAATCATCAATGTGGAAGCTATAGAAGGCCCAAGTCATAAGCTAGAAGTAGTATTACCCATTTCAAGACATTTTGGACACTTGAAAACCCTAGATGTGTCGTATTGTGATGGGTTATCAAGTATGTTTCCTCCTATAATAGCTAAAAATTTGGTGGAACTCACAAAATTAAGGATAAGTAATTGCAAAATGTTGACAGAAATCGTTAGTGCTGAGGGAGGTAAGGAGGGGCATATAGTGGCTTTCAATCAATTGAAGTACATGGAACTTGATGGCTTGACGAGGTTGAGGTGTTTCGGCTCTGGTAAATACACTTTGGTGTTTCCTCTCTTGGAAGAAGTCATTGTGACTGGATGTTTTAATATGGAGTTCTTCTCCGAGGGACCAATAGAAGCACCAAAGTTGGAGAGAGTACAAGTATCGGAAGAGACGTGGTTTTGGAAGGGAAATCTCAACATCACCATCCAAAGTATATTTGAAGAAATGGTATGCATCAGTTTCCAAATTCTGTCTAATTGGATGTGTTTTGACCACCAATAAAGTAATTGCTTTTTGCTAACTAGAATTTTCTGTTTAATGATGCATTTTCTGACAGGCTATGGTTGCTAAAGTAAACTTTATGCGATTGTCTGAGTTCCCTGGGCTGGTTGAAAAATGGCACACTGAACTTATTCCCATCGAGTCATCTTGGCAGTTAGAATCACTGGTGGTGGACAGATGTTCATTATTTACTAGCGCTATTTCATCTAAATTAATGCTACTTTTAGATAATATGGGATCATTACAAGTGCACGACTGTGAATTGCTAGAAGTAATATTTGATCTTGAAGGGCTGGAGGCTGTGGAGAGCACTTGGGTGCTTCCTCAATTACAATATTTGCACTTGGTTAATCTACCAAAGTTGACGCAACTATGGAACAAAGATCTTCAAGGGACGCTTCTCTTCGGTTTTCTAAGTGCTTTGACTCTATATAATTGTAGCAACTTGAGACATGCTTTTGCTCCATTGATGGCTGAATGCCTTACCAATCTTACACTGTTAGAAATAAAGGAGTGTGGTCAGATGGAAAGAGTGATCGCAGAGGATGAGGAGCAAGGAAGTGGAAGGGACAAAATAACATTCCCAATTCTCTGGGCGATAAAGCTGGAGTGCTTGCCCAATTTGACAAGTTTCCTCTCGGGGAAGAATCATACACTAGATTGTCCCGGATTATATGAGCTGACCATTGCCCAGTGCCCCAAGATGAGAAGTTTGACTTGGCAAAGTTCCATGGAGATTGACCAAGGTACCCAGTCACTATTCACTCCACAGGTCAGTATACTTTTCTTCCGAGGAGGAAATGCTTCTATTTTTTCTTATTAAAGTTCTTTTTGTTTTTAATTACAACCTAAAAACGCACTTCAAAATATTTTGTTCAGGGCTAAAAGATATTGTAGTTAAGTGTGAAGACCAACTTGTGGCCAAAAAAAATTAAATAAAGCTGTCAACAGCAATCAAGACTTCAAGAGTGTAAACCCAATTCACAAATTGGTTACCTATTAGAGAGAGGGGCCTTTTTCAATTGGAGTGCTCTAAACTTTGATAATGGCGCCCTTGTTTGTGATCAGCAAACATGAAAGTTGGAGAATACAGAGGTCATCATGGCAACTTTACAAAATTAGGGGGAGAAGGCGTTGCCAGTATGAAATGTCATTAGGCCAATTAAAAGCAAAAATTCAAGTTACTAGTGATTAGAAATTCAAACAAAACACAATTTCAAAACTTAAATTTTATTCATTCGACAGAATTTAGCAGATGTTGCCATCAAAGTAGAATAATAATGAACACAGGTACAAAAAATCAGTTTTTCAATATTCTGATAGAATTCAGAGAACACAAGCTAATATCTTTACCAAATTTAGTTTAATATACATCACTTGGCAATTGGAGTATACCAACTGATCGGGCCCGCCCTTTTTTCCCTTGTTTGCCCTTTTTGGCTATAGATTTTATAGCCACACTTCAGGTCAGGCATCGCTCTGCTTTCTAATAGAGGAAAGCTTTTGTTTTTTTTTTCCTTATTTTAAGATTGTACAGATTCCATAGCAATCATATATATATATATATATATAACAAAACAATTGTTTGAATCAACATCTTCATGCTATTGGAAAACAATTGGAGAAAGCATTAGGGGAGAATATAACAGATGGATTTTTTCAAAAGATTTTCTAATCTAAAAAATCTTTTGCTAGATTTTGGGATCAGAAAGTTGAGTTATATATATATTATGTCTACATCTATTTATACAATCCTAGGGTGAATGGTGTAGGGTTACCATTCAATTTTGTACAATGTCTTTTGATGTTCCAATAAGGTCAATCCATTTTTACTCTACTTCCTCAAGGTGATCGATAGATTTAAATCCAAATCTATCTCTTGTAATCATTTCAGACGAAACACAACCAAATGCCCCACCCCTAACTCCTTCTATGATTTCTTCCATAAACAGAGTAGATAATAGATCATGAATATCTAGACCTACTTTTGAACAAGAACAAAGCCCTAAATTTTTAACCTTACTCCTTTGAGATGGTTGATCTAGAAATCCATATTTGAGAAATCACTTTTGAACCTGATAGAGTTTTCTTCAATAATGGATTTAGTTCTACAAAAAATATTAGTATTAGAAATTGATTTTTTCACAATTTCAAAACGTAAGTAAAACAGATCGAAGAAGAATATTATGAATTCATGTACAAACTCGAAACCCAAATATTGTTCTTTGACTAATTTGAAGACCACATTCTGAAATCAAAAGAGATTTTCATTCTTGACCATTTTTATAAATGGCAGATGAGTCACGAACAAGTTATTGAGTCAAATCATCCTACTCTTTGCCAAATAAAAATTCCTATAAAGATTCTGATGTTTTGGCTGCACTTTTTAGGAGCGCCAAAGGTTTCTTTTTCTAGTTGAAACATTTTCTGCAAGAAACCTTTCTACATGCGTAGCTACGTTGGCCACAAAATTACCCTTACACTCTTCCGTTCTATGCCTATAACAACCACAGTAGAAGTAGGTGAGGTGCAGGCCTTCATAGTCAATCTACTTCTTTGACCACTGATAGTGATCATGAGCGTAAGGGGTTTTGATCAACTTGAACATTCACGCATAGTTTCCTCTTTCAACAGCAATTGTTGCAGTGTGCCTTCAAGGGAAGGCCAATCTGTTTGCCTTACCTTATTAAAAATTTCTCATAGAAAGTCTCCACCGATAAATGAGGAATTTCAAACCCAAGCAGCCACTCGATTTAGACTAGTCTCATCTAGATCAAAATTAGGAAACCAAGATTGAATTGTCAAACGGTGGTCGAAAATCATCCAAGTACCTTTTGGTCCCAGACTAGATTTTTTTTTTTGGTAAATTAAGAATCTTTTGCCAAATACTAAGTGTTACCCGACACCACAATACTTACACTCATTAAGACAAGTGTGTCATTATGAGTGTAAGGGTGACATGGTTACACTTTATCGTAAGACTCTGTCTAGTTATGCATTCATTTCCAGTGTCATTTATTTGTCATATATGAGTTGTAATGTAACGACAGGTGTACCCTACATTATTAAAATACTTCCAAAACTCATCATAATCCTCAATTCAGAATATTAATAGATTTACGGAGTTCTCCAAATAGTCATTCTGTTTTTTTGTTGTGACAAATTGTAATCACATTAATTTTACTGTAACCAAATAAAAAATTGTTAATGCTCGCCTTTCAGTGGAAGAGTCGTGAGAGCTCATAACAAGTTTGATTTTCTCCAGACAAACATGATGTGGTCATAGGGATCATCTGACTGAAGCAGAAACCTTGGTAAATCGTTTGATACTTGTAGGACAAAGACCTAATTTTTCATGGTCCCTGAACTTAGGAAAGTGTGGAAATATATAGTAGACTTGTAGTTTCTTAAATAAACAATTCATAACAGCTCATGCAATGATTTCATTTGTTTCACATCGGTCTATTTGGTCATAACATGTTTCAGTCATTCATGAAGACGAATCGAGTTTGTCCAGGGATCCTTGTTTGTGTGAGCAACTTACCTTGATATTTGATGTCATGGGAAATTTAGAGATTGCAATAATAGTCATTTGGTACTGAGCCGTCAACTGGTCGTGTCGTAACCAAGTAAAGAATGTCCTACTATCTTTTTTATGCACGAGTATTAACAAGTGGTCAGGACTGGAACGTAATTTATCTTGCCACGCCTCATTTCATGCTTGTTATAATGCAATATGCTCCATCTTAGTGATCGGTTAACCGAAATGAAGGCATCAATCAACCCCTCCTTGTAGGAAGCTCCAAAATTGGCATCATATGTGAGAACTGTGAAATTTTGGAAATTCCTTCTTTGAGGTAAAATCTCGATGTTAATGACATTAATTGTGTCATTTCTTAAAAATATGGCAGGTACAATTTCCTTGTCTCAATTCAATGATTCTCTCACACATGGACAACTTGACCAAAATATGGATCGATAGTCCCCAAGAAACTCTTGCTTTCAAATGTTTAGGGAAAGTGGTAGTTCAGAACTGTAAGAGCCTTGAAAATCTGTTTCCATATTATGTGGCTAGTAGCCTACAGCAACTTGAGAAACTACGAGTGGAGTTTTGTGTGATTGAGGAAATAGTTGAGAGTAGAGATGACACTCCACTCTCCACTACTGCTCAAGTTCTTTTCCCTAAATTGAGCTCTCTAGTGTTACATGATATGCCACAACTCAAGAGCTTCTGCCTCAGCTTGCCTACTTTGAAATGGCCATTCTTGAAGAAACTGCGAGTGAGTCACTGTGACAAATTGAACAAGTGGACTCATAGGGATGATCAACAAAACCTCTCAGACCTAGAGGCACACAAGTCACTTGAGGGGGTATGATTGCAATTACTCTTCCTAAGTTTCTACTTATGTCCTTTGGCACATTTGCCAAATTTCATGTCCACTACATAGTCATGTCATGTTATGATATTACAGAAAACATGATATCCCTTGCTTTTGATGTTTCAACAACATAAGACGTCACTAAAATCATAAG
The DNA here is from genome assembly GCA_030064385.1 of Melaleuca quinquenervia. NCBI lineage: Eukaryota > Viridiplantae > Streptophyta > Magnoliopsida > Myrtales > Myrtaceae > Melaleuca > Melaleuca quinquenervia. The sequence continues at coordinate 3,525,058 of CM057724.1, read as the reverse complement.
TATATTTTTCATTCATGGAGATGTTTTTTTTTTTTTTTGGTAAGGTCATTCATGGAGATGTTCCATTACCCAAATTCACAAAAAGTAGTTATAGGTTGTTGTTTACAAAACAAGTTATTCCCATACTAATCTAATTAAATATAAGGTATCGTGGCGCTCCTTCGAGAAGGAGAAGTCAATGAGAACCTAACATGTCGTCCTGTCCATTGTTGACACATCGGCTCACCATTGAACCTCTCTCTCTTTTTTTATTTTCTGTAAACTCTACAAAAATAAATTCAAACAATTTTCTTTGTAAAACAAATAAAATTATAATTATAATTTACTGTATTCTACTTTATTATTTAATTCACCTACGACATTTCATATCCATAACATAGTCATGTCTCTCTATATTACTATAGAAAAACCAAACTCTTTAACTATCAGTTTGTACAAATCCTACGGTATATATAATATCTTAAACACACTTTTAAGTTTGTGGGACCCCAAATACTTTAGCAACACTAAGAATGCATTCCGTTACATAAAATTGCAAACAATGACATATTGCTATTGACACAGATAATTTTAATGAAAGATTAATTTAGTGAGTTGGGTGGTTCGTGAATTTAGATACACTCTACCAACTTGATCATACCAATCTCTGCCTAAAAAGTTCTCTTCAAGTTTTCGACGTGGATGGTTATAGCGGAGCATTTGGTTACAGTTTTATTTTGTAGCATGACTTCAAACGCTTGAGACTTGAATACAGGACCCTTTAGATTTAATGAACTATAAGAAGATGGCCACCTTCCATGTGAATCATCTGACTTAAGTTTACCTTTCATAGCACATGATCTAGTTGGATTTACTTCATTTGTTGTATTGGTAATTTGACAGGAGTTTCCCAACTTAGAGAGACTTTTGTTAGTCAATAAAGATATTCAGGCGATACAAGATGGAAAATTTTCTCATGACATCTTTGGCCAGACAAAAGCACTGATACTGGCATGCTTTCATGATGAAAAGGCCGTCTTTCCTGCCAGGTTTTTCCTAGAGAGATTTCAAAATCTACAAAGTCTTGAGATCTTTTGTAGTTCCTTTGTGGATATATTCCCTGATGAAGGGCTTGTTAATGGAGGAGAACCTTCAGCACTTGAAAATTTAAGAAAACTTAAGTTAAGCCACCTACACAACCTAAAACATGTGTGGAGAGAAGACTATTTAGCGTCAAAAATTCTTCAGAGTGTCAGATCTTTTAAGGTTTGGGATTGTCCCTGTTTGACAACATTATTTCCATCTGTGACATCTTTCAAGAATTTGACGGAGTTAGTTGTGAAGAATTCTTCTGGATTATCACAACTAGTAACAGTTTCAGCAATCACAAATTTGGTGCACCTCACAGACATGTACATAGTAGGATGTGAAAAAATGAAAGAAATAGTGGCAGATGATGGAAATGGAGAAAGAAAAGTGATATCTCTTAGGAAACTAGAAACATTAGGACTTCAACATCTCCCAAGCCTAGTATGTTTCTCCTCCACAAATTGCATCTTCAGGTTTCCATCCTTGAATTATTTTGAAGTGGAAGATTGTCCGAAAATGAAGTTATTTTCTAAGGGTCCTGTAAGCACACCGAAACAACTTCTTGCGACACTGTTCAGATACAATTACGAAGTGCACTCGGAAGGTGACCTCAATATAGCCATACAAAAGTTTTCAGCATAGCACATAAAAATCAGTAAGATTCGGTTAATGTCATTCTCATCCTCTTTTTTTTTTAGGCTTGCCTCTGCTTCTTCCTTTGTCCGACACCATAAGTACCATAAGTCTAATTGTTTCATCTTTTTTACTTTTCTAGACACTAATAGGGAAGGGCAGGTGCTGCAAATGGTACAGAGATCTGGAAGTCAGTGAGGCACAGTCAAAGATTGAGATGAAGAACACTTATATAGAGCTGGTGATTCTACTTCAAATTTCCCTGTTTCCCACTAATCATGCTATAAGATTGTTCATTTTTTTGGGATCATGAAAGACGATATTTTGAACAAAACGGAGTGCTTTCAAGGCCTATCTATCACATTCTGCATAAGTGATTCCATAGTACCATTGCTTCAAAATAGACTCAATTAGGATTTAGTCTTTGTCCGTCTTGGGCATTGGTGTCCAGTTCGCAACTTGATTGGCCTCATAAGGGCAGTGTTTGAAGGAAGAATGTGAGTACTAGATAAACAAAAATTTACATTTGCACTGCACACTTTCTTGATAATGGCCCGAAGAGTACGGACGTCGTTAATGTTAGACTTGATTTATATAAATTTTCAATGACAATCACTTACTTGAATCTCTTTCAATCGAGTAAAGGAGGCACGAAAATATTCCAGCGGGTGAAGATGGAGCACGTGTTTAGGGAGGCCAATAGCTGTGCCAATGCTCAAGCCAACTCGGTGAAGGATCTTCAAGGAAGACTTTTCTTTTTTCCCAACTTGCATCGTGGGCTCATTTTTATGTATAATCAGGCTGCCACCTCCCTGTGAGGTTGGCAGTTACTAGGAATTAAAATCATTCTTTAACTCGTCTGTAATCAGATAATAGTATGTTTCCTGCAAAAAATGGCAAGTGGAGCTTGGAGAGAAGAAAAGTACACGCCGGTCACAGGCCAGCTGATTTCTGCACTTTGACCTTCTCGATAAATTTCAGTACTCCTCTTTCATTTCTTCCTTCGGTCAAGCAACTGAAGTTCATGGCAGTTCCTCTGCACATTCGACAGCATGGAGTTTGTGGAGAGACCAGAGCTCAAACAGCTCATCACTAGATTTTTTAGGTGCAAATCTGAATTTACAAGCTAACTCTACCCTCGACTGTTTTGTTCTCTTGTTTCCGTACGAGAGCTCTCCATGTCATTAGGCTAGGAGAGATGCTAATTCATCCTTGTTGATAGAAAGTCTAAATCAACAATTTAAATTAGTAGATGAAGGGAAACTACATGAACACATATAGCATTTATGATATGTTATCGAACAATGTGTACAATACTTAAGACGCACGGCAAGCAATATTACAAATGGCAAGTGAAATTTAACTAATAGAGAATGGATTCACATTCGTGAAAAGGATAGCATTAGCTCTAAGATCATGTCATGAAAGTCTAATCCAAAAGTTTAAATCGATAGGTAGACATAGACTGTTAATATATGGAGCATTTAGAATTCGTTATCAAATGACATGGGATAATACTTCGATGCTTTTAATTTTTCTCCATCTTTAGCTGATCCATATGCGCATATGCATTTAATGGGAATCTCACAAAAGTCAAGCCAATGCATACAAGCCAAACCGGCTGTATTGGATTTGATTGTATTTGATTATATTGAAAATGAATTGCTGTGCTTATTATAGGCCTTGAGATCTAGACCATTAGAAAGATTTAGGGTTGCTATGCCGGTAGATATGAGTTTCACATAACAAGAAGTATATTTCTAGATATTTGAAGGGAAAATAACATAAATGATCGTTGAACTTTGGCCAAATATACAATATGATTCATGAACTTTAATTTGTTCAATGTTGTCCCTAATCTTTAATTCAATGTGTAATTTAAATCCTAAACTTTCAATTTGTTCAATATAATTTCTGAACTTTTGGCACATTTTCAAATTAATTCTCAAATTATATGAAAATATTCAATATGATCCTTGAATATAAATTAATGGAAGGACCACATTTAGTATTTTCAAATAGTCCAAGAACCAATTTGAACTATGAATCACATTAACATTGAAAGTTTAGAAATTAAATTGTATATTGGGTTAAAGTTCAAGGATCATATTTAATAAACTAAATATTTAGGGATCAAATTATAAACTAGGTCAAAGTTTAATAACCATAATGTTATTATCCAAATCTGAAGCTTTCTTCTCATGTTCTGTTATTTGCTACCGATGCAGGTAAGTTAATTGAGCCGGGTGCTTGCGGACTCTTGAACCAATCAGAAATTTGAAACCCGACTCTTACTTCTTAATTTCTGTGAGGAAGACATACCTGAAGAAAAGCAATGTCGGGAGATCCTCATATCAATGAAAGATTCTTGCATTTAAAGAGCGTAGAGTCGTCAGACTATGTTAGCTCGAATATTGTCGGGTGTCGTGGCAATAATTTCCGTGTTTATCCTTCATATGCTTTGAAGAAGATGCTCGTACTGTCTTCCGTCAGAAATCATCAGTTGTTTTCTTCTTTCTGATGAGAAAAGTATGAAAACAATTACTTGCGCGGATTTTTCTCCGTTCCTTTCCTAAAGACACGAATCAAGAAAAGCCTGCAGCCCGTGGTTCTCCTATTACAAGATAAATCAAGGCTAAGAGTGTGCATTGTCTAAAGCAGTTTGATTCCCCCTAGGTGCATCGTTTGCAAATGGAGGACCTCCAATGGCACGATTGTACACGTTAGGCACCACATTCCTAGGTGGAGCATGCAATCCAGCACCATGCCCAGAAGCAACATTTTGGAAAGGCAAATTACCCATTGTTATTGCCCAAATGCATATTTCAAGATTTGGTTAGCACTCAAATCAAAGTAAAGAACCTTAAATCCATCTCACTGAGAACCAATTATGTTTTTCTAATAGACAATAAAGGAAATTACTTAAATAAAAAAATTGTAGCACGTCAGAAACAAACAATGATAGGAAAATAGAAATACAAAAAAAAAAAAGCAAAAAAATCACAAGACCATACAAGTCAGAACTAAATATTCAAAGCCAAACACAAACACACAACACAACAGCAACTAAAGATTTCAAGCCCTCAAAGTAGTACTTGTTGTGGGTAATTATAATGAGGTACTATAACATAAAAAGAATGGAGAAAGGGTTAATCCAAGTGTTCCAATTTGGGGGATCTAGTCCGGTCTCACCCTACCAGGAACTGGGAACCAGACCGTCTGGGAACTAATTCTATTTTTAAGAATCGTGGACCGAACCAAAACTCCAAAGAACCGGACTAATTTGGTTGATCCGGTCCAATTCTGTCTGGACAATTCCTAAATTGGGTGGTCTATTGTGCTCACCCCTAATTCATGACCAGTGAAGCTCTTCAGCCATGAATATTATAGAAAGTAATCTGCCAGTTGGGCCGCGTTCGAAAGGGAAACTTCTCCGAAGGCGGGGACACGTTATTCCATATTATTAGAAGGGATGATGTCGTATTCAGAGTGTCCATCTTCAGAACCACTAGTAAGACTTAAGTGAATAATTTACGCAATAAGATACAGCAGAGGAAGCATCCACTTTAGCTCGTCCTTAGTGAGACAGAAATTCAGAATTGCTAGGCTAAAATCGGCTTCCGATTCGGCAGATCAGATAAAAGCATGAGTCATGAGCGATGAGACCGAGTAAGCTGATTGCTTTGAGCGTAAGTCACTTGGCCTCATTTCCTCACTCCTTCCACAGCAGATTGGGGTGTCGTTCATACTCCTCATGAATAGTTGTTGAGTATATATAGTCTCTTTTTCTTGCATGGATGTAACAGGAAGATGAAAGAAGCAGATTATAATTGAGTCCTTTGTTGGATATAGTTCTAGTTAAGGGTAGATCATAATAAAACTTTGTGGCTTGATTTCTCGATCTCATTTTTATTTTCTATTCTATTTTGCTTGTGTGATAAATCCTGACAAAGATTTCCCTTGTTGAACCGCTCTCTATATTTCGAAGCAATGACCTTGAAGTAATTGCATAAGAGTGCCCTCCCGAACTCATAAAATGAATCACTAGCCAAGCAATATAAAAGTTAGGGATTAATGGTGTTAGACGCAATCATTGCGAACCGTTCAGAAACTATTTGAACATATTTATCGAAAATATGTGTCGAGTTTGAGTCAAAAAAGGATACTTTCCATTGAATAAGTTTCCCAATCTAAGTAGGTTTGCTGAAAAGAGATTTCCTATTTTGGACCAAATTATTTATTATATATAAAAAGTGGACGTATTTTGTGTATCATGAAGGAGCATCTACTAATGAATTATATCTTGAGTGCCTGAAACCATGAAAATCTGATGTTAAGATCTTGTGAATTCTTTTGTAAAATTGAGATATTATTTGATGAGGATGTGGGACTAAACACTGAATGATGTACTTTATGTTATTAGGGATTAGGAAAGAAATACCAAAAGTGTTTTAGTAAATCTTGTATGATTTCAATCCTCATTATACCACTTGATCTATAGTGGAATTCTGTAATGTTTTTCCCATCGGTATAGGTCACCCAACAGAACCACATATACTTGGTATCTGATCTATTTAATTTTTGAATTATGTCTATTTTAGTGTTAGATTGCTTGTTTCTGCAAAAAACTTAAATCAAATTTGAGTTATCTTCAATTCTCTTTTTTTAAGTAAAAGTTATCTTCAATTCTCTTTTAACTTTAATTGCCAAGGATTGAACTGTACATTGTTCTTATATTCGTTTTTTATTGTTGTTGCATAAACCTTTTTGAATTTCAATTATATTCTTTTTGTTTACTTTTATTTGCTGAGAATCGGAATTTAAGCATAACCTACCTTCAATGGTATGACCATTAAAACTGCTCCAACATAAATTTTTATTCCAATTGAATATATTTTATTTATCTTTTTTCTTTTGCCTTTCTTTCGGTTAAACATTATTTGGTTCCTTGATTGATCTTTTGTTGATATTATTTCACTTGAGGTAAGGTAGTATTACTAAAATAACATTTTTTTGCTGTTAATTTTAATACATCTGAAATACTAAACAATATGTGAAAATCATTTACCCTGCAATAGGTACATTTATTGAGTACAAGTATAATTTGTTTTGAGTAATATGGATACTTGTGAATAAAAATTGAACAATACAGATTTGCTTGTGAAATTTTTCAAAGGTAAGAGATCTAATGTTATGGTTATGCTGCATACTTCTGGAAGCCTCTCTTGAAATATACACACACAGGAAAAAAAATCTTATGGATGTACTGAACAATCTGAAAGGGGCCCTGTTTTAAATGGATGCCATCAGATAATCAAATTTCATATCTGCTACTTTGTTAAAATTATTCCAAATTTGTCATGTGTAATACTTCCTTAGGAGACCAAAAAAGGAAAAATGCTAAAATACCCAGCCTCATTTTTAGCTTGAGGTTATCGACCCACATTCCGCATTTTTAGCTTGAGGTTACCTTTCTTTTGTCTTCTATTTTTTCCATGTTCACCTAGGCTATGCATGATTCAATTTCTCTTTCAGAAACCTAGTTCTGTCCAGAACTATATTTTTCTATTTCTGATTCAAAATGAGTTTCTAACGAAAGAAATGCGTTTGATATGGACATAGAATTTCTATTCCAAAAACAGAAATCTGTTTGATATAACAAAAAAAAATTCTATTTTTGATTCTATTTCAATTTTTTAAAAATATAATTTTGTAGATTGCAATATGTTCATATTAATAAACATCAAATACTTTATTGTAAAATAACTTATTTTGTTAGTGTTAGGCCTGTTTTCTATTAAGAAAAAGTAAGAAAATGGTGACAGCCTAAGACTTATGTCCTTCAATCATGTTGGGTTGTTCATTTGCCTCAAGCACTTTCCTCTTTTTTTCTTTTTTGAGGTTGCTCATAACTGGCAAAGAGAGAATCACATTGCGTTGGGATCATATTGTGCGGCACAATTTGCTTCTAAAGATAGAATCGACAAATCATTTACCCTGGCAATTCTAATTGTGATATGTTTCATCCAAATTTCTCTAATTGGAAAGGGAAGATTCTGAATAAGATAAGTATGATTAATGAATAATAGAGGGATCTTTGAAAGCCCTCTTTTACTGTACACTGCAAGCCTTTGAAATGCAAATATGCAAACATGAGAACTCTGAATTGATAGTTTATGGATTTCTTTTACTAGAATGCATTGTTATCACGTCTATCGAAGTGTCATCCCATCAATAATATGCCAAACTCAGCCTAAATAGACATCTTGAGAGAGAGAGAGAGAGAGAGAGAGAGAGAGGGAGAGAGAGGGAGGGGGAGAGGGAGAGAGAGAGAGAGAGAGAGAGAGAGAGAGAGAGAGAGAGAGAGAGAGAGGGAGAGAGAGAGAGAGAGAGAGAGAGAGAGAGAGAGAGAGAGAGAGAGAGAGAGAGAGAGAGAGAGAGAGGGTCGAGGCGATCAAACAAGGTGGGCAAAGAGGCGTCAATCGGAGGAGAGGATAGGAGATGCAAAAATAGCTAGGGCAAGGGTGAGTCTCTCAGTTGCAAAAGAGGAGAAGCAAAAATGACTAGGGCAAGGGAAATAAGGAGAAGAGAACTCATTCTGATTTGAAGCTCAAAAATCAAGAATAGTTTTTTTTTTATTTCTCATTCTTGGCCCAAAACCAGTTTTGAACAAGAAACCTATTTCAAAAATAGAAAAAATAAAATTGGATAGCAAACAAGTTTCTGGTTGAGAATGAGCGTTTTTAGTTCAGAACTCATTCTGAACCAGAAATAGGTGCCAATCATGTAGCCCCCCATTGTCAACCATGCAATAGTTCACTAATCTGTGACATGTGTCCAACACGGGCCCACGTTTTCCCCTTCTTCTCCCTCTTCTGCTTTCACCCTGTTCTCTCTTCTGGTCTCCCCCTTTCCTCTCTCTCCCCTTTGCCTGAACCCTTACCCATTCTCCCTCTCTCCACCACCCGACACCTTCTCCGATCTCATGCTTGAGCCACCGCCATTGTTGGTCGCGGCAAAGAGCATGATCGGAGTCTCCATTGTGGGCTTGGTTTTATGCCTCCCCCCGAGCACTTGCTCCCTCTTGACTTTCTATCTCCAACTCCCAACCGCGGAGCTCGAGCCCAAGGCTCGCGGCCGCCATGGTCACGGAGCTCAATCTCAACCCTAGAGCTTGTGATGGTCATGGCAGCTTGAGTTTCGAGCACACAGACATGGCCATTCTTTTTTTCTTTTTTTACTCTATAATGCTACATCGCCGCATGCATAACTTTTCTCCTGTCTATGGCTACCAAATGCAAAGACTTGTGCCCTTGGATGATGAGTTGCAGCAAAAATGGCTATGGAGCTCGGACTTGAGCTTAGAGCTTGAGTTCAAAGCAACCATGGTCGCTCAAGCACAAGCTCGCAACCATGGTTGCTATATCTCGAGCTCGCTACCACAGTTACTCGAGGTCAGGCTCTATGGCCATGGCGGCCATGGCATTGTGAGGGGAAAAAACAAGAAGAAGAAAAAGCAAGTGTAACGGAGGAGAGAGAGATCACATGGAGTGACATGAGGAAGTGCAGAAGAGGTGAGAGAATGAAAGACCAAAAGAGAGAGAAGAGGGGAGAAACCGGACTGACAAGTGGGCCCGCGTTGGACACGTGTCAGGCAATTAATGGACTATTGCATGGATGACGTGGCATCACTTGGGTACCTAGTATTTTCTCGACTACTTATATGAAAACCTTAGAATTAGAGGAGAGGATAGGAGATGCAAAAATAGCTAGGGCAAGGGTGAGTCTCTCAATTGCAAAAGAGGAGAGGCAAAAATGACTAGGGCAAGGGAAATAAGGAGAAGAGAACTCATTCTGATTTGAGGCTCAAAAATTAAAAATAGTTTTTTTTTTGTTTCTCATTCTTGGTCCAAAACCAGTTCTGAACAAAAAATCTATTTCAGAAATAGAAAAAATAAAATCGGATAGCAAACAAATTTCTGGCTGAGAATGAGTTTTTTTGGTTCAGAACTTATTCTGAACTAGAAATAGGTGTCAATCATGCGGCCCCTATTGTCAACCATGCAATAATTCACTAATCTGTGACATGTGTCCAACACGGGCCCACGTTTTCCCCTTCTTCTCCCTCTTCTACTTTCACCTTGTTCTCTCTTTTACTTTCACCTTGTTCTCTCTTTTGGTCTCCCCCTTTCCTCTCTCTCCCCTTTGCCTGAACCCTTACCCATTCTCCCTCTCTCCACCACCCGACACCTTCTCCAATCTCATGCTTGAGCCACCGCCATTGTTGGCCGCGGCAAAGAGCACGATCGGAGTCTCCATTGTGGGCCTGGTTTTATGCCTCCCCCCGAGCACTTGCTCCCTCTTGACTTTCTGTCTCCAACTCCCAACTGCGGAGCTCGAGCCTAAGGCTCGCAGCCACCATGGTCACGGTGCTCAATCTCAAGCCTAGAGCTTGTGATGGTCATGGCAGCTTGAGTTTCGAGCACACAGACATGGCCATTCTTTTTTTCTTTTTTTACTCTACAATGCTACATCGCCGCATCCATAGCTTTTCTCCTGTCTATGGCTACCAAATGCAAAGACTTGTGCCCTTGGATGATGAGTTGCAGCAAAAATGGCGGTGGAGCTCGGACTTGAGCTTAGAGCTCGAGTTCAAAGCAGCCATGGTCGCTCAAGCACAAGCTCGCAACCATGGTTGCTATATCTCGAGCTCGCTACCACGGTTACTCGAGGTCAGGCTCTATGGCCATGGCGGCAGTGGCGTTGTGAGGGGAAAAAACAAGAAGAAGAAAAAGCAAGTGTAGCGGAGGAGAGAGAGATCACATGGAGTGACATGAGGAAGTGCAAAAGAAGTGAGAGAATGAAAGACCAGAAGAGAGAGAAGGGGGGGGAACCGGACTGACAAGTGGGCCCGCGCTGGACACGTGTTGGGCAATTAATGGACTATTGCATGGATGACGTGGCATCACTTGGGTACCTAATATTTTCTCGACTACTTATATGAAAACCTTAGAATTAAGACCGAGGGCAAGTAAGTCAGATTTACAAGTATTGTAGGATCAATGGTTGTGATTCATCAACGAGTCTGGCATGGTTTGGGTTGGGCTAGTGCCGTACTCAACCCGAGAACCAACCCGTACAGTACTAGTCCTTAGTTTTTGGGACCATAGACCGACCCGTCAAGTTTTGGGCCGAGGACCAGACCCACCTTATCAATCCGGTCCGGTCCCAAAGGTAACCTGAGACTGTTAAATTATTCATACAAGAAATTCTATGAAATAACCTGTGCAAAAAGAGCAACGGGCGAGCAAGCAGCAGAGCGAAGGCGAGCAAGCAACAGTAAGGTTGATGGGAGGTGGTCATAAAGAAATCAGGGCTTGTGATATTGTGAACGACTGAGTCTGAGTGTTCAAACTTGACAAAGAAGAAGTAAAAAGAACTTGGGTTGGAAGAAGACGTAATGTACGTTAGACTTGTGGGTTTGTACATATTTTCTTGATTTGGGCTCGGGAAGAACTGAAATGAATGATGAAGATTGAGTCACTATTCGCTAAAACTATAAAAATGAGTTTATAAAAACATGGCAATACTCATTTTTTATATAAATTATATTGTCGGGTTAGTCCGGGTTAGACAAACCCAACAATTTAGGACCAAGGACTAATCTGCACAGTACTGAGTTAGAGATTCCATGACCGAGGATCAACCTATTCGTCTTAAAATCCCAATCAGAATCGATCGAGTTGGACCAGTTTAGAGTCGGCCTTGGACCATTGCTCACCCCTACAAGCAAGCATTTGCCGTTTCAAGCGGGCCGGAGAGACGCTCAGAAAAGAAAAAAAGCAACCCGAGTGCCCATCCGGAAAGCAGAAGAGGCTAACGAGGGCTAACTATCAAAGTGAAAGCAGTGGGGACAGAAACCACTATTGGGCATCACTTCAGAAAAGTCAAGAGATACACCAATTTGATTGGGCCTGGCGGATCATGAGTTGATTTTGGTGCTTTGAAGCACTGTGAATTTGATTCCAAAGAAAAAGCGAGAAAAAAAAAATACAGCTTAATCGAACTTTAGCACCTAATTCCATCGAACTTGGTCCCTATTCTCACTATTTTTCTTTTCCTTCAAATATAGATACGACTTGACCGCTCAAAAACAATTCATTCAAGTCAGGTTTAGGATATTCATTTACGATGACCATGCACCCAATTTCCACTTACTTGTCGAAGTTCTTGAACGTGCAGACTACGCTAGTCTAGAGCAAATGCAAGTGACAATGACATCGCAATCAACCTTTTTTAAAAGTAGAAAATGAAGTATGCTTTTGTTTTGGTAAAGTAATGCCGAAGGCACAAGACATGTTCATTGATGTATGGCATTTGGAGCATGAGCAGTCGCATGGCGGATGTCTGTATCGCCAAAATTTGCAAAAATGACTCAAGTGGGCATGGCTTAGATAGTGAATAATCTGAAGTGATTTGACTACCCGCTAAAATTCTTGATTAAACGTAGAGAAAGTATGACTTTTGTTTTTAAAATTTTGAGAGATTTTTGTGGATTCTCCTTATATAGATATGAAAGTGAAGTGCAAAGATCAATATAATATTTCATCTTGTGGATAGTTCAGAGATCTGTTTCATACTTACTTGACCTAGTTTTCTATACCATAGCTCTTTCTCGTCTTTGATACAATTAAGCTCTAAGCAGCATCATAATCAACATTGAGTAGATAAATACTATTATAACTAATTCTTTTAGGCAACTGAGAGTAGTTGCTTACTCCGATGCATTTAACTTCCTCGAAATTTATTTTGGGTCCCTTGCGGCCCCAGTTGCTGACTCTTATCCACCCTTTGCCCCGCTGTGAATTGTCGCTGGCTCGTCGCGTTTCGCTGACTGCTGGTTCACAACCACCGCCCGTCGGAGGATGACTCCAGGCCATCGATTGACCTACGGGACATTTTTTGTCATGGCAACACATTTTGTCCGCCATTCATTCCAAGTACTGGTGTTGTCGCCGAAAGTGCTTGCTGACTTGACTCAAAGTTTGGCACCCTACATCGCTTCCACCATGACTGATGACCCAGCGCCAGGGTCAAGATTTGCCTTGCCCTACCATTGGTGGTTGCTGCTCTTCTAGACACCGTCCTCGCTCGTCGATCAGGAATATTCTCCGTACTCGTGCTAAAAGAACATGGGAAAGGACGACCGAGTGAATCGGGTCTTTGGTCGTTGAAGTACATATTTTTTAATGTACTAGATTAATCTATCAGGGACTCAAATGATTACCTATTAAACTGAGGAACGAAAGGACTTGATCGGAAGGCTATATTCCAATTTCCAACCCATGGCCGAACCAGGCGGCGATGACGACAAGCCACTGAGGAAGATCGCGCAGTCGTTCAAGGAGCTCGCGGCAGCCGTGAACTCCGAGACAGCAGATATCGAGGTCGCACCTTTCACTCACGCCTGCTCTCTCGTGTTCCCTCTCCTCGGCTGCCTCGGCATCGCTTTCAAGTTCGCTGAGTTGGACTTCGTCCCCAAGGTATTTTGGAAGCGTGAGTGGGATTAGGGTTTGATGGCTGAGTTTATAGGAGTAGTAACTCAACTGCGGAAGCGTGCAGAGGAAGGAATTTGAGTATTATACTATTGACTTTTACACAAGGAAAAGTTTGGACTTGAAACCAACTCCGCTGATTATGTGCTTTTATGCTGGCTAATCTGGTGTGACCAAGAACATATGATTAAACGAATTCTAATGGCCTGTGAATAATTTTGATTCGTTGATGTAAATAGAAAATTCCAATTGTTTCGATTTTTCTATTTTTCTATTTTTCAAATGGAATATTTATTGAATCCCCATAGATAGGATCAAACTTTATTTCATGCTATTTACATGAGATGCCTCTTTCTTATTCTTAAGCAAGTTCTTGAGAAGACTCAGTTTGATTCATTATTTATGTTTCATATTTCGTTTCTATTTTATTTATTTCGAGAAATATATCGATTAATTCCGATTCTTTCTTTTTTTTTTTATTGATTCTTCTCCAATCGAGATTTATAGATCCATGGATCTATATATCTATATATGTGTCTTCCTTTTTGTAAAAAGCATCACCATCCCGTTTGCCAACATCCACTATTTCTTTAACTTAATTTGAAAGCCATATTTCGATCCGGATAGTTTTGGGATGCTCCTAATAACTAGCTTCAGGTGTCATGAATGCTATTCCGTAAAACTGATTTCGGGGTTTATATGGGGACTTGCTATCACCCTTTTTCTTTCGATTTGGCCATTTACACTGTTTGCCTTTTTCAAATTTAATCTTCCAATCGACCATCATGAGATGGATGATCATCTTGCTGTTAAGTGCCATCAACGGATTTCTTTTCTTTTCCTGGGAAAGACAGGTTCATGATCTGGCAGATGCATCCAAGTCAATCATGACCTTGCAGGCTTTGCTGGATCACGATATGGAAAGGAACTGCGTCAGGAAAGTAGGTAGCCATTCGAGAAATCTTCTGAGGGTGAATCGTGGCCTGGACGTGGTCAGAGTACTCTTCGAACAGATTCTCGAATCAGAGTATGTAAACGACGTCCTATGTGGTACTTCTTTTTACATAGCTATGCCAAGTTTTTCGTGGGCTGGTAATGACACTAAGTGGCCAGTCATATTATAAGTTCCCCTCGTTCTTATACAGTCCTTTTTCAACTTCTTTAGAGTAAACACAAGTACATGAAGCCCAGAGAGGCACCTCCTAACAACCCCTTACCTCCCCTTCAAACAAATAGCGTAGGATATAGACTTATGTGGAGCAAGGAAGAAGGATAACTTCCCAAAGTTGAGAATGGGCGAGGGAACGATAAATTATCTTCCAAAGAACTAAGGCTTGGAAGTCTACATTTGGGTCTTGTAAACGTTGCGCAATCTTAGGCTTGCAGTACCTATGTAGGCATGTGGTCATTTCAATCTGACAAACATTAATAGGGAGGATCATAAAACATGTGCATTGAGGAAATTACATTAGCAAATTTCTTCTAAAACCCAGATCTCCTATACGCCCATACTGTGTATATGGATCTATACAATCTGGTTAAGTACCACAAAATGTTAAATCCCCACACGGTCTATTTCTTGCCCGCAAAGTATGAAACTGGTTTGGGTTCGCGTTACCATGAGGCCTACATCTGAGGTCTCCACGCCAGCTGGAAACTCCATAACACTCAAAATGGGTCATCTTATTTTCTGATATGTTTGGGATATAATTTGGGTCGTGTCCCACTTACCAATGGGCTCAAAACTAAAGATACTATTGAACAAGTTACCGTGGAAAAATAACACTTTTTCCCTGGACTGGATGAAATTGTGATCTCTCGTGAAAACTCCTAAAGAAGGTTTTTGTGCTGCGTTGAACAAGGATGGAATGGGAGGGACTCATGTAAAGTGGGTAAGACTCGGGATATCTGTAGTAAATATGCCTCTACAAGATGTAGTTAGCAGTAGGGCCACCACAATGAGAGGAGGACGAAGAAGATATGAGATAAAGAAGGATGTTTGATTTGTGGTATTCAGGAAGTGTTAAAACTATATAGTGGGCGAAATTGTTTTGGATTTGTTGGCTTATGTTAGCTTGTTTCCGGTAATTCACTTGACAATGCTCTCATATGCTGTTATGGGTAATCTTAATGGTTTATTAATTTTTTTCGTTAGGGGGGATTCCTTCAAGGATGCAGCCTCCAAGGCTTACGCGCAGGTTCTTGCTCCTCACCATGGGTGGGCTATCAGGAAAGCTGTAGCTGCTGGGATGTGTGTTCTTCCCACAAGGGCACAGTTATTGAAGAAAGTCAATGAGGATGGTGAGTTTGTGTGTATTTATAGCCCTGTTTTTTTCGTCCTCCCTCCTCTTCTTTTTATTTTGTCAAATAATTAGGAAACATGCCCAAAGCTACGTAGACCTTGTTTTGAGGAATGCTGGTCAGCTCCTTTGTTTCTAACATCAATTATCTTATGCCAATCCTTTGATTTTGGAGTCATTTAGGTACGCAGAATCAGCTTTCAAATATCACCCTACGCTGCTCAATTATTAAGTGCTTAAAGGTTTAAATATCAATATAGAAGAGAAGCATGAACTGCTTTAACATTCTGTCGTGCATTGTTTGCAAGTTCCGGCAAGATTTGAACGATGTTTTTTTATTTGGAACGTGCAAGAAGGTCTATGATGTGAAAGCGTGGATTACCATTGGAAGCTTTAGCATCCATGGCAAGTATGTCGTTCCTCTTGAATCATAAGATGCATTGCTAGTAAACAAGTTCACTAATCATATATTATTTTGGTTGATATGTATTAACCCTTACAAAAGTTGTCGATTTCATATTAAGTATTAGAATAATTAAGTCTCAAATTATGTTTTCATCTAATAGTTTAAATTTTTAGAACAAATGACAGTGAATCCCACAAAATCTTACATGAAGGAATGAGTGATTATATTTAGTACAATGATCTAGGTAACACCACCTGAAAGTATCTCGTAGAGCAGGGATGGCTCTAATGAATGATATTATGAAATTGTACGGTCCAATGCTGGAGCATCAGTCTCAGTAATTGGATCAGCAAATCAGAATTCCTTGAATACAACATCGAATTGTTTTTCTTTTCTGTTGACAATTTATAATTTATTAGGACCTGATAATTCCTAGGTCTATTTGGTTAGGAAAAACAAGACGACCATGGTGGTGAATATGCTTTGTTAACAGAGTGGCATTATACCAAATTGGTGTTATTTGTCCCATAAAGAAAACACTTATGGATCATCCAAGACATAGACAATCGTTAATTTCAACATCATCGAAGGCTATAATAATTCCGCTGATCCTACAAGAACAACGCTAGATTTTCAAAAGACGAGATATCATCTGCATTTTGTTTCCCCCTTTGTTCTCTTTGTAGGGTGTCCCTTATGCCTTTGGCCTTGTCTAAGTGTTTTTCATTTTTGTGGAAAGCCCGGGTATATGTCCCCATGTGTACTCACGCTCATGTACTCCTGTGAGTCTTGGTACGCGTGTTTGCCTGCTTAAGGGAGGAAGGGATGTTTGAGCCGTACACATGTTTTGAGAATAGATGTTTGGTTATTAATGAAGGCGTCCAACATGATTAGCGCTGCTCGTGATCATAAGTTGATTGGTTTATCTTCGATATAACTAGGTAACTGCACGGGCTGAATAGTCTAGTAGAAACAGATCTTGATGGTCTCCTCCCAGCATCAATCGCTATTGTTTCTGTTGCAGTGTACATGTATTTCTTCAGAAGGTTTTGTATTTTGATAATCGCTCCATCCGGTTCAACGGGGTGTGGGAACCCGGTTCGCTCGGTTCTCATGTATAAACCTTCTCTGTTGCAATTGGTCTGAAACTGGGTGTCCCCGCGTCAACTGGTCAACTTGATTTGACAAGATCTGGTGAACTTTCAGAGATATGTCCGAGAGCAGGCAGAGTGAGATCTGATCTGAACCGACAGCAGCTCTGCCACCTTGGCAAAACTTGACCCCTCGTCCATGTTTGTCAGAAATGAAAGTAAATTAAATATCTTTTAAAGAGCTCTGTGTCCTCTTTAAAAAAAGGAGAAAATGGTGACCGTGGAGACTTGAACCTGTAGGTGCATTCTTTGAAGAAAATGCTTTTGCACCAGACCCACACTTCCAACTATGCGGAGGCTTTTTTTGATCATTGATAGTGTGGTTGGAATAAGTATAACCATTTAGTTGCATTAAAGAAGAGAAACAAACGTGATGGTATGTTTGACCATAAGCGAAAGAGCACTATTTACAGTCAAATTAGAAAATTGTTGTCAATGGGTATTTATGTAGATAGAATGTAGCTACATATAATATGTTGTATGAGTTGCATGTTTATTCAGTATTGGAATGTCGGAATGGTGATTTTAGTTCAAAGATTCTGGTTTATACAGAAGGCGACATGCACTTTAATTTGCCTATCTTTGAGGAGGTGTGATGGTTCATATGCTAGTAAAGGCTAGAGAGATTGAATGTAGATAACTGATAAAAGAATGAAGGTATAAAATTTTAGTAAGGTTATTCTGAAATGTGATGCACCAACCTGCAGCTTGAGTTTATTCCACTTGATTCAATAATGATGGCTTTCTTCCAACACCATCTTCTTCTTGCAGAGAACTCCATGAAGACTTATTTGCGGGATTACATCGTTGCTTCAGAAGCTGTCATTCGTTACATCAACGGACTCTTCCTTTCAAAAGAACTAGGCATTGATTGGTAAACCATGGTGGGAATTTCCCGACTGTATTCTGGCTCATGTGTGATCATGTGTTCACTAGAAGAATATGTGATCGACACCTGATGTACCCAGTTTTTTTCTGCACCAGTCAAATAATGTAAAGTTTCCTAGTAGAGTAGAATTGCTCAAACTGCTATTCAAGATAACCTCTTTTACTTACTTGAAAGCCGCCTTTTCCTTTTCTGTAAAGTTCTATTTCTTACTTGTTTAAGGATATCATAAGTGTCATAACTTTCATACCATGTTTATTTGATTGTCATAACTTTTATTTTTTTGCAGTTATTTGATTAACATAATTTCTAAACATTATTAATTACCATCTTTCAATTAATCAATTGAGTGCCATAACTTTTATATTTTTAAATGATCACTCAAGGATCAAAATAGTGAATATTTTTAGAAAGTTATGGTGCTCAAGTGACTAATTAAAAAGTCATATTACACTTAAGTGATCGGAAAAAAATTGTGGCATTCAAGTGATCGCCATACAAAAATTATGGTACCGAAGTGACCGGTGTACAAAAGTTATGACATGTGCTATATCCCATTTTCCATTTCTTATGACTTGGGAAACAATACGATACACATACCGGTGTGTCCATACATATACGATTGCACAGCCACCTTGAGTTTGTCCGAGCAGTGAAGGGGTGGGGATCAATCTGGTCAGGGTTCTGAAGGCTTTCTTAGGGGCTTGTTGGCCAGTGTCTGTTTGTAGGCTTCAGCCTTCAATGAGAAACTTGTATTAGAATGATAAGATCTATACTGTACGTAAAATATGGGCACTGCATACTCTAACCTGTTTTTGTTTTTTCACAGAATTCACGCATGAATAATTCGAACAACCGGCCTGTTTGGTTCCCAATGGTTTTTCGAATTTTCAGTTTTCCTTCTCATTATACAGTTTCGAAGACGGAAGTAGTTTGAAACTATATTCGAACAAAAATAAGAACATGAGTTGAAAGTTAAAAGTAATTGAAAACAACTCTTCGATCCTTCTAATTATTTTGGTTCCTAAAGAAACCATTGGAGTTTAGAATATGAAAGAAAATATCTTTTGCATATTTGAAAGAGTACAATCGAATACTTAAAATTGTAAAATGTCGATGCAAAATTCATATTTTCACTGACCAAATAAAATAAAGAGGGAAAATTATCCAAAAAAGTCCTACACTTACACACTTTTCTCAATTTAGTTCTGAACTTTTAAATTTTGTCGATTCGGTTATAGACTTTTTAAAACATTGTCAATTCAGTCATTCAGATAAATTTATCTTGAAAACAAACATTTTCTGGACATTCACATAAGTATTTTCCGAGATAAATACTTTTAACTGGGCCCGGAAACTGGGCCCTTTGCAGGACATAGGCCCGGAAAATTCTCGTCCTTTCGGGGGCCCAGCCCGATTTAAACGGCAAAATACTTTTTCCCCACTTCGCGTCATCACATAAAGCTTAGATGCTTAGAGCTATAATGAAACGACTTCGCATTATATTAGGACTTATTTTAGTTTTTGGGCCGGGCTTGCATATTTATTTTTTTGGGTTGGACTGACAAAAAAGGGAAATAAAAAATTGAAAAGAGGGTCAGGTTAGACTTGAACCAAATCGGTTTTTAGGGCTCGACCCGGATATTTTTATTTTATTTCATAAATAAAATAAGAATATAAAAAAATAATATCTTGATAAAAAAAAGTACTTTCTAAAAAGTATGAAAATTGAAAGATTAAATTTTGATTTAGAAAGGGCCCCCTTGCTTTGAAATTGGGTTTTAGCATTTAGAATTAGCCTAGTTTAATTAATCAACACCAGATTTTGAAAAAAGTGAAGAAGTTGCTCTCATTAGTCAACTTAGTGTTTCTCGATTAATAACGCTTCCTAGCCTAACTGCATGTCTTATTTAGTTTTGCCTATGGATGCATATATATATGATTTTAGCTCGATGCATGATTTGATGTGTAGCACATTGTAATGGTTCGATTAGCCAAATTGCATGATTAATTTCAAAGTTGATCTACAAACAACTTAATTGAATTGACATGGAAATTAATGATACTTTCGATTTGATTGAATGCATGCTACGCTTTATTGAATGAATGCTTGAATGTCAAAACCAACACATGTTGGGCTAAGGCCCTAATGGCAATCGAGGAGATGGCCCAAATGAAATTGATGATGTTAGACCGAGTCATTTCAATCTTAATTTTCTAATATCGTAACCTAAATTTATTAGGATTATGTTAGTTTAAATGTATTTGGGTTAATTAGCATATGCTTTATTTAATAAAATTCATTTAGACTTAACATCACTTTCTTTAATGAATGATTAATGTAGTCTAGTTTAGACTCTACTGGAACCAATTCATTAGATTTAGACTCACCTTAATTTTTAATAACAAGCTTCTGAAAGACCATGTCTCTAGACTTATTAATAATGCCATGTATTATTCATTACTTGACAAGCTACAGGTTTAACATTCTTGTATTTAGATAGTCACACTCAATTACTTAAGCATTTATTTATGATATCGTGTTTCAACACTTTGAATATTTACTTTTCGCACTATCTTCCAATAAATTTTGTGTTAATTTATTTTAAATTAGTCTAGTTTTAGCTTAAACTTGCACCAAAATAGCCACACAAAAATAATTTTATGAACACTTAGTGACTTTAAATAACTTTTAATATTTTTAAATGATGAGTAAAAGTGCACAACCACTCTAGATTAAACAACCAACTAACTTAATATTGAAATAGCACTAATAGAAATACTAGCGTAAATAAGTCAATGTACCTTAGAATATCTGGTTTCGCAAGATTGGAGATGATATTTCCATGTTTAAATTGGTTTTCGGTCGACCCTAATAGGTTAGTGATGACTCTTAGAATTACATGTAATTTGTTAAAAAAATGTATAACTAAAATGTTTAAATGTCACTCTGAGTTATGGCCTAGGAGGGTCTATGTCTGTAATTGATGAACCGAATTGAATTACGCTTAGATAATGCATTCAAGTCATCTTCTAGGAACACCAATTAAGTATAATACCTCTAAACTTATCCATATCCTCCTCTCAAGGTCGGGTAAGTCACACGCAATGTAATCATAAAACTCTGCCATTTGTCAAATATAATAGCTGTAAGATAGATAATAAGTTTTTTTTTATTGTAAGGAATGGCTCTATTTTTCATTCTATATCTTTTCTTGACTCGTAACTTCATTTTCTTCTCTGACGATGGCGAGCTAGGCCGTATGTGAGTTCACTTGAGAGTGCATAGTTGCTCGCGGTGGTAGCGAGTACATGAACACCATGAGCCCCTCTGTCATCGTGGAGAGAGAGAGAGAGAGAGAGAGAGAGAGAGAGAGAGAGAGAGCTGAAGAAGACGGCGATCTAGGAAGGTTGACAAGACTTCAACTAATTTCTGCGCAATAAGACACAAAAATCCGAAGTAATTCCGGCAGACCAGAGAAATGATGTGTGGAGGAAGCGCGAACCGACGAGCTTGCCAGATTCGAGTCTGGGACAAGAGTATGATTTGAAGAAGTGAGGACTGTCCAGACTAGGCGTCGCAATCTCCGGCGTCCCACTTTCTTCTTCTCTCCAGCCACAACGACGATAACCAGCAGCAATGATGTTAAGGGAACGGTGGGAGGATCCTTTCTTTTTGGATAAACTTTTAGTTACGGAGGCGAGTTCGATGAGCTTGATGATGCTGATCAGATGTAACACGACGACTGAAGAAAAAACGGAGGAGTACTGAAATTTCTTGGAAAGGCCAAATTATATGGATCAGCTCCTGCGTGGCTGGGATTTACTTTCTTTTCTCCATTGACAGGGAAGTTATGGTTATTTGGGACACTGTATAAGCAACTGAGCCATCGGCCATCGCTTACGAATAGTTTTAAGTATAGTTCTACACTATTTGTCGATTATTAAATATTAGCATTGTCATGTTATGAATTCTAGGTAAATTACCATCATAAATTAAATTCCAAATCCTAAATGCAAACAAGTTACGTCGACTACATATAAATCGCGACTCAAAAAGTGGAATCACTAACTACGGATGCGGTTGACCTTACAATAACTTTAGGTAATTTACGAAAGAATTTAGAAAAGCTATTGCTTGAAAGAGGACCTGTCCACCAATGGGACAATGGGATAATTTGTCCTGAGATTTAATAGACAGGCCCAAACACACTCCTCTGTTTCGAGTATAATCTTTTATGATCCCCAAAGAAGAAGAACCTTACCAGCAAATCAGTGAGAAACAGGGAAACTAGAAATAGAGTCACTACCACAATAAAAATATCTTCATCTCAACCTTGGACCAGTGCCTCAGTACTTTCTAAATCTCTGTACCACTTGCAGCAGCTGCCATTCCCTTTCTCTGTGGCTAGACAAGTAAAGAGATAAGAAATTTAGAACTGGTGCTTGGGGTGTCGGATAATTGAACAAGCACAAGCAGAGGCAAAGATAAAAACGATTAGATGAGAATGACAGTAATTGGGTCTTACGAATTTTATGCGCACTTGTTTATGCTATTAACTTTTGTATGGCTCTATTGAGATCACCCTCCCAATCGTCGTCCAAGAAGTATCTGAACAGTGTCACGTACTGCAGGCTTGGTGTGTACAGCGAACCTTTAGAAAAGATCATCATCTTCGGGCACTCCTCCACTACAATATGAAACAAGGATGGAAAGCTGAAGCTGCAACTTGTAATGGAGGAGAAGCACTCTAGGCTTGACATTTTTTGGAGTCTCAATCTTTCTAACTTCCCAAGAGAAATGACTTTTCCTTCTCCCTCTCCTCCGTCTGTCACAACTTCTTTCATTTTTTCACATCCTTCTATAGTCATGTTAGTGAGATGTACCAAATTTGTAACCATAGAACTTGTTACTAGATTTACCAATCCTGAAGAATTCTTCACGACTAACTCCGTCAAATTTTGAAAGGATCTCCCGATTGGAAATAGTGTTGACAAGCCGGGACAATCCCAAACCTCAAAAATCTCAACACTATGAAGGATGTTCATCAATTTATGGTCTTCTCTCCACACACGCTTTAGCTTGTGTAGCTTGTTGAACTTAAGTTCTCTTAAATTTTCGAGCACCAGATGATTTTCCTCATCAACAAGCCCTTCATCGAGGTATATATCTTCGAAGGAACTACAAAAGACCTCAAGACTCTGTAAATTCTGAAACCTCTCCAGGAGAAATCTGAGAGGAAACGTGGCTTTTTCATCATGAAAACATGCCAATGTTAGTGCTTTTGGCTTGCCACAAATGTCATTAGGACTTCCTTCATCCTGTATCATCTGAATATCTTTATCAACTAATAAAAGTCTCTCTAAGTTGGGAAAGTCCTGTCACGAAAGAAATATGTTCATCAAAGGTTCAAAAATAAATCATGTGCTGTGAAAGGTAAAGATATCGCAAGGAAGGTGGTCGTCTTCTTACAGTTGATTAAATCTCTAGAGCCCTACATACATGTGTTAAGCTCTTAGAGTCATGCTATAAAATACAAGTGTAGCAGAATGCTCCACCATAATCATCCATATTGAAAACTCGAAGAATATATATATTTTTGAATACAAGTTGGTACGGTTAGGTGGTGGAGTGAATCTAAATTCAAGAACCAACCGCTTCATCAAATTCATCTTTTATTAGTAATGTCTATGTTGTCGACATTAATTTGTCGTTATTTTGGAATTTTATGCAGTGTGGGTGCACTAATAGTGTTGTTAAAACTTATGGGAGCCACAAACTTAAATTTGTGATTCAGATATTAGAAAATATCATATGTTGTCTACAAACTGAGAGGCAAGAGGTTTGGAGCTTTCTATAATATCATAATGTGTCATGACTATGCAGTGGAACTGAAATTTATGAAGCGAATTAAAGAACAAAGTAAAATAATAGTAAAATAAGGTTCCAAAGTTATTTTTTCTCGAAAAAGGTTTTTTTGATGTATTCTTTTAGAGGTTGTAGAAATGAACAGGAGAAGAAAAGTTTAATGGTTAGATGTATCAACAATGAAGATGACCACATATTCATCATTGACTCTGCCAAGGAGCACTATTATACATTATATCTAATCAAATTAAATTAGGAATATCTTATATTGTGAACAACAATATGTATAATTAGGTAATGCAATATTGTATGGGTGTCCCCCAACGAAAGTATACTTTAGTATCAGAAATATCTTTATGTTGATGACAAGGCACGCGTTATCATGTTCTGCTAATATGATAATATTGGATGATTGTGCAATAAGGATGATATTAGTGAGTGCATGATAGAAACATATAGAAACTGAGGAAGAAGGGTAATTGTGATCATACCCTCTCAAACGCAGAGTGTGCTTCTTGGTCCAAAAGACCCCATTGGCCGTCTCTCTGAGTCCGCTTATTCATGAATGCCTCAAAGGATGACATGTTCAGTTTATCACAGTGAGTCACTTGTAATTCCTTCAAGGACGGCCAGCTCAAAATGGGCAAGTTAGGGCAAAAACTCTTGAGTTGCGGCATATCATGCAACACTAGAGATGTTAGCTTTGGGAAAATAAATTGAGCAATAGTAGAGTGTGCAGTGTTATCTCCATTTGCAACTATTTCCTCAATCTCACATGACTCTACTCGAAGTTTCTGAAGTTGGCTTAGACTTGTGGCCACCCAATTAGGAAATAAATTTTCAAGCCTCTTACAATTTCGAGCCTCCACTTCACGTAAACGGTCAAAAGTGGGAGTTTATTGAGGACCATCAGTCCATATTTTGCTTAAATTGTCCATGTGGGAGAGAAAGATCAACTCAAGGTGAGAACATTGTACCTGCCATATTGATTAAAATGATGCAATGAATGTGACTGCACTGAGTTATGATATCATAGAAGGAATTTGCAAATTTCACATGAAAATTGTAGAGCTAGTTAGTGACACAAACGGAGTGGAGTTGATTGGTGTTTTGATTTTATTTGACAGATGATTAAGGAGAGTTTTTTGCATTGAAACAAGCATAAAATGCGATGCAACAAGATGTATTACCTTATGGTCCTTTCACCTTGTCAATACTCATGCACAAAAAAGATATTAGAATACTTTTCACAGAATTACGACACAGAACACCATTATGACCTCAAATACCAAATGGATACTTTTGCAATTTCCTAAATTTCAGGACATTCAATGTTAAGGCAAGTGTCTCCCGCAAACAAGGATCCCTAGAAAAAGCGCGATTGGTCCTCAGGTACAAATGATATATGTCATGACAATATACTGTTGAACTTTAAAAAAAATGAAACCCTTATATGATCCGTTATCAATTGTTCTTTAGAGAGCCGATATCGAATGCACCTTACGTCTATGATAAAATTAATGAAATTAAGACATGTTTCCAACTCAACTACCCAATGCATTTTCCCTCACTTCTCTAAGTCCACACTCCATGGAAAAAAACAAGGTTGTCATACAAGTGTCGGATGTGCCACCAAGACGTCCGCCTTAGTCAAATGATGCATATGACTACATTACATTCGTCTAGAGAAAATCAACCATGTTATGACCTTTTACGACTTGTCCATTGACAAGCGAGTATTGATATTTTTCATTCGATTGCAATCAAATCAACACAATTACGACTTGTGACAACCGAAAAAACAGAATGACTAATTCCACACTGCCCTAAATTTATTAATATTCTAATTTGAGGCTTCTGATGAGTTTTTCTTTTTATTCTGTTCATGTGTGGATACCTATTATTACATGGCAACTCATAAATGACAAATAAATTACATGAGTAGTACATGCATAACTAATGATAACTTCGTGGATACTCGTTATGATGAAATGTTCTACTCACAAATAAATAAATGAATAACTGAAGAAAATCATTAAAAAAAAAAGAGAAAGGAAACAAGCGGTTCCTCCATTAGGAAAGAAAGCAATAACTGAAATCTGTATAAAATTAGTAAAAAGACTAACGTTGTCCGTTCGTATGCGTTCACTGTATTCAATCAGAATAAATTTGAAAATTTGATTTTCATTCTTCAGAAAATTAAACGATGGTATGCACCTATGTTTTCCTAATTATCATACAAATTAGGTCGAATGAATCGACAAATTATTGAATTTTGAAATCGCATCTGTTTGAACATGCAAAGTTGTTGTCAGTTTACTTTCTTCGAGAGAACTAATTCTTAAAGACATTGAAAATTTTCTTTTGTTTAGGCATCCACACCAATTTTGAAGTCTTTGGAGGTACTTTATTCAGCTTTTCTTTTTACCCTCTTTTGCTGTCTTTGGATGTGTTTCTTTTGATTTACTAGGAAGATCGTTCGTGTTCAATAATATTAGGCAAGTTTCCTTCTAAGCAAGAAAAATTTGAAGTGCCAACAAGGAAATGATTTTGCCGTCTTTAGATGCTATTCTCTGTTCACTGATTTATGGTTCAAATTTGAATAGGAGATGTCTTGATATAGTTATCAAGTATTGCAGATGAATGATTTTATCAGCTGACACTAAAATAACACTTCTGAAAAGATATGGAGATCTAAAAAATAATAGGTGCATTTATTGAATATTAGATAGTTTTTTTTATTTGACAGGATGATTAATCTTTAAAAGGAAAGGGGACTGACCTGGGGAGTGAAAAGTGAAAGGCTACCGTGGCCACTCTCCATTTCCGATCGCCAAGTCAAACTTCTCATTTTGGGGCAATGGACAATGGTCAACCCTATCAATTCAGGGCATTCCAGCGTACGGTTGTCCCCAGACAAGAAGTTTGCCAAATTGGGCAAGCATTCCAACTCCAAGTATTCTAGGTTCGGGAATTTAATCTCCTCCTCTGCACTTCCTTGCCCCTCTTCCATTGCAATCACTCCTTCCATCTGGCCACACTTCTTTATTTCCATTCGACTAAGATTGGCGATGCATGGAATCATCGATGGAGTGAAGGCGTGTCTTAAGTTGCCACAATTATCAAGGGTCAGAGCAATTAGGGAATTGAAGCACATCGTTCCTTGAAGATCCTTATTCCATAGTCGCCTCAACTTTGGTAGATCGACCAAGTACAGAAAAATTAACCTAGGCAGCATCCGAGTATTTTCCACAGCCTCCAGGCCTTTTAGATCGAAAATTTCTTCCATCGACTCGCAATTACACACCTGTAATGCTTCCATATTATCTAAAACACGAATCAATCTAGACGGAATAGCATTACTGAATGATGGACATTTATCTATCATCAGTGTAGCTAATTCCCAAGATGACTTGATGGGAATAAGTTCACCGTGCCATTTTCCAATCAGCTCAGGGAACTCCGACACTCGCATATACTCCACTTCAGCAACTGGAGCCTGTCAGGAAATGCATTATTCAATGTATAATTTCTAGTTAGTACAACAATTTACTTTGTTGGCAGTGAAAACCATTCATTTGCATAGAATTTGGTAATTAATGCATACCATTTTTTCAAACATATTTTGGATGGTAGTGTTGAGGTTTGCCTTCCGAAAGCACTTCTCTTCTGATACATGAACTCTCTCCAGTTTTGGCGCCTTTATTTCTCCCTCAGAAAAGAACTTCATGTTGATACAACCAGTCACAATGACATCTTCCAAGAGAGGGAACTTCAAAGTACATCCACTTGAACTGAAACATCTCAACCTTGACAACCCATCAAGTTCCATATACTTCAATTGATTGAAAGCCACTTCAGGCCTCTCCTTACCTCCCTCATCACTCATGATCTCTCTCAACATTTTACAATTACGTATCCTCAATTTTGTGAGTTCCACCAAATTTTCAGCTATTATTGGTGTGAACATATTTGATAGCACATCACAATTTGACACATCAAGAGTTTTCAGACGTTGAATATATCTTAAAAAAGGTAATGCTACTTCCAGCTCGTGACTTGGGCCTTCTATGGCTTCCAAATTGGTGCCCACCTCTTTTAGATAAGATTCGCATACAGTTAGCCTCTCCAAGTTGGTTAAGCGCTGAACAAAACGATGCGCGAAAATTGCCGATTCTTTTGAAATGTGACTGAGTTCAAGAACTGTTAGCTTGGGGAAGAATTCTTCATCACGAAAATGCCCATGCCATATCTCTATCTGTCCAGATAAATCTAATCTTAACTCTTGTAGTTTTGGTAATGCACCCTGAGAAAAGTAGTGAAATCAGAATTTAAAGTGAGCATAGTTGAAATATTATTTTTATATTATAATAGAATAGCTACACATCACCCACAATAATTGCATTCCACGATGTTGAGTTTCATGCATTTCAACTTCAGGAAATGTGGCCTTAGCAAATAAACATTATCACCAATCTTTTATATTTGACTTGTATCCGTATTTGAACTTAAGTAACTCCTTACATTCGCATTTTCATATGGATATATACTTCGTGAACATAACTTCTCCATCAATTACAATCACAATTGCACCAATTTCAGATACTATTGTCAATGAAAATGCCCCATTTTTTTCAATTTTTAGCACAACATCAGTTCATGTTTATGGCGTTCAAATTAGAGAACACAGTGGTGCCATGGTAAGATCACAACAGATGCCACGTGTTTTAAACCTTTTGGGTACTTAAGAGAGAGCTACACCATTCGAATTGGCCTTAATCTTTTTATAAGGGGGATCAACGAGCATGCATTTCATCCATCAGACATTGACAATAATGTTCATTCAATACTTGAAGAACGTATGATGTTTCAATGCTGTAATATTCCTATTGGTTCAAGGGGTGTCCTCCGGTTTATCTTTATGCTTAGAGCTACTTGTGTGAGATGCTTGGTTGTGACCTCAATTATCACTTTAGATGTTCACCATGGAAGCAAAACAAATAATCATGAGTCATACCTTTTCTATCAAGAAAAGAGGCTGTTTATGAAGTGGCATCTCATTCTTATGTTGAGAAACAAGTAACTCCACTTTGTTACAGTCATCCACCTCCAAGGTCTTCAATTCTGGCCAACGTGGAGGATGTGTTCCAGTAGAGATGCACTTCAACTCTGGTAAATGCTTAAGCTTGAGGGAGGTTAACTTTGGGAAGACAAACTCGGTAACTAGTCCGCAATTCTTGATGAGCTCCACAATGCCACAGTCATTGATCTCCAAGTCCTCAAGTTGCCTTAGATCTTTGGCTACTGTGGCTGGAAACAAAGAGATGAGGCTCCTGCATCTGGAAACGCTGATAGAACGTAGACACTGGAATTTGACTTGACGGTGGAGTTCCTTATCCAATACACACTTTAGCTTATTGCAATCGTACACACAAAGCGATTTTAAACACTGGAAAGAATCTGCAGCAACTTCATTGTCCCATATCCTCTCGATGTTATCCATGCTAGTTATATGCAGTGTCTCCAAGGTAGGAAAGGCATCCTGCAATTTTCATTCATGGAGTTGATGATTCTGTTAAATTACAAAATCATGAACTTCCCAGATGTAAATATAGAAGCGCCGCTTACTCTACTTGTGACTTTTTGGTTCTATTAAATGAGGATGGCAACACAAATAGAAAGAGGATGGCACCATAATAACTTCTGGGTCTCCAAGCAAGTGAAAAGGGCGTGTTGGTTCTGATGTTCAAAAACTTAAGAAAAAACTATTTCATGTTAAAGGCATTATGTGAACATTTTCCATGAATCAACTGACCTTTCAGTTCGCTTGTCTACATTATCGAAGATTTGAGGCATTTGCTATTACATAAGATCACGTCTCAAAGGTTAAAAAAGGTCCATTTTACACCCTAGATAATAAACGAAGAACTAGCTAGAGATGATAGTATTGATTATACCATTCCGTTCATTCTTTTCATATAATTGCTCGAGTTAAATAAGTTGTAAAATCGTGGCTCATGCTAATTGTCATCGGGGGTAACTAAACCATTGTGCAAGCTTAGCACTCTACAATCACAGAATAAAGCACACTTGTACCACGGTAAGACTAATCTTCATCCGGAGTGAATTGTCCATCAATTGTAATCACAAAATATTAGAGATAAATGTCAACGAAAATGTCCCATCTTTCCGATTTTAACATAACACCAGTCATCTTTATAGGGTTCAAATTAGATAACACACTTGTGACATGGTAAGATTACACCACATGCCATGCATTTTCAAAGTTTGTGGTATCTAAGATAGAGATAAAGCATCGGAATTAACCTAAATCTTTCTGAAGGGGGATCAACACGTATGCATTTGAGACATCAGATATTAACAAGAATGTCTAGTCAATACTTGTAGAACATATGATGTTTCATCATATAATTTACATCTTTGTGTGTATAGCTACTTGTGTGAGATGCTTGGTTGTGACCTTAATCATCATTTCAAATATTCACCATTGAAGCAAAACACATAATCATGGGTCATACCTTTTCTATCAAGAAAAGTGGCTGTTTATGAAGTGGCATTTCATCCTCAGCTTGCGAAACAAGTATCTCCACTTTGTTGCAACCATCCACTTTCAAGGTCTTCAATACCGGCCAACGGGAAGCATGCGTTCCAGTGTAGAGGCACTTCAATTCTGTCAGATGCTTAAGCTTGAGGGAAGTTAAATTTGGGAATACAAACCTCGGAGCTATCCCTTCTTCCTTCTTGATGAGTTCCACAATGCCACATTCAGTGATCTTCACCTCGTTAAGTTGTATTAGATCTCTAGTTACTGAGGCTGGAAATAGAGAGACGAGGCTCTTGCATTTGGAAACTCTAACAGAACGTAGACATTTGAATTTAACATTGCGGTAGGGATCCTTATCCCATATACACTTTAGCCTATTGCATTCATTCACCCGAAGCGATTTAAGTTTGTGAAAGGAATCCGCAGCATCTTGGTTGTCCCATATCATCTCGATGTTATCCATGCCGGTGATATCTAATGTCTCCATGCTAGGAAATGCAACCTGCAGTATTTGCTCACGATATCGGTGATTATGTTAAATTATGAATTCATGAGCTTCCAAGTAAAATATAGAAGAGTGTCTGTCACTTACTCTAATGACTGTTTTGTTTTCGTTAAGCGTGGAAGGTAATTAAAAAAGAAAGAAGATGATACCACGACAACTTCAGCATCTCTAAGCAAGTATAAAGGGCGTGCTGAATTGGCTGATATTCGTGAACTTTTTAAATTATTTTATAGTAAAAGGATGACCTTTCAGTTTCCACCCAAAAAAGGGACCTTTCAGTTCACTTGTCTGGATTATGGAAGAACTAAGGAATGCGATATTAGATAATATCACACTTCAAAGGTTAAAAACAAAGTCCATTCTATACTCTAAAAAATTATTAGGGATGATTATACTAATTATAGCACGATTCCTTCATTCTTCTATATGGTCACTCGAGATAAATAACTAGACCTATCAAACAGATTGATCAGATAAGGTTTGTGACGTTCATGAATGATTCAACTCAAATAGATCCATTTAACCATTTTTTACCTATTTTTACAAAATCCAAATTTAGTGATCCATACCCAACCTAGCTCACATTGCTAACGTACTTTCATATTTAGCTTAATCTATGAATACTTATGACCAAAGTAAAATGAGAGTATAGAGTGAATAAGTGCAAGATCGAATACGTTCAGAGAGACTAAATAGAGAGTCATAAAGGTGAGTTGGATTTAAAGTAAGTTGTAAACCTATTTATGATCCAATAGCTCGGTATGACTAATCCATTTATGACATATCTAATGTCCACATTGGTAAAGAAATAGGTTTGTTTATTATTTTAATGGGTTTGTAAATAAGGTGTAAAATCATATAGGGCACATGTCAAAATTCATCGATGGTAATTAAACCTCGGAGCAAGCACAGCCCTCAGGAGAAAAGAAGCAATAAAATTAAAAGGAGTAAAAAGAATCTCGATACTAAGATCGCTTCTAATTTTCTAAAACTCTCACTGAAAATGATTACAAAATCCATTACTATTCAGTCACCAAGAGTGAATTTAACCCCGTACTTTAGCAGTTGAGCTTATTGAGGATTAAGTAGCCAACTTCTTTATCTGTAGCAACTCGACTTTGCATGAATTAGAATGCAAAATTACATGCAACTTTACTTTGGCTTATTCAAATTTTAGGATGCGGTGTTTATGTTGAATTCAACCAATCTTAACGAAAGTATCCTTTATAAGTAATTTTTTGTTTTGGCTGTGCTCTGTCTTCAGTAGAATTATTTATTTGTTAATTTAAATTATTCGGTTGGATAGGCATAATAATTATCCATAGACAAACTCCTTTTTTTCATTATCTTTTAATATCTGATGTGATTGATCCAACCCTTTCTTTCTTGAGGAGTGGTGTGAAATTGAAACTTGATAATTGTTTGTTATATTCAATATCATGAATAGAAATTAATCACGTACCTCTCGATTGAATAGAGCAATAGAGCGTGATTTGACGTGATCTTGACTCTGAGCAGCTTGTGAACCTGTCATTAATTTTCATTCGATGAAACGAATGTCACCATTTGTGTTGTAGGAATGAATCTATCTACAAAAACAGTTTTCAATGATTAAAACAAAAAATTAATCTTACATTTTTCACGAGAAAAGCACCTCAACCTTTCCAAACGACTAAGGCCTAAATATGTCAACATCGGAAATGCTAGAGCTTCTAATATTTCCATTCTCAACCCTTCTTCTCCCATAATGATCGCCTCCATCTTCTTGCAATTCCATACCCTTAATTCTCTCAATTGTGTGAGAGAGTGAACCATCGTAGGGAAAAACAAAAACCCAAGGTTGTCACAACCAGACACCTCCAACTTCTCTAATTTATGGAATCTCACTATTCCACAGGGATTCTTGTTGCATATGTGCCTCAAGCTCGTCAATTTATGTATACAGAAGTTGGTTAGCTCGGAGAGAATCCCAATATCTCCACCAGTGCTTGGTCCGGCAAGGTCAAATATTTCTTGCACTGCTTCACATTGTGCTATATTTAAAGTGTGTAACTTACGTAGTTTTACCAATGATGCAACATTGATACCCTTCAAGATAGATTTGCACCGTGCCACTCGGAGATATCCTAAATTGCTCAACGTCAATGGAGATTCATCACTCCATATACAAGTCAGATTGGGAAGTCCATCCAATATCAAAGACTCCAAGGATGGGATTGAAACCTGATGAACATTACCATTTTTAGTTATCAAGGACAGGTAGGAAATTTGAGTACTATGGTAGGTTATTATCGATGGTCCTTAAAGGAAATTTACAAACAAGGTGATTTACGATAAACAAAGGCTAATGTACAATCCAAAAAGGCACTTCTCTTTGATGCTATCACTATCTATAACCAACTAAGAGGTAACTGACTACACTCTATCAAATTGATTATCAACATCGTTTTCATTAATAAAAACAAAGAACAAAGGCTTTTCATCTTTAATTGATCCCCTCATTTTGCACTTGCGTGATGTATCATCTTCGACATCTTTACAAAAACCAAATGGATCTCCTCTAAAATGTTAACACTAAAGCAAGTTAAACAATTTGCCATTTAACTTTTTTGTGGTAATTAATCATCACCTTCATGTTCAAAAGTTTTCAATTAAATAGTGCCAGAAAAATTCTCTACATCAGACTCTTATGTGACAAAGGTTTATTATACAAAATCGATTATCATTTATATTATGAATGTTATGGTCAACTACAACTTGATTGCCATTTCTTACGCTCAAGTCTCGACCACATCTTGGCACAATGCTTCAAACTGTTGGTTAAGCAATGCCCTGTTGTAGTTTTCAACACACCACAATTTATCTAAATCAAAAAGAAAATTAAAAATTAGTAAAGAAAAAGTAAATAATTAAAGAAGCGCATAAGTAAGTAGAGAAAGGGAAATCACAAATAAATTAAATTGAGCCACCCTTCAACTAAGCCTAAAGTGATTCAATTAACGTGCATAAATTAAACGACTATGGTGACTAAGACGAGCTGCACCAACATCACTAGGGGCAGTGGTGCGTTTTCTAATGAAACTCAGAAACAAGATAAAACAGTCATAGGATTAACGGAAACTAATTAAAATCAAAGGGAAGAACAGAAAAGAATTGAAGAGCACTATCATCATTATCATTGTTGTCTTCATCTTCTCCTAGCTAATTTTTGTCATCGTATTATTCTTTTCCAATACTTGAATAGATGTAACGACCTAAATAATAACAATACAATGACAAGAAATAGAAACATTATCATAATAATAACAATAACAACATTACTTATAATATTATAAAGCTCATATTACAGGCACACGTTAAATATACTTTATTTTGGATAATCTACTTTTTCAAGGCACATATTCTGCAGATCACAAAGACATTCAATGCATTAAAATTGTAAAGTTTCCTTAATCTTAATAATAATAACAATAATTACGATGACGATAATAATAACAATAATTTGACTTAATTTGGTCGTAATCATTTAGCAATGTTAAACTATAACGCATTTGGGTGCAATTAAGTAATTTGGATAAAAATAATGACTTGCGATTTCACGCTTGAAAAATCACACATCGGGAACATGCAAATGGAAAAATAGACGAAGGGTTGATGGTTCATGGGGTTTTGATGGAAGTTGAAACTTCTGGTGTAAATGCGTGCTGCTATAAAACTTCATGGGGGATTTCGTGTAAATTTTCCTCAAAGATCACTTGCCAATGCCTACTATCACGAGACATCGAACATAAGTTGCGTATTGCTATAATTATGGCGTCACTGCAATGACCAAGTGCTTATTTAAACAAACGATACCAGAAATATGTGCACTATCTTAACTATTCTTTGTATTTCATTGTGCCGCAGATACCTATACCATATATTTTACAGATTATAAAGATAAAGATTAAAATCAAATAACTACTTCAGTGGAATCCATTTTACAAGAATATGAACTTACCTTATTATGGAATTATTACAATGCCAAGACTCAGAAACCCGTTACATACATTAACACCAGCAGCACGTAAGTTGCAAATGACTCAGAACCTATAACAAAACTATTTACATGGATTCGATGCAATTAGTTGGATTTTATGCACAGTAGAGAGAAAGAAGATTATTTTGTCTAATGACAGAGTAGGCATTAATGGGCAAGGTAATTAGGAAGAAAATGAACTAAAAATAACAAGACAGATAAGCATTATAATCTATGTTACGTCCAATTAGCAAAAGGAAGGAAAGATCATTGAATTAGTATATTCTTTTGGTAGAAAGTTACCTGTTGCCCGTTGAAGAATGCGACTTGGGGGCTAACTTGGTCGTCTAACGTAATAATCGAAGGAGCCGTCCCCGCGGTGGAGAAGTTCTTGAAATCTGGCAAGTCTTTCAACTTCAATACATGCAAATTATGCAACTCAACTTTGCCACAATCATCAGCTTCTATAATCTCCCGTATTGAGTGGCAACTGAGAACTCGAATCTCTTCTAACTGTTGAAGTTCTCTCAATAATGAAAGAGGAAACACAGATTTCATCTGGCAACAACGATCGACTCGTACTGCTTTTAACATACTGAGGGACTTGGAGGGGAAATGGATGTCCCATATGTTCTCCAAGCTGCTAAGATTCTTAAGAACTAACGACTCCAACGTCGTAGGGAAAGGCCATCGGAGGACGTAATGGATGGAGGGATTATTCTCAACCTCTAGGTGCTTTAATTTTGGAAAACCTTTTGGGGATAACTCAGAAATACTTTGCTCAATTCCGT
Source organism: Melaleuca quinquenervia (assembly GCA_030064385.1). NCBI lineage: Eukaryota > Viridiplantae > Streptophyta > Magnoliopsida > Myrtales > Myrtaceae > Melaleuca > Melaleuca quinquenervia. The sequence continues at coordinate 3,489,311 of CM057724.1, read as the reverse complement.
TTGACCCATACAAATACAGATTTTCAGTTCTGTCTAGGGTAGTCTCGATGCATCCTTTACGAAGAATAGTGCTCATCGGATTCAACTCGAGGTTTAATGTCCTCGATCCTTTGTACTCGCTTGACCAGCAACGCGGATTACCTATTTGGAATCTGTAATTGGTTAATTTCTCGATGTTTAAATCCTCTCGGAGGACGCTTGGATCAGGAATTGACACGTGCAGAGTGCAGAGATTCTTCATGTTGTTCAACTCAGCAAGACTGGCATTAGTTGGTGGAGTTTGCTCCACAGCATTCCATTGACTAAAGCTATTCTCCATGTACAGCTCCTCCAATTTGATCAAGCTTCCCAGCACCCCAGGTTCAATTATTTCAAGTCGTGAACAATTGTTCAAGTCTAGCAACTTTAGCTCCGCCAATTGCCTAATTTCTTTTGGCAATCGCTGAAATTTAGAGTGCACAAAGCTAAGAATTTGTAGCCCTTTTAGCTCGCCAAGAATGGCTACATCCTCTAACGAACAACCATCAAGACACAGAGTCTGTAAATTCCCCAATAACTTAAACGACGAAGGCAAATGAGTAAAACGGATGCCAGTAAGATTTAAGACCGTGAGTTTCCTCATAGAGTTAAATAATGAATCCGGGATACTAAGAGATTCATTATTGGTGAAAAGCAAAAAGTGCCGCATCTCAAGACAATCTAATTCTTTGGGAAGCTCCTTCATTTCAACATAGGGAAAGCATATTGCCCTACAACTTTTGAGCTTGTCCTTGGGAAACTGTGCTGCCGACTTATCTGTATCTTTCAACACAAGAATAGGGTGATCTCTTGAAGTGACTTTGGCAACAAACTCACGAACCAAGTCATGTATGTTAAAACTATCAACATCTTCACTATCTAACAAAAGGGAGGAGGCCTGAAGAGTACGGATGTGTGAGCTCAATCTATTTCTCACTTCTTCCATGCTGCTAACTTCTTGAAATAACCCCAAACCAACGCCGTACCTCACCAAGTTTTGAAGAGAAGGCTTTGAGACACCATAAACAGCACAGAGTCGTAATAATGACTTCACCTCATCTTCTAATCTATTATAACTCCATTGCAACATCTCATCTATCAAAGTGTTTGTTTTTTTATCTTTAAACTTCTTGATTTTTTTTAAAGTGTCCTTCCATTCAGATAAATCAGCATCTTTAAAACGTTTCGCCATTGCAACAATAAGGAAAGGCACACCTGCACATTTGTCGAGTGCTTCATCCACCAAGAGTTTGAACTCGTCATCATGAACTTTGTCTCCCACCATCCTCTCGAACAATCTTCTTGCCTCTTCCTCCTTCAGTCCATCAAGGAGGAAGTCCCTGTCGCAGCCCATTTCCCTTCGCAAAACATCTCGATCTCTCGACGCCAACAATAATTTGCATCCCTCGACTTTGTTGTCGGGTCCGCAAGGAATGCCGACTCGTCCCAAGTCAAGCCCACTCCACAGGCTGTCCAGTATTATGAGGACCTTCCTTTTCTTTCTCTCCTCACCTTTCAATCTTTTGTGCAGGATTTTCGCTCGCAACCTGTCATAATCTTGGCTCTTTATATCCAATTCCAGGGCATGCGCAATTTCTCCTTGTATCCTCCTGATGTCTGGATTTCCGGACACGTCGACCTTAGCGATCAGATCGAATGACTTCTTTTCCCTCATCCTCCTTTCAGCATCAGCCAAAAGGGTGGACTTGCCCACCCCGCCCATTCCGTAAACCCCGACCACGCTATATCTGTCATCGGCAAGAGCGTCCATGATGTCCTGTATGATCGAAGCTCTGAATTCGAAGACACCATCGTCCCTAAAGTAAGAAGAAGCGGAGGCTATCATGGCGGTCGACCGAATGACATCTATGCCTTTTCTCCCGAGTGGAGTCGGAGCAGCGTCATCCCTGGGATCAGGAACACTGAAGGAAACGAGACCGACTTCTTTGCATTCTTCAGTGAGTCGTTTAATGTCCTCGATCTTGTCCTTGGCCCTCCTGCTAAACTGATAGCGACAATTGGGGTCGGGAAGAGTCCCATAGCAGCAGGTTTTGCTAGCCTTTTCGAAGTCGCCCAACAGGTCTTGCGCCTCCTTCAAGGCCTTGTCAACACTGGACTGCAACTCCATGGGCCATTCCTTGACAATCCGAAGATTGTTTTCGGCCTCTTCCGTGGCCCGTCGGAGCCCGTCGGCCTTGCAGTGCAGCTTTTTGACTGCCTTCTCCAGATCCTTGGCATAGCCCTTTGGGGCCACGACGTACCCAAATTGACGCATGATGGGAGCAACTACCGTCTTCAAGACATCCCATGCAATAGAAATGCAAGAATCGATCGACATTTTTTTACAAATTTTTCTGAGAAAAAAAAGAGACGGAGAGATTGTGTGATGAAAAAGAGCAGCAAATACTGAAGAAGAAGAAGAAAAGACGAAGTAGAAGAAGAGTCGGAGGAGAAACAGAGACGCAGAAGGCCTAGAGTGCAAAAAGGATGAAGGAGGGGAAGCGTCAATGCACAACGTCTTATTGCCGGGAAAAGTTAAATAATCAACGGCTGGGGAAGAAAGAGGAGATGGGCATTGTTGCAGCAAGAACAAAGCGGGATCAACTTCTTGCTTTTTTGTTCGTTAAGCTTCTTCACCTTTTCTTTGTTCTCCCTTTCGACTTTGAGTTTCTTTAGTCTTCAAAGGACATTGGAACGTCTCTCTCCTGTGCTCTTTTGCGGGACCCCACCTTTTGATTCAAACGCATAGCCGATCTGTTTGCCTCCTCCCCCTACTGAAACTTCGATTTGTCTTGTTGATTCATGTACTGAATAGCAACTTGTAATGAGGTTTTACTCATCGAAATATCAGACTTGGGCTAATTTAGACCCTCTTATAACCTGGCGAAGGGTTGACCATTACTTGAAAAGAAGTCCTGACTTTTCATGTATTATCTTTCGATTTTTACGGATTTGTCTGCATAAAGCCTCTCAAATCAGTTTTTTGAGTTGGAGAAAAAGAAAAACTCGCTTCACAAGGAAAGATTGAAATTGTCTAATTGTTTTGCGAATCACATTTTTTAGATTATGGAATAAAATTTCTCCGGAAAAATTATCAAAAAAATTATAAATATATTACTTCGTTGCCAACTCAATCATAATTTTCTTACATTTTGGAGGCCTGCGCTAGCATGAATTATTTTTATATTGTTAAGTATTTAATAGAATATTTCTTTTTCCTTTTCTCTTTCATTTTTTTTTCTTTCCTTATTTTTTCCTTCTTTTCTTTTCTTTACTATGGCTAGCGAGGGCCCAGCTATGAGGGCAGCAACGCCCTCCCAGCCACTCACGATGGCTGTGACATCCTCACCAACTACAAGCAAAGCCTCACTCAAATTTGAGCAAGGCTGCCTCACCCACAATGCCCATGAGGGCTTGGCCACAGGAAAAAAAATATATAAAGAAGGAAGTGAGAAGAAAAAAAATTGAATTTAAAAAAATCAAAATATTACTAAAAAGTATCCATGTTAGCGTCATAAAACCATTGGTGTCAATGGATGATTTTTAACAAAAATTGACTAGGTGGAATCTATTGGCACAATCAACAAGTTTAGAACTATATTGACAAAGCACAATAGATCTAAAACTTTTTTGACAATTTTTCTAGAAATTCCTAAATCCGAATTTTCCATATAACTCTTGGATAGGTTATGACTAATATCTAACAAAAACGAGGTTACAACTAATTAAAGTCCTAGGCAACGTTCCCTTTGTAATTAAGTGAAGGAGCTTTTGCATCATAATTACCTAGTTTATGAGGAAAAAGTGCATATGAAAAACTTACCATATAATTTTAGAATTCTTCGAAAGTAAGCATTGCTTTTCTGTAACCAAGGGGCATGGTGTAGGGACAGGAGATTATTAAGTATCATGCGAATCTCATGAAACAGTTAAGCTCAAGCATTTAGCTTGTATAGTGGATTAGTTCCAAAGCAATATGTGGGCCCAGGATGTGTTATTAGAGCGGGCAACCTCTAGCGTACGAGTTAGAAATCCCCTAACACACCAATCAACCAAGGTTAAGTAAGCATAATTTTTTATTATAAAGAATAAGTGTGTTTTGCATTCTTCAAAAAATGACAATGTTAGCATGAAGTTACATATCAGTTATATAATTTCTTTTATTATGAAGAATAAGTTGTATTTTGCATTAGGCACAATTTCTACTTTGTATATTAAGCTAGCTAAAGTTCTATCTATTTATTAGTTTCACATTATCAATTTCCTAATCAAAATTGTTACATTGAAAAGGTAAATTTACCCATATATACATATATGTGGGGAAAATGACACCACCAATGCAATAACTTTCATACAATGCTCACTTCTTCTTTTTTTGGGTCATACAGTGCTCACTTAATGTGATAAATTTTTTTATCACTTGAGTGTCTTAACCACCACAAGTGTTGTGTTAGGTCGGATTCCTAGCACTTTGTTTATATGGATGGTTGTCCTGAAGAGGTCGGGTTAGCCCACGGCGCATCGGCATCAATTCGGGTTATGCACTCCCCACGTGAAGAAAAATCATCAGGAGCTTTCTTATCTACTGCAGAATCTTCTCTATTTGTTTGCCATGGGCAGTTGTAGCCTAGATAATTTCTTGTCTAATGCAGGGTTCTTCTTTGGTAATAGATGTGTATGTCCAGGTTGTTGGGTCACCATTCTTTTTTGTTGTTCGTTTCTACAGCGCTTTTTTCTTCTTTTCTAGGTCACCGTGGTAATTGAAGGGAAATGGTCTATCGCAAATTGAATCAAGAAGATCACACAAGAAAAAAAGATGACGCAAAGGTTTACCCAAGTTCACCCAAAATTAGAGCTACGTCTTACAAAGAGTTTCATTATATTTGCGGCTGCTCAAAACAAGTATTTCCGATAAAGCAAAATATATAATAATAGTAAATGGGCTCAAAACCTTAGGCCCATTAATTCAACTTTATCTCAAATTAAAATAAGAAATATGAATATAAATCATATTTTTGATGCGGCGATGCTATCCTCGCCCACTCACCGATGAGCAGGGTAGCCATCCATTCACTAGAGAGCAGAACTCTCGTCATTCTATGTATAGGGTTTATAAACCGTTGGTTCATCTTTCGATTTCCTAAACTCATGTAAGCATGCCTGGTATGAGAAACAAGGATCTCCGAAATATTCGCCAACTCCAACAATAATATAGTCTCATGAATAACTTTTTTCGTGCTCGCCTTGTTGAGCGTGGGATTTCTAGCTCTTGGACAGTGTTGATTTTCAATTGAAAGATGAAACATCGTCTTGATGTTCCTGCTTTGCTTTGGCATTTATAGAAACAGAATCCCCAAAATCTCTTGAGGCCTTATCGACAGAAGTAATGTTTGCACTCTAGTTTTAATTAGGAATTGTGAAACCATCGGAAAATTTTGTGGGTAGTCATATTGTTAAAAAGATTGTTCACTATCTTAGCCAAGACTTTTTGAGTCATTACCAATGAGGCTTTGCAAATTTTAGCCATGGAGACATCCAACTTGGGATAGCCAAAGGACCAGCTGCCCCAAATTGATGAACCTGCCTTATGCCTTTGGCAATACTTCACCAAAACAAATGCATATTTATTTTCTACTAAAAAAAGTTTAACTCGACATCCATTGTCCCTTACTTTTGCTCTAAACTCGCATGGTCTCCACAGAGAAGCATTTCGAAAAATTAGCCTAAGTTGATAAAGGGATTAAAACTTTATTTGGAGGAATACTTAAATTATGTACATGGTCATTCCGATAGAATATCTTCATCTTAAATGAGATAACTCATTCAGTGCAGATGCAAAAGCGGTCAACTTATTTCAATACAGATGCTAAAGCGATCATGTTATGGCTAATATTTTAAGGAAAAGATAAATAGTGGGTATAGGAATGAGTTCAGGAAGTGGTTAGTGATGGAATGAGGTGTTGGGATTCAATTGAGCTAAGGTAGTTTATTTTTTCCCCCTTGTTTGTGCTTTTGCATCTAATTTGGAATCCGATTCAAAGAACTTCAAAGCACTAAAACCCAAGTCATGATCCACCAGGCCCAATCTAATTGATGGATCTGCTGACTTTCTTGAGGTGATGCACTGCTTCCTCACTCATCATCAGCCCTCTTTTGCTTCTCTTGCTTTCTGAAGATGCCCTTGGCTTGCTTTTCTTTTCTTCCCATGAAAGATCGTCGAAGTGCGTGTCTTCCATGATTCCCCGCTTGGAACGGCAAATCGTTGCTTAATATTAACTTAGGTAGTGTCTAGGCAGCCACATTCTTTCTTCTGGAGAACATAGTAGATATGATTTTCAATTAAAAGGAGTAGCTTTCAAGCTATCTAGAGTGCCATGCGTCGATCTTACGAATAGTCTCAATAAGGAGACTGTTAATATTATATAGTTATAGATTCTCGAATTGATTTTGCTTGTGAAGCCAATGCATAATGTTGTATCGAGGAGTACAATTTTCTCGAAAAGAAAATCTATACCCAACAAAACCAGTGATGAGCATGATCAAGTTCAGAGCCCTTTTCCAAGCTGAAAGATACTGGAGTGGAAAATGGGGAAAATGAAGACGACAAAAGAAAGGTAACCTTATGATGTAGGTTGGGCATTTTAGCATTTTGTCCTTTTTTGGTCTCTTGAGGAATTATTAATTACATGGGTACAAATTTGGCAACAGCCCCAACAAAGTATCCCGAATAAAATTTCATTTTCTCATGGTATCTTAGGAAAACAAGACTCCTTTGTGTTTGGCCAGTTCATCCAAAAGGAAATTGTTGACCATTACTTGGAAAGAAGTCCCGACTTTTCATGTATTATCTTTCGATTTTTACAGATTTGTCCACATAAAGCCTCTCAAATCATTTCTTTGGGTTGGAGGAAAAAAAAAACTCGCTTCACAAGGAAATATTGAAATTGTCTAATTATTTTTTTGAATCACGATATTTAGATTACGGAATAAAATTTTTGTGGAAAATTTGTCAAAAAAGTTACAAATATATTACTTTTTTGTCAACTCAATCATAATTTTCTTACATTTTGAAGGTCCGCACTAACATGAATTATTTTTATATTTTTAAATATTTAATAGAATATTTATTTTTCCTTTTCTTTTTCATTTTTTTCCTTTCCTTATATTTTCCTTCTTTTCTTTTCTTTACTATGGCTAGCGAGGGCCAAGCTACAAGGGCAACAACGCCCTCGCAGCCACTCTCGAGGGCTGTGACATCCTCACCAACTGCAAGCAAAGCCTCACTCAAATTTGAGCAACGCTGCCCCACCCATAATGCCCACGGGGGCTTGGCCACAGAAAAAAAAAATGTAAAGAAGGAAGAGAGAAGAAAATAAAAAAATAAAATTTTAAAAATATATATATCAAAATATTACTAAAAATTATCCATATTAGCGCCGATCATACCACATAGAATCATTGGCATCAATGTTGATGATTTTTAACAAAAATTGACTAGCTGGATTCAATTGGCACAATCAACAAGTTTAGAACTATATTGACAAAAGCATAATAGGTCTAAAACTTTTTTGAAAATTTTTCTAGAAACTCCTAAATCCGAATTTTCCATATAACTCTTGGAGGTCATGACTAATATCTAACAAAAACGAGGTTACAACTAATTAAAGTCCTAGGCAACGTTCTCTTTGTAATTAAGTGAAGGAACTTTTGCATCATAACTACCTAGTTTATGAGGAAAAAGTGCATATGAAAAACTTACCATATAATTTTAGGATTCTTCGAAAGCAAGCATTGCTTTTCTGTAATCAAGGGGCATGGTGTAGGGACAGAAGATTATTAAGTATCGTGCGAATCTCATGAAACAATTAAGCTCAATCATTTAGCTTGTGTAGTGGATTAGTTCCTAAGCAATATGTGGGCCCACGATTTGTTATTAGAGCGGGCGACCTCTAGCTTACGAGTTAGAAATCCCCTAACACACCAATCAACCAAGGTTAAGTAAGCATAATTTTTTTATTATAAAGAATAAGTGTATTTTGCATTTTGTATTATTTCTTTAAAAAATGACAATGTTAGCATGAAGTTGCATATTAGTGATATGATTTCTTTCATTATGAAGAATAAGTTTTATTTTGCATTAGGCACAATTTCTACTTTGTATAGCTAAAGTTCTATCTATTTATTAGTTTCACATAACAAATTTCCTGATCAAAATTGTTACATTGAAAAGGTAAATTTACCCCTATATACGTGTATGTGCGGAAAATGACACCACCAATGCAATAACTTTCATACGGTGCTCACTTAATGTGATATTTTTTTTATCAGTTGAGTGCCCTAACCACCCATAAGTGCTATGTTAGGTCAGATTCCCAGCACATTGTTTATATGGATGATTTTCCTAAAGAGGAGGTCGGGTTAGCCCACGGCACATTGGCATCAATTTGGGTTATGCACTCCCCACATGAAGAAAAATCATCAGGAGCTTTCGCATCTACTGCAGAATCTTCTCTATTTGTTTGCCATGCGCAGTTCTAGCCTAGATAATCTCTTGCAGGGTTCTTCTTTGGTAATAGATGTGTATGTCTAGGTTGTGGGGTCACCATTCTTTTTCACTGTTTGTTTCTACAACGCTTTTTTTTTCTTTTCTAGGTCACGGTAATAATTGAAGGGAAAAGGTATATTGCAAATCGAATAAAAAAGATCACACAAAAAAAGAAAATAACGCAAAGATTTATCCAAGTTCACCTAAAATTAAGGCTACATCGTGCAAAGAGTTTCACTATATTTGTAACGGCTCAAAATATTATGAGAATTTCTCATAAAGCAAAATATATAGTAATAGTAAATGAGCTCAAAACCCTAAGCCCATTAATTCTTTTTTTTATCTCACACAATATACATATGAATCATATATTTGCTACAGGGGCACTATCCTTGCTCGCTCACCGGCAAGTGGGGTAACCATTCGTTCACCAAGGAGTGGAACCTCCATTATTCTCTGCGTAGGGTTTATAAACCGTTGGTTCATACTTTGATTTCTTTAAACTCATGTGAGCATACTTGATATAAGAAATAATGATCCCCAAAATATTCGACAACTTCAATAATAATATAGTCTCCTGAATAACTTTTTCATGCTTACCTTGTTGAATGTGGGATTTCTAGCCCTTGGACAGTGTTGATTGTCAATTGAAAGATGAAACATCGTCTTGTTGTTATAGAAATAGAATCCCCAAAATCTCTTGAGGCCTTATCAATAGAAGTCATGTTTGCACTCTAGTTTTAATCAAGAATTGTGAAACCATCGAAAAAATTTGTGGGTAGTCGTATGTTTTAGATTGTTCACTATCTTAGCCATGCCCATTTGAGTTGTTACCAATGAGGCTTTGCAAATTTTATCGATGGAGACATCCACCTTGCGATAGCCAAAGGACCAAATGCCACAAATTGATGAACCTGCCTTATGCCTTTGGCAATACTTCACCCAAACAAAAGCATAATTATTTTCTACTGAAAAAAGTCTATCTCGACATCCATTGTCACTTACTTTTGCTCTAAACTCAGCATGGTCTCCACTGAGAAACATTTCGAAAAATTAGTCTAAGTTGATAAAGGGATTGAGAATCCTTAAATTAGGTACAGAGTCATTCCGAAAGAATATCTTGATCTTAAATGAGATAACTCATTCAATGCGGATGCTAAAGCGGTCATGTCGGGGCTAATATTTTAAGGGAAAGATAAATAGTGGGTGTAGGAACGAGTTCTGGAAGTGGTTACTGATGGAATGAGGTGTTGAGATTCAATTGAGCTGAGGTAGTTTTTCTTTTCCCCTTGTTTGTGCTTTTTGCATTTAATTTGGAATCCGATTCAAAGGGCTTCAAAGCACTAAAACCCAACTCATGATCCACCAGGCCCAATCTAATTGATGGATCTGCTGGCTTTCTTAAGGTGATGCACTGCTTCCTCACTCATCATCAGCCCTCTTTTGCTTCTCTCGCTTTCTGAAGATGCCCTCGGCTTGCTTTTCTTTTCTTCCCATGAAAGATCGTCGAAGTGCGTGTTTTCCATGCTTCCCTGCTTGGAACGGCAAATCGTTGCTTAATATTAGCTTAGGTAGTGTCGAGGTAGCCACATTCTTTTTCCTGGAGAACATAGCATATATAATTTTCAATTAAAAGGAGATGCTTTTGAGCTATCTAGAGTGACATGCGTCGATCTTACGGATAGTCTCAAGTAAAGAGACGGTTGATATTATATATTTATAGATTCTCGAATTGATTTTGCTTGTGAAGCCGGTGCATGATTTTGTAACAAGGATTACAATTTTCTCGAAAAGGAAATTTATACCCAGCAAACCCAGTGATGAGCTTGATCAAATTCAGAGCCCTTTTTTTATGAAAAGTATTCTTTCATATATTCATTCCAAAAGAAGTACTACATGAAAGATCACTTGATTCAGTGCATAATAAATCCCTTAAACATGATGGGGGAAAGAAGAGCCAATTGCTAGGTAGCAATTTCAACCGCTGGGCTTTAGCAATTCAGATTCCTTTCCAGGCTGAAAGATACTGCACGTGAAAATGGGGAAAAATGAAGGAGACAAAAAGAAAGGCAACCTTAAGTTAAAAATGTGGAATGTGGGGGAGATAAGAGGTTGGATATATTAGCAGTTTTTCCCTTTTTGTGTCTCTTGAGGAATTATTACGTGGGTACAAATTTGGGAAACAACCCTAATAAAGTATCACGTATAAAATTTCATTTTCTCGTGTTATCTTAGGAAAAAAAAAAAAGACTCCTTCGTGTTTGGCCAGTTCGTCCACAAGAAAAATGTTTATATACTTTAAGTTATGTTTCAATTGTCAAGTGACCTAATTATAGAGTTAATTTTCTTACCATTGAAATATATATATATGACAACCGTACCGTTCATTTTTTGACCTATTTATTAAATAGCACATTAAGAAATGCTACTTGTAATTAACAAATTTATCTATTATAGGGTAACTGATTTCCATATATGGTAATCTGTATGTACTAAAGTACTGATAGATAGCACAAATTTTTAGTAATATTTCTTTTTCATCAGCGTAATATCAACAAATATCGATCAACCGAACCAAATAATGGTTAACCAAAAGAAAAGCCCAAAAAAGTAAATAAATAAATTGAATATCTTACTTCAGAGTAAAAACATATTCTCGGGCTGTTTTAATGGTCAAACCCGTGAAGGTAGGTTGTGCTCCAGTTCCAATAGTCGGCAATTAAAGTACGAAGAGAATGCAATTGAAATTCAAAGACATTCGGGCAAAAACTTTCGAATCTCGACAGTTAAAACGAAGATAGAATCAGACATAACTCAAATTTGGTAATTATGTTCAGCATGTTAAATCCAATAATAGGTGTCGATCAAGGATGCAAAGATAGAACACGCAAAGACGATAGATCCGCTGCTAGCTTTAGAGTTCTTTCAATGAGAATGTACGAGGTAACATATTTAGAGCACATGACCATACAAGCATTGAAGACATGATCTGGACAGAACCAACAGTCTATGACTGGATTGCTCCTTAAGTAGATGACGATAAAGAATCGCGGACCTGCTGAGTAATTGCAGTTTCTTTAGGACGTGTAGACATCATGAAATAAGTGTTGCAATTTCATTAGCCGAGACGATGGAGAGTATCCTCGATTCAATCAAGTGACAGCCAAGTTGCACGTATCTGGATTTTGATTGGAGAATGTCGATCTCAAAGGCCCCCCAGCTAGAGACCGACAAGGCATCAATTGTAAAATTAATGCAGAAAACTAATTGGACCTAGCAATTAAATCAACACGAGAGAACCAAATCACTAGAGAAACGAAACGAAAATTAATGCAGAAAACTAATTGGACCTAGCAATTAAATCAACACGAGAGAACCAAATCACTAGAGAAACGAAACGAGAGACAATAGAGAACGCATAAGATATTTACATTGTTCGATCCAAGCATTGGTTTAATTGAAAGATTCAATTAGGTTTTCACATTAGCTTTACAAAATAGCTGATATTAGAATAGATGGTTAATTGATGGGTTAGGTTCAATAAAGAATCCTACGGATCTTTGGAACTGTTAGTGCAGTTCACCATCGCAGTTCGGTCCAGGAGGTGACCTTGGTTGAAAGGCATTTTGCACCGATTGACCTAGAGATTTGATTGGAGATAATGTTGGTGAAAAGAATACTAAAGTTAAAATAGGGCACATTTAATACCGAGTGCAAACACGACGAAAAAAATTGTTGATATGCACATATTTAGCTGGAGAATTCTCATATCAAATAATGGTGTAGTTTGAAGTAATAAATACTAAGAGTGTTAAAATCGAATCAAACTGAAATATTTGGATATTCTCGGTTTAGTTCAGATAAAGGGAAAATTAACTTTTCTTTTTACCAGTTTAGGTTGGTTCATTCAATTTGAATTATGACACAAATCAATTCACATTACCCTTCATTTAACTCTGAGTTCAAAGTTTCAAACCCTAAATTTGTCTTACGAATCATCTCCTTTGTTGGTCCCTTGACAAAGCCTAAGTACCATAACCCATCCTCTCTCTCTCTCTCTCTCTCTCTCTCTCTCTCTCTCTCTCTCTCTCTCTCTCTCACACACGCTGCATCGTCAAGTTCCTGAAAAGAAATTAAATCCACTTCCAAGTTATTTCTTCTATTGTTTTTTCATTTCGAAATTTTTTCCCTAATTTTGTTCATTGCATTGGGTGGGCGTGGGCTCACTTCCTCAGCACAGGGTCCTTGTTGTCCCATTTACGTAGAGATCTCAAGATTTAGACGAACCAGAGGAACTTCATGCTCAAACGAGGGCAAACGTTTGAAATTACTCCAAAAAAAATCACAAATCCAAGAGCCAAACCAAATCACATTTTCGCTTCGGGTCATATTCAAATTTCAGTTCATTTCAAGTCAAAGCTGACAAATATTCTATACACTCCGGTTCAGTTCAAGTATACCAAACCATTGATGGGCCGAATCAATATATTCTAGCCAGTACATAACTCATTGATTTGAGTGTCTAAATAAAAATGAGTTCAATTAGATATGTTGACAAGCTTATATTTAAACTATCTCCTGACGATCTCCCTAAGTGAGAGCATCATTCTTGAGATTGGCCATCACCTTACCATGAAAATTCGTAGTCATTGCTGATGGTATTGGGTGTGGGCCTGCAGCATCGGATTTTGCCAACTCAATCATATTTTTCTTTTTTACATTTTGGAGGCGGGCACTAGCACGAATATATTTTTATATTTTTTTAATACTAATTAGAATTTTTCTTTTTTTCTTTCATTTTTTCTTTTCTTATTTTTTCCTTCTTTTCTTTCTTTACTATGGCTAGTGGGGGCCTGCTACGAGGGCAACAACGCCCTCCCTGCCACTCACGAGGGTTGTGACATCCTCACCGACTGTAGGCAAAGCCTCACTCAAATTTGGGCAGGCTACCTCACCCACAATCAGCAAGGTTGACCTCAACAAGACCATCGCAATTGCCGACAAGGCTACTTTGCCCAAATCTAGCAAGGCTAGCATCACTTGTGACCATGATGGCCTTGCCTACGACCAATGAGGGCTTGGCCACAGGAAAAAAATGTAATGAAGGAAAAGAAAAAAAACATTAGATAAAATATCACAATATTATTAAAAAATTATCCATATTAGTGCTGGCCATATCACGTAGAGTTATTGGTGTAAATGTCAATGATTTTTAACAAAAATTGACTGGATAGAATCAACCGGCACAATCAACAAATTTAGAACTATATTGACAAAGCACAATAAGTCTAAAACTGTTTTGGTAATTTCCCATGAACTCCTAAATCCAATTTTTATTATAACTCTTGTATAGGTTATGACTAATTTCTAAGAAATACGAGGTTACAACTAATTAAAGTCATAGGGAACGTTCTTTGTGTAATTAAGGCTCCGTTCATTTCGCGAAAAATACATCTCCAAAAAAATGTTTTCCATGAAGTTATTTTTCCTAGAAAATAACAACATTTCCCGCTGTTCGATTGAACTTAAAAATTTTCCGGAAAATATTTTGACAAAAATTTTTTGAAAAATTTTCCTGAGGCAGGTGACTACTACAAGAACTTGTAGTTGACTACAACATATCACTTAATGTGATATTTCAGCCTATTCACCATCTTGGCCATGCCCATTTGAATCGTTACGAGGCTTTGCAAAATTTAGCGATGGTGATATCCACCTTGGGATAGCCAAAGGGCCAAATGCCATAAATTGATGAACCTGCCTTGTGCCTTTGGCAATACTTCACCAAAACAAAAGCATAATTATTTTCAACTAAAAAAAGTCGATCTCGAAATCCACTGTGCCTTACTTTTGCTCTAAACTCGCAGGGTCTTCACAGAGAAGCATTTCGAAAAATTAGTCGAAGTTGATAAAGGGACTGGGACTTTATTTGAGGGAATCCCTAAATTAGGTACAAGGTCATTCCGATTGAATATCTTAATCTTAAATGAGATAACTCATTCAGTGCGGATGCTAAAGCGGTCAATTTTTTTCTATGTGGATGCTAAAACGGTCATGTCGAGGCTAATATTTTAAGGAAAAGATAAATAGTGGGTATAGGAACGAGTTCTGGAAGTGGTTAGTATGGAATGAGGTGTTGAGATTCAATTGAGCTAAGGTAGTTTATTTTTTTCCCTCTTTGTTTGTGCTTTTTGCATTTAATTTGGAATCCGATTCAAAGGGCTTCGAAGTACTAAAACCTAACTCATGATACACCAGGCCCAATCTAATTGATGGATCTGCTGACTTTCTTGAGGTGATGCACTGCTTCCTCACTCATTATGAGCCCTCTTTTGCTTCTCTTGCTTTCTGAAGATGCCCTCGGCTTGCCTTTCTTTTCTTCACATGAAAGATCGTCGAAGTGCCTGTCTTCCATGCTTCCCTGCTTGGAACGGCAAATCGTTGCTTTAGCTTAGGTAGTGTCTAGGCAGCCACATTCTTTTTCCTGGAGAACATAGCAGATATGATTTTCAATTAAAATGAGATGCTTTCGAGCTACCTAGAGTGCCATGCGTCGATCTTACGGATGGCCCCTAGTAAAGAGATTGTTAATATTATATAGTTATAGATTCTCGAATTGATTTTGCTTGTGAAGCCGGTGGATAACTTTGTATCAAGGAGTACAATTTTCTTGAAAAGTAAATTTATACCCAACAAGCTCAGTCGTGAGCATGATCAAGTTCAGAGCTCTTTCCAGGCTGAAAGATACTGTAGGTGAAAATGGGGAAAATGAAGAAGACGAAAGAAAGGCAACCTTATGATGTGGAATGTGGGGCACATAACAATAAGAGGTTGGACATTTTAACATTTTGTCCTTTTTTGGTCTCTTGAGGAATTATTACTTGGGTACAAATTTGGGAACAACCCCAACAAAGTATCACGAATAAAATTTCATTTTCTCATGGTATCGATCTTAGGAAAACACGAGTCCTTTGTGTTTGGCCAGTTCACCACAAGAAAATTGTTTACATATTTTAAATTTGGTTTCAATTGTCAAGTGAACAAACCATAGATTTAAATGTCTGACCATTATAAAAAAAAAAATACTACAATCAATCCGTACCCTTCATTTTTTGACCGATTGATAAGATTGCACATTAATGAGTGCTACTTTGCACGCTAGCCTTAAGAGTTCTTTTGATGAGAATGTACGAGGTGAGACATATATTTATTGCACATGATCAAATAAGCCATGGTCACATGATCTGCATGCACACCTGAGAATGGGGTGAACCAAGAAACAGATTAACTGCCCTATGTGCAAGTGATTTGTCTCATTTATGGGCCGTCTGATCACCATCAGGCGGCTCTAGTTTTTTTTTAAATAATAAACATCGGTCCCCTATTAAATGGGAGTCGTCCCATTAAGAATCGGACGATTCTCATTTAAAGATCACTTGACTTAGATTCCTTCATATAAGGGATTTCCGATCCGATGAATCAACAATTTATGACTAGATTGCTCTATTAAGTGATGACGATAAGGAAATCGGAGACCTATAGAGTAATTGCAGTTTCTCTAGGACGCGTAAACAGCATGAAATAAGTGTTGTAATTTCATTAGCCGAGGCAATGGAGAGTATCCTCGATTCGATCAAGTGACAGCCAAGTTGCACTTATCTAGATTTTGGTTGGAGAATGTCGATCTCAAAGGCTCCCAGCCTGTGAAAAGGCAAGGCATCTATTGCAAAATTAATGCATAAAACTAACGGGACCTTGCAATCAGATCAACGCGAAAGAATCAAATCATGAGAGAATAAAACAAGAGACAAAAGAGAACACATAAGATATTTACATTGTTCGATCCAAGGATCAGTTTAATTGGAAGATTCCATTAGCTTTTTTGCATTAGCTTTGCAATAATTGATATTAGAACAGATTATTGACTGATGAGTTAGGCTCAATAAAGAATCATGTCGATCTTCGCTATTGCTAGTGCAGTTCACCATCATAGTTTGGTCCAAGAGGGGACCATGGGTGGAAGGAATTTTGCACCAATCGGCCTGGATATATGGGGTGAGATAATGTTCGTGCAAAGAATTCTAAAGTTAAAATGGGGTAGATTTGATACTAAGCTCAAAATAAGGAAAAAAAATTGTTGATATGCATGTATTCTGTAAGAAAAGCCTCATATCAAATAATGGTGTAGTGTTAAGTAATTAATACTAAGAGTGTCAAAATCGAACCAAATTGAAACTTTTGGATATTCTCAGTTTCGTTCGGATAAAGGGAAAAAAATTAACTTTTCTTTTTGCCAATTTAGGTTGGTTCATTCAATTTGAATTATGACACAAATCGAATCACTGAAACACATTACCCTTCATTCAACTCTGAGTTCAAAGTTTCAAACCCTAAATTTGTCTTACGAATCGTCTCCTTTGTCTCTACTTCTCTTCGATGGTAGTGGCGGGAACCACTTCCTATTGATGATGGTGAATTGATGATTCACACGCTGCATCGTCAAGTTCTTGAAAAGAAATTAATTCCACTTCCACGTTATTTCTTCTTTTGTTTTCCATTTCTTAACTTTTTCCCCCCTGATTTTGTTCATTGCATTGGGTGACCGTGGGCTCACTTCCTCAGCGCACGGTCTTTGTTGTCCCATTTACGTAAGAGACCTCAAGATTTAGACGAACCAGAGGGAACTTCATGCTCAAACTAGGCAATACGTTTGAAATTACTCCAAAAAAAGTAAAATAATGCAAATCCAAGAGCCGGACCGAATCACATTTTCGATTCGGGGCATATATTCAAATTCCGGTTCAGTTCAAGTATCACGGAAACCTAAATCGAACTAAACCATTGATGGGCCTAACTAATATACTATAGCCGGTACATGACTCATTGATTTAAGTTTTTAAATGAAAATGAGTTCAATTAGATATATTTACGAGCTTAGGTTGAAACTATCTCTTGACGATCTTCCTAACTAAGGGCATCATTCTTGAAATTCGCCATCACCTTGCCATGAAAATTCGCAGTCATTGCTAATGGTAATTGGGTGTGGGCCTACAGCATCAGTCAACAGGCGCCCCCAAAATAGGAGTCTTAGGAACGAGCACGCCTTAGCTTTATGTCGAGGGCTAGGCCCCGTGGACCGATTTGGTGTTGGGCTTGCTACCGAGGAAGGAAACTGGGCCCTGTGTAGGAGACAGGCCCGGCATACTCTCCGTTCCCGGGCCGAGCCCAACTTAAACGGCGAGTGCTTTTTAATAAGGCATTGATATGCTCATCCTGTCCTCCCAAGCCAGGTATGTCCGAGGTCAGACGGAGGCTGATCTATGCCCGCCGTGCATATTCAATGGACAGATTTGGTCAACGAATGGGAGAGATTTTCCGAATGAGTTTAGCAGGCAATGATCTTCTCTCTGCATCATGAATTACGTAAGAATTGTATGAAGGAGAAGGAGGAGGAGCTGTGAAATATCTCTCCGCCCGTCGTTTCCTTTCGGAAGAGCACGTTCCCGAGACTCTGAGAGAGAGAGAGAGACCCGCCCTTTGTCCTCTCCATGGCTCTCGTCACAGCCCCTTCTACGCTCTCCTCCAAGCCCCTCTTCCACCGTCTCTTCTTCCACCCTCGCCGCTCTATCCTCCCGCTCCCTACCGTGAAACCCATCTCGGCCGTCCACGCGACGGACCCGCCTCCTCTTTCTTCATCTTCGGCCTCCGCGGTCCCCACACAATGGACCCTCGAGAGCTGGAAGACCAAGGACGCCCTCCAGCTCCCAGAGTATCCGGACCCGGACGCGCTCGAGTCCGTGCTCGGGACCCTCGAGTCGTTCCCGCCCATCGTCTTCGCTGGGGAGGCGCGGAGCCTGGAAGAGAGGCTCGGCAAGGCCGCCACGGGCGACGCTTTCTTGCTCCAGGGTGGCGACTGCGCCGAGAGCTTCAAGGAGTTCAACGCTAACAACATCCGCGACACCTTCCGGGTGATCCTCCAGATGGGCGTCGTGCTAATGTTCGGCGGCCAAATGCCCGTTATTAAGGTTGGTTACAAAGCCGTGATCGTCAATTGTAGTGTTGTATGTGTTGAATTGCGCGAAAAAAATTGCTTTTTTTGGGTTTCTCTTGCCTGCTTGCGTTGTTTGGTGCTTGGAAATCTAGGAGTTGGTGACTAATATTGTGCTGAAATTCGCGGGTTCAATGGAAACCGTGCATTTAGTTACCTGCTATGCATGGATGGATCCTGTTTCCCTGGCAAGAACTCAATGCTGTGTTATTTTGTTGACTCCAATTTCACCTCCTCCATTTGTTAATGTCTTACAGCAAATCGAACTGGGCGATTTGATTAGTAGAGACTTTTGCTTGTCTGAGACTGATTGATATTTTGGACTATTTTGGTTCCTTGTATGAAAAGCAAATGTGTCGTAATGTGCAGCTGAATTTGAGATCCTCTGCCTTGTGCTTGAGTTCGATGGTTCATTTGGTGAACCCTGTTTTTTGTTTTTTTTTTGGTAAATTTGGTGAACCCTGTTGATTCCACGGTTACTGGGGATTCGGATTCTTTGATTATTATGAGATCTTCTCATGTTGACTATACTGATTTTCTTGTACTCTGTAGATTTGGGAAAATTTAATTGGTTTACTATTTGCTGAGAGAAATCTTTGTTCAACACTAGTTGAGGTGAACTGGGTGTATGTCGTGATGCTATCAGAGTCCGACAGTATTTTGTTATCTTACCTTGGAGTAGAAACTGAAGATCAAACTACCAAATCCGAAAAAATGGGTGAAGACTTTGCTTTATGCATACTTGTTATTTCCTGCACTTCCCCCAGCCTTTTTGGGTCTTAAGTGCGTCAAGTTTCCATAGGCTGAGTATTTGTAACAACAAGAACTTCAAAATCTACTTTGCATAAAAATAAGTGTGTTCAATTGTAGCATTTGGAACTGGGAGGTTGACTTTGCAAGTGGGGATCAAGGGCTGGGGTCACATATTCTTTTCTGTTGACTTCGTGACTGATGATTTGTTGAACTAATATCTTATCCTTTCAATGTGAGGGGTGAATCATTATGTCAAACGATTTTTTTACCATGTTCTGCTGTAAAGTTGCCTTTTTGTTTCCTGTTCCCCCTTCAGCGATGCATTGGATGATAATTGGATGGGTTTTCATTTCTCATGGCTGCCTTGAAGGAGGACCAGAGATTATTGTTTTTGTTTTTCAGGTAGGGAGAATGGCTGGACAATTTGCAAAGCCCAGATCTGAATCATTTGAAGAGAAAGATGGAATGAAGCTGCCTAGTTACAGAGGTGACAATATAAATGGCGATGCATTTGATGAAGTCTCAAGAGTCCCTGATCCCCAGAGAATGATTCGGGCCTACACTCAGTCTGTGGCTACTCTAAACCTGCTGAGGGCTTTTGCAACTGGAGGATATGCAGCCATGCAACGAGTCGCACACTGGAATTTGGATTTCACTGAGCACAGTGAGCAAGGTGACAGGTACTTTTTGCTCCCCCTTAAGTTTCAAGCCTAAATGATCCATTTTCGCTTGCACACTTTTTATGCTTCCATTTCTAATAATAAATCGCTCTTTCTTTTTCTCCTTTTGTGGTTCCTCAAAATGATGGGGCCCTGCCATTTTAAAGTAGAATGAGTGGCTCTCCTTTGTCAAGCCACGGGTGTAACTTTGATGATTTTACTGAGGCGTGATTTAGACAAATTGATGCTGTATCATTATGCTTCTTAAATCCCTATCTCTTCTGATGATGCTATTTTAGTGTCAAAAGAAGCCAACAATTTGGGTGATATTTTCCAGATTACTTCCTGAAATACTAATAATTTCAGTGTCCTTTAAAATGCTGCTGTTGGAAAAATTTAATGCTTGGTTAAGTTCACTGCTGTGGTGAAATGCTGTGACACATTCATTTGTTATTTCCACTAGCTGTGATTATGCTATGCTAGGTCAAAATAGGGCAACAGTTTGGGTGATGTTTTTCCAGATTAGTTCCTGAGATCCTAATAATTTCAGTGCCCTTCAAAATGCTGCTCTTGGAAAATTTTAATGGTTGGTTAAGTTCACTATTGTGGTGTGATGCTGCGACATGTTCATCTATTATTTCCACTTGCTGTTAGTAGCTAATTGCTTTTGCTATCAAATCTTTCCAATAATACAGCTCTGCAGATATATTTTCCTGATCCTTTTACTTAGGATGAGATTTGAACATCCAATATTGAACGTTACTAGAAAAAATGCAAAAGAAAACTTGCTTTATGATGGGTCTTCCTTGTGGGTGTGCTTGCATGAATGAGGAATTGAAAATTTGAGTGATGCATACCTGATCTAAATGCCTTTAAAAAGCAGAGCCCGGCTAATAGAGCTGAGATCAAAAAAGAGGTTGAGTGATCTCAATCTCTATCTATGGAAATTGTGCATATATTCTTGGCTCTAAAAGGTTTTGACTTTTACCTTCTTACTTTGAGTAGTGCGACAAGGCTGCAGGACCCTTAGTTTATTTGATGCTTTATTCAAAGCCTAAATGAAGAGAACATGAAAATCTTCTCTTTTTTTAAATTTGAACATTCCTAGTCCAAATCTGAACTGTGAATAGTTCATATAACAATGGAATTTAATCAGTTAGTAAATGCTCACGGTGGAGTTTGTCGGTTTGCATTTTACCAGGTATCGTGAACTGGCTCATAGGGTGGATGAAGCCCTAGGTTTCATGGCCACCGCTGGTCTCACAGCCAATCACCCAATAATGGCTACGACTGAATTCTGGACTTCCCATGAGTGCTTGCTTTTGCCCTATGAACAAGCTTTAACCAGGGAGGACTCAACTTCTGGACTTTACTACGACTGCTCTGCTCATATGCTTTGGGTTGGGGAACGTACACGTCAACTCAATGGTGCTCACGTGGAGTTTTTGCGAGGTGTCTCTAATCCCCTTGGTATTAAGGTATCAATCTGTCTCTAATGTACGTTTGGGATGATTTATGCTTCTAACATCACTTCTACTTCTACTTCTAGAGTTTTACTAAAAGGATATTGATTGAAATTTTAATCTCCTCCTCTAATTTATTAATGAATCTGACTTTCAACAATTGGCATTGTTGGAACTAAAAATCAGCACAGTGTAGACAAGATTAATGCTGGAGTCTTTTGAATGGCAAAGAAAAATCCCTATCAAGCTTTTCTGTTTGTCTGGCAAAGAAAAATCCCTATCAAGCTTTTCAGCACAGTGTAGACAAGATTAATGCTGGAGTCTTTTGAATGGCAAAGAAAAATCCCTATCAAGCTTTTCTGTTTGAAACATGGTAAATCTTTGTGGATCTTTCTTAGTTTAATTTCAGCACTTCAGCTCTGAAATCATGACCTAATATGTTTTAAATGTCTTATATACTTATTACGCATCATTTCTGAATCATGATGTAGGTGAGCGATAAGATGGACCCAAATGAGCTTGTTAGGCTCATAGACATTTTAAATCCTAGGAATAAGCCTGGTCGGGTAACGGTGATCGTGAGAATGGGAGCCGAGAACCTGAGAGTCAAGCTTCCTCATCTGATAAGAGCAGTTCGTGGAGCTGGTCAAATTGTCACTTGGGTTAGTGATCCCATGCATGGAAACACCATGAAAGCTCCTTGTGGACTCAAGACTCGATCTTTCGATGCAATCAGGGTAAGATCTTTTACAAATTTCATTTTGATGGCTGCTTAATAAAGCTCCCAATGGAATTGAGGTTCTTTTTGTCCGGTTAGCCTCTAAATGGAGTTCATCATGCTTGATGAACGTAAAGTAAGGTTGATGACAAAGAGAAGCGATTCATTCACCTTGTCGGGTAGTAAATTTACTGGTTTATTTCCACATTGTCGTTCTAGATCATTAATGGTGTGATCTTGTGGAGTTTTGTTGGTTTCTGGTTTCTGTAAAGCTGCCTCTGATATGAGCTACTCTTGTAGGCCGAGGTAAAAGCATTTTTCGACGTTCATGATCAAGAAGGAAGCTACCCAGGCGGAGTTCATCTGGAGATGACGGGGCAAAACGTGACGGAATGCGTGGGAGGCTCCCGTACTATAACCTACAACGACCTCAGCTCGCGCTACCACACCCACTGCGACCCGAGGCTGAATGCTTCCCAATCGCTGGAGCTCGCGTTCATCATCGCCGAGCGGTTGAGGAAAAGACGGCTCGGACCTCGGAACCCCCTATCTTCTTTCAAGCTCTAGGAGGCTCTCCTCGATCCAGTTGGCGAATGCAGCTTGGTTCCATGCTCCTTTGCAGTTACGGATGTAGAATACAGCAGGTGGTGTGTGAATTGCTGAGTTTAGTATTGAAATGGGAACATCATGACTGGATGCTAATACATACAGAGACTCGGATATTGTATTTTGTTTGTGTAAAGGAATGAGTGCCTACATGGACAGCCACGTGTCAATTTGTGCTTGATCCTTGACGAGAATTTGACTGCAATAATTTGGTAAGAAGACAATTTAGAACACTTCCAATTGCAATAATATATAAATCACTATATCAAAGTGGAATTAACGATGAGACGAGTACTTCTAGTGGATTTATTGAGAAAAATCGTGTAAGGTTCTTTATGCTGTTTTAATAAAACTTATCCTTTTATATATTGTTGGGAAATTATTGAGCATTATTTTCCGAAATAATGCTTCCAATAAAAGATTGAGACAATAAGATCGGACGTAATAGAGAGAATTAAGAAAATAATCTTATATTTTTTTGAATTCTTCTATTATATTTATGAGAAGAAAAAATAATTGGATCAAAATTGAGATTGATTTAAAGTTTTTTATTTTTTAAGAAAATATTAACATCAATGTCAAATGATTTTTTTTTACAAATAAAAAGTACATATTAGAGTTGGAATGTGAGCTAAAATTATTATTTTTCATGAAATCAGAAAAAAAAAAGTGAAAGCTTGTGTTTTGTAAGGAGAATGCTAACCATTATGCCATCCGTGAACTGTGACGTGCATTTTCCTACTATAAGTAATCATAAATTGAAATAGGGTAACGCAAAATAAAAGAAAATAAAGATGTAGCGTTTAGTAACCACTGAATTTTTTATTTTTTATTTTTGGTTAAGGGAAATAGGTTTTTTTTAATTTGATGACCTGTCAAAAATTTAAAAAAAAACTAATTGTTTAAGTCGGAAGAGAATTAGTCGGTATATTCCGTTGGGTGGGATAAGAGAATTGCCAAACACAGGAGACAAGCTAGAAAACATTGGTCGTGTGGGTTGCGCTCCTCTCCCTTCGCCGTCCCCGCGCCGGCGTCCCTCCGCCGTCGACGGTACTCTCTCTGTCTCTCTCTTTCTCTCTCGCGGTGGTCGCTATCGAATCTACTTCGCCTTTTGATTGCGTCTGATGTGTTCGATCAAAAATGCTTCTGTGAGAACTGCGGCTTGTAAGATCTATTATGGCCTAGTAATCTTAGTTGAAGCGATGAATGCGAGCGGCTATGAGTGACAACTACCAAAACCTTGATTGTCAATCCTCCGGTGGAGGAATTTGATTGCTTTTGAGCTGGCTTTCTGTTCACAATTCCCTGTTGATGGGCCCAACGAAGGCGTCAGGGAGAAGAAATGTCGGGACTTCAGCTCGTCTCTTTGTGGTCGAGTTGCTTTTTGATTTTGTATACCGGATTTTGTAGTCTGAATTTCGTGAACTCGTCAGTTCTTGGGTAACCGTTGGTGTAAAGGGTGATTTTGAATTTGGTGAATGATTGATGTTGTGCAGAGTTCTTCTGCTTATTAGCTCTTGGACCGATAGACGTGTATGTTTGTCTCAGGTATGATCCAGGAACAAGAGCATTGCAACTGAATCGTAATCTGCCCAGGATTGCTCGTATGTCTACTGCAAAGCCTCTGAAGAAGTTGGTCTCGGGCGTTGTCCTTGATTTGGATGGTACTCTTTTGAACACAGGTCGGTCTTTTTTTTTTTCTTTGGCTATGTCATGTTCGCAAATTGTTCCATGATCTTGTCGTTCTTCTACCTGGCTTTACACTTTTTTTTAAATTGGCTTTACTCTCTTCATCTACACTTTATTCAAGAAATGAACCGTGTTTGTCATCTGTGCATTTGTATGTGTTTCTAT
This sequence comes from Melaleuca quinquenervia, assembly GCA_030064385.1. Classification (NCBI taxonomy): domain Eukaryota; kingdom Viridiplantae; phylum Streptophyta; class Magnoliopsida; order Myrtales; family Myrtaceae; genus Melaleuca; species Melaleuca quinquenervia. The sequence goes on along the minus strand of CM057724.1, from coordinate 3,464,647 downwards.
GTCGGTCAAGATGCGATCTTAACAGGATCAATTTTAGTTGGAGGGCCATATTTTTCCTCAAAATTTGATGCAGTCGGTGAATCCAAGAACCTTTTGGACTACAAGCCTGCTTTGAAGTGTGTAGAAAAACTATGGTTGAATTCATAGTTTAATGAAGACTCCTACGTTTATGAGCATCTAAATAATCTAGTATCTTTACCTATGTTAAAGTCCATCCTTTTGACGAATTTGTTATTTTTCACTCATTGCAGATGGCATTGTAAGCGAGATTTTAAAAGTGTTCTTGGTTAAATATGGAAAACAGTGGGATGGTAGAGAAGCTCTTAAAACAGCAGGGAAGACACCATTTGAGTGTGCGGCTGTTGTAATTGAAGATTATGGGCTTCCTTGTGCAACGGAAGAATTCATCTCTGAAATCACTCCGATGTTTAGTAATCAGTAATTGAGCCATAAACTTTGCTGCATGCTTATTTAGACCTTTGTGTTCAGAGATTCTTAAGACCCACCTTTTGTCATAATTTGTGTTTCATCTAACAGTCACATTTCCCTTTTTCTCAATGATAATCTGTCAGATCATATCTGGTCAACCTTCTCTGTGTTCAATTATAAAGTGTGGTGATAAGTTTTTCCATTGAGAGCTGTGAAATTCATTTGATTAAGACAAGCAATTCATGCGTAAAGTTATTGTGTTCTCTTGACAATCACTCCACTTGCAATAATATCAGGCAGTTGTTTGGTGCATAGAGAAGTCATTAGCAGCTTGCCTCGCATGCGTGGTAATTCAAGTTGGAGATTTCTTAATTGCTCGGCCATTTGATCTTGGTGCAGATGGTGTAAAATTAAGGCCCTTCCAGGTGCCAACCGGCTAATAAAGCATTTGAGAGGTCATGAAGTACCAATGGCACTGGCATCTAATTCTCCAAAAGAAAACATCGAAACGAAAATATCTTATCATCAGGGTAGGTTCTTCATAATCCTTGAAGTCCTTTGACTTGCAGCCTTGACTGCTAAATCAACAACACATTCAAATATAGGTTGGAAGGAGTCATTTTCTGTCATTATTGGTGGCGATGAAGTGAGGATTGGAAAACCATCTCCTGAAATGTGAGATTTATGTTTCATATCCTTTAAACTACTAGTTTTGGAGTATTTCTTATAAACTGTAGGCTTTGCTTTGAATTCCAGATTCCTAGAAGCAGCTAATAGATTGAAGATCGAACCTTCTAACTTGCTTGTTATTGAAGATTCTGTGTAAGTGATTTATATCAGCATCAGTGACAATTTTGTCCTTTGCTCTGGCATTATGACTCTTACTGCTTCATCAGTGCCATGAGGTTGTCATTATGCTCCCGTATCACTTCCACTTTATGGTTGGCATTGCATTGAAGTCATGAATTACTCGGTATTGCTATCATTTGTCAAAATAGTTTCTATCAGCAAAAATTTTGGGTCTTTTTCCTTCTTTCTATGTCTAAATTATATATTCACATTGACTGGTCCATCCATTCAATTGATGAGAGGTATAAATAGGTGCAACAACTTTATAATACACTTTTCTGCCCATTGTAGCTACTTCTAAATTACTATAAGTTGAAACATGAAAGAGAACTGTCATAAAGTGTTACTAGATCATTGATGTTGTGGTCCCATCAAAAAAAGATCCTTGTTGACATTTTCAGCATGTTTTGTTCGACTTGATTATATGTAAATTCTTTATATTGTGCCATTCCTGTTTCACATGAGGAGTTCTTTCCTCAAATGATTCATGCTATTAGAGTCTGCTTGCCAGTGCACTATAATCTACATATAGCTATACGCATGTCATTTAAATCCACAGCCCTTTAGAAGGTAGTCTGTCAAAGGCAGCTTACGTAATGCTTGTAACAGGCCATCTTATGTCCTATTGAATAGATCAAAGGTTGCTATTTATCTGCTAGGTGTATGTTACCAATGAGTTTCCATTCTGGAATTTTTTTGGTAGGATCTTATCTTCCTATTCTGTTTTCCCTTGAATTTGTCATCTAAAGGAGAGCTCGGATTAAGGTACCATTGTGGAGGATCTTCCTTGGTCCATCATACATATGTCATCCTGGAATGAGTCCACCATCTCCCATTCACATCGGACTCTTTTTCATGTCTGGACATTATTTTCCCAATTTTTACTTGTTACCCAATGTCAGGCCTGGTATTACTGCTGGCAAGGCTGCCGGAATGGAAGTAGTTGCTGTGCCATCCCTTCCCAAGCAGAATCACCTTTTCGGTTCAGCTGATGAGGTCATCAACTCATTACTTGATCTGAGACCTGAAAAGTGGGGCTTGCCTCCATTTCAAGATTGTAAAAACATAGACCTTCACTCATGATCATGCTTTATATAGCTAGCTTTATCCTATCAGATTGTTATTTATGATATGTTTTCAACGGTAGGGATCGAGGGTACTTTGCCGATAGAACCATGGCATATCGGTGGCCCTGTCATCAAGGGATTTGGTCGTGGCTCCAAAGTTCTTGGGATTCCAACAGGTACTGTCAGATATCTCCCCCTCTCCATTATTCTGGTCTAATGATTTAATTCTTCATTAGTTGTTATCATTCACTCTCTACTGTGATATTGGATATGTAAGCTCTGAAGTGCCCATCTTGCTAAATAAAAAGTAAATCAAGTAGCAATGTTTTAGATCCTCTCTTGATTTCCAGACAGGAAAATGCGAGGTTGGTCTTATTGAGATATTGTAGGCTACTGTTAGACTAGTAACAAGTGAATCCCCAAGTGCATTTTTATTACTGCTTTTAATTTCTTATTTTTCTGCTCAATTGTTTGTGATTGCTAATTCTATGTCGTATTTGTTATAGCTTCAATTGTTTGTTACTTGAGACTAACCATGGCGTCTTTTCCCCCTTATAAAACTTTTTTTTCTTTTCCAGCAAATCTATCGACTGAAGGGTATTCTGATCTACTCTCGGAGCATCCCTCCGGAGTGTATTTCGGTTGGGCTGGACTATCAGCCAGAGGCATCTATAAAATGGTCATGAGCATTGGTTGGAATCCCTACTTTGACAACAAGGAAAAGACAATCGTAAGTGAACCCAACAGATGGTGTAATCTGCAAGCACTTTCTCCTTAAACAACTCATTTAATGTTTTTTTCCCTTCAGGAACCCTGGTTGTTGCACAAGTTCAATGAGGATTTCTATGGAGAGGAACTGCGCCTCATCATCGTTGGCTATATACGACCGCAGGTACCATTTAATCTTTTCATCTTTGTCGCATTGTTGTTTCTTCTGCTTTAGGCAAGTCGAATTCGAGTTGCTCCTATTTGACTGATAAGGCTCACATGAATCCGTCGTGGAAACATTCAGGCAAATTTCTCGTCACTTGAGAGCCTAATAGCAAAGATCCACGAGGATGGGGAAACTGCAGAAAAAGCTCTCGATTTGCCATTGTACACAAAGTACAGGGATGACCCGTATCTGAAAATGTCTTGACAAAGGGCATTTCCCATTTGGTCGGAACGAATGCCGAGCCGATCTCTTGACATTGCAAGGACCTTACTCGATCGAGAGTGCTAAATAAGACGCTTGTAACTGCCGACACACCAACATCTTTGTATCTACGAACTGAATGGTCGTCTCATGCCAATCATAATAATTCAGGTACCCTGCAATTCGATGGAGACATCGTTTCTGTGAGTTAGAAAATGGTTTGGAAACCCTGGAGTCCAGCACTTAGATTCTTAATAAAGATTGCTTTCTTAGTTCAGCAAAAATTTTCTGGGTGTTGGTGATAGGTGAAGCTAAAAGCTGCAATCATTGCACACAACCAAAACCAATGGATGGAAATACTTCTTTTCCAGATTCTAAGGCATATTCTGAAGCATTACATGGCCCTTCTTATTATTAAAATTAGAGCCGAAAAGGAATGACCCAGGAAAAAAAATTAGGAAGTAGTCCTGTCCTCTGATGCAAATTCTGTAGAGTTGAGGTCCTGGCAGCTGCAAATACGTTGATTTTACATACGTGGAAAGTGAGAGCAAAGGGAGAAGATGAGCATGTGCCCAAAGGAAAACGTGTAAAACGAGAAAGGTCAGGTGCATGAGCCACGCATTGCCATTATGGACTTTGAGCATCATGTCAAAAATCCAAAACTCAAAAGATGCCAAGAAAATTATTGACATTTGCACCATTTACGCTGGAAGGATTTAAGATAGTCTTAACATGATTTAAAATTTTATTTATCCGTAATTCATTACACTTTTTTTTCCATGATTCTAAACTTTAAACCAATTCAATTTCTTTTAGGCAAAAGTTCAAGTCTATACCACAAAATCCCTCGAATGCATGCATTTCTTGTGGTCCAAACGAGAGCTAATTAAACAATGTCAGCATCTTAGGGTATAAGAACCACAAAGGATTGAAATAATCATAATAATAATAAAGAAAAGGGCAATTTGAAGAAATCCCAATTAAAATATAATCCAATTTCCTGAAAAAGAGACACGTCACGTTATTATTGTCTCTTCGGCCACAGCATCATCACACCATGACAACGGGACCGACAAAAAGGAGAAGAACTCACTTTTATTTTCGACACATTTTCATCATTTCCCTTCATTTATATATTATTTACATATACATCTGCTTTCCCTTTTTTTTTCGAATCCAATTTTTACATTATGTCTAGCGCAAGAGATGCCAAAGAAAAATTTGAAAAGCCAAAAGAAACACAAGGCACTTCAAGGAAAACTAAAAGAGGACTCATCCTTATCCTATCTCCCTCGAAACTCGCGAGACGTACTACTGACCGTCGCTAATTCCCGGCTTAAACCCGGTCCGAATTGAACCGAGCCGGGGGTCACCCGGTCGAGCTGGGCACCAAGTCTAGACAGAGCTTTAATACAACAGTAACATCGAACCCCCCCCCCCCCATGATACGTAGTAGATGGATGGTGATGATCCCCTTCATCCACGTGGCGCGATCACACGAGAGTCTTGCACGCCGACGTCTCCGGGTCCCACATCGCCGGCAGCAGGAACTTCCGCCCGCCGATCCCGTGGGCGTTGTAGCTCGCCCCGGTCACCTTGTCCACCAGCAGCCGGCCCGGGTAGCCTGGGTACGCGCCCGACCCGTACAGCCCCGTGCAAGCCGACACCGCCTCCAGCGGCACGCTCGCCGGGCCCTGGAAGTAGCCGCTCCCGAATGGGTTGGTGACGGCGCCGGCGAGGAGGGTCGCCAGGTTGATCACCATCCCGTCGGCCCCGACGTCGCCGCTCGGTGCCACCAGCGGCGGAGTCTGGGGGCCGTACATGGGCTGGTGGAACGGCCAAGCGCACTGCCCCGGGCACTGCGTCTCCGAGTTCCCGACCCACACGAACGCGGAACCGGGCCGGGATGAACCGTGCGACCCGCACCGCATGCAGAACCCCTCCACGGCAACGTCCGCCGCCGTGAGGACGACGGTGATGGTGCCGGGGGCGGCGTTGAACTTGCCGGCGAGGGCGCGGAGGTGGCGATTCTTGATGGACTTCCCGAGGGTGTACGCCTCGTGGAGGACCTGCCTTCCGACAACGAGGTTGGAGCTACCGCCCTTGTACTTCTCGGTGGTGCGCCACCAGGAGGCAGCTGAGGGGGCAGGCAAACGGGCTGAGCCCAGGGAGCGGATGAAGTCGACGATGACGGAGCGCTGGGTGGGGGTGAAGCGGCCGTACCAAACCAGGTCGACGGTGATGTTGCCCTTCAGGAGAGCTCCGTTGTGGTACTTGAGGACGAGGGGTTGCTGCTGGACCAGGGCGGCGGTGGAGGGGGAGATGGAGCTGGAGAAGAGGAAGACGAAGAGAGAGAGAGCGAGAGAGTGAGAAGCCATTGCCGTAGCTCCGAAGCTTTTGAGAGATAGAGAGGGAGAGGAGAGAGCGAGGAGTGGGAAAATATATGAAAGGAGAGGGTATTTATATTTTGTAAAGAGGAAGAGAGGGATACAGCTGTGAGAGACTTTAGTATTTTTAAATATGCATCTTTGTGACTTTGCGATTTCAATATTTGATCAAACCCTGAGTATTTTCATAATTATCCCCCTGGTTACATTACAAAAGAAATTCCGTAATCAAATTCTTTTTTCAATGTACATAGATATGACCAATTCGGATATGCTAGTGTCTGCACGTGATGATGTAGTTAAGTCAAATATCGTTTTTAATCCGTTAATACATAACGCCATGTCAATTTTAATTATTCCTAGTGTTGTCGAAACGAAGTAATTTCTGCTTAAACTTTCGTTTATAAATCGAGTGCAATTCTTTAATTGGACTTTATAGCATTCGTATAATCAAATTGATTGCGATTAATCGGGAGATAGCCTTATCAACAGAGTGCATTAGGCATGATGAATTACATTAAAAAAAAAAAAGAATCCCACGTCTCCTAAGATGATCATCTACCCTGGTTTTAAGGCCAAACCACCCCCACTAAAAAATTTAAAAAAAAAACCCTATGCCCTAGACAGAACTAGCCTTTGCATTTTCAAAAAATCCAAGGACAAGTATATCTTACTCTTTGCACGAAATTGGACGTAAATGTACTTTCCATTTCCACTTGGTAGTTGACGTGATTAATGACGTGACATTTATTTTCAATAAAAATGAGAGAAAAGCGACAAATAATTTTGGCATCAAGGGAAAGCAGTTTGTAGTAAGGTAAAAAAGATATTCCCTCCCAATGCATTGTCATTTGGCCCAAATGTTTGGCACCCTAGTCCCCGACGAACCGATCTCTCGGGCCATGTATGATCGAGGCATAATCGATGGCGGCAATGACCCAGCAAAAGGGATGGAGAGAGGGATTCACTAGATCGAGGATGAAGACGGGTCGAGAATTCTAAATTTTTTTTCCCTTCTTCATCGTAGATTGTTCTCGATTTGATCATTGCTTCCATCTTTGGGAATTTTTTAGAGTGAGGGATGTCGCGTCTATTGTTTTTCTCTCAATAAATTGGAAAAAAGGGAGAAAAGGAAAATGACAATTTCCATCTTTTCATGTCTTTGTTTTTGCACCATTTTGGAAGTCCGTGCTCTACTTCTTTCTTTTTTTCCTTTTGTTCTTTTCTTTAAGGTATTCGGTACCGTAGGATACTCGTGAGTGCAATAATTGGCGTACGCAATACAGTCTCGTGAGAGAGAGAGAGAGAGAATCGGGGTCAACGTCAAAGGAGATGCCACGTGGAGGGAAGCAGTTGGCTGGGGGCGATGTGGGGACTGGAGTCTCCGACAGGCTGTCTGTGAAGGGGGATGACGTGGCGGTCTGAGCTGTAATGGGGGAAGGCTGGCAGTAGCTTCTCGATGGCGACCGGGTGACTCTTTAGGGCTTCTAGACCGGCTCGATGCACGCCAATTTTGAACGGACCCCGGCAAAAGAAAATTAATAATAAAAAATTAGCGGACATTATGTTTGATTATTGGATACCGAAAAAATGCTGACTATTAATTTGTGGACTCTAGTGAACTCTCACTACGTTCCAATGTAACAGGAATTTTCAAGCCTTCGAACTTGGGCCGAGCAAAATAGATCGCCCAAATCAAGAACCGCTCAAGCTAAATCGGACTGGTTCTTAGAAATTTTAATCCGATTCACAATTCCTAAAAATATTATTAGTTTCCCCATATCAAAATTAGAACTTGCCCAATTTTCCCTTTCTCTCTATTTTAGTGTCGCTTTTGTTTCCTCTCTCGTGCCTCACTCTTTTGTTAATCTAGAGTTGAGATTTTGTCGCTCTAAGTAAGTTTACGCTAGAACGTCATTCGTCTCACTTTCTCTCTCTATGTGTCTCTCTCTTCCTCCCGAATCCCATTAGATCATTCAGAACGGTCTGATCACATATCCTAAAAATCGAGGATCGGTCCCATCAATTCAATTCTCAATTCCGAAGGGATTCGAACCCTGTAGAATTGATCACTCCTATTAAAAATCTTGTCGATCCGATTTGTGAAAAGGAAAGTTAACTTGTCGTAAAGAAAAAGGCGGAAGAAACAACACATTCTCCTCTTCGAATTTACAATCCATAGCCAAAATCCAGGGGCAGAATCGTCAATTCCCTCCAATTCCTCCCCTGTCTCAGTTCTCCACCCATTTCTTTCTCCATCTCTTCAGTTCCTTCTCTTCTCTTCCATGAATCCAACCACGAACTTCAGTCCGGACTCCACCCATGACCGTGCGGGTCGGATCGTACGCGGGCCGTGATTCGAAGCGACGGTTCCCTGAATGGCGTATCGATGTTGATCAAGGACGGGTCAGCTCAGAGAAGGTCAGAGATCAGGTTAGGATTAGACCCCCAACTTTGCCTTTGATTGGATGATCCTACGCATTCAATTTGCGCAGCTGCGCTCTGAATTCTGCACTGTTCTACTACCATTTCCTCTCTTGTCTTATCATCATCGTCATCGTCATCGTCATCACACCTTTTGTTTTTTGTCTTCTCTGCGGAAGCCTGAAGCCCCACGAAACGCATTGATGACCAGATGCGCCCCGAATGGAGAGAGAGAGAGAGAGAGAGAGAGAGAGAGAGAGCAGCCTTCGCCTCTTCCGCCCTCAAAAGAGGCACCGACTTTTCTAACGCAAATCCAATAAAACATCAAGAGAAAGAGGGAGCACTCAGTACAATTTATAGATTTTGTTTCAGTATATGATATTATCTTCAAACTTTTAACTTATTTAATGATCTTTCGATATGTCTGAGTTTCGGCTTTTGCATTGACTCAAGAGAAAGCACTTTATAATTTATAAATTTGACTCGATAGATAATATCGTTTTTAAATTTTTAATTTATTTAGTGATATATGCGAATGTGTAATAAAAATTTATGTATCGTATTAAATAAATTAAAAGATCGAATTTAAGGACCATATATTTAGAGAATTTGTCTTCTCATAAGTCAAGCTATTGAGGATATGCTAGAGCTGATGGCGTACATTTAGATTTTACTAATTGGAATAGATTAATGCTATGACCATTTGTTATGTGTTCATGGCAATCGAATAAGTCTCCACTAATAATTTTTATAGTTAAATGACAAAGAAAATTGGACATAGGACTTATTAGAGTCGTACCTAATGCAATTTTTACTATTCCAAGCATATAATTTTTTATATAGTTAACAAATGCATCCTTAAAACTCATTCAGAAAATACAAATAGAAAAAAAAGTTAAATAGAAATTGTTCATAGGAACAGAAAATATCACAAAACATGCCTAGCTAAACATTTCGCTAAACGGGGTTCACGATGAAGTAATTAATCCTTAATATATCCATTGTGTATACTACCATCGAGGACACTATACACATTAGAAATCGTTAACGATGTCCATGGGCGCTTACTAAATATTCAAATAAGGAAAGGCTCCCATTTTCAACACACATCTTTCTTGTGTGACGTGGAATTGGGACTTTGAAACTTAATATTACTTTTTACAAGAAAAGATTAACCAGTGCCTCGAGATGCTCATTGACAAAACTCGACCATCCGATAAGAGATCCAATTTCCATTTCTTTTGTTTGGGAGTGGCAAGATAAGAATTCCCATTTTAATCAAACTTGGGAAGGAGGAGTGCATTTTGAGGACCACAAAGGAGCCATTGATGTCGTATTGATGGAGAAGGATGGTGAGCTCTCACACATTAAGTGGCCACAGCAAGAAAATCACGGGGATAAAGGTGGAGAGTCTGTGGTAGGTCATGGGGATTTCGAATGTATCCAGGCTCTTGGGATAGCTGGCAATGGGCATGCATGGGAGAGTCAACAAAGATGTGTGCAATATTCCACCTTCACAAAAAAGCCTCACCCCTTTTTTTATTAGACTTGGCCATGCATCATTGCTCTTGCATTCTGTGTTATCGATTCACTCAAATTGACATGTTTTCTTATTAAGAAATAAGCGCCATAAAAGTGCTCCATGACAAGACACATCTTGTCTTCTGAAGCGCTTTGCAAAAAGAGTCTCGATTCATGGGTGCCTTGAAGGTCTCTTGAAAAGAATCTGAAATTGGAGAGGTCAATTATCAGAAAAACTCGTTTAAAAACTTTTTTTTTAGGTGAAGATTTGTTCTCCTTTAATGAAGGCATAAATAGAAATTGAAGTTTCAAAATATAAATAATTGATCTTATCAAACATCTGTGGGTACATCTTCAAAATCCTTAATACCGGTTTGATTTAATCTTTATGCAACAAATATTCAAAAGTCTTTCAAATTGTTAACTACATACACATACATATATATAAAGACAACTCTTGGGACATGAGAGTTCTGATGTTGCCCATAGAGAATCTAGTTATTAAATGTCCAAACATTCGTTAATACGGTTCATGAAAAAGTATTCAATAAGTAAGTTACGATCGTGCATATTGCCATCAAAGACATTGTATATATATACATTAGAAGTCAGAATCATTCCATATCAAGATTTCATCAACGATGTCCAATGGGCACACATTAAATATCAAAACAAGGAGACACTCCCACTTCTGATGCGGGCCTTTCTCGCGGTAAAATCAACACGATGGGAATTCAATACAACTCTTTCTTTTAAACGACTCGGCCCTTGCCTCCAGATGCACATCAGCAAAACCGGATCATCCGGTAAAATCTTTGAAAAAAAGAGAGAAGAAGACAAAGGGCAAGAGACCCAATTCCCATTTTTCTTGTTTGGGAGTGGCAAGCTAAGAACTCCATCTCAATCCAAGGTCCAAAAAGAAGGGGGAAAGTCTGAGGACCACAGAGGGAACTCTACTCATGTTTGCATTGATGGAGAGGGAAGGTGAGCTCCGAGATCAGGGGGGCCAACCAGAGAATTATGGGCATGAAGGAGGAAAGAGTGTGCGGTACGTCATGGGAGGCTCAGGGTTCAGTACATCCAATGGTTTCATTAGCTGGCTTTCATGGGAAGATTCAAAAGGGATGTGCATTGATGGAGAGGGAGGGTGACCACTTCCCGGGGCCTCCCTCCTTTTTTCCTGAAGTTGGGGGAAGACCCAGCAAGGATCAAACCCTCTTTCACGTTTTCGTCCGGACTCCCTTTGGAAAATGCCCCGTGCTCGCGGATTTCCACACGAGTCTTTTGCATGATATGACCACTGTTGCAGACAAGAGACGAACTTAGAAAGGTTACAAAAAATGGGGTACAGTGCGGGGAGGTACGCACTCGATTGTGAATCAATTATTTGATCTTGTACGGTCGAATTCATGGCGTTCTATTCAAGCTGAGGCGACATGAATCCCGAGTACCATCGCGACCCGATCTTAGAAATTTGCCCGTCGTGATTTAGGTTTGTAAAAGTTATTTGCATGGGAGATGTTTTTTCTTGTAAAGAGGAATGTTTAGATAAATTCCTGACTAAGGATGCGTTCGCTAGTTAATAGAATGTCCGCCAAAGTTTTGCCTCAAGTCTCGAGTGATTGACCCGACATGCATGAGATTGTTTTCATTTTCTATCTTTTTTCAGTAATTTGAGAAGTTGAACTTATCGCACGCCTAATTTACTCACTAACAAAGCCAATCTTCCGTTGCAAATACTCAGTTGCGGTATTAATGCATGTCAAATAGCAGGTAATCAAATAATCAACATTGAAGACACCGGTTCTCTTTAATGACATAATCGACACTTTATATGTGGAAAGCATGTTATGTTAAAATAAGATGCATTCGGGCAATAAATGTCTTAAGAGGCTCCTTTATAATAATCTAGCGAAAACCACTTATGTCTTATTAATTTCGTTAAAAGTGCATATGCGACCCTTGTTAAATGACTAACCACGAGGATAGCGCGATTCTTCATGCATTTACCGATTTCGTGACATGCAAAATCAATATCTTCGAAATCGAACATAATTTTTTTAGATATATTTTGATGAGTGATTTGAGAATATTCCTTGAGAAGTGAGATTATGATTCTCTTTAGATTAGGAGCAAGAGAATCAACAAATGATCACAAAACGACAATGTCATTCGTCCGAGGGCAGTGCTTTCTTTATCTTATCTTATCTCGAATCGAATGATGCGGCGATTTGTTTGGGAGCAAAAGGAACAGGGAAAGCTGTCGGTGCAGTGGGTGAATATAATTAGGGCACGACCTTAGGATGAACGTCAGCAGCTCGAGACTCTTCCCACGAATCGTGCCTGGCCACGAACCAAGTCCACTGAACCATGCGATAATGATTCAGAAATTTTGCTACCGACGTCCCCCCGGAACCCAATGGCTAATAATTTCTTCGGCACGTGTCTAATAGATCGAATGGATCACAACCATTAATTCTTCAGAGACATCAAGAGCCATCGTTTCAAATTTAAGCAAGAAACTCCCGCCCCAAGTAACTTGGGTTGAAATGGTTGAATCATGGGTGTGAGGAGGTTCACTGCAGAGATCACCCAACTTGCACTCACAGGAATGCCCGGATTGAGTTCTAGATAATGGCAATATTCTTGATGTTGGGGGTGGATTGTATTGTTCACACGGGCCAATTGGTCCGCCACGACATCTTTTGATGTGCACGCACCATATTCTGTTCCCTAATCTGATCGAGTTGATCGCTTACCGTCTAATGATCACGAATCTTTTTCATCATTCCTGCAGTGGATTTGATCCTCTGTGACTTATGAGTCTTACAAAATCTATGTCTATGCATGGTGATGTATGTAAAAATCACGCATTCTGAACGGGTCGAGTTTCCCATTAATCACTTAGGAAATTATTCGCGCAATTAAGCATGTGACTACAAAAGAGAGAGCTTCATGTCCAAGTCCAAGATCAGCTCGGTCGGTCCTTAGCTATTGTTATTATTTCTAACAAATTAATGCGTTTATATTGCGGAATATAGATAATTTTTAGAATATTTTCAAAAGTTAACTGCTTATAAAGATGAACAATTTAAAAATGTTCTCATTGTTCACAACAATGCTTATATATAAATTATTATTGATAATTGAAATTGTTTTTATTGATTTATTAGTTCAAGTGATATAAACGATTATTTTTTGAGAAATATTATCCAAATCATTCATTTTATATGAAATAAACAAAGCCTACTTATTTTAAAATTTGGTCTTTTCTCAGTCCTTTTTCCTTCAAACTTTGAAAGATATGAGATGTGACGAAACATGATTTAGACGTTGAAAAAACCTAATTCCCTTGATTTAGTCGGAATCCAAAATAATACATGATTCGAGCAGTTTGATTATTCCATTAGAATGAATGTGAACAATACTAGATAAGATCATTCACGTCTTCAAATTGTAGATGACAATAAAACAAGCCGTCTCCAATAATCACTTATAAAAAAAAAAAAGTTCACACGATGCATGCACATCACTGAAGCAGACGACTCGTGCAAATTAATTAGGCTATGGTCGCCAGCACGTGCGAAGGCGACGAATCATGCGAGATTAAAGTCAAAAATTGACCGAACGAACTATAATATTGGATGTCAATATGAATAACATTTTTTTCCCTTCTCTAGTCTTCGTCGGTCAATTTGCATATATGGAACATAGAGATTCATTCATTTATTTTTCCTAATAAATTAACGACTATTGACAAAACATGTGACTATTCATTCAATGGAAACCCACACAAGATATACGCGATTAATGTTCTTCGAGTAAGCTCGTCATCGATGATGATCGATATTATTGTTATGCACCATCTCATCTACATGACAATGGAAAGATATATGCAAAGTGGAAGAGCTGAAGCCAATCTCTATCCTAAGTCTAACATCTTCGAACCTCATGTAAATTTCTCGAGAGTTACTGATGATTTCCTCGAACATTTTACAAGAAAAATAAAGTTTACCCCAAGCATTCTTAACTTAAATTATGCCTTTTCTAAATCGATATCGATGTAACGACTAGGCAATGATTCATAAATTCAATTCCCTTTTCTTTTTAAAGGTTATCATGAGCTTGATTTCACATACCAGATTGAGTTCACATCTCGAGGATCTACAAGAAGAAGTCATCCATATAGGACTAGAGATTTTCAAGAAACGCAACTCATGTGGGCCTATTACTATCCAATTAAAGGAAAATGATCCTAATATTGAATTAACAATAGTTTTTATCTAGAAGTAGGGGTCGACACCTAACTTTTTATGCATGAACGACTAAATGGATCATCAAAATTTAGATGTCAGCAAGATAGAAATTTCGTCCAACCATGTTCTAATTAGTTGGCTACACATAATGAGCTTCACACACGCGCGAAACTTAATTACATTTTAGAATGCATCAAATGTCATGCTTGCAATCCATTAATTCAAGAATATGCGATTCTTTCAATCTTTTATAGATTTTTTTTGTCTTTCTAATTATTGGATCAGTTCGATAGAAAAATATCGAGATCGAAAATACGGAGAAGCCGATCCGATATTATTGGGGGCGAAATGCTACGTGGCACACCCTAATTAATTCTTTTATTCTTCCAAGAATTTTTAGGGTGCACAATGGCATCACGAACGGAAGAAAAAGGGCGAGGGAAGACCCACACGAGAGAAAAAAGAGGGGTGGAAAATCAATAATCTTGTCAAGGCGAGTGCCGTGCGCGTGAGGTGGCGGCGCGTGGGAGGGGTCGGCCGGGAAGCGTACAAACTCGGGGGTCAACACCCGAAGAAAACGCGCGCGCGTCGTGCCAAGGCCGAACCCCACCGTGCCTTCGGTCGTCAAGCATTTCGCCCCCCCCCCCCCCCCCCCCCCTCTCTCCATCATCCCTTCGATATGATCATGTATCAACCTGCTTTACACGTGTCGGAATCTGCTTCACTCGTTGGTGTGGGTCCCTTTAAGCCGGTCCAATCTTCAGTCGGTCCTCTCTGATAAAGTTTTTATCGATTTTATTTTTTTATAGATGAATTTCCTTATGGAGCTATCCTAAGTCTGAGTAATGCTTGGGATATATAATAAAATTAATATTACAAAAAATCTAAAACCCATATATTTACAATACTTTTCAAATTGATTTTTCATCTCGCTAAAGAACTTCAATGCATTAGGTACATAGTGTCACTGAACTAAATCTACCTTACACTAAAAATGCATACTTATCGAAATATGTGGTAAACAGCTACAAGGCTGATCAATAATTCGTGCATCGGCAACACGCATTTTCATAAGACCTGAACATAATGTTAGCGGATGATGGGTTCAGGTCGAGCAAACAAATTTGGAATTTTCCCGAAGAACGAAGATTAATCCAAGACAGATGTGTCATGAAATCACTGACTCAAGATTCTAAAGATTACTAATTCTATAAAGATTACCCATAAATAAAAAAGAATGTATAGTAATTTCTAGGGTGCCAAACATCATTGTGGCAGCTTCATGAAAGGGATAAGTTTGGTCGCGAATGTTTATTGTATCGCTATAAATGCCTAAATGAAGGTTCCTTTATCCGAACATCTAACCCATCTTCACTACGCTTGTCCTTAGTGCCATCATCTCTCTTCATTATCCGCTTGGGCCACATCTTCTTCTCATGACACGGTTTAGCTTGATCTCAATGCACTGATCAATTGGACTCGATCCCCAGCTGAACAAGAGCGATCGAGGTTGACTAAAGAGGTCAATCTCGTGTCGTCGGTTAGGTATCGGGTCCAAACCATCTTGATCATTATGCAGTCTCTAAGAGCCAGCTCTCGACGACATTTGAATTATCGACGAACACGCTTTCAAAAAGATTACTCTTCGAGTCGTTCGCCCCCACCAATGATTTGCTTGAATAGTCTGGCATGCATACATCGCACGTTCGGCAATCATTTTGATGGGCCTTTTGATGTGGTCTTCTAACCAACACAGTACCAATCTTTTGACCATATGTTCCATCCACAAGAATAGTATAAAGATTATTTATATAGTTTTTCCCCCAACGTTTATTTCAATTTCTACATATTTGTATTCTTTCTCAATCTTGGTACGTGTTTGGAGCGGCCTATACAAAATAATTATTTCATTTTACTTTCTCTTTTTATTTGATTTTTTTTTCATGAAATCCTATAAATAGCAATACTTAAAAGGGTTTGTTTTGTTTTGCGATTTTTAGAGAATTTAAAACTGGAACACAGAGGAAAAATTCGAACATTTCCATGATTATCGTTAGAAAAATGATGCATGGAACAATTCGACTAGTATAATGAAAACACAAGATCTCTTCCACCATTGCTATTCCAATAGCGTGATTGATTTGGGCATGATACGACATCGATGTAGTGATCGACAAATTAGGTTTATAGATACACGGAGCAAATTTGGATCGAAGCGAAACACGCAAATTGTGCCATTGAACAAATTTGACAATCTTTTGGTGCCATGCGGTCGATAGGTTACATCTAGATATCATGAAATAGGTACAGATGGTAATGGATGTAGGGTCAAAATAAGAGAGGACGAATTTGAACCACAAAATGAGCCATCGACTATTAATTGGAGAGCAACTCTAATTAGATAAGTGTCATACGTACCTCAAACTCTATTTAGCTCATTTTTTTGTCATTCAAACTTTCATGTTTTCCCTTTTTCAATTTCTCTTCTTAATATGTCTCCTTCTTCTTCTTCTTTTGTAGTTCCAGCTAAGGTTTAAAGAACGTTGCCGTCGGGTCACTTCAATGTCACCGGCCGGGACGTGCACATTTCACTGGTTTTAGCAAGTAGGGTACGACATAAGATAGACGATCGCGCACCTTGTGAAAAATCGAAGCTATTCGATAAGGTTTGGGCTAGCTAGGGGTACCTACTGCAATATAATGTATGATGATGACGAGCGGGAGATTTCAACACATCATATCGAAGCATCATTCGACCTTACATCGGCGGACCATGCAACGATTATTATTAATCTTTCGTTGAAATAGGAGGATGTCATTATTGCAATATACAGTTATGTCTCTATAGTTTATTTAATTTTTGTTGGAAAGGGAAGATGAAGTTGTCGCCATCGCATCATGATGTGGACAGTTTTGAATTATTGGTCTGTAGAGATAAACATCTTCTTTGGTTAGGCGAGTCAAATTAAATTATTGGTTTTTTTCCTTTCCTTTATTAGGTGGAGGTTTGAAAAAATGGCTTCTTTCCATGCATGGTTCGGCTTTGTCACTGTCACGTTGAAGGGCTATTGAGAATAGGGACTTTCGTGTTCAATAATGAAAAGAGGAGATGAAGCGGGACAAATTTGATGGGTCGTCCTTTATCGGGGACGATCGATCGGATCAATTTAATCCGTAAACCAAACCGTACTAGTCTTATCGGGGAGGCTTCAAACTCATTCACACGAGTGCCAGCTCGATTTCCAAATTAAGAATTCGAGAACCGGCCTTGACCAGTTTCTTAAGCTTGAACTGATGGATTCTAATTGAGAACCGACCTTATACCAAATCCTACAAGTCACTCGATTGAAAAATTGCAAAAACATAACGAAGTTGAACATTCTAGCATAAGCAAGTTCTGATTGGAGCTGACTTGATAAATTGGTACAAAATACATCGAATTAAAAAAAAATTGCACTATAATGGAATATTCAATCGAAATAGCGTAAGTATGTGTCCAATAAAACAGGGCCAACATCTTAAGATAAGCCGACTCTCATTCAACTTTTAAAAAGGATCTTAGTCCCTTTAAATTTTATAGCAAATCTTTCAGTTTCACCTCAAATTAATCACATTATTAGCTGCCGCTTGTCTTCTCTCTATTAAAATGTTTGAGTTGTCGACCGATATGGCCAGTCCCGTTCATCAATTTGCGGACTATGCCGGTGAGAAAAAAAAATTACGACGTCGTTTTACAGTCCCTTCCCTCTTTGCCCGACCTCCCAACCGAGGAGCCGCCTCCGCCAAGCCCTCGCCAATGGCGGGGGAGTAATGTAATTAAGCAGTTGCGTCGTAGTGTTTGGTAATCCTACTACTAGAGAGTTCAGCAAAACCTCTAAAATTCCTCTTCTACAATCTACAAATGGTGCTTGCCAAAGAAACAAAACCTTAAACAGCCTAAAAAACGTCGCAAAACAAGATTCCGGACTACATTAGAATCCGTATAGTAAGTTCAGAAGTGAAACTGCAGCTTTCTCATATCGATAATAAGCTACTTTCACTTGGTTATCGAGCGAAAATAATACATTTTCACCTTGTAATTTAATTTTAACACTTCTAATATGATTGTGGCAGGTTTCTCCAAGGCATAAGTTTGGTCCTGAATGTTTTTATACTGATATAAATGCCAAAAATCTTCTCTTCACCTTGTCCCTAGTACTATCCTCTCTTCATAATCACTTTTCTCCGCACCTTCTTCTCACGAGATGGTTCAGCTTGATTTCAATGCACCTAACAATTTGGACTCGCAGCCGAAAATGTCAGAGATATAAATTGGACTTGATGAATAAAGCATGAGTACGATCGAGGTCGACCGGATTAGTTAGGTATTGGATTGGATTCGAGTTTTCGGGATTGTGACATAATCGTTAGGAGAGCTAGAGCTATTGGTCGCATTCAAGCTATTGCTAGAGATAAGATTGAACCAAATAAGGCAATGTCGCGACGGCTTGATCGTCGGATTGTCTCTCTCCTATAGGAAGTTTTATCAAACTACTTTCTCTATCATTCCTCATTTGTTCTTTGTATGAGACCAGCCGTGTACTTTGCATGGATGCATTGAAAATAATTATCCCCACCAATAATTTGCTGCAATAATTTTGCATGCATGCATCTCTTTCATTTTTCTTTTCCCAAAAAGAAAAAAAAAGGGACGAGGGAAACTTACTTAATTAAGTGGGCATGAAGTCCATGCCATGGACGCTTGCCAATCATTTTCATGGCCCTTTGATGCTGTCATTTGACCAATGCCAATCCCAAAGGCAGATCCGATTTCATATAATGCGTATTTAAAGAATGAATTGCGACGACGAAGTAAAGCCAAATGATGCCCACAATGCAAAAGGGTCTCCCAAAATTATACTAGGCTGATTTTTTACAAGACTTGAATGGTCATATATCCATATGTTCAATTCGACTAATTGTAACATTCTATTGTTTCGTGCATCGACACCGAACAAAATCGCCGTTCTTATGGTTCGTCTATACATCAAGATGTAAGTATCGATGGTAATGTGAGAAGGGTTGGAAAAGAGAGGACGAACTCAAGATGTGATATGAGCCATTAAGGACCCATTGGAGAGCAATTCCAATTAGACAAGCGCCGTTTGCCCGTCGAGTTCAAAAGCATCGTTTGCCGCTAAAGCTCATTTTGACTCGGTCTTTTTTTTCTCCCTCTATTTTATCTTTTCCCTACTAAAGGGAAAAGTGCCAAAAAAGTCATAATCCTTTGCCACTTGTGCCAAAAAAGTCATAAACCTTTTTTTGGTGCCAAATAAGTCATAAACCTTTATAAGTGGTGTCAAATAAGTCCTCCCACCGGAAAAAGCACACGTGGCTCGCCGGAGCTCGTCGGCGGCGCCACGTCGGCGCCAACGTGGCGTCGACTTTTTTTCTTCTTCTTCTTCTTCTTCTTCACCGGCGGAGCCCTCGCCGGCGATGGGCGAGGGTTGGGGAGGCGGCCATCGGCCTCCCCCGTCGTCGGCGAGGGTCGGGCGAGGCCGGCCTCGCCCATCGCCGGCAAGGGCTCCGCCGGTGAAGAAGAAGAAGAAGAAAAAAAAATTTCCGACGCCACGTTGGCGCCGACGTGGCGCCGCCGACAAGCTCCGGCGAGCCACGTGTGTTTTTTCCGGTGGGAAGGACTTATTTGGCACCACTTTTAAAGGTTTAGGACTTAATTGACACCAAAAAAAGGTTTAAGACTTTTTTGGCACAAGTGACAAGGGATTAGGACTTTTTTGGCACTTTTCCCCCCTACTAAAAGATCTCAAATCATAATCTCTCAAAAGAATCATTTTTATTTTTAACTTTGTCACAATTCCATTTATAATATTTTCTACCTTTTTTTTTTTTTCTTTTTCACGATTTGTGCATGGAGATATCGTACTATATCAAATATGGTGATATATTTTTGTACAGAAAACTGTGAGATAGGCCAGTCTAGTCCTGACGAGCGGGCACAGATTTGGATGGCGAATGGACAAGTCGTGGGATTTCAAGTCAAAACATAAAATTTGATAGGAGGGTGCGGTTCGACCGATCGAACGGCTAAGATTGGATCAAGTCCCTATGATCTCAGCCCTTGGTGTTGGGTATCACGCCATCATTAATGAGGATGACGTCAAACCATGGACTGAAAGAAGCCGCGATATCATCTTCAACTTGATTATGATTTCTCTAATTTAACCTAATTAAATCATCTATATCCTCAAGGTTTTATAAAAAGAACACTAATGAAGAAAAAAAAGGAAGGAGATGGACACTTTCTTGGCAATCTTTTTTTCGTTAGTTATGGTTTTTCATGTCCTTAGTCCTATGTATGGAAAAAGGGGAGTAGAACAATTGAAAAAAAAATTAAACTTTCTCTTCCCTCTTTGTATAAAAATTCCAAAATCTTATGTCATGTTAGAAAGTCTAACTCAAAATATGAGTTAATAGATAAAAAGGAGATTATGGGTATTTGAATAATGCATAAATTATGTAAATAAGCGATGTAGGAAGTGTCATTTCCATGTCAAACTATTTAAAGTAGGGTTAAGTAGAAAACACTCATGCACCATATTAAAATTCATACTATTTGAAGTCTATTTATGTTCGAATTTAAAAGACGAGCTTAACCAACAAGGCAATAGGCAGCAAAATTACATCTTTCGAAAATGGCTTATCTTTGTGCATGGTTTGGATTTGTCATGCCTCATGGCACTGTCAAGATGGAAGTATTGTTTGAAATTAGTGTTTTTCATGCTCAATATTAAAAAGATTAGTTGAAGTATGCCAAATTAGTGGGTTATTCATTTTTAAGGGTGAATAATCGGACCAGTTCAACCGGCAACTGAATGAACGGACGGACTAGCTATATAACGACGCTTCACACGAGGATCGGTTTGATCCTCCGTATAAAGAAAATTTTGGAGACTGGCTTGCCTTGACTGATTTAAAAGGCTAATTTCCAAATAGAATCCATTTAGCATTGGTTACAAGGCCGATTCTTAGGTAGAAAAAAAGTTCTACAATTTTTCCGATTGAGAACTTTCACAAAATTGAAAAAGTTGGGTATTTCGGCATAAGCAAGCAGCTGAGCATCGATTTTTCCATAATAAGTTCAGAGGTCCGGATTTAGAAGCTATGCATACCTGAACCAATCACCACTATCTTTTTACCAATTATGTTTAGGATCAAGAATACAAGGAGACAACAAAAACTAGTAGAAAAGATCACGGATGTGGAGCTGATATGATAGATGATGCTATGAGTTCAATCATGGCCAAGACTTTGGGCTGTCCTTTTTATTTTCCAAAGACGTGTCCTAGTTATAATAGGGTGTAGCCCCTATTTTATGATTAATATTTGTTGTTCTCCCATAATAGTGCAATATTATGTAATTATATTATAGAAATCACATAGAATATAGTTGAGGGTCAAGCTATGATGATTGATCCCACTAGAACAATGATCCTTCGAGAGCATGATGTTGCTTGGCATTGATGAATGACCTAATACATTACCACAAAATCATGCTTTTAAGTTAAAAAAAAAGAGATTATTTTATTTTCAGCACCACCTATAATATTCATTAATAATAAGGTGCCTCACCTTCAATTTTATTCAATTTGGGTCTGTCGTCGAGTTAAAGCAGCCTTTAGTCTGCTTGCGTGTCGTCTTAGTATTTTTTTTCATCTTTGGGAGGTCGGTATTTTTTATTATGTTTTTTTTTGCAGTCCATATTTTTGTTACTCTTCGTTTTGATAGGTATCAAAGAAACCCGACTTACCCAATGATAGATAGCTGTGTTGGTTGAGCGATTTTCCCTCATCGCTAAGGCCGAGAGTTCAAAACTCGCAATTATTAACGTCTTAAGTGGGGGCATGGTGTTGGAGTTCTGTGCTAATCTCTTTCGAGGTATAGGAGCTTGGTCATTTGGTGCCGCCCGGACACGGATGACCTATGGTGGATTCCTCGATCATAAAAAAAAAAAAAGAAACCCGACTCAATAAATCAATACAAAATCATTAACTTTAAAATAAAACCATTTGCTGAAATGAAATATTCAATCACGCTAGGATAAAATATGTCTCATAAAATGGAGTTAACATCTCAAAATAACCCGACCTTCATTCATTTTTTTTATAAATTATCTCGACCTATAAATCTTATACCTAAACTACAAAGGGTGATGTCTTTGTGCCCAAGTTAAATACGGCTAAACCTTAAACAACGGTTAAAATGCCAAATTGTCAAGTGTCAAGAAAACAAAAACCCGCTTGCTTTCATAAAGCTTGTCACCGAACACTTTGGCCCTCATTACTATCGCTTCGATTTTCCAATTCTTCAGAAGTATCATGTAAAACGGTCGACTATGATAGAATATCAACAAATCATTCGATAATCAACATGAGTTGCTACATTAGAATTTTACATAAAAGTTTATTACTATATTGAAACGGTCGAAATGTTTACTATTTCATTTGGAATCCGTGTTAACAAGGCTAAGATCGAAATTGCAAACTTTTGCATTGATAATAATCTACCCTATCCCCTAGATGTCTTCACCTGCTCACCTAACAAAAAGAATATATTTTCAATCCGGGACATTAAATTTCGAGGCACTCGATATAATTGTGGCAGCTTTATGAAAGGATAAGTTTGGTCCCCGACGTCTTTTTGTGGAGCTATGAATGCCAAAATGAAGACACGGCTTCCTCCGTACATCTCCCACGTCTTCATTCCACTTGTCCTTTGCGCCATCATCTCTCCCTTCATCATCCGCTTTGGCCACTCCCACCTTTTTCTTATGACATGGTCTGGCTTGATCTCAATGAGCGTGAATCAAATTGGACCCCCAGCCGACTAGAGGTGATCAATTTCATGGACGGTCCGATTTTCTCCCGAAATCAAGAATCGAATCAATAGGACCAAAAATCGAACAAGATTGATCAGCTTGATTCTCGGGCGGTCCAATGAAA
This sequence comes from Melaleuca quinquenervia, assembly GCA_030064385.1. Taxonomy (NCBI): domain Eukaryota; kingdom Viridiplantae; phylum Streptophyta; class Magnoliopsida; order Myrtales; family Myrtaceae; genus Melaleuca; species Melaleuca quinquenervia. The sequence continues at coordinate 3,441,580 of CM057724.1, read as the reverse complement.
CCAGAAAAAACTCCCAGCTGAACAAGATAAGAGACAAAACAGGATTGATCAGCTTAATTCTCGGGCGGTCCAATAAAACCAGAAAAACCTCCCAACTGAACAAGATAAGAGACAGGAAACTTCCCGTACAGCACGAACATTTGCGCATAGTCCAGGCACCGAGGTTGACTGCAAAGTTAATTCGTGGTGAAGTCTTTGAATTCCAGTTCTCGCAATTGTCGTGTGATCATCAAGAGCCAGCAATTGATTTTGAATTATCAAAACTTCTTGTCCTATTAAGGCGATCATGCCACGATTTTGGCTCAAGAAGACATCGCTTGTATGTTAAATTTACAATTTCCTAGTGTATGTATTTTATATGCAAACTACTTTTGAGATTTGTATATATTCATTTTTACCCTTTTTTTAATCCAACTTTTACACTCCTGCCACAACAGGTGCCAAAGAAAACTTAGAAAAAGACCAAAAAGAAAAATAAAGATAGGCTCGTCTCGTCTTTAACTCTTTATCCCATATTCCCTCGAACCTCGAGACACACCACACCGACCGTCGCTAGCCCTCCGGCCTGAACCCGGTCCGAATTGAACCGATCCGGGTTGACATCGGGTCACTGTGTCGAACCGCGAACTGAGTCTAGACAGAGTCTTAATACAAACGTAACAGTGAACAACCCCCACAATATCTACAGACTGCAATACATTGATGAGGATGAGGATGACGACGATCTCCTTTGTCCACGTGCCGTTATCAGACGAGGGTCTTGCACGCCGACGTCTCCGGGTCCCACATCGCCGGCAGCAGGAACTTCCGGCCGCCGAGCCCGACGGCGTTGTAGCTCGCACCCGTCACCTTGTCCACCAGAAGCCGGCCCGGATAGCCCGAGTAGGCACCCGACCCGTATATCCCCGTGCACGCCGACACCGCCTCCAGTGGCGCGTCCGCCGGGCCCTGAAAGAACCCGCTCCGGAACGGGTTCGTGACTGTGCCGGCGAGGAGCGTCGCCAGGTTGATCACCATGCCGTCGGCCCCGACGTCGCCGCTCGGCGCCACGAGAGGCGGCGACTGCGGCCCGTACAAGGGCTGGTGGAACGGCCACGCGCACTGCCCGGGGCACTGCGTCTCCGAGTTCCCGACCCACACGAACGCCGACCCGGGGCGGGACGACCCGTGCGATCCGCACCGCATGCAGAAACCCTCCACAGCGACATCCGCCGCCGTGAGGACGACGGTGATGGTGCCGGGGGCGGCGTTGAACTTACCGGCGAGGGCGCGGAGGTGGCGATCCTTGAGGGACTTCCCGAGGGTGTACGCCTCGTGGAGGACCTGCCTTCCGACGACGAGGTTGGAGCTGCCGCCCTTGTACTTCTCGGTGGTGCGCCACCAGGAGGCGGCGGAAGGGGCAGGGGAGCGGGCTCCGCCGAGGGAACGGATGAAGTCGGCGATTACGGAACGCTGGGTGGTGGTGAAGCGACCGTACCAGACGAGGTCGACGGTGATGTTGCCCTTCAGGAGGGCTCCGTTATGGTACTTGAGGACAAGGGGCTGTTGCTGGACCAGAGCAGCTGAGGAGGAGGAGATGGAGCTCGAGAAGAGGAAGAGGACGAAGAGTAGAGAGAGCGGTAGAGAATGAGAAGCCATTGGCGTGGTCTCGAAGCTTTCGAAAGCAAAGATCGAGAGAGAGAGAGAGAGAGAAGTGAGGAGTGGGGCAAAACATGGAGAGAGATGGTACTTATAGTGGGAAAGGGCGGAGAGAGAGACGGCTGCGAGAGAGAGGCCAAGTATTTTCAAATATGCATCATTATGACTTTGTGATTTTAATGTTTAATCAAATTCTTTTTCTTTTTTTGGCCATACTCAAAATTTTTATTATACGTATATTAATACTGAATACATATAAAGTTAAAAGGGCCAGATGAGGGATGGGATTGCTTGTGTATGATGGTGCAATTAAATCCAATACCGTGTCCTCATCCGCTATACGTTGTATATATAAAATCCTACTTCAACTCGAGTCTATAAATCAAGGGTAATTTTTCTTATAGGATTTAGAGGATTCACGTATTCATATTAATATCAATTGTTCAGATCAAAGAAAAATCCATTCGTTATTATAGATTTAAAATAATTTATGCAGAGCATGAAAAATTAGAAATCGAAAGGAATTAATAAAAATAAATGTCAATTAGACTTATGGAGTCTTTGATGGAATAAAATACCTATTATTATACAAAAAAAATGAGAAAAGCGAACTATAGTTTTAATATCGAGGGGAATTGGTTTGCACTTAGGTAAGAGAAACATTCCCAACCCGTCTCCATCCTTGACCCAGCTAACCCCTCTTCTCCATCCACCTTTCATCATTGATCATGCTTTGGCGCCGCGGGCTTTCGATCACCTTTTCGATAAAAGCTTTCATCGCCGACGAAGGCCATCTCTCTAGTTTTGCGAAATCAAGGGCTCATCGACGGCCACGGCGACGCGCGATAAGAGATTGGAGAGAGCGGTCCGTTGAACCTAGGATGGAGATGGATTTAACGGTGTTTTTTTCCCCATAACGCGGGTAATTTTTCCTTAAATTTTAATTAGTCGATTTAATTGCAAAAATATCAGTTGCCACATCGGATCGGTATTTTCGTCTCCGGATTTAGTTTTATTTTTAATTTCTTTTTTTGTAGGGATTTTTGGTTTACATGTAATGACGCAGAATTGCTCGTGCGCGCAATAATATGGGCGTGCACGGAAATGCGGTCTCGTGAGAGAAAGAATCGGGGGTCAACGTCAAAGGGGAGACGCCACGTGGAGAGAACCCGTTGGGTGGGGGACGGGCGGGGTATGGCAGTCTCTGCCAGGCTGTAAGGGGTCTGAGGGATGACGTGGTCGTCTGAGCTGTATAGGGAGAGGCTCCTAGTAGCCTCTTGATGGCGACACGCCAGTTTTGAATCGCCGGCCGCCTTTAAAAAAAAAATCGACCCTACCCGCAAAATAAATAAATAAATTAGGTGATAATTATGTTTGATTAATAGATACTGAAAAGATCAAGAAAGGAAAAAAAATAAATTTTTGTAGCGATAACACGTTTTTCTTCTTTAAATTAAGTCCCCCAAGAAAATTTTGGATTTTACAAAACCTATCACACAAAATTTTGGATTTTGTGCGTTACCCTTGTTGTATAATGTGATAATCAACGTATCAATAATCAAACTATATGTTCTATTATATGTACTTAACGAGTTTCTTAAAAGAACTCATCAGCAAAATATATTTTGAAATTTTAAGAACTTTGATTTTCTTTTTAAAGAGTTCTGGCTATAATTGGAGTTGGAGAGATCAATTTTCAAAACATGTTTAAAAACATTGAAGAGTAGACATAGATTCTCTTTTGGCGATGTTATAACTAGAAATGCAAAATTCAAAACATATCGATAATTCTTATCAAATAACAGGGTTACATTTTCAAAATCCTTCAAAAAATAAAATAAAATAAATAGAGCAGATTTGATTTAGTCTTTATTCAGCAAATATTTCGAAAGTCTTTCAAAATACATAAATGACATTTCCATGGTTTTACTATGACTTGTTTTAAAAAAAAATCAATAAGTGGTAATCCACTGTGAGAAATTGATTAATAAATCTTGACGTTAAAATAGTCAAAACAAAGTAGTCCTGCATACATATAACTCTTGGTAGATAAGAGTGTTAATGCTGCCAGTAAAGAATCTAGTGAACAAGTGTCTGAAACTTCGTTAAACAACTTTCACGATGAAGCGTTTGATCATTAAACTATTGGGTGTGTCCATATTATCATCATGGAGGACATTTATAAACACTAGGGTTCATTCCATATCGAGATTTCGCACACTTATCAAACACCCACCAAGCAAGGAAAGACTCCCATTTCCGATGTACAGTCTTCTTCACGTCACGTTGGAAATCAATGTTAACCCTTCGCTAAGTACAATTAATCAGTGCCCTCGAAGCGCTTATCGACAAAACCCCGACCAACCTAGCCATCCGATAAGGTCTTCGAAAAGAAGAACCAAGAAGCAAGCTACCCGCTTCCCATTTTCTTGTCCCGGAAGTGGCAAGCTAAGACCTCCATTCTCGATCGAAGGTCAGGGAAGGAGGGGGAAAGGTCTGAGGACCACAAGATGGAGCTCTGTTCATGTCTGCATTGATGGAGAGGGAGGGTGATGAGCTCAGAGATCAGTGGCCAAGAAGAGAATTATGGGGAAGGAGGAGGAAAGAGTGTACAATGCGTCATGGTAGGGTGCTTGGAATACATCCAATGCTGTTCATTAGCTGGCTCGCAGTGGGAAGAGTCACCAAAGATGTGCGTGCATCATCATCACACCTTCCCAAAAGCTCCACTCCTTTTCCTAGAATTGGTCGTCTAGACCCGACAAAAATCCAAACCCCCCTTTTCAAATTCTAAGGTTCATTCATCTCTTTTAATGCGACGTATGAACGCCTTTCGAAGCTCCCCGCCGACCATTTTGGACATTACCCCGTTTGCAAGACAAAATCAAAAGCTCTCTTTCCATGTGTTGTGTGTTTTTTCCTCTCTTCAAATTGTAAGGTTCTTATCTCTCGTAATGCGACGTACAAGCACCTAATTTACATGGTCCCGGCTGACCATTATGGACACAATCCCGTTTGCTATCCCGTTTGCACAATATGAGCACCATTGGAGGCGAAAAGATATTGTTATTTTTAGGCTCATTTAGTTTCACTGTCAAGCGAATAATTAGAAAAACATGATGCGCAAAAAAATAACCCTTTTTCTATATTATATTAAAAAGTTCTCGCTTATGGTTAAAATATTATTAGTCCGTTCATTTTTATAAGGGGTGCAGACGATCATCTTTTAATAAAAAAAGATTCTATAAATTACTCATTTACCTACTACATTAATTATTTTCGTGATGCGCGAAACCGATACTTCAAAGGAATTTGGGTATTTTTAATTGGGGCCTTGGGAATATTCCTCGAGGAGTGAGATATAATAAATCCCCTCTTTTAGACTTAGGAAGGAAGAATCAACAGAGGATCACAAAACGACAATCGTCATACGTCCGACGACAACGCTTCTTTTTATCCCACATTTACATCGAACGACGGGGGTGGGGGAGGTTTGCTCTTCTTGTTGCAGAAGAAACGGGGAAAGCTGTCGCGCGGTTGGGTGAAGAGGAGTTAGGGATGACGTCGCCGTCGCCGGCCGGCTGGAGAGGCGTGCCGTCGGCGGCGCAGGTACCGAAGAGGGAAAGCGCCTCGTACTTCCACACGCGAACCATGCAAGTCTTATAATTCGGGAATTCCCGCTGGCTCTCCTGGACCACATCGAGGAATGCTTTCCTAGACCCGCTGTGTGTCGTAGATCGAATGAGTCGCGACCTGATCTTCTCACGAGGTCGGCCGACCGCCGTTCGTATTTAGATCCACCCGAGTCGGATCCGAGCAAGATATTCTCGCCCCGGCGAAGTTTGTTCTCCGGCAATTACGAAAAACATTGCTTTACAATGTTAGTCACTGCTGTAGCTGGAGGAACAACGAGAGAGAGAGAGAGAGAGAGAGAGAGAGAGAGAGAGAGAGAGATTGGAAGCATTGGATCATGGGAGCGAGGGGGGTTCGCCGTAGCTGACGGCCAGGTTTGTACTTGCAAGAACGTGCCGACGAAGTTATAAGCAGCCGGGACGTTCTTGGCGGAGATGGCACACGATTTGGTTCACGTGGGTCAAGTGATCTATCGCGACATCTCTCGATGTGCAAACCCCGACGCCATCCCCTGATCCGATCACGTTGATCGCTTGTTTGCCGTCTGCTAATCTCAAATCCATCTCAAGCACTTCTGCGATGCTTTCTTTTCTCTTTAGATTATGATGTGTACATTTTTCATGTCCATATACGGTGATATATGCAGACACATTATGAGCTTAATGTAATGCCATTCATGTGAAAAAAAATTCATACATTCTTAGTGGGTCGAATTTCGCATCATCACTTAGGAAATTGTTTCCGCGCCTGAGCATAGTGAGTACGGAAAGGAGGAGCTTCATGTCCAAGACCAAGATAAGCTCGTTTGGTCCCATAAATCATTGTACCAAACGAAATCCAAAGATTAAGAACTTGGCCCTTTCTTGGTCCTTTTCCTTCCAGCTATGAGAGACAGGAGATGTGACAAAACATGCTTTAGGAATTAGGCGGATGGGTTCACTTGGTCAAGTAACTTTAGTCGAAGATCCAAAATGATACGCGAGTCCAGCGGTCCCCATTGGAATAAATGTCGACAATACTAGATAAGGTCATTAATGTCTTGAAAGTTGCAGATGAAGTTACGACAAGCGATGTCCAGTAATCGCTTGTAAATTGAAAAAGGGGGAATCACATGATGCATGCACGGTATTGAAATAGACGATTCATGCGAATTAGTTAGGCTATGGTAGTGAACCCGTGTGAAAGTGACGAATCATGCGAGACTGAGGTCGACAATTAACCGCACGAACTATTACATAGATATTGATTCGAATTTACCTTCTTTTTTTTTGCCTCTCGAGCTTTCATGAGCCAAATTCGCATGCATGGAACATGAATGATATATTTACATTTTTTAATATATGAATAATTATCAATAAAAATATATAGTTATCGAATAGAAATTCGCAAGAATTATAGAGGCTTATAGGGTGTGAATCACTGAAAAGAATTAATATCATTACTCGAGAATTAATTAAAGGTGATATCTTAAGCCTGATTTCACGTAATAAAACAAGTCCGCGTCGCTGAGTCGACCCAGTAGATCTCGTCCATTCAAGTCTCTCATGAGCTTGTGCTGAATAAGAAACGTTTCTTTCGTTTTTCCACTTTACATGCTTCGTGTGTTACTTTCCCTTCACACAAAAAAGGGAAAAGAAAAAGGGAAAGCAAAGAAAAGGACAGAGGAACACTTTAGCGGATGCCCTTTTTTTTATTTTTTATTTTCTATTTTGAAGATAATTTTCCACATTTCCTATTTTACCCTATTAGTAAATTCTACTATTTCCTTTTTTTTAAAGAATTTTCAGGAAGCAAAATGGTATCGCGAAATCCAACGGTCGATAGCTGTATTGGTCGAGAGTTCGCTAGTCTTAATGAGGGCATAATGTTGAGATCTCATGCTAATTTTTCCCGAAGTATGGACATGATGAATTGCTCGGTCATTAAAAAAAACACATTGCGAATGGAAGAAAAAGGGCAAAGAAGACAAAACAAGAGCAAGTGGGCTGAAATTCAATAATTTCAAGGCCAGGGATGTATCACGCGCGTGGGGCGGCGGCGCGTGGGGGGTTGTCGGCAGACAAGCGGACAAACTCGGGGGTCAACACGCGAAGAAATCACACGCGCATAATCCCGGGGCCGAAGCCCCCACTCCCTTTCACAATGTCTGCCGTCAAACATTTCGCCCCCTCTTCATCATCCCTTCGATTTTTTCGTTTGTTTTTTTTTCCTTTTAAGAGTCCATTCCAGCACAAATGCAATAAACTAATACGCCAAAACTAATTCCACAAAAAATCCTCAAACCTCAATACATATATGAAAATCTTTAACCGGCACATTTATAACATATTTACAATTTATTAATCTTCGTTAAATCGAATTAATACATTTAAAAATCGCATACTGATATAATACCGACGAATATAGGATGAAACCCAAAATCGATACATCCTTAAAAATTATGCGATTTTGTGCATGGCACGGCCAGTTGAAGCTAGTCGACAAAGTCAATATTATGAATCGATCGGGTATTAAGTTTGAGCCTCGGTGATTATTCATAATCGTTAAGATCCGATCATCGACTAGGTTCGTTGCTTCGAAGAGTTTCATGACGTGGAGCTTGCTTTTTCATGTGGATGCACTGAATACACGTCACCCCCCACCAATGATTTGCTTCAACGGTCTTGCCAATGAGTGCATGCATGCACGCACGCACACTCGCCAATCGTTCTGATGGGGCCTCCGTGATGTGGTCGCGGACCCAACACCGTACCAAAAGAGGGATCCGACTTCGTACTCGGAGCAGATTTGGATCCGAAAATCCGAAATAGACAGCACATGAAATTGCAACATCCTATCGTCCTATGTCTTTCCAAAAATCGTCGTTCATTGACGCTGTGTGAACGGCAGGTTACGTATGTCTAGACATCATGGAGTTAAGGCGCCGACGGCGATGAGGGCGGGGCCGCGAAAGGAGAGGATGAGGTTGAGCCACGAAAACGAACCGTGGATTCACTAGAGAGCAAGTCTAATTAGACACCCTCAATGAGTTGATCCATTATTTTAACATAGTCCATGAACTATTAGTGAATGCTTAATTTACTTTCTAAGAGGGATTGCATTTATTAGATCAATGTTTAAGAATTATAACAAATAATTCAAAACGTCATATTATATATCTGAAAAATGACAAGAGAGCGTATTGAATAATTTGAAAATTAAAAGATTATATTATATATTATATTTGAATTTAAAAATTATTTATTTCATTTTTTCCGAATTAAGTGGGGCAACTTTTGAAAATGCAGATGACGACGAGAGAAGCCAGTCCTATCCCGACCACCGTGCGCAGACTTAAATGACAACAAGGACGAGTCGTGGAACTTCAACACGGACGCGAATTTGATGAACGATCGATCCAACGGCTGAGATTGGATGGGCCCCCCACAAAGGATGTCGGCCTTCACTGTCGAGTCTCATCAACGTGGACGAAGCAGCGACACGTGTGCGCGAGGACGGCGGGGCCCGACAGCGAGGTCAAACCGTTGACTGGAGGAAACCATCGGATCGTCGTCAACTTGAACATGATTTCTCTGAATAAGCTAATCAAATTATCCATACCGGCAAAATTGGAGGAGACGCCTTAACGTCCACCTCTGTAGCAATTTTGTGTACAATACATAATTTTATTTTTGCATTAAGTATAGCTTTTGATAAATAAATAGAAAATTAAACATTCCCTTTTCGATATTTTTCACGAAAATCGCATAATATTACCCTAATTTGTCGCTTGAACTTTCATTCCCCTTGTTTCTCAATGCCCAGACATAAAATAAGACTAGCTTTATACACGGTCGCTCCTCCGCCGTGGTCACGGCATACATGGTTGCTAGTTTTATCCAGTGGCGAACGATACATAATGAGCGATCTTGTAAATATTTCAAACTGTTCAGGGCCTATGACGTTCGAATTAGAAAATGAGCTTGTTATGGAAAGCAAGTGCCCATCTTTTGACATCACATATGAATTATTATCACATTGGCGGGCCACCCAATTTTTAATAATTTCTTTTCTTTATAGGATGATGTCCGTATCATAATGTTAATGCTATACAGTTATGTTTCTACAATCATGTATGCCAATTAGAAAAATAACATAATCATCGGTTCGGGGCCAACATTGTCACATCTTGATGTGGACAGTCATTCCCAATTATTGGTCCATTTAGATAAACTTCTTCTTTGATTAGTTGAGCCGAATTAAATTATATTTCTGCGTTGAATTGGCTTCTCTCTGTGCAGGGTTCGGCTATGCCCGTGACTCCTGGCACTGTCAAGCTAAAAAGTGCTGTTGAAAAGAGTGATTCTCATGTTCAATCATGGAATAGACCAGATAAAGATGGAGGTATCATGTCAATGACGTCGTAAATCCAATCATGGCCACGACTTTAGTAGTAAAAAATCATTTTAATTCTTTTTCAGCATAGGAATCGGCTAGAGGAGCACATTTGAGGTTCAAGCTAATGAGAATAATTAAAATTGATGCCCTTGTTTTATTATTTGGAACCGGGCCCCTTTAAGCCAGCTTTTCATTTTAGTCCCACCTTTGATATTCATCAATGACAAAAGTACGTCACTTTTAATTTTAAGTCAATCTGAATTAATCATTGAGTTAAATCCGTGACGGAATTACGACTTTTTTTTGGGGGGAGGTTGAATTTTGATTGCAGTGCAGTTGATATTTCGATTAATTTTCGTCTCGATAGGTATCTCAGATGAAGCGTGACTCGATAAATTAGTAAAAAACCTTAGATAAAATATTCAGTAAAAATGAGATTATACAAGTCAAATGAAACAGGGTTAAATCTTTAAATGACCTGATGTCTAGTCGGCCTTTTGAAAGTATTTTGATCTTCAAATCATACACCCGACCTTTCACTTCCACTTAGACTTTCTCCCCTTATTAGCAGCGTTTGTTTGTTTGTTTGTTTTTTGGTAAGAATTTAGCGGCCGTTTGTTGTCGTGGTTAAAATGCCAAATTGTCAGTTGACGTGACTGGCGCAACTGTTAACTTGTTGAGGATACGTCGACGAGAAAAGCAACTCGTTTGCCCCCTCCCTTCTCTCTCCCTGGTCCTAATGAAATAGTTGTAATTGTGAAAGTAATCACCGTAGTTTTATGGAATCAAACTACTAGATCAGCTCAAAAAAAATAATAATAGAGAAATTTCTTGCCGAACTTCCTAAAATGATAAGAGAACAAGTTCATGAAAAGGTCCGATCATGGAGATCAAATTCCATATGATGTTTTGAATTATTAATGGGAATAAATTTGTGTACCCGCATTCGTCTATACATATAAGAACAAAGCAAGTGCAGAGCAATAATTGTGGACTGCGGATTACCACGCGCTTGGAGCGGCGGCGCGTGGGAGGAGTCGGTCCACAAGCCCACAGAAACTTTCGTATTTTATGTATTTCATAATAACAAAAAAGAAAGAATTATTATAATTTGCGACTCTGCATATAAAAATTATCGAATCAGTCATAAATCTATTGTCATAATCACCGATTCAATTTTAAACTTTCTAATTCGATCAATTTAGTCATGCACTATTATGTGGAATTCTAATAAAGCCATTTTGATTAATTGCCGAGCAATTTCTGAGTTGTCCGCATCAATATATCACCTCGGCAATTTTTGATGGCAATTGGTCCACTACGTTAAAATTTCGGGAAATTATTTATTAACATAATTTAGGATTTTAAAAGTTTAAGATTTAATTAACATCCATACTATGGATTTAATATATCTCAATTTCGTTAATTAATTTAATAAGTTTGGTCCACGATGTTTTCGGTTCCGCCATAAATGCCAGAATGTGGACTGTTCATGAGTCCGTACCCCACATCTTCACTCCACCTGTCCTCGGTACCATTAGTATTTGTCTCTTCATAGTCACTTTCGGCCACGGGCTTCTTTTCATGAACATGGATTAGCTTAATTTCAATTAATGTGATAAATTGGGCTTACAGCAAAAAGAGGAGAAGAAAAGAAAAGAAGAGGAAGCTTATAGAGGATGAAAAATTAGCGCACATCACGAGCAATCGAGGTTGACTGAGAAAGTCAATATCGTGAATCGATTAGGTCCATGACTCGAGTTTAAGCAATTGTTATGTCGTTGGTAAGAAGTAAAAGACAAGAAAGATAATTTGAGACACAAAATTTATTATGAGTTCCCTTAAACTAAAGCTATATTTAGTAGATGATTCATTAAAATTAGTACTTCCTACCACCTCTTTATTATACAAAAAATTGGATCATATATACTTACCATTTACTCATTGGTTTAAGCCTAGATTACCAACAAAATTTGTCCTTCAAATTGTAAAAGAAAACTTTGGTGGCCCATGACCCTCGCCGAGGCAGAAAAGGATCCTCTACCTGGTATTTTTCAGGGCAAAGGTGACCCGGTTTGAACTAGGACCGTTTAATATAGATCGGATGGCTTCGGTTTTATATAAAATGCCCCCTCATTTATGGAGAACCGTCTGATTAAAAATTGGACTGTTCCCAAGACATAAAGGACCCGGTCACCTGTCCTAAGGGCAGGTGATTCGAATCTCGCCAAGGCGGCCTTTGGGGACCTCACCTGTTTATCGAGGAGCGGAACCCCCGCACTTTTCCAAAAAAGCATGAACTATAGTTCTATAATTGAGTTATTGATAAATACTCAAAAGAGATTGTTTCTAGATTCACTTATCCACATCATAAATTTGCTTTGATAAGTTTTGTATTCATGCATGTAGGCACACTCACCAGTCATTTCGATGGGCCATTTGATGTGGTCATATGACCAATATTCGTACCAAGAGACATCCGATTTTGTATATGCGCATTTAAAGCATGAATTAGAAGGACGAAGTAGAGCCAAAGTAATGCACGCATTGCAACGGGTCTACCAATTTTGCTAAAGCAAAATTTTAGAAGACTCGGTCTACCGATTTGCCCTTATCTTCAATTCAACAAAATAGGAAAATTGAACATCCTCTTTGTTTAGCTATTTTTTGAAAAAAGTTCTCCACAATTTTGAATAGTAAAAAAAAAAAAAAACCAGGGACCATTTCTTTTCTCCCCAATGTTAGGTGGAGCCAGATGTTGACTCTCAAACTTTGAAAAAGTACAGAATGTCATCTTTGCATGCCCAAAAGATAATGTATAATGATTAATCACGTAATATGGAGAAAACTCAATAAATATGCGAATTAAGGATCCGGAAATCTGGACCTCCAGTAGTAAATTAGAATGTTTCAATGATCATCTTTAGATGATAGATGATTGATTCGGCCATGATATGGTGATCGGGTGCTGACCAATAAAATATGCTTAAAGAGATAACACATGATCGATTCTTTTGGCACTATATGATCAACATGTTACATCTAGATATTATGAAGTTAGGTATAAATGGTAATGTCGGTAGGGTCGAAAAAGAGAGGATTGAATTCGAGTCACGAAATGAGCCATCAAGGATTAATTAGAGAGCAACTCTTATTAGACTGACGTCATATGTTCCTTGACTTCAGTTTAACTAGATCTTTTGAAAATTTTCTTCGATAATTTTCTTCATCCCTTTCATGTTTTCTACTAAATAATCTCAAATCATAATCTCTTGAATAATTTTTGTCACAATTCCATTTATAATGTCACGATGTATTTTCTTTTTCTGAATTGAATATCGGGATAATACTACTAAATTCTTTGGTGGATTGAGCGAGATAACCATTAAAATGGGGATAACTACGATGAGAGAGGTCAGTCCAATCCTGATCAATGTGCACTTATTTAAACAGGAAGTCTCATTAATGAGGATGAGCTAGCAACACCTCTGCGTGACAAGGACAAGCCCGACAACGAAGTCAAACCATTGACTGAACAAAACCAAGACATCATCATCGACTTCAATGTGATTTCTCTAATTAAAAATCATATATATCCACAAACTATTACAATGATAATGAAAGGTATTGACATATCATCTAATTCCGAATACTCCAAAGAAATTTCGATATACAAAGTATCTTAATTCTAAAGTATACAAAACATCAGGAGCGTCTCGACTCACGAAACATCTTATCTCATGAGACATCTTGATAAGTGAGGCATTATGACTACAAACGGATGGGCAATGAAGGAAGGAGGATGCCACATCTTAATATATGTTTTTATAGAAATCTTTCAGACACCATTTTTTTTTTCCGTTAAGTATCATCTTTGATAATTGAAAAAAATTCCAATACTAAAGTTTCCCTTCTCGAAAATTCCTACAAAAGTTTTCAATTTTTTTCCTCATATGTCGCTTTCCCAATTTCTCTCACTCCTAAACATAGCATAAGCCTAGCTATCGAGGTCCGGACCTATGATACGGGATAAAAATAGTCACAACTCACAAAGAATCCATTGGCTTCGGCGCTCGACTACTTCAACTTTGCCATTTTCATTCATTTACCTACTCCATCTTTTCAACATATAAAAATTATATCATCTAAGAATTATAAATTTATTTCTTTTTATATTTTTGCTAAGGCTTGTAGTTGTGCTGCATACGATAAGACACCGCAAAATTGAAACTTAAATCTCACATAAAATCAACGAACTTAGATTCATTATGGTTCTAATTAAAAGTAGATGTTTCGGCACTTATATTTAACTTGTTATCATTTGCAATTTTATTAATTTCTAACATCGGTCTATCCCATGTCGAATTTAATAAAGTTGGTACCTTATAGAAATCATGCTAGCATCTGCATTAAGCAATCGAGGACAAATGTATCTGTGAGTTTAATTGAGCGTTGAAGTTGACCAATCACTTGGCATAGGATAAGGTATTTATTAATACACGTACCGCATGATATAGCTAGTTGCATTTCAGTCTAGCTATAACTTTCTGTTCTCTTCTTGCTTCTTTTTTTTCTCTCCCCCACAGGTTCCCCTCTCTTCTCCCTTCTTTGTTTCCTTTTCTCTCCCCCTTTTCTCTCACGTAGCAGAAGACACCGGGCGAGTAAACAGAAAGATACGCGGGCTATACGGATGGCATTCGTATAACTGTGAGGAACGAACGCTTCTTACGGAAAAAGAAAAAGTCTCAAGGAAGTGGTTGCGAGTCCATAGCTTTAGGAGGAACAATCGCATCTCGGAATACATGCTTTTGAAGTCAAGCCTGTGGTGACGTTGCGGAACGGAATGCCGGACACTTACGTTGTATAGTTACTTGCGAACGAGTATAAATTCCCTCCCCTGTTAGATCCTTCATCCAAAGCAAGCCACTTCCCCCCAGAAATAGTAAACTGAGAAACCACAGCCAACATGCCTCGAACTCAGCTGGCCTCCGACGTTGGTATCTCCGCCGGCTTCCGCTTCGGCGGCAGAAGCCCACTCCAGCGAGGAACTAGAGATACGGGTTTACCATCTCCAGGAGTAGCCTTACGGCTGTCACGAGACAGTTTCATGTATGAAGAGCTAGCGATTGCAACGGATGGTTTCTCAGGTGTCAATCTGTTGGGCCGCGGTGGCTTTGGAGATGTCCACGAGGGAGTGCTTCCAACTGGGACAGGAGTTGCAGTCAAGCAACTAAAACCAGAAGTCTGCAAGGAGATAAGGAGTTTCCATCAGAGGTTCAAGTGCATCACCGAAACCTGGTCTCCTAGGTCGGTCACTGCATCTCTGGCAGTAAGAGGATCCTTGTATACGAGTTGGGATACGAGTTGGGTACCAGATGAAGCGCCGAAGTCTCGTTTGCACGGGAAGGATCGCCCACCTATGGCTTGGCCTATGAGAATGAAGGTCGCCTTAGGTCCTGCAAGAGGGTTGGCATATCTGCACGATGAATGTAATCCCAAGATCATTCACTGTGACATGGAACAAATGACACGCATGTTCGCTTGGGCTGCTGCTTTCCATGCGACACCGACCTCCTATGAAAAAGATAGTTCAAGTGTTAGAGGGAAGTCTCTCTCCGAGCAATTTGGAGGTCGAAAGTATGCCGGGAAATAGCTTGCCAAGATTAAGCAGCTTATTGAGTCGTTGGCAGAGCTATGATACCAAGTGTAAAAGAGAGAAATTTTTGTATATCCGATTTGTTACAAATATGTACATACATAAAAATAAATATATGAAGTATACTTAATTTGAGATGTCAAAGCACTTGCACGTGGAAAGTACACGTCTCCTCAATTGAGACTTACGTTCTCACTAGTCTGCTCAATCTCCTTTAGTTGAAATTTCATCCAAATTTCCATCTCCTCTCCTTTTTTTCTTCTTATAAATACAGCATAATTCACATTAGAGAATCCAACCCCTAAACTTAAAATTAATAAGTTGAGTGAGATCACACGTATATAAAAATCATATAAATCTCATAGATTGAAACACTAAAATATCTATCTCGCACGTGTTAAACTACTTAACATCTCTCTCACATACTAGCCGAATAATAAACGACGCGTGAAATATGATAAGTTGACTCTGAAACCATAGTAGGTGTAATGTTAGATAGTCTAGCAATTGATTTTGGTTTTTTACTGTTCTGGTTAAAGTTAGGGAACATTACCATCGGGCCACTTCCTTGTCATGGACTCATGGCAACCACATGCACTTTCACTGGTTTTACCAAGTAGGGGACAATAGAAAACAAACGATCATGCACATTATGAAATCGAAGCAATTTAAATTCTACTATATTCAAATTCCAAAATGTGCTTAAAAGATAAGGTTTTAGGTAGCAAGTGTACATCTTCTAATTATCATATATAATCACGACACTTTAAAATTTTTGTTTAATAGGACGACCTTATTGTTACGATGTTAGTGATATTACGGTTATGTGTCTACAATTGTATTTGTAATTGAAGAATAACATTATCATGTATTCGTGATAAATTTGTCACCATTGCATCGTGACGGGGACAGTTCCAATTATTGGACCCTACAGATAAACTTATCCTTCAATTAGGCTTAGTCAAATTGTGTTATTGTTTCTCTTTTAGGTACGCATTGAAGTGGCTTCCCTTTATGTATGGTTTGGGTTTTTTGTGACTCATTGCATTGTGGAGTTAGAGCGCTATTGAAAATAGTTATTTTCACATTCAATCATCAAAAGGTTATACGAAGATTGACAAATTCATGAGTTGTCTTTTATTTAGGGGGAGCAATTGGACAGGTAAAACTTGAAAATCTATCCGACCCCGCCCAAACTAGCTTTACTTAGGCGGCTGCAAACTGATTCACATGGGAATTGGGTCGTGCACTGTAACTGGCTTTAATCAATTCAAAAGTTTAGTTCTTAGATAGAATTGATTCTTGAGCAGAATTGATTTTGAGCCTAATCAAAACTAAACCCTCCAAGATTTTTTTTTTCAGGTCACAGCTTTGGACAATGATGAAGATAGCCAAGTCCATAAGCAAACAACATAGGAACTGGCAGGAGAAGTTTCAAGCTCCTAGTTTGAAGCCTATCCATTTTGAAAGCGATCACCCCTGTTGTTTATCAATTATGGTTCAAATAAAAAAAAAAAAGACATCAAAATCCGTAAAAAAGATTGCAATTACATATTAAAAAATAGATAGGGAACTGATATGATAGATGAAATAATGAATTCAACCGTGGCCAATACTTTAGAACAGCATCTAATTCTTCAAAGATGTGTTCCAGGGATAATAGAGCGGAGCCCCTACTTATAAAATCTTTGGTTGTTATCCACTGTAGTGCAATATTCCATTTAATTTTTTTGCTGGAGGAACAGCCAAGTGGACATTCGAGGCTGGACGATTGTTAGTTGGACATTCGAGGCTGGACATTCGAGGCTGGACATTCGAGGCTGGAGGAACAGCCAAGTGCAATATTCCATTTAATCTTTGGTTGTTATCCACTAATCTTTGGTTCTTCCGTTTTGCCACTTTACATGCTTCCCGTGTTACTTTTCCTTCACACAAAAAACAGAAAACTTTAGCCGATTATTTTTTTTATTCTTTTTATTTTCAATAGAATTTTTCCATATCTCCTAGTTTACCCAATTAGTAAATTTTACTATTTATTGTATTTTTTTTTCGACAGCGAGGTCAAACCGTTGACTGGACGAAACCACCAGATGTTCGTCAACTTGAACACGATTTCTCTGAATAAGCTAATCAAATTATCCATTACCCGCAAAACTGGAGGAGGACACGTCTTAATGTCCACCTCTGTAGCAATTTGTGGACGATATGTAATGTTTTTGCATTAAGTATAGCTTTTGATAATTAAAACGAAATTAAACATTCTCTTTTCGACATTTTCACAGAAAATTTCATGACATTTTCCTAATATATGTCGCTTGAACTTTTAGTTAGTAGTTAACGTCCAGCGAATGTGATTCAAGAATAAAGTAATCACTAAGGAGACAAGTTGAGGCAAATCCCCAATGCTAATGGGGTTATCTTTAAAAGCTAATCCGTAATTACGTCATGGATGAAGATTATACAATCGAAATATCTAAGGCTCCGTTCGTAATAAATTTACAAAATTTTGTTCTTTCCTTTTTTTTTTTCTTGTTCATAGACACCCGACTATCGCCGTCGCCCCGGCCACCGACGGCGATCCGGCTGCCAGGGTTCGACGGTGACAACATTCTAGTGGCAGCAGGCAGCAGCGGCAGTCTGACAGCGGATTTATTGGTAATTTGGTTGACATTGAGAATCAATTGGCTACTGGAAAATGTTTTCTTCTTTTTAGGAAAGGAAAACATTTTTTCCTCTAGCGAATCCTTCTTAATTCTCACCATTTTATTTACCAAAAAAAACATTTTCCTTTATTTGAATTTTTTTTCTTGCCGAGTTATTTTCCGTCATTGAACAGCACAACTTCCAGAAAATATTTTCTAGAATAATATTTTTCACAAAACGAACGGATTTTCAGAAGTTTATTCCTCCAACTTCTCACAATATAAATCAATGTTATTTGTTTTGGAATTTTAGTTTGCATCATGACCGTGAAGGCTCCACGCCACCGTCACCCACCTTGCCTTCAGATTTTAACCCCGGCTGTTGATTTCCATCTCACCAAATTGGACCAGGATGGGAAGAAGAGGGGTCACCGGCGGTATCTTTTTTGTTTTTGTTTTCCAATTTGATAATGAAATACACGTATGGAAAATCAGTATATGGAGATCGGCTAAAGCACGATCCCAGCGGGCTTGCCCTTTTTTCGATCTTCTTCTCACCATCTGATGTTGGCTTGGTTATAAATTGGAATCGGCTCATGATCACATGGCAAACTATCTTATTAATCTTACTACACGAATTTCAATTCAGTTATGCATTTTTTAATTCGACAGAACAAGCTTCAAATTTAGCGTCAAAATTCAATGTAGTCATATTCCGATTAATTTTATTTGGAATCTGACATGGCAGTGCACCAAAGAGGACGATTGGCGACTATAACCACCACATCAGTAATTTTCGATGAAAATTGATTGGAACAACTAGAGTGAAATTTTCCGCAAAGGTTTTAGAATTGATTGGGTAACTTTTCCTGAAACTACCGGCATTGTAGGCTTAATTTCAAACGTTCATGATCTACGAGAGTAGGGGGACCTAATTTCAAATGAACTATATGTTAGTAACTTAAAGCAATGACTTTATATTGTCAAAACGATTTTATACTGTCAACAAATCGATAGATTTGTGATTGAATAGAGAAAATTTGTCTTCCGACTCTGAAAAATTAATTTTCTGATAAAGTCTATCTTCTGCCGATACCAATTTTCATTTTAAATTGAAAACGGTTACTAAAGATTTTCTACAATAATTATGATTTAGAAGCAATGATAAGTTAATTAGTATCTCAAAAAACAAATTCAAATGAAGGCCTAAAACGAGGATGTCTTCTTGAAAGAAAGTTCATAGCGAATATTTTCTCAGATAAGGTTTTGAAGTGATCGAAATCAGTCTCAAAACATATCTATGGTGAATCTCTATCCGCAACAACACCTTTCCCGGAAAATCAGCAGACTCGTCTTCCCTATATTTCGCCCACATCTTCTCAACTAATTTTAGACCTTCGAATCCCTAATAGCAAACCACTCTCTGTTCCAAGGATAACGAAGGCACAATGGTGGCTGCGAACATCAGGAACGCCGTGGAGGTCGCCGGGGAAGCTAGGAGCCCTGCTGTTCCACCCTCGCCTCTCGCCGTCGACACTTTCCTCTCTCCCTCTCAGATGTCCCCGTCGTGTCATGAGCGTCCTCCTGGGAACTCGGACGCGTTTCTGTTCAGTTTGTTCTCATCTTGGCAATCGTCGTTACTGTGTTTCGCAATCTTGAGGCTTGCGTTGTTTTGCTTGGGCAGATATGCAAGGATTTGTTCGCGGAGTGGTGCGGTAGAATAAGGGATGGATAATTAGCTGGCACTGGTTTCATAGTTTATCTTAGCCGTGGCCATCTAATGTCCAAATCCGGAGCGCCGTCTGCGAGCTCCCGTCGAGGGTTAGTCCATGGCGAGAGAGAACGGTGCATCCGCAATGGAAGACTGACAACTCGAAATCCGGCCCCAAAATGCAGAAATTCTCCATCAATGGTCGGTCTCTCCTAGCCCCCGATTCTGTCTTCCTTAAGACTCATTCGAGCAAAGCGTATCGATTAGTGACTCATCCTGTTTTGCTTTGCTTCTGCTTTACTTCGATCGTTTCAGTGCTGCAGCTCTTGAAATATGCTCAGATGCAGCATGGCTTGCGTCACGGAGATTACACTCGCCATCGGTAGTACTGCGTTGACTCCCTGCCCTTAGTCTGTTCGATTTTACTTCGTGTCTTTTACGAATTGCGATGAGGTCGGAGACGTTTGTTAGGTGTTTGTGTGAATGCGATGCTCATCAGATGGTTATCCTGTTGTTTTTGTCTGCTATGATAGGAGATACTGCACTGGCTCGTCTTATGAGGTTGTACAGATAGCTGAAGTTCACCCATGGCGGCGGCAGATATACGCGGAAGGCCGTGAACGAATCCTGTGTTACTGAAGTCAGGTCAGCCTTGTTCCATCTTCCCCTGTGAATCTGTGATGCTTATGGTCTTCTCTTGTGAGATGGAGAGTGTTGTGTAGTTAGGCAGCGATTGTTTCTTGCCATGGTTTCATTTGTTAAGTGTCTCGCTTCTCGATCTCTTTAAGCAGTTATAACACATTATTAAAGTTTATAATCGTTGTAAAAGCCAAAACTTAACGATTTTGCAACGGTTGCTTAATGTCTTTTTAACAGCCATATAATATGTATTTAGTCGTATATAAAATTTTTAATTATTATGTAGCGACTGCTTTATCCAAACAATATAGTGCGCATTAAATGGTTTAGTTTAGTGCCCACTCTTTCATCGGCAATGCTCTCGAACTTGCCACTTGTCCTTTCTTTTTATTACTATTATTAGTTGTGCATATTTCGGTGACTTGATTAGAATGGTAATGCTTGATTGGAAATGTATCAAGTGACTTCCAGAAACAATAACGTAATACCAATTTAGTTGTCCTTGCCATTGTCCCGTAAATTGTTGTACGACAATTGGGGATACTGATTTCTATGTGTGAATGTGGGATTGAATAAGCGAAAAGTGTGGTCCAAAAAGATAGATATGAAATTCAAGTATGGACCTTAAGAGGCTAAGTTTATAGACCTGAACGTAAAATTATGGCATTTTGCATAGATTTCCTGCTGTATTGTAAGGTTACGATGATGTTTTTGGATATTGAATCCACACGAGACAAAATTCGCCACAAGATAGGTCTTCACCCTTGGGGAAGAAACTTTTATTTGGAAATCAGCCAAATATAAATTGTGCAGGAAATGACAATCCTGCTACACCAAAAGTCAAATTGATTGGAAGTGGATGATCTAATGATATAGTTGTTGTGATCACACCCAAGGGCAAAATAGGTCAAACATCCATATTTAACTCATATGGGTAGAAAAAGGGGTTATAAATGGGTTATCTTAAACGAGTAAATGTGTTTTCAATGTGTCATTTACTAACATAAATGATTAAATATGTCTTAAATGGGTTTCAAATAGGTCATGAATATGTTACTTAATTTCAAGTGTCATTAACAAGTTATTTTTATACTATATAAATTTCGATATTTTATTTTTTCTAATTTTGTAAAAATAAGAATTTGACTATTTTTATTTTCCCTCATTTTACCCTATTCCTTAGCCGGTCGCTGACTAAGAGGCGAGGGATGAGCTCACTAGACTCTAAGGAGGCTGAGACCTTGACAAATTACCATGCTCAGCCTCGTTGAGGTTGGTGAGCTCAAGCTAGCCCGCCCTTCGTCGGCGAGGATGCGAGGGCAAGGCAAGGCTCGATCCTTGCCTCGGGCAAGCTGGAGAGACCAAGTCATAAGGCACGAGGTGCCAACTCCGCTTTGTTGATGGGTACAGTTTGAGGGAAAGATAAGTTGGTGAGAACATATATATTCAAGTCCCCAAATTGAATGGTGAGCTAGCTGTGAGCTAACCAAAAAGCTAGATTATTATGTTCGTTTCAAGCAACTTAAGCAAAGAAGGCACATGTCATTTCACCTTGGCTTTGTAGAGTTTGAATTGTCACGTGTTCGTTACTCCTCTACAGATTATAAACTCCTTGAGTAATAAAAGTGTTAGCCCTAATATCACCAACTCCAGAGGTTTCACAACACTCCTTGCTGACGCAAGGCGAAAGCGTGGCCTTTCAAGTATAGATGACACCTCTCAGCTGCCTTTGGCAGGACGATTTCGAGGGGGGGGGGGACATCTAGTGCCTATAGTTGGCAACTCCATAATAGCTTAGAGGTATCTGAATCAATATGAGCTTCTCATCAAATGCAACACTGCAAGGTTCATCGCATCACTCGGCGTTTTTTAATATGTAGCACACCCTTTGCTTTTTGGCATGAAAACTATCATGGGAATGACATCAATTGCCTCTTAGTGAGCATTGCAATCCTCATGAAGATTCATTGCCTTAGAAGGATACCGCTTATGAGTACTAAAATAACACTAAGCGATGCGATGAAGCTTGTGGTGTTGATGGGAAGTTCGTATTGGTTTGGATGCTTCTGTGCCATTATGGCGTCGCCAGCTGTATGCATTGGATGATTACCCCCTCGAAGTTGTCTTGCCAAAGGTTGCCGAGAAGGGTCGAGCTTGCTTGAAATGCCATTGTAGCTAACAACACAACTGCCAATTTGCAAGCATGGAACATGAATGATTTATTTACTTTTTGCAATAAATGAATACTTATCGATAAAGAAAATATAATTATCGAATAGAAACTCACACGAATTGTATATGCTTCTGGGGTGCGAATCACTAAAAAAGAAGCTCCATATCTTTTGGGGAGGCTCTTCCCTTATGTAAATCACTCGAGAATTATTGAAGGTGATATCTTAAGCCTGATTTCGCGTGATAAAGTAAGTCCGCATTGCTGAGTCGATCCAGAAGATCTCGTCCGTACAAGTCTATCACTATTTGCGCTAAATAAAAAACGTTTCTTTCGTTTTGCCACTTTACATGCTTCTCGTGTCACTTTTCCTTCACACAAAAAATAGAAAACGAAAAGGAAAAGCAAAGAAGTGGACAGCGGAATACTTTAGCCGATTATTTTATTTTTATTTTTTATTTTGAAGACATTTTTCCACATCTACTATTTTACCCAATTAGTAAATTTTACTATTTCCTTTGTTTTATTTTTCATAATTTCAAGAAGCAAAATGACATAGCGAAATGCAACAATGGGTAGTTATTTGTTAGTGTCTTAAGTGGGGACATGGTGTTTTCGGGGGCACGTGATAAATTTATCGATCATTAAAAAAAGACATATCAAACGGAAGAAAAAAGGGCAAAGAAGACAAACTAAGAGCAAGAGGGTGGAAATTCAATAATTTCAAGGCTAAGTATGTTTCACGCGCGTGGAGCGGCGGCGCGTGGGGGGTCGTCGGCAGACAATCGGACAAAATTCGGGGTCAACGCACGGAGAAAGCACACGCGCATAATGCGAAGGCCTAAAAGCCCCACCCTTTATCGGCCCTTTGATTTTTCGTTTGTTTTTGTTTTTTTATAGAGTTATTTCCAGCACAAATGTAATAATAAACTAACGCCATAACTAATTCTTTGACCATTAAAAATCTCAAACCCATACATATATGAGAAATTTACATCGAGATAACTTTTTTACCATAAGAACGTTTAATCAATAAATTTGTAACATATATACTATCTCTTAATTTTGTTAAATTGATTGATACAATGAACAGTATAAACTGATGTATATGGGACAAACGGAAGATGAAATCCAAAATTGTTATACCCTTAAAAGAAGCCATGATTTGTGAATAGCACTGTTGATCGAGGCTAGTTGACTAATGTTAAGAGATCGTATATAATAAATTAAGAGTTAAGAGATGATATTATGTATATTATGTTAGAATTTGGAAATTATTTATGTTATTTTTCCGCTTAAATACTCCTAAATCCTCTTGATGAATGAGTGAGGCAACTTCAAAAGATGCAGATAACTACGGGAGAAGCCTGTCTAGTCCCGACAGCCGTGCACAGAAACAAATATTCAGTGATTAGCAATCGCCACGTCATCGGCTGAAGTGCCGTGTGTTTTCCCACTTGGACAAATAAAAAATTGACAAGTGGTATCGCAAAAGCTGCCATGCATTTATGGATTTTTCTTTTATTTTGCGATCCAAGTAGGAAAATGTGCGCCACGTCGGCCGATGACACAGCGATTGCTAATCACTGAATATTTTCTCTGTGAGAAAGACTTAGATGAGGGACGGACAAGTCATGGATTTTCAACACCGACGCGAATTTGATGTAACGATCGATCCAACGGCTGATATTGGATCAGGTCCGTCAAGGATGTCGGCCTTCACTGTCGAGTCTCATCAACGAGGATGACGCAGCGACATGTGCGTGCGATGACCACGGTTCGATAGCCAAGTCAAACCGTTGACTGGACGAAACCACCAGATCGTCGTCAACTTGAACATGATTTCTCTGAATAAGCTAATCAAATTATCCAGTACTCGCAAAACTGGAACATGAATGATATATTTACATTTTCCCATATATTATCAATAAAAATATATATTTATCGAATAGAAATTCGCAGTAATTATAGAGGCTTATAGGGTGTGAATCACTGAAAAAAATTAATATATTTTGGGGAGGCTCTTCCTCTTATGTAAATTACTCGATAATTAATTAAAGGTGATATCTTAATCCTGATTTCACGTAATAAAGCAAGTCCGCGTCGCCGAGTTGACCCAGAAGATCTCGTCCATTCAAGTATCTCACGAGTTGGGCTGAATAAGAAACGTTTCTTTCGTTTTTCCACTCTACATGCTTCCTGTGTTACTTTCCCTTCACACAAAAAAGGGAAAAGAAAAAGGGAAAGCAAAGAAAAGGACAGAGGAACACTTTAGCGGATGCCCTTTTTTTTATCTTTTATTTTTCTATTTTGAAGATATTTTTCCACATATCCTATTTTACCCTATTAGTAAATTTTACTATTTCCTTTTTTTAAAAGAATTTTCAGGAAGCAAAATGGTATCGCGAAATCCAACGGTCGGTAGTTATGCTAGTTGAGAGTTCGCTAGTCTTAATGAGGGCATATTGTTAGGATCTTATATTAATTTTTTTTTGAAGTATGGACACATGGTGAATTGCTCGGTCATAAAAGAAAAAACAGCGTGAACGGAAGGAAAAAGGGGTAAAGAAGACAAAACAAGAGCAAGAGGGTGGAAATTCAATAATTTCAAGGCCAGGTATGAATCACGCGCGTGGGGCGGCGGCGCGTGGGGGGTTGTCGGCAGACAAGCGGACAAACTCGGGGGTCAACACGCGAAGAAATCACACGCGCATAATCCCGGGGCCGAAGCCCCCACTCCCTTTCACAATGTCTGCCGTCAAACATTTCGCCCCTCTTTATCATCCCTTCGATTTTTCGTTTGTTTTTTTTTCCTTTTAAGAGTCCATTCCAGCACAAATGCAATAAAACTAATACGCCAAAACTAATTCTTTCACCACAAAAAATCCTCAAACCTCAATACATATATGAAAATCTTTAACCGGCACATTTATAACATATTTACAATTTATTAATCTTCGTTAAATCGCATTAATACATTTAAAAATCGCATACTGATATAATACCGACGAATATAGGATGAAACCCAAAATTGATACATCCTTAAAAATTACGCGATTTTGTGCATGGCACAGCCGGTCGAAGCTAGTCGACAAAGTCAATATTATGAATCGATCGAGTATTAAGTTCGAGCCTCGGTGATTATTCATAATCGTTAAGATCCGATCATCAACTAGGTTCGTTGCTTCGAAGAGTTCCATGACGTGGCGTTTGCTTTTTCATGTGGATGCACTGAATACACGTCACCCCCCCCCCCCCCCCCACCAATGATTTGCTTCGACGATCTTGCAAATGAGTGCATGCACGCATGCACGCCCGCCAATCGTTATGATGGGGCCTCCGTGATGTGGTCGGGACCCAACACCGTACCAAAATAGAGATCCGACTTCGTACTCGGAGTAGATTTGGATCCGAAAATCCGAAATAGACAGCACATGAAATTGCGACATCCTATCGTCCTATGTCTTTCCCAAAATCGCCATTCGTTGACACCGTGTGAATGGCAGGTTACGTACATCTAATGGAGTTAAGGCGCCGACGGCGACGAGAGCGGGGCCGCGAGAGGAGAGGATGAGGTTGAGCCACGAAAACGAACTGTGGATTCACTAGAGAGCAAGTCGACTAGACACATTATATTATAAGAGGGTTTGCATTTATTAGATCGATGTTTAATTTACATTCTAAGAGGGTTTGCATTTATTAGATCAATGGTTAAGAATTACATTGAATAATTCAAAACGTCGCATTATATATCTGACGATTGACAAGAGAGCGTATTGAATAATTTGAAAATAAAAAGAAGATATTATATATTATATCGGAATTTAAAAATTATTTATTTCGTTTTTCCCGATTTATGTGGGGGCAACTTTTGAAAATTCAGATGACTACGAGAGAAGCCAGTCCTATCCCGACCACCGTGCGCAGACTTAAATGACAACAAGGACGAGTTTCAACACGGACGCGAATTTGATGAACGATCGATCCAACGGCTGAGATTGGATGGGGCCCCCCCAAAGGATGTCGGCCTTCACTGTCGAGTCTCATCAACTTGGACGAAGCAGCGACACGTGTGCGCGAGGACGGCGGGGCCCCGACAGCGAGGTCAAACCGTTGACTGGAGGAAACCATCGGATCGTCGTCAACTTGAACATGATTTCTCTGAATAAGCTAATCAAATTATCCATACCGACCTTTGTAGCAATTTTGTGTACAATATATAATTTTCTTTTTGCATTAAGTATAGCTTTTGATAAATAAATAAAAATTAAACATTCCCTTTTCGATATTTTTCACGAAAATTACGTAATATTACCCTAATTTGTCGCTTGAACTTTCATTCCCCTTGCCTCTCAATGCCCAAACATAAAATAAGACTAGCTTTATACACAGTCACTCCTCCGCCGTGGTCACGGCATACGCGGTTGCTGGTTTTAGCCAGTGGCCAAAAATATATAATGAGTGATCTCGCACGTTGTAAATATTTTAAACTGTTTAGGTCTATGACGTTCGGATTAGAAAATGGGCTTGCTATGGAAAGCAAGTGCCCATCTTTTGACATCACATATGAATTATTATCACATTGGCGGGCCACCCAATTTTTTAATAATTTCTTTTCTTTATAGGATGATGTCCATATTAAAATGTTAATGCTATACAGTTATGTTTCTACAATCATGTATGCCAATTAGAAAAATAATACGATTATCGGGCCAACATTGTCACATCTTGATGTGGACAGTCATTCCCAATTATTGGTCCATTTAAATAAACTTCTTCTTTGATTAGTCGAGCCGAATTAATTTATACTTCTGCGTTGAATTGGCTTCTCTCTGTGCAGGGTTCGGCTATGCCCGTGACTCATGGCATTGTCAAGCTAAAAAGTGCTGTTGAAAAGAGTGATTCTCATGTTCAATCGTGGAATAGACCAGATAAAGATGGAGGTATCATGTCAATGACGTCATAAATCCAATCATGGCCACGACTTTAGTAGTAAACAATCATTTTAATTCCTTTTTAGCATAGGAATCGGCTAGAGGAGCACATTTGAGGTTCAAGCTAATGAGAATAATTAAAATTGATGCCCTTGTTTTATTATTTGGAACCGGGCCCCTTTAAGCCAGCTTTTCATTTTAGCCCCACCTTTGATATTCATCAATGACAAAGTACGTCACTTTTAATTTTAAGTCAATCTGAATTAATCATTGAGTTAAATCTGTGACGGAATTACGACCTTTTTTTTTGGGGGGGGGAGGTTGAATTTTGATTGCAGTGCGGTTGATATTTCGATTAATTTTCGTCTCGATAGGTATCTCAGATGAAGCGTGACTCGATAAATTAGTAAAAAACCTTAGATAAAATATTCAGTAAAAATGAGATTATACAAGTCAAATGAAACAGGGTTAAATCTTTATATGACCTGATGTCTAGTCGGCCTTTTGAAAGTATTTTGATCTTCAAATCATACACCCGACCTTTCACTTCCACTTAGACTTTCTCCCCTTATTAGCGGCGTTTGTTTGTTTGTTTGTTTTTTGGTAAGAATTTAGCGGCCGATTGTTGTCGTGGTTAAAATGCCAAATTGTCGGTTGACGTGACTGGCGCAACTGTTAACTTGTTGAGGATACATAGACGAGAAAAGCAACTCGTTTGCCCCCTCCCTTCTCTCTCCCTGGTCCTAATGAAATAGTTGTAATTGTGAAAGTAATCACCGTAGTTTTATGGAATCAAACTACTAGATCAGCTCAAAATAATAATAATAATAATAATAATAATAATAGAGAAATTTCTTGCCGAACTTCCTAAAATGATAAGAGAACAAGTTCATTAAAAGGTCCGATCATGGAGATCAAATTCCATATGATGTTTTAAATTATTAATGGGAATAAATTTGTGTACCCGCATTCGTCTATACATATAAGAACAAAGCAAGTGCAGAGCAATAATTGTGGAATGCGGATTACCACGCGCTTGGAGCGGCGACGCGTGGGAGGAGTCGGTCCACAACCCCACAGAAACTTTGGTATTTTATGTATTTCATAATAACAAAAAAGAAAGAATTATTATAATTTGCGACTCTGCATATTAAAATTATTGAATCGGTCATAGATCTATTGTTATAATCACCGATTCAATTTTAAACTTTCTAATTCGATCAATTTAGTCATGCACTATTATGTGGAATTCCAATAAAGCCATTTTGATTAATTGCCGAGCAATTTTCGAGTTGTCCACATCAGTATGTCACCTCGGCAATTTCTGATAGCAATTGGTCCATTACGTTAGAATTTCGGGAAATTATATATTAACATAATTTAGGATTTAAAAAATTACTATGGATTTAATATATCTTAATTTCGTTAATTAATTTAATAAGTTTGATCCACGATGTTTTCGGTTCCGCCATAAATGCCAGAATGTGGACTGTTCATGAGTCCGTACCCCACATCTTCACTCCACCTGTCCTCAGTAGTATTAGTATTTGTCTCTTCATAGTCACTTTCGGCCACTGGGCTTCTTTTCATGAACATGGATTAGCTTAATTTCAATTAATGTGATAAATTGGGCTTACAGCAAAAAGAGGAGAAGAAAAGAAAAGAAAAGAAGAGGAAGCTTGTAGAGGATGAAAATTAGCGCACATCACGAGCAATCGAGGTTGACTGAGAAAGTCAATATCGTGAATCGATTAGGTCCATGACTCGAGTTTAAGCAATTGTTGTATCGTCGGTAAGAATTAAGTAAAAGACAAGAAAGATAATTTGAGACACAAAGTTTATTATGAGTTCCCTTAAACTAAAGCTATATTTAGTAGATGATTCATTAAAATTAGTACTTCCTACCACCTCTTTATTATACAAAAAATTGGATTATATATCCTTACCATTTACTCATTGGTTTAAGCTTAGATTACCAACAAAATTCAACCTTCAAATTGTAAAAGAAAACTTTGGTGGCCCATGACCCTCGCCGAGGCAGAAAAGGATCCTCTACCTTGGTATTTTTCAGGGCAAAAGTGACCCGGTTTGAACTAGGACTATTTAATATAGATCGGATGGCTTTGGTTTTATATAAAATGCCTCTCATTTATGGAGAACCGTCTGATAAAAAATTGGACTGTTCCCAAGACATAAAGGACCCGGTCACCTGTCCTAAGGGCAGGTGATTCGAATCTCGCCAAGGCAGCCTTTGGGGACCTCACCTGTTCATCGAGGAGCGGAACCCCCACACCTTCCAAAGAAGCATGAACAATAGTTCTATAATTGAGTTATTGACAAATACTCGAAAGAGATTGTTTCTCGATTCACTTATCCACATCATAAATTTGCTTCGATAAGTTTTGTATGCATGCATGTAGGCACGCTCACCAGTCATTTCGATGGGCCATTTGATGTGGTCATATGACCAATATTCGTACGAAGAGACATCCGATTTTGTATATGTGCATTTAAAGCATGAATTAGAAGGACGAAGTAGAGCCAAAGTAACGCACGCATTGCAAAGGGTCTACCAATTTTGCTAAAGCAAAATTTTAGAAGACTCGGTCTACCGATTTGCCCTTATCTTCAATTCAACAAAATAGGAAAATTGAACATCCTCTTTGTTTAGCTATTTTTTGAAAAAAGTTCTTCACAATTTTGATTAGTAAAAAAAAAAAACCAGGGACTTTTTCTCCCCAATGTTAGGTGGAGGCAGATGTTGACTCTCAGACTTTGAAAAAGTACAGAATGTCATCTTTGCATGCCCAAAAGATAATGTATAATGATTAATCACGTTAAATGGAGAAAACTCAATAAATATGCGAATTAAGGATCCGGAAATCTGGACCTCCAGTAGTAAATTAGAATGTTTCAATGATCATCTTTAGATGATAGATGATTGATTCGACCATGATATGGTGATCGGGTGCTGACCAATAAAATATGCTTAAAGAGATAACACATGATCTATTCTTTTGGCACTATATGATCAACATGTTACATCTAGATATTGTGAAGTTAGGTATAAATGGTAATGTCGGTAGGGTTGAAAAAAAGAGGATTGAATTCGAGTCACAAAATGAGCCATCGAAGATTAATTAGAGAGCAACTCTAATTAGACTAACGTCATATGTTCCTTGAATTCAATTTAACTAGATATTTTGAAAATTTTCTTCGATAATTTTCTTCATCCCTTTCATGTTTTCTACTAAATAATCCCAAAGCATAATCTCTTGAATCATTTTCATCACAATTCCATTTATAACATCACGATATATTTTCTTTTTCTGAATTGAATATTGGGATAATACTACTGAATTCTTTGGTGGATTGAGCGAGATAATCATTAAAATGGGGATAACTACGATGAGAGAGGTCAGTCCAATCCTGATCAATGTGCACTTATTTAAACAGGAAGTCTCATTAATGAGGATGAGCTAGCAACACCTCTGCGTGACAAGGACAAGCCCGACAACGAAGTCAAACCATTGACTGAACAAAACCAAGACATCATCATCGACTTCAATGTGATTTCTCTAATTGAAAATCATATATATCCACAAACTATTACAACAGTAATGAAAGGTATTGACATATCATCTAATTCCGAATACTGCAGACAAATTTCGATATACAAAATATCTTAATTCTAAAGTATACAAAATATCGGGAGCATCTCGACTCACAAAACTTCTTATCTCAAGAGACATCTTGATAAATGAGGCATTATCACTACAAACGGATGGGCAATGAAGGAAGGAGGAGGTCACATCTTAACATATGTTTATATAGAAATCTTTCAAACACCATTTTTTTCCCGTTAAGTATCATCTTTGATAATTGAAAAAAATTCCAATATTAAAGTTTCCTTTCTCAAAAATTCCTACAGAAGTTTTTAATTTTTTTCCTCATTTGTCGCTTTCCCAATTTCTCTCACTCCTAAACATACCATAAGCCTAGCTATCGAGGTCCGGACCTATGATAAAGGATAAAAATAGTCACAACTCACAAAGAATCCATTGGCTTCGGCGCTCGACTACTTCAACTTTGCCCTTTTCATTCATTTACCTACTCCATCTTTTCTACATATAAAAATGATATCATCTAAGAAATATAAATTTATTTCTTTTTATATTTTTGCTAAGGCTTGATGTTGTGCTGCATACGATAAGACACCACAAAATTGAAACTTAAATCTCGCATGAAATCAACAAACTTAGATTCACTATGGTTCTAATTAAAAGTAGATGTTTTGGCACTTATATTTAACACGTATCATTTGCGGTCTATCCCATGTCGAATTTAATAAAGTTGGTACCTTATAGAAATCATGCTAGCATCTGCATTAAGCAATCGAGGACAAATGTATCTGTGAGTTTAATTGAGCGTTGAAGTTGACCAATCACTTAGCATAGGATAAGGTATTTATTAATACACATACCACATGATATAGCTAGTTGCATTTCAGTCTAGCTATAACTTTCTGTTCTCTTCTTGCTTCTTTTTTTCTCTCCCCCACACGTTCCCCTCTCTTCTCCCTTCTTCTTTGTTTCCTTTTCTCTCCCCCTTTTCTCTCACGTAGCAGAAGACACCGGTGCAAGTAAACAGAAAGATACGCGGCCTATACGGATGGCATTCGTATAACTGTGAGGAACGAACGCTTCTTACGGAAAAAGAAAAAGTCTCAAGGAAGTGGTTGCGAGTCCATAGCTTTAGGAGGAACAATCGCATCTCGGAATACATGCTTTTGAAGTCAAGCCTGTGGTGACGTTGCGGAACGGAATGCCCGACACTTTCGTTTTATAGTTACTTGCGAACGAGTATAAATTCCCTCCCCTGTTAGATCCTTCATCCAAAGCAAGCCACTTCCCCCCAGAAACAGTAAACTGAGAAACCACGCCCAACATGCCTCGAACTCAGCTGGCCTCCGATGTTGGTATCTCCGCCAGCTTCCGCTTCGGCGGCAGAAGCCCACTCCAGCGAGGAACTAGAGATACGGGTTTACCATCTCCAGGAGTAGCCTTACGGCTGTCACGAGACAGTTTCATGTATGAAAAGCTAGCGATTGCAACGGATGGTTTCTCAGGTGTCAATCTGTTGGGCCGCGGTGGCTTTGGAGATGTCCACGAGGGAGTGCTTCCAACTGGGACAGGAGTTGCAG
Source organism: Melaleuca quinquenervia (assembly GCA_030064385.1). Taxonomy (NCBI): domain Eukaryota; kingdom Viridiplantae; phylum Streptophyta; class Magnoliopsida; order Myrtales; family Myrtaceae; genus Melaleuca; species Melaleuca quinquenervia. The sequence goes on along the minus strand of CM057724.1, from coordinate 3,408,977 downwards.
TCAAGCAACTAAAACTGGAAGTCTGCAAGGAGATAAGGAGTTTCCATCAGAGGTTCGAGCGCATCACCGAAACCTGGTCTCCTAGGTCGGTCACTGCATCTCTGGCAGTAAGAGGATCCTTGTATACGAGTTGGGATACGAGTTGGGTTCCAGATGAAGCGCCGAAGCCTCGTTTGCACGGGAAGGATCGCCCACCTATGGCTTGGCCTATGAGAATGAAGGTCGCCTTAGGTCCTGCAAGAGGGTTGGCATATCTGCACGATGAATGTAATCCCAAGATCATTCACCGTGACATGGAGCAAATGACACGCATGTTCGCTTGGGCTGCTGCTTTCCATGCGACACCGACCTCCTATGAAAAAGATAGTTCAGGTGTTAGAGGGAAGTCTCTCTCCGAGCAATTTGGAGGTCGAAAGTATGCCGGGAAATAGCTTGCCAAGATTAAGCAGCTTAATGAGTCATTGGCAGAGCTATGATACTAAGTATAAAAGAGAGAAATTTTTGTATATTCGATTTGTTACAAATATGTACATACATAAAAATAAATAAATGAAGTATACTTAATTTGAGATGTCAAAGCACTTGCACGTGGAAAGTACACGTCTCCTCAATTGAGACTTACGTTCTCACTAGTTTGCTCAATCCCCTTTAATTGAAATTTCATCCAAATTTCCATCTCCTCTCTTTTTTTTTTCTTATAAATACAGCATAATTCACATTAGAGAATCCAACCCCTAAACTTAAATTAATAAGTTGAGTGAGATCACACGTATATAAAAATCAAATAAATCTCATAGATTGAAACACTAAAATATTTATCTCGCACGTGTTAAACTACTTAACATCTCTCTCACATACTAGCCCAATAATAAACGGCGCGTGAAATTTGATAAGTTGACTCTGATACCATAGTAGGAAGCCTATTTTTAAAGTTTAAGTTAATTGGTAGATGGTTGTAATAAGTAATGTTAGATAGTCTAACAATTGATTTTGGTTTTTTACTGTTCTGGTTAAAGTTAGGAACATTACCATCGGGCCACTTCCTTGTCATGGACTCATGGCAACCACATACACTTTCACTGGTTTTACCAAGTAGGGGACAATAGAAAACAAACGATCACGCACATTATGAAATCGAAGCAATTTAAATTCTACTACATTCAAATTCCAAAATGTGCTTAAAAGATAAGGTTTTAGGTAGCAAGCGTACATCTTCTAATTATCACATATAATCACGACACGATCTTTAAAATTTTTGTTTAATAGGACGACCTTATTGTTACGATGTTAGTGATATTACGGTTATGTGTCTACAATTGTATTTGTAATTGAAGAATAACATTATCATGTCTACGTGATAAATTTGTCACCATGGCATCGTGACGGGGACAGTTCCAATTATTGGACCCTACAGATAAACTTATCCTTTAATTAGGCTTAGTCAAATTGCGTTATTGTTTCTCTTTTAGGTACGCATTGAAGTGGCTTCCCTATATGTATGGTTTGGGTTTTTCGTGACTCATTGCATTGTGGAGCTAGAGCGCTATTGAAAATAGTTATTCTCACATTCAATCATCAAAAGATTATAGGAAGATTGACAAATTCATGAGTTGCCTTTTATTTAGGGGGAGCAATTGGACAGGTATAACTTGAAAATCTATCCGACCCCGCCCAAACTAGCTTTACTTAGGCGGCTGCAAACTAATTCACATGGGAATTGGTTCGTGCACGATAGAAGACTGGGGACTGGCTTTAATCAATTCAAAAGTTCAGTTCTTAGATAGAATTGATTCTTGAGCAGAATTGATTTTGAGCATAATCAAAACTAAACCCTCCAAGATTTTTTTTTCAGGTCACAGCTTTGGACAATGATGAAGATAGCCAAGTCCATAAGCAAACAACATAGGAATTGGCAGGAGAAGTTTCGAGCTCCTAGTTTGAAATCTATCCATTTTGAAAGCGATCACCCCTGTTGTTTATCAATTATGATTCAAATAAAAAAAAGGACAGCAAAATCCGTAAAAAAGATTGCAATTACATATTAAAAAATAGATAGGGAACTGATATGATAGATGAAATAATGAATTCAACCGTGGCCAATACTTTAGAACAGCATCTAATTCTTCAAAGATGTGTTCCAGGGATAATAGAGCGGAGCCCCTACTTATAAAATCTTTGGTTGTTATCCACTGTAGTGCAATATTCCATTTAATTTTTTTGCTGGAGGAACAGCCAAGTGGACATTCGAGGCTGAAGCTATGATGACGATCCAACTTGAATAATGATCCTTCGAGAGGATAATGTTGCTTGGGATAGACGAGTGACCTAAAATAATTTGAAACGGGCGTTGAGGTTAATTTTTTTTTAAATTTTAGCCCCACCTTTTAATATTCATCAACAATAAAGAAACTCACCTTAATTTTTTTTAAATTCAATTTGGGGCCTATCGTTGAGTTAGAGTAGCCTTTATTTGCTTACATAACGTTTTGCAATTAAACTAGTGAACTTTTTTGGGAATATTCGAGTTAATCTCCGTTTGAATGTTCTCGGTGGTGACAGTGCATGGTTCCGTTCACGTGGGTTAAGTGATCTATCGCGACATCTCTCAATGTGCAAACACCAATACCGTTAATTTTATTCGGAATTTGACATGGCAGTCCACCATAGAGGACAATTGGCGACTACAACCACCGCATCAATAATTTTCAATGAGAATTGATTGGAACAACTATAGTGAAATTTTCCACAAAGGTTTAAAACCCACTTATTAGAACCGAAAAGTTTAGAATTGATCGGATGACTTTTCTTGAAACTACCTGTGTTATAGGCTTAATTTTAAATGTCCATGATCTACGAGAGTAGGGGGAACTAATTTCAAATGAACTATATCTTAGTAACTTAAATCAATGACTTTATACTGTCAACAATTTAATAGATTCGCGATTGAAAACTTTGAAAAGTTATTTTCTGATAAAGTCTATCTTTTGCGGATACCAATTTTCATTTGAAATTGGAAACAGTTATTAAAGATCTTCTACACTCATTATGATTTAGAAGCAAAGATAAGTTTATTAATATCTTCAAAAAAAATTCAAATAAAGGCCTGAAACGAGGATGTCTTCTTCATAGAAAGTTCACGGCGAATGTTTTCTCAGATACGGTTTTGAAGTAATCAAAATCAGTCTCAAAGCATATCTATGGTGAATCTCTATAGCCAACAACCTTTCCCGGAAAATCAGGAGACTCGTCTCCCCTATATTTCGCCCACATCTTCTCAACTAATTTTGGATCTTCGAATCCCAAGTAGCAAACCACTCTCTGTTCCGAGAATAACGAAGGCACAAGCTCGACCTGCGATCGCCAATGGGGGCTGCGAACATCAGGAACTCCGTGGAGGTCGCCGGGGAAGCCAGGAGCCCCGCTGTTCCACCCTCGCCTCTCGCCGTCGACACTTTCCTCTCTCCCCCCGAAATGTCCCCGTCGCGTCATGGGCGTCCTCCTCGGAACTCGGACGTGTTTCTGTTCAGTTTTTCTCATCTTGGCAATCGTCGTTACCGTTGTTTTGCTTGGGCAGAGACCTGTGCAAGGATTTGTTCGCGGAGTGGTGCGGTGGAATAAGGGATGGATAATTAGCTGGCCCTGGTTTCTTAGTTTGTCTTAGGCGTGGCCATCTAATGTCCAAATCCGGAGCGCCGTCTGCGAGCTCCCGTGGAGCGTTAGTCCATGGCGAGAGAGAACGGCGCATCCGCAATGGAAGTCGACGACTCCAAATCCGGCCCCAACATGCAGAAATTCTCCATCAACGGTCGGTCTCTCCTCGCCTCCGATTCTGTTTTCCTTAAGACTCGTTCGAACAAAGCGTATCGATTAGCGACTCATCTTGTTTTGCTCTGCTTCTGCTTTTCTTCGATCGTTTCGGTGCTGCAGCTCTTGAAATCTGCTCAGATGTCGCATGGCTTGCGTCACGGAGAATACACTCGCTATCGGTAGCACTGCATTGATTCCCTGCCCTTAGTCTGTTCGATTTACTTCGTGTATTTTACGAATTGCGATGTGGTCGGGGACGTTTGTTAGGTGTTTGTGAATATGATGCTCATCAGATGGTTATGCTGTTCTTTTTTGCTGCTATGATAGGAGATACTGCACTGGCTCGTCTTAGGAGGTTGTACAGATAGCTGAAGTTCACCCATGGCTGTGGTAGATATACGCGGAAGGCCGTGACGGAATCCTGTGTTACTGAAGTCAGGTCAGCCTTGTTCCATCTTCCCCTGTGAATCTGTGATGCTTATGGTCTTCTCTTGTGAGATGGAGAGTGTTGTGTAGTTAGGCAGCGATTGTTTCTTGCCATCGTTTCATTTGTTAAGTGTCTTGCTTCTTGATCTCTTTAAGCAGTTATAACACATTATTAAAGTTTATGATCGTCGTAAAAGCCAAAAAAAAAACTTACAGATTTTGCAACGGTTGCTTAATGTCTTTTTAACAGCCATATAGTATGTATTTAGTCATATTCAAAATTTTGAATTATTATGTAGCGACGGCTTTATCCAAACAATATAGTGCGCATTAAATGGTTTAGTTTAGTGCCCACTTTTTCATCGGCAATGCTCTCGAACTTGCCACCTGTCCTTTCTTTTTATTACTATTTTTAGTTGTGCATATTTCGGTGACTTGATTAGAATGGTAATGCTTGATTGGAAATGTATCAAGTGACTTCCAGAAACATTAACGTAATATTAATTTAGTTGTCCTTGCCGCTGTCCTGTAAATTGTTGTACGACAATTGGGGATACTATTTTCTATGTGTGGATGTGGGATTGAATAAGCGAAAAGTGTGGTCCAAAAAGATAGATATGAAATTCAAGTATGGACCTTAAGAGGCTAAGTTTATAGCCACCTGAACATAAAATTATGGCATTTTGCATAGATTTCCTGCTGTATTGTAAGGTTATAGTGATGTTTTTGGATATTGAATCCATATGAGACAAAATTTGTTGCAAGATAGGTCTTCACCCTTGGGGAAGATACTTTTATTTGGAAATCGGCCAAATATAAATTGTGCAGGAAATGACTATCCTGCTACACCAAAAGTCAAATTGATTGGAAGTGGATGATCTGATGACATAGTTGTTGTGAACACACCCAAGGGCAAAATAGGTCAAACATCCATATTTAACTCATATGGGGTAGAAAAATCGGTTATGAATGGGTTATCTTGAATGATTAAATGTGTTTTCAACGTGTCATTTACTAACCTAAATGATTAAATATGTCTTAAATGGGTTTCAAATAGGTCATGAATATGTTACTTAATTTCAAGTGTCATTAACAAGTTATTTTTATACTATACAAATTTCGATATTTTATTTTTCTAATTTGTAAAAACAAGAATTTGACTATTTTTATTTTCCCTCATTTTACCCTCTTCCTTAGCCGGTCGCTGATTAAGAGGCGAGGGATGAGCTCACCAGACTCTAAGGAGCCTGAGACCTTGCCAAATTAGCATGCTTAGCCTCGTTGAGGTCGGTAAGCTCAAGCTAGCCCGCCCTTCGTCGGCGAGGATGCGAGGGCGAGGCGAGGCTCGATCCTTGCCTCGGGCAAGCTAGAGAGACCAAGTCATAAGGCACAAGGTGCCAACTCCGCTTTGTTGATGGGTATAGTTTGAGGGAAAGATAAGTTGGTGAGAACATATATATTCAAGTCCCCAAATTGAATGGTGAGCTATCTGAAAGTCTCATTTTAGAGAGTTAAACATGGAGTTAAAGCTCTATGAAGCTACGGTTAAAAGATACATGACTTATCTGCTCAAGTTACTTGAAAAAGACAAGTTACTACTTGATATCGGGAATCGCACTGAAACTCCACTGCATATAGCAGAGATGCTCGGGCACTTGGGATTTGTGGAAGAGATCCTAGCTGTGAGCTAGCCAAAAAGCTAGATTATTATGTTCGTTTCAAGCAACTTAAGCAAAGAAGGCACATGTCATTTCACCTTGGCTTTGTAGAGTTTGAATTGTCACATGTTCGTTACTCCTCTACAAATTATAAACTCCTTGACTAATAAAAGTGTTAGCGCCAACATCACCAACTCTAGAGGTTTCACAGCACTCCTTGCTGACGCAAGGCAAAAGCGTGGCCTTTCAAGTGCCTATAGTTTCTCAGCTGCCTTTGGTAGGACGATTTTGAGGGGGGGGGGGGACATCTAGTGCCTATAGTTGGCAACTCCATAATAGCTTAGAGGTATCTGAATCAATACGAGTTTCTCATCAAATGCAACACCGGAAGGTTCATCGCATCACTCGGCGTTTTCTAATATGTAGCACGCCCTTTGCTTTTTGGCATGAAAACTATCATGGGAATGACATCAATTGCCTCTTAGTGAGCATTGCAATCCTCATGATGATTCATCGCCTTAGAAGGAGACCGCTTATGAGTACTAAAATGATGCCGAGTGATGCGATAAAGCTTGTGGTGTTGATGAGAAGTTCGTATTGGTTTGGATATTTTTGAGCCATTATGGAGTCGCCAGCCATATGCACTGGATGATTACCCCCTCAAAATCATCTTGCCAAAGGCTGCCGAGAAGGGTCGAGCTTGCTTGAAACGCCATTGTAGCTAACAACACAACTGCCACCATGAACGTCTCATGCATACTATCTTGCCACTCTCTCTTTCTTTCCCTTGTATAGACGGATGTGTTGCGATTGTTTGAAAATTGACAAACAGAATCCACAATCCTTGAGGCTGTTGGGGTCTACACTTTATTAGTCAAGGAGTTTATAGTAGACAAAGGTGTAACGAACACGCGACAATCAAAGCTCTATCAAACCGCAGGGAAATGACACATGCTTTCTTTGCTCGAGTTGCTTGAGTCGAACATAACATGTTTCAAGGCTGACTCTTAATAGGGTGGCCATGATGTTAAGCTACCTGGGTGCCACAAGTGAAAGCATGTATGCATAATGAGCCCATGTTTAGCTGATTGAAATTCAACAATGAGTTTGAGTTTAACTCAAAGCGCACGGACTAGAACTTGTTTTATAACTGAATTAACTTCAGCTAGCTAACCGGAATTAACAACTCACATACACTCCTTTTCCAAGAAAGATCTATACACACATGAGATGCTCTAACGTCAGAGCTAGGCGGGCTCAATTGTAGCAGAAATTGTTCATGTACATGATTTTCCACTTAATCATTATTTTATGGTAAACCAAACACATGAAAATTTACAAAATTAATTTGGGGATTTTTTTTAATTCAAACCGATACACCATTCCTTTTCTACCATCATAAATAAGATATTACACTCCCATCTCCCATCCATTTGGCCAGATGACATATATGTCCTATCAAAACCATATTAAAAAATTCATGCCCCGCACACTTATTTTACATAATCCCACGAAAGCATGTAAATCCACATGAGCTGTTTCGGCACATTTAGCATTGTGAATGGTGTGTCTTCTCTTTTTGCTCCGGCTAAGGTTAGAGAACATCGGCATTGGTATTACTCCTCCGCCATGGTCACATCATACATGGCTGCTTGTGTTTAGCTAGTGATCAATGATACAAAACGAGCGATCTCACACGTTGTAAATACTTCAAGTTGTTTAGGTTTATTACGTTTGGATTAGAAGATGAGCTTGTTTTGGAAAGCAAGTACCCATTTTTGATACCACATAGAATTATCACATTGGCGGGCCACCCAATTTTGAATAAATTTTTGTTTTTGTTCTTATAGGAGAATGTCGATATTATAATGTTGATGCTACACAATTATGCATCTATAATCATAAATGCCTATTAGAAAAATAATATAATTATTGATTCGGGGCGACGAATGTCACATCGTGATGTGGACAGAATCAGTTCCAATTATTGGTCTAATTAGATAAACTTTTGCTTTGATTAGTCGAGACGAATTAAATTATACTTCTACGTTGAATTGGCTTCTCACTGTGTAGGGTTCGGCTTTTCCCATGACTCATGGCACTGTCAAGCTAAAAGTGCTGTTGAAAAGAGTGAATCTCATGTTCAATCATGGAAAAGACCAGATGAAGATGGAGGTATCATGTCAATGTCGTCATAAATCTGATCATGGCCGCGACTTTAGTGGTGGGATTATGGGCGTTAAAAGGGTCACTATTTTATAACTCACTTTTAAGAGATTTAAAATTATATAGTTAACTCAGTTTTCTTTAAAAATGAGTTAAAAATGAATTATGAAAATTTAAAATCAAAAAATGAATTAAAACATGAGTAACTTAGTTTTCTAAACATGCTGAAACATCTCATATCGATTTACATGTTCTCATAAGATTATGTAAAATAAGTGTGCTGGGCATGAATTTTATAGGACATATATGTCAACAATTAATTGCACGAATTATTGTATAGATATCGATTTGAATATTATTATTATTTTTTGCTTCTCGTGCTTTCACCATCCAATTTGCATGCATGGAACACGAATGATTTATTTACTTTTCGCAATAAATGAATACTTATCGATAAAGAAAATATAATTATCGAATAGAAACTGACACGAATTGTATGTGCTTATAGGGTGCGAATCGTTAAAAAAAGAAAGTTAATATCTTTTGGGGAGGCTCTTCCCTTATGTAAATCACTCGAGAATTATTAAAGGTGATATCTTATGCCCTGATTTCATGTAATGAAGTAAGTCCGCATCGCTGAGTCGATCCAGAAGATCTCGTACGTACAAGTCTCTCACTATCTGCGATAAGTAAGAAACGTTTCTTCCGTTTTGCCACTTTACATGCTTCCCGTGTTACTTTTCCTTCACACAAAAAACAGAAAACTTTAGCCGATTATTTTTTTTATTCTTTTTATTTTCAATAGAATTTTTCCATATCTCCTAGTTTACCCAATTAGTAAATTTTACTATTTATTGTATTTTTTTTTCGACAGCGAGGTCAAACCGTTGACTGGACGAAACCACCAGATGTTCGTCAACTTGAACATGATTTCTCTGAACAAGCTAATCAAATTATCCATTACCCGCAAAACTGGAGGAGGACACGTCTTAATGTCCACCTCTGTAGCAATTTGTGGACGATATGTAATGTTTTTGCATTAAGTATAGCTTTTGATAATTAAAAACGAAATTAAACATTCTCTTTTCGACATTTTCACAGAAAATTTCATGACATTTTCCTAATATATGTCGCTTGAACTTTTAGTTAGTAGTTAACGTCCAGCGAATGTGATTCAAGAATAAAGCAATCACTAAGGAGACAAGTTGAGGCAAATCCCCAATGCTAATGGGGTTATCTTTAAAAGCTAATCCGTAATTACGTCATGGATGAAGATTATACAATCGAAATGTCTAAGGCTCCGTTCGTAATAAATTTACAAAATTTTGTTCTTTCCTTTTTTTTTCTTGTTCATAGACACCCGACTATCGCCGTCGCCCCGGCCACCGACGGCGATCCGGCTGCCAGGGTTCGACGGTGACAACATTCTAGTGGCAGCAGGCAGCAACGGCCGTCCGACAGCGGGTTTATTGGTAATTTGGTTGACATTGAGAATCAATTGGCTACTGGAAAATGTTTTCTTCTTTTTAGGAAAGGAAAACATTTTTTCCTCTAGCGAATCCTTCTTAATTCTCACCATTTTATTTACCAAAAAAAACATTTTCCTTTATTTGAATTTTTTTTTCTTGACGAGTTATTTTCCGTCATTGAACACCACAACTTCCAGAAAATATTTTCTAGAATAATATTTTTCACAAAACAAACGGATTTTCAGAAGTTTATTCCTCCAACTTCTCACAATATAAATCAATGTTATTTGTTTTGGAATTTTAGTTTGCATCATGACCGTGAAGGCTCCACGCCACCGTCACCCACCTTGCCGTCAGATTTTAATCCCGGCTGTTGATTTCCATCTCACCAAATTGGACCAGGATGGGAAGAAGAGGGGTCACCGGCGGTATCTTTTTTGTTTTTGTTTTCCAATTTGATAATGAAATACACGTATGGAAAATCAGTATATGGAGATCGGCCAAAGCACGATCCCAGCGGGTTTGCCCTTTTTTCGATCTTCATCTCACCATCTGATGTGGGCTTGGTTATAAATTGGAATCTGCTCATGATCACATGGCAAACTATCTTATTAATCTTAATACACGAATTTCAATTCAGTTATACATTTTTTAATTCGACAGAACAAGCTTCAAATTTAGCGTCAAAATTCAATGTAGTCATATTCCGATTAATTTTATTTGGAATCTGACATGGCAGTGCACCAAAGAGGACGACTGGCTACTATAACCACCACATCAGTAATTTTCGATGAAACTTGATTGGAACAATTATAATGAAATTTTCCGCAGAGGTTTTAGAATTGATTGGGTAACTTTTCCTGAAACTACCGGTGTTGTAGGCTTAATTTCAAACGTCCATGATCTACGAGAGTAGGGGGACCTAATTTCAAATGAACTATATGTTAGTAACTTAAAGCAACGACTTTATATTGTCAAAACGATTTTATACTGTCAAGAAATTGATAGATTCGTGATTGAATAGAGAAAATTTGTCTTCCAACTCTGAAAAATTAATTTTCTGATAAAGTCCATCTTCTGCCGATACCAATTTTCAGTTTAAATTAAAAACGGTTACTAAAGATTTTCTACAATAATTATGATTTAGAAGCAATGATAAGTTAATTAATATCTCAAAAAACAAATTCAAATGAAGGCCTAAAACGAGGATGTCTTCTTGAAAGAAAGTTCATAGTGAATATTTTCTCAGATAAGGTTTTGAAGTGATCGAAATCAGTCTCAAAACATATCTATGGTGAATCTCTATCCGCAACAACACCTTTCCCGGAAAATCAGCAGACTCGTCTTCCCTATATTTCGCCCACATCTTCTCAACTTCTCAACTAATTTTAGACCTTCGAATCCCTAATAGCAAACCACTCTCTGTTCCAAGGATAACGAAGGCACAAGCTCGGCCTGCGATCGCCAATGGTGGCTGCGAACATCAGGAATGCCGTGGAGGTCGCTGGGGAAGCTAGGAGCCCCGCCGTTCCACCCTCGCCTCTCACCGTTGACACTTTCCTCTCTCCCTCTCAGATGTCCCCGTCACGTCATGCGCGTCCTCCTGGGAACTCGGACGCGTTTCTGTTCAGTTTGTTCTCATCTTGGCAATCGTCGTTACTGTGTTTCGCAATCTTGAGGCTTGCGTTGTTTTGCTTGGGCAGATATGCAAGGATTTGTTCGCGGAGTGGTGCGGTAGAATAAGGGATGGATAATTAGCTGGCACTGGTTTCATAGTTTATCTTAGCCGTGGCCATCTAATGTCCAAATCCGGAGCGCCGTCTGCGAGCTCCCGTCGAGGGTTAGTCCATGGCGAGAGAGAATGGCGCATCCGCAATGGAAGACGACGACTCCAAATCCGTCCCCAACACGCAGAAATTCTCCATCAATGGTCGGTCTCTCCTCGCCCCCGATTCTGTTTTCCTTAAGACTCGTTCGAGCAAAGCGTATCGATTAGTGACTCATCCTGTTTTGCTTTGCTTCTGCTTTTCTTCGATCGTTTCAGTGCTGCAGCTCTTGAAATATGCTCAGATGCAGCATGGCTTGTGTCACGCAGATTAAACTCGCCATCGGTAGTCTGTTCGATTTTACTCCCTGCGAGGAGGTCGGAGACGTTTGTTAGGTGTTTGTGTGAATGCGATGCTCATCAGATGGTTATGCCGTTCTTTTTGTCTGCTATGATAGGAGATACTGCACTGGCTCGTCTTAGGAGGTTGTACAGATAGCTGAAGTTCACCCATGGCTGCGGTAGATATCCGCGGAAGGCCGTGACGGAATCCTGTGTTACTGAAGTCAGGTCAGCCTTGTTCCATCTTCCCCTGTGAATCTGTGATGCTTATGGTCTTCTCTTGTGAGATGGAGAGTGTTGTGTAGTTAGGCAGCGATTGTTTCTTGCCATCGTTTCATTTGTTAAGTGTCTTGCTTCTTGATCTCTTTAAGCAGTTATAACACATTATTAAAGTTTATGATCGTCGTAAAAGCCAAAAAAAAAACTTACAGATTTTGCAACGGTTGCTTAATGTCTTTTTAACAGCCATGTAGTATGTATTTAGTCATATTCAAAATTTTGAATTATTATGTAGCGACGGCTTTATCCAAACAATATAGTGCACATTAAATGGTTTAGTTTAGTGCCCACTTCTTCATCGGCAATGCTCTCGAACTTGCCACCTGTCCTTTCTTTTTATTTCTATTATTAGTTGTGCATATTTCGGTGACTTGTTTAGAATGGTAATCCTTGATTGGAAATGTATCAAGTGACTTCCAGAAACATTAACGTAATACCAATTTAGTTGTCCTTGCCGCTGTCCTGTAAATTGTTGTACGACAATCTGGGATACTGTTTTCTATGTGTGGATGTGGGATTGAATAAGCGAAAGTGTGGTCCAAAAAGATAGATATGAAATTCAAGTATGGACCTTAAGAGGCTAAGTTTATAGACCTGAGCATAAAATTATGGCATTTTGCATATATTTCCTGATGTATTGTAAGGTTACGGTGATGTTTTTGGATATTGAATCCATACGAGACAAAATTCGCCGCAAGATAGGTCTTCACCCTTGGGGAAGATACTTTTATTTGGAAATCAACCAAATAGAAATTGTGCAGGAAATGACAATCCTGCTACACCAAAAGTCAAATTGATTGGAAGTGGATGATCTGATGACATAGTTGTTGTGATCACACCCAAGGGCAAAATAGGTCAAACATCCATATTTAACTCATATGGGTAGAAAAAGGGGTTATGAATGGGTTATCTTAAATGATTAAATGTGTTTCAATGTGTCATTTACTAACCTAAATGATTAAATATGTCTTAAATGGGTTTCAAATAGGTCATGAATATGTTACTTAATTTCAAGTGTCATCAACAAGTTATTTTTATACTATACAAATTTCGATATTTTATTTTTTCTAATTTTGTAAAAATAAGAATTTGACTATTTTTATTTTCCCTCATTTTACCCTCTTCCTTAGCCGGTCGCTAACTAAGAGGCGAGGGATGAGCTCACTAGACTCTAAGGAGCCTGAGACCTTGCCAAATTACCATGCTCAGCCTCGTTGAGGTTGGTGAGCTCAAGCTAGCCCGCCCTTCGTCGGCGAGGATGCGAGGGCGAGGCGAGGCTCGATCCTTGCCTCGGGTAAGCTGGAGAGACCAAGTCATAAGGCACGAGGTGCCAACTCCGCTTTGTTGATGGTTACAGTTTGAGGGAAAGATAAGTTGGTGTAAATATATATATATATATATATATATATATATATTCAAGTCTCCTAATTGAATGCTGAGCTATTTGAAAGTCTCGTTTTAGAGAGTCAAACATGGAGTTAAAGCTCTACGAAGCTGCGGTTAAAAGAAACATGCCTTATATGCTCAAGTTACTTGAAAAAGACAAGCTACTACTCGATTGAACCATGATCGGGAATCGCACCGAAACTCCACTGCATATAGCAGAGATGCTTGGGCACTTGGTATTTGTGGAAGAGATTCTAGCTGCGAGCTAGCCAAAAAGCTAGATTATTATGTTCGTTTCAAGCAACTTAAGCAAAGAAGGCACATGTCATTTCACCTTGGCTTTGTACAGTTTGAATTGTCACGTGTTCGTTACTCCTCTACAGATTATAAACTCCTTGAGTAATAAAAGTGTTAGCCCCAACATCACCAACTCTAGAGGTTTCACAGCACTCCTTGCTGACGCAAGGCGAAAGCGTGGCGTTTCAAGTACACATGACACCTCTTAGCTGCCTTTGGCAGGATGATTTCGAGGGGGGGGACATCTAGTGCCTATAGTTGGCAACTCCATAATAGCTTAGAGGTATCTGGATCAATACGAGCTTCTCATCAAATGCAACACCGCAAGGTTCATCGCATCACTCGGTTTTTTTTAATATGTAGCACGCCCTTTGCTTTTTGGCATGAAAACTATCATGGGAATGACATCAATTGCCTCTTAGTGAGCATTGCAATCCTCATGAAGATTCATTGCCTTATAAGGAGACTGCTTATGAGTACTAAAATAACACTAAGCGATGCGATGAAGCTTGTGGTGTTGATGGGAAGTTCGTATTGGTTTGGATGCTTCTGTGCCATTATGGCGTCGCCAGCTGTATGCATTGGATGATTACCCCCTCGAAGTTGTCTTGCCAGAGTCTGCCGAGAAGGGTCGAGCTTGCTTGAAATGCCATTGTAGCTAACAACACAACTGCCAATTTGCATGCATAAAACATGAATGATTTATTTACTTTTTGCAATAAATGAATACTTATCGATAAAGAAAATATAATTATCGAATAGAAACTCACACGAATTGTATATGCTTCTAGGGTGCGAATCACTAAAAAAGAAGCTTCATATCTTTTGGGGAGGCTCTTCCCTTATGTAAATCACTCGAGAATTATTGAAGGTGATATCTTAAGCCTGATTTCGCATGATAAAGTAAGTCCGCATTGCTGAGTCGATCCAGAAGATCTCGTCTGTACAAGTCTTCACTATTTGCGCTAAATAAAAAAAACGTTTCTTTCGTTTTGCCACTTTACATGCTTCTCGGGTCACTTTTCCTTCACACAAAAAATAGAAAACGAAAAGGAAAAGCAAAGAAGTGGACAGCGGAATACTTTAGCCGATTATTTTATTTTTATTTTTAATTTTGAAGACATTTTTCCACATCTACTATTTTACCCAATTAGTAAATTTTACTATTTCCTTTGTTTTATTTTTCATAATTTCAAGAAGCAAAATGACATAGCAAAATCCAACAGTGGGTAGTTGTTTACTAGCGTCTTAAGTGAGGACATGGTATTTTGGGGGGCACATGATGAATTTATTGATCATTAAAAAAAGACATATCAAACGGAAGAAAAAAGGGTAAAGAAGACAAACTAAGAGCAAGAGGGTGGAAATTCAATAATTTCAAGGCTAAGTATGTTTCACGCGCGTGGAGCGGCGGCGCGTGGGGGGTCGTCGGCTGACAATCGGACAAAACTCGGGGTCAACACACGGAGAAAGCACGTGCATAATGCCAAGGCCAAAAAGCCCCACCCTTTATCGGCCCTTTGATTTTTCGTTTGTTTTTGTTTTTTTTATAGAGTTGATTCCAGCACAAATGTAATAATAAACTAACGCCAAAACTAATTCTTTGACCATTAAAAATGTCAAACCCATACATATATGAGAAATTTACATATATTAACTGCATTTCTGCCTTTTCTTTTACTGCTTTTTTCGCTTAACAGATGGAAGGAATTATCTCGATGTGCACCCTCTGTTCCTTCAGTCAAATGCCACTTCACATAAATGGGCCTTTGGTGGTAGGTTGAACTGGATGGATGTAAATTTTCTATTGCAGGGATTCTATTTCTTGACAGAAACCACTTCAAGTCCTTTTTTGTTCCACTTTGGATTTACCAGCTTCTTCTTTTGCAGCCATAGCCGAGTTGCTCGACAATGCAGTTGATGAGGTGATCTTCTGATCAGCAGTTTTTAAGTATTATGCTATTTTGTTTCAGGTGTTCCTCTGATGGCAATTGCTAATTGCCATAATATCATTATAATTACCAACTAAAATATGATGGTGGTTTTCCTCCGCAAGCGTTGACTGTCTTAGCATAGTTGTAGGCTTGTTCCGAAATACTTCAAGAAAAGTTTAAGGCGAGGATGATGTATCACAGGGAGACATGAATAGTTTGACCTATTTGGATTGGAATATGAACAAAAAACTGATGCAAGAGTAACTCTCGAACAGTGAATTCCACCTTCTTTTCTTATTTACTATCTGGGTTCCAGATATTTAAAGTTATGCTCTGATTGTCATATTCATTGTTTACCCGCAAGGACAGATCCAAAATGGGGCCACATTTGTTATCGTAGACAAAACGTTGAATCCAAGGGATGGAAGCCCAGCATTGCTAATACAAGGTCTTTGCCACCTTTGACTTCTTTACTATTCAAATTTGATTGGATGTTATTATGGAGTCTGTGTCATCGTATTGTTTAAATAGGAAACACAGCTGATTCATGTCTTCCTGAAATCTGACTTATTGCAACTAGATGATGGTGGTGGAATGGATCCTCAAGCACTGAGGCGGTGTATGAGCTTTGGATTTTCAGATAAAAAAGAAAATCAGCTATCGGACAATGTACACCTTCTCTGCTCACTGTGAAGTACTTTCAAGTTTGTTTTGGTGCTCTTTTTATGTTGACATGCAAAACTCATCCATCAGATGGAAATGGCTTCAAAACCAGCACCATGAGACTTGGTGCAGACGTCATTGTTTTCAGCCGCCACATGGAAAATAGGTTGCTTCCCTAACATTATCATTTGGAAATTTAGGCTTGATCTCTAGTTTCAGCAGCAGTTGTTATAAAATTTTGGTGGTTTTAGTAAAAATTCTACTTCTTTAATTAGGTTTTATCTGAGATGAAATAGGGGTATAAGAATGGAAAGATTGGGAGCTCATTTGACTGGATGTTCTCTTTTACTCTCCTGGCTTTATCTTTAATGCCAAAAGTTAGTGATGATTGCAAATTGAATTAGAAGCTGTTTGATTAGCATTTCGCTTATTTGGAATATTGCTCCTCTCCTTCCTTATGAAGTTCAATTTGATCATGTTCAGGAACTTTTCT
Source organism: Melaleuca quinquenervia (assembly GCA_030064385.1). NCBI lineage: Eukaryota > Viridiplantae > Streptophyta > Magnoliopsida > Myrtales > Myrtaceae > Melaleuca > Melaleuca quinquenervia. Next base: position 3,392,292 of record CM057724.1, on the reverse strand, counting down.
TAGAAAAAAGCTCAACTTAAAAAATCGATGTCTTCCTAAAGATTTTTTTTACCATAAGAACGTTTAATCGGTACATTTGTAACATATATACTATCTATTAATTTCGTTAAATTGATTGATACAATGAACAGTATAAACCGATATATATGTGACAAACGGAAGATGAAACCCAAAATTGTTATACCCTTAAAAGAAGCCATGATTTGTGAATAGCACTGTTGATCGAGGCTAGTTGACTAATGTTAAGAGATCGTATTGAATAAATTAAAAGTTAAGAGATGATATTATGTATATTATGTTAGAATTTGAAAATTATTTATGTTATTTTTCCGCTTAAATACTCCTAAATCCTCTTGATGAATGAGTGAGGCAACTTCAAAAGATGCAGATAACTACAGGAGAAGCCTGTCTAGTCCCGACCGCCGTGCACAGAAGCAAATATTCAGTGATTAGCAATCGCCACGTCATCGGATGACGTGCCGTGTGTTTTCCCACTTGGACCAATAAAAAATTGACAAGTGGTATCGCAAAAGCCGCCATGCATTTATGGATGTCTTAAAATAGTTATTTTTTTTCTTTTATTTTGCGATCCAAGTAGGAAAATGCGTGCCACGTCGGTAGATGCCTTTATTGTGTCTTAATGGGGATCTGAGCCGTCTGATCTGAATCAGACGGCTCAGGTTTTTTCAAAAATAAGGAAAAAAACCTCCCCCTTATTAAATAGGAGTCGTCCGATCTTGAATCATACAGCTTCCAAACTAAGATCCCCTACTTTAAGGTAGGGATTCCGGATGACGGCACCACGGCACCGTCACCCACCTCGTTGTCATGTGGTGGACCCCCAAGATTTTAATCCCGGCTGTTGATTTCCATCTCACCAAATTTGACCAGGATGGGAAGAAGAGGGGTCACCGGCTGTTTCTTTCTTGTTCTTGTTTTTGTTCTCCAATTTGATAATGGAATACACGGAAAACGATCCCAGCGCACTTGCCCTTTTTCCGATCTTTATCTCACCATCTGATGTTGGCTTGGTGATAAATTAGAATCTGCTCATGATCACATGGGAAACTATCTTATTAATCTTAATATACGAATTTCAATTTAGTTATACATTTTTTAATTCCATAGAGCGAGCATTGAATTTTTGTGTTAAAATTCAATGAAGTCATTCCGATTAATTTTATTTGGAACTTGACATGGCAGTGCACCATAGAGGATGACTAGCGACTACAACCAAGCCATCAGTAATTTTCGATGAAAATTGATTGGAATAACTATAGTAAAATTTTCCGCAGAGGTTTAAGACTCACTTATCAGAACCGAAAAGTTTAAAATTGATCGGGTAATTTTTCCTAAAACTACCGATGTTATAGGCTTAATTTCAAACGTCCATGATCTACGAGTAGGAGGACCTAATTTGAAATGACCTATGTTAGTAACTTAAAGCAACAACTTTATATTGTCAACAAATTAATAGATTCGTCATTGAATAGAGAAAATTTGTCTTCAAACTTGAAAATTTATTTTATGATAAAGTCTATCTTTTGCCGACACCAATTTTCATTTTAAATTGGAAACAGTTACTAAAGATTTTCTAGGATCATTATGTTGTAGAAACAAAGATAAATTAATTAATATCTCAAAAAAATTCAAATAAAGGCCTAAAACGAGGATGTCTTCTTCATAGAAAGTTCTTAATATTTTCTCAGATAAGGTTTTGAAGTGATCAAAATCAATCTCAAAGCATATCTATGGTGAATCTCTATCGGCAACAACCTTTCCCGGAAAATCAGGAGACTCGTCTTCCCTATATTTCGCCCACATCTTCTCAACTAATTTTGGACCTTCGAATCCCGAATAGCAAACCACTCTCTGTTCCGATAATAACGAAGGCACAACCTCGACCTGCGATCGCCAATGGTGGCTGCGAACATCAGAAACGCCGTGGAGGTCGCCGGAGAAGCCAGGAGCCCCGCCGTTCCACCCTCGCCTCTCGCTGTCGACACTTTCCTCTCTCCCCCCGAGATGTCCCCGTCGCTTCATGGGCGTCCTCCTCGGAACTCGGACGTGTTTCTGTTCAGTTTTTCTCATCTTCGCAATCGTCGTTACTATGTTTCGCGATCTTGAGGCTTGCGTTGTTTTGCTTGGGCAGAGACCTGTGCAAGGATTTGTTCGCGGAGTGGTGCGGTGGAATAAGGGATGGATAATTAGCTGGCCCTGGTTTCTTAGTTTATCTCAGTCGTGACCATCTAATGTCCAAATCCGGAGCGCCGTCTGCGAGCTCCCGTCGAGCGTTAGTCCATGGCGAGAGAGAACGGCGCATCCACAATGGAAGTCAACGACTCCAAATCCGGCCCCAACGTGCAGAAATTCTCCATCAATGGTCGGTCTCTCCTCGCCTCCGGTTCTGTTTTCCTTAAGACTCGTTCGAGCAAAGCGTATCGATTAGCGACTCATCCTGTTTTGCTCTGCTTCTGCTTTTCTTCGATGGTTTCAGTGCTGCAGCTCTTGAAATCTGCTCAGATGCAGCATGGCTTGCGTCACGGAGATTACACTCGCTATCGGCAGTACTGCGTTGATTCCCTGCCCTTAGTCTGTTCGATTTACTTCGTGTCTTTTACCAATTGCGATGTGGTCGGAGACGTTTGTTAGGTGTTTGTGTGAACGCAATGCTCATCAGATGGTTATGCTGTTCTTTTTGGCTGCTATGATAGGAGATACTGCACTGGCTCGTCTTAAAAGGTTGTACAGATCGCTGAAGTTCACCCATGGCGGCGGTAGATACACGCGGAAGGCCGTGACGGGAATCCTGTGTTACTGAAGTCAGGTCAGCCTTGTTCCATCTTCCCCTGTGAATCTGTGACGCTTATGGTCTTCTCTTGTGAGATGGAGAGAGTTGTGCAGTTAGGCAGCGATTGTTTCTTGCCATCGTTTCATTTGTTACGTGTCTTGCTTCTTGATCTCTTTAAGCAGTTATTACACATTATTAAAGTTTATGAACGTCGTAAAAGTCAAAAAAAAAAAAAAATTACACGATTTTACAACGGTTGCATAATGTATTTTTAAAAGCCATATAATATGTATTTAGTCATCTTCAAAATTTTAAATTATTATGTAGTGAAGGTTTTATCCAAACAATGTAGTGCGCGTTAAATGGTTTTGTTTATTGCCCACTGTTCCATCAGCAATGCTCTCGAACTTGCCGCCCGTTTATATTGTGCATATTTCAGTCACTTGATTATAATTCAATTGATGGTAATGCTTGATTGGAAATGTATCAAGTGACTTTCAGGAACATCAACGTAATTCCAATTTAGTTGTCCTTGCCACTGTCCTGTAAATTGTTGTACGATAATTGGGGATGCTGTCTTCTATGTGACCGTGGGATTGCATAAGCGAAAAGTGTCGTCCAAAAAGATAGATATGAAATTTTAGTATGGAGCTTAAGAGGTTAAATTTATAGCCGCCTGAACATAAAATTATGGCCTTTTGCCTAGATTTCCTACTGTATTGAAAGGTTACGCCGATGTTTTTGGATATTGATAGGTCTTCACCCTTGGGAAGATACTTTTATTTGGAAATCGGTCAAATATAAATTGTGCGGGAAATGACAATACTGCTATACCAAATCCAAATTGGTTGGAAGTGGATGATTTGATGACATAGTTGTTTTGATCACATCCAAGGGCAAAATGAGTCAAAACATCCATATTTAACTTGAATGGGGTAAAAAAAAGGGTTATGAATGGGTTAGCTTGAATGATTAAATGTGTTTTAAATGGGTTGACCTAAATGATCAAATGTGTCTTAAATGAGTTTCAAATATGTCATAAATATGTTACTTAATTTCAAGTGTCATTAACAAGTTATTTCTATACTATACAAATTTCGATATTTTATTTTTCTAATTTTGTATAAATAAGAACTTGACCGTGTTTATTTTCCCTCATTTTACCCTCTTAGCCGGTCGTTGACCAAGAGGTGAGGGATGAGCTCATCAAACTCTAGTGAGGCTGAGACTTTGCCAAATTAGCATGCTCAGACCTCGTTGAGGTTGGTGAGCTCAAGCTAGCCTGCCCTTCGTCGGTGAGGATGCAAGGGCGAGGACAAGGACGAGGGCGGGGGCGAGGGCGAGGCTTGATCCTTGTCTCAGGCAAGCTCAAGTGACCAAGTCATAAGGCACAAGGTGCCAACTCCACTTTGTTGGACATGTACAGTTTGAGGGAAATATAAGTTGTTGAGAACATATATATCCAAGTCCCCAAATTGACTAGTGAGCTATTTGAAAGTCTCATTTTAGAGAGTCAAAATGGAGTTAAAGCTCTACGAAGCTGTGGTGAAGGAAATATGCCTTATCTGCTCAAGTTACTTGAAAAAGACAAGGTACTACTCCATCGCACCATGATTGAGAATTGCACCGAGACTCCACTGCATATAGCAAATATGCTCAGGCACTTGGGATTTGAGGAAGAGATTCTAGCTGTGAGCTAGCCAAATAGCTAGATTCCCATAGCCCGACCCTTCTTCATCTTGTGGTAGCAAAAGGGTACCTTAACATCGTGGCCCATGTCATGAAACGAAACATGTTAAGAGTCACCTCGAAACATGTTATGTTCATTTCAAGCAACTCAAGTAAAGAAGTCACATGTCATTTCACCTTGGCTTTGTAGAGTTTTAATTGGCGTGTGTTCGTTACTCCTCTATAGACTATAAGCTTTTTGACTAATAAAGGTGTTGAACCCAACATCACCAACTCTAGAGTTTTCATAGCATTCCTTGCTGACGCAAGGCGAAAGCGTGGAAAGAGCCTCAGGGATTGCGAATTATGTTCGTTAATCTTTAGAAAATCACATTGTCCGTCTATGTAACAAGGGGAAGAAAGAGAGCATCAAGACCATACACATGAGATGCTGATGGTGGTGGCTGGGTTGTTAGCTATAATGCCGTTTCAAGTAGGCACAACACCTCGGCGGCCTTTGGCAGGATGATTTCGTGGGGGAGAAAATCATCCAGCTCCTACAGCTGGCGACTCCATAATGTCTTAGAGGTAACAAGACAGCTGCCACCATCAACATCTCATGCTGTCTTGCCACTCTCTCTTTCCTTCCCTTGTTTCACCGACGGATGGGTTGACGAACAAAATCCGCAATCCCTAAGGCTGATGGTCAACACTTTTATTAGTCAATGAGTTTATAATCTACAAACGAGTAACGAACACGCGACAATTAGAGCTCTACCAAGCCGCGGTGAAATGACACATGCTTTCTTTGCTCGAGTTGCTTAAGTCAAACATAACATGTTTCAGGGCTGACTCCTAATAGAGTGGCCATGATGTTAAGGTACCTTTTGCTGCCGCAAAATGAAGAGGGTGCTGCAAGTGAAAGCATGTATGCATAATGAGCCCATGTTTAGCTGATTGGGATTCGACAATGAGTTTGAGTCTAACTCAAAGCTCAAGGATTGAAACTTGGTTTCTTACTGTTCTGGTTAAAGTTAGGGAACATTACCGTCGGGCCACTTCCTTGTCATGGCAACCACATACAATTTCACTGGTTTTACCAAGTAGGAGGCAATAGAAACCAATCGATCACGCACATTATGAAATCGATGCAATTTAAATTCTAGTATATTCAAATTCCATAATATGCTTAAAAGACAAGGTTTTAGGTAGCAATCGTACACCTTTTAATTATCTTATATGATTATGAAACAATCTTCAAATTTTTTGTTTAATTAGACAACCTTATTGTTATGTTGTTAGTGATATTACGGTTATGTGTCTACAATTATATTTGTAATCGAAGAATAACATGATTATGTCTTCGTGATAAATTTGTCACCATTGCATCGTGACGGGATAGTTCCAATTATTGGATCCTATAGATATACTTATCCTTCAATTAGGCTTAGTCAAATTACGTTATTGTTTCTCTTTTAGGTACGCATTGAAATGGCTTCCCTATATGCATTGTTTGTGTTTGTCGTGACTCATTGCATTGTTGAGTTAGAGCGCTATTGAAAATAGTTATTCTCACATTCAATCATCAAAAGATTATACGAAGATTGACAAATTCATGAGTTGTCTTTTATTTAGGGGGAGCTCGGAGCGCCGTCTGCGAGCTCCCATCGAGCGTCAGCCCACGGCGAGAGAGAACGGCGCATCCTCAATGGAAGTTGATGACTCCAAATGCAGCCCCAACATGCAGAAATTCTCCATCACTGGTCGGTCTCTCCTCGCCCCCGATTCTGTTTTCCTTGCCTTGGGCAAGCTTGAGAGACCAGGTCATAATGCACAAGGTGTCAACTCCACTTTGTTGGACATGTACAATTTGAGGGAAAGATAAGTTGACTGGTGAGCTATTTGAAAGTCTCGTTTTAAAAAGTCAAACATGGAGTTAAAGCTCTACGAAGTTGTGGTGAAAGGAAACATGCCTTATCTGCTCAAGTTACTTGGAAAAAACAAGCTACTACTCAATCAAACCATGATCGGGAGTCAGACCGAGACTCCACTGCATATAGCAAAGATGCTTGGGCACTTGGGATGGAAGAGATTCTAGCTATGAGCTGGCCAAAGAGCTAGATTCTCAAAGCCCAACCCCTCTTCATCTTGCGGTAGCAAAATGGTACCTTAATATCGTGGCCAACCCTGTTAAGAGTCACCTCGAAACATGTTATGTTTGTTTCAAACAACTCAAGCAAAGAAGGCACATGTCATTTTACCTTGGCTTTATACAATTTTTATTATCACATATTCGTTACTATAAACTCCTTGATTAATAAAGGTGTTGGCCCCAACATCACCAACTCTAGAGGTTTCACAGCACTCCTTGCTACCATCTGTCTATGCAACAAGGAAAAGAAAGAGAGAGTGGCAAGACCATAGGCATGGGACGTTGATAATAGTGGCTATGTTGTTAGCTACAATGGTGTCTCAAGTAGGCATGACACCTCTTGGCGGCCTTTGGCAGGACAATTTCGAGGAGGGGGGGGGGGGGGAATCATCAAAATGCCTACAGCTGGCGAATTCATCATGGCTTAGATTTATCTAAATTAGTACGAGCCTCACATCAAATGCAACACCGGATGCTTCATTGCATGACTCAGCGTTATTTTAATATGTAGCACGCCCTTCGCTTCTTGGCATGAAAACTATTATGGGATGTCATCAGTTGCTGCTTAGTTAGCAGTGCAATTCTCATGAAGATTCATCACCTTAGAAGGAGACCGCTTATGAGTACAAAAATAACGCTGAGCGATGTGATGAAGCTTGTAGTGTTGCATGTGGTGTGAAGTCCGTATTGATTTGGATACCTCTGAGCCATTATGGAGTTGCAGCCATATGCGCTGGATGATTTCCCCCCCTCGAAATCATATTGCCAAAGGTCGTCGAGAAGGGTTATATGCATGCATAAAACACCTTTGTAGCTAACGAGATAGCTACCACTATCAACATCTCATGCATACTGTCTTGCCACTCTCTCTTTCTTTCCAAGAAAGCATGTATGCATAATGACCCCATATTTAGTTGATTGGGATTTGACAATGAGTTTGAGTCTAACTCAAAGTGCAAGGACTGAAACTTGTTTCATAATAGGATCAACTTTAACTGGCTAACCGGGGTTAACAACTCAGACAAACTCCTTTTCCAAGAAAGATCAATATACTCATGAGATGCTCTAACATTGGAGCTAAGTCGGCTCAAATATAGTATTTCACTCCTATCCATTTGGCAGATGACATATATGTCCTATCAAAACCATATTAAAAAATTCATGCCCAGCACACTTATTTTACATAATCCTACAAGAGCATGTAATCTAATATGAGATTTTTCAGAACGTTTAGCATTGCGGATGGCGTGTCTTCCCTTTTTGCTCCGGCTAAGGTTAGAGAACATCGGCATTGGGGTCACTCCTTCACCGTGGTCACGACCTACATGGCCGTTCGTTTTAGCTAGTGGTCATTGATACAAAACAAGTGATCTTGCACGTTGTAAATATTTCAAACTGTGTAGGTTCTATTACCTTTGGATTAGAAGATGAGCTAGTTTTGGAAAGCAAGTGCCCATCTTTTGATTTCACATAGAATTATCACATTGGTGGGCCACCCAATTTTGAATAAATTTTTGTTTTTGTTCTTATAGAAGGATGTCGATGTTATGATGTTGATGCTATATAGTTATGCATCTATAATCATATATGCCTAATTAGAAAATAATATAATTATCGATTCGGGGCGAAGATTGTCACATTGTGACGTGGACAGTCAAGTTCCAATTATTGGTCTAATTAGATAAACTTCTGCTTTGATTAGTCGAGCCGAATTGAATTATACTTCTGCGTTGAATTGGCTTCTCATTGTGTAGGGTTCGGCTATTCCCGTGACTCATGGCACTGTCAAGCTAAAAGTGCTTTCGAAGATAGCGATTCTCATGTTCAATCATGGAAAAGGCCAGATGAAGATGGAGGTATCATGTCAATGACGTCATAAATCCAATAATGTCCACAAATTTATTGGTGGAATTAGGAGTGTCAAAATGGGTCATTATTTTGTAACCCACTTTTAAGAGGTTTAACATTATTTGAGTAACTTAGTTTTCTTTAAATATGAGTTGTGAAAAATTAAAACCCAAACATGAGTGAAAATATGAGTCACTCAGTTTTATAAACATGTTGAAGCATCTCACGTCGGTTTACATGCTCTCATATATGTCATATGGCCAAATGGACGGGAGTGTAATATCTTAACTCATTTTTGGGTTTAACTAGTTGTAAATTTCATAAAATATTAGTACATTTTAGAAATACGGGTCGGGTCAGGTATGAATCATTATATATACACTACATGAATATAAGTCAAAACGGATTAAATTGGTCAAATATGGTATGACCTATATTTGACCCGACCCAATTCATCCATTTGACGTCCCTAGGTGGAATATCATCTTAAATCTTTTTTAGTATGGGAATCAGCTAGAGTGTATTTTAAGGTTCAAACTAATGAGTATAATTAAAATTGATGCTTCGAGTGATTAACGTTGCTTGACATTGATCAATGACCTTGTTCATTGTTTGGAGCCGGGCCCCTTTAAGCCAGCTTTTGAATTTAGCCCCACCTTTAATATTCATCGATGACAAAGTACGTAGCCTTTAATTATTATTCAATATGTATTAATCATTGAGTTAAATCAGTGATGGAAATATGACTTTTTTTTGGGGGGGGGGGGGGGGAGGTCAAATTTGATTGCAGTATTGCAGTTGATATTTCGATTAATTTTCATCTTAATAGGTATTTCAGACGAAATTGTCTCGATAATTAAGTAAAAAACCTTAAATAAAATATTCAGTAAAAATGAGATTAGACATGTCAAATGAAATAGGGTTAATGTCTTTAAGTGACTTGATTTCTAGCTGTCCTTTGAAATTACCTAGATCATCAAATCATACACCCAACCTTTCACTTCCATTTGGACTTTCTGTTGTCATTAGCAGCCGTTTGTTGTCCTGGTTAAAATGCCGAATTGTTAATTGATGTTATGTTTGTGTACCACGAACTTGCATGTTATGTTTGTGTACCAGCTTTCTTCTCTATGCATAAGAACAAAGCAAGTGCGGGGAGAGAGAGAGAGAGAGAGAGAGAGGTGGAAATTTTGGCCGTCTTTTTAAATATTCCTTTATCATTACGTGTGGGCTTCTCATACACTGATGGGCTGGGCCCGGAAGAGGAAGTTGCTCCAATCTTCATTGGGTCCTCACGATTAAAATTTATGTATTTCATGAGAATGAAAAAAGAAAAAAATTTATTATGATTTTCCCCGCAATGACTCTGCACATGAAAATTACCAAATCGATGGTCAAAAATCTGTTGTACAACCACCGATTCAAGTTTAAACTTTCTAATTTGATCAATTTAGTTGCACAATATTCTGTGGAATTCTAATAAAGCCATTTTGATTAATTGCCGAGCAATTTCTAAGTTGTCCACATTAGCATGTTACCTTGGCAATTTCCGATAGCAATTTGGTCCATTACGTTATAATTTCGGGAAAATATGTATGATTACCTTGGAAAATTTTAAAAAAAAATTAGGACTTAATTGACATCAGTACCGTGAATTTATAATTGATTGAGTAATTTTTCCTTTTATTGGGGTCATCCTAACTCGAGTAAATGCGTCGCATTCATATTAAGCTAAGACTTATTAAACTAACATATTAGCTTTATCAAATAATTAACATAAGAGCGGAGCCCCTACTCATGAAAATTCTCGTTGCTCTCCATTGCAGTGCAATACTATTTAATTCTCTTGCTGGGGGAACCGCCAAGTGGAGTCAAATGAAGCCAACTCAATGAATTGGTGAAAGATTAAAAAAAAGTGCGGAAAAGTATAATATTCAATTGAAATAGAATGCATACGTCAAAGAAAACAGAATTAATTCTGAAACAACATGACATTTAGTTGGGTTTTCATAAATATCGTGACCTTTCAAATCTTATACCCGACCTTTCATTTTCACTTCGATTTTTATCTAATTAGTAGCTGCCGTTTCTTCTCTCTGTCCACTGCCCTTTGCCATCGCACTTCGCCTCCACTGCACTTCGCCCCTCCAGAATGCCCCTCCACTGCACTTCGCCCCACAGTTTCTGGACATCCAGAAACTGCACGTGCAGTTTTTTTTAGTTGATAGGTTTTTTTTTTAGCGTTAATTGGAACTGGGAACCGCCTAGGAACCGGACCGGACCAGGCGAGAACCGGACCGGATTGCCCAATCCTATTTGGTTCCGGTCCGGTTCCCGATTATCCATAATAGGGAACCGGTTCCACCAGTCCGACTCTCTGTTCTTAGGGGAACCGGGAATCACCCGGGAATCGATCACCCTACTTTATTTGCTTACATAACGTTTTGCAATTAAACTAGCGAGCATTTCTTTTTTGTGGGAATATTCGAGTTAATATCCGTTTTGAATGTTCTTGGTGGCAAAAGTTCACGGTTCCATTCACTAAGGTTAATTGATCTTTCGCAACATCTCTCAATGTGCAAACACCAATACTGTCCCTTGATCCGATCGCATTGATCGCTTGTTTGCTGTCCGATAACCATGAATCCATCTCAAGCACTTCTTTTGTACTGCTTTTTTTTCTCTGTAGATTACGATGCATACACTTTTCATGTCCACATGCACATTTCATGCTTGTTTTCTATTTATGTTATCACTTCGAAATTGTTCCTGCACCTTAGCATAGTGAGTACTAAAATTTTTGTGTCAAAATTCAATGTAGACATTCCAGTTAATTTTATTTGGAATTTAACATGACAGTGCACCATCGAGGACGAGTGGTGACTACAACCACCACATCAGTAATTTTCGATGAAAATTGATTGGAACAACTGTAGTGAAATTTTCCACAAAGGTTTAAGACTCACTTATCAGAACCCAAAAGTTTAGAATTGATTGGGTAACTTTCCCTGAAACTACTAGTGTTATAGGCTTAATTTCAAACTTCCATGATCTACGAGAGTAAGGGGGACCTAATTTCAAATGAACTATATGTTAGTAACTTCAAGCAATGACTTTATACTGTTTACATATTAATAGATTCGTGATTGAATAGAGAAAATTTATCTTCCAACTCTAAAAAGTTATTTTCTGATAAAGTCTATCTTCTGCAGATACCAATTTTCATTTGAAATTAGAAACGGTTATCAAAGATCTTCTACGATCATTATGATTCAGAAGCAAAGATAAGTTAATTAATATCTTCAAAAATAATTCAAATAAAGGCCTGAAACGAGGATGTCTTCTTGAAAGAAAGTTCACAGCGAATATTTTCTCAGATGAGGTTTTGAAGTGATCAAAATCAGTCTAAAAACATATCTATGGTGAATCTCTATCGGCAACAACCTTTCCCGGAAAATCAGGGGACTCGTCTTCCCTATATTTCGCCCACATCTTCTCAACTAATTTTGGATCTTCGAATCCCGAATAGCCAACCACTCTCTGTTCCGAGATAAACGAAGGCACAAGCTCGACCTGCGATCGCCAATGGTGGCTGCAAACATCAGGAACGCCGTGGAGGTCGCTGAAGCCAGGAGCCCGCCGTTCCACCCTCGCCTCTCGCCATCGACCCTTTCCTCTCTTCCCCCGAGATGTCCCCGTCGCGTCATGGGCGTCCTCCTCGGAACTCGGACGTGATTCTGTTCAGTTTTTCTCATCTTGGCAATCATCCTTACCGTGTTTCGCGATCTTGAGGCTTGCGTTGTTTTGCTTGGACAGAAACCTGCGCAAGGATTTGTTCGCGGAGTGGTGCGGTGAATAAGGGATGGATAATGAGCTGGCACTGGTTTCTTAGCTTTTCTTAGCCGTGGCCATCTAAAGTCCAAATCCGGAGCGCCGTCTGCGAGCTCCCGTCGAGGGTTAGTCCATGGCAAGAGAGAACGGCGCATCCGCAATGGAAGTCGACGACTCCAAATCCGGCCCCAACATGCAGAAATTCTCCATCAACGGTCGGTCTCTCCTCACCCCCGATTCTGTTTTACTTAAGACTCGTTCGAGCAAAGCGTATCGATTAGTGACTCATCCTGTTTTGCTCTGCTTCTGCTTTTCTTCGATGGTTTCAGTGCTGCAGCTCTTGAAATATGCTCAGATGCAGCATGGCTTGCGTCACGGAGATTCCACTCGCCATCGGTAGTACTGCGTTGACTCCCTGCCCTTAGTCTGTTCGGTTTTACTTCGTGTCTTTTACGAATTGTGATGAAGTCGGAGACGTTTGTTAGGTGTTTGTGTGAATGCGATGCTCATCAGATGGTTATCCTGTTCTTTTTGTCTGCTATGATAGGAGATACTGCACTGGCTCGTCTTAGGAGGTTGTACAGATAGCTGAAGTTCACCCATGGCTGTGGTAGATATACGCGGAAGGCCGTGACGGAATCCTGTGTTACTGAAGTCAGGTGAGCCTTGTTCCATCTTCCCCTGTGAATCTGTGATGCTTATTGTCTTCTCTTGTGAGATAGAGAGTGTTGTGTAATTAGGCAGCGATTGTTTCTTGCCATGGTTTCATTTGTTAAGTGTCTCGCTTCTCGATCTCTTTAAGCAGTCATAACACATTATTAAAGATTATGATCGTCGTAAAAGCCAAAAAAAAACTTAACGATTTTGCAACGGTTGCATAATGTCTTTTTAACAGCCATATAATATAATATGTATTTAGTCATCTTCAAAATTTTGAATTATTATGTAGCGAAGGCTTTATCTAAACAATATAGTGCACGTTAAATGGTTTAGTTTAGTGCCCACTTTTTCATCGGCAATTAGATGGTTTAGAGTTCAAGGTTTGCGATGATTTTAAAGATGATTTTGTTTAGTGCACAATATATATATATATATATATATATATATATATGTCTTGTGCATATTTCAGTCACTTGATTTTAATTCAATTAATGTTAATGCTTGATTGGAAATGTATCAAGGGACTTCCAGAAACATCAACGTAATAACAATTTAGTTTTCCTTGCCACTGTCCTGTAAATTGTTGTGCGATAATTGGGGATGTTGTCTTCTATGAGTGAACATGGGATTGAATAAGCGAAAGGTGTGGTCCAAAAAGATAGATATGAAGTTAAAGTATGGACCTTAAGAGATTGAGTTTATAGATTATGGCCTTTTGCATAGATTTCCTGTTGTGCTGTATTGAAAGGTTACAGTGATGTTTTTGGATATTGAATCCATACGAGACAAAATCCGCCACAAGATAGGTCTTCATCCTCGGGGAAGATACTATAACTTAGAAATCAGCCAAATATAAATTGTGCAGGAAATGACAATTCTGCTATACCAAAAGTCAAATTGGTTGGAAGTGGATGATTTGATGACATAGTTGTTATGATCACACCCAAGTAGATGTGGCAAAATGGGTCAAACATCCATACTTAACTCATATGAGGTAAAAAGAGGCTCATGAATGGGTTAGCTTAAATAATTAAGGGACATGTGCACCGGAAGTCCTAAAACTTGTAGCGAAAGTGCAAGTGAGTCCTAAAACTTGCAAAAAGTGCAAATGAGTCCTAAAACTTGTTATTTTCGTTCAAATGAGTCCTTCCGCTAACGCCGTCCAATTAAACTCACGGAAAAAGCCGACGTGGATTATTTTATTAGTTTCTCTCTCCTATGTGGCACGTTTCTTATAACTGCAGACTCCACGTCTGCTAAAACGACGCCGTTTTCTCGCCACGTCTACTAAAACGACGCCGTTTTCTCGTGTGCCCTAAACGAAAGAGACACGACGCCGTTTTCTTCTCCCAGCCCCAAATCGATGAAGACCCAAGCCCTAATTCGAAGAACCCTAATTCGTCTCCTCGCCAGATCGAAGAACCCCAAATCAAAAGCTCGTTGTTCCTTCGCTGTCGAAGTTTCTCACCGAAGCCATTGTTGCAGATACTGTACTCTCCACGATTGTCCGTCAACCCCTGAAGAAATCGTCGAAGCCCCAAATCGTCGAAGAAGCGAAGCCCTAAATCGTCTCCCCGCCAGATCGAAGAACCTTAAATCGAAGCTCGGCGTTCGTTCTCCGTCAAAGTTGGTCAGCCAAGGCGTCGTTTTTCTTATGTATCCTCCACTTCATGTCCATTAACATCTGAAGAAGTCATCAAAGCCCCAGATCGACGAAGAAGTGAAGCCCCAAATTGAAGAACCCTAAATCGTCTCCGCCCCAAATTGAAGAACTCTAAATCGAGGAAAGCCCAAATCAGAGCTCATTGCTCCTCCTTCGTCGAAGATAGCCTGCAAAGAAGGTTGCATATACCTTCTTCATCGATCGGCAGTTTGCTCGAACTCGAGCCATCCATTGTGGTGTCCAACATATCAAGGTGAGCTCAAGGAAACTTTGAATTCTGTAAGTCATTCTGTCAAGGTGATTGCAAGCACACATTTATTATAGACCGTAGATTATTAGATCTTTCTATAGATCTGTTGGTTGGCATTGTCGTGTCCTGAGATGAAGGTTGTCTCATTTGTTGCAGGTCCAATGGCCAACTACAGAGTCCCTATTACTTGTTACTTTGAAGGTAAAATTCAAATTGGACCACCCTTCAAATATATCGGTGGAAGGGTCAATGTTGTTGAAATAGACTGCCGTAACAGTTCATTATCTTATATAACTAGTGTTGTTGAGGCTATAGGTGGGCGCAAAATAGAGAAGCTCTATTACAGAGTTCCTAGAAGTAGTGATGTTGATAATCGTCTTAGAAAGTTGTGGGATAACTCTGCTGTGGTGGCTCTATTTTTTCAGCATCTGAATTCTCATCTTATCGAACTATATATACAGTATGTTGATGATGAAGAGATTTTTATTGAGCAAGAGGGTGGTGCTGATGAGATTCAGGTTGGGGAGGATGAGGGTGCTGGTGATATGAATCAGGTTGATGAGGAGGAGGGTGTTGCTGATATGAATCAGGTTAATGAGGGTGCTGGTGATATGAATCAAGTTGAGGAGGAGGATGAGGAGGAGGAGAGTGATTATGCAATTCATAATTTGATTTATACGGAACACTCAAGTGATGATGATCATACAGAACTACTTGAAGCAAGGAACAAGTTGAAAGAATTTCCAGTGATGCAGAGGCCCAAAACTGGGGTTAACATCAACACAACTAGTACTTCCCAATCGGAGGTTAACTTCCCAACCGAGTCAGCAACTTGTTCTCGGTCTGTGGATGATTCTGGGCATAATTCAGAGGAGGATGTCAATCTTCATTCCAGCTCAGATGATGAGGGTGAAGAAGAGGAAGGCGGTGTTTCTAGAAGGGAAAGTAGGTTCCCATCTTATAGCAGTGAAGGCCAGAATAATCCAAAATTTGTGGTTGGCATGACATTCGGGAATGCAACAGAGTTTAAAGAGGCAATATTGAGGTATTCAGTAGCTGAGCAAAGAGCTATAAAATATACCAAGAATACGTCAAAATTTGTAAGAGCAAGCTGTGCACAAAGAAACTGTAAGTGGATGATTTATGGAGCTCTTGACAGTAAGACTGGATCGTTTCATTTGAAGAAGTACATTGACCAGCATGTGTGCAGTATCACTTTTGAAAACAAGAGGGTAACAAGTTCTTATTTAGCCAAACATTTCATGACACTAATTGCTGCAATGCCCAATATCAAGGCGCCAGAGTTGAAAAATCTAGTAAGGGAGCAGCTGGGGGTAAATATTAGTGTGAGTAAATGTAGAAGAACAAAATTAAAAGTGACGAAGGCACTTCAAGGTAATTATAAGAAGGAGTATGGGCAGATGTGGGATTACTTGGCTGAGCTTCGTAGGACAAGTCCCCCCAGCACTTTTAAAATGAAAGTTGAACGGCCTCTTCCAAATTCCCTTCCTTTATTTGATAGGGCTTACTGTTGCTTCGATTCTTGTAAGAAAGGATTTTTGGCAAGATGTAGAAAAATTATTGGACTAGATGGATGTTTTTTGAGAGGCTTAATTAAGGGTGAATTGTTATGTGCTATAGGCAGAGATGCCAATAATCAAATGTTTCCAGTGGCATGGGCAGTAGTGAGAATTGAGAATAAGGATTCATGGAGCTGGTTTCTTGAGTTATTGAGGACAGACCTCGATATGGACGATGGCAATGGTTGGGCATTGATTAGTGACCAACAAAAGGTATGTGCTGCTTAATTATTGATCATATTAAAATTAGTTGTGACACTTCATGTAATGTTTATCAACTCTAATATCCTTCATTTTTGTTTTATGTATTTGTTAGGGTCTCATTCCTTCAGTTAGTGAACTTTTGCCAAGAGCAGAACATCGAATGTGTGCGAGGCATATATATTCGAATTGGGGAAGAAAGTATAGAGTCATTCAATTGATGAGGCAATTTTGGAAATGTGCCAAGAGTTCTAACATGGCAGATTTTGAGCTGAATAGGCAAAGGTTGAAGGAAATGACTCCACAAGGTCATGATGATCTATTCCATACCGAGCCAAAACACTGGTGTAAGGCTTTCTTTGACACCACAATAAAATGTGATGTTATTGATAATAACATGAGTGAAGCTTTCAATGGTAGGTGTGTCGAAGCAAGGTGTAAGGCCATTGTGAGTATGCTAGAGGACATTAGGATCATGGTTATGAATAGAATGCATAGTCAAAGGGATGCATGTGCTAAGTGGCCAAGAAATTATGGTCCAAGGATTGTGCATAAGTTAAATCAAAATACATCTGCTAGTAGGTACTGTCGTTTGATATGGAATGGAGATCATGGATATGAGATCATAGAAGGTGCTGATAAATATGTGGTAGACTTGAATTCAAGGAATTGTTCTTGTAGATATTGGGACGTTAGTGGGATTCCATGTTGTCATGCTATATGTGCAATAAACCACAAGCAAAATGATCCGGGTGAGTTCTTAGCCGAGTGTTATAACAAGGATAAGTACCTGAGTTCTTATCAGTTCATGATGCCTCCCGTGAGAGGAGAAAAGTTTTGGGAAAAAACCAACAAAGATGCTGTTCAACCCCCACCAGTGAAGAAGATGCCTGGAAGGCCAAAAAAAAGCAGAAGAAAGGAACCAATTGAACTGGTAAGAGGTGAAAGAATGACCAAAGAAGGTAAACAAATGACTTGTTCTGCTTGCCATATAGTTGGACATAATCGCAAAGGATGTCCATTGATGAAGGTATATGCAAATATATTGATAATATATTTGCTATGTTAATATGTTGTTGAGATAAATGATTTTTTTCTGCGTAATTTGTCCTTGTAGGCCAATGCTCAAGGCAATGTATGTACATCAAGTACCAATATCAATGCACCAATTACAACTGAAGAAGGATTTTCTGCTGAGCATGCCAGTGCTTTTGATTCGTTTTCTAGTATGGCCAATGCTTTAGATGACATTACTATTGATGAAGGACGAGGATGTTCTACTTAGGCCAGTGTAATAGCTCAAGAAAAAGCTCAGAAACTCCCTGTGAGTAATCCCCTTATCAGTTCAATTAATGCACTTGTCAGTTGATTCTAATGTGTAATGTTGTTTTTCCAGTGTAAGAGACGTGCAAATGAAAAGGACATTACTATTGATGAAGGACGAGGATATTCTACTCGGGCCAGTGTAGTAGCTCAAGAAAAAGTTCAGAAAATCCCTGTGAGTAATTCCCTTATCAGTTCAATTAATGCATTTGTCAGTTGATTCTAATGTGTAATGTTGTTTTTCCAGTGTAAGAGACGTGTAAATGAAAAGGACATTACTATTGATGAAGGACGAGGATATTCTACTCGGGCCAGTGTAGTAGCTCAAGAAAAAGTTCAGAAAATCCCTGTGAGTAATTCCCTTATCAGTTCAATTAATGCATTGTCAGTTGATTCTAATGTGTAATGTTGTTTTTCTAGTGTAAGAGACGTGCAAATGAAAAGGACATGCAAGGGCAAGCACAACTGAAGAAAATTAAAATGGTTTGTACTAACCCTTAAAATGCGTTCTCATTTGATGAATAAACACTTTGTGATTATAATGTGCTGGTGATATGTAGTCTGAAAAACCCGGTGCAAGAATATTGAACAAAAGGAGTTGTTGTTTGAGAGATAAAGATGCAAATGTGCCATTTCAGCCATCTCAACCTGAAGAGCATGTTGCTGTAAAGACAATGAAGCCATCAAAACCTCAGCCAAACCAAAAGCCTCAATCAGTGAGGACTTTTCTTAGAAGTCATGCTGCTGGAAAGTTCAAGGTGCCATCAGAAAAATCACAACCTCAACCTCCCTCAATTAAAGGATCTACTCGAAGTAATGCTGCCACAAAGATAAATGTGCCATCACATCCGTCAAAACCACAAGTAAGCTCTCAACCATATTCACTAAGACCTTCAACTCGAAGTCAGGTTACTGGAAAGCTGAAAGTGTCATCCCAGCCATCACAACTTTCTCAGCGGAGACCAAAATTAGTTCATGTTGCTGGAAAGGTGGTAAATGTACCATCACAGCCTTCACAACAGAGACCAGAATCAGTTGATGTTGCTAGAAAGGTGAATATACCATCACAGCCTCAACTTGAACCATCACAGCCTTCACAACAGAGAGCAGAATCAGTTGATGTTGCTAGAAAGGTGAATATGCCATCACAGCCTCAACTTGAACCATCACAGCCTTCACAACAGAGAGCAGAACCATCACAGTCTCAACCAGCACTATCACAAGTTCTACTAGAACCAGTAAGAACTTCCCCACGAAGGCATGTTGATATAAAGGCAAAGACGCTATCAAAATCGAAGCTTAGCTTCCAACCTCCTCGAAAAGCTGTTGCTGTGGAGGCAAAGGCGGCATCCCAGTCTGACACAAACTTCCATTCAAAGACAAATGCGGCATCACATCCTTATGCCAGTTCAAGAAAAAGTGTTGGTACAAAAGCAAATCCACTATATATAAGGAAAAGCGCAAGAATTCAAGATCAAGCGAAGGCCAGTCCTTCAGGACCACCAGAATTTGTAGATCTGGATTGATGTTTGTTCTGTTTTTTGTTGTCAAATGTTGTCTTTGTGTAGATTTTCTGTTTCTTTTGGCAGATTTCCTCTAAGCCATGATGTAATGGTGGATATTTGGTGTCATTGTAAGATGATTGAGTTTTGATCAATATAAGCCAGCCAATTTATTATCTAAGCAAATCAGTTTGGTTCCTTATTGTTTATCGATCTTATGATGGTTGCATTGATGGTTACATTGAAGAAACTTGCAAGTACCGAGTGTACACTTATATTTCACTGCATATGCAGAAACTCCATTAAAAACAGAGTATGATGGAACACATTCATCTCATTAATCAACAACCAGGCTTACAAATTTACAAACGCAAAATCAACAACCATGCTTTATAAACTTACAAGCACTTTACTTTGGAAGCCTTAAAAGCTGTCCATCGAGTCTCATGTTACATATCATCGATACAACAATATAGCATATGCAGAACATAAGTGCTATTTGATATAGCATCTTTTCTTTCTTCACTCGTTTAAGCTCTTCCTTTAAACGTCTATGCTTCGCCTTTTGTGTTTTCACTTCAGCTAACAATGAGCGCACTTCAACCTCATCACCCCTCGATTGGCTTGACTGGCACAATGCTTGATTCCTTTCAAGGAGGTCGACTATCATGTCCCTTGCTTGATCTGATATCTTTGGATCAACCCACATGAAAAAATTGCAACAATCCGGACTATCAAATTTAGCACATCCATGGAACCTTCTCTCTGCATTTTTCCTTGTCTTTGCCATCAGAATTGGCGATTTCAGGCCACAATGGCAAGTGAGCTGTGACTCCACATCTTTAGAATGTGCCCCACTTGATTCAGATGTTAGTGGCTTCAATCTTCTACTTGCCATTCTTTAATAAACAAAATACACTAAATCAAAAACCCATCTCTTCATTTTCACATTCAACAAAGAGACTGGCCCAACCTAAATAAAAAAATAACAATGCAACAAGAGAAGGGATTTTTGCTTACAATCACTTCAACGGGATGACTTAAAGAAATCAAGGTTCCCTCGGACTCACCGCGATGGGACGACTTGCAGAATTGAAGCTATGTCAGGCACAACAACGAACGACTCGAGCTCCAGAAAGCTGACAATCGACGAAGAAGGTATCTGCAACAACGCCTTGGCTGACCAACTTTGACGGAGAACGAACGCCGAGCTTCGATTTAAGGTTCTTCGATCTGGCGGGGAGACGATTTAGGGCTTCGCTTCTTCGACGATTTGGGGCTTCGACGATTTCTTCAGGGGTTGACGGACAATCGTGGAGAGTACAGTATCTACAACAATGGCTTCGGTGAGAAACTTCGACAGCGAAGGAACAACGAGCTTTTGATTTGGGGTTCTTCGATCTGGCGAGGAGACGAATTAGGGTTCTTCGAATTAGGGCTTGGGTCTTCATCGATTTGGGGCTGGGAGAAGAAAACGGCGTCGTTTTAGCAGACGTGGAGTCTGCAGTTATAAGAAACGTGCCACATAGGAGAGAGAAACTAATAAAATAATCCACGTCGGCTTTTTCCGTGAGTTTAATTGGACGGCGTTAGCGGAAGGACTCATTTGAACGAAAATAACAAGTTTTAGGACTCATTTGCACTTTTTGCAAGTTTTAGGACTCACTTGCACTTTCGCTACAAGTTTTAGGACTTCCGGTGCACATGTCCCAATAATTAAATATGTTGTAAATGGGTCACTTACTGACCTGAAGATTAAATGTGTCTTAAATGGGTTCCAGATAGGTCATAAATATGTTACCCACTCAATTTTAAGTGTCATTAACAAGTTATTTTTATACTATGAAAATTCCGAGATTTTATTTTTCTAATTTTGTAAAAATAAGAATTTAATTGTTTTTATTTTCCCTTTTTTTCCCTCATTTTACCTTCTTTCTCAATCGGTTGCTGACCAAGAGGTGAGGGATGAGCTCACCAGACTCCAGGGAGGTTGAGATCTTGCCAAATTAGCATGCTCAGGCCTCGTTGAGGTCAGTGAGCTCAAGCTAGTCCGCCCTACGTCGTCGAGGATGTAAGGGCGAGGCTCGATCCTTACCTCGAGCAAGCTCGAGAGAGCATGTCATAAGGCACGAGGTGCCAACTCCACTTTGTTGGACATGTACAATTTGAGGGAAAGATAAGTTGGTGAGAAGATATATATTTAAGTCCCCAAATTGAGTGGTGAGCTATCTGAAAGTCTCGTTAACATCGTGGCCAATCCTATTAAGAGTCACCTTGAAACATGTTATGTTCTTTTCAAGCAGCTCAAGCAAAGAAGACACATGTCATTTCACCTTGGCTTGGTAGAATTTTAATTGTTACATGTTCGTTACTATAAACACCCTGGTTAATAAAGGTGTTGGTCCCAACATCATTAACTCTAGAGGTTTCACGGCACTCCTTGCTACCATCCGTCTATGCAACAAGGAAAAGATAGAGATAGTGGCAAGGCCATACACACGAGATGTTGATAATGATAGTTGTATTGTTAGCTACAATGACGTTTCAAGTAGGCATGACACTTTTCGGCAGCCTTTGGTAGGATGATTTCGAGGGGGGATCGTCCAATGCCTATAGCTGGCAACTTAATAATGGGTTAGAGATATCTGAATCACTACGAGCTTCTCATCAAATGCAACACTGCATGCTTCATCGCATGAATCGGTGTTATTTTAATATGTAGCACGCCCTTCGCTTTTTGTCATGAAAACTATTATGGGAATGGCATCAATTGCTGCTTAGTCAGCATTGCAATCCTCATGAAGATTCATCGCCTCAGAAGGAGACCGCTTATGAGTACTAATATAACACCAATTGATGTGAAGAAGCTTGTGGTGTTGCATTTGGTAATAAGTTCATATTGATTTGGATACCTCCGAGCCATTATGCCATTATGTAGTTGCCAGCCATATGTGCCGGATGATTTCTCTTTCTCGAAATTATTTTGCCAAAGGCCGTCGAGAAGGTCATGCCTGCATAAAACACCATTCTGGCTAACAAAACAGCTACCACTATCAACGTCCCATGCATACTATCTTGCCACTCTCTCTTTCTTTCCAAGAAAGCATGTATGCATAATGACCCCATGTTTAGTTGATTGGGATTCGACAATAAGTTTGAGTCTAACTCAAAGCGTAAAGACCGATAGTTGCTTTATTACTGGATCAACTTCAACTGGCTAACCGGGGATAACAACTCATACACACTCCTTTTCCAAGAAAGATCAATACACTCATGAGATGATCAGTACACTGATGTGGCCGGTAGCCGTGAACTTGCATGACGGCGCACCGGTGAGAAAAACGACCCCTCTTCTTCTCTCTCTCCCCTGCCTCCCAAACAAGCAGCGGTCTCAAGGTCGTAAGGGTGCTCGGAACAACCCAATTATTACTAATCTTAAACATATGTTTAATTTGAATTAGCAAGAAAAACATCGACTAAAGCGAAAGAAAAGGAGAAAAGAATTTGCTCACATGGCGGTCTTACGTGGCAATTGAGTGCTTTTAACAAGGAAAATCAGTTTATTTAAGGAAAAAAACCATTATAAATAACAACAAGAGGAAAAACCAAAGACGAATCTCTTCTTCTTTTGGATAATCAAATGGGTCTCTCGATGACTAATTTTTAATACGTGGTCACCGCAGTCTTTACTTTAACATGTTGGTAACCTCCTGTGGAGGTGGAGTTGAATGCAGAAGCCAGGACCCAAGCAACGGTATTCTCCTTTCTTATTCAAATCCGAGGTTCAAATCATCATAATTACGCGTTTTCAAATGGAAACCGCCAACAGGATAAGATTTGTTTGCTCCGAGAATTGCCCGGTCGGCATGAGATGAGAGGGAAGTACCATATTCAGTAAAGGTTCAGTCGGATGTTCAAGATGCCCTGTTAACCATGCGAGAACCATCTGATGTACAAAGCAATCATCCTTCATCGGATGGTCTATTTGTGGTTAAAGAAAAGATGACATCACAATGGTTCTTGTAAAAGATGCAGGAATCCTTGCCATTTATCAATTGCCCTTCACTTTGGACTGGCTCTCTATGGTTTTGTTTTTGGCCAATGCGTTTTGTGGAGGAAATCAATCCCTATGAAGTAAAACATATCCACGGTCGAACTGTCCTATCTTCTGAAGTGAATTTTATGTATTACCGGTCCATTTAGCATTTTATCTTCCTAGTCAAATAAAATTTGGACCTTATAATAAGGCCTTTTAGAGATTTTCTTTTGATTTAGCAGTTAGGTGGTGTCTCGGGACGACATTCACGCACCTCAACTAGTTTACCTCATCGAGCAATCTTAAGGTCCTTATGATATCCTGATGGATTCAGAATTTTACTTTTGGAGTGCTCTTAGGACGATAGTTAACAAGATCCATTAGTCTAAGAAGGGTGATTCTATTCTCCACAACCGACAAGGTAGAAACACACCATTTATTAATTGAAAGGTCTAAAATAACCTCAATAGAAATAGCCAGATAAGTCGGCCCAAAAATTTAGGTAAATTGAGATCTAACCATTGACACGATCTTCTTCCTAAAGCCCAAAAAGAGAAAAGAAGAAAAAAGAAAAAAAAATTAACACAGCTCCATATTCTTCCTAATGAAGTGTCAATCCGTTAGTTGTGCTTACTTTTTTTTTTCCTTTGCTTTGTTGTGATTTGCACTTATCTTCATAGAACATTTTGACTATTCGTAGATTAATAACATTACCGATTGCTTAATATTGACCAAAGAGAATATTCCCAGTTGAATCTCAGATGTTCGCGAGCCTCAGAAAGTTTTCCGTCTACATTTTCGTGTCCGAACTCAGGGTTGTTTGATTAAGATGAAATATAGCTAAATCATCGAAGCTATTTCCAAAGCGAGAGTGATTAAGCTACAACAGCGCGAGGCTGAATGGCTGCTGGGAAAACATGAGCTTATGCAATCACGAGCAACGGCCATTTTCAGGACAGGCAGTTGACTTTCTTGCTCTTTCTAGGTGTACAATGTATCCAAGAAGAGATTGGCAAACGGAATACGCCTTAAGCGAAGATGGTTTCGTTTTGGGTTGACGTTTCCAAAGATGATTTTGCTTTGAGTTCATGTTTTCCCCCCGACCAAATGATTCTGAAAGCTGACGCAGGAGAGAGAGAGAGAGAGAGAGACCAACTTTTTAAAGTGATGTGTGGAGCTGTATAGGATGTGGCAATGGTGCGTGCCATTACCAAAATATTGTGCTGAGATTTTAATTCGGCTTACTATTTTTTGTTTGATCGTCTGGATTTTTATTCAAGAAAGGACCCTGTAAGATAGGATTTGGAATCTAAAGGATTTGCTATGCTCCATGGACTGTTTGCTGTATGGCAATAAATTTTTTATATCCTATCGATTATTTGGTAAATCATAGTAGCAGAGCCGGAAATTTTATACGTACAAATGGAGATGGTAATAATTTCTCATGATTCACTACTAAAATTCACAAGTGCACAAGCTAAGCAATCTATAATAATTATATGGCGTACATCATAAATAGAAAATGAGCTCACTAACCAAAACAGGGTAAAAGAAAATGAGCTCATCGTGGCATTCCAAAGCCACATCTTTGACTGTGACAATAAATGCAAAAAGGTTACTATAACAAGGATGAAATGGATCCGCCAGTGAGCGCTAAATCTTGTAGAAGTGAAACAATATGATTATTCATTTTACGATTACAAGAAGTATAGTATTTTTACTATCGTCACTTTCATGAAATTTCAACATAAACTACAGAGTGACAGAATGGAAGGAGTGTTGATTCTTTTGCTACTTTTGCGGACTTTTGACGTTAACTAGAGAGCTACAGATGAGAAGGAGTCATGACTTTCTCATCATTTTTGTGGAGCTTTGACATGAACAAAAAACTATTGAGGAGTCATGAAACTTCAATGAACAAGAGACACAAAGGAAAAGGAAACTGAGAGAATTAAAAAAGATCCGTTTAAGTTAATTCTTCTACTTCAGTTTTGTTTACTTATTTCTTTAAAATTCTTTCTCTCTTTTTACTTTTCTTTTATTCCCTTCCATCATTCCTTAACAGAAGGTGTATTATTCTGCTCATGACGACCTGATTCCAACATATAATATTGCTGTCAATACTGCTATGCCAGTAAACCAAAATGCCAATTACATGTGATAGATAGCGACATCGAAACATGGTTGAGGCTGCTAACTACAAGAAACAAAAGTTGACCCCTAAGTCAACCGAAATAAGTAGAAGATCTTTGTTTGTTATGTATCTTTGAAACGCAAATTCACCATCGACAGACAACATACATATTATGGAGTGTTGACACATCGAGGTCCCCGTCGATTAATGTTGACAGATTGGCTTTTATCGATGCATTCACATTTTCACAAACGAAATCTGCGTGGGACAATTATTTCGTGATCACCTAAAAACATGTTAGAACAGGACAAAGAAGGATTTATACCTACCTTGTTTAATCGTTGATCATCAGCTTATATATGCATTGCAATATTGCTTTGATGCCTCTTGCGCATGACTACCGTCTGGAGAAAAGCATAAAGCGCTTGAGCCGCCAACATCCCTTGAAGCTTCTCAACATACAGCAGCACTGAACCGTGAGCACAGTCTTATGTTCGGGCTACAAGCTAGAGATATCCATATGAGCCTAACTTTTTCCTCCCACGCAACTTCTGCCTCCAGTTGAAGATTCCACAGATGCTCAAATTTCCCTCCATTTACAAGAAAAAACCAACTTCAAAGAGCCTACGATGCGAGTTGACGATGCAGTTATTATTTGTGATGTTGCTGGACATGTATCTCCAAGTATAGCCATTTATGGTATCTGAATTTGACGTGTGCTAGTTTGGAGAAGCAGCCTGGTTCCATTGCAACAACTGAGGTTGTTACATCTTCATGAGAACAAGCGATATAAGAAATTTCTGGATACCATCTGTGAGCTGCAGAATTTGATGCATTTATCCTTCGGTGGTTGCTCAACTATAGGCAATTACGAGCGAAAAGCTTCCAGATACCATTCCTCTTGGCAAATGATAATTACTCATTCATATGCAAAACTATAATAAGATCATATAAACTCATTTTAAGTCAGACTCACCTCCTCCTGTATAGATGACCACGCCTGATACTTACTGTCAATGATTATTAAAAGTTGCCAACAACAAAAGGATGGAATATAGAAGGTTGGATACCCTTCCACTTTCTCCATTCCCAGTTAACAAACAAAGCTTGATGTTCCTAGTTCAAACAACAAAAGTCTTGAAACACAGATATCCCCCAACATGTTCAAAGAAACGGATGTAAATAAACTCAGTTTGCTTTCGACGATTTCCAAACAAATCGTCCAACAGAAATATCTAAACTCATGGATGTTATTTCAGGCTCTTCTCTTCAACTATGGAAGTTTGAGCTGGTTGTCCAATTCTTTCACAATGTCTCTTCATCACTAGATCCATCAGCCTCCTTCTCAGTAGTTGTCTTCAAGTATTTCTCCCAGTCTTCGCTTTCTATAAAGACGATCAAATAAATAAGTATAAAGAACGAGCTCATGTTTCTATTAAGTTGTAAGATTTGCTTCAAAAGGAAAAACCTGGTGTCACCCATCTGTTATCATAGATCTTCTTAAGGTTGTTGTATGATTCCTCCAAAAAGCGCTCGACAGTGATTTTCTTCGCATGAGAGATCTTCAATGACTTGGATGGAGGGATTTTTTCTTTCTCAAGGAAAGATACCCTTTTCTTTGATGAACCTTTCATTGAAGTAGCTAGACCTTGCTCCTAAATTGTCATCCAAAAGATGTCACGCCCTAAGCGTTAAGTAAAAATAACTTTGATAGATATTTTTCTATTTTATTTAAGGTTTTTTTTATAACTCACCAGTAGGGAATAAATCCCTGTCGTCTCCCCAGCATTTAGAACTTCCATTATAAACTTAACAACCTCAATGGTTGAGCGAAACATCTTTCTTGACTGGCCATGACGATATGTCTGTAAAGAGAGATTTCGAAAATCTTAATTATCATCAGAAAATTTCAAGATACTAATGGGCAAAGGTATTACTTGTCAAAGGTTGTGAAAAGGTTTCAATACAATAATAATAACAGGTGGTGATGCAAAACTAACTTTTCATTTTATCCTCTTTTCTAACATAAATCACTAGATAATTGATTTCATCTTCTTGCAACGTTATGAACCAAATCAATCAAATCTACATCAGTTCTTTTGTAATAGCCAATTCATTGAGGAAAGAAATAACAATTAAGGTTTTTAATATACAATTACCATGTCAATTTTTCCATTTTCTCGTTGTCTGCATGCTATATGCCAACCCCGAAGCCTCCCTTCAAATAAAGATTGGTGTTGGATGTTCTACAATCAATAGATAATAATCAAAAAAATTAGAAAATTAGATATATAGATTGAGATGTTTACATGAATTCAACACAATAACATAAAAAAAAAAAAATTCAAGAAGCCACCTTGTCCATGTTTACGCCAACTAGACAATCTTGGGGGAGCAAGAAAGATACTGTCTCTTCGCCCAGAAGTGTGGTTTTCGCCCTGCTTTTGACTCCCAATGATGAAGATGGATTTGTCTGAAATTAGAATTTGATCATTTGCCATTTGTTACAAATTCTCGCTAATACAAAGTGTGCTTTAATATGAATAAAAGATGAAATGTTGACTATTGATCACAATAAACTGTAACTCAAGATAGGTTTGTTGAGATCTTCTAGAATGCGTAAGTGAACATTATATAAACAAATCATTGAAATAATATTACCTTAAAGGATGTTGGATATGAGTCGAGCATTTGATCTGAAATGCTTTTTCTCAATTGAGAAACGACTTTCTGCAATCACAGATCATCAATGCAAATAATTCATATCGTTAAAGTATGGACTACTCTAAATTATTGTCAAAATCAAAGGATTGGAAATATAAGTAATTTGTTTATACATAATTTGTGTAAGTTTTTACAAATGAAGTTAAGGCATGAACTTTACAACTATGTCAAGCTTGTCAAATATTCTTCAAGAATCAAGATGGAGAAACTTTAGGTGCCGGACAATGTGTTTTGGGGATCTTCATCTCATGTGTTCTATCTACCAATCTTTTCATGAAGATATTGGCATTTGAAAACTAAGCGTTTAGCATCATGAAATTAAAATGGAAAAAATCCTACTCTAAAATTGCAAAATTGCAAAATTGCATCTACATCATGGTCTATCTCACCAAATATCACAGAACAATTACATCGACTACTTATAACTAGATAAACTCTAATAAAAGTTAATTGCATTATGTCAACTATCATTCTTAGTGATCTAAACCACAATATGGAATGGTAAAATTAAGTTTATGGCATGGACTACCTCACAAAGTTTAAAAGGACAATATAAAACTCATATTGACAATCTTTATATTAAAAAACTCGTTAAGAAGTTAACTTACGTTGACTAGTGCTCTCAGTGATGTATACAGTTGATCCCATGATCCTTCTTGATTAGGATTGTCTAGATTCTTCAAACCACATGGTTCATTCAATCCCATTGAAGCGCGAGAGTCATCTGGAGTAGATAGTGAAGTATTGACCTACACAAAGAGAGAGAGAGTTTGGGGGGGGGGGGGGGGGGGGGGGGCGCACGTGTAAAGAAAATAAGTAAGTGTATACAATTATATTCATCATTAAATGCCGCCAACGGTTCAAAAGAGAGAAATTGTGTAAGCCGCAAAGCATGATCTTCATTGATATCCATTACATCCAAGAAATGAAACATTTCAAAAACTATTATCAAGATGATAAGCAACTCATGCATAAGAAGATCAATAGTAAAATTATAACAACTAAACCAACTACATTCAAGAAAGTTTGACAGCTTGCTTCTCCTGTCAAGGAATCAAACTCATGAGATGATATAAAGATGATAAAGGAGTAGATGAGTAGAAAAACATAATGCCTTGTTCTAAAAGAAAAAGAATAGCAAATCATATCATGTGGAGGGCATGGAATTTGTCCAAAAACGATTCCACAGAACCTCTAGGATATGGAAGGAGGAACATTGAATTGTTTGCAAAACAAAGAGTAAACATCGAGGCATAGTATCAAGCAACATAGTTCAAAGGGAGAGAATATCAAGTACCTAAAACTTATTCATGAAAACAGTAGTAGCATAAAATAAAGGAAGACGACATCACTAGAGGGGTGGAGACAAACTAAAGGAAATGTTTGAAGTTAGCTATAGTTTCAGAACATCGAATTTTAGTAAATGAATTGGCAGCTTATATAAAAATGAAAAGAATGATGGAGACCCATTTCACTATAAATGTAAAAAGTTATCGCCTTTCTCTTTTGTTAGATTTGAAAATGTTGGTCATTCTCTGAATAATTATAATTTAACTACTCATTCTTTCTTGATGTCGAATGATGATTGAATTTCTTTACAATCAATCTTAAAGAAGGTGCATATTCTCAATTAGTTCATTGATCTCTAGTAAGACATTTATTGCTTACCAACCTACAACGTAATAGCGAACTTTGTATAGTAAAAATCACAATTAAAGGAAATAAGTTCAATATGTACCGTTAATGTCCGACGCAATAGCATTGGCGGTATAATTACTTACAAATGCTATAACGATTATGTCATTTCAAACAACTGCTGTTAGTTTTATTGTCCAACGGATAACGGTTTCTTCATCGATCTATTAAAAAAGCTATACATCCAAACGTTCAACCCTAGAGTAGTATTATCTATTCTTCCATTGCATATTAGAAAAGCCTATTGGCAATTTCAATTTTGTCTTCCCCAAAAATCATATTCTTGTACCCATACATGTATCATATGTATACCTAGAAAACAAACTAAGACACAAGGAAAGGTAAAAACACACATATTCATCCAAATGTGTATGTAATTCATTTTATTCAACAAAAGATTTAACAAAATTTGAGATAGTTTATACGTGGTAAAATTCAATCAACAATTATTCTTAAACATTGTTGAATCGATATAGAATTAGATCTGTATACACTTGGACAAGAAAAATATATTTTAACATTATGGATGTTCTCATCTACATAAACTTTGTCAAATCAACGCGCGGATCTTGATGATGGATCAATTGTAGCGATCCAACTCTTAACCTTGATATAAACCAAACAAGAACCCTAGAGAGCATTGAAATTCTTATCTTTCACCATTCATCACTTTTTGATTTTCTTTATTGTGAAAAAATGGTATTCAAAATCCTTTTTTTTTTTTTGTAGTTGAAGCAAAAAGAACATGGCCAATACGTAGCACAAAGTTTGATCGAGACTTACCTTGCTCATTTTCGATGGACAAGCACCTGTTAAAGGAGATGACAGCATAGGTTGAGGAGATCTGTCTTGTGATTTCTCCTTTGGAGAGGAAGGAAGAGCTTGCATCTTAGGGTTTGCCTCTTCAAATGTCATTTTCAGGCCTAACGCTTATTATGAGACAAAAGATGTGTGTTATGCCAACTTGAAAGAGAGAAGATGGTATATAAAGAGAACAAAATGGTAGATATTTGAAATTATATGGTGAAATACAGTCAAAGAATTTTGCTCAAATTATTTTTTTGGACCGATACATTTACATCATCACAACTCTCATGTCTTTTGATAACCTAAGTTGGAAATCAAAAGAGCTAATCAACCTGCCATATTATTATTTAAGCTAAAAAGAATCTAACACTACCAAAATATGGTCTTTCCAAAAACGTAAAAAACCCATAAAATTATTGAGCATATGAACCTTTTAGTTATTACAAAAGAAAAAAAAAATGAAATGAGTGGGACACGAAATTTGGAAAAATAAACAAATGTACTATTGAACTTTTTTATTACGAACAAAATTAATGGTGAAGTCAATCAAATTCAATTCCGTCGTATTTAAAAGTAATGTGTAGCCACAATCTATCTATCAAAGAAAATAAAGAAAGTTATTCTAAATGTGACTTGCATACTTAATACCTTAGCCTTTTGTAATCGATTGTAACAAAGCTAGAATAAAAAAAATGGAAATTTGCTAAAAATCATCTCACTATTGAGTGATCGAGTTGTGATGCAGCGATGGTGCAATGGAATTTTTAATTGACTCACGAAATATGTAATTATCTACGACTAGGAGAGGATTCTACTTGTATAGCAAAAGGGAAAGTAATGAATGCAAATCAAATTTAAGGAATATTAGCTGGCGCAGATAGCATTTCTCTAGATGGTAAACTTACGTGTCAAATAGGATGATGTGTGCTTAAAAATACTATGGGCAGGATAACAATGAATAGACTACTAATTTTATGGATGTATTTGTTCATATGTGAGAAGGTTGCAGGTCATGAATTCATCCTTATCTCTTACATAAATTCAATCCCAAATATTAAACGCTCATTATACTGTAGCATTAAATACCAGATTTCATTATTTGACTTCCATAAATGGGCTTTTGCTTCTTTTGGGGGGCATCATTAAGTACAACCTAATTATATTAACATTGTTCAACTATCAATTTAGCCTGATTATTTCATTCACTTAGTCAAGACATCTTACTGTAATATGCAAATGACTCATTATGCAAGTGCAAGAAAAGGAAGATACCCTTACTTCTGCAAAGTCAGACGTATACATATCTTGAACAATGACTCCTCCAATGCGGCGGGCGCACCGGGTTCTAGAGAAAAGAAGGAGAAGAAGATGTACGCATCGCCAAAATAGAAAAGAAATTCAGGCTGCTGCAAGGCTCGGAGGCACAACTGACAGGATCTTTCTCGCTTCTCCAAACTGAAAATACGTGATAAATGTAAGTTGCCAGACTTCAAGGTGTATGACAGCTCTCCGTGCCCTAAGATCCACCTTTGATACCGTGTGATGATGATGCCGCCTTGTGCTGACAATTTGCCACTCATGACCTAATCCTTCTAAAAAAGTTTGAAGTGATTGGTTTTACAGTAGTTCACGATGGCCGGAATAGAATAAATGGAGATGCAGGAAGAACTTTAGATGCGTTTATCCAATAGTACAAGTTTAACCTGCATCCTACTTGTGACGACCTTGCTTTTACTTGAAAGATGAGGGGAGTCATTCAAAACCTATAGCACAGAGGCAGTCCATCCTGGCTGAGCAAGTCTGCCCAGCTTTCTCGGACAAGGAAATGATCGACCTCTTCATGAAAACTTTGCTGGTCAAATATTTCTCCAAGATGATAGGATCCAGTTCTGATACTTTCTCAAGCTTGATTCTGAAGCATTCTCAAGTTTTTTGCATTCTTGAAACTCGGTTAGCAGCTCCTAGAGGAAGTATTCCTCTCATTCTTTCCCTGTCAGGCATACAGATGAAGATTTTCTGCACGACAATTTGACGTACTCATCGGCTCATAAAAAGTTGACTCAGTCTGAACACGGGCTGAAAATATTCGTGCTCGAATATTTGCCTTGGCTAGGGGAGGGTGATCTCAATAATCATCAACCTCTGATGTCACTCTCATAATTGGTAATGTCCAACACCAAACGCAAAATAGAAAGTTACTGAGGAAACGCGACAGGCTGAAACTATGCTTGATCTCTGATGTGCCATGGCTTTGAGAGAACAAGTTCCATTATGGACCTAAAGGAATAGTCCTAACATTCCAATCATCTCTTCATACGCCGGCATCTCTTATTTCTGTATACTGTTGAAGGTTGAGGATGCATGTTTATAGTATATTTGGAACCATTATGCTACAGAGACATTAAATGATGGGATTACTCTTTTTGATCTTGAATAAAAAGAAATGTTAAACTCTAGCAGAGCTATCTTGCATGTATCTTGATGTGCAATCATCCTTTCTGTTCAGTGGAATACTCGAGAAAAATCAGAAAAAAAATTTCTTTTTGCTCCATTGTTTCTCTCTTCTGACAGTATATAACCATTGTAAGGGCAACAATTTGGTGCATTATTCTGCTCATAACGATGTGATTCAATCAAAAGATGAGGCCACGGGATACACCAACTTTAAAACATTTTATGTTCCTACGTTATTGCTATCCTAGGAGAAAAAAAAATTGGTCGAAACTATTCTAGTAAGATAACATACCCATAGCATGCGACAGATAGCAACATCAAAACTTGTTTGAAGCTACCGACTACAAGAAAAAAAGAGTTGACTCTTAAGTCAACCGAAATAAGTAGAAGATATTTATATTTTACGTAAATTTGAAACACAATTCACCACCATTAGATTTTGGCTCACTTTTTTGTCTTTCAAATCTGGAGGATGGATATCCCATCGCCACTGCTCTTTAAAGTTGTGTATTTTGATTCTGAATACGAAGATAGGCTTGTCTTAAAGTTGCTCATTGTATATACAAAGTATAGTTTCACCATTTGGGTTGATATGGGGTCTCTAGAGTGAACTCCTCATTGATTTGTCGCTTATTACTTGAATCGACAGTGAATTGGTTTGGATAGTGGACAGCTTGTCCTATGTACAGGCAGACTTTAGAACTTGAAGGACTGTAGTGTTGGAGATAGGTGATCCTAACCATTCTTAGTACTTAGGTATGTTTGCGTTTGCTTGGTCAATGTATTAAGGTTATAATACCATTATAAATTAAGAGAAGATGCATATGCATTTTTAGTTAAACTCGTTTGACTTCTTATGTTATGTTAGCAAAAAATTAATTGTGCTTATGAATATTATTGATAATTATGTCTTATAAATAAAAGGACAAACATCGTGTGTGGCATTTTGGGGCATCAATTGTGATATCAAATCCGAGACAGACAACTCAAATCCGAAGCCTCACACCTTAGATTGAGCCTGCGACTTCTAGGATTTGCATTGCAAAGAGACAGAGAAAGAGGAGGTCAGATGGGGCAAGATGGTCATGGTGGATAGCGGGTTGACTCTAGCAACGAGGATAGCAAGGTAATGGAGCATTAGCGTTTTTTTTTTTTGGTCGAAAGCATTAGCGTATATTGAATAGGGAAAAATTCATCAAAAATTTTAAACTCTACCCATTATGACACATTTATCTTAATTTTTTTTTGGTAACACTAATTTTGAACTTATGCTCGAGTGACACATGTACATCAAATTGTTTCTTTTATGAAACTAAAAATCCTAAACTTATGCTAGTGTGACTCATTTATCTCAAAATATTTTTGTGACATTAAAACTCTAAACTTGTATACATGTGACATATTTATTCAAGAACTTGTTTTTCTTCTTTTCTTTGTTTTCATCCACTTTGGCCTGCGAGCTACGATCGACTAGAGCTCGCTGGAATTGCATCCCTCGCCAGCCACAGCTTGTTAGCCAAAGTGGATGAATAAATGAAAACAAGAATAAAAACAATTATGGGTGAATGTGTCATAAGAAAACAAGGGTTTTTAGTGTCACAAAAAAAAGTTTGGAATAAATATATCATACAAACCCCAATTTAGGATTTTTAATGTCACAAAAAAAGTTAGCTATAATTGTGTCATAGAGAGTATAGTTTAGGATTTTTTTTATTCTTATTCTTATTAAATAATCTATACTAACACATCGAATGTGTATCTTTTTAAATATAACACATATTATAAGATAGAAAGAAATTTAAATATATATAAATAAAGATAAAATAAATAAAAATGAAAATTTTCCATTATTTTTTATGTTTAATTTTCCTTTTTAATTATAATAAAAATATTTTTTAAATTTTTTAATTTAAGAAAATAATTCTTACGCAATGGATTTAAGAAATCATATCCACTCCTGCCTCCCCTCTCTCATGAGGTTTTTATATATACATATATATGATCTATGTTTTCTTTACATTCAAGTTCGTTGATTAAGAACCATACACAAGATATTGCATCTCACACGTCCTACTAGATATTTTTATTTGGATTATGTTTCCCTTACATTCAAGTTTATCTTCGAGTAAAAATCAAACACGAAATAGGATAAATTTTATATTATCCCGGCTTCTGTCCTGTCTCCCAAATGTAACCTCATTTTGATCATAGACCCAACAACTTGCTGTGCTTGTCCAAGGCCAATAAAAAAAAAATTTTGTATAGGAAAGTCTCATATTTTCATAGTCATGGACAAAATTGAACAAAGAATTTTGAGCTGGTACTGGACCTTGCAAACTCCAAAATGGCCATGCATTACTCAAATCTAGTAAAGTACTAAGGTGGGGAAGTGGGGCCTTTGGAGAATCTGCTCCAACACTTTCCATGGAACTGAAAATGAAGAAATGTCTCAACATCGAGACATACTCGCTTACGTTGGGAAGCGGCGCGATAAGCATGAAAATGAGGCAATCATAGAGAAAGGGGAGAAGAGGAGATCGCCTTTTCTTCCTCTTGCTCCTCTCTCTCTCTCTCTCCTCTTGCCCTTGACTACTAGCAACCTTCATGTTCCTTCCTCTCTCTTTTATATTCTTTGATTGATGGGGTGATCTTGACCAACCTTCTTCCCACGGAGAGAGAGAGAGAGAGAGAGAGAGAGAGAGAGAGAGATATGGGGTGGAGAGGGATACTGGGTTGCGATTACGGGATTGTTCAGGCGCCGCTGGGGCCGGACATTTCAGGGCCAGAGCTCGCCGCCGCCGTCTCTAATGCCGGTGGTCTTGGCCTCCTCAGAGCTCCTGACTGGGTAACGCTCCTTACTCGCTGCTTTTCGTCTATGTTTCTTTTGGAACATGCCTAGAGCTTTGATCCAAGCGTCTGAGATTCGTCGAGCCTTACATGTTACTGGGTTATGTCCCAAAGCAGAAGCGAGAGAGATTCTTGACTTGGGTGTTTCAATCTTGATCCGGAGCTGTCTTAGGGATCTAGAAGGAAATCAGATAATCCATTGCCCAAGCAAATGCATTCCCAACTTTCACATTATCGGCCCTTTTAGATCTGGAAATGTTAAATTGCGTGCTTGACTGAATGGGGAGGGGTTGATGGCCTCAGAACATCACTAGTTTTTGAGGAGTAATGCTCCTGGTAGAAAGACTAATCTACAATAGGACGATGTGAAGCAACACGACGAATTTTAAATGAGAATTTGGACGACCGATGCATATTCATTCTTGAGCCTACCTTCTCTCTTTCCCATGTTTTTATATGGTAATTTTGCCTTTTTCCCTTGAAATTGGCATGTACTCAGGAGGCCCCAGATCACGTGAGGGAGCTGATTAAGAAGACCCGGTCCTTGACCAATAAGCCATTTGGGATAGGTGTCGTTCTGGCATTTCCCCACGAAGAAAACCTAAAGGTTATACTTGATGAGAAGGTAGATGTACTCCAGCTTTACTGGGGCGAGTGTACAAAGGAGCTCATTGAAGAAGCTCATAGAGTTGGAGTCAAAGTTGTGCCTCAAGTAAGTGATTGATCTCATCAACGTTCATTCTTTAAAAAAGAATCTTTAGATAATTTATTTGGTTTGATTCCTCACATTTTCTTCTTGTACAACCTTCAGGTCGGTAGCTGTGAAGAGGCCAGAAGGGCTGTCAATGTTGGTGTAGATGCTATCATTGTCCAAGGACGAGAAGCTGGAGGACATATTATTGGTCAGGTACAGAGTTTTGTTTTGGCTGCTCAATCGTAATTTAGCTGATCTACCAATTGGTTGCGTAAGTTTGTTGCCAGCAGGTATGAGTGGTAGCACTAAAACTGTCATCATGATCACATTTTTTTGTAGCGACTAGATGTTTACATTTTCTCTTGTGCTGTCTGCATTTGAGGTAGGAATTTGCTTCTTCAGATTGAAGGAACCTTGGCAATTAGCAATATCTTGTGATTAAATATACTATGCTCTTCTGCTTTTCTAAACGACCCTAATTGCATCATGGTAGTAAGTTAAGATCCTTAAAAAAGTATTAGATTCAAAACTTGATGTCAAAGCTCACTCAAAGTCTCTGTCCTCATCCTGGACACGGTGCTCTCTTCGTATAAGAGAACTTCTGGATGTGACTGTATAAGTATCTTCCATATTACATCATGTTATCCCTGTTTGTTATTCAAATAGGAGAGTTGAAGAATTGCTATAAATTTGGGTTACTCTGAAGCAATCTGAAGATAAATCTGTTCTGTTAATTCTTGTTGGTTCGTATCCTCACCATATCATGGATAATTGCCCTATTCAAACCTTCAGGATGCTTTGATTACCCTGGTACCCAGGGTGGTGGATTTAGTTGGAGACAAAAACATACCAGTGATTGCTGCTGGAGGCATTGTGGATGGACGTGGCTATGTCGCGGCTTTAGCTCTTGGAGCAGCAGGTGTCTGCATTGGCACTCGGTATGTAAGATTGCTATAGCAGTGATTGAATCGTGAGATTCCTTTGTCAATGCGAATTAATGTTCCTTTGCTCTGATTATTGCTCTAAAGTGTCATCGGCAAAGTTTATTTTGCATGAAGAGCCATTAGCACACCAAGAAACTGCGAAGCAAAAGAAAGGGAATTTAAAGATCAATGGTAGAATCAGATGTTTTTAGAATATAATGTGTGACATCTGGGACATACTCTTTGAATAAAGAATCTAGCTACCTTGGAGTCGCATGAGCAAAATCTAGAGCTAGATGATGATCTGAGTGAGGTCAACCGATTTCTTGTTATGTTACATGATTTGGTGGATTGTTGGAAACCAGAATTGGAGTTGAATTCATCACCCTGCAATGTTTTATCCATTTGCAGGTTTCTTGCTACAGAAGAAAGTAATGTACATCCTCTATACAGGAGGAAGTTGGTTGAGTATGACCAAACAGAGTATACAGACATTTTTGGGAGGGCGCGGTGGCCAGGGGCACCACAGCGTGTCCTGAAAACACCATTCTTTAATGACTGGAGATCTCTTCCTCCCAATGAGAATGAGGTGAACCAGCCCATAATCGGTCGATCGACAATACATGGAGTGGTGAGATTTGATGTCTAATAGCAAAATTGCCTTTTGGGATCAAGGTCACTGTGTCATGCTAGAAATGAGAAAATATCACTTAGAGTATGACTGCTTTAAGCCTTACAAGTTAGAGCTTAGCTGAATATCTGCTTATTTATTTTGAACAGGAGAAGCAAATACATCGCTTTACAGGGACAGTCCCAAACTCGACTACCACAGGTGACATAGAAAGCATGGCGATGTATGCAGGGCAAGGCGTAGGGCTCATCAAGGAGATTCTGCCTGCCGGAGAAGTGGTTAGGAGATTGGTTGAAGGTGCTCAGCTAATTATTCAACAACGTCTTGGTGCAAATTAACATAATGTTTCTGCCAAAATTCTGGAGTAGAAGGTGTAAAACCTGTCGAGTGATTGTACAGAAATAAACCCACAAAAGAGGCAGAAATCCCCTAACTGCAATCAGTTAAACCCGCTAAAAAAATTTCTTGTGATTTCAATGCAATGTACAACCTTCTGTCTGTATGTGATGGGAGGGAAGAATAATCAGAGAACTAAACCTCAGGATGAAATCGAATGAGTTTGTATTGTTTGTATTCACATACTTGAGAGAACTCGATGAAAAGGGAGCTACAAAGTTCTTCTCAGAACATTATCCTTCTCTTAATTACCTTAACCTTTGGCAATCTTTGTGGTTTAAGAAAAGGCACTTTTGAAGAAGTGCAACTCTTGAGTCAACAATCTCACTGGCAAATTCGTGGTTTAAGAAAAGGCACTTTTGAAGAAGTGCAACTCTTGAGTCAACAATCTCACTGGCAAATTCATCAGCCTTTGTAGAGGAGTCCAGCATAAGGATTGCAGGCATCTTTAACTTCTCTATCATCTTGCTACTTTGATTACTAGCAGATTAAGAGCAGCTAATAAAGCTAGAATTTACGTTTGATTCAACCAATTTTCGCTAATCTTCCTGTGGAACAACTCGCCAAGTACTTCCCTTTCAGAGCATTGTCTCCATCATCTCTACGCCTCAAACGGAACTACTTTTACCCGGTCCCCAGTTTCAGACTGAAGGAGCCGCACAGAGCTGAAGTTCCTCCCACGTACAAGAAAATCATTCCATAGATCACCCTCCATTTGCCAAGAAATGACCAAAAACAAATAGAAGCATCAAAACCAGGCTTAACAAAAAATCACTTGAAAACCTCTCTTTATGTACCTTCGCAGCCCTGTCTGCCCTAATCAGTTTCTTTTCTTGTACCGTCCTTTATTGTACTTGCCCAGTGATTTCACGCATCGGAAGCAATTGAGTCCCGAGTTGATTTGTTCACGTAGCAACTAGAGACCAGATGGTCTCCGCATTCAGCGTAATTACAGCCATATCGCGTGGATGGGAGCTGCCCTTCCTTGATGAGGAAACTAATATAAGACGTACAATAAAGAGAGAGTTGGTCCTTTCACTGTTTAAAACAATGTTGATAACTGTCCTCCAAAGTTGCATTAAGCGGGACCGAATTACCATACCATCATGTCTGTCCGGTTTCAGTGTAGCAATCAATTCAGGTAAACGGCTGCAATGACCGTGATTGAATACCAACAGCTTCTCATGCTCAGATTCTTTTGCTGTACAAGATGCTTCAGCTTATGCTATAAAAGAACGTCCTAACAAGGCAACAACCATACTTAGTCTCATCCTTGCGTTTCTCGATAATATACGACTAACAGATACACTTTGAAAACTTTAACAAATTGTCCTCCCAAATTCACCCTTGTTTCGATTTCAAATTACAAAATCATGTTACAGATTTTAGTAGTGTCATACACCCAGGCGACACTAGCTTGACAGGTCTAATCAAATTGTTCAAACTGGGGGAGATCCTGAGCGACACCAGTGTGGAGGCTGCGTCAATCCAAGTGTAGCACGTAAACGAGGACAACCCATAGTCCGTCTTTCAAGAAGCGAAGTACAAGCAGGAGCTTCCAAGGCCGAAGCAAGCACTGCCGTCTGATCTCCAAGCCACAACCGGACCCTCAGTCCTACACCCATGGTGCACGCAAGCCTCCTGGTTTTAACTATTTGCCGCTCACAGGTGCAAATTCTTGAGGAAATGCAACAAATCATCAAGGCGCTCAGCATTTTCATGCAAGAACCTACAAGAATTCCAAAAGATAACAGACACTCGGGGAGTTCTGCTAGGAAAACTTCGATAAGATATCGGAGTTCACCAAGACCTAAGACCTGCTAATTACAAAAACAAGCTTTAACCAATCCAAGAAAAAAAATCTGATCAGTATAACAATCAATCATGAGATAATCTGAACCGAGTACAATAGCTAATAACAGAAATCAATATCTGAATAGCAAAATTACCACACTTACAAAGCAATACTATTCTTGGCTTTTCTGAGATGGCCGCATGAGCTGCTCAGGGCTTAAATCTCACATACGAAACCAAGCTGAGGAGATCACATCCAGTAAAAGCTTTGAAGAGGGTTGCATATATAAGACACAAGCAACGTGGTTTCTCACACAAAATTGGTTCCATCTACAGAGCAATAGCTGTCTAAAGTAGCAATCAAGTATATACTATCAAATCGTAGACGCTAAGAGTGCATTTGGTAGTATTTATGTTTCTCTATTCTTTTGTTCCTAGGAATTAAAAAAGAAAAAAAGAAATCCGTATGTGTACATCAGCTAATTTTTCTACTCCCCAAAATAGAAAAATGGCCAAAGAACAGTTTTAAAGCAGAAATCAGAAGTAAAAAAAATTAAATTCTTTTTCCCTGAAACAATTTCTTGATTAACTTTTTTCTTTTTTCTCCTTACCTTTTCTTCCTCTTTCTCTAAGTAGACACCGAGCCCAAACGACCTGCAAACTAGCTAGGTTGGGGTCGGCGAGGGCGAGGTTGACCTTGCCGGCCTCTAGCAAGCCTTACTGCAACCGTGCGAGGGTTGACCTCACCCAACCGCCATGAGGCCGAGAATTGCCATGGCTGGGCGAGGCTGACCTAACTTGGCCTCAATGTCACCAGGTACCGGCAAGGTCAACCTCGCCAATGACTGGTTGGAGGAAGAAAAAGAACAAGAAATAAGAAAAGAAATAAAAGAAAACACGAAAAATCAAAATATTATAATTATATCAAAAAAATTGTTTTGTGCTAAATGCGAGAGGCTCAAACACGAAATATTTGGCACCCGGAAAAGAAGTCAACCATATCGAATGTTGACATGTGGAAAAGTTCAATGACACAAGAGAAAGGACAACCATCCTCTTAAAGGGGATTATAGCAGAAAGTAAGAAAATGGGCAGTGGTCAACCATACGGCGAATCTCACAATAACAAAAAAAGGCAAGATTATAATGAGATTACGCATCTGAAAGAGATTATAGTTAACTAAGATATACTTTGCTGAAAACATATCCAAAAGGAGGTTCAGTTGAACAGCTAGAGAGCACTCAAGTCAATGTGTAACCTCTTTCTACAAGTGGCAAAAATAAGAAACCTCCAACTTGTCCTCCATAGCTTAATTATTTCTGGGAAGCATTTCTCAATGAAGCATTAATTGCAATCACCTTATGCACAAGTATTTCTTATGCACAAGTTAATGTAACTTCACCAGTGACATTGTATTAATCAACCAACTATACTAAAAATTAAATCCCATGTACATTTGCAAAATAATAAAAATGATCAACTTTTAACGGAACTTAAAGATGACATGCTGTGTAATCTAAATATCCAATCATTTTCACTCCAAATTTCTGAAGATTGAATTGTAATGTTATCAGACAAATCAGAACAAGCATGCACCAAAATTCCATCTGGATGTAAATTGGCAAGAATAGTCAAAAGAGACTCACACATTCCCCATTCGTTAAGCTTGAATCTTTACATACCAGACCACAATTAATCATGGACGCCTAAATAGCTTCCTAAAACAGAAAGGCGGATTTGGAGAAGACAGTTCAAATGGAAGAATCTGTAAGAATTTCCATCTACCATGAAAGATACGCATGAATAACCATTCAATCTCACTCCAGGACAATAAAATAGTTTGGAGGAAAAAAATGTACATGCTATCATATTTAAAGCAAATATCTTTGCAGAAAGAAACAGGACAACACATTGGAATTTGTAAAATCAAAAGAAGAGTCAGTCCAAAAACTGCCAAATCAATTGCCGTCTCTGAAGGGAAAGAATTGAGATCACATCCTGTCCAACAAAACAGAGAGGAAAAAAGACTGGG
This sequence comes from Melaleuca quinquenervia, assembly GCA_030064385.1. Lineage (NCBI taxonomy): Eukaryota > Viridiplantae > Streptophyta > Magnoliopsida > Myrtales > Myrtaceae > Melaleuca > Melaleuca quinquenervia. The sequence goes on along the minus strand of CM057724.1, from coordinate 3,349,656 downwards.
AGAAAGGAACAAACTTGCAGGTGCAAAAAGCAAAGGGTTGCAAGACAAACTGCACATGCAGGATGCTGGGAAGAAACTTGCATGCCCTCTGGGGACAAAATCTGCTCAACACATCTTTTGATTTTTGCCTTATTTTCTCACCAAATTCAATGCTAAGTGCAATGGTACATAGACAATGTTATATAGAAAGAAAGCAACCAACAAATCAAACTACAATGATTAATTCAAACAGTAGGATGTAAATGAGTCAAACAAATAGAAAGTATCAAATTTACCAATGTACATTCAACATTCTCTTCCATCCATTTGAATTCTATACCCTACAATGCAAACCCAAACAGTATATTTCCTCCATTGTAGCTAGATCATTCAAACAGGTGGATTGGGTCAAAATCTGACCCAAATTGACCAATTAAACCCGTTTTGACCAATTTACATGCAATGCATATTTAGTGACTCATACCCGATCCAACACATACCTAACCCAACCATATCGCTAAAAAACTTCTATATTTAAAGCTCATATTAAAATTGAGGCAAAAGTGCAGACAAAGCAAGCACAAGATCAAGTGAGTTAGAGAGAATGAAGAAAATTGTAGAGGTGGGTTAAGTCTAACTAAGTTGTATACTCATTTATGGCCCTTTTAACACCCATATATAAATAACCATTCTAAACCCATTTATGATCCATTTACAAAATATAAACAACCCATATAACAACTCAGCTCATATAAAGGGGTTAAGAAAATGGGTCTAATCCATTTTGATTGGTCTAGTTATAGCGCATTAAGAAATTAAGGGTCTTAGGCTTCTAACCGGCAATCTACTTGATAAGCAGCAAGCTATGCCAAAAAAAAAAAAGAACAAAATACAAAACACCTAAACTGTTTGTCCCCACATTTTGTTGCTTAATGTTAAGAAAGAGAGATTAGAATGGCTATGCATTGACAATGAGCAAATCCTTAGAACCCAGAAAGTTATTTGGAACTATAGTCACCTTATATGACCTGAAATTCCATACTGCTGTGGCACCTATGCTGCAGCATCTCCCAGTTGCTATTAGCAAGCTGCACCACATAGTTTCAATGCACTGCATCTTTAAAAGAGACGTTGCCAAACACAAATGTTCCACCACATGATAATAAAGATACACTAAAGTCACAACTTTTAGACAAACGATATGTCTGTGTTAGGCAGTGCTTTGGAAGTTTTGCTTTTGAAAAGCTACAAAAGCTCAAGTAAAGCATTTGGCAGGCCTTTAAAATAAGTATAAAGGGAAAGCCGAATCTTTTACAAGCTTGATGATACAGCTCACTGATGCTTTTTGGCACTCCTGTTTTAAGCCGTACTAGCTTTTCCAAATGTTGATACAGATACATTTAGATAACTTTCAGGCCTGTATGACAAACTGGATAAGCCTCAACTCAAGCTACATATGATGGACATCAAGCTGGAGCTGGATTTGCACTACAATAGCAAGAAAACTCGAATTGCTGGCCAGTTGCCATCATGTGAGCGAAGTTGAGATTTATCTTTCCATCTAAGAGATCCAAGATACACACACATACACAAAAGGATCTATTCCCAAATTACCAATTTGAAGTACTTTTAGTTGCAAAACCGTCACAATGAGAACAACAAGGGAGGAGGATCATGGGAGGACAAAATGACAGAATGCGTCAAGTATGACCAAAGTCCTTCCTTTTATCCAATTATGCTACAACCGTACCGGGGTGGATACCATCAAACATGGCTGTGTCATATGTACTGAACAAGCCAAGGGCATTATAAATGCTACGGGGAACCTAAAAGTAATTGGAATATCTCCATAAGCATTGACACAGAACAAGAAGCTCCACAAAAGCATACAAAACATACTTTTTAACTTCGACTCCAAAAGTTTGATAGACATAAATCACATGACATCAAGGCTTCTATGGACTGCAAATCGAGCAAATTATCAAAGCAGGGTTTTGGACATATTAGCCTCTCTCTCTAAGAACTTCGAGACATACAATTATGGCGAATGAATAGTCAACATCTAAATGGATCATTTTAACCTAGTTACAAAATAACCACAATGAATGATTCGATATTACAATAAAATACATAATGATGATGCGGATTTTCTGGCTCTTTGAAGATACTGCTGCTGTAAACTGACAGGTAACATCAGATGTCATCATAATACGAGTAACATATACTTCTATAACTACCACGTTGGTTCTTCCATAAGGGTAGGACACTAAAAGTAAAAGGCTCAGACCTCTGATTACTTCAGTCAAGCTCAGTGACACTTCAATTATCTCCCAAAACACTTACTTGTTTCAAATGTCAAAAATGAAACTGTGTTGCATTGTCACATTAATGTCTAGCAATTTCATATGAGCTACCAAGATCATGAATTTCACAGAAAAGCTAGAAGACTAACTTTGATTTCTTCTGCATCATATTTACAACCTCACTGACCTACAATGCGCCAACCATCAGGTATTTAAAGAAATTATCATCTAACGTCTCTTTGCCAGTGAACTGTAATGCATCTTCAGCAGACCCTCAAGAGATACCAAAGACCATGCTTCCTCGTTCTGGGCAAATACCTTCTGATTAATAGAGTCCACAATGATGCTGACATTCCCAAAACCATATATCTGAAGGCCATTGTGCATACGACCAGGCTTAGGTTTAAATAGCAACTCATGCTGCTGTGCATAGGCCTCGATGACTTCTTTCAGCTTCATCTCAGGCATGCCACCAGCAGCATCCATCTGAGAGGCACCACCAGCGCCAACAGCAGCTTGTTGTCGAGCATAGGCTGCTGCTTTCTGCTGAGCCTCAAACTGCCTCTGCTCAAGGACCCTATGATAGCTTAAGTTTTCTCTTACACCAGGTTGGGCAACCTCCATGCCTTCAGCTGCATTGTCCATCATGTCTAGACCGATTCTAAGCTGATATCTGATACTCTCATTTGCTAGCAGCTCTTGCGGAAAAAGAGCTCGCCACCCTCGATACCAGTTCATAACTTCATTGAAGTCAGGGTTAGAACATAACCAGTGATATAACACCTGTAGCCACTTAACAAAAAAGAACTTCTCCATCAAGTCCACCATGAGATGAATTGGTACAGCAGTAGCCCAAGACATGACCCAATGGAACTGATCCAGCTTCTGATCAGCTGGGTTTATCTGGAACTCCTGGAGAACAAGCTGCAACTTTGGAACGATAAATCGGCGCATAAAATCTTCCCAACTGGCAGAATCAAACACGGTCTTCCAAGGTGACAAAATGGTGTATGCAGAGCCATCACTCGGGTGCCAGGCATGAAGTACGTTGCTCAGTTTTGATCGTATGATCTGGTAGTGGCCCTCCAGCTTTTGTCCCAACAAGGGTAACCAAGGATGCACCCAGACATGGATAGGAACAGTTTCTCGACGGGGGTCCCACGAGTCCACAGCACTTGACAGTTTTGGCATAACAACCATGTTCAGTATGGACTGCAGAACAGAAGAAGGCAACAATTTTTCCCATGTCTCAAGGAAACGAAGCATTGGTTCTGGATCCCTTGCCTCCCAAGTGTTAATGCCTGATATTCTCACAGCAGGCAAGACAACTTCTGAAACCAATTGGGTATAAGGGGATCCCAAATCCCATATATCAAGACATTCTTGTCCTTGCAATAATGATTTCCACCGTGAAACAACTTCCAACCCATGTGAGGGATTCCGAAGAGGTTCCCATCCCTGAAATACTCTGATAAAGAGAGGAAGTGCAAATGAGCAAGCAATGCAGGATAAGTTACAAATTTTATAATCATCGGGAAACCTTCTCTGCATGTCACCAAAAGATTTGGCTAGTGAGTCTAGTGTCAATGTCCCCATTGACTTTTCCTCCTCAATCCGGCCTAGTGTGTTCATTACTTCCTTCATGTTATTCAGTTGCTTCTTCTGGAGTTCTGCCTCAGCTTGCAACTTCTCTTTTTCCTCTTGCAGGCTCAGAGCTGTCTCCTTCTCATTCCTCAGATCCCTATCAATCTTCTGAATATCCAACTCAGCCAGGTCCACAATCAATCTTATATTGTGCTGGAGCTCGGGCATCGGAACATCACTCTCCCTCGCCTTCTCTTCTGCATTTAAATTTTCCAAGTTTGCTAATACCTTAACCTGAGGTCCACGCATGTCAAGTACCTTTTGCACAACTTCAACACCCTGCTCCTGCTTCTTGGCCAACAGCTCTTCTGCTGTAATATATTTCACGTTGTTTTTCTGTGTTGCCTTCTTTGCTTGCTTAGACCAAAGCCTCTCCTTGCCAGGCACCTCAGGCAATGGCTTCTTTTCCTCTGGCTCCAGCGATGCAACAGGTGCCTTTACAGGGGTTTCTTTGTAGTCATTGAAACCCATACCCATATTCTTAGGACGCAACTTTGCTTCAATGGGCGTCACAATTCCCTGTCGGTTCTTCCCGAGACCACCCCCTTTATAACCCATTTTCTCGAGCAACTTCATACCAATCCCCTTGGTGTACTTCTCGAAGCCACCCACATTTCCTGAATCTTGAGAATCACTCTTAGGCCCCCCTTGCTGCGCTTTCTTCTCCAGTTTGGATTGCTCCCTCCTCCTCTCCGCTCCCTCCTTGATCTTCCGCCCAAATGCCGTCGGCAAGAAAGTATTTTCCTCCTCATCGTTCTCATCGAAACCATCGTCCCGCTTCTTAAACCCCAAACCCACACCAGCACCGACCCCGAACCCCGGCCTATCCTCATCCATGACAGTGGACTCGTCATCCTCATTCTCTCTCTTCGAATTCTCATCAATCTCTCTGTTCGGCATGACAGTGCCGGTGGACACGAAATTTACAGGTTTCGACAGATCAGCCTTACCTAGGAGGTCTCTGTTCTTCCTTCGCTTCCTCTTGGAGGAGTCGTCGTAGTCCGAATCAGAGTCCCCCGACGCGAAAACACCGTAGAGCACGTCCTCCTTGGTCTGCGCCCGCTTTTCCCTCCGCCGCCGGTAATAGAACTCCCCATCGATCCACTGCGCATCCTCGTAATCGTTGTCCATCCCGAACCTCTCCATCTCCTGGTCCTCATCCATCTTCAACAATCCCGGAGAAATCGAAGCGAGAAACCTAGGGTTTCGGGGGCTCCGGAGGCAGAGAGAGGAGGGGCGGCGTTGATGCCCAACGCCAAGGCGAGTGGCGGCGTGAATACGGCGGTGGTCGGAGGCCGAGAAAGGCTTTGCAGCTCGGCTCGAGGTGGTGGCGAGATTCCGCGGTGTTGCAAGAACGAAAGGCAGAGAGGTTTTAGCGAGTGCGATCGAGAAGAAGCTGAGCGACCGATGCTCGAAACCCAAGAACTGGAAAACGTATGGAATCTTCTTCCTATTCCCCTTCTTAATTTCTCAGATATTGACAATTCTTGATTTACGATAATTCCGTATTTATATTAAGGAGAGGAAATTCATTTATCGTGGGTTTTTTTTTTTCAATTTATATGGGTTTTCCTATATAGATCTGGAAAAATCGAATAAATATTTCTTAGGAATTTAATTACGAGAAATAAAAGCGGAACTTTCCTTTGACCATAGGAAGGACGTAGGGATGATGCCACGTGACACAACCCTAGCACTTTCCCAATTGAGCTCAAAAGTTGAAATTATCAAGGGATTTTTCCGTGTACGCTCCAAATCAATTTAGGGAAAAAAACCAAAAGGAACGACATTTGGTATTTGAAATTTCTTACAGGTACACCGTTGCGACAAATTTTTTTAGCAAAACCACAATTTTAAGTGAATATACTAAAAACATGAGAATGGCACATCATTTCGTGAAAGAAAAGATACAATGAAGATACGGTATCCATCTCAACTTCTGTTTTGAAGTGTTAGATTGGTTTGCTCTACTTGTGAATGTATATTTCTTGTGAAACTTGTAGATATAAATGGAGAGATCCGATGAAAATTTTATAGATTTCACATTAAAATTTGACTTGTTACGAATCTATCGTGAGCAAGGGCGGAATGCCTTGAAGTTATTTTAAGGTTTGAACATTAAGTTAAACAACTGAAATCAGGCCCACTGCAATAGAAAGTCAATTATTATTACTGATTAGGTAGATAGCTTTCCATTGAATTGGGTTTCCAACCCATCGCAAAGCTCTTTTGCATTTGCTTTATCATGATTCCCAATGTATGAGAATAAAACTAAACATGACACTAATGGATTACAAAGCATGATGCTCAATATTTCTCCCAAATTTTACCAATGGCAACTTCGTACATGATCCGATCATGAGATTCGTCTTATCTTCTAGAGTCACTCCTAATCGATTATGTGTCGATTGGACATCCAAACATATGTGAGAGCACATTTTACTTGTATGAACTAGATATTCACGGCTACAATGATTGGATTACTCTAAATTAATCAGATGCCATTTTGGTATCCTTTCTCTTTACTTCAAAAAATGTTTTGCATACAATTGTCATCGTTTTTTTTTATGTCATGTCACTAACATGTGATGGCTAATGTGAACGTGCACGATCGAGAAAGTAACACTCGATAATCAAAGAAATAAAATAGATTGTAAAAATTTTATATAACTTGGATGCGCTAAGCAAACCAAAGCATATCACTGTCCATTGTCATGGAGGTTCCGCAAACAATTACTCAACGAAGTATGCAGACAAAATGCATGGATCTTATGTATAATTGCGGATGAGTTAATGGCTAATTAAAATGCAACCTATACTAACATGTTTTTGCACTTTTTCTCATTGAATTGACTTAGGAAAATGCACAAGTGAAGCCTATAATTATATATGACAGAAAATGACTAACATGCACTAACTAAATTACTAAATGATAGTCCTGACCCTGCCTTGAAATGAACCACTTAATGATTGACTAACGAATCACTAAGCTTATATATAATTTGGGCTTTCCAAAATTCATACAAATTTGTAAATTAAGTTCAATATTTAATATTCAAGTCCTTTTTCATTTAGGAGTCACCATTAATCAATTTTTTGGTGAGTTGATTAGAAACTTAAATAAAGTGTGAAAGAGTAATTTTTTTCTACAAACCATAGATTAACTAGATTTTTCTTTACAAAAAAAATCTAGTTTTAGGTTATTAAACTTAATTACTTTAATGCCCTTTAGATATATACTTTATTTTATTTTCAAAAAATTGCCAATTAATGATGGGTGATCATATGAGTGTGCAATCAATCATATTAACACTCTGGAAAATCAAGGCAAAAAAAGAATTACAAAGAAGAAAGTGAAATGAAACATCACTAACTATTGGTTAATTTTTGGACTTCTCGTCTCTCGAGCATGAGATCGGATAATCAATCACGTGCACGTTTTTAATTAATAAATAAGATACATGATCTAAATTCGTATAAGATAATTACCTAATTTGAAAATTCCATTTCCTAATCAAACTCAATGTACTAAGCAATTCATGAGGATACTCGAATCGTGACTGATGTTACCTCGACCGTGGGCTCGAGATTTGGCTGAAGACGCCGCCAAGAAGGAGGTTTGGCCGAGCTGGCTCGTCTAGGGGACTCACGGTGGCTTGTTCACGACAAGGAGCGACATTTGAAACATAAAACTTTAATAGGGAGGGAATACCGTGGTACTCGTGCGAGACATGGCAAGAACTGTGAATTCGCTATGCACTCAGGATGCAAGTTTGGAACAAGGCAGCAGCATAGGGCACGGCTAAAACAGGGTCAGCAATTAGCGTTGCCACTATAGTGAATGCCTCAATGTAGGTATTTTCCGACACAAAGTCACCGAGAGGATTGAAATGACAATGTTCCAAAAGGTTTAGGATTAAATTGACAAAAAGAAAAAAGGTGTAAGACTAAATCGGTGAAGTTCCAAAAGGTTTAGAACTTTTTGGACAATTACCCCTAATTTCAATTAATAAAACCCGAGTACGAGAACGTAAGAATTTTTTACAAGTGGGCTCAATTAATTGAGATTGTAATTAACCGTTTTAGGGCTTGATTTACTAATATTAGATATAGTAATTCTTAATTAATTTAATATGGCTTGGCTGATGTGGGCCGAGTTAAGCTCGGTTCGTAATAAGAGGGTCTGATTGAAAATTTTATAAATAGCGCTCAAATCAACATTTCACAATCACATTATATAAAGAGCGCATAAGGTAACGTCGTGAATGACAGTCTCATTGAGCCAGTGATACAATAGGCCATAACAGTGGATCGTCGTATTCTGCATAAAGAGCGATAGTTAAATGGACTGCTAGAATTTAAGGTTCAAGAGCAGTTCCTCTTTGAAAAGGAGCTCGTAGAGGTGTCCTTCAAAGATATATAACACCTAAACTCAGACGTGTTTTTTTCTTTTTCGGGGTTCGAGAATAGGCTCGAGGGAATTCAATTCCATTACCAAAATGCAATGTCGTGCGGTAAAGAATGCGCCCGTAAGTATTGACCATTCAAACGGTGCAAATGCGATGAAGCAATCTTCTTGTCGGGAATGGACCCCCACGAATCTTGTCCCGTTATGCTATAGAGAGTGCGATGCAAACTGAGGTTGAATACGTGACGTTCGCTGCCCACCTCGAGGCCCGAAAAAGTGCACCTACGTGCGAAACTGCAAGTGGAAAACTTGGCAACGAGGGTGGACGTATCCGTAGTCCTGGCGTGCGGTGGATTCAAGATAGAACAGCCGTGAATGTAGACCCGTGCTTATTGACTTTGTCGTATCGAGAACGAGGGTAGTCAGATCCTTGGTCCAGGCGCAGACATGCAAGTGGGTTCAAGATAGAGCCGCCCTGAATGGTGACCCTATATAAGCAATGGAGTAAGAGACTTGTACATGCATAGTAGTCCTATTCAATTAGCAAAACACAGAGAGAGAGAGAGGGATGGCGATCACAAGAAGTAATTGCAATAAGAGCAAGATCCTCGTTTTTGGAGGTACCGGCTACTTTGGCAAACATGTCGTGAGGGCTAGCGTGTCGGCCGGCCACCGCACCTTCGTCTTCGCTCGGCCTGCCACCCCTCAAATGTCTCCTTCCAATCTACGCCTTCGTGACGAATTTCGATCCCTGGGTGTTACTCTTGTTGAGGTCTCTTTATTTTTTTTCAAAATCGCGTTATGTCTCATTGCATGTCTTCTTTTTATAAGCGATTCATAGTAAGTTACCCATTTTTAAGAGTGAATTCGATTAGACTAGGAATTCCAAATTGGAGTAAGTGTTATAGTTGAAGTCTGACCAGGCTAGAAACTAGTGAACTAAATTCCGCTAGAGTTATAATCCTAGTTTACGTAGATTCATATTTTGAGTCAGCATGTCACATAATACATACGAAAAGTGCACACAAGAGGAGGAGCGCTAGAGTATTTTTCCTATGAGTTTTTAAAGTTTTTTGGTTTTTGAGAGATTGTGAGATAACAGTCATGGATTTAGCTTTAAATGTAATCTAGAGTGAGTAAAAACTTAAGTGATCACAACTCTGTAATTTTCCAAATTCATCGTGAATTTCTTTGTGAAGTAGGTTTCATAAGTCCGATGGAAAAATTGTTAAAAGAAATATCATAAATCTATTGTATCGTTACCAATTCATTTATAAACTTTCAAATTAGGCCAATATAATTGTGAACTTTTTGGATTTACCAAAAAAATGTTAACTTTTTGATAAAATTTCAATGCAATTGATGTGTTTAATTTAGGTTGAAAATCACTGGCATTGTGATCCATTTAGCACTAGCAATTCTATATGGTTTGGCTAGCGCCTAATGCGGAAGATCCTCAATTATTGTTCGTGTGAGTCTTGAATTTCAATTCTATATATTGTTCGTGTGAGTCTTGAATTTCAAGGGCCGTCAACTTCTGCATTATCCACAGTATTATCAATTGTATGCAACCATCTATTGGGCTTGCTCTGATGCATGAACTATGAAATGGTGGCAACGTCAATATTGAACTTACGACGTAAAATGTTGAAATGCTAAAAAAACAGGGAGAACTGGAGGAGCACGAGAAGATGGTTTCCGTGCTCAAACAGGTCGACATCGTGATCTCCACTGTTCCGATATCTGCTGTTCCTGATCAAGTCAAAATAATCGATGCCATAATCGCGGTGGGAAACATAAAGGTAAGCCGCCTGCGTTTCCTGGTGCGAGATTTCGAGCAGGGCTCAGTATGTGCACCATGGACGCATGTAACGAGACTTTTCTTCTTCTTTTTTGGTTGTTCTAGAGGTTCCTACCGTCCGAGTTTGGGTGCGAAGAGGATAGGATCACCGCACTCCCACCATTCGAAGCGTTCCTGGACAAGAAGAAGAAAATCAGGAGGCTCATCGAAGCATCAGCCATTCCCTACACCTTCGTCTCTGCCAATTGCTTCGCTGAGTACTTCATCAATTTTCTGCTTCACCCTCACGATCCACGACCGGAACTCGTTGTCTATGGGACTGGCGAAGCAAAGGGTATCCCTACAGTACTCAATCTGCAGTTGTATACTTAGCAGGTACCAATAACTCCTCAGCACAAATAGTTCACTGAATATATGGTACTGTGTTGTCAGCCGTGCTTAATTCCGAGAAAGACATCGCCGCATACACGATCAAAGTGGCAAACGACTCGAGGATGCACAACCGCATCGTGATTTACCGTCCGCCGGGGAACATAATCTCTCAGAATGAGTTGATCTTGTTGTGGGAAAAGAAAACGGGTCGGAGTTTCAGTAAAGTATACGTGCCTGAAGATGAGATGATTAAGCGTTCTCAGAGTGAGTCCAGAACTACTACATGCTACATTAGGTTTTCATTTTGAGCTCTAAAATATTTTGTCACTTGTCATCAAATATAACTATTTTTCTTGTGATCCTGTAGACCTGCCAAGCCCAGATAACATAGCCGTGTCCATCATCCACTCCATATTCGTCAAGGGAGACTTGATGAGCTTCGACCTAAGCAACGGCGACGTCGAAGCCTCGAGATTGTACCCCGAAATTGAGTACACCACCATCGACCAGCTCCTCGATGTATTTCTCGTTGATCCTCCGGAGCCTGCTTGCGCTGTATTGGAATGATGAGCCACATTTAGGCATGCGACTCGTACTATATGTGCCAATGGGGATGGTCGCCACTGTTTGCACGTCCTTGTGTAATAATGATCCTTCCCCGTTTTAGAGCGTTTGCACTAGGATTGTCGTCAATAATATCGTCTTGTACTCATGTAGTCGTGTTTTGTTAATTATTCACTGAGAGTAGTTGGTAACAATGAGTCATTTTCGAATTAAATATGTGAAATATAAATTTTACCATCGGATAGTATTTCATGAGGTCACCGATGCTAGTCGTCCTTCTTACCCTTTAATCCAGAGAGAAGAACGTTTCCCATTGTGCAGGTAATCTCCTCCAGCCTAATGGGGTTGAGAGCAGAGGTTGCCTTCAATTTAAAAAACAAATCTAAGTATGTCATAAATATGTTACTTAATAATAACTTAATGGATCCTTAAATTTCAAGTTAACACCGGAAAAATATTATTATTTTCCTATAAAAAACTTTTTGTAGAATTGTCGAATTTTCAGCTGAACAAATAGAGATTCAATTTTTTAAAATTATAAAATTGTTCACTAGATTTGTGTTGCATGGTAGTTTTTTAGCAGTACAATTTTTTTGAAAATATCATAACAAACAAGTTTTCTTAAATTAGGTAAAAATATTTTTAGTAATGTAGATTACATCAAGTATAGATCGGGTCGGATATGAATCGAGTCGGGTATATGTAATAATTTGTATTTCAATAAATGGCTCAAAAATGGATTCAACTCTAACCTGACTCAATCTATGTGTTCGATAAGTCTATTTGAGAGCACTCTCCTAAAATCCTTAAGATTGGCGACTAAATTAGTGGAGAGACAACGTTCTTTCTGCTGTTTGTGGTTATTGTAGGCTTCAATACGACAGGAAGAGTGCTGCCACTTCCACTTTTTTTTTTATTTTTTATTTCGCTTAAACATAATGAAATATCTTATAAAACAAACATAAAATTTAGGAAATAGAAAGGTAAAAGACCAAACCTTGGATAAGTTGTCATTTGTTACAAGAGAGAACTAGAGCTCATTGATATCGGGAAGGAGAAAAGGATAACAACAGAAAGCAACAGCCTCTATCTTAATTGATAATCCAGCATGACAATTTGCGATTGACCTTCGCTAAATTCGCAAGGGGAGTGGAGCTGAACTTTCCACGCTAGCTGAAAATAATCACCGATAAAGGGCATCTGCAACGTGTTGCTTTCCTATAGTACTGTCTCCTTGACTTTTCAGTCTTGTGCTGATTAATATGATTTATTACAATGAAAGATAAGGGAAAATTACCAAAATGAAGTCAATTAGACTTATCCGATGTAGTCAATCCAACTAATCCGATGCTGTCTCTTGTTTTGTAGAAAAGTTTGGCAGCAAATTGACAAAAGGATTTGGTCACAGGACGCAGAACTTTCGGCTGGAAGGAGCAAACAGAGAAGTATTCTTCTTTTAGAACGTGATGGATCCGTATATGGAGGGGCACAGATGACCAGCATGGGAAACGAATAGAAGGAAAATATGTGCGGAGGATTTTTAAGTGAAGGAAAGAATCCGTGGGGAGTTGCTCTACCAAATCCTTGATTTCCCACCGTCTCAGTAATTCAAGACGGAATTTGAGCAATAAGATGGCAATCACGGCGGTAATCATGGAAGATATTGGCTGAAAATCAGGAGCGATAGAGAATATGTCCTCGCACGCTTCCAAAACCAGCGAGACATCCAGCGCGTCGCAGCCTCCCGTTGCAGCTACCAATGTCCACACGCCACCAGCAGCCCCGGCGACGTTGCTGCTCTCTGCCCGCTGCCCCCCGACTCTGGCGAACCTCCCTGCTGGCCACGCCGACGAGCTTTCCAGCATTCCCGCGCTACTATTCGATTCACTGGCCCAGCCACCTGCCATTGGGACTGAAGCCTGTTCTTGCACCCAGCCTGGGTGACACAGTAGCGCCCGCAGCAGCAGCACCGACGGTCTCTCTAACCTTTGGCCAATACTCGGTCTGTTTACAGCGATCTGGCCAGCACCGGTGACGCCCCTCCTGCAGCGAAGCACGCCTTCTCCAGCGCTTTCCACGTCCTCTGGTCGTGGTCGCCGGCGGGCGATGGCATAACTCATAGCCTTGTCGGCGAAATCCGGTAATTTTACTTGTGCCTTTAAAGGTGACTCAGCCTCGGACAGTCCTTGTCTTCCCGTCGCTATTCCCATTGATCGCGCTCCTCGCTGTCCCCTGATGGTGTTTCGCTCGCTCGTTACTAGAAACTTTACCGCAAGTCTGCGCTGCCCCCATTTAGCTCCTCTTTCACTAGCGTTTTCACCAGAAGTTGTTGCCTCTCTTCGGAAACAGATCCAGTCACATGATCTGTCTTTTTCTGCCAGCCGTCCATTTTTGATCGGACGGCTAACAGAATAAGTAACTAATTCAAAAAAATAAAATAAAAATAAATCCCCCAATAATGGGAGCCGGTTGATCAAAACTCAGACAATCCCCCTTATACATCACCCGGACCCGTATGGCGTCTCTCTTCCGGTCTCACATGAATTTCATTGGTCTTGCATAAGATAAGTTTGCTTTTGTGAAAACTTATGCAATGCATATCATTAGTTAATAGAACCTTAGGGCACCATGAATTGGTTGTTTCCTCGCATTAATCAAGGCGTGCTGGCTCAGACCTTCAAGCTTTGAGGACGAACCCCATGCTTGATTTGCTAAGATTGACCTGAAATTGATTGTCTTCAAGTAGCATGTCGTCCATGATGTCACAAATTCTAAACTTAAACATGTATTTCAATGCGTCACAATGTCATTAATCATCATTGCACATCATTATCTCATGCATATGTAGAGTTTAGGGCACATTCATGATTTGCGTTTACAGCAATGCATGTTCTCTAGGGAACACGCGTCAAGGAACTCTGGGAATTTGGACAGTGAGGAGGGCATCCCTTTACATAGGGGGCGGGTTTTGGAAAAAAAAGGGTTGAAATGGGAAGGTTTTCCAAACACGCGGTCAAGGAATCCTTTTCCGTTTTCTAGAATATATATAATCTAAGGATCATATGTAGTTCTCATAAAAAAATAAATTAAATAAAACGTCATTTAGGTTTCATGTAGACATAGGGTTGATTAGTCTCATGTCGTAAAATACACATCGCGTAGAATAATCATGCCATACTAATAGCCCTAGTTATTAATTGCATCTCATTTATGTTACTCACATTATATAGTTCATATAGTATTAAAAATAGAAGTTAGCATCTATAATTGTTAGTCACATAAATAGGTCATTCAAGTTCTGGGATTTAAATATCGGTTTCATAAAAATATAGTTAAGTATAATTAAAAAAGCATTTCCTATAATTTTTATTGTAGAATAGGTTCATGATTTCCATAGATGATTTATATGCGGTAATTAACTGAGGATTACGTGCACACATTTCATACATGTCATCTCGCGTCTAGGATTTGGATTGTACTTTCACTAATCATAAAGTAAACTAAGTAATCCATATTAGTTCAGTGCGTGATTAGATATCATTTAATCTATAGACTTTTTAGATGTCATATTTGTCTTTTGTTAATAATTAAAGAAAACAAAAATACTTTAGGGAGTTGCATGTGGATTGCATTAGTTAGGAGTATCAATGAATTGCATATCAATTAGTGGGTCCACGTCACTTAAAAGTAATTTTAATTGATGTCTCAGATGAGAAAAACTTACGATTCCATTGCATAGAATTTAGAACGCATCATGCATGTCGTGTATTTACTATTTATATAATTCTTGGAGGTTATCTGTTTACTTATTTAGTCCATGTAGGTTAATTATTATTACATAGAATTTGGGCTTTATTCTCTTCGTCTTTTTCAATCCTACATGTTAATTGAATGAGAAAATACAAAAAAAAAAAAGAAGAAGAAGTAGAGATTGCATGCTAGTTAGTCTTAGTTCATGCATAATAATGCACAACATTCATGTATTCTATTTGCATATTTCCCTAAGAAATAGTTTGCAGAAATTTCATGATGATGGCTAGTAATATACCTCGCTTCGGTTGGCACATCCAGGTTCTTTAGATTACTTGCAATCTATACTTTGATTATTGGGTATTAATTTTTTTTTCATTATGCACCTGTATGATCACCCTTCCCACATTTAGTGGGCATAAGATAAAAATTGATAAAGACCGCATGTGAAACATTTTCTGAATAAAGAGAAAAAAAAAGTACCTAAATGGCATTAAATTAACCTGGCGTGCATAATCAAACCTCATAATCTACACAAATCTTTGGTTTGCAAAAAAAAAATAATGCACTCTCTTATTTTATTTGAGTGTCTAATCAACATTAACTGGTTATTGAAACCTCCCATAGCTAAGATAGATCGCATGTTAAATCGAGTTTAAAGTTGCAATAAATAGGCCTTGTAAAAGTTTGTGCTAGGCGTTGCTTAGTAATTGATCATTCGTCATCTCCCGATTATTCAACTTTCAGAAGGTCACGACATCTTGCTTAACTCATTGAGTAGGTTTATCTTAAAATGAAGATCCATTCGAAATGCATCACAAATGTTAGAATAACCTAACATTCATTTAACAATTGAAAACTTTTCAATAAGTTGATAATAATCCGGTAAAAACCTACATAGGACTAAAGCAAAAGGTCTTAGATTTCGAAACTTTAGGGCAAGAGGCCGACGGCATCATGTTCGAGATCTGCCAGCCATGAAAATGACACGGGCCTTGCTTCTATCCTTAATGAAACCGGGTACATCACCAATTTCAAAAATGGATACTCTGCTTCAATTTCTCTTAGGCTTTTCAAGAGCGGTGGGACGCCGCGGAGGCGTGGCGTGGGAGCTCGCTTGACATTAAAACTGTTTGGTCTGACCTGCGCAAAAGAGAAAAGGAGAGCTCTCATAGTTACTGCCGTAAATCATTTGTCGCGTTCCAACGATCTACAAATCAATACCCATGATCATGGTACTAACGTGTGCATGTTCTTCACGCTAGACATGACATAATAGCTACACTTAGCTCCTCCTAAATCGTAATGTCACCCATCCGTGTACAAAAGCTTATTGGGTAAAAGTCACAAACGTTCAGAGGCCAAGAGACAGAATGTGTCGTTCCACACGTGAGCATAGCTCAGAAACCAATTAGTCGCCTCTGCATTTCAGGTTTTAATTTTTGCTCTGATATTGAAGCACGTCCTTTTCGGTTCATTTAGATTTCGGATGCGGCATTGATGAGTGTGCATCTGGATTACTCTGAACCACACAAACCCAATGTGACACTTCATTGATTCACCAAGACTAAAACAAACGAGATATATAATCATGAAATCCGAATTTATCTTGGATGAGCCAAAAGGAACACTTCCAGAGTTCATTTCGATCAATGTCAATCAAGTCGTTACCAGCTCTAGTGAAAATTTAGCTCTGAACACAGCATCCTCCCTACCAAAAAGCTCAACACAATCATTTCCTGCGCGCAGACAGGTTTCTCTTGTAAATGCGGGCCAACCAGCAGGAAACAATTTGCCCCCTGGTCACGTCCAGGGCTCCTCAGCTACAGTGTCCACGAAGTGCCTAAATACCTGAGTCGCAATTCGCTTGTTTTACTACATATGTCACCTGATGAATCGAAAGGAGCAGTCTCAACATCTACATGGGTTGAAAAAACCAACATATGGTAAAGAAAGACCAAAGCATACAGTAATGACAGAACTAAATCACACACAGCTTGAATCTAAGGCAACAGTTTCTAGTTCCAGGAGTTATTATCAACAATAAACCATATAATGAAAGTCATCAATCTCAACCTGCAATCCGAAGTCAAAGGTCAAAATATACACTCCTAGAGTGCAATGGGGTACATAACCAGAAGCAGCCTTCCATGTCCTATATATATTTCTCACGCATGCATTTCAGCTATGCAGACCACAAGCTTAGGGGAAAAGGCAAAGACATCGATGACTCAAACATGGATGGAATGGAAAATTCTTACTTAAGCTGTTCAATCCTTTCAAGCACAACTAAAGTGATGTGTTATCAAACTGTTTGTTAAATCTGATAAAGTAAAGTAAGCTTTTTTCCCTCAAAAATCTGATTAATATATCAAAATGCAACAGTATCCATTATTTGATATCAAAATTATTCAACATTAGACCTACAATGAAACTTTAGAACCGCAACTAGGGACCTCCATAACTTTCAGGTCTTTCCCTTTAATTATGGAGGTAGCGACATCCCTGCAATTTGCTTGTCCATATCAACTAGTCTCCTTGCGTGATTTACCTATGTGTTCTAACTTTACAGCACTAAATAACATTGTCATATTTCTCCATACAAGAGCACTTGGATTCTAATCCTTGAGACACCTCAGCAATTGCTTTTCCAAAACATCTATCCGCAAGAAAGAAGATAATTGTCATCTTTTTTGAACCTCCGATCACCAGCTTATGTCCCAACAACTCTCCTTTCATTCTTTTCCCTGCTTCAATTACTACATTGCTAAGATATCTGCCTGGTTTTAAAACACATACCCATGAAGCTTTAAAGGAAAATAACATAGCATGTATTTTACTTCACCATGAAGTAAACTGGAAATACACTAGAGAATAGGCAAAGAAATGAACAGCATCAATCTATTAGATTACATGCCAGTCTAAGTAAATAAGGTAGGGATCTTACCAAAACATACTTTACATAAGATGGCCTCATCACCGCCTTGAAAAAGGATGCGCCATTTGAAAATTGTAGGCCGCTTTAAGAACAGTGAGAGGCCTTGGGTGTGCGGGGACGTAAAAAACCAGCTCAGGATGCCTCAATCTGCTAACTGTTCGGTCCTCCATGTCCTTGAAAAAAGACAACTTCATCAATTTTGGCTTGCTACGAAAGAATTCAACATAGACTGGGAGTTGATATCATCCCCACATCATTATGTAATTAATCAAGATTAAAACAAGAGCTTCTGAAAAACTATTCTTAAATTTGAAAAGAACAACGGAAGGAGAGTCATGTAAGCAGGAAAAAGATATGTTAAACCGCAAGTCACCCCTCCAAATTGTCATGATGATGAGCAGTCCGGAGTTTATTGAGAACAAGGCGCAAAAGTAACTCCTTATATTTTAACAAGACATGGATTCTCTAAATTTTCAAGTTCCATGATTTTTTCTATTTTTCACAATAGTAATTTTCCCCTGATGTTTGAGAGATGTCTATCCCTAATACCAAAAAATAATCTTCTAGGTAGAATCACCTAGAAGGGAGAGAAGAACTGAAACATTTGAGAAATTTTTCCCCCAGAAAAGGAAGTCATAAGGTGTCAACTCACATTGGACTTGCAAGTGGCCAAAGAGGCGCGTCCAGTGTTCATCACAATCAATCGGCTCTAGTACTCCCCCGCATAGCTAAAAATCGAGACAGAGAAGATGATGTCATCTCCATCAGTGAGCTCAAACATGCAGAAATCTCCTACACCGACGTGTTTCCATCGCAAATGCTGGCCAACCGGCAGAGAAGCAAACCCCACGCTCGTGCGGATAGCTCCTTATCGTCGCCGGCCACGATCTGTCAAATGCCTGAGAGCGGCAACCACTTTGCTTTCATGAATATGATGCTCCTTGATGAATCCCCAAGGAGTACTCCGAGAGAAGCACGAGACAGATGTAGATTTAGGGGCAATAAATTGCTAGTTTGAGGAACTTGTGCTTTTAAGACTCGAACGCGGAACGAATTGAGAGACAGAGCCCCAGCAGAAAAAGACGATTTCGGCTAATTTACGCGCAACAAGACACGAAAATCGGAGGAAATCCTGGAAGACGACCGGAGAAATGAGGGGCGAAGAAGCGTGAACTCACGAGTTTGCCGGATCCAATGGCGGGAGCAGAGTGAGATCTTTGATGAAGTGAGGACAGTCCAGGCTCGATGATGCCATCTCCGGCGTCGCACTTTCTTCCTCTTCTCCAGCATCGACGCCGACGCCAACGCCGACGACCAGGAAACCATGATGATGTTCAGGGAATGGTGGGAGTGCGCCCCGTTCAGCTTCTCGCCGAAGGAAGAAACGAAAGAGAGGGTACTGAAATTCCTGGATAGGGCCCAAGGCGTGGGAATCAGCTCACGTGTCCGCCACGTGCTTCTCTCTCTCTCTCTCTCTATCTGTGCGCCCCACCTGCCCGTCCCTTTGTCGGTGAGAGGAAAGGTTAAAAAAGATAAGACAAATTTAAAACTCACGGTGCTGCCAAAAAATAAAATAAAAAATGAATGAGTAAATAATGGACGACTTACTAATTTTATAGGCATCTGGTTAAGCGGATAACTTTTGTATGATTGTATTGACATCCCCATCCCCCTCTCTGTACCGTTGCCATTCGTATCCAAACAATCTCATATACCGTAGTTTTGGTGTGCTTAGCATACCCTTAGAAAAGATCTTTATTTTTGGGCACTCTTCCACTATAATCTTCAACAAGGATGGAAACCTGAAGCTGCAACTTGTGGTGGAGGAGAAGCATTCTAGGCTTGGCAGTTGTTGGAGTGTTAGTCGTTCTAGCTTCCGAAAAGAAATCACTTTTCCTTCTCCGTTCTCATCGTTTTCCACTACTTCTTTCATTCTTTCACACCCTATTATAGTCATATCAGCGAGATGCACCAAATTCATGATCACTGAAACCGTTATCAGATTTACCAATCCAGAGGAATTCTTCACCACTAACTTCGTCATATTTTGAAAGGATGTCACGGTTGGAAATAATGTCGTCAGGCCGGGACAATCCCAAACCTCAAATGTTTTGATGCTCTGAAGAATTTTTGAAACTAAAGAGTCTTCCCTCCATACACGCTTCAGGTTATGCAGCTTACTCAACTTAAGTTGTCCTAAACTTTCCAGCACCGAATGTTTCCCCTTGTCAACGAGCTCTTCATCAGGAAAAATATCTTCGAAGGAACAACAGAAAATCTCGATACTTTGCATATTCTGAAATCTTTCTAGGAAGGATCTAGGTGGAAAGACGGCCTTTTTATCATGAAAGCATGCCAATGTTACTACTTTTGGCTTGCCAAAGATATCATCAGGAAATTTTCCATCCTCTATCATCTGAATATCCTTCTCAACTAACAAAAGTCTCTCTATGTTAGGAAAGCCCTGTAAAATTGCATATACAACAAGAGGAGTAAATTTACCAAAGGCCCGGCAATAAATCTCGTGATGTAAAAAGTAAAGCTAGTTCAAATGATTCACATGGAAACTGAGGAAGAGCAACTGTTAACATACCCTCTCAAATGAAGAGTGTGCTTCTTGGTCTAAAAGGTATTGTTGATCATCTTTTTGAGCCCAATTGTTCATCGATGCGGCAAGACACAATCTGTTACAATGAGTCATTCGCAATTCTTCCATTAATGGCCAATTCAAAGTGGGCAAGTTAGGGCAGAAGCTCTTGAGCTGTGGCATATCATGTAACACCAGAGAGGTTAGTTTTGGGAAAAGAACTTGAGAAGTATTGGTGCGTGGAATGTCATCTCCACTGGCAACTATTTCCTCCATCCCACAAGACTCCACTCGAAGTTCTTTAATTTGGTTTAGACTTGTAGCCATCCAATACGAAAATAGATTTACAAGACTCTTGCAATGTTGGGCCTCCACTTTCTCCAGATAGTCAAAAGTGAGATTTTCTTGAGGATTATCAGTCCATATTTTGCTTAAATTGTCCATATGGGAGAGAGCCATCGACTTAAGTAGAGGAAATTGTACCTGCCATATTGAAAAAGAAAAAATAACAAAATGAATATGATTGTATTGAGTTATGATCTCACAGAAGGAATTTCCAAACTTCCCTTTCTCTCGAAAATCATGAGAATGTAAAAGCTTGTCAGCGACTAAAACAGGGATGGACATATTGATGCTTTCATTTCAGTTGACCGGTGATTAAGGCCAAGTATATTGCATTGCAAACAAGCATGAAATGATGAATGCATTTATAATCAATAGTACATTAAGCATCGGCTATTAAGTGGCTCAATTGACATTTACTACTAGCAAGTCCTTATCCCCTTAATTCTTGGAAAGCTGATGACTTATCGAGTTCTCCAATTTCAAGTTTGCCAATCACAAATAGAAAAAGGCCATTTTACTGGAGTGGATAGGTGAATACTAAGAAATACAATGTTGTTTGCACTGATCATCATCAAAGTTTAGACTTTAGAGCACTCCAAGATCGGCATACTGCCAGAATTTTTTGTGCTGATCATCATCAAAGTTGCATGCACTGATTTTATGATAATGCAACATTAGACAAGGTAAGAATTTCTTATATTTATTTGCTTCATGGAATGAATGAAGCTGACACAGTTCAAAGCAGCTTTGACGCACGTGCTTCAATCCGTATATATATACATATATATAATTTTATATATATATTTTTCCCTTCTCTCTTCCAAATGTCGGCTCCAATTTGGTGGATGCGAGACTATGACGCACTAGTGATTGTTATAAGCTGGTTCTACATATCTTTCTTATCAATCGAACAAAATCAACTTCCCATTTTCATCTCAAGTAAATTTAGAAAGAATCCCCAAATTATTTGCAAAAGCAAAATCAGCGGAATTATCTTAGTGTCATATGGGTAAGGAAGTGAATATACTTTCTATTTTGATGTTTATTTGCTTACTACGTGAAAAAGATGGAGATCCACCACCCCCATTTCTTCACCATGTAGTGCCTCGATCATCCTCAATCATGGTCGCATTGACCGATTAATTCTAGACCTAAATTTTTTTATGAATATTCTAATTGGTAAAGTTCACTAATGAGAAGTGTCATGATTCATTGACGGCAAACAAGAGGGACAAAAAAAAACTTGTATTACGTACGGAGTTGCATTAAAAGAAAATAAATTCGTAGGCATGGGCAACATAACGAATCTTATGATATCAGAAAAAGCAAATTGGGTCAATTTTACTAGTTCAACATTGGAAAGATTCAGATCCAAACCAACATCCAGTGGACCATTAATAACTTCCTTGAAACAACATTTATTCCCTTCTGAGGTAACTAATTTCTTATCCTCGATTTATGCCCCCTGTATTGAGGATTTTGGAGTTTTGTTTGGGTGCCTGGAGGCAAAAACAAAAAGGTAGAATGAAAAAGAATTCACCCGTGTTCTTTTTTACCGTCCACGGAGAAGCAAGTACTGATATTTCACATTTGTTTACAATAAAATTAACGCAATTACGACTTATCACAGCTAAAAAGCAGAATATTTCCCCATTTTCCTAAATCTATCAATATTCTTAATTGAGAATTTTGACGAGCTTTTGAAATTAGCTAACAATCTGAGTGATACCTATCATTACATGATAGCTCCCAAAAATGAAATCAAGGTTGTCCACACCAAAAAACAAGACTCCCCAAATTTATTAGTATTCTCGATCGAGTGTTTATGATGACTTTTTAAATATCCTCACACTGTGGGGATGCCTATTAATATATGAAAGCTATATATGTAAATGACATTAGAAGGAAATCAATAACTAGTGATAAATGTAACGATTCAAGAGTAAAACCTACGTGTAAATACCTGTTACGATTAAACATTCTACTGGCAAGTAACAAAAGCATTAGAATAAGAAAAAAGTCAAGCATATATTCCGTTTGAAATCAAAAGCAATAATAGTAACTTCTGCAGGACCTGTAACAGAAAAGGCCATAAAATGGGGGCAAAGACTCACCTGATTAGTCAGCATATGTTATTTGCCTTTTTGAGAAGTGTTGTGAACTAAAATAAGTTCGGTAAAAATTTAAGCTTGTAATTTACTTAATCAATCAAAATGAATTTGAAGAATAGCCGATGGCGGGTACTTGTATATTATTTATCATTCTGCTTCGACAACAAATTCCCCAAATACTCTTGAATGAATGAGATACTCACATGATATTAAAATTTAATTTTGTTTGAATCTACAAAAAAAAGTAGTATATAATACATTTAACAAGTGTCTCAATTTACCGTCCTAATTAACAATTTGGGCCAATAACATGCATTTTCCGGGGAGGGGTCATCATTTGTTGCATTTATGCCTCGTGACTGGTTGATGGGATAATCTATTCCTACTTATATATTTATAGGAAAAAGTGTCACTAAATATATCACATTAGTACCAATTGAGTCCTAAATCTCTTAAAAGTGTCGATTTAGTCATAAACCTTCCGAATTAGTGTAAATTTAGTCATTTTAATTAATTTTCACCGATTAGAACTGATGCGGACGTCCACTGATTTACATGGCACCGCACTGATGTGAACAATTTTAGAATATTTTAATTATTTTTAAATTTTTCCTTTTGTTTTTTTACCGGCTACTAGCACAAGGAAAAAGTAAGGCCAAATGAAAAGAAAATGAAAAAGGAAATAATAATACAGCTTTTATTATTAAGTATTGTCGACGTTCAGCTGTCCTTTTCTCTCTTGTATTTTTTCCTTTTCTTTTCTAGAAAAACAATCTGCCTTTTCTCTTCCCTAACATGGATTGTACGACAAAGATTATTCTAATATAGGGAGTCAAGTATGATGTACCAACGAAGAAGACTAGCCGCTTTATTCATATCGACCATTTTTTTTTTATCAAGACCCAGCTCAAGCATTGGTGAATAGTCAAGATAGCAAGAGTTGCTTGCACTGATCAAAATCACTCCAATTAAAAGGGACCACTCTCTCTAACACCTCGAATTTTGTCGACTGGAAAGACGATTTAGTTAAAGAAATTACAAATTGCTTGCACTGATCTTATCCTCCTTGATTGATGCCGAGTATTGAGTATTTTGGGACTTCTGTTTGGGTGTGTGGAGGTAGCAAAACGCCTTTCTATTTCCAAATTGGCAAAGATGATGATCTCAACGAAAAAAGCATTAGGTTAAGAAAAAGAAGACTGACCTGGGGGGTGAAAAGTGAAGGGGTGCCCTCGTCAATCTCCATCCAAGATCCTCGAGTCAAACATTTCATCTTGGGGCAATGGGCAATGGTCAGCTCTTCCAATTCGGGGCATTCCAGCATATGATTCTTCCCCAAGAGAAAACTAGTCAGATTGGGCAAGCGTTTTAGCTCTATTGTCCGAAGGTTAGGGAATGCGATCTTCTCCACCGCGCTTCCCGGTCCTTCTTCGTCTGCAATCACTCCTTCCATCTCACCACACTCCTTTATTTCAATCCACCATAGTTTGGGAAGACACCGTACCATCGATGGAGTGAAAGCATGTCTCAAGACACTGCAATTATAAAGGATGAGACGACTTAGAAATTTCAACCGTAGCGATTCTTGAAGATTTTTATTCCACAGTCGCCTCAACTTTGGTAGATTGACCAAGGTCAACTCCCATAGGTAAGGCAGCACCCGGGTGCTTTCCATAGCTTTCAGCCCTTCCATATCGAATATTTCTTCTAGCGACTCGCAATCGCGCACTTGCAAAACCCACAAACTGTCTAAAGCAAGCAACAAGTTGGATGAAATAGCATTAACAAATGATGGACATCTATCTACCACCAGTGATTGTAATTGCCAAGATGACTTGACAGGACCAAGTTCCCTGTGCCATTTTCCAATCAAATGAGGAAACTCAGACAACCACATAGACTTTACTCCAATAAGCGTGCCCTGTCAAAAAATGCATCATTAAATATAAACTTCCAATAAGAAAAAAACAATTAGTGATCTAAATTATCCAATAGCACAGAATTTGATAACTTAAGTATACCATTTCTTCAAACATATATTGGACGGTGATGTTAAGGTTTTCTGTCCAAAACCACTCTTTCTCTGATACTTTTACTCTCTCTACCTTTGACGCCTCTATTGGCCCCTTGGAGAAAATCTTCATGTTGGGACATCCAGACACAATGACATCTTCCAAGAGAGGAAACATCAACGTGTAATCACCCGAGCTGAAACATCTCAATCCCATCAATCCATCAAGCTCTAGATACTTCAGTTGATTGAAAGCCACTACACGTCCCTCCTTGCCTGCCTCATCACTAATGACTTCTCTCAACATTCTACAATTACTTATCTTCAATTTTGTGAGTGCCCCCAAATATTCAGCTATTGTCGGTGTGAAAATATTTGATAGTCCATCACAATATGAGATATCTAGAGTCTTCAGATGTTGAACATGTTTTGAAAACGGTAGTATTACTTTTTGCACATGCCTAGGCCCTTCCATGGCTTCCACATTGTTGCTTGGCTCTTCTTGATAAGATTGGCATACAACTAGCTCTTCCAAGTTGGTTACACACTCAATAAAATGACAAGCGGATATTGCAGAATCATTCGAGATATGACGAAGCTCAAGAACTCTAAGCTTGCGGAAGAATTCTTCATTTTGAAAATGTCCATTCCATATCTCCATCTGTTTTGATAAATCCAATTTTAACTCTTGGAGATTTGGGAATCCGCCCTGAGAAAATAGTCAAATGAGAACCTTATAGCTTAGTTAACAAAGTATTCATGTATTATGATATAAGTCTTGCATATCATGCACAATAACTACATAAAAAAAAATTGAGTCTCATGAGATTCAGCGGAAAGAAATATGCCCTAATAGAACAAACATTGTTACTAATACTTTATATTTGACTTGTATCGATGTTTGAATTTAAGTAACTTCTTTCATTCATGTTTCTAAAGATATTTTCCTTGTGGAAATTACTTATGTATTAATTACAGTCAGTTGCACAAATTTCAATGATTAATGTCAACGATAGTGTCCTATCTTTTGATTTTTAGCATAATACTTTGTAGTGATCAAATTAGACAACAAACTTGCACCATAGTAAGATCACAGCACATGTAACATGTTTTCCATCACTATGGTAGTTAGGAGAGAGCTAAACCATCGGAATTAGCCTAAGCCTTTGTCAAAAAGGGGATCAACGAGGATGCATTTGAAGTAATTGACAACAATATTCGATCAATACTTGAAGAACATATGATGTTTTAATGATGTAATATTTCTATGGATTTAAGGAGAGCTTTAATACCCCACTCCTCCCTCCCAAAAATGAAGAAGAGTCACATGGTTCACATCTTCGTACATGGAGCTACTTTTATGAGATGCATGATTGTGACCTTAATCGTCACTCCTAGTATTCATCAATGAAGCAAAACAAATAATCTTGTCGTACCTTTTCTATCAAGAAGACAGGTTGTTTATGAAGTGACATCTCGTTCTCAGGTTGCGAAGCAAGTAACTCCATTTTGGTACATCCATGCACCTCCAAAGTCTTCAATGCCGGCCAATGTAAACCATGTAATCCGGTGTAGGTGCACTTCAACTCTGTCAAATACTTAAGCTTGAGGGAGGTTAACTTTGGGAGCACAACCCAGGGAATTAATCCTTCTTCCTTCTCGATGAGTTCCACAATGCCACATTTATCAATCTCTAACTCCTCAAGTTGCGTTAGATCTCTGGCTACTGAGGCCGGAAACAGGAAGGTAAGGCTCTCGCAGCTGGAAATGCTAAGAAAACGTAGACACCGGAATTTAACTTGATGGTGGAGTTCCTTGTCCCATACACACTTCAGCTTATTGCATCCACACAAACGAAGCGATTTTAAATTTTGGAAACAATCCACAGCAACTTGATTTCCCATTATCCTCTCAATGATATTCATGCCACTGATCTCTAATTCCTCCAAGCGTGGAAACACAACCTGCAGTATTGGTGAGTGACAAGATGCAAATTATGAATTCAAGGAATTGGTGTTTTTGTCTAAGTTGCAAACGGAAAGAAAACAGAATACAATAAGAAAAATAAGTGAAACAAATTCTCGATAGCAATGTCGATAACTCAAGTAAAAGAAGGCTACTGGAATCACTAGAGACAAAATAGAAAAAAGAAATTTTGACCTGACTCTATCAACGATGGGCAAACTAGTAAATTAGATATGATCATATAACAATCCTATAATCACATCAGTCTGCCATGAGTCTCAAACTTTAAGCAAATTCTCTCCCTCTCTTCAAATTTCCTAAAATAATCAAATCATACTTTGTGCTTTTTTTGCTAGCCTAAGAATGAAAAAGCTGGTAAATTGATTCAGAAAGATGCAGCTAAGAGAAAGAAAATGATGGAGAGATTGAGATTAAAAAGGCAACCAATCAACCATAAGATGGTGCACTACAAAAGAAGGTGCGGTTTTATCTAGTAGCGAGTACCTTGAATAAACATTATAGCACTCTAAAATTAATTAAAAAGTTAGGCAAAGAGAAAGCACTTAAAAAAGGAATTGCCTGGGCCAAATGAACAAAGCCTATTTACATCATTCCCCACTTAAAAGAAGTAAATATTCTTAATTCATGAAACTTTCCTTTTAAGATTTATTCATTTTTCTAATGGTGTCGGATGATCCAATAGTTAGATTACCAACTATAGATCATAAATTTACTCAAGCTGAATTGTCAAGATAGTCCTAAATATCTCATTAATGGTCGAGCAACTCATGTAAATATAGGATGATTTTTGAAGTCTTGAGCCCTAAAGATCTTAAATTGCTTCTATAAGGTAAGCTCATGCAACCGTTTCTAGTTAGCGCTCAAGTGTTGTTGTAATTTCCTCAAGGGTGAGTCTAAATCCACGGCCTACATATCTAAAACCATAGCATTTTAGGTGAAGAGACCCAATGTCCCCGATTACAATGGAAAGCTTTGTTTTCTTATTATTTTTGTAAAGAGTAACTAGTTCTTTTTTTTTCCAAAAGTTCATTGCTATAACTATCCTTCATCTATAAAAACGCAAAGCTGCAGGCTCTCTTTGCAAAATTTTCCCGATCTAGTTCCATTGTCTTTGAAAGCAAGCTCTCTTCAAGAAGGCTCAAAGCATGGGAAGAAGATAAGCCGTACTCAAACATAATATCTTAAGCGACCCACAATTTAAATTCTCACAACTCTTTATGACGGGGAAACCAACATATTGAAGGAGTCTTGGACCCCACCATCAACTTTCGTAATAATCGCGTCATTGCAAGCAATCCTATCAGGTTAACAAAATAGCCGCGGCAATTTTTGCCGGATAAAATCTTTTCTTAACTGGGCAATTGCTTGTTCTTAGTTTTTTAACTTCTCTTCAGTGTTAGTAATTCACCATCAACAACCAATTCAACAGGATAGACTGGGTGGTTATTCAAATGGAAAACTAAATGGAACATATATCCGTACAATCTGCAATGACTGGGTGGTTATTCAAACAAGAAAACAAAAGACTTGCATCAATTAAATTAGCACTGTTTCTTTTATTTCAAAGCCCACTCCTCCTTCCCAATCCTCATATTGGTTTTCGGGGTCACTTATATTATACCTTTTCTACTTGATAACTGAATTTGATAACTGAAATCAATGGGAACCATGTCAAAAGATTAGAAATTACTTTACTTACGGAATTCTTTTAATTCCAAAAAGATTCCCTTTAATTTTGCTTTATGAAAACCTTATCAATAAGGATATACTTGCAGGATGTAAATTTAAAATAACTTGGAACCAAGCACAAACTAAATTTCCATGATTTTATAAAATTGGTTGGATTTCTACTTAATTAAGAGAAACGGACAAGGCAATTAGGAAGAAAAATAAACGGAAAATAACAAATTGAATAGGCATCACAATCTGAGTTAATTATTGGAGACAAAACCAAATGGCAGGAATTTTGACCAGATTTTGTAAACAATGGGCACAATAGTAATTTGGACGTGCTTGAATCAACCACTAGATAAGAAAATGGTGGAGAGATCAAGATTAAAAGAGCAACCAATCAACCATCAAATGTTGCACCGCAGTAGGAGGTGTGATTTTATCTAACATGGAATGCCTCAAAATAATATTATATCACTGTGAAGCAATTAAAAAGTTATGCTAACAGAAAGTAATTAAAAAAGGAATTGATTGCACGAAATGAACAAATCTAACTTACATCATTCCACACTTGAAAGAACTTAATATCTCATCAATAGATTAACTTTTCCTTCTAAAGATTGATTTTTTTTTGTTTACCACATGCTTGAGGATCCGATGGCTAGACATCAAGGACAAATCACACATATGCTCAAGTCGAATTGTAAGAAAGTAGTCCCAAATATCTTATTATAGAATATTAAGAGTATCTTAAAAAATCGAAGTATTAATCCTATGAAGGGCCCATTTTGCAGCCTAGTTGACTGCATACACAACAATTCAGGTGAACGGCCTATATTGCTCTTAGTTTAGTCTAAGTGGACCCGCCTGTAAATTACTCTTTCATTTTCCATTTCAACATTTTTCTGCTTTCCACTCAGAGAAATCACATGATTCAACTAACATGGCTCATCCACGAAATGTAACTTATTTCTTTGACAATAGTTTCATCAAAATGCCCACAAAATCTGTGATTCAGTTAATGACGAATTCATGAATTTTGAAGATGTAAAACATAGATGAGTGCCAAAATATAAATAATGAATTCACGGAATTGGCGATTCTGTTATAAGTGCATGAAAGTAAAAAAAAAAATAATAAACAAAACAATAGCCAAAAAAAATCTCCATGCCAATGTCGATGGCTCTAGGACAAGAAGACAATTGGAATTACTGGAGACAACAGAAATAGAATAATTATGATCAGATTCTATTGATAATGAGAAAAACCATTAGTTGGATATGCTTATATCACCATCATAGATGCCAAACTTCAATAAAATCCATCCGTCTCTCCAGAATCCCAATATAGGAAATTCAAAGTGCAGTTTGTGCTTTTTTTGCTTGCTCGGAATGAAATAGATAGTATACGTAGTGATAGTTAATTCACTTAGAAAAGGTCATTTAAGTTAAAATATGGATCAAATTGTTCAATGAGATTGCATTATGCTTTTGTGAATTGATTAAGCATGAAGGATTTATATATTTAAAGATACAAGAAGCATGTCAAAACGGTAAATCACCATCAAAACTACAAGTCACCGAAATGATGTAGTAAAAGAAGAATGCAGCTTAGGGATGGCTTGAGAAAAAAATATATTAGCCATTTAAAAATATAATAATGATATTGAGAAAAAAAAAGTAACCAATTAACCATCAAACGGTGCACTATAGTAGCAAGTGTGATCTCATCCAATAAAAAGTGCCTTAAATTAGCGTTATATCACTCTAAAGTGCCTCAAGCTAAATTACCTTTCTGAAGGTAAGCTCGCTTAACCTAACTCAAAATGATTGTCCTTGTCGTCATCATTTTCTTAAGAGGTGAGTCTAAACCCACAGCCTACATGACTGAGACCACAACATTATAGATGAAAAGATTGCATTGTCCCATATTACAATTAAAAGCTTTATTTTCTGTTTTTCATTTTTCTTTTTCAAAGAGTAACTAGTCTTCCCCAAGAATTCATTGCAGTTACTCCAAAAAATGCTTCATTTGCAAAGTTGCTCGTCTGATCTCCCATCTACCTTGCCATCATCCGTCACTCCCATCTATACAACAAATTTAACTTCTTCGTGTTTTGTTCACTGGACTAGTGTCGTCCTTGACAAGCCATACTCAGACAGCTACTTTATTTGACCAATTTGCATATGTCCGAGGAGATTCATTATAACCTCATAGATCTTTGCAGATATATGTTTTATGCCAATAATAATAATATTAACAGTAATAAGATACGTACGCAAGATTAATTCTTAATGACTATTTAGAACCCTGCAAAGTTAAAAGCCCCAAAGCCTCTTTACTGGTGTGTTCTATAAGTGCAAAAAGATCCAATAGTTATGTACCAACGCTACATCATAAATATAGTCGAGTAAAATTATCGAAAAAAATTCTATGTAATTAAGAGCATAAAAGATAGTCCACTTATTAATCCTATGAAAGGGTCTGATTTTTGCAGCCTTGTTGGCTGCGTAAGCAACATTCCAGGTGAAAAACCTGTAAATTACTTTGTTTTATTTTCCATTGAAATGTTTTTCCATTGTCTAACTGGGAAGTCAGACGACTCGAATAAAGTGGCTGATTTGCGAACCGTATCTTATTTCTTTAACAAAAGCTTAATAAGAATGGTCATGCAAATCATATAAAAAGATTAAATAGGGCGGTTTACAAAGCTCTGGACCCCAAAGGTCTTACACGATTTGGGGACGGAGAGGGCTTAGATTCCTTTTGCTAGAGTAATTAAAAGAGATTAAAGCTTCCTTCCATTAGGAAGGCTGGTGAGATCTTGTAAAGTGCAGATGGAGTCAAGTGCCCGTTATTTCTCACTTTCCCCTCAATGGTCTTTTCAATTGCTTTCAGTGCACATGCGGGTAATGTGCAAGCCGTACATCTGAGGTTGCCGAGAGTCTCAAGTTTCTGGTGTATATCTGAAAGCTTTTAGATATTCAGGACAGTTATCAGTTGTTTTAGCCGTTCTTACTTTGTGTAGGTACCACAAGAGATGTGCAACCATCTTTATATAGACTATTTGCAGAGAATTAGAAGTATGAAATTGCAAAGCACCAATGTTGGCAAAATTGAACACTTATGCTTTGTCTCCGATCTATTTAATAAATTTATATTTCACGTACCTCTCGATTGAAGAGTGCAGTAGAGCGTGATTGGACGAGGTTGTGACTTTGAGCTTCTTGTGAACCTGCCATTGATTTGTTAGTGGATGAAAAGAATTTCTACATCTATATTGCAAGGATAAACTTATCTACACAAATATCTAAGGTGATAAAAATGGACAAGTCGATCTTACTTTTTCCGCGATAGAAACATATCAAACTTTCCAGCTGCTCCAAACGTAAATTGGTTAACATTGGGAATGCTAGAGTTTCTGATGTTTCTAGACCCAACCGTTCTTCCTCCATAATGATCGCCTCCATCTTCTTGCAACGCGATACTGATAGATCCCTCAGTTGTGCAAGAGTTTTCAACATGGATGGGAAAAACATAAACCGAAGGTTGTTGCAGTTAGCCACCGCCAACTTCTCTAAAGAGAAGGTGGATGGTTCAAAGAGAGTCGTATAATTTCCACTACTGCTTACTCCCTCCTGGTAAAAAATATCTTGCATCGAAACGCAGTTTTTGACGGTTAAAGTGTGCAACTTCTGTAGATTCATTAGCGACCTGAAGCTTATAACCTTCGATAGAGATTGGCACCGGTCTACTTCAACAGATTGGAGATTGCTTAGCTCCAGCTCCAATGGAGATTCATCACTCCATATCTCTTTCAGGTTTGGAAGTCCTCTCATCGTCAAGGACTCCAAGGATGGGATCGAAACCTGACAGACCCATCAACGACAATTTTTACAATTAAAAAGGATGGGCAGGAAATTTACATGCTATAGCGGATTATCGTAAATGCTTACCAGAGGAAATTTACAAGCAAGATAAAATACAAACCTCAGGATAATTTTTGCACTCACAAAAACTTATGATAAACAATAGCTACTTTACAATACAAAAAGGAAATATACCACCCCAAAAGACAACCTTTAGGAATTGTTTCTAGTTTCCTAACAATTACGGAAATTACAGTCACCAAGAATTAGCGGTCATTCAATTTAGTAATGACAAGGGAAATTAGTTGCCCATGAAGCAAAACTTACTTTCAAGCTAATTTACTTCCCAGAATGTAAGCCCATATAACCTACCCCCAACTAATCGTCCCTGTCGTAGTCATTTTCTTAAGGGAAGAGTCTAAACGTGTAGCTTGCATGTCTGAGACCACAACATTTTAAACGAAAAAAATCCAATTGTCCCTTATTACAAT
This sequence comes from Melaleuca quinquenervia, assembly GCA_030064385.1. Classification (NCBI taxonomy): domain Eukaryota; kingdom Viridiplantae; phylum Streptophyta; class Magnoliopsida; order Myrtales; family Myrtaceae; genus Melaleuca; species Melaleuca quinquenervia. Next base: position 3,316,826 of record CM057724.1, on the reverse strand, counting down.
TAAAAGCTTTATTTTCTGTCTTTCATATTGAAACAGCTAGTATACATCATTAAGTCACTTAGAGATGGTTTAGTTAACTGAAAAGATGGATGAAATTCTTCAATGAAATCGCATTACGTTTTTGTAAATTGATTAAGAATGAGGAAATTATATATATAAAGAAACAAGAAGCTTGTCATAAGGGTAATCACTGCAGCTCAGGATCACTTGGGGAAGAATATTAACCTTTAGAAAGAAAATAATGGAGAGAATGAGACTAAAAAAGTAAGCAATCAGCCGTCTATTGGTGCACTGCAGTAGAAGGTGTGCTCTCATCTAATACCGAGTGCCTCAAATCAATGCTATGTCAATCTAAATCAATTAAAAGGTAAGGCTAAGAAAAGCAAATGAAAGAACTAGATATAATTCATTCTTTTGAATTTTCCTTTACTGGTGTTCTCTAAGTGAGAAAAGATCCAATAGTTAAATATCAATGCTATATCATAAATATATTCGAGTCAAATTATCAAAAATAATTCTCAATATCTGCTTATAGAAAATTAACAGTATATAAGAAAGTCAAGACGTAATAATCCTATGAGAGGGCCCATTTTTGCAGCCTCGTTGGCTGCGTAAGCAACATTCCAGGTTAAAAACCTGTAAATTACTTTGTTTCATTTTCCATTGAAATGCTTTTCCAATGTCTACCTGGAAAGTTAGACGACTCGAATAAAGTGGCTGATTTGCGAACTGTATCTTATTTCTTTAACAAAAGCTTAATAAGAATGGCCATGCAAATCATATAAAAAAAATTAAATAGGGCGATTTACAAAGCTCTGGACCCCAAAGGTCTTACTCAATTTGGGGACGGAGAGGGCTTAGATTCCTTTTGCTAGAGTAATTAAAAGAGATTAAAGCTTCCTTCCATTAGGAAGGCTGGTGAGATCTTGTAAAGTGCAGATGGAGTCAAGTGCCCGTTATTCCTCACTTTCCCCTCAACGGTCTTTCAATTGCTTTCAGTGCACATGCGTGTAATGTCTAAGCCGTACATTTGAGGTTGCCGAGAGTCTTAAGTTTCTGGTGTATATCTGAAAGCTTTTAGATATTCTGGACATTTGTCAATTGTTTTAGCCGTTCTTACTTTGTGTAGGTACCACAAGAGACGTTCAACCATCTTTATATAGACTCTTTCCAGAGAATTAGAAGTATGAAATTGCAATGCACACATGTCGGCAACATTGAGCACTTATGCTGTCTCCGGTCTATTTAATAAATTTATATTTCACATACCTCTCGATTGAAGAGTGTAGTAGAGCGTGATTGGACAAGGTTGTGACTTTGAGCTTCTTGTGAACCTGCCATTGGTTTGTTAGCGGATGAAAAGAGTTTCTTCATCTATACTGCAAGGATAAACCTATCTACACAAATATCTAAGGTGATAAAAATAGAAAAGTCCATCTTACTTTTTCCTCTATAGAAACATATCAAACTTTCCAGCAGCTCCAACCGTAACTTAGTTAACCTTGGGAATGCTAGAGTTTCTGATGTTTCTACACCCAACTGTTCTTCCTCCATAATGATCGCCTCAATCTTCTTGCAACGCGATACTGATAGATTCCTCAGTTGTGCAAGAGTTTTCAACATGGATGGGAAAAACATAAACCGAAGGTTGTTGCAGTTAGCCACCGCCAACTTCTCTAAAGAGAAGGTGGATGGTTCAAAGAGAGTCGTATAATTTCCACTACCGCTTAGTCCCTCCTGGTAAAAAATTTCTTGCATCGAAATGCAGTTTTTGACGGTTAAAGTGTGCAACTTCTGTAGATTCATTAGCGACTTGAAGTTGATAACCTTCGATAGAGACTGGCACCGGTCTACTTCAATAGATTGGAGATTGCTTAGCTCCAGCTCCAATGGAGATTCATCACTCCATATCTCTTTCAGGTTTGGAAGTCCTCTTATCGTCAAGGACTCCAAGGATGGGATCGAAACCTGACAGACCCATCAACGACAATTTTTACAATTAAAAAGGATGGGCAGGAAATTTACATGCTATAGCGGATTATTGTAAATGCTTACCAGAGGAAATTTACAAGCAAGATAATATACAAACCTCAGGATAATTTTTGCACTCACAAAAACTTATGATAAACAATAGCTACTTTACAATACAAAAAGGAAATATACCACCCCAAAAGACAACCTTTAGGAATTGTTTCTAGTTTCCTAACAATTACGGAAATTACAGTCACCAAGAATTAGCGGTCATTCAGTTTAGTAATGACAAGGGAAATTAGTTACCCATGAAGCAAAAGTTACTTTCAAGCTAATTTACTTCCCAGAAGGTAAGCCCATATAACCTACCCCCAACTAATCGTCCCTGTCCTGGTCATTTTCTTAAGGGAAGAGTCTAAACGTGTAGCTTGCATGTCTGAGACCACAACATTTTAAACGAAAAAAATCCAATTGTCCCTGATTACAATTAAAAGCTTTATTTTCTGTCTTTCATAATGAAACAGCTAGTATACATTATTAAGTCACTTAGAAATGGTTTAGTTAACTAAAAATATGGATGAAAATCTTCAATGAAATCGCATTACGTTTTTGTAGATTGATTAAGAATGAGGAAATTATATATATAAAGAAACAAGAAGCTTGTCATAAGGGTAATAACTGCAGCTCAGGATCACTTGGGGAAGAATATTAACCTTTAGAAAGAAAATAATGGAGAGAATGAGATTAAAAAAGTAAGCAATCAGCCGTCGATTGGTGCACTGCAGTAGAAGGTGTGATCTCATCTAATACCGAGTGCCTCAAATCAATGCTATGTCAATCTGAATCAATTAAAAGGTAAGGCTAAGAAAAGCAAATGAAAAAGAAATTACTTGGGTCGAATGAACAAATCTTTTCACATCATTATACATTCGAAAGAACTAGATATAATTCATTCTTTTGAATTTTCCTTTAAAATTTACTGGTGTTCTCTTAAGTGCGAAAAGATCCAATAGTTATATACCAATGCTATATCATAAATATATTCGAGTCAAATTATCAAAAATAATTCTCAATATCTGCTTATAGAAGATTAACAGTATATAAGAAAGTCAAGACGTAATAATCCTATGAGAGGGCCCATTTTTGCAGCCTTGTTGGCTGCGTAAGCAACATTCCAAGTGAAAAACCTGTAAATTACTTTGTTTCATTTTCCATTTAAACGTTTTTCCATTGTCCACCTGGGAAGTCAAACGACTCGAATAAAGTGGCTGATTTGTGAACCGTATCTTATTTCTTTAACAAAAGCTTAATAAGAATGGTCATGCAAATCAAATAAAAAAAATTAAATAGGGCGATTTACAAAGCTCTGGACCCCAAAGGTCTTACTCAATTTGGGGGACGGAGAGGGCATAGATTCCTTACTAGAGTAATTAAAAGAGATTAAAGCTTCCTTCCATTAGGAAGACATATGAGATCTTGGAAAGTGAGATAGAATCAAGTGCCCGTTATTGCTCACTTTCCCCTCAATGGTCTTTTCAATTGCTTTAAGTGTACATGCGGGTAATGTCCAAGCCGTACATCTGAGGTTGCCGAGAGGTTGCCGTACTTGTTGGCAATATTGAGCACTTATACTTTGTCTCCAGTCTATTTAATAAATTTATATTTCACGTACCTCTCGATTGAAGAGTGCAGTAGAGTGTGATTGGACAAGGTTCTGACTTTGAGCTTCTTGTGAACCTGCCATTGGTTTGTTAGCGGTTGAAAAGAATTTCATCATCTATACTGCAAGGATAAACCTATCTACATAAATATCTAAGGTGATAAAAATAAAAAATTCGATCTTACTTTTTCGGCAATAGAAACATATCAAAGTTTCTAGCTGTTCCAAGCGTAAATTGGTTAACCTTGGGATTGCTAGAGTTTCTGATTTTTCTAGACCCAACCGTTCTTCCTCCATAATGATCGCCTCCATCTTCTTGCAACGCGATACCGATAGATCTCTCAGTTGTGCAAGAGTTTTAAACATGGATGGGAAAAACATAAACCGAAGGTTGTCACAGCCATACACACCCAACTCCTCCAAAGAGAAGGTGGTTGGTTCAAAGGGAGTCGTATAATTCCCACTACCACTTAGTCCGTCATGGTAAAAAATTTCTTGCATCAAAACGCACTTATTGACAGTCAAGGTGCGCAACTTCTGTAAATTCATTAGCAACCTAAAGCTGATAACCTTCAATAGAGATTGGCACTGCTTTACTTCAATAGATTGGAGATTGCTCAGTTCCAATGGAGATTCATCGCTCCATATCTCTTCCAGACTTGGAAGTCCTTCCATCGTCAAGGACTCCAAGGATGGTACCGAAACCTGACAAACCCATCAACGACAAAATTAACAATTACAAAGGGTGGGCAGGAAATTTACATGCTATCGCGGATTATCTTAAATGCTTACCAGGGGAAATTTACAAGCAAGATAATTTATGAACCTTAGGCTAATTTTTGCACTCGCAAAAACTTACGATAAAAACAATAGCTACTTTACAATACAAAAAGGAAATATACGACCCCAAAAGACAACCTTGGAATTGTCTATAGTTTCCTAAGAATAATGGAAATTAGAGTCACCAAGAATTAGCACTCATTTAATGTAGTAATGACAAGGAAATTAGTTAGCCACGAAGCAAAAAGTACTTTCAAGCTAATTTACTTCTCAGAAGGTAAGCCCATACAACCTATGCCCAACTAATCATCCCTATCATAGTCATTTTCTTAAGGGATGAGTCTAAACGTGTAGTTTGCATGTTTGAGACCATAACATTTTAGGTGAAAAGATCCAATTGTCCCTGATTACAATTAAAAGCTTTGTTTTCTGTCTTTCATTTTTCTTTTTTAAAGACTAACTATTCTTCTCCAAGAATTCATTGCTGTTTCTCCAGAAAATCCTTCATCCGCAAAGTCGCTCACGATCTCCCATCTACCTCTCCATCACCCGTCACTCCCATCTATACAACAAGTTTAACTTATTCTTGTTTTGTTCATTGGACTATTGTCATCCCAGACAAGCCAAACTCAAACTGCTTCTTTATTTTACCACTTTATAATGTTGGAAGAGATTCATTATAATTTCATAGATCTTTGCATATCTAGGTTTTATGATGGCAGCAGCAGCAGCAGCAACACCAACAACAACAAGTACCTATGCAAGATTAATTCTTAATGAATATTTAAAACCCTACATAGTTAAAAGCCCCAAAGCATTGTTGCAGACACTCCCAATCTATTTCCTCTACTGTCATTGAAAGCAAACTCTCTCCATGAAACCTCAAAGCACGGGAGGAAGAAAGGTGGGGGTTTGAAGTGGGGCCCGCAAGTTAAATTTCTATGAAATGTATTTTATTTCTTTCACAATAGTTTTATCAGTATGGCCACGAAATTGGTGATTGGGTTAAATTACAAATTCATGAACTTTGAAGATGTAAATATAGATGAGTGTCATTGGTGATTTTGTCGTAAGCGCACCAAAGGAAAACAAAAGAATAAACTGAAAAATAGCAAAAACACATCCATACTAATATTGAGGACCCTAGGACGAGAAGGCCATTGGATATATTGGAGACAAAAGAAAAATAATAATTGCAATAAGATTCTATTGATAATAGGCAAAATGATAATTTGGACATGCGCACGTAACAATTACACATCCCAGATTTAAATAAAATATATTCCTCTCCAGTATTTGAATATAGGAAATTCAAAGTACACTTTGTTATTTTTTTACTTGCTCGGAATAAAATAGCTAGTATACATCGTTAAGTTAAATAGAGGATGTTAGTTAACTTAAATATGGATGAAATTCTATTATGAAATCGCATTATGCTTCTCTAAATTGATTAAGAATGAGGAAATTAAATATTTAAAGAAACAAAAAGTGTGTCATAAGGGTAATCACCAGTAGAACCAGAAGTCACTGAATTGATATAGTTAAAGAAGAATGCAGCTCAGGATCGCTTGAGGAAGAATATTAGCCATCAGAAAGAACATAATGGAGAGATTGACATTAAAAAAGCAACCAATTAACCACCAAATGGAGTACCACAGTAGCAGGTCTGATCTAATCTAATACTAAGTGCCCCAAATCAATGTTATGTCATTCTAAAGAAATTAACATTAGGCTAAGAAAAAGGAATTGCTCGGTTCAAATGAACAAATCTTACTTACATCATTTGACACTCGGAAGAACTAGATATAATTGATTTTTTTAATTTTCACTTAAAATTGGTTGGTGTTTTATAAGTGCAAGAAGATCCAATAGTTATATGCCAATGCTACATCATAAATATACTCAAGTCAAATTATTGAATATAATTCTAAATATCTAATTATAGAAGGTTAAGAGCATATAAGAGAGTCGACGTATTAATCGTATGAGAGGACCCATTTTCGCAGCTCTTTGGCTGCATAGAACATTTTAGGTGAAAAACTTATAAACTACTTTGTTTCATTTTCCATTGAAACGTTTTTCCAATGTCTACTAGGGAAGTCGGACAACTCGAATAAAGTGACTGATTAGCGTAATGTATTTTATTTCTTTGACAAAAGTTTTATAAGAATGGTCTTGCAAATCATATAAAAACTAAACAGGGTGATTTACAAAACCATGGAGCCAAGAGATCTTTTGCTCAGTTTGGCGACGGATAGGGCTCAGATTCCTTTTGCTAGAGTAATTAAAAAAGAGAGTAAGGCTTCCGACAGCAATCATATAATTGCATTAGTCTCTCATGCAGGTTATTATCAATGCTCACCGAAGCAAACTTACCCGCAAGTTAATTTAAAACCTCTAGGCATATTTTTGCATTCACAAAAATTTATGATGAACAAAAGCTAATTTACAATACAAAAGGGAATTATACGACCCCAAAAGACAAGTGATGAACTTTACCATTTACTTACAATACAGCAAGAGATGCACTGATTAGATTTTTCTTGCAATTTCCTAAGTCATTAAGAATTAGCACTCATTTAGTATACTATTACTATTAGGTACAATTACTTCTTACAAGGGAGGCTTATATAATGTTTTTTTTTAATTAATCATCCTCGTTATTTTTATTTCCTTAAGGGTGAGTTCAAATCCACCGCCTCCATGTCTAAAACCACAGCATTGAAGGTGAAGACCCAATTGTCCCTGATTGTGATGGAAAGCTTTATTTCCTTTTTCTTTTTTTGTTTTTTTTTGTAAAGAGTAATTAATCCTTTATCTACAACGTTGATTGCAATTTCCCATCTTACCTCGCCATCAACCATTGCTCCCATCCATACAACAAGTTTTAACTTCTTTGTGTTTCATTGATTTGACTATTATCATCTCTGGAAAGAGAAACCGCAAACGCTCTTTACAAAAATTTTCTCATTCTAGTTTCATTGTCTTTGAAAGCGAGCTCTCTCGACGAAAGCTCAAAGCCTGGAAAGAAGATAAGCGGTGCTCAAACACTTATCCCATGGGACCCACAACTTAATATTTTCATGACCTTTATTGACGGGGAGCATGACATATTGCAGGAGTCTTGGGCCCACCATCAACTTCTATGACAATCTCACCACTATAAAGGTCAAACTTATCTGGTCAATGAAATAGCCGCCAAGGTAATTTTTGCTGGACCAAATGGCCGTGCGCTTTCCTTAACTGGGCAATTGTTTGTCCGTAGTTTTCTAACTTCTCTTTAATGTTTATAATTCACTGTCAATAACCAATTCAACAGGATATGCAAATTTGTGCCTGTGATACCCAGTGGACATCCAAATACATCTATCTATACTATATGTGCGCATGAGCATGCCCAAAATTGTATACTTTGATAATTATGGGGCCCACGCAATGACTAAATATTTATTTAAACACGAGAAATAAAAGACGTGCATCAATTAGATTAGCATAATCGTTTTTCTTTCAAAACCCCGTCCTTGCTCTCATTCTTCATATTGGTTTTTAAGAGTCGCCTATATTTTACATTATGTGCACGATAACAAAATTTGATAACTGAATAATAGAAACCATGTCAAAAGATTTAGAAATTACTTTATTTATCGAATTACTTTGATGCCAAAAGATTCCCTTTAATTTTGCTTTATGAAACCCTATTAATGTGGATTTACTTGCATGATGTAAAGTTAAAATAACTCGGAACCTATCATTAACTAAATTTACATGGTTTCGTACAATTGGTTGGATCTCCCACACAATTAAGAGAAACGGAAGACTGCTTTAGCTAATTAGAGGTAACGCATGAACGTACAAGCAATCAGGAAGAAAATAAACTGAAAATAACAAACTAATAAGGCATCATAATCTAAGTTACGTGTAATTAGCCAAGGAAGGAAAAATTAATAAATAATTAATACTCTTTTAATAAAAAGTTACCTGCTGTCCATTGAAGAATGCAATTTGAGTGCCAACTTGGTCGTCTGATATCCTACTTGGAGAAGTGGACCCGTCGGTGAAAAAACACTTGATATTTGGCAAGTCACGCAATTTCAATACAAGCAACTTAGGGAACTCCAATTTGCCACGATCATGAACTTCTACGATACCGCACATTAACTTGCAATCGGCAACTTCAATCTCTTCTAGCTGTGGAAGTCCTTTCATCACTGAAAGAGGAAACAATACTTCCATCTTGTCGCACCTGATAACTTGTACTACTTTTAATGTATTGAAGGACGTGATGGAGATTTGGTTGTGGCATATCTTCTCCAAGTTGACCAAATTATTGAGAAATAACGTCTCCAATTTCTTAAAAGTGGGAAGGGAAGACTGTTTGAGGATGTAATGGATAGAGGGACTATGCTGGACATGTATATGCTTTAATTGTGGAAAACCTTTTAGTGATAGCGTGCAAATACTTTGCACAAGTGCATCCAAACCATACAAAAAAAGATGGTCAATTTTGTCCAAGATACTTTGTATGCATCCTTTCTGAAGAACATTGCTTCTTGGTTCCAAATTGAGCTCCAATGTCGTTGACCCTTTGCAGTCACTCGGCCTCCAGTCCACAAAACCAATTTTGATTCGGTACTCTTTTAATTTCTCAAGATTTAGATCCTTTGGGAGCATGCTTGGATTAGGAATGGAAACATGCAGAGTGCGGAGTTTCTTCATGTGATTCAACTCTATCAAACTGGCATTAGTTGCTGAATTTTGTTGCGCAACATTCCATTCATCAAAACTATCCTCCATGTACAACTCCTCCAATTTAGTCAAGTTACCAAGCACACCTGGCTCAATTATCTTCAGCAGTGAACAATGGTTCAAGTCTAGTAACCTTAGTTCTACTAGTTGCCCAATTTCTTTTGGCAATCGCTGGATGTTGGAGCCTACAAAGCTCAGAATCCGTAACTTGGTTAGCTTGCCTAGAATGGCTACATCCTCTAACCAACAATGATCCAGACACAAAGTATGTAAGTTCTCCAATAACTGAAATGGCAAGGATGGAAGAGTGAGATGTATCCCCGTAAGATTTAAGACCATGAGTTTCCTCATAGAATTAAATAACGAATCCGGGATATGAAGAGATTCGTTGTTTGTAAACAACATAAAGATTTGCAATTCGGAGCAATCTAATTCTCCAGGAAGGCTCTTCATGTCAACATATGGAAAGCATATCGCCCTATAACTATTCGGCTTGTCTTTCGGCAACTCTGTTATTCGCTTGTCTTTATCTTTATCTTTCAATATGAGGAAAGGGTGATCGGTTGAAGCAGCCGAGGCGACAAAGTCATGAACTAAATCATGTATCTTGAAACTAGCAATATCTTCACTATCTAATAACAGGGAGGAGGCTTGAAGAGTATAGATATGTGAACTCAATCTATTTCTCGCTTCTTCCATGCTACTAACTCCTTGAAATATCCCTAAACCGATGGCATACTTCAGCAAGTCTTGAAGGGAAGGCTTGGAGACACCACAAACAACACAAAGCCATAATAATGACCTCACCTCCTCTTCTAATTTATCATAACTCCACTGCAACATTTGATCTATCAAATTATTGGTTTGCTCATCTGTAAACTCCTCTATTTTTTTCACGGTGTCCTTCCATCGGGCTAAATCAGCATCTTTAAAACGTTTCGCCATTGCAATAATTAGGAAAGGCACACCTGCACATTTATCGAGTGCTTTATCCACCAAGGCTTTGAATTCGTCCTCATGAACTCTGTCTCCCCCTATCCTCTCAAACAATATTTTTGCCTCCGCCTTCTCCAGCCCATGAAGTTGGAAGGCCTCGTCGCAGCCCATTTCCTCACGCAAAACATTACGATCTCTCGAAGTCAATAGCAGCTGGCATCCCTTGACATTGTTGTCAAGTCCACAAGGAATGCCGACTGACTTCAAATCCAGCCCCTTCCACAGATTGTCCAGTATTATGAGGACCTTCTTTTCCTCCCTCTCCTCAATTTCCAACCTCTGGCGCAGAAGTTTTGCTCGCTCGTTGGTACTCTTTACCTCCTTTATGCGGGTGAATTCCAAGCCGTTGGCAATCTCTTCTTGAATCGCATTGATGTCTGGATTTTTCGACACGTCGGCTTTAGCTACCCAACGAAACGACTTCTCTTCACGTAGCATCGTTTCGACTTCCTCCAAAAGGGTGGACTTGCCGACCCCGCCCATCCCGTAAACCCCCACCGCACTATTGCTCTTACTGGCAAGAGCCTCCATTATTTTCTTGATCATCAATTCTCTGGATTTGAACGTCGAGGCAGAAGAAAGGGAGGCCGTCCTGGAGGTCGACGGGATGGCATCTTTGCCTTCTTTCCTGGCCGGAGTCGGATCAGCTCGAGCGGGACCGATCAAGCAGATGTCGTCCAATGCCCCGAACCTGATGCAGTCTCGAGCGATTTTCTGAACGACCTCGATCTCCGCCTCGGCCTCCCTGCTGAACCGATAGCGACAATAGGGGTCAGGAAGAGTCCCGTAGCAGCAAGTCTTGCTCGCCTGATCGAAGGCGTCCAACAGCTTTCCGGCATCCTCCATGGCCTTGTCGGCATTTTTCCGCCACTCCGTGAAGGGGTCATTGAGATTCAGAACATTGTTTCTGGCCCCTTGTGCCAAATCGCGGACCCTCCGATCCTCAATCTCCAGATTGTGGACTTCGTTCCGAAGACGGTCGGCGAAGCTCTTGGAGGACATCACGTATCTGAATCCACGCCGGATGGGAACAACTACACAGCTCTTCAGGAAATCCCATGCGATAGCAACGACAGAATCGGCCGACATTTTTCTTTGATTTTTTTCTTTTTTGGAGAGAGACAGAGAGAGACAGAGAGAGAGAGATGAAAAGGAGGAGCAGATACCGAAGAAGAAGGGAGGAGGAATAGTTGAGCCGGGACGAAGAAAGAGCGAAACAGAGCCAAAAGCGCACAAAAATATTGAAGGAAGGGAAGCGTCTAATAGCAGCAACGAACGGAGAAAGAAAGAGACGATTTTATCCGCTGTTGAAAAGTAGCAAACAAACGAATCCAGTTAAAGAGCGAGAAAGAAGAGCCAGAGAGAAAGAGAGTGATGGAAGAGAGCAACTAAGAGTGAAGAAAAAGGAGGAGGAGGAAGAATGAGTGCGCCGAGAAGATGGAAGAGCGAAACAGAGCAAGAGATGAACACGGCAAAGAGATTTGAGGGCAAAAGAAGGATGAAGGAAAGGGGAGCGTCGAACGGCAGCAAGGAATGCGGACAGGAAAAGAGATGATCAGCTGTTATATAAGGTAGTAAACCAACAGTTCGACTTATAAACATCGTTTGGATCCTCTACACGCAGGGCAGTTATGCTCTGCGGGTTTGTGAGAGGGAAGAGGTGGGTCCCACTTTAAGAGGGACTTATCCCTGTTTTGCTTTTTTTTTTTTTTTCAAAAATAAGTAACTGTTCGATCATTGATGAGACGACTGCGAGAGCAAATCAAATTTGCCTGGAAAGCTTCCAAGGCAGCACAACGCGTCAGCACTCACGTGACATTCTACAGTTTGACAAAGAGAACACGTGACATGTATCTCTGCCCATTTTCAACAAGGACCATGCATCGATGCAGAATGCCTTGGAACTTCGAGAGTACTTATTGCAGCCACCGCAAATCGTTTAAGACTTTTTTAAAAAATAAGTCCATTAAAAGTCCTAAATCTTATAATAAAAATTTCTTTACTTTTTAAAACTTTCAAAAAAAGTATCATTAAATTCTAAAATTTATTAAATCAATGTAATCAAATCTTTTTGTTAATACGTCAATTTATTTAACGAAAAATCCTAACATTGTAATTTAAAATTCACTCCTCATTTCTAGGTGGTATTTTTTTTATCATTTTTTAAAGTTATTTAAATTAGATAAAAAAACTAAAAAATAAGTTTTTATTTAAAAAACTGAGAGAGAGAGAAGGGCAGGCTTTGCCAATGGATGTTTCTGCCACTGGCCATCGTAGGAGGAGTGGGCAAAGGGCAAGGTAGGGGTCGAGCCCGTGGACATTGCCACCGCCAGCAACAATTGCCGAAGGGGACAATGATGGTCTCCATCTTTAGGTGATGGCTAGTGACCCTCTAGCCTCGGTGAATGCCGGCCTAGCCAAGGTCATCGACCCCAAGCGATAGTCAACATCACCCAGATTTAGACTCTCTCACTCGAGCCTAGTGAGGGTCACCAGCTCTCGTCTGGGGTTGGCAACGGGTGACGATGGCAGTACCAACATCCACGGGTGAGGCTATGCTCTACCCTTCTCTTTTTCTAGTTTGTTTTTAATCTATTTTGAATATTATTTGCAAAATCCAAATAATAAAAAAAGCTACATATGATAGAAAAATTAATTAGTCACATTGGTATTTTCTGTTAACAAATTAGCATAGTTAATAAAATGATTTAATTACATTTTTTTTTGTAAATTTTAGGATTTAGTAGTACTTTCGTAATAAATTTTAGAACTTTTATTACACATATCCCTTTCTAGAAAACCCGTAATCTGTAAAAAAAGTGTGTTGATTTCTCTTTACTCAACATAAATTAATTTTTGAGAGTGGAGTTAGAAGCCAACGATGGGCTTCCATCTTTCTTCTGTTTATCTACACATATTGCTCTTAAAATCACCATAGAGATGCGGCAAAACAAATAGAATTTATGCGCACGAGATGAAACTCTTAGTCTCTCACCCGGTGATCCCCAAACTTTCTAGCATTATAAATGCGGAATAACAAATTAGCTATGGAAAATAAATAACTTTCAATGTCTTAAAACTATTGCCTATAATCATTTAAATAGAGAGAATTGTCTATCAGTTCACTGACATATAAACTCATATAAATAAAATCTCATACCAAATTAACCTGTTGAAACGATCACTTTTAGAAATAAAGGATTAGAACTCGAGATTTGATCATGATACGTTGAAAAATTTACAGTTAAAGCTCGATGAAAACATAACTGTAATTTCACATTCTTGAACGTGCTAATGCTCCAATCTTTTAAACAAATCATATCTCTTTTCTTTTTCAATCAAAGGTTGAAGTCGTTTTTATAGATAAATTATTACATAAACAAAATTCTGAAGTATAATTTAACAACGAGAAAACATCCGAGACAATAGATGAGAGAGAAAATGGAAAAGACAGATTGATTATCATTTTTGAATTACAAGTCGGGTTTACCAAGAATTGACTTTACTTAAAAGGATGTGATTTAGGCTAAAATGATGGCGCCAATAGTTCCAACAAATGAGGGTTTACATCAAATCACCACAGCTACTATTTTTAAACCACATTACTCTTTTCTTTCTTAGTCTTGAGAATTTGACCTTTCAGTGCAACGAAGCAATTGTCGTTGGAAGATTGGAGATGCATGTCCATATCATCGTAGATTATGCGTGAAAGGCGAGAAGTATTTTACCTTTTATTTTTGTACAATTCCAAGAAAAACCCATACTTCCACTTCAGAAAGGACTCGAGACAAATTGATGGAGCCACTCGAGAAGTGGATTGCTCGAGGTAAATGTGCTCATAATCTAAGTAGAACATTATGAAAATTGGCAACGGTTGGGATTTTTCTGATGTCTCGGGTTCATGCTCTTTTGGCCATGACATAGACCCCTCTATCAACAGTTACTTCTTGAGATGAGTTTGATGTGATTTTTCCTATTTTTCTCAATGGCAATATCGATTGACATCTTTATTCTGAGAAAGAAAATTTCACAAAAGTAAAATGACATAATAAATGCTATAACTTTTGTAGAGCGCTAACTAAAGTACTATTCTTTTTTAATTATTTGAGTAGTGTGGCTTTTGAAATAAATTAACTGAAGTATCATAGATTTTTTATTACTCATAATTGCCACGACTTGTAAAAATAAATATTAAATTAAGACTTGTCAGAAAAATCTCCAAGTGTTTGATGCTTCTTATACCAAGCCATTTACAAAAAATAAATGCTTTGGCAACATTAATTTTAAGGTTAGGCTCCAGAGGGAGATGGGACATCCCACTATCTAATATCTAGTCAACGTCGCATCTTTCGGCCTTCACTCCTTCTGTTAACCCATTCAAGTGTGGACGACCACAGGCAAGCCTGAGCAATGTGCATAACCAATGAGATTTGGACCCAATTTTTTGCATGCATGGGATTCTGATAATAATACATGGCTGCTGTCTTTGAAATAATAACTTTAATAAGGGTCTTATAGAAAACAAATGGATACTCAAGTGAACAACTTTTTATATGTAAAAATAGATTGGTGGACACACAAATGGTGATTATCTAGGAAAGACCCAAACCATGAGTTAAAAAAAAAGGATATGGATCCGGACCACGGAGCTCATTAACCTAACCCTAGTTAGGCCTTAACTAAACATCAGTCAACTCCTTAGTCACAAAAGTAGATGATTTTTCTGCATTGTTGTTCCTTTATTGGACCAGTCATCATCGCGAATGTCCATGTCTCCATGTCTCTATCCTTTCCTCCACCGCTAATGGACGGACATTGATGAGCTGTCCACCTTTCATCCTTTGCCACCGCCAATGCACTCCATACTTTCCTCTCCCGTTAATTGACAAAAACCCTGATTAGGATCAACGTATCCCTCTCTTTGCGCGTATGAATGACATCTTATCTAAGACATAGAAGTAATCTTACAATCAAGCAGATTATTAAGAGTAATTGTTGCCTTCAAGGTAACTCCAATTGGTATTGTTGGACGCGAACTTCTAAGTAAATAAAACTTTTATTATCAATTTAAACCAATTCACTTTCTTGAATACTGCTGTGTATAACAAATATGATATGGGAAATTATTGTACATCAATTCACATTGTCTCGTGGTGTCTCGCTTTGAATTAGAGTTTTTCCCTTTTCTTTCGAATGCTTGGGTATGTTTGAAGTCTTTTAATTTCAACATTGACAATTTAAGTTATGTCGGTTTTTATCAATCATAAACCTAATTCTTCTTTCAGTTTTAATATTTTTCCAAGGACGGGGAGCGCCGGAAAACAGCAACATGTCGCTGGATTAGTTTATGATAGATGGTTAAGTTTTAATACTAGCTATTCACCTATTTAAAAATCTAAGAATGACTCAAAAACCCCAAGGAAGAAAGAGGAGATGGCTATGGATGGAGCTACACTTGGGAAGTTGAATGGCGAGCAGACCGACCTCGCATCGTCACTGGCCTTTCAATTAAAATACAAAAAGGGCCGCTACGTGTCCGTCGCCTTCATCAAGACCGGAATAATAATCGGACTTGGAAACAATCCAATGACGGAGATAGATGACTCACTTAAAAAAAAAAAAAAACAGAGAATACAATCCAATGATGGAAATGGGTTTTTTGTACATCGATGGAAAGGGCCGCCATATGTCAATTGCCTCTATCAAAACAAGAACGATAATCGACTGAGGAACAATTCAGTGAAGGAAATAGATGACTCATAAAAACTTTAAATTGGATACTTTTTACTGCATTTTACTATTCCTTGATTAGTCAAATTATTGGCATCCAAGGGCGCGTTTAGTAACTTTTATATTCTGGGGAACAATTTTTGAACAGAAGAACGCGTTTGGTAACCATACAAAATAAGTTTTGAATTTTTTTTCTTGTTTCTTAAGAAGTGTTCTCGAGAACAAGAAATAAGTTTTTTCTGCTTAAAAAAAAATGAACAAGTTTTGAGCTTTTGTTCTAATATTTCTTAAAAAGTATTTTCGATAACAAGAAACAAGGTTTTCCTACTACTTATTTTTGTTCTAAATCTGTTCACGAGAACAAAATATTTTTTTTCTTTGAACAAAAATGTTAACAAACACGTTTCTATTTTCTTTTTTTTTTATTATCCAGAATAAAAGAATATAAATTTTTGTTCGGGAGAACAGAAACATATCATGCCCTTGAGTCTCCACATCCTTCCTCCAACTGCCCATGGACAACGATCTAAATATACGAAAGATTGCTTTAATTAGGGTACTCTGGGAGGGAGGGAGCAAAAGCGAGAGTAGGAGAGGGTAAGAGTGAGCGATTACATATTCTTTATAAGTTTTATCTATAATTTACAACATATCATATAGTAGATTTCGGGATTTAACAAGTTTTTTTTTCAATTTGCTTAAGCAAAATATAAGTAAACACAACAATAAAAATGAAAAGTTCGAGTTTGCCAATAACAATAATTTGCAAAAGATGACACACCCATGGATAGCCCAACCGGTTAGAGCAAACTTGGACTTCGTTGAGGTCTCGAATTCGATTTCCTAGGAAAGTGCTTGTAATTTAAGTGGGGGACCATGACGGTGAGATGTCGTGCCAGTCTCCTAAGTATGCACAAGCTGGCCCGGATACCTTGGTTAAAAAAACAAAAAAAAATTGCAAAAAATGAACACCTAAAGTGAAATAACCGATAAAAAGTTCAAAACACTTAACATGAAATCTAAACAAAAACGTTTTCAATAGAATGATTCATTTTCTATCATCGAAACACCTAAAAGTCGGAAAATAATTCTTTAAAAATAATTTATCTTCAAATAAATGGACTCTTAATATAAAACATCATGTTTAAACATGAATTGTTTGAACGTGGCTTGGATGGTCACTTTATCTTTGTACAAAATTCTTTTTTTAACCTTTTTAATACGACACAAAATGTATTTTCAAAAAAGAAAGCCTTATGAACTTTAGTACATTAAACTTTGCTTGTGATCTGTAACACTTTACTATTGAGCATATATAGCGATCTTTTCATTCTCTTTCTCACCCAAGGATATACACCACCATGACAGCATATAGCGATCTTTTCATTCTCTTTCTCACCCAAGGATATACACCACCATGACAGCACCTATCACTTGAACACATCTCGACAATCATGTTGCCCTATTTTCGTAAAATTATTCGTCATATCAAAATCCACTATGGTGTAGATCAATCACCTTACTTACGTTTGTATCAACATGTCAAGACTTTAGTGATCTAACCTTAATAAGTAATTCTCAGGCGTTCTCACCAGAGTAATAATTCTCATGGTAATACAAATATAATATACGATATTTAGGATTGAGGAGATATATGAAAAGAAAAAAAGAAATAGAGATCTTCATGCATGGGGCAAGCAATTTCCGACCTCATTCTTGCCAAAAAGACAGCGCTTTGTGCAAGCTAATGGATAGGGACAGTCCCCCTCCAGTCCCATACCATCCTTGTTGCTTCATATTACCATCGAAACAGCGAAAGAGAGAGAGTCTAGAATATAAAATATTTCCAAAAAAAAAACAGTAAAAATTAACATTTTCCCTCCAATTATATTACCTAGAAATCGACGGTTTTTGAAAAAATGAAATCGGGGATCAGATTAGGATGCATTGAAATAAGAAACCGAATCTATTCTTCTTCAATTTTTCAATTTTATTGGGAAACCATCTCCACCCTAACCGAGGGGGATCCGGATCACCTACTCTCAAAGCAGAGGATCTGTGAGAGAGAAGGGGTGGGCCCCACTACCCACTCCTCTTTATGTTTTCCTTTTAGCAAAAATGGCAGCTATCCGATTTGTTATCGAACGGCTGCCATTAATAGAGCACCCTACTTTGCCAGCAGGGGATCCATTTCCGACTGAGGGTAGTTGTGGGAGCTGATATGGTTTTCTGCATTTTATTGTCCCGTTACTTGATTTGTCACCATAACCAATGTCTATCTAGATGTCCTTTCATCCACCACCACTGCGGGACATATGGTCTAAGTGTATGAGAATGCATGACAACCCGATACTCACACTTGAAAAGAACGAGCTATTTCGACTCAAACTATAGTAAAAGTAAGAAAAATAGAAAAGATCAGCTTGACCTTGACCATGAGCATGACTTGGAAGAATCCATCACGCATGAGTCAAGGATATTCCTTGTTGCCATTGGAGCCAAATTATGAAGAAGCAAAATGGTTTGTTAATTGCACAACCAGCCCTCGCGAGAGCCCAAATGATCCCAACCTTTTTATTTCTTGATTTTTAATTGAGATTCAAACATCTCCCCACTATCACTGTCTAATTATTTTAATATCATGGAGTTCTTAAAATGTGGAATTAAAATTCATGGCAAAGAAAGGGTGTGAAATTAGATGATCAAAATTGGCAAGCGCAAATTATCATCTCACCGTTTTCTCCACCATTAACGGACAAATGCTAATTAGGTACAAGCCCTAATCTGGCTCCTTGCACAGGTCAACAAAAAATCGTTCTCGAAATATAGAAGTAAAGTTATAATTAAGCAAATTTGTTATATCAGAATGTTAACTGTAACCGTGACTTTAGATATAGCTTCAATCAAATATGTCAGATCAATACTTCTATGTAAATTAAACTTATGCCACTCTTTATTAACATTTTAAATCAGTGTATTCAATGAATATTGCTACCCTATACAGGACAAAATTAATATGGGAACTGATTTTGAGTCACCGCTAACCCTATTTCATGGTCTGTAGTTCCTCCGATTGGAGTTTCCTCTCTTCTCTTTCAAATGCTTGGATCTGTTTGGAGCCTTTTACTATTAACAAATATTTTTAAAATATTGCAGTCATCATAAATCGGTTCTAAAATTTTTCAAAAAGCATAAGATTATTGACAAGTAAAATTATTTGGGTTTCCACAATTATAGACCCGATTTTTATTTCACTTTTAATTTTTTCTAAGGATGGGAAGGTTCGAGAAACAGCAACAAATTTGCTGGAAAAAATTTATAATAAATTGATGAGCTTCAGTACTAGTGATCCAACGATTTACAAATTTAAGAATTGAATGATATCCCGAGGAAGAAATAGCTACACGGAAGGAGCTACACTTGCGGAAGTTGAATGGTAATCAGACTGCCTCACAGCCAAATATACAAAAACAAAAAGACCACCGTACACGCCGGTCGCCTCCATAAAGATAAGAACGATGGACTTCCAGTTCTCCACAAATCTAGGCATGGAAATAGAGTGAAGATAGATGATTTTTTGCATGTTACTGTTCCTTGATCATTCACCACCACAGGTGGACCATCATCTAGGGGACATGATCTGCTAACATGGAATAGTCCAACTTAGCACCTATCCATTAAAATCCCCCCTAGTACAAGGGGGGAGCTTCAATGGATAGGATCCCACGTCAGGGGATCCTGGTCCATCATCTGGATCTATGGAAGATTGCTTTAGCTAGGGTAGTCTGGGTGAGGAGATATGGTGGACAAGTCCTTGTAGAAATAGATGGCTTTAATTGCTGCATTTTAGTGTTCCTTTACTTGACCTGGCATCATCACTAAGGTTTCTCTCCACGTCCTTTCATCCACCGCCCTAGATGGAGATAGACAGACAGACAGACAGTGAGTGGAAGCGGAAGAGGGCAAGAGAAAGAGGGATTAAGTGGGAAAAAAGAAAGACTTAGTTCACACAACAAAATTCAAGTTGATAAATTTCTATGCCAAATATAACTGTCATATTAGAATGTGAAATTTCTCCTGAGTCCATATATCTATTATGAATATTTGAAAATGTTGCCAATAATTTCCAGCCCAAGAAAAAAATTATGACTTATTAAATTCACAGAGTAGGTTCTCTTTATAATTCAGTTGATAAGGATCTTTTGCATAATGACTATGTAGTTTATGATGGATAATTGCATATAAAAAATAATCACATAAAGTTAGCATTATCCTAAATAAAATCATTTTCTTATAAAAATAACAAAATTTATATACACGGCTCTTGACAATATTTGCTAGTTTTAGGATTTACAATCCGCAGCCTTAGCTATAGGATAGATTGCATCATCCGGAAGTCATCTATCTTGACCTATCAAAATTTGTGCTCTTAGACTAAACATCGGGTACATAATATAATTTCAAGTCTTAGCCATAGGTACAAGGAATAAAGCGAACCAAGTGAAAACTTGAGCTGAAAACAAACTGAAAATACAATGAAAGCATTGAAATCTTAAGACATGCCACTAATGAATTAAACTTGGGATCTTTCTATGAATATCTTCATATAAGATGGCTGCGCTACACTTTGAAAAATGGACGATCTGGTTAAATTTGTTGGCTATTTGAATCCTACTAAGAAATTACAAATGATTGACCACGCAATTCGATAATGTAACCAGCTTATTCACATCACTTTTACAAAATCAGTTTTATAAATTAATTCTTATAGCTGTATATTGCTCTTTCTCGATAATTTTCAAATGATACATGTGTAAAAGAATGAGAAACTTTTTATTGACTAATGTTTGGCTAGATATGAGTTTAACCTATACTCTAGACTAAGAAGGCATTACAATTTCAAAAATAAGAGTACCGAAAATAGATGAGCCATTCAACTCAAGCAATTGTGACAATAAGAACAATAGAAAACATCGGCTCAACCTTGATTTTAAGCATGAGTTAGGAAAATCATCATGCATGAGTGAAGGATGTTCCTTGCAGCCACCCAAGCCAAATTTTGAAAAAATAAAATGATTTGTTTATTGCATGAAATCAGTCCTTATGCGAGCCCAAATTATCTCATCTTTTTGCATTACCTGATTTTCAATGGAGACCCAAAATATCTCTCAATATCACTCTACCTAATTATCTTAATAGCATTAATTTTTTAATATGTGGAAATAGATTACAATGAAGGGAGGACATAAGAGTAGACTATTAGAATTGACAAGACCAAATTATCAATTTAATTACACATAAGATTACAAAATTTATGAGGTTAAGATTGTGTCACAACAATATTATGACATACACGAATCTTCTATATTCATCAAAGTTCGAGGTACTAGTATTTTAGTATTGTTGAGAAATTGCATGATTGGTATTAAACACATTTTACATAATGTAATCGAATTTTGAATCTTTCCATTAAATCATTTTAATCTCAATTATTTTGAGGAAAAGTGTAATCAAATACTTTCACTCAAGATTTGCCTGATTTATTTGACGCGTTGGCCTTATTACGGCTAATCATGCTACATGTCAGGGTAAAGGTGTGACAGTGCGAGGTGGACCAAAATTGCATGATATGACATTGTTGGTTCTTGAGCAGCGTTGTTGTTTTAGAGGAGTGGTTAAAGCTGTTGACGAATGTTTTGATGGTGACAAAACCAGATGATATCTTATGCGAAAGAAGAAAAGTTCAGAAGGTTAATCCTATTAGAAGATCTTATATGCAGAACGTGGAGATGTTCAGAAGGAAAAGACAAGATCTTATATGAAGAACGTGGAGATGTTCAGAAGGAAAGATAAGATCTTATATGCAGAACGAGGAGATGTACAGAAGGAAAAGATAATTGGTAGAACTCATATCCCGAAGGTAATGGAGTTTGGTAGATCAAGATTCTCATATATATACGCAGAAAGTCAAAAAGATCTTTTGATTGAGATCCGATATAGGATGAATAGGATTTACGTATCAATGCTCAAACGAAGCTATCGATCAAAGAATCAAATCATATCTGATTTGATCCTTTCCTTTCTTGGTTATACGATTTATCTTTGGAAAGAAATCATTGAGCTTCCAACGGACATATCATGGATGATGCTTATGGAAGGCTAAACGGTAACCAAAGGAGAAGACTATTTATAGTACATCCAGTGTGAGAAAAACAATGAGTGAAATCATCAAAGTATTTGATTGTGAACGAAAGATTGTATTGAAAGAGTGATAGTGAGAAAGTGATCTGATTGTACTATCTCTTTTGATACTAGTGATAAACAGCCGATTGGCTGTCTCTGGACAAAGTGGACGTAGGCTTGGATTAAGCCGAACCACTATAATCTTCTGTGTTTGATCTTCTATAATTTTCTCTTATTATTTTGTTTATTCCGCGCTCTACTTCATATTCAGATCGTTACACTAAGCACTTAGTTTTTTCAATTGGTATCAGAGCAAGGTTGCTCGTTTTTGAAGTGTTTGTACTTCTGAGCAGAACGATCAATGGCTAGTGCTACAGGTCTGATGGAAGGACAGAGTCACTTTCGTCCTCCTCTTTTTGATGGAAAGGATTATAGCATATGGAAGAACAAGATGAAAGCATTCCTTAGAGCAAAAGATCCACTAGAGTGGGAATTGGTGCAAAATGGCGTTTCTCCGAATTCTTCATCTGGCAAAGAAATATCTTCAGATTCTAATCTTCTGACTCAATCTGAATTAAAGAAAAGACAGGATACTGATGCTAAAGCTATTCATTCTTTATATTGTGCTTTATCTACTTCTGAATATAATCGTATTTCTTCTTGTGATTCAGCAAAGGAAATATGGGATATTCTAAGTGTAACTTATGAAGGCACAGATCGAGTTAAGGAGACCATAACGAATATTCTTCTCAATCAGTATGAGTCTTTTAAAATGAAGGAAGGGGAGAGCATTACTGACATGTTCAGTAGGTTTACTGAAATCACAAATGGCCTAGCTTATCAAGGTCATCCAGTTGAAGGACAGATGAAAGTCAACAAACTTCTTCGTGGTCTTACTTCCGAATGGGCTTATATTAAAACTTCCATCAGAGAAACTCAACGGATTCAACCTTTATCCCTCGATGAGCTTGTTGGAACTCTCCAAGCTTATGAAGAAGAAAAGCTTGTTGAGACTGAGAACACTAGAGGTAAGAAAACTTTAGCATTAAAATCTAATGAGGATTTTAATGATGCAGATTCAGAAGAATATCTCAATGATGAAGAAATAGCACTCCTGGTGAAAAGATTCAAGAAGTTCAACAGGAACAACAGAAGCAGTTCAAATCAAATGAACTCACAAAGGAGAGGAATGGAAGATGGTCAACAGAGTTTCCAAAAGCACAGATTAAGCAACAGTCAACAAAATTTTCAGAGACGGAGATCGAGATACTATCAGCAGAATACGTTGAGACAAAGTACAGAAGCTGAAGGACAATATGCAGATGTTACTTGCTTTAACTGCAAGAAGAAAGGTCATATAAAACCCGGCTGTCCCTTACTCAAAAAGGGAAGAGATGAGAAATACAAAAGAGCTCTCAAAGCTGAAACCTGGAGCGACACTGAATGTGAATCGAGTGACAATCAATTCAATGTCTGTCTTATGGCAAATTCTGATTCTTTTGATGGTTCTGATTCCGACTATGAATCTGATTACAATAAAAATCAGGTAAGTAATCTCAGAGTTCCTATTAAAATTGCTAGATACATTGATGAACTTTGTTCTGATCTAGAAGATTCTCTTAAGGAGGTTTCTGATTTAAAAAAGGAAAATCAGAGACTCAAACGACATGAAGTTTTTTTGAAAGAAAAAATCGAGATTTTACAAAAAGATTCTTCTTGTCTTGAGCAAAAAGTTGATTCTCTTGAAAGAGAAAACGTTTGTTTAAAATCTGATTTCTCTTGCCTTTCAAAAAAATTCTCTGATGGATCTGAGAAGCTAAAAAATATTCTTTCCATTCAAAGGCCGTATTTTAAAAAGGAAGGTTTAGGAATGTCTTCTACAACGATTCCTTTGATTGACTTTCCTAAAGTTAAAGAAAGATTAATGCAAAGACCTTCTAAAAAGGTTTATGAAGATCATTTTAAAAAGGTTTTTGTCAAACCTGTTGGAGATGATTCTCTTTTTCGTTCATCGAATAATTCAGAATATCTTGATAGAGTACATTCTAAATCAAAATCTTCTGTGTTTGGATTATTTGGTTTTTCAACTAACTCTACTGGACCCAAAAGAATGTGGGTACCAAAAAGGACTGTTACTGGACCCAAGAAAGTCTGGGTTCCAAAGAAAGTTTGAGTATTTTGTTATTTGCAGGCATCCTTGAAAAATAAAATGAAGTGGTATCTAGACAGTGGATGCTCGAGACATATGACTGGAAATTCAGATTTTATCGTTAATCTAGTAAATTTTGATGGTGGAAAAGTATTTTTCGGAGGTAATAGTAATGGAAAGATCATCGGCACTAGGACAGTCAAAATCGGAAATCTTGTTATCAACAATGTTTCACTTGTTAAAGGCCTGAACTACAACTTACTCAGCATCAGCCAATTATGTGATTCTGGATATAAGATTACCTTTCAAGAAGGAGTTTGTTCTGGATTCAGCAAGGATAACTCACTAGTCTTTACTGGACGAAGACATGGTAATATTTACCTTCTGGATATTAATCTAGAAAATTTGCAATGTCTAGTTACTTTGCAGGAAGAGGCAATTCTGTGGCACAGGAAACTTGGTCATGCTAATTTGAAACAACTTGCTAAACTATCTTCCAAGAAGCTTGTGAGGGGTCTTCCTTCTATTCCTTTCAAAAGTTCAGATCTTTGTACTTCTTGTATTCTGGGAAAGCAGGTAAAAAGTTCTTTTAAGTCTGTCAATCAAATATCTACAGTTCGAGGTCTTCAACTTCTTCATCTGGATTTATTCGGACCAACTCGTTCTCAAAGTATTGGAGGAAAGAAATTTTGCTTAGTCATAGTTGATGACTATTCTCGTTTCACCTGGGTTTACTTTCTTGCAACCAAGTCTGAAACATTCTCTATTTTCTCTCGGTTTGCAAGACAAATTCAGAATGAGAAAGGGTATTTTATCTCTTCTATTAGATCTGATCACGGAGGAGAATTTGAAAATCAAGATTTCTCTACGTTTTGTGATGAATATGGTATTGTTCATTCTTTTTCTTCACCATACACACCTCAGCAAAATGGGGTGGTTGAAAGGAAGAACAGGTCCTTACAAGAAATGGCCAGAACATTGCTTATCGAAAGCAATCTACCTTCTCGTTTTTGGGCTGAAGCGGTGTCCACTGCCTGTTATATCATTAATCGAGTTTTCCTCAGGCCAATTATACAGAAGACACCATATGAGGTATTTAAAGGCAAGAAACCTGATGTTTCCTATTTCCATGTTTTCGGATGTAAATGTTTTCTTCTCAAGAACTCAAGTGATCGCATAGGAAAATTTGACGCCAGATCAGATGAAGGTATTTTCCTGGGTTATTCTTCTACTAGCAAGGCCTTTAGAGTTTTCAATAAAAATTCTCTTGTAGTCGAAGAATCAATTCATGTGAAATTTTCAGATAATGAATCTTCCGAGTCTATTTCAAATACAAAAGGATCTCTACCTGTTAACTATTTCAATCAGACTGATTCATCTATAGATCACCATGTTTATTCATCTTCTGGGTTTGATAAACCATCAGTTTCATCTTCTGATTGTGTACCGGAGATCTCTTCAAGTGTTTCTCATGTTATAAAGGACTGGAAGCATAAGTCTAGTCATCCTATTGATCTTATTATTGGAGACCTTGATCAAGGTATACAAACCCGATCTCGTAAGTTAATATTGCCAGAAGAAAGGTTGGAATCAAGTGTTGTTGCTCTTTTATCTACTCACGAACCCAAAAATGTAGACGATGCTCTTACAGATGATAGCTGGATAGAAGCTATGCAGGACGAGTTGAGGCAATTTGTTATCAATGATGTCTGGGAACTGGTTCCTAAGCCTCCAGGAAAAACCATCATTGGAACCAAGTGGGTTTTCATAAACAAGGTTGATGAAGATGGTCTGGTGACTCGTAACAAGGCTCGACTTGTAGCTAAAGGCTATACTCAAGAAGAAGGAATTGACTATGACGAGACTTACGCCCCTGTTGCAAGGTTAGAAGCAATACGTTTGTTACTTGCCTTTGCTTGCTTTAATAATTTCAGGGTATTTCAAATGGATGTCAAAAGTGCATTCCTTCACGGCTTTATTCAAGAAGAAGTCTTTGTTGCTCAACCTCCTGGGTTTGAAGATCCTATTAAGCCCAATCATGTTCTCCGATTGAAGAAAGCTCTCTATGGATTAAAACAAGCTCCTCGAGCTTGGTACGAGAGATTGAGTAACTTTCTTCTTTCTAATGGCTTTGTCAAAGGTAAAGTTGATACTACTTTGTTCATAAAAAGGGTTCATCTGGATTTTCTGTTAGTCCAGATTTATGTAGACGATATTTTATTCGGATCCTCTAATGAAACTCTTTGTCAGAACTTTGCAAGAGACATGCAAAGTGAATTCGAAATGAGTATGATGGGTGAGCTAACTTTCTTTCTGGGTCTTCAAGTTAAGCAGTCCAATCATGGGACTTTCATATTTCAGGAGAAGTATGCCAAAGATATTATCAAGAAGTTCGGTATGGAAAATTGTAAAAGAGTGGATACTCCTATGTCAACCACTTCTAAGCTTGATAAAGATATAGAAGGACGTCCTGTTGATCAGAAGCTTTACAGGAGTATGATAGGATCACTTTTATATCTCATTGCTTCTCGTCCTGACATTCTATTCAGTGTTTGTCTTTGTGCTAGATTTCAATCTGATCCTAAGGAATCACATCTCACGGCTGTGAAACGAATAATCAAGTATGTTGCGACTACATCAAACTTTGGTCTTTGGTATCCCAAGGACGGGAATTTCACACTTCTTGGTCACTCTGATGCTGACATGGCTGGCTGCAAACTTAATCGCAAAAGTACAACAGGTAATTGTCAGCTGCTTGGAAATATGTTAGTTTCCTGGCTATCTCGCAAACAACATACTGTTGCTATGTCTACTGCAGAGTCTGAATATGTGGCTCTAAGTAGTTGTTGTTCTCAAATTCTGTGAATTATTGCATGTTTTGTACCTTAGCAAATATAGATTCTTTCCAATGACAGAGCTCTATCAAACAAAAGAATACCTGCGGACCACATTTTTGCACGAATGGTTCAATCATGGGATTGGTTTAATAATGCATGGATACTTTTTTGGACTTTTGGGAAAATTTTCAACATTTATCTTTATAAATTATAAGGACATTTTTTTACGTTTCATATTTCAAAAAAAATTAAATTGACTAGACGAGTAGTCCATTTTCTATTTTTGAATATTACTAATATAACCTTTGTAGGGGAGGGAAAGTGAATGATGGGGTGCCACAATTTTGGAACTACATATTGGTTTAGGCTAATCTCAATTAATAAATGGCTGACGTTATGCCGATGTTTGATTGAATTTTATGTGCGCACTGACTAGTCTTCAGTATGTTCACAATTCTACTGAATTGCATACTTAGTTTGAGTTAGTGACTGCATTGTTCTACAATTGTTTTTCTTTTCTTTTTTTGGTAAAGGATGTTCTACAATTGTTTGTCATCACAATATCTCTGAAACAATCTGACAGAATAATAGTATGCAAAAAGAGTAGCTCCCCTTATATTTGAAAATTATGAGGTGAACATGACCGATGGAGTAATCCTCTGTGAATCCCCAATACTATTTCCACAGCAAGAAGACGTTATTGTTTTGCTTTTCTAGTTCTATAGTCTAGGTCGAACAGGCCAAAGCCTGGAGAATCATGGAGCTCGAAAAGTTCCTTTCCACGGCTTCTCAAGAAATCTTGTGGAATTAATTCTTTATTGTGCAATAACTCATCATGACCAAACCTGCATAAAGAAAATGAAGAAAACTAGAAAGTGCCACTATTACATCGATGTTTGTCAATTGAATTTGTGCATCTGCACGCCTACTCTTCTTTTCAAAATGGTAGATGACGATTGAAAGGATACTGTGGGAACATGAATTACCAATAGTACACCCTCATGTTTATCAAGATTGGTTCAAGACAACCAATCACGAATCCTTTGAAGATATTCATTTCACGACAATCTGAAAAAATGACAAATAAATTGCTCAATGATGGAGGCAAAAGATGCTTGACAGTACACCATTGATGCAAAGTGAGAAAAGGAGCAACAAGTAGTTCCGAGAACACAAAGCAAATGACGTGATAGTCTAACCAACTTATTCACTTCACTTTTATAAATCTATTTATAAGTTATTCTAATAGTTGTAGTAATACTCTTTCTTTATGATATTCCAATGATAGGTGTATATAAGATTTACAAACTAATATCTTGATTGGCACATGACCAGACACAAGCTTCCTCTAAACTCTAGACCGAAAAAACATTACAATTTCAAAAATAGGTGTACTCGAAAAAGAAGAGCTATTTCCCTTCAATATATTGTGAAAATAAGAAAAAATGGCAAAATCAGCTTGAAATTGACTATAAGGTCTTAGGAAAATCCATCACGCATGAATGAAGGATAGTGCTTGTTGCCATCGAAGCCAAATTTTGTAGAAACAAAAGGGTTTGTTAATTGCATGAACCTAGTCCTCATGAGCCCAAATGATGCAAATCTTTGTATCATGTGATTCTCACTTGAGACTTATAAATGATACGCATTGAAACCCATATATTTATCAAATATCACTCTATCTGATTATTTTAATGGTGGGAGCTTTTGACATGTGTAAATAGAGTTTTATGATAGGAGGAGAACAAAATGGATAATCCAATTGCCAAGCACAAATGATCAATTTACTCGAGAAATTACAAAATATACAATGTTAAGATTGTATTGCGATCAATAAGGAGACATACACAAGAATCTTCTATTTTCATCAAAGTTAAGGGTATTGGTTTTTCAGTATTGTTGGAAATTGCCCAATCAGTATCAAATGTTATTGTGCAAAAGATAATTGACTCCTAAGTCTTTACAGAACCAGTTTACTTCCAACTCTTTGAGAAAAAAAGTGTAATTAAATCCTCTTGGTCAAGTTTTGCCTAATTTATTTGACATATCAACCTAATCATGATTAATTGCCCCACATGTAAGAGCGATGATGTGATGTGAAGTCAAATTAAATAAAATAATGTTGTTTTGTCTTAGATATACATCATCTTGATTGGTCGAGTGGCTGAAGCCTCAAATTACCAATAGATAAGGTAGTGCTAGACTCAAGCCACATCTTTATTGAATGTGGACTTGAGCGGGAGGGAGGACATCTTATCAATCTAACGTCTAATCAAATCGTTGCATCTTATGGACCTGAGCAATGTGCATGTCCTTTTTTTTTTCCAATGACAATTGAGGGCAACCCATTTGTCTAATGTCAAATCAAATTATTGCATCTTGTGGACCCGAGCAACGTGCATGTCCTTTTTTCTCCAATGACAAATCTCTGTCAATTGGGAATCTTAAGAAGATATTCATATCATTATCGTTTGTAAAGGGACAAATAGATTGTGTAGTGACTGATCCAAAGATGCTTGACAGTGTCGAACAATGTAGGGAAGAGAAAAGAAGAGGGACAAGTGGTTTTAGGAGCATGGGCCACGATACAACGTGTGGAAGTGCTCCATAGGTGACTTTGGGCTGGTTTTCAATTGGGAGATGTATATTTATAGTCCAACGTACTTTGTCAATTCTACTTGGATGAGCTAAAGACATAATAGAAGTACGTACTATTAGATTATGGAATTATATGTATCTTATTAAACATTTGATGTAATTAATATGGCTAATTATATGTAAAATTTCATATGCTTCCAAATGAAGTTAAAGTAATCTAGCATATTCACATAATCAGAATTCTTTTATAGCACTGTATCAAGTACTTAGACTCGAAAATGTAGTGTACCCTAATATATTTTGAGTTAACTTGCATTTCATGGATGAGTTATGGTAGTTCAATCTATTTGTTCGATTCAATTTTGTGTATACCTCGATAATATGATTTGTCTCAATCATATAACTTAATGTGACAGCTATTATGAAACTATTTTTTAAGATGCTCATAAATTATTTAGTAGCTAAGATGATAAATGAATGCATTTAGATTAAAATTTTTCATGTTTTCTGGGTATTCGTGCGGGCATTTAGAAAACAAAAAATTTGTTTTTGCTCCAACAGCCTGGTCCTTCAGGCCATTTTTAATTATACTGGGCCAACCAATGGCCATTAGCGGTGTCGTGCTTGGGCCGAGCCAACCCATTTGCCAATCCTAGTGTAAAGCTGCAAAACACGATCTAACCATTGAACAATCAACGCAAAAAAAAAAAAAAACAAACAAACAAACAAACAAACAAACCTTCTTTAAAATCTACCCGCCCAATTACTGTCCCCCCCTCCTTTTTTCGACTAGTCAATCTGCTTGAGTGGCCTTGTGCACTTAATTAGTATTGACTTAAAAGATTCAAGCAAGCTATACAATTACTATGTTGTATGTTAAAAAGGGGTTATTTACTTTATTAAATAGAAAATTAATTGATGGTAATCAGAATGTCTCGATAATATGGCTATGGCCTACCGGTTACAATTGCAATCCTACATTGGGAAAGATATTCTAAATATTTAGTGATTTTGAAACAATTCTTTATTTTTCTTTTAACACTTAAGATTGTCATTGTAAACATCGCAAGTAAAACTATCATTCCAATAGGAATCCTCTCCTTTTGCTTCTCTCTTTGACAACTCCAACTTAACCTATTCGCCTTATCATTCCATAAAAGCAAGACCTCTCACTAAATTTTGCTCTTCAAGATTTTCTTTTGAATCTTCTCCTCGAGATTCATTATTCTCTCGAAAAACACATTTTCTTTTTAGCCTCTATCAATCGAACTTTCTCATTCAACTTTACATTTTAAGCCATCAACATTGATATAACTTCTTTCTTATAAAATGGGACTTTCAACATCGTACCATTCGAATAAAGCCAAAATCATTTTCCTATAAAACATTAAGTTATCTTTGTAGTAGGTCTTTGCTGGAAGCAATACATCATCAAGCATAAAAAAACAATTGCTCATTCTCATAGTAGGATTCACAATATGCATTGAAAACAAATCCATTAAAGGCCAAACTCGCTGGCACCTTGCGATCAATGGCCACCAGAAAAGAGAAGATTGATAAAATTCTTTGCGTGAACAAAAATCGAAAAATCTATTTCTACTTAATCAGTTGAAACAACACGCATTGAATAATCAAGAAACCTCATCTCTTCAAATTTCCCCGCAAATTGAAAGTGCAGAGCATGAACATTTTGTATTCAGGGCTTTGTCAATGGAAAAAGCCCCAAATTGAAAGTCTAATTTGTCAAAGCGTTGTCCGCACACCATAAATCTTCAATTTGGACTTGCCGGCAGACCCTCTCCTAGCTAAGAAGCGAAGTCCTATGTTGTAATTTTGCTCATGCTCTCATGTTAGCAAGAGAAGCTTTCTCTGATACTCCTCCTTTTCAAAAAATGGTAGAGCTTGAGCCCCAAATATTAGAGTTATGAGATGAGTTCGCAAGCAGAAGGGCACTTGTTAAACAACCCATTCACGAAAGTATCAAGTTTCGAACGGCACTAACTTCAGTATTATCGTGTATGTTGTCCACACTTGAATTTCTATTGACAATTCAAGAGTCCGTCCTTGTAAAAGTAAAAATAAATAGAAAATATAAAAAAAACATCAAAAAGAGAAAAAAAAAAAAGAACAGATGATGAATAAGTAATAAACTAATAAAAAAATAAAACTTTCAGAAAAACGAAATAGTAAATGATCGTGTTAAAAAGGGGACTTTTCTGGTTCGTGGCCCAATTCACATGGGTGGACAACAGGGAAAATTATATATATATATATATATATATAAGTCATTAAGTTACCGTGATTATGTTAATTTAATACTAAATCTCTTTTTTATTTTGCCACTTGCGTCCTACACTTTTTGTGTTCCCACCAATTCAATTCATTTGGTCATTTTTTGCCGGAAATTACCAACATGACATCAATTGTCTTAGGCAACACGGTTAATACTAAAGTTGATAATTTTCAGTAATATCTTAATACTTTTTTTGATTTTTTTTAATTTTGAATTTTTTTTCCTTCTCCCTCTAGTCAGTCGCCAGCTAGAGGTAAGGCCTAGCGAGGTTGAGTTGCAACTATCTGCCCATATAAGCACTGGCCACTACATGTAAGATGACCGCCGGTTATATTAGTAATTTATGGCCATGATAGATGAACAAATACAAAAGATTCATGACTGACTTAACCAAAAAAGAAGAAGTTAAAAACCGAATCAGCACAATTCCAATAAATTGAAGACGTTTATGGTAATTCTCCTCTTGGAGGTGAGATTTTTTTGTTGTTGGCACAGAAAGAGAGAATGTCATTGAGGAAGGCATCGGCTCTCGAGAGAAAAAAAAAAAGAAGAGAAAAGAATGAAATTTTGGGGTTGTGAGAGTATTACTCTCTGTAATTTAGTTCTGTCATCATTCCCAGCACGTGACCGAGGACATTGCATGGCTCTAATCCTAGCCGAAGGTCACATGAAACCTTGGAATCCCATCGTTCCAACGCCGTTCGTCGTGGTATGCCATTAGCCCGAAAGGACATTGGGTTAATTTCCCAATTAGAGGAGCATCAAATTGAAATTCGTAAATCGAAAGACTCGTGGAAATTAAAAATATTTTTGCAGAGTTGAGGTTTCGAGAAATAAAAGTGGAGCTTTCCTTTCACAAATGACGTCAAACACACTGTTCATTCAAGCAAGAATAGACCGTGGACAGCAAACTCACCACAAATTAAACATACAAGCAATCTAGAGACGAAACTACCGTCCTAATAGTAGTAGGAACAGGAACAATTAACCCATAACCAAAGTTAACCATATATGAGCAACAACGACAGGAGACTGAATGAATCGCGATTGAGTCGGATTCAAGAAGGATGATCTTGTCCGTATTCTTTTCACGTGTCCTAGCCAAGACTCAAAACCTCAATGCGAACTAATTTGGATTGAAAATGGCTAATAAGCATAACGTTGGAAGCCCCGGCCACACGATCATCTTATCCAATCATGTATCAATAAAGTAATCCTCCTCCTGCCTGGACTAGGAAAATTCTATCTCAAATCGGCGTCTATGCTGAGGAAATCTAAGAGGGATAGGGAGACAGGAACCTGGTGGCGGCTTGACGGAGACCGGTAGATGGCAAGCGGGTGGACTTGCTTCCGCAAGAGAGACAGATGTGTTCTTGGTTGTAAGTGTTGATCGATTATTGACGGAGCTGAGAAAAAAAAAGGGGGAAGAAACTTTCAAAATTATGTTTACGATAATATATTTATCATAATTTTTATTTCAGACCTGTACATCTGCCATGCATTTATCTTTCATTAATAAGTATCGTTAAAAATCTATTTACGTAGATGATGGATAGAATCTTGGGTGGAAAAATGAATATGTCACAACAAATGTATAAATTTGAGACTTTGATGGGAAAAAAGAAAAAATGTCGTGGTTTGGAATTGTTGCTCTCGACGAATTCCATCTTTTCTGTGAGTCTTCAAGCTCGCCGTCGATCTTCACGCTCTGCCTATCGTCTCCGACGACGACTCGATTGGCCTCAGGTTGCTTCGTTTGAGGAAACGGCGCCGGACCGGTGGGGAGAGCAGAGAGTGAAACCGAACAATCTTATCCTTCGAATTGGCGGATCGGAATTCAGATGATCCAACCTGAGCTTGGCAGTCGGATAAGCTCTTGCGAACACCAGCGGCATCTCATTTGCGCACGAAGGAACAAGCGACCGTAGTGGATTCGAAAGACGCTGACGAAGTGGAACAGAACGGAACAAAGCAAAACTAAGTGAACATATTTGGAATGAATCTTAATTGACTCGAAAGTTCAATCGGAAAGGGATAAAATGAGGATTGGTCGAGGGAGAAATGGAGAGAGATAGCTTCAGTTGAATGCAGGTGACTGATCTCTACCTGATGATTCAAGACAGCTGCCAGCGGAGCATTACTAGCGGTTCATCGCATCGCTTATCTCCCAAAGGATTGCCATTCATTGTTTAGCCACCACGAAGGTCGAGCTTTGACCATGGAGTTTCCTGGTCGTTGAATACGCTCCTTCCTCTGAGCGGAAGGTGTTCGGTCAATTGCGCAAAAGAGAAACAGAGGGTGAGACGATTTTGAAGGGACAAACAGAGAGGAAGATACGCCTAGAGAAATCGCCATGGGGAGCCGGTTCCTCACGACAATCGGGCAATGCCGAACTTGTCAATTAACAATCACGTTGTTTTGTCTCGGATTGAACTCTGCAATTAATTTCGAGTGGTTCCAGATTTGTCCGTTGATTTCTGTTTTGGTCTGTTGTCTCCATTCTGTCGCCTGTCTTCCGACATTCCATTGTCATCAGTCGCAATGTAGTCAAGTTGGCAAGGAAGGCGTTTGATGGAATGACGAAGCGGAACTCTGTTTCGAAGACAACCCGTTCACAATACTCTTCAGCACGAGTTGCTTCTTTTTAAATCCTTCATTGTTAATTGAATGAGAGAATACAGAAAAAGAAAAAGAAAAGTATAGACTGCATGCACGACATTCATGTACTCTGTTTGCATATTTCCCTAAGTAATAGTTTGCCGGAATTTTATGATGATGGATAGTGATATACCTCACTTCAGTTGGCACATCCAGGTTTTTTAGATTTCTTGCAATCTATTACTTTGATTATTAAGTGTTACTTTTTTTTTTTTCATTATTCACCCGTATAATGTGGCTTAAGATAAAAATTGATAAAGACCACATGTGAAACATATTCTGAATAAAGAGAAAAAAAAGTGCCTAAATGGCATTAAATTAACCTAGCGTGCATAATAAAACCTCATAATCTATTTAAATCTTTAGTTTGCAATATATATATATATATATATATATATATATACTCTCTTATTTTATTTGGGTGTCTAATCAACATGAATTGGTTAGTGACACCTCCGATAGGTAAGATAACTTGCACGTTGAATCGAGTATAAAGTTGCAATAAATAAAGCTTGTAAGAGCCCGTGCTAAGCATTGCTTGATAATCCAATAATCTTCCTCTTATGATTCACCTTTCAGAAGAACGCAACATCTTGCTTAACTCATTGAGTGGTGTTTATCTTGAAATGAAGATCCGTTCAAAATGCATTGCGAATTTTAGAAAAATCTGAATATTTACCAAACATTCATTTAACAATTTAAAACTTTTCAAACAATTAGATAATGATCTTATAAAAACTCACATAGTACTAAAGCAAAATGTCTTAAGAGTTCGAAACTCTAGGGCAAGAGGCAGCCGACATCATGTTCGAGATCCGCCAACTATGAAAAGGACACGGGCCTCACCGCAGTTCTATCATTAATAAAATCGGCCAGATCACCAATTTCAAAAATTGATACTCTGCTTCAATATCTCTAGGCTTTTCAAGAGCGGTGGGACGCTGCGGAGGCGAGGCGAGGAGCTCTCTTTACATTAAAACTTTTTGGTCCGACCTGTGCAAAATAGAAAAAGAAGAGTTCTCATAGGTACTGCCGTATATCATTCATCGTGTTCCAACGGTCTACCAATCAATACCCATGATCATGTTACTAACGTGTGCATGTTCTTCAGGCTGGACATGACATAATAGCTACACTAAGCACCTCCTAAATCGTGATGTCACCCATCCATGTGTAAAAGCTTATTAGGTAAAAGTCACTAACGTCTGCAGAGGCCAAGAGACAGAATGTGTCGTTTCACACGTGAGCATAGATCAGAAAATTATAAGTCTTCTCTGCATTTCAGGTTTTAATTTTCGCTCAGATATTGAAGCACATTCTTTTCGGTTCATTCTGATTTCGGATGTGGCAATTGATGAGTGTGCATCTGGATTATTGTGAACCACACAAACCCACTGTGAATGGAAGTCCACTTCATTGATTCACCAAGACTAAACAAAGGAGATATGTAATCATGAAATCTGCATTTATCTTGGATGAGCCAAAAGGAACACTTCCAGAGTTCATTTCGATCAATGTTAATCAAGTCGTTACCAGCACTAGTTAAAATTTAACTGTGAACACAACATTCTCCCTACCAACAAGCTTAACACAATCATTTCCTGCACGCAGACAGGTTTCTCTTGTAAATGCGGGCCAACCGGCAGAAAAAAACTTTGCCCCCTGGTCTCGTCCAGGGCTCCTCAGCTACACGTCCACGACGTGCCTGAATACCTAAGTCACAATTCGCTTGTTTTCCTGCATATGTTGCCTGATGAATCGAAAGGAGCAGTCTCCACATCTACATGGGTTGAAAAACCAACATATGGTAAAGAAAGACCAACACATAAGCATACAGTAATGACAGAACTAAATCACACACAGCGTGAACCTAAGGCAACAGTTTCTATTTCCAGGAGTTTTTTTTATCAACAATAAACCATATAATGAAAGTCATCAATCTCAACCTGCAATCCGAAGTCAAATGTCAAAATATACGCTACTAGAGTGCAATGGGGTACATAACCAGAAGAAGCCTTCCATGTAGACCATATCTTTAACACGCATGCATTTCAGCCATGCAGACCACAAGCTTAAGTGAAAAGGCAAAGACATCAATTGACTTGAACATGGATGGAATGGAAAGTTCTTACTTAAGCTGTTCAATCCTTTCAAGCACGACTAAAGTGATGTGTTATCAAACTGTTTGTTTTTTTTTTTTTTGGTAAATAGTTATCAAACTGTTTGTTAAATCTTGATAAAGTAAAGTAAGCTTTTTTTTCTCAAAGATCTGATTAATATGTCAAAATACAACAGCATCCATTATTTGAAATCAAAATTATTCAACATTAGATCTACAATGAAGCTTTAGAACCACAACTAGCCACCTCCATATCTTTCAGGTCTTTCCCATTAGTTATGGAGGTAGCGACATCCCTGCAATTTGCTTGTCCATATCAACTAGTCTCCTTGTGTAATTTACCTGTGTTCTAACGTTACAGCACTGGATAACATTCTCAAATTTCTCCATACAAGAGCACTTGGATTATAATCTTTAAGACACCCCAGCAATTGCTTTTCCAACACATCCATCCACAAGAAAGAAGATAACTGTTATCTTTTTCGAACCTCCGATCACCAGCTTATGTCCCAACAACTCTCCTTTCATTCTTTTCCCTGCTTCAATTACTCCATTGCTAAGATATATGCCTGGTTTTAAAACATATACCCACGAACACTTTTAAGGAAAACAACGTAGCATGTGTTTTACTTCACCATGAAGTAAACTGGAAATACACTAGAGCATAGGCAAAGATATGAACAGCATCAATCTATTTGATTACATGCCAGTCTAAGTAAATAAGGTAGGAATCTTACCAAAACATACTTTACATAAGATGGCCTCATCACCGCCTTGAAAAAGGATGCCCCATTTGAAAATTGTAGGCCGCTTTAAGAGCAGTGAGAGGCCTTGGGTGTGCGGGGACCTAAAAATCCAGCTCAGGATGCCTCAATCTGCTAACTGTTAGGTCCTCCATGTCCTTGAAAAAAGACAACTTCAATAACAGTTTATGTACACTTCATCAATTTTGGCTTGCTACGAAACAATTCAACATAGATTGGGAGTTGATATCATCCCCACATCATTATGTAATTAATCAAGATTTAAAACAAGAGCTTCTGAAAAACTATTCTTAAATATGAAAAGAACAACGGAAGGAGAGTCATGTAAGCAGGAAAAAGACATGTTAAACCGCAAGTCACCCCTCCAAATTGTCATTATGCTGAGCAGTCCGGAGTTTATTGAGAACAAGGCACAAAAGTGACTCCTCATATTTTGACAAGGCATGGATTCTCTGAATTTTCAAGTTCCATGATTTTTTCTCTTTTTCACAATAGTAATTTTCCCCTGATGTTTGAGAGATGTCTATCCCTAATACCAAAAAATGATCTTCTAGGTAGAATCACGTAGAAGGAAGAGAAGAACTGAAACCTTTGAGAAAATTTTCCCCCAAAAAAGGAAGTCATAAGGTGTCAACTCACATTGGACTTGCAAGTGGCTTAAAGAGGCGCGTCCAATGTTCATCACAATCAATCAGCTCTTGTACTCCCCCGCAGCGCTAAAAATCGAGACAGAGAACATGATATTATCTCCATCAGTGAGCTCAAACATGCAGAACCTCCTACTCCGACGTGTTTCCATCGCAAATGCTGGCCAACCAGCAGAGAAGTAGACCACATGCTTGCCCGGATAGCTCCTTATCTTCGCCGGCCACGATCTGTTAAATGCCTGAGAGCGGCAACCACTTTGCTTTCATGAATATGCTGTTCCTTGATGAATCCCCAAAGAGTATTGCGAGAGAAGCACGAGAGAGATGTAGATTTAGGGGCAATAAATTGCTAGTTTGAGGAACTTGTGCTTTTAATCCCCAATGATGATAATTGCAATTACATCTTAAGTCATGAGATTTCTCAACAGGAACCTTGTTCTCGAGTTTTGCATTTGGGAATCATCAACCGCTGCAATGGACACGTCGTCTCCAATTAATCAAATTTAGTGTCAACAAGGCTAGGCCCTAGGTATCTAAACAAACAGCTATAATTCGCAAGTCGAGATTGATTCGACTCTCGTACTCTCAGAATTTTATTTGAGCCCAATCAACTATTAATTTTATACTAGAGCTTGACTAGGATTAAAAGTCGGGGTAATATTGTATAATACAAATATGTATATCGGTGTGTGGGTGGGTGCACACGTGTACGACTAGGGATTTCAATGTCTAATTTGATAACAATTAAAATTTTTTTAACCAAGCTGACGGACTTGTTGAGCTCAAGTTTCAAATTGACAAGATACCTAGAAGGTACGAGCGAAAGCTTGACTATAAATTAATCGAGCCATTCTCAAATAATCATCCAACCAAGCTCAAACAAATTCGGATCCCATAACTTTGTGTTATGGGATCCAAGGGTAAGGAAGGGGTGAAGGAGGGTGGTCTTCCCCATACAATAGGGGGGGCTTTTTTATTTTAGAGAGAGGAGGGGGGAAGACACTTACCATTATGGTAGGTGATACTACTCGTGAGAGCTTGACTTAGTTTGACTCCTAGTAGAACTGCATTTTGAGCGTAGGTAATAAATTTCCCAAACTTAGACTAGCACAACAAGGGACTATATCATGTGACAGCACACGTTGGCCATGATAGATAAATTCTCATTTTAATGTATAAAATTGTTCACTAGATTTGTATTGCATGGTAGTTTTTTAGCAATACAATTTTTTTTAAATATCATAAGAAACAAATTATCCTAAATTGGTTAAAAAAAGTAATATAGGTTGGATAAGGTATATTTTGGGTCGGATATAGGTCAATAATTTGTATTACAAAAAAAGGCTCAAAAATGGATTAAACTCAAACATGACTCATCCATCCGTTCGATAAGTCTATTTGAGAGCACTTTCCTAAAATCCTAAGATTGGCGACTAAAGTGGTAGAGAGAGTTTTGTGGTTATTGAACAGTAAAATACAACGGGAAGAGCGTTGCCGCTTCCACTTTCTTTAATTTTTTTTTTATTTTGCTTAAACATAATGAATTATCTGATAAAACAAACATAAAACTTAGAAAATAGAAAGGGAAAAGGCCAAACCTTGGATAAGTTATCATTTGTTACAAAAGAGAAGTAGAGCTCATTGACATCGGGAAGGAGAAAACAATAACAATAATAATCAACAGCCTCTATCTCAACTGATAATCCAGCATGACAAATTGCTATTGACCTTCGCTCAATTCGCATGGGGAGTGGAGCTGAACTTTCCAAGCCAGCTGAAAATAATCATCGATAAAGGGCATCTGAACGTGTTGCTTTCCTATAGTATTGTCTCTTCGACTTTTCAGTCTTGTGCTGATTAATATGATTTATTACCACGAAAGATAAGGGATAATTACCAGAAAGAAGTCAAAGAGACTAATCCGATGTAGTCAATCCTGCTTAATCCGATGCTGTCTCTTGTTTTGTAGAAATGTTTGGCAACAAAATGACAAAAGGATTTGGTCACAGGACGCAGAACGTTCGGCAGGAAGGAGCAAACAGAGAAGTATTCTTCTTTTAGAACGTGATGGATCCGTATATGGAGGGGCACAGATGACCAGCACGGGAAACAAATAGAAGGAAAATATGTGCTGGGGATTTTTAAGTGAAGGAAAGAATCCGTGGGAGAGTTGCTCTACCAAATCTTTGATTTCCCACCGTCTCAGTAATTCAAGACGGAATTTGGGCAATAAGATGGCAATCACGGCGGTAATCATGGAAGATCTTGGCTGAAATCAGGAGCGATAGAGAGTGTGTCCTCGCACGCTTCCAAAACCAGCGAGACATCCAGCTTGTCGCAGCCTCCCGTTGCCGCTACCTATCTTCACACGCCACCAGCAGCACCGGCGACGTTGCTGCTCTCTGCCCGCTGCCCCCCGACTCTGGCGAAGCTCCCTGCTGGCCACGCCGACGAGCTTTCCAGCATTCCCGCACTACTATTCGATTCGCTGGCCCAGCCACCTGCCATTGGGACTGAAGCCTGTTCTTGCACCCCAGCCTGGGTGACACAGTAGTGCCCGCAGCAGCAGCACCGACGGTCTCTCTAACCTTAGGCCAAAACTCGGTCTGTTTACAGCGACCTGGCCAGCACCGGTGACGCCCCTCCTGCAGCGAAGCACGCCCTCTCCAGCGCTTTCCACGTCCTCTGGTCGTGGTCGCCGGCGGGCGATGGCATAATTCATAGCCTTGCCGGCGAAATCCGGTAATTTTACTTGTGCCTTTAAAGGTGACTCGCCCGCGGACAGTCCTTGTCTCCCCGTCGCTATTCCCATTGATCGCGCTCCTCGCTGTCCCCTGATGGTGTTTCGCTCGCTCGTTACTAGAAGCTTTACTGCAAGTCTGCGCTGCCCCCATTTAGCTCCTCTTTTCACCAGCGTTTTCACCAGAAGTTGTTGCCTCTCTTCGGAAACAGATCCAGTCACTGGATCTGTCTTTTTCTGCCAGCCGTCCATTTTTGATCGGACGGCTGACAGAATAAGTAACTAATTCAAAAAAATAAAATAAAAATAGATCCCCCAATAATGGGGGCGGGCCGATCAAAACTCAGATTTTTAATCCCCTTATATGTCACTTGGACCGTATGACGTCTCTCTTCCGGTCTCACATGAATTTCATTGGTCTTGCATAAGATAAGTTTGCTTTTGTGAAAACTTATGCAACACATATCATTAGTTAATAGAACCTTAGGACATCATGAATTAGTTGTTTCCTCGCATTAACCAAGGCGTGCTGGCTCAGACCTTCAAGCTTTGAGGACGAACCCCATGCTTGATTTGCTAAGATTGATCTGAAATTGATTGTCTTCAAGTAGCATGTTGTCCATGATGTCACGAATTCTAAACTTAAACATGTGTTTCACTGCGTCACAATGTCATTAATCATCATTGCACATCATTATCTCATGCATATGTAGAGTTTAGGGCACATTCATGGTCTGCCTTTAGAGCAATGCATGTTCTCTAGGGAACGCGTGTCAAGAAACTCTGGGAATTTGGACAGTGAGGAGGCCTCCCCTTTACATAGGGAGTGGGTTTTGGAAAAGAAGGGTTGAAATAGGAAGGTTTCCCTAACACGCAGTCAAGGAATTCTTTTCCGTTTTCTAGAATGTATATAATCTAAGGATCATATGTAGTTCTCATAAAAAAATAAATTAAATAAAACGTCATTTAGGTTTCATGTAGACATAGGGTTGATTAGTCTCATGTCGTAAAATACACATCACGTAGAATAATCATGCCATACTAATAGCCCTAGTTATTAATTGCATCTCATTTATGTTACTCACATTATATAGTTCATATAGGATTAAAAATAGAAGTTAGCATCGAATCATATAATTGTTAGTCACATAAATAGGTCATTCAAGTTCTGGGATTTAAATATCAGTTTCATAAAAATATAGTTAAATATAATTAAAAAACATTTCCTATAATTTTTATTGTAGAATAGGTTCATGATTTCCATAGATCATTTATATGCGGTAATTAACTGAGGATTACGTGCATACATTTCATACATGTCATCTCGCGTCTAGGATTTGGATTATACTTTTTCTAATTATAAAGTAAACTAAGTTATCCATATTAATTCAGTGCGTGATTAGATATCATTTGATCTGTAGACTTTTTAGATGTCATATTTGTCTTTTGTTAATAATTAAAGAAAACAAACTTTAGGGAGATCCATGTGGATTGCATTAGTTAGGAGTATCAAAGAATTGCATATCAATTAGTGGGTCCACGTCACTTAAAAGTAATTTTAATTGATGTCTCAGATGAGAAAAACTTACGATTCCATTGCATAGAATTTAGAACGCATCATGCATGTCGTGTATTTACTATTTATATAATTCTTGGAGGTTATCTGTTTACTTATTTAGTCCATGTAGGTTAATTATTATTACATTGAATTTGGGCTTTATTCTCTTCGTCTTTTTCAATCCTACATGTTAATTGAATGAGAAAATACAAAAAAAAGAAGTAGAGATTGCATGCTAGTTAGTCTTAGTTCATGCATAATAA
This sequence comes from Melaleuca quinquenervia, assembly GCA_030064385.1. Lineage (NCBI taxonomy): Eukaryota > Viridiplantae > Streptophyta > Magnoliopsida > Myrtales > Myrtaceae > Melaleuca > Melaleuca quinquenervia. The sequence continues at coordinate 3,274,134 of CM057724.1, read as the reverse complement.
TGCACAACATTCATGTATTCTGTTTGCATATTTCCCTAAGAAATAGTTTGCAGAAATTTCATGATGATGGCTAGTAATATACCTCGCTTCCGTTGGCACATCCAGGTTCTTTAGATTACTTGCAATCTATACTTTGATTATTGGGTATTAATTTTTTTTTTTCATTATGCACCTGTATGATCACCCTTCCCACATTTAGTGGGCATAAGATAAAAATTGATAAATACCGCATGTGAAACATTTTCTGAATAAAGAGAAAAAAAAAAGTACCTAAATGGCATTAAATTAACCTAGCGTGCAAAATCAAACCTCATAATCTACACAAATCTTTGGTTTGCAAAAAAATTAATGCACTCTCTTATTTTATTTGAGTGTCTAATCAACATTAACTGGTTATTGAAACCTCCCATAGCTAAGATAGATCACATGTTAAATCGAGTTTAAAGTTGCAATAAATAGGACTTGTAAAAGTTTGTGCTTGGCGTTGCTTAGTAATTGATCATTCGTCATCTCCCGATTATTCAACTTTCAGAAGGTCACAACATCTTGCTTAACTCATTGAGTAGGTTTATCTTAAAATGAAGATCCATTCAAAATGCATCACAAATGTTAGAATAACCTAACATTCATTTAACAATTGAAAACTTTTCAATAAGTTGATAATAATCCGGTAAAAACCCACATAGGACTAAAGCAAAAGGTCTTAGATTTCGAAACTTTAGGGCAAGAGGCCGACGGCATCATGTTCGAGATCTGCCAGCCATGAAAATGACACGGGCCTTGCTTCTATCCTAAATAAAACCGGGTACATCACCAATTTCAAAAATGGATACTCTGCTTCAATTTCTCTTAGGCTTTTCAAGAGCGGTGGGACGCCGCGGAGGCGTGGCGTGGGAGCTCGTTTGACATTAAAACTGTTTGGTCCGACCTGCGCAAAAGAGAAAAGGAGAGCTCTCATAGTTACTGCTGTAAATCATTTGTCGCGTTCCAACGATCTACAAATCAATACCCATGATCATGGTACTAACGTGTGCATGTTCTTCACGCTAGACATGACATAATAGCTACACTTAGCTCCTCCTAAATCGTAATGTCACCCATCCGTGTACAAAAGCTTATTGGGTAAAAGTCACAAACGTTCAGAGGCCAAGAGACAGAATGTGTCGTTCCACACGTGAGCATAGCTCAGAAACCAATTAGTCGCCTCTGCATTTCAGGTTTTAATTTTTGCTCTGATATTGAAGCACGTCCTTTTCGGTTCATTTAGATTTCGGATGCGGCATTGATGAGTGTGCATCTGGATTACTCTGAACCACACAAACCCAATGTGACACTTCATTGATTCACCAAGACTAAAACAAACGAGATATATAATCATGAAATCCGAATTTATCTTGGATGAGCCAAAAGGAACACTTCCAGAGTTCATTTCGATCAATGTCAATCAAGTCGTTACCAGCTCTAGTGAAAATTTAGCTCTGAACACAGCATCCTCCCTACCAAAAAGCTCAACACAATCATTTCCTGCGCGCAGACAGGTTTCTCTTGTAAATGCGGGCCAACCAGCAGGAAACAATTTGCCCCCTGGTCACGTCCAGGGCTCCTCAGCTACAGTGTCCACGAAGTGCCTAAATACCTGAGTCCCAATTCGCTTGTTTTACTACATATGTCACCTGATGAATCGAAAGGAGCAGTCTCAACATCTACATGGGTTGAAAAAACCAACATATGGTAAAGAAAGACCAAAGCATACAGTAATGACAGAAGTAAATCACACACAGCTTGAATCTAAGGCAACAGTTTCTAGTTCCAGGAGTTATTATCAACAATAAACCATATAATGAAAGTCATCAATCTCAACCTGCAATCCGAAGTCAAAGGTCAAAATATACACTCCTAGAGTGCAATGGGGTACATAACCAGAAGCAGCCTTCCATGTCCTATATATATTTCTCACGCATGCATTTCAGCTATGCAGACCACAAGCTTAGGGGAAAAGGCAAAGACATCGATGACTCAAACATGGATGGAATGGAAAATTCTTACTTAAGCTGTTCAATCCTTTCAAGCACAACTAAAGTGATGTGTTATCAAACTGTTTGTTAAATCTGATAAAGTAAAGTAAGCTTTTTTCCCTCAAAAATCTGATTAATATATGAAAATGCAACAGTATCCATTATTTGATATCAAAATTATTCAACATTAGACCTACAATGAAACTTTAGAACCACAACTAGCCACCTCCATAACTTTCAGGTCTTTCCCTTTAATTATGGAGGTAGCGACATCCCTGCAATTTGCTTGTCCATATCAACTAGTCTCCTTGCGTGATTTACCTATGTGTTCTAACTTTACAGCACTAAATAACATTGTCATATTTCTCCATACAAGAGCACTTGGATTCTAATCCTTGAGACACCTCAGCAATTGCTTTTCCAAAACATCTATCCGCAAGAAAGAAGATAATTGTCATCTTTTTTGAACCTCCGATCACCAGCTTATGTCCCAACAACTCTCCTTTCATTCTTTTCCCTGCTTCAATTACTACATTGCTAAGATATCTGCCTGGTTTTAAAACATATACCCATGAAGCTTTAAAGGAAAATAACATAGCATGTATTTTACTTCACCATGAAGTAAACTGGAAATACACTAGAGAATAGGCAAAGAAATGAACAGCATCAATCTATTAGATTACATGCCAGTCTAAGTAAATAAGGTAGGGATCTTACCAAAACATACTTTACATAAGATGGCCTCATCACCGCCTTGAAAAAGGATGCCCCATTTGAAAATTGTAGGCCGCTTTAAGAGCAGTGAGAGGCCTTGGGTGTGCGGGGACGTAAAAAACCAGCTCAGGATGCCTCAATCTGCTAACTGTTCGGTCCTCCATGTCCTTGAAAAAAGACAACTTCATCAATTTTGGCTTGCTACGAAAGAATTCAACATAGACTGGGAGTTGATATCATCCCCACATCATTATGTAATTAATCAAGATTAAAACAAGAGCTTCTGAAAAACTATTCTTAAATTTGAAAAGAACAACGGAAGGAGAGTCATGTAAGCAGGAAAAAGATATGTTAAACCGCAAGTCACCCCTCCAAATTGTCATGATGATGAGCAGTCCGGAGTTTATTGAGAACAAGGCGCAAAAGTAACTCCTTATATTTTAACAAGACATGGATTCTCTAAATTTTCAAGTTCCATGATTTTTTCTATTTTTCACAATAGTAATTTTCCCCTGATGTTTGAGAGATGTCTATCCCTAATACCAAAAAATAATCTTCTAGGTAGAATCACCTAGAAGGGAGAGAAGAACTGAAACCTCTGAGAAATTTTTCCCCCAGAAAAGGAAGTCATAAGGTGTCAACTCACATTGGACTTGCAAGTGGCCAAAGAGGCGCGTCCAATGTTCATCACAATCAATCGGCTCTAGTACTCCCCCGCATAGCTAAAAATCGAGACAGAGAAGATGATGTCATCTCCATCAGTGAGCTCAAACATGCAGAAATCTCCTACACCGACGTGTTTCCATTGCAAATGCTGGCCAACCGGCAGAGAAGCAGACCCCACGCTCGTGCGGTTAGCTCCTTATCGTCGCCGGCCACGATCTGTCAAATGCCTGAGAGCGGCAACCACTTTGCTTTCATGAATATGATGTTCCTTGATGAATCCCCAAGGAGTACTCCGAGAGAAGCACGAGACAGATGTAGATTTAGGGGCAATAAATTGCTAGTTTGAGGAACTTGTGCTTTTAAGACTCGAACGCAGAACGAATTGAGAGACAGAGCCCCAGCAGAAAAAGACGATTTCGGCTAATTTACGCGCAACAAGACACGAAAATCGGAGGAAATCCCGGAAGACGACCGGAGAAATGAGGGGCGAAGAAGCGTGAACTCACGAGTTTGCCGGATCCAATGGCGGGAGCAGAGTGAGATCTTTGATGAAGTGAGGACAGTCCAGGCTCGATGATGCCATCTCCGGCGTCGCACTTTCTTCCTCTTCTCCAGCATCGACGCCGACGCCGACGCCAACGCCGACGACCAGGAAACCATGATGATGTTCAGGGAATGGTGGGAGTGCGCCCCGTTCAGCTTCTCGCCGAAGGAAGAAACGAAAGAGAGGGTACTGAAATTCCTGGATAGGGCCCAAGGCGTGGGAATCAGCTCACGTGTCCGCCACGTGCTTCTCTCTCTCTCTATCTGTGCGCCCCACCTGCCCGTCCCTTTGTCGGTGAGAGGAAAGGTTTAAAAAGATAAGACAAATTTAAAACTCACGGTGCTGCCAAAAAATAAAATAAAAAATGAATGAGTAAATAATGGACGACTTACTAATTTTATAGGCATCTGGTTAAGCGGATAACTTTTGTATGATTGTATTGACATCCCCATCCCCCTCTCTGTACCGTTGCCATTCGTATCCAAACAATCTCATATACCGTAGTTTTGGTGTGCTTAGCATACCCTTAGAAAAGATCTTTATTTTTGGGCACTCTTCCACTATAATCTTCAACAAGGATGGAAACCTGAAGCTGCAACTTGTGGTGGAGGAGAAGCATTCTAGGCTTGGCAGTTGTTGGAGTGTTAGTCGTTCTAGCTTCCGAAAAGAAATCACTTTTCCTTCTCCGTTCTCATCGTTTTCCACTACTTCTTTCATTCTTTCACACCCTATTATAGTCATATCAGCGAGATGCACCAAATTCATGATCGCTGAAACCGTTACCAGATTTACCAATCCAGAGGAATTCTTCACCACTAACTTCGTCATATTTTGAAAGGATGTCACGGTTGGAAATAATGTCGTCAGGTCGGGACAATCCCAAACCTCAAATGTTTTGATGCTCTGAAGAATTTTTGAAACTAAAGAGTCTTCCCTCCATACACGCTTCAGGTTATGCAGCTTACTCAACTTAAGTTGTCCTAAACTTTCCAGCACCGAATGTTTCCCCTCGTCAACGAGCTCTTCATCAGGAAAAATATCTTCGAAGGAACAACATAAAATCTCGATACTTTGCATATTCTGAAATCTTTCTAGGAAGGATCTAGGTGGAAAGACGGCCTTTTTATCATGAAAGCATGCCAATGTTACTACTTTTGGCTTGCCAAAGATATCATCAGGAAATTTTCCATCCTCTACCATCTGAATATCCTTCTCAACTAACAAAAGTCTCTCTATGTTAGGAAAGCCCTGTAAAATTGCATATACAACAAGAGGAGTAAATTTACCAAAGGCCCAACAATAAATCTCGTGATGTAAAAAGTAAAGCTAGTTCAAATGATTCACATGGAAACTGAGGAAGAGCAACTGTTAACATACCCTCTCAAATGAAGAGTGTGCTTCTTGGTCTAAAAGGTATTGTTGATCATCTTTTTGAGCCCAATTGTTCATCGATGCGGCAAGACACAATCTGTTACAATGAGTCATTCGCAATTCTTCCATTAATGGCCAATTTAAAGTGGGCAAGTTAGGGCAGAAGCTCTTGAGCTGTGGCATATCATGTAACACCAGAGAGGTTAGTTTTGGGAAAAGAACTTGAGAAGTATTGGTGCGTGGAATGTCATCTCCATTGGCAACTATTTCCTCCATCCCACAAGACTCCACTCGAAGTTCTTTAATTTGGTTTAGACTTGTAGCCATCCAATACGAAAATAGATTTACAAGACTCTTGCAATGTTGGGCCTCCACTTTCTCCAGATAGTCAAAAGTGAGATTTTCTTGAGGATTATCAGTCCATATTTTGCTTAAATTGTCCATATGGGAGAGAGCCATCGACTTAAGTAGAGGAAATTGTACCTGCCATATTGAAAAAGAAAAAATAACAAAATGAATATGATTATATTGAGTTATGATCTCACAGAAGGAATTTCCAAACTTCCCTTTCTCTCGAAAATCATGAGAATGTAAAAGCTTGTCAGCGACAAAAACAGGGATGGACATATTGATGCTTTCATTTCAGTTGACCGGTGATTAAGGCCAAGTATATTGCATTGCAAACAAGCATGAAATGATGAATGCATTTATAATCAATAGTACATTAAGCATCGGCTATTAAGTGGCTCAATTGACATTTACTACTAGCAAGTCCTTATCCCCTTAATTCTTGGAAAGCTGATGACTTATCGAGTTCTCCAATTTCAAGTTTGCCAATCACAAATAGAAAAAGGCCATTTTACTGGAGTGGATAGGTGAATACTAAGAAATAGAATGTTGTTTGCACTGATCATCATCAAAGTTTAGACTTTAGAGCACTCCAAGATCGGCATACTGCCAGAATTTTTTGTGCTGATCATCATCAAAGTTGCATGTACTGATTTTATGATAATGCAACGTTAGACAAGGTAAGAATTTCTTATATTTATTTGCTTCATGGAATGAATGAAGCTGACACAGTTCAAAGCAGCTTTGACGCACGTGCTTCAATCCGTATATATATACATATATATATAATTTTTTCTATATATATTTTTCCCTTCTCTCTTCCAAATGTCGGCTCCAATTTGGTGGATGCGAGACTATGACGCACTAGTGATTGTTATAAGCTGGTTCTACATATCTTTCTTATCAATCGAACAAAATCAACTTCCCATTTTCATCTCAAGTAAATTTAGAAAGAATCCCCAAATTATTTGCAAAAGCAAAATCAGCGGAATTATCTTAGTGTCATATGGGTAAGGAAGTGAATATACTTTCTATTTTGATGTTTATTTGCTTACTACGTGAAAAAGATGGAGATCCACCACCCCCATTTCTTCACCATGTAGTGCCTCGATCATCCTCAATCATGGTCGCATTGACCGATTAATTCTAGACCTAAATTTTTTTATGAATATTCTAATTGGTAAAGTTCACTAATGAGAAGTGTCATGATTCATTGACGGCAAACAAGAGGGACAAAAAAAAACTTGTATTACGTACGGAGTTGCATTAAAAGAAAATAAATTCGTAGGCATGGGCAACATAACGAATCTTATGATATCAGAAAAAGCAAATTGGGTCAATTTTACTAGTTCAACATTGGAAAGATTCAGATCCAAACCAACATCCAGTGGACCATTAATAACTTCCTTGAAACAACATTTATTCCCTTCTGAGGTAACTAATTTCTTATCCTCGATTTATGCCCCCTGTATTGAGGATTTTGGAGTTTTGTTTGGGTGCCTGGAGGCAAAAACAAAAAGGTAGAAAGAAAAAGAATTCACCCGTGTTCTTTTTTACCGTCCACGGAGAAGCAAGTACTGATATTTCACATTTGTTTACAATAAAATTAACGCAATTACGACTTATCACAGCTAAAAAGCAGAATATTTCCCCATTTTCCTAAATCTATCAATATTCTTAATTGAGAATTTTGACGAGCTTTTGAAATTAGCTAACAATCTGAGTGATACCTATCATTACATGATAGCTCCCAAAAATGAAATCAAGGTTGTCCACACCAAAAAACAAGACTCCCCAAATTTATTAGTATTCTCGATCGAGTGTTTATGATGACTTTTTAAATATCCTCACACTGTGGGGATGCCTATTAATATATGAAAGCTATATATGTAAATGACATTAGAAGGAAATCAATAACTAGTGATAAATGTAACGATTCAAGAGTAAAACCTACGTGTAAATACCTGTTACGATTAAACATTCTACTGGCAAGTAACAAAAGCATTAGAATAAGAAAAAAGTCAAGCATATATTCCGTTTGAAATCAAAAGCAATAATAGTAACTTCCGCAGGACCTGTAACAGAAAAGGCCATAAAATGGGGGCAAAGACTCACCTGATTAGTCAGCATATGTTATTTGCCTTTTTGAGAAGTGTTGTGAACTAAAATAAGTTCGGTAAAAATTTAAGCTTGTAATTTACTTAATCAATCAAAATGAATTTGAAGAATAGCCGATGGCGGGTACTTGTATATTATTTATCATTCTGCTTCGATAACAAATTCCCCAAATACTCTTGAATGAATGAGATACTCACATGATATTAAAATTTAATTTTGTTTGAATCTACAAAAAAAAAGTAGTATATAATACATTTAACAAGTGTCTCAATTTACCGTCCTAATTAACAATTTGGGCCAATAACATGCATTTTCCGGGGAGGGGTCATCATTTGTTGCATTTATGCCTCGTGACTGGTTGATGGGATAATCTATTCCTACTTATATATTTATAGGAAAAAGTGTCACTAAATATATCACATTAGTACCAATTGAGTCCTAAATCTCTTAAAAGTGTCGATTTAGTCATAAACCTTCCGAATTAGTGTAAATTTAGTCATTTTAATTAATTTTCACCGATTAGAACTGATGCGGACGTCCACTGATTTACATGGCACCGCACTGATGTGAACAATTTTAGAATATTTTAATTATTTTTAAATTTTTCCTTTTGTTTTTTTACCGGCTACTAGCACAAGGAAAAAGTAAGGCCAAATGAAAAGAAAATGAAAAAGGAAATAATAATACAGCTTTTATTATTAAGTATTGTCGACGTTCAGCTGTCCTTTTCTCTCTTGTATTTTTTCCTTTTCTTTTCTAGAAAAACAATCTGCCTTTTCTCTTCCCTAACATGGATTGTACGACAAAGATTATTCTAATATAGGGAGTCAAGTATGATGTACCAACGAAGAAGACTAGCCGCTTTATTCATATCGACCATTTTTTTTTATCAAGACCCAGCTCAAGCATTGGTGAATAGTCAAGATAGCAAGAGTTGCTTGCACTGATCAAAATCACTCCAATTAAAAGGGACCGCTCTCTCTAACACCTCGAATTTTGTCGACTGGAAAGACGATTTAGTTAAAGAAATTACAAATTGCTTGCACTGATCTTATCCTCCTTGATTGATGCCGAGTATTGAGTATTTTGGGACTTCTGTTTGGGTGTGTGGAGGTAGCAAAACGCCTTTCTATTTCCAAATTGGCAAAGATGATGATCTCAACGAAAAAAGCATTAGGTTAAGAAAAAGAAGACTGACCTGGGGGGTGAAAAGTGAAGGGGTGCCCTCGTCAATCTCCATCCAAGATCCTCGAGTCAAACATTTCATCTTGGGGCAATGGGCAATGGTCAGCTCTTCCAATTCGGGGCATTCCAGCATATGATTCTTCCCCAAGAGAAAACTAGTCAGATTGGGCAAGCGTTTTAGCTCTATTGTCCGAAGGTTAGGGAATGCGATCTTCTCCACCGCGCTTCCCGGTCCTTCTTCATCTGCAATCACTCCTTCCATCTCACCACACTCCTTTATTTCAATCCACCATAGTTTGGGAAGACACCGTACCATCGATGGAGTGAAAGCATGTCTCAAGACACTGCAATTATAAAGGATGAGACGACTTAGAAATTTCAACCGTAGCGATTCTTGAAGATTTTTATTCCACAGTCGCCTCAACTTTGGTAGATTGACCAAGGTCAACTCCCATAGGTAAGGCAGCACCCGGGTGCTTTCCATAGCTTTCAGCCCTTCCATATCGAATATTTCTTCTAGCGACTCGCAATCGCGCACTTGCAAAACCCACAAACTGTCTAAAGCAAGCAACAAGTTGGATGAAATAGCATTAACAAATGATGGACATCTATCTACCACCAGTGATTGTAATTGCCAAGATGACTTGACAGGACCAAGTTCCCTATGCCATTTTCCAATCAAATGAGGAAACTCAGACAACCACATAGACTTTACTCCAATAAGCGTGCCCTGTCAAAAAATGCATCATTAAATATAAACTTCCAATAAGAAAAAAACAATTAGTGATCTAAATTATCCAATAGCATAGAATTTGATAACTTAAGTATACCATTTCTTCAAACATATATTGGACGGTGATGTTAAGGTTTTCTGGCCAAAACCACTCTTTCTCTGATACTTTTACTCTCTCTACCTTTGACGCCTCTATTGGCCCCTTGGAGAAAATCTTCATGTTGGGACATCCAGACACAATGACATGTTCCAAGAGAGGAAACATCAACGTGTAATCACCCGAGCTGAAACATCTCAATCCCATCAATCCATCAAGCTCTAGATACTTCAGTTGATTGAAAGCCACTACACGTCCCTCCTTGCCTGCCTCATCACTAATGACTTCTCTCAACATTCTACAATTACTTATCTTCAATTTTGTGAGTGCCCCCAAATATTCAGCTATTGTTGGCGTGAAAATATTTGATAGTCCATCACAATATGAGATATCTAGAGTCTTCAGATGTTGAACATGTTTTGAAAACGGTAGTTTTACTTTTTGCACATGCCTAGGCCCTTCCATGGCTTCCACATTGTTGCTTGGCTCTTCTTGATAAGATTGGCATACAACTAGCTCTTCCAAGTTGGTTACACACTCAATAAAATGACAAGCGGATATTGCAGAATCATTCGAGATATGACGAAGCTCAAGAACTCTAAGCTTGCGGAAGAATTCTTCATTTTGAAAATGTCCATTCCATATCTCCATCCGTTTTGATAAATCCAATTTTAACTCTTGGAGATTTGGGAATCCGCCCTGAGAAAATAGTCAAATGAGAACCTTATAGCTTAGTTAACAAAGTATTCATGTATTATGATATAAGTCTTGCATATCATGCACAATAACTACATAAAAAAAATTGAGTCTCATGAGATTCAGCGGAAAGAAATATGCCCTAATAGAACAAACATTGTTACTAATATTTTATATTTGACTTGTATCGATGTTTGAATTTAAGTAACTTCTTTCATTCATGTTTCTAAAGATATTTTCCTTGCGGAAATTACTTATGTATTAATTACAGTCAGTTGCACAATTTCAATGATTAATGTCAACGATAGTGTCCTATCTTTTGATTTTTAGCATAATACTTTGTAGTGATCAAATTAGACAACAAACTTGCACCATAGTAAGATCACAGCACATGTAACATGTTTTCCATCACTATGGTAGTTAGGAGAGAGCTAAACCATCGGAATTAGCCTAAGCCTTTGTCAAAAAGGGGATCAACGAGGATGCATTTGAAGTAATTGACAACAATATTCGATCAATACTTGAAGAACATATGATGTTTTAATGATGTAATATTTCTATGGATTTAAGGAGAGCTTTAATACCTCACTCCTCCCTCCCAAAAATGAAGAAGAGTCACATGGTTCACATCTTCGTACATGGAGCTACTTTTATGAGATGCATGATTGTGACCTTAATCGTCACTCCTAGTATTCATCAATGAAGCAAAACAAATAATCTTGGGTCATACCTTTTCTATCAAGAAGACAGGTTGTTTATGAAGTGACATCTCGTTCTCAGGTTGCGAAGCAAGTAACTCCATTTTGGTACATCCATGCACCTCCAAAGTCTTCAATGCCGGCCAATGTAAACCATGTAATCCGGTGTAGGTGCACTTCAACTCTGTCAAATACTTAAGCTTGAGGGAGGTTAACTTTGGAAGCACAACCCCGGGAATTAATCCTTCTTCCTTCTCGATGAGTTCCACAATGCCACATTTATCAATCTCTAACTCCTCAAGTTGCGTTAGATCTCTGGCTACTGAGGCCGGAAACAGGAAGGTAAGGCTCTCGCAGCTGGAAATGCTAAGAAAACGTAGACACCGGAATTTAACTTGATGGTGGAGTTCCTTATCCCATACACACTTCAGCTTATTGCATCCACACAAACGAAGCGATTTTAAATTTTGGAAACAATCCACAGCAACTTGATTTCCCATTATCCTCTCAATGATATTCATGCCACTGATCTCTAATTCCTCCAAGCGTGGAAACACAACCTGCAGTATTGGTGAGTGACAAGATGCAAATTATGAATTCAAGGAATTGGTGTTTTTGTCTAAGTTGCAAACGGAAAGAAAACAGAATACAATAAGAAAAATAAGTGAAACAAATTCTCGATAGCAATGTCGATAACTCAAGTAAAAGAAGGCTACTGGAATCACTAGAGACAAAATAGAAAAAAGAAATTTTGACCTGACTCTATCAACGATGGGCAAACTAGTAAATTAGATATGATCATATAACAATCCTATAATCACATCAGTCTGCCATGAGTCTCAAACTTTAAGCAAATTCTCTCCCTCTCTTCAAATTTCCTAAAATAATCAAATCATACTTTGTGCTTTTTTTGCTAGCCTAAGAATGAAAAAGCTGGTAAATTGATTCAGAAAGATGCAGCTAAGAGAAAGAAAATGATGGAGAGATTGAGATTAAAAAGGCAACCAATCAACCATAAGATGGTGCACTACAAAAGAAGGTGCGGTTTTATCTAGTAGCGAGTACCTTGAATAAACATTATAGCACTCTAAAATTAATTAAAAAGTTAGGCAAAGAGAAAGCACTTAAAAAAGGAATTGCCTGGGCCAAATGAACAAAGCCTATTTACATCATTCCCCACTTAAAAGAAGTAAATATTCTTAATTCATGAAACTTTCCTTTTAAGATTTATTCATTTTTCTAATGGTGTCGGATGATCCAATAGTTAGATTACCAACTATAGATCATAAATTTACTCAAGCTGAATTGTCAAGATAGTCCTAAATATCTCATTAATGGTCGAGCAACTCATGTAAATATAGGATGATTTCTGAAGTCTTGAGCCCTAAAGATCTTAAATTGCTTCTATAAGGTAAGCTCATATAACCATTTCTAGTTAGCGCTCAAGTGTTGTTGTAATTTCCTCAAGGGTGAGTCTAAATCCACGGCCTACATATCTAAAACCATAGCATTTTAGGTGAAGAGACCCAATGTCCCCGATTACAATGGAAAGCTTTGTTTTCTTATTATTTTTGTAAAGAGTAGCTAGTTCTTTTTTTTTTTCCAAAAGTTCATTGCTATAACTATCCTTCATCTATAAAAACGCAAAGCTGCAGGCTCTCTTTGCAAAATTTTCCCGATCTAGTTCCATTGTCTTTGAAAGCAAGCTCTCTTCAAGAAGGCTCAAAGCATGGGAAGAAGATAAGCCGTACTCAAACATAATATCTTAAGCGACCCACAATTTAAATTCTCACAACTCTTTATGACGGGGAAACCAACATATTGAAGGAGTCTTGGACCCCACCATCAACTTTCGTAACAATCGCGTCATTGCAAGCAATCCTATCAGGTTAACAAAATAGCCGCGGCAATTTTTGCCGGATAAAATCTTTTCTTAACTGGGCAATTGCTTGTTCTTAGTTTTTTAACTTCTCTTCAGTGTTAGTAATTCACCATCGACAACCAATTCAACAGGATAGACTGGGTGGTTATTCAAATGGAAAACTAAATGGAACATATATCCATACAATCTGCAATGACTGGGTGGTTATTCAAACAAGAAAACAAAAGACGTGCATCAATTAAATTAGCATTGTTTCCTTTATTTCAAAGCCCACTCCTCCTTCCCAATCCTCATATTGGTTTTCGGGGTCACTTATATTATACCTTTTCTACTTGATAACTGAATTTGATAACTGAAATCAATGGGAACCATGTCAAAAGATTAGAAATTACTTTACTTACGGAATTCTTTTAATTCCAAAAAGATTCCCTTTAATTTTGCTTTATGAAAACCTTATCAATAAGGATATACTTGCAGGATGTAAATTTAAAATAACTTGGAACCAAGCACAAACTAAATTTCCATGATTTTATAAAATTGGTTGGATTTCTACTTAATTAAGAGAAACGGACAAGGCAATTAGGAAGAAAAATAAACGGAAAATAACAAATTGAATAGGCATCACAATCTGAGTTAATTAATGGAGACAAAACCAAATGGCAGGAATTTTGACCAGATTTTGTAAACAATGGGCACAATAGTAATTTGGACGTGCTTGAATCAACCACTAGATAAGAAAATGGTGGAGAGATCAAGATTAAAAGAGCAACCAATCAACCATCAAATGTTGCACCGCAGTAGGAGGTGTGATTTTATCTAACATGGAATGCCTCAAAATAATATTATATCACTGTGAAGCAATTAAAAAGTTATGCTAACAGAAAGTAATTAAAAAAGGAATTGATTGCACGAAATGAACAAATCTAACTTACATCATTCCACACTTGAAAGAACTTAATATCTCATCAATAGATTAACTTTTCCTTCTAAAGATTGATTTTTTTGTTTACCACATGCTTGAGGATCCGATGGCTAGACATCAAGGACAAATCACACATATGCTCAAGTCGAATTGTAAGAAAGTAGTCCCAAATATCTTATTATAGAATATTAAGAGTATCTTAAAAAATGGAAGTATTAATCCTATGAAGGGCCCATTTTGCAGCCTAGTTGACTGCATACACAACAATTCAGGTGAACGGCCTATATTGCTCTTAGTTTAGTCTAAGTGGACCCGCCTGTAAATTACTCTTTCATTTTCCATTTCAACATTTTTCTGCTTTCCACTCAGAGAAATCACATGATTCAACTAACATGGCTCATCCACGAAATGTAACTTATTTCTTTGACAATAGTTTCATCAAAATGCCCACAAAATCTGTGATTCGGTTAATGACGAATTCATGAATTTTGAAGATGTAAAACATAGATGAGTGCCAAAATATAAATAATGAATTCACGGAATTGGCGATTCTGTTATAAGTGCATGAAAGTAAAAAAAAAAGAATAAACAAAACAATAGCCAAAAAAAATCTCCATGCCAATGTCGATGGCTCTAGGACAAGAAGACAATTGGAATTACTGGAGACAACAGAAATAGAAGAATTATGATCAGATTCTATTGATAATGAGAAAAACCATAAGTTTGGATATGCTTATATCACCATCATAGATGCCAAACTTCAATAAAATCCATCCGTCTCTCCAGAATCCCAATATAGGAAATTCAAAGTGCAGTTTGTGCTTTTTTTGCTTGCTCGGAATGAAATAGATAGTATACGTAGTGATAGTTAATTCACTTAGAAAAGGTCATTTAAGTTAAAATATGGATCAAATTGTTCAATGAGATTGCATTATGCTTTTGTGAATTGATTAAGCATGAAGGATTTATATATTTAAAGATACAAGAAGCATGTCAAAACGGTAAATCACCATCAGAACTACAAGTCACCGAAATGATGTAGTAAAAGAAGAATGCAGCTTAGGGATGGCTTGAGAAAAAAAAATATTAGCCATTTAAAAATATGATAATGATATTGAGAAAAAAAAAGTAACCAATTAACCATCAAACGGTGCACTATAGTAGCAAGTGTGATCTCATCCAATAAAAATTGCCTTAAATCAGTGTTATATCACTCTAAAGTGCCTCAAGCTAAATTACCTTTCTGAAGGTAAGCTCGCTTAACCTAACTCAAAATGATTGTCCTTGTCGTCGTCATTTTCTTAAGAGGTGAGTCTAAACCCACAGCCTACATGACTGAGACCACAACATTATAGATGAAAAGATTGCATTGTCCCAGATTACAATTAAAAGCTTTATTTTCTGTTTTTCATTTTTCTTTTTCAAAGAGTAACTAGTCTTCCCCAAGAATTCATTGCGATTACTCCAAAAAATGCTTCATTTGCAAAGTTGCTCGTCTGATCTCCCATCTACCTTGCCATCATCCATCACTCCCATCTATACAACAAATTTAACTTCTTCGTGTTTTTTTCACTGGACTAGTGTCGTCCTTGACAAGCCATACTCAGACAGCTACTTTATTTGACCAATTTGCATATGTCCGAGGAGATTCATTATAACCTCATAGATCTTTGCAGATATATGTTTTATGCCAATAATAATAATATTAACAGTAATAAGATACGTACGCAAGATTAATTCTTAATGACTATTTAGAACCCTGCAAAGTTAAAAGCCCCAAAGCCTCTTTACTGGTGTGTTCTATAAGTGCAAAAAGATCCAATAGTTATGTACCAACGCTACATCATAAATATAGTCGAGTAAAATTATCGAAAAAAATTCTATGTAATTAAGAGCATAAAAGATAGTCCACTTATTAATCCTATGAAAGGGTCTGATTTTTGCAGCCTTGTTGGCTGCGTAAGCAACATTCCAGGTGAAAAACCTGTAAATTACTTTGTTTTATTTTCCATTGAAATGTTTTTCCATTGTCTAACTGGGAAGTCAGACGACTCGAATAAAGTGGCTGATTTGCGAACCGTATCTTATTTCTTTAACAAAAGCTTAATAAGAATGGTCATGCAAATCATATAAAAAGATTAAATAGGGCGGTTTACAAAGCTCTGGACCCCAAAGGTCTTACACGATTTGGGGACGGAGAGGGCTTAGATTCCTTTTGCTAGAGTAATTAAAAGAGATTAAAGCTTCCTTCCATTAGGAAGGTTGGTGAGATCTTGTAAAGTGCAGATGGAGTCAAGTGCCCGTTATTCCTCACTTTCCCCTCAATGGTCTTTTCAATTGCTTTCAGTGCACATGCGGGTAATGTCCAAGCCGTACATCTGAGGTTGCCGAGAGTCTCAAGTTTCTAGTGTATATTTGAAAGCTTTTAGATATTCTGGACAGTTATCAGTTGTTTTAGCCGTTCTTACTTTGTGTAGGTACCACAAGAGATGTGCAACCATCTTTATATAGACTATTTACAGAGAATTAGAAGTATGAAATTGCAAAGCACCAATGTTGGCAAAATTGAACACTTATGCTTTGTCTCCGATCTATTTAATAAATTTATATTTCACGTACCTCTCGATTGAAGAGTGCAGTAGAGCGTGATTGGACGAGGTTGTGACTTTGAGCTTCTTGTGAACCTGCCATTGATTTGTTAGTGGATGAAAAGAATTTCTACATCTATACTGCAAGGATAAACTTATCTACACAAATATCTAAGGTGATAAAAATGGAAAAGTCGATCTTACTTTTTCCGCGATAGAAACATATCAAACTTTCCAGCTGCTCCAAACGTAAATTGGTTAACATTGGGAATGCTAGAGTTTCTGATGTTTCTAGACCCAACCGTTCTTCCTCCATAATGATCGCCTCCATCTTCTTGCAACGCGATACTGATAGATCTCTCAGTTGTGCAAGAGTTTTCAACATGGATGGGAAAAACATAAACCGAAGGTTGTTGCAGTTAGCCACCGCCAACTTCTCTAAAGAGAAGGTGGATGGTTCAAAGAGAGTCGTATAATTTCCACTACTGCTTACTCCCTCCTGGTAAAAAATATCTTGCATCGAAACGCAGTTTTTGACGGTTAAAGTGTGCAACTTCTGTAGATTCATTAGCGACCTGAAGCTTATAACCTTCGTTAGAGATTGGCACCCGTCTACTTCAATAGATTGGAGATTGCTTAGCTCCAGCTCCAATGGAGATTCATCACTCCATATCTCTTTCAGGTTTGGAAGTCCTCTCATCGTCAAGGACTCCAAGGATGGGATCGAAACCTGACAGACCCATCAACGACAATTTTTACAATTAAAAAGGATGGGCAGGAAATTTACATGCTATAGCGGATTATCGTAAATGCTTACCAGAGGAAATTTACAAGCAAGATAATATACAAACCTTAGGATAATTTTTGCACTCACAAAAACTTATGATAAACAATAGCTACTTTACAATACAAAAAGGAAATATACCACCCCAAAAGACAACCTTTAGGAATTGTTTCTAGTTTCCTAACAATTACGGAAATTATAGTCACCAAGAATTAGCGGTCATTCAATTTAGTAATGACAAGGGAAATTAGTTGCCCATGAAGCAAAACTTACTTTCAAGCTAATTTACTTCCCAGAATGTAAGCCCATATAACCTACCCCCAACTAATCGTCCCTGTCGTAGTCATTTTCTTAAGGGAAGAGTCTAAACGTGTAGCTTGCATGTCTGAGACCACAACATTTTAAACGAAAAAATCCAATTGTCCCTTATTACAATTAAAAGCTTTATTTTCTGTCTTTCATATTGAAACAGCTAGTATACATCATTAAGTCACTTAGAGATGGTTTAGTTAACTGAAAAGATGGATGAAATTCTTCAATGAAATCGCATTACGTTTTTGTAAATTGATTAAGAATGAGGAAATTATATATATAAAGAAACAAGAAGCTTGTCATAAGGGTAATCACTGCAGCTCAGGATCACTTGGGGAAGAATATTAACCTTTAGAAAGAAAATAATGAAGAGAATGAGACTAAAAAAGTAAGCAATCGGCCGTCTATTGGTGCACTGCAGTAGAAGGTGTGCTCACATCTAATACCGAGTGCCTCAAATCAATGTTATGTCAATCTAAATCAATTAAAAGGTAAGGCTAAGAAAAGCAAATGAAAGAACTAGATATAATTCATTCTTTTGAATTTTCCTTTACTGGTGTTCTCTAAGTGAGAAAAGATCCAATAGTTAAATATCAATGCTATATCATAAATATATTCGAGTCAAATTATCAAAAATAATTCTCAATATCTGCTTATAGAAAATTAACAGTATATAAGAAAGTCAAGACGTAATAATCCTATGAGAGGGCCCATTTTTGCAGCCTCGTTGGCTGCGTAAGCAACATTCCAGGTTAAAAACCTGTAAATTACTTTGTTTCATTTTCCATTGAAATGCTTTTCCAATGTCTACCTGGAAAGTCAGACGACTCGAATAAAGTGGCTGATTTGCGAACCGTATCTTATTTCTTTAACAAAAGCTTAATAAGAATGGCCATGCAAATCATATAAAAAAATTAAATAGGGCGATTTACAAAGCTCTGGACCCCAAAGGTCTTACTCAATTTGGGGACGGAGAGGGCTTAGATTCCTTTTGCTAGAGTAATTAAAAGAGATTAAAGCTTCCTTCCATTAGGAAGGCTGGTGAGATCTTGTAAAGTGCAGATGGAGTCAAGTGCCCGTTATTCCTCACTTTCCCCTCAACGGTCTTTTCAATTGCTTTCAGTGCACATGTGTGTAATGTCCAAGCCGTACATTTGAGGTTGCCGAGAGTCTTAAGTTTCTGGTGTATATCTGAAAGCTTTTAGATATTCTGGACAGTTGTCAGTTGTTTTAGCCGTTCTTACTTTGTGTAGGTACCACAAGAGACGTTCAACCATCTTTATATAGACTCTTTCCAGAGAATTAGAAGTATGAAATTGCAATGCACACATGTCGGCAACATTGAGCACTTATGCTGTCTCCGGTCTATTTAATAAATCTATATTTCACATACCTCTCGATTGAAGAGTGTAGTAGAGCGTGATTGGACAAGGTTGTGACTTTGAGCTTCTTGTGAACCTGCCATTGGTTTGTTAGCGGATGAAAAGAGTTTCTTCATCTATACTGCAAGGATAAACCTATCTACACAAATATCTAAGGTGATAAAAATAGAAAAGTCCATCTTACTTTTTCCTCTATAGAAACATATCAAACTTTCCAGCAGCTCCAACCGTAACTTGGTTAACCTTGGGAATGCTAGAGTTTCTGATGTTTCTACACCCAACTGTTCTTCCTCCATAATGATCGCCTCCATCTTCTTGCAACGCGATACTGATAGATTCCTCAGTTGTGCAAGAGTTTTCAACATGGATGGGAAAAACATAAACCGAAGGTTGTTGCAGTTAGCCACCGCCAACTTCTCTAAAGAGAAGGTGGATGGTTCAAAGAGAGTCGTATAATTTCCACTACCGCTTAGTCCCTCCTGGTAAAAAATTTCTTGCATCGAAATGCAGTTTTTGACGGTTAAAATGTGCAACTTCTGTAGATTCATTAGCGACTTGAAGTTGATAACCTTCGATAGAGACTGGCACCGGTCTACTTCAATAGATTGGAGATTGCTTAGCTCCAGCTCCAATGGAGATTCATCACTCCATATCTCTTTCAGGTTTGGAAGTCCTCTCATCGTCAAGGACTCCAAGGATGGGATCGAAACCTGACAGACCCATCAACGACAATTTTTACAATTAAAAAGGATGGGCAGGAAATTTACATCCTATAGCGGATTATTGTAAATGCTTACTAGAGGAAATTTACAAGCAAGATAATATACAAACCTGAGGATAATTTTTGCACTCACAAAAACTTATGATAAACAATAGCTACTTTACAATACAAAAAGGAAATATACCGCCCCAAAAGACAACCTTTAGGAATTGTTTCTAGTTTCCTAACAATAACAGAAATTACAGTCACCAAGAATTAGCGGTCATTCAGTTTAGTAATGACAAGGGAAATTAGTTACCCATGAAGCAAAAGTTACTTTCAAGCTAATTTACTTCCCAGAAGGTAAGCCCATATAACCTACCCCCAACTAATCGTCCCTGTCCTGGTCATTTTCTTAAGGGAAGAGTCTAAACGTGTAGCTTGCATGTCTGAGACCACAACATTTTAAATGAAAAAATCCAATTGTCCCTGATTACAATTAAAAGCTTTATTTTCTGTCTTTCATAATGAAACAGCTAGTATACATTATTAAGTCACTTAGAGATGGTTTAGTTAACTAAAAATATGGATGAAAATCTTCAATGAAATCGCATTACGTTTTTGTAGATTGATTAAGAACGAGGAAATTATATATATAAAGAAACAAGAAGCTTGTCATAAGGGTAATCACTGCAGCTCAGGATCACTTGGGGAAGAATATTAACCTTTAGAAAGAAAATAATGGAGAGAATGAGATTAAAAAAGTAAGCAATCAGCCGTCGATTGGTGCACTGCAGTAGAAGGTGTGATCTCATCTAATACCGAGTGCCTCAAATCAATGCTATGTCAATCTGAATCAATTAAAAGGTAAGGCTAAGAAAAGCAAATGAAAAAGAAATTACTTGGGTCGAATGAACAAATCTTTTCACATCATTATACATTCGAAAGAACTAGATATAATTCATTCTTTTGAATTTTCCTTTAAAATTTACTGGTGTTCTCTTAAGAGCGAAAAGATCCAATAGTTATATACCAATGCTATATCATAAATATATTCAAGTCAAATTATCAAAAATAATTCTCAATATCTGCTTATAGAAAATTAACAGTATATAAGAAAGTCAAGACGTAATAATCCTATGAGAGGGCCCATTTTTGCAGCCTCGTTGGCTGCGTAAGCAACATTCCAGGTGAAAAACCTGTAAATTACTTTGTTTCATTTTCCATTTAAACGTTTTTCCATTGTCCACCTGGGAAGTCAAACGACTCGAATAAAGTGGCCGATTTGTGAACCGTATCTTATTTCTTTAACAAAAGCTTAATAAGAATGGTCATGCAAATCAAATAAAAAAAATTAAATAGGGCGATTTACAAAGCTCTGGACCCCAAAGGTCTTACTCAATTTGGGGGACGGAGAGGGCATAGATTCCTTGCTAGAGTAATTAAAAGAGATTAAAGCTTCCTTCCATTAGGAAGACAGATGAGATCTTGGAAAGTGAGATAGAATCAAGTGCCCGTTATTGCTCACTTTCCCCTCAATGGTCTTTTCAATTGCTTTAAGTGTACATGCGGGTAATGTCCAAGCCGTACATCTGAGGTTGCCGAGAGGTTGCCGAGGTTGCCGTACTTGTTGGCAATATTGAGCACTTATACTTTGTCTCCAGTCTATTTAATAAATTTATATTTCACGTACCTCTCGATTGAAGAGTGCAGTAGAGTGTGATTGGACAAGGTTCTGACTTTGAGCTTCTTGTGAACCTGCCATTGGTTTGTTAGCGGTTGAAAAGAATTTCATCATCTATACCACAAGGATAAACCTATCTACATAAATATCTAAGGTGATAAAAATAAAAAAGTCGATCTTACTTTTTCGGCAATAGAAACATATCAAAGTTTCTAGCTGTTCCAAGCGTAAATTGGTTAACCTTGGGATTGCTAGAGTTTCTGATTTTTCTAGACCCAACCGTTCTTCCTCCATAATGATCGCCTCCATCTTCTTGCAACGCGATACCGATAGATCTCTCAGTTGTGCAAGAGTTTTAAACATGGATGGGAAAAACATAAACCGAAGGTTGTCACAGCTATACACACCCAACTCCTCCAAAGAGAAGGTGGTTGGTTCAAAGGGAGTCGTATAATTCCCACTACCACTTAGTCCGTCATGGTAAAAAATTTCTTGCATCAAAACGCACTTATTGACAGTCAAGGTGCGCAACTTCTGTAAATTCATTAGCAACCTAAAGCTAATAACCTTCAATAGAGATTGGCACTGCTTTACTTCAATAGATTGGAGATTGCTCAGTTCCAATGGAGATTCATCGCTCCATATCTCTTCCAGACTTGGAAGTCCTTCCATCGTCAAGGACTCCAAGGATGGTACCGAAACCTGACAAACCCATCAACGACAGAATTAACAATTACAAAGGGTGGGCAGGAAATTTACATGCTATTGCGGATTATCTTAAATGCTTACCAGGGGAAATTTACAAGCAAGATAATTTATGAACCTTAGGCTAATTTTTGCACTCGCAAAAACTTACGATAAAAACAATAGCTACTTTACAATACAAAAAGGAAATATACGACCCCAAAAGACAACCTTTAGGAATTGTCTATAGTTTCCTAAGAATAATGGAAATTAGAGTCACCAAGAATTAGCACTCATTTAATGTAGTAATGACAAGGAAATTAGTTAGCCATGAAGCAAAAAGTACTTTCAAGCTAATTTACTTCTCAGAAGGTAAGCCCATACAACCTATGCCCAACTAATCGTCCCTATCGTAGTCATTTTCTTAAGGGATGAGTCTAAACGTGTAGTTTGCATGTTTGAGACCATAACATTTTAGGTGAAAAGATCCAATTGTCCCTGATTACAATTAAAAGCTTTGTTTTCTGTCTTTCATTTTTCTTTTTTAAAGACTAACTATTCTTCTCCAAGAATTCATTGCTGTTTCTCCAGAAAATCCTTCATCCGCAAAGTCGCTCACGATCTCCCATCTACCTCTCCATCACCCGTCACTCCCATCTATACAACAAGTTTAACTTATTCTTGTTTTGTTCATTGGACTATTGTCATCCCAGACAAGCCAAACTCAAACTGCTTCTTTATTTTACCACTTTATAATGTTGGAAGAGATTCATTATAATTTCATAGATCTTTGCATATCTAGGTTTTATGATGGCAGCAGCAGCAGCAACAACACCAACAACAACAAGTACCTATGCAAGATTAATTCTTAATGAATATTTAAAACCCTACATAGTTAAAAGCCCCAAAGCATTGTTGCAGACACTCCCAATCTATTTCCTCTACTGTCATTGAAAGCAAACTCTCTCCATGAAACCTCAAAGCACGGGAGGAAGAAAGGTGGGGGTTTGAAGTGGGGCCCGCAAGTTAAATTTCTGTGAAATGTATTTTATTTCTTTCACAATAGTTTTATCAGTATGGCCATGAAATTGGTGATTGGGTTAAATTACAAATTCATGAACTTTGAAGATGTAAATATAGATCAGTGTCATTGGTGATTTTGTCGTAAGCACACCAAAGGAAAACAAAAGAATAAACTGAAAAATAGCAAAAACACATCCATACTAATATTGAGGACCCTAGGACGGGAAGGCCATTGGATATATTGGAGACAAAAGAAAAATAATAATTGCAATAAGATTCTATTGATAATAGGCAAAATGATAATTTGGACATGCGCACGTAACAATTACACATCCCAGATTTAAATAAAATATATTCCTCTCCAGTATTTGAATATAGGAAATTCAAAGTACACTTTGTTATTTTTTTACTTGCTCGGAATAAAATAGCTAGTATACATCGTTAAGTTAAATAGAGGATGTTAGTTAACTTAAATATGGATGAAATTCTATTATGAAATCGCATTATGCTTCTCTAAATTGATTAAGAATGAGGAAATTAAATATTTAAAGAAACAAAAAGTGTGTCATAAGGGTAATCACCAGTAGAACCAGAAGTCACTGAATTGATATAGTTAAAGAAGAATGCAGCTCAGGATCGCTTGAGGAAGAATATTAGCCATCAGAAAGAACATAATGGAGAGATTGACATTAAAAAAGCAACCAATTAACCACCAAATGGAGTACCACAGTAGCAGGTCTGATCTAATCTAATACTAAGTGCCCCAAATCAATGTTATGTCATTCTAAAGAAATTAACATTAGGCTAAGAAAAAGGAATTGCTCGGTTCAAATGAACAAATCTTACTTACATCATTTGACACTCGGAAGAACTAGATATAATTGATTTTTTTAATTTTCACTTAAAATTGGTTGGTGTTTTATAAGTGCAAGAAGATCCAATAGTTATATGCCAATGCTACATCATAAATATACTCAAGTCAAATTATTGAATATAATTCTAAATATCTCATTATAGAAGGTTAAGAGCATATAAGAGAGTCGACGTATTAATCGTATGAGAGGACCCATTTTCGCAGCTCTTTGGCTGCATAGAACATTTTAGGTGAAAAACTTATAAACTACTTTGTTTCATTTTCCATTGAAACGTTTTTCCAATGTCTACTAGGGAAGTCAGACAACTCGAATAAAGTGACTGATTAGCGTAATGTATTTTATTTCTTTGACAAAAGTTTTATAAGAATGGTCTTGCAAATCATATAAAAACTAAACAGGGTGATTTACAAAACCATGGAGCCAAGAGATCTTTTGCTCAGTTTGGCGACGGATAGGGCTCAGATTCCTTTTGCTAGAGTAATTAAAAAAGAGAGTAAGGCTTCCAACAGCAATCATATAATTGCATTAGTCTCTCGTGCAAGTTATTATCAATGCTCACCGAAGCAAACTTACCCGCAAGTTAATTTAAAACCTCTAGGCATATTTTTGCATACACAAAAATTTATGATGAACAAAAGCTAATTTACAATACAAAAGGGAATTATACGACCCCAAAAGACAAGTGATGAACTTTACCATTTACTTACAATACAGCAAGAGATGCACTGATTAGATTTTTCTTGCAATTTCCTAAGTCATTAAGAATTAGCACTCATTTAGTATACTATTACTATTAGGTACAATTACTTCTTACAAGGGAGGCTTATATAATGTTTTTTTTAATTAATCATCCTCGTTATTTTTATTTCCTTAAGGGTGAGTTCAAATCCACCGCCTCCATGTCTAAAACCATAGCATTGAAGGTGAAGAGACCCAATTGTCCCTGATTGTGATGGAAAGCTTTATTTCCTTTTTCTTTTTTTGTTTTTTTGTAAAGAGTAATTAATCCTTTATCTACAAAGTTGATTGTAATTTCTCATCTACCTAGCCATCGACCATTGCTCCCATCCATACAACAAGTTTTAACTTCTTTGTGTTTCATTGATTCGACTATTATCATCCCTAAAAAGAGAAACCGCAAACGCTCTTTACAAAAAATTTCTCGCTCTAGTTCCATTGTCTTTGAAAGCGAGCTCTCTCGACGAAAGCTCAAAGCCTGGAAAGAAGATAAGCGGTGCTCAAACACGCTATCCCATGGGACCCACAACTTAAAATTTTCACGACCTTTATTGATGGGGAGCATGACATATTGCAGGCGTCTTGGGCCCCACCATCAACTTTTATGACAATCGCGCCACTATAAAATATTAAATTTATCTGGTCAATGAAATAGCCGCCAAGGCAATTTTTGCTGGACCAAATGGCCGTGCGCTTTCCTTAACTGGGCAATTGTTTGTCCTTTAGTTTTCTAACTTCTCTTCAATGTTTATAATTCACTGTCAATAACCAATTCAACAGGACATGCAAATTTGCGTTTGTGATACCCAGTGGACATCCAAATACATCTATCTATACTATATGTGTGCATGAGCATGCCCAAAATTGTATATTTTGATAATTATGGGGCCCATGCAATGACTAAATATTTATTTAAACATGACAAGCAAAAGACTTGCATCAATTAGATTAGCATAATCGCTTTTATTTCAAAACCCGGTCCTTGCTCTCATTTTTCCTATTGGTTTTTAAGAGTCGCCTATATTTTACATTATGCGCATGATAACAAAATTTGATAAGTGAATTTAATAGAAACCATGTCAAAAGATTTAGAAGTTACTTTATTTATTGAATTACTTTGATGCCAAAAGATTCCCTATAATTTTGCTTTATGAAACCCTATTAATATGGATTTACTTGCATGTGTAAAGTTAAAATAACTCGGAACCTATCATTAACTAAATTTACATGGTTTTCGTACGAATGGTTGGATCTCCACACAATTAAGAGAAACGAAGATTGTTTTAGCTAATTACAAGTAACGCATGAACGTACAAGCAATCAGGAAGAAAATAAACTGAAAATAACAAAAATAGGCATCATAATCTAAGTGACGTGTAATTAGCCCAGGAAGGAAAAATTAATAAATAATTAATACTCTTTTAATAAAAAGTTACCTGCTGTCCATCGAAGAATGCAATCTGAGTGCCAACTTGGTCGTCTGATGTCCTACTTGGAGAAGTGGACCCATCGGTGAAAAAACTCTTGATATTTGGCAGGTCACGCAATTTCAATACAAGCAACTTCGGGAACTCCAATTTGCCACGATCATCAACTTCTACGATCCCACGGATTAACTTGCAATGGGCAACTTCAATCTCTTCTAGCTGTGGAAGTCCTCTAATCACTGAAAGAGGAAACAATACTTCCATCTTGTCACAACTGATAACTCGTACTACTTTTAATGTATTGAAGGATGTGATGGAGATATGGCTGGGGCATATCTTCTCCAAGTTGACCAGATCACGGAGAAATAACGTCTCCAGCTTCTTAAAAGCAGGAAGGGAAGACCGTTCGATGATGTAACGGACAGAAGGACTATGCTCGACATTTAGATGCTTTAATCGTGGAAAACCTTTTTGCGATAATACA
Source organism: Melaleuca quinquenervia (assembly GCA_030064385.1). Taxonomy (NCBI): domain Eukaryota; kingdom Viridiplantae; phylum Streptophyta; class Magnoliopsida; order Myrtales; family Myrtaceae; genus Melaleuca; species Melaleuca quinquenervia. The sequence goes on along the minus strand of CM057724.1, from coordinate 3,247,464 downwards.
CAAATACTTTGCACAAGTGCATCCAAACCAGACAATAACAGATCGTCAGTTTTCTCCAAGATACTTTGTATGCATCCTTTCTGAAGAACATCGCTTATTGGTTTCAAATTGAGCTCCAATGCCGTTGACCCTTTGCACTTCCTCCGCCGCCAGTTCACAAAACCAATTTGGATTCTGTACTCATTTAATTTCTCGACACTTAGATCCCCTGGGAGGGCACCTAGGTTCGAAATGGACAAATGCAAAGTGGAGAGACTCTTCATGTTATTCAACTCAATCAAACTGGCATTAGTTGGTGGTGTTTGTTCCACGGCATTCCATAGATCAAAGCTCAAATTCATGTACAACTCCTCCAATTTGATCAAGCGTCCAAGCACACCTGGTTCAATTATCTCAAGTTGCAAACATCGACTCAAGTCTAACAACCTCAGGTCTACCAGTTGCCCAATTTCTTTTGGCAATTGCCGAATATTGGAGCCCACCAAGCTTAGAATCTGTAACCTTGTTGCCTTGCCTATAATGGTTACATCCTCTAGCCAGCAATCATCAAGACACAAAGTATGTAAGTTCTTTAATAACTGAAACGGCAAAGACGACTGAGTGAGGCGCATCCCCGTAAGATTTAAAACCGTGAGTTTCCCCATAGAATTAAATAATGAATCAGGGACATGAAGAAATTTGTTGTATGTAAACAACAAAAAGATTTGCAATTCGGAGCAATCTAATTCTTCAGGAAGTCTCTCCATGTCAACATATGGAAAGCACATCGCCCTATAACTATTCAGCCTGTCTTTCGGCAACTCCGTTATCAACTTATCTTTATCTTTCAACACAAGAAGAGGGTGATCGTTCGAAGTAACCGAGACGACAAACTGACGGACCAAGTCATGGATCTTGAAACTAGCAACATCTTCACTATCTAACAAGAGGGAGGAGGCTTGAAGAGTACGGATATGTGAGCTCAATCTATTTCTCACTTCTTCCATGCTGCCAACTCTTTCAAATATCCCTAAACCGACTCCATACTTCACCAAGTTTTGAAGAGAAGGCTTGGAGACACCATAAACAACACAAAGTCGTAATAGTGACTTCAGCTCATCTTCTAATTTATCATAACTCCACTGCAACATTTTATCTATCAAATTATTGATTCTTTTATCTGTAAACTCCTCGATTTTTTTCACGGTGTCCTTCCATTGGGGTAAACTAGCAACTTTAAAACGTTTCGCCATTGCAACAATTAGAAAAGGCACACCTGCACATATGTCAAGTGCTTTATCCACCAAGGCTTTGAAGTCGTCCTCATGAACTCTGTCTCCCCCTATCCTCTCAAACAATATTTTTGCCTCTGCCTTCTCCAGCTCACAAAGTTGGAAGGCCTCGTCGCAGCCCATTTCCTCACGTAAAACGCTACCATCTCTTGAAGTCAACAACAGCTGGCATCCCTTGACTTTGTTGTCAAGTCCACAAGGAATGCCGACCGACTTCAAATCCAGCCCCTTCCACAGGTTGTCCAGTATTATGAGGACCTTCTGTTCCTGCCTCTCCTCATCTTCCAACCTCTGTCGTAGAAGTTTTGCTCGCCCGCTGACAGTCTCTTCCTCCTTTATGCGGGTGAGTCCCAAGCCGTTCGCAATCTCTCCTTGAATCGTCTTGATGTCTGGATTTTCCGACACGTCGGCCTTAGCGACACAATCAAACGACTTCTTTTCGCGTAGCATCGTTTCGACTTCCTCCAAAAGGGTGGACTTGCCGAGCCCGCCCATCCCGTAAACCCCCACCGCACTATTGCTCTTACTGGCAAGAGCCTCCATTATTTTCTGGATCATCAAATCTCTGGATTCGAACGTCGAGGCAGAAGAAATGGAGGCCGTCCTGGAGGTCGACGGGATGGCATCTTTACCTTCTTTCCTGGCCGGAGTCGGATCAGCTGGAGCGGGACCGATCAAGCAGATGTCGTCCAATGCCCTAAATCTGATGCAGTCTCGAGCGATTTTCTGAACGACCTCGATCTCCGCCTCGGCCTCCCTGCTGAACCGATAGCGACAATAGGGGTCAGGAAGAGTCCCGTAGCAGCAAGTCTTGCTCGCCTGATCGAAGGCGTCCAACAGCTTTCCCGCATCCTCCATGGCCTTGTCGGCATTTTTCCGCCACTCCGTGAAGGGGTCATTGAGATTCAGAACATTGTTTCTGGCCCCTTGTGCCAAATCGCGGACCCTCCGATCCTCAATCTCCAGATTGTGGACTTCGTTCCGAAGACGGTCGGCGAAGCTCTTGGAGGACATCACGTATCTGAATCCACGCCCGATGGGAACAACTACACAGCTCTTCAGGAAATCCCATGCGATAGCAACGACAGAATCGGCCGACATTTTTCTTTGATTTTTTTCTTTTTTGGAGAGAGAGAGAGAGAGAGAGAGAGAGAGAGATGAAAAGGAGGAGCAGATACCGAAGAAGAAGGGAGGAGGAATAGTTGAGCCGGGACGAAGAAAGAGCGAAACAGAGCCAAAAGCGCACAAAAAGATTGAAGGAAGGGAAGCGTCTAATAGCAGCAACGAACGGAGAAAGAAAGAGACGATTTTATCCGCAGTTGAAAAGTAGCAAACAAACGATTCCAGTTAAAGAGCGAGAAAGAAAGAGCCAGAGAGAAAGAGAGTGATGGAAGAGAGCAACTAAGAGTGAAGAAAAAGGAGGAGGAGGAAGAATGAGTGCGCCGAGAAGATGGAAGAGCGAAACAGAGCAAGAGATGAACACGGCAAAGAGATTTGAGGGCAAAAGAAGGATGAAGGAAAGGGAAGCGTCGAACGGCAGCAAGGAATGCGGACAGGAAAAGAGATGATCAGCTGTTATATAAGGTAGTAAACCAACAGTTCGACTTATAAACATCGTTTGGATCCTCTACCCGCAGAAGCGGGTCTGTGAGAGAGAAGGGGTAGGCCCCACTTTAAGAGGGGTCATCCCTTTTTCGTGTTTTTTCAATTATTGATCGGACGGCTAGAGCAATTCAGATCTGTCCTAAAAAGCTTTCAAGGCAGATGATCCGTGTAGTTTACACAACGCGTCAGTACTCACGTGACATTCTACAGTTTGACAAAGAGAACACGTGACATGTATCTCTGCCCATTTTCAACAAGGACCATGCATCGATGCAGAATGCCTTGGAACTTCGAGAGTACTTATTGCAGCCACCGCAAATCGTTTAAGACTTTTTAAAAAAATAAGTTCATTAAAAGTCCTAAATCTTATAATAAAAATTTCTTTACTTTTTAAAACTTTCAAAAAAAGTATCATTAAATTCTAAAATTTATTAAATCAATGTAATCAAATCTTTTTGTTAATACGTCAATTTATTTAACGAAAAATCCTAACATTGTAATTTAAAATTCACTCCTCATTTCTAGGTGGCATTTTTTTTATCATTTTTTAAAGTTATTTAAATTAGATAAAAAAAACTAAAAAATAAGTTTTTATTTAAAAAACTGAGAGAGAGAGAAGGGCAGGCTTTGCCAATGGATGTTTCTGCCACCGGCCATCGTAGGAGGAGTGGGCAAAGGGCAAGGTAGGGGTCGAGCCCGTGGACATTGCCACCGCCAGCAACAATTGCCGAAGGGGACAATGATGGTCTCCATCTTTAGGTGATGGCTAGTGACCCTCTAGCCTCGGTGAATGCCGGCCTAGCCAAGGTCATCGACCCCAAGCGATAGTCAACATCACCCAGATTTAGACTCTCTCACTCGAGCCTAGTGAGGGTCACCAGCTCTCGTCTGGGGTTGGCAACGGGTGACGATGGCAGTACCAACATCCACGGGTGAGGCTATGCTCTACCCTTCTCTTTTTCTAGTTTGTTTTTAATCTATTTTGAATATTATTTGCAAAATCCAAATAATAAAAAAAGCTACATATGATAGAAAAATTAATTAGTCACATTGGTATTTTCTGTTAACAAATTAGCATAGTTAATAAAATGATTTAATTACATTTTTTTTTGTAAATTTTAGGATTTAGTAGTACTTTAGTAATAAATTTTAGAACTTTTATTACACATATCCCTTTCTAGAAAACCCGTAATCTGTAAAAAAGTGTGTTGATTTCTCTTTACTCAACACAAATTAATTTTTGAGAGTGGAGTTAGAAGCCAACGATGGGCTTCCATCTTTCTTCTGTTTATCTACACATATTGCTCTTAAAATCACCATAGAGATGCGGCAAAACAAATAGAATTTATGCACACGAGATGAAACTCTTAGTCTCTCACCCGGTGATCCCCAAACTTTCTAGCATTATAAATGCGGAATAACAAATTAGCTATGGAAAATAAATAACTTTCAATGTCTTAAAACTATTGCCTATAATCATTTAAATAGAGAGAATTGTCTATCAGTTCACTGACATATAAACTCATATAAATAAAATCTCATACCAAATTAACCTGTTGAAACGATCACTTTTAGAAATAAAGGATTAGAACTCGAGATTTGATCATGATACGTTGAAAAAATTACAGTTAAAGCTAAATGAAAACATAACTGTAATTTCACATTCTTGAACGTGCTAATGCTTTAAACAAATCATATCTCTTTTCTTTTTCAATCAAAGGTTGAAGTCGTTTTTATAGATAAATTATTACATAAACAAAATTCTGAAGTATAATTTAACAACGAGAAAACATCCGAGACAATAGATGAGAGAGAAAATGGAAAAGACAGATTGTTTATCATTTTTGAATTACAAGTCGGGTTTACCAAGAATTGACTTTACTTAAAAGGATGTGATTTAGGCTAAAATGATGGCGCCAATAGTTCCAACAAATGAGGGTTTACATCAAATCACCACAGCTACTATTTTTAAACCACATTACTCTTTTCTTTCTTAGTCTTGAGAATTTGACCTTTCAGTGCAACGAAGCAATTGTCGTTGGAAGATTGGAGATGCATGTCCATATCATCGTAGATTATGCGTGAAAGGCGAGAAGTATTTTACCTTTTATTTTTGTACAATTCCAAGAAAAACCCATACTTCAACTTCAGAAAGGACTCGAGACAAATTGATGGAGCCACTCGAGAAGTGGATTGCTCGAGGTAAATGTGCTCATAATCTAAGTAGAACATTATGAAAATTGGCAACGGTTGGGATTTTTCTGATGTCTCGGGTTCATGCTCTTTTGGCCATGACATAGACCCCTCTATCAACAGTTACTTCTTGAGATGAGTTTGATGTGATTTTTCCTATTTTTCTCAATGGCAATATCGATTGACATCTTTATTCTGAGAAAGAAAATTTCACAAAAGTAAAATGACATAATAAATGCTATAACTTTTGTAGAGCGCTAACTAAAGTACTATTCTTTTTTAATTATTTGAGTAGTGTGGCTTTTGAAATAAATTAACTGAAGTATCATAGATTTTTTATTACTCATAATTGCCACGACTTGTAAAAATAAATATTAAATTAAGACTTGTCAGAAAAATCTCCAAGTGTTTGATGCTTCTTATACCAAGCCATTTACAAAAAATAAATGCTTTGGCAACATTAATTTTAAGGTTAGGCTCCAGAGGGAGATGGGACATCCCACTATCTAATATCTAGTCAACGTCGCATCTTTCGGCCTTCACTCCTTCTGTTAACCCATTCGAGTGTGGACGACCACAGGCAAGCCTGAGCAATGTGCATAACCAATGAGATTTGGACCCAATTTTTTGCATGCATGGGATTCTGATAATAATACATGGCTGCTGTCTTTGAAATAATAACTTTAATAAGGGTCTTATAGAAAACAAATGGATACTCAAGTGAACAACTTTTTATATGTAAAAATAGATTGGTGGACACACAAATGGTGATTATCTAGGAAAGACCCAAACCATGAGTTAAAAAAAAAAGGATATGGATCCGGACCACGGAGCTCATTAACCTAACCCTAGTTAGGCCTTAACTAAACATCAGTCAACTCCTTAGTCACAAAAGTAGATGATTTTTCTGCATTGTTGTTCCTTTATTGGACCAGTCATCATCGCGAATGTCCATGTCTCCATGTCTCTATCCTTTCCTCCACCGCTAATGGACGGACATTGATGAGCTGTCCACCTTTCATCCTTTGCCACCGCCAATGCACTCCATACTTTCCTCTCCCGTTAATTGACAAAAACCCTGATTAGGATCAACGTATCCCTCTCTTTGCGCGTATGAATGACATCTTATCTAAGACATAGAAGTAATCTTACAATCAAGCAGATTATTAAGAGTAATTGTTGCCTTCAAGGTAACTCCAATTGGTATTGTTGGACGCGAACTTCTAAGTAAATAAAACTTTTATTATCAATTTAAACCAATTCACTTTCTTGAATACTGCTGTGTATAACAAATATGATATGGGAAATTATTGTACATCAATTCACATTGTCTCGTGGTGTCTTGCTTTGAATTAGAGTTTTTCCCTTTTCTTTCGAATGCTTGGGTATGTTTGAAGTCTTTTAATTTCAACATTGACAATTTAAGTTATGTCGGTTTTTATCAATCATAAACCTAATTCTTCTTTCAGTTTTAATATTTTTCCAAGGACGGGGAGCGCCGGAAAACAGCAACATGTCGCTGGATTAGTTTATGATAGATGGTTAAGTTTTAATACTAGCTATTCACCTATTTAAAAATCTAAGAATGACTCAAAAACCCCAAGGAAGAAAGAGGAGATGGCTATGGATGGAGCTACACTTGGGAAGTTGAATGGCGAGCAGACCGACCTCGCATCGTCACTAGCCTTTCAATTAAAATACAAAAAGGGCCGCTACGTGTCCGTCGCCTTCATCAAGACCGGAATAATAATCGGACTTGGAAACAATCCAATGACGGAGATAGATGACTCACTTAAAAAAAAAAACAGAGAATACATAGATGGAAATGGGTTTTTTGTACATCGATGGAAAGGGCCGCCATATGTCAATTGCCTCTATCAAAACAAGAACGATAATCGACTGAGGAACAATTCAGTGAAGGAAATAGATGACTCATAAAAACTTTAAATTGGATACTTTTTACTGCATTTTACTATTCCTTGATTAGTCAAATTATTGGCATCCAAGGGCGCGTTTAGTAACTTTTATATTCTGGGGAACAATTTTTGAACAGAAGAACGCGTTTGGTAACCATACAAAATAAGTTTTGAATTTTTTTTCTTGTTTCTTAAGAAGTGTTCTCGAGAAAAAGAAATAAGTTTTTTCTGCTTCAAAAAAAATGAACAAGTTTTGAGCTTTTGTTCTAATATTTCTTAAAAAGTATTTTCGATAACAAGAAACAAGGTTTTCCTACTACTTATTTTTGTTCTAAATCTGTTCATGAGAACAAAATATTTTTTTTCTTTGAACAAAAATGTTAACAAACACGTTTCTATTTTCTTTTTTTATCCAGAATAAAAGAATATAAATTTTTGTTCGGGAGAACAGAAACATATCATGCCCTTGAGTCTCCACATCCTTCCTCCAACTGCCCATGGACAATGATCTAAATATACGAAAGATTGCCTTAATTAGGGTACTCTGGGAGGGAGGGAGCAAAAGCGAGAGTAGGAGAGGGTAAGAGTGAGCGATTACATATTCTTTATAAGTTTTATCTATAATTTACAACATATCATATAGTAGATTTCGGGATTTAACAAGTTTTTTTTTTCAATTTGCTTAAGCAAAATATAAGTAAACACAACAATAAAAATGAAAAGTTCGAGTTTGCCAATAACAATAATTTGCAAAAGATGACACACCCATGGATAGCCCAACCGGTTAAAGCAAACTTGGACTTCGTTGAGGTCTCGAATTCGATTTCCTAGGAAAGTGCTTGTAATTTAAGTGGGGGACCATGACGGTGAGATGTCGTGCCAGTCTCCTAAGTATGCACAAGCTGGCCCGGATACCTTGGTTAAAAAAACAAAAACAAATTGCAAAAAATGAACACCTAAAGTGAAATAACCGATAAAAAGTTCAAAACACTTAACATGAAATCTAAACAAAAACGTTTTGAATAGAATGATTCATTTTCTATCATCGAAACACCTAAAAGTCGGAAAATAATTCTTTAAAAATAATTTATCTTCAAATAAATGGACTCTTAATATAAAACATCATGTTTAAACATGAATTGTTTGAACGTGGCTTGGATGGTCACTTTATCTTTGTACAAAATTCTTTTTTTAACCTTTTTAATACGACACAAAATGTATTTTCAAAAAAGAAAGCCTTATGAACTTTAGTACATTAAACTTTGCTTGTGATCTGTAACACTTTACTATTGAGCATATATAGCGATCTTTTCATTCTCTTTCTCACCCAAGGATATACACCACCATGACAGCACCTATCACTTGAACACATCTCGACAATCATGTTGCCCTATTTTCGTAAAATTATTCGTCATATCAAAATCCACTATGGTGTAGATCAATCACCTTACTTACGTTTGTATCAACATGTCAAGACTTTAGTGATCTAACCTTAATAAGTAATTCTCAGGCGTTCTCACCAGAGTAATAATTCTCATGGTAATACAAATATAATATACGATATTTAGGATTGAGGAGATATATGAAAAGAAAAAAAGAAATAGAGATCTTCATGCATGGGGCAAGCAATTTCCGACCTCATTCTTGCCAAAAAGACATAGCGCTTTGTGCAAGCTAATGGATAGGGACAGTCCCCCTCCAGTCCCATACCATCCTTGTTGCTTCATATTACCATCGAAACAGCGAAAGAGAGAGTCTAGAATATAAAATATTTCCAAAAAAACAGTAAAAATTAACATTTTCCCTCCAATTATATTACCTAGAAATTGACGGTTTTTGAAAAAATGAAATCAGGGATCAGATTAGGATGCATTGAAATAAGAAACCGAATCTATTCTTCTTCAATTTTTCAATTTTATTGGGAAACCATCTCCACCCTAACCGAGGGGGATTTGGATCCCCTGCTCTCAAAGCAGAGGATCTGTGAGAGAGAAGGGGTGGGCCCCACTACCCACTCCTCTTTATGTTTTCTTTTTAGCAAAAATGGCAGCTGTCCGATTTGTTATCGAACGGCTGCCATTAATAGAGCACCCTACTTTGCCAGCAGGGGATCCATTTCCGACTGAGGGTAGTTGTGGGAGCTGATATGGTTTTCTGCATTTTATTGTCCCGTTACTTGATTTGTCACCATAACCAATGTCTATCTAGATGTCCTTTCATCCACCACCACTGCGGGACATATGGTCTAAGTGTATGAGAATGCATGACAACCCGATACTCACACTTGAAAAGAACGAGCTATTTCGACTCAAACTATAGTAAAAGTAAGAAAAATAGAAAAGATCAGCTTGACCTTGACCATGAGCATGACTTGGAAGAATCCATCACGCATGAGTCAAGGATATTCCTTGTTGCCATTGGAGCCAAATTATGAAGAAGCAAAATGGTTTGTTAATTGCACAACCAGCCCTCGCGAGAGCCCAAATGATCCCAACCTTTTTATTTCTTGATTTTTACTTGAGATTCAAACATCTCCCCACTATCACTGTCTAATTATTTTAATATCATGGAGTTCTTAAAATGTGGAATTAAAATTCATGGCAAAGAAAGGGTGTGAAATTAGATGATCAAAATGAAAAAACGCTAAGTGCTTAGTGTAACGATCTGAATATGAAGTAAAGCACGGAATAAATGAAGTAATAAGAGAAAAGTATAGAAGATCAAACACAGAAGATTATAGTGGTTCGGCTTATTCCAAGCCTACGTCCACTTTGTCCAGAGACAGCCAATCGGCTGTATTTCACTAGTATCGAAAGAGATAATACAATCAGATCACTTTGTCACTATCACTCTTTCAATACAATCTTCCGTTCACAATCAAATACTTTGATAATTTTCTCACTTCTTTTTTTTCTCACAATGGATGTACTATAAATAGTCTTCTCCTTTGGTTACCGTTTAGCATTCCATAAGCATCATCCATGATATGTCCGTTGGAAGCTCAATGATTTCTTTCCAAAGATAAATCGTATAACCAAGAAAGGAAAGGATAAAATCAGATATGATTTGATCCTTTGATCGATAGCTTTGTTTGAGCATTGATACGTAAATCCTACTCATCCTATATCGTATCTCAATCAAAAGATCTCTTTGACTTTCTGCATATATATTTGAGAATCTTGATCTACCGAACTCCATTACCTTCTGGATATGAGTTCTACCAATTATCTTTTCCTTCTGTACATCTCCTCGTTCTGCATATAAGATCTTATCTTTCCTTCTGAACATCTCCACGTTCTTCATATAAGATCTTGTCTTTTCCTTCTGAACATCTCCACGTTCGGCATATAAGATCTTCTAATAGGATTAACCTTCTGAACTTTTCTTTCTTTCGCATAAGATATCATCTGGTTTTGTCACCATCAAAACATTCGTCAACAATCTCCCCCTTTTTGATGGTGACAAAACTACCCTGCAGATTCGTTCTATAGCAACAGTATGAAGAATCAATTAAGTAGCTATAACACAAGGTTAGAATGTCAATGGAGACAGAAGGTCAAACATCCAAAAACAAACAGTTGCAACTAAAGTATCCAAGCATCCAAAAAATTCAAAAATTCAGACGACGCAACGATCTGCAGGATTTTCTCCCCCTTTTTGTCAACACCAAAAAGGATTAAGGCTTGGAAGGAACACGGACGAGGGTAATGTCCATATTGGTAACAGCCTGGATAAGATCATCAATCTTCTTATGCACCCCAACAGAAAGATCATCAATCTTCTTATCCAAGGCATGCAGAAGATCAAGCGCCGCAGCCTGCTGCTCCTCAAGATGAATGATAGCCGCCTGAAGTTCGGCAATAGCTCCAGAAGAAGCAGAAGCAGAAGGAGAAGGACTCTCTCGTGACGAACTCACCTGAGGTTGCGGAGAAGGAAAAACTCCCCCTGTTTGAAGGTGAGAAGGCGATGGAACATCCAAGGAGGGCCGTGGCAAATCAGAAGGCAGGGGTGGTGATCCAGGTGCATGCTGAGATATGGAGGGTGTAGAAGAAGCAAGATTATCAGAGGAACTAATAGATACCTGACCTCGTGCAGAACGAGAGGAAGCAGGTGCCTGAATATCCTGCTAACTAGCAGATAAGGCAGGTTCTACCGGAGAGGCAGGAGGAAGTGCAGAAGGAGCAGGTATTGATGTGCTGAACAGAGGATCCGTAACTGGTAAGGCAGAGCCAGTCGCTTGGGGTATTCTGCCACCATCTGAATGTGAAGCACTGGATTCATCTCTGAAAGCAATAGATCGAGACTTCTTCGATTTGGAAGATCCAGCAGATTTGACATTCTCTTTCCGCTTTCTAGAGACAGTTGTGCCAGAAGGACTGGAAAAGGCAGGAAGACCCATCAGTTCAGGAATTTTCATCTTTCCGATTGAATATTTGTCAACCACAGAATGAGGGAGTTTAGTTGCAGTCAACGAAGTGGGTATGGATATCTTCAGGCGATGAAATATCTGTGTGATGAGACTCCCATATGGAAGAAGACCAGAAGGCTTCACCAATGCCCTGTACATCTGCAACAGAATGATGTGGGGAAGACTAATGGGCCAGCGCATATCAAGAGCATACATCAATTTAGCTTCAGACTTGGATATATCCGTTTTGGAAGCGGACTTGGGTCGAAGCACATTGATGACAACTTTGTGAAGCAGAATGTGATATGCAGTCATGCGAGAATACACCAGCTTTCCTTGAGTAGAGTTATTCCGAGTAAAATATCGCAGAATGTCCTCATCAGTAACTTCCTTGGAGACAAACTCAGCACGAGGAACTCTCAGAAGGTCAGCCAAATCATATACAGAAAACCCATGGATAACATTGTTGACCGAGAAAGAAATAGAGTCTCTAGTTGGAAAGGACAAATTTGAGTAAAAATAGGCAGTTAACTCCTTGTAGGCAGGCACTGTCTCGGTGCAAAAGAACTCAAATTTGTGACTTTTCAATAGACCCCGTAACTTTATTTGGATGCGATCCAGAAAGACAAAATCAATCGTGCGAGGGGGCATCACACCTCTGTCAAGCAGTGTCTTATAAACCTGATGATGATTCTCAGACCTAAAAAGGTTATCAGCAGTCCCAGAGTCCTTGTTTGCAATACCTTGTCGTGGGACAAAAATCGAGTACAACTTCTCATCATCATCAGGTATATGAGCCAATTTTGAAGAAGGTTCAGGAGAAATATCCAAAACATGCGACAGAGCAAGGGAGCAAAGTCGAGTAATGCCACAATCTTCGACAATTTTCAGAAACGCATCAAGAGAGGAATATCCCTCTCCCGTCAAATATCGATTAATCGAAGAATGTGATTCATCGGCACGTACCATCTGAGTATATGTGGCATAGATGCCTTTGACAGCTTTGCTCTGAAGAGGGACCCCTTCGTCAATATCCTCCATGGGAGAATCGTCGGTGAGGTCAAAATGAGTGGGACCAGAAGCAGACCCAAAGTGTTTGTCGGCCAACCGGGATGATTTACCGGTCCCAGACATGGAGAAAATCGAACGGATGGACGAACACAAGGATGCAGACAAGCTCAAAAAAAGGGCTAGGGTTTGTAGAAAGGACAAAAGTCGATCGAGTTTTTGGAGAAAGAGAGAGACTTTTGCGGAAAAGGTGATAAGTGGAAATCCAAGTATTCCAAAAATATAAAGGAAAAAGAGGGAAAGACGGTTTTATTTTGGAAGAAACCACCCTTTTTTTTAATATTTTTTTTATTTTGAAAAAGGATCCGAATAAATAGGCAATAACTAATAATCAAGTACCGAGAACATACCTGTTCAAGAATAACGGTCGAAAATCTTCAATCACGAAATCTAGAAGGAGAGTATATTAAGACGATCTCTGATGAATTCGAAAGATCGTTTGTCCAAGGCTTTTGTGAAGATATCGGAAAGCTGATTCTTGGAATCAATAAAAGTAATCACAACATCCTTCTTCTGAACATGATCACGGATGAAATGGTGACGAATCTCAATATGTTTGGCACGAGAATGAAGGATAGGATTCTTGGTTAAATCTATAGCACTTGTGCTATCACACCGAATTTCAACACAGTATTTTGAAATTCCAAAGTCTTGCAATTGTTGTCTCATCCACAGAATTTGAGAACAACAACTGCTTAGAGCCACATATTCAGACTCTGCAGTAGACATATCAACAGTATGCTGTTTGCGAGATAACCAGGAAACTAACATGTTTCCGAGCAGCTGACAATTACCTGTTGTACTTTTGCGATTAAGTCTGCAGCCAGCCATGTCAGCATCAGAGTAACCAAGAAGTGTGAAATTCCCATCCTTGGGATACCAAAGACCAAAGTTTGATGTAGTCGCAACATACTTGATTATTCCTTTCACAGCCGTGAGATGTGATTCCTTAGGATCAGATTGAAATCTAGCACAAAGACAAACACTGAATAGAATGTCAGGACGAGAAGCAGTGAGATATAAAAGTGATCCTATCATACTCCTGTAAAGCTTCTGATCAACAGGACGTCCTTCTATATCTTTATCAAGTTTAGAAGTGGTAGACATAGGAGTATCCACTCTTTTACAATTTTCCATACCGAACTTCTTGATAATATCTTTGGCATACTTCTCCTGAAATATGAAAGTCCCATGATTGGACTACTTAACTTGAAGACCCAGAAAGAAAGTTAGCTCACCCATCATACTCATTTCGAATTCACTTTGCATGTCTCTTGCAAAGTTCTGACAAAGAGTTTCATTAGAGGATCCGAATAAAATATCGTCTACATATATCTGGACTAACAGAAAATCCAGATGAACCGTTTTTATGAACAAAGTAGTATCAACTTTACCTTTGACAAAGCCATTAGAAAGAAGAAAGTTACTCAATCTCTCGTACCAAGCTCGAGGAGCTTGTTTTAATCCATAGAGAGCTTTCTTCAATCGGAGAACATGATTGGGCTTAATAGGATCTTCAAACCCAGGAGATTGAGCAACAAAGACTTCTTCTTGAATAAAGCCGTGAAGAAATGCACTTTTAACATCCATTTGAAACACCCTGAAATTATTAAAACAAGCAAAGGCAAGTAACAAACGTATTGCTTCTAACCTTGCAACAGGGGCGTAAGTCTCGTCATAGTCAATTCCTTCTTCTTGAGTGTAGCCTTTAGCTACAAGTCGAGCCTTGTTACGAGTCACCAGACCATCTTCATCAACCTTGTTTCTGAAAACCCACTTGGTTCCAATGATGGTTTTTCCTGGAGGCTTAGGAACCAGTTCCCAGACATCATTGATAACAAATTGCCTCAACTCATCCTGCATAGCTTCTATCCAGCTATCATCTGTAAGAGCATCGTCTACATTTTTGGGTTCGTGAGTAGATACAAGAGCAATAGCACTTGATTCCAACCTTTCTTCTGGCAATATTAACTTACGAGATCGGGTTTGTATACCTTGATCAAGGTCTCCAATAATAAGATCAATAGGATGACTAGACTTATGCTTCCATTCCTTTATAACATGAGAAACACTTGAAGAAATCTCCGGTGCATGATCAGAAGATGAAACTGATGGTTTATCAAACCCAGAAGATGAACAAACAGAGTGATCTATAGATGAATCAGTCTGATTGAAATAGTTAACAGGTAGAGATCCTTCTGTATTTGAAACAGACTCGGAAGATTCATTGTCTGAAAATTTCACATGAATTGATTCTTCGACTACTAGAGAATTTTTATTGAAAACTCTAAAGGCCTTGCTAGTAGAAGAATAACCCAGGAAAATACCTTCATCCGATCTGGCGTCAAATTTTCCTATGCGATCACTTGAGTTCTTGAGAAGAAAACATTTACATCCGAAAACATGAAAATAAGAAACATCAGGTTTCTTGCCCTTAAATACCTCATAGGATGTCTTTTGTATAATTGGCCTGAGGAAAATTCGATTAATGATATAGCAGGCAGTGGACACCGCTTCAGCCCAAAAACGAGAAGGTAAATTGCTTTCGATAAGCAATGTTCTGGCCATTTCTTGTAAGGACCTGTTCTTCCTTTCAACCACCCCATTTTGCTGAGGCGTGTATGGTGAAGAAAAAGAATGAACAATACCAAATTCATCACAAAACGTAGAGAAGTCTTGATTTTCAAATTCTCCTCCGTGATCAGATCTAATAGAAGAAATAAAGTACCCTTTCTCATTCTGAATTTGTCTTGCAAACCGAGAAAAAATAGTGAATGTTTCAGACTTGGTTGCAAGAAAATAAACCCAGGTGAAATGAGAATAGTCATCAACTATGACTAAGCAAAATTTCTTTCCTCCAATACTTTGAGAGCGAGTTGGTCCGAATAAATCCAGATGAAGAAGTTGAAGACCTCGAACTGTAGATATTTGATTGACAGACTTAAAAGAACTTTTTACCTGCTTTCCCAGAATACAAGAAGTACAAAGATCTGAACTTTTGAAAGGATTAGAAGGAAGACCCCTCACAAGCTTCTTGGAGGATAGTTTAGCAAGTTGTTTCAAATTAGCATGACCAAGTTTCCTGTGCCACAGAATTGCCTCTTCCTGCAAAGTAACTAGACATTGCAAATTTTCTAGATTAATATCCAGAAGGTAAATATTACCATGTCTTCGTCCAGTAAAAACTAGTGAGTTATCCTTGCTGAATCCAGAACAAGCTCCTTCTTGAAAGGTAATCTTATATCCAGAATCACATAATTGGCTGATGCTGAGTAAGTTGTAGTTCAGGCCTTTAACAAGTGAAACCTTGTTGATAACAAGATTTCCGATTTTGACTGTCCCAGTGCCGATGATCTTTCCATTACTATTACCTCCGAAAAATACTTTTCCACCATCAATATTTACTAGATTGATGAAAAAATCTGAATTTCCAGTCATATGTCTCGAGCATCCACTGTCTAGATACCACTTCATTTTATTTTTCAAGGATACCTGCAAATAACAGAATACTCAAACTTTCTTTGGTACCCAGACTTTCTTGGGTCCAGTAACAGTCCTTTTTGGTACCCACATTCTTTTGGGTCCAGTAGAGTTAGTAGAAAAACCAAATAATCCAAACACAGAAGATTTTGATTTAGAAAGTTCTCTATCAAGATATTCTGAATTATTCGAGGAAAGAAAAAGAGAATCATCTCCAACAGGTTTGACAAAAACTTTTTTAAAATGATCTTCATAAACCCTTTTGGAAGGTCTTTGCATTAGTCTCTCTTTGACTTTAGGAAAGTCAATCAAAGAAATCGTTGTAGAAGACATTCCTAAACCTTCTTTTTTAAAATATGGCCCTTGAATGGAAAGAATTTTTTCCAGCTTCTCAGATCCATCAGAGAATCTTTTAGAAAGGCAAGAGAAATCCGATTTTAAACACACGTTTTCTTTTTCAAGAGAATCAACTTTTTGCTCAAGACAAGAAGAATCTTTTTGTAAAATCTCAATTTTTTCCTTCAAAAAAACTTCCTGTCGTTTGAGTCTCTGATTTTCCTTTTTTAAATCAGAAATCTCCTTAAGAGAATCTTCTTGATCAGAACAAAGTTCATCAATGTATCTAGCAATTTTAATAGGAACTCTGAGATTACTTACCTGATTTTCATTGTAATCAGATTCATAGTCGGAATCAGAACCATCAGAATTTGCCATAAGACAGGCATTGAATTGATCATCACTCGATTCACATTCAGTGTCGCTCCAGGTTTCAGATTTGAGAGCTCTTTTGTATTTCTCATTTCTTCCCTTTTTGAGTAGGGGACAGTCGGGTTTTATATGACCTTTCTTCTTGCAGTTAAAGCAAGTAACATCTGCATATTGTCATTCAGCTTCTATACTTTGTCTCAACGTATTCTGTTGATAGTATCTCGGTCTCCGTCTCTGAAAATTTTGTTGACTGTTGCTTAATCTGTGCTTCTGGAAACTCTGTTGACCATCTTCCATTCCTCTCCTTTGTGAGTTCATTTGATTTGAATTGCTTCTGTTGTTCCTGTTGAAATTCTTGAATCTTTTCACCAGGAGTGCTATTTCTTCATCATTGAGATAGTCTTCTGACTCTGCATCATTAAAATCCTCATTAGATTTTAATGCTAAAGTTTTCTTACCTCTAGTGTTCTCAGTCTCAACAAGCTTTTCTTCTTCATAAGCTTGGAGAGTTCCAACAAGCTCATCGAGGGATAAAGGTTGAATCCGTTGAGTTTCTCTAATAGAAGTTTTAATTTAAGTCCATTCGGAAGTAAGACCACGAAGAAGTTTGTTGACTTTCATCTGTCCTTCAACTGGATGACCTTGATAAGCTAGGCCATTTGTGATTTCAGTAAACCTACTGAACATGTCAGTAATGCTCTCCCCTTCCTTCATTTTAAAAGACTCATACTGATTGAGAAGAATATTCGTTCTGGTCTCCTTAACTCGATCTGTGCCTTCATAAGTTACACTTAGAATATCTCATATTTCCTTTGCTGAATCACAAGAAGAAATACGATTATATTCAGAAGTAGATAAAGCACAATATAAAGAATGAATAGCTTTAGCATCAATATCCTGTCTTTTCTTTAATTCAGATTGAGTCTGAAGCTCAGCATCTGAAGATATTTCTTTGCCAGAAGAAGAATTCGGAGAAACGCCATGTTGCACCAATTCCCACTCTAGTGGATCTTTTGCTCTAAGAAATGATTTCATCTTGTTCTTCCATATGCTATAATCCTTTCCATCAAAAAGAGGAGGACGAAAGTGACTTTGTCCTTCCAACAGACCTGTAGCACTAGCCATTGATCGTTCTGCTCAGAAGTACAGACACTTCAAAAACGAGCAACCTTGCTCTGATACCAATTGAAAAAAACGCTAAGTGCTTAGTGTAACGATCTGAATATGAAGTAAAGCGCGGAATAAATGAAGTAATAAGAGAAAAGTATAGAAGATCAAACACAGAAGATTATAGTGGTTCGGCTTATTCCAAGCCTACGTCCACTTTGTCCAGAGACAGCCAATCGGCTGTATTTCACTAGTATCGAAAGAGATAATACAATCAGATCACTTTGTCACTATCACTCTTTCAATACAATCTTCCGTTCACAATCAAATACTTTGATAATTTTCTCACTTCTTTTTTTTCTCACAATGGATGTACTATAAATAGTCTTCTCCTTTGGTTACCGTTTAGCATTCCATAAGCATCATCCATGATATGTCCGTTGGAAGCTCAATGATTTCTTTCCAAAGATAAATCGTATAACCAAGAAAGGAAAGGATAAAATCAGATATGATTTGATCCTTTGATCGATAGCTTTGTTTGAGCATTAATACGTAAATCCTACTCATCCTATATCGTATCTCAATCAAAAGATCTCTTTGACTTTCTGCATATATATTTGAGAATCTTGATCTACCGAACTCCATTACCTTCTGAATATGAGTTCTACCAATTATCTTTTCCTTCTGTACATCTCCTCATTCTGCATATAAGATCTTATCTTTCCTTCTGAATATCTCCACGTTCTTCATATAAGATCTTGTCTTTTCCTTCTGAACATCTCCACGTTCGGCATATAAGATCTTCTAATAGGATTAACCTTCTGAACTTTTCTTTCTTTCGCATAAGATATCATCTGGTTTTGTCACCATCAAAACATTCGTCAACAATCTCCCCCTTTTTGATGGTAACAAAACTACCCTGCAGATTCGTTCTATAGCAACAGTATGAAGAATCAATTAAGTAGCTATAACACAAGGTTAGAATGTCAATGGAGACAGAAGGTCAAACATCCAAAAACAAACAGTTGCAACTAAAGTATCCAAGCATCCAAAAAATTCAAAAATTCAGACGACGCAACGATCTGCAGTCATCATAGACCCGTAAAATTTTGCAATCATCATAAATCGGTTCTAAAATTTTTCAAAAGCATAAGATTATTGACAAGTAAAATTATTTGGGTTTCCACAATTATAGACCCGATTTTTATTTCACTTTTAATTTTTTCTAAGGATGGGAAGGTTCAAGAAACAGCAACAAATTTGCTGGAAAAAATTTATAATAAATTGATGAGCTTCAGTACTAGTGATCCAACGATTTACAAATTTAAGAATTGAATGATATCCCGAGGAAAAAATAGCTACACGGAAGGAGCTACACTTGCGGAAGTTGAATGGTAATCAGACTGCCTCACAGCCAAATATACAAAAACAAAAAGACCACCGTACACGCTGGTCGCCTCCATAAAGATAAGAACGATGGACTTCCAGTTCTCCACAAATCTAGGCATAGGAATAGAGTGAAGATAGATGATTTTTTGCATGTTACTGTTCCTTGATCATTCACCACCACAGGCGGACCATCATCTAGGGGACATGATCTGCTAACATGGAATAGTCCAACTTAGCACCTATCCATTAAAATCCCCCCTAGTACAAGGGGGGAGCTTCAATGGACAGGATCCCACGTCAGGGGATCCTGGTCCATCATCTGGATCTACGGAAGATTGCTTTAGCTAGGGTAGTCTGGGTGAGGAGATATGGTGGACAAGTCCTTGTAGAAATAGATGGCTTTGCTGCATTTTAGTGTTCCTTTACTTGACCTGGCATCATCACTAAGGTTTCTCTCCACGTCCTTTCATCCACCGCCCTAGATGGAGACAGACAGACAGTGAGTAGAAGCGGAAGAGGGCAAGAGAAAGAGGGATTAAGTGGGAAAAAAGAACGACTTAGTTCACACAACAAAATTCAAGTTGATAAATTTCTATGCCAAATATAACTGTCATATTAGAATGTGAAATTTCTCCTGAGTCCATATATCTATTATGAATATTTGAAAATGTTGCCAATAATTTCCAGCCCAAGAAAAAAATTATGACTTATTAAATTCACAGAGTAGGTTCTCTTTATAATTCAGTTGATAAGGATCTTTTGCATAATGACTATGTAGTTTATGATGGATAATTGCATATAAAAAATAATCACATAAAGTTAGCATTATCCTAAATAAAATCATTTTCTTATAAAAATAACAAAATTTATATACACGGCTCTTGACAATATTTGCTAGTTTTAGGATTTACAATCCGCAGCCTTAGCTATAGGATAGATTGCATCATCCGGAAGTCATCTATCTTGACCTATCAAAATTTGTGCTCTTAGACTAAACATCGGGTACATAATATAATCTCAAGTCTTAGCCATAGGTACAAGGAATAAAGCGAACCAAGTGAAAACTTGAGCTGAAAACAAACTGAAAATACAATGAAAGCATTGAAATCTTAAGACATGCCACTAATGAATTAAACTTGGGATCTTTCTATGAATATCTTCATATAAGATGGCTGCGCTACACTTTGAAAAATGGACGATCTAGTTAAATTTGTTGGCTATTTGAATCCTACTAAGAAATTACAAATGATTGACCACGCAATTCGATAATGTAACCAGCTTATTCACATCACTTTTACAAAATCAGTTTTATAAATTAATTCTTATAGCTCTATATTGCTCTTTCTCGATAATTTTCAAATGATACATGTGTAAAAGAATGAGAAACTTTTTATTGACTAATGTTTGGCTAGATATGAGTTTAACCTATACTCTAGACTAAGAAGGCATTACAATTTCAAAAATAAGAGTACCGAAAATAGATGAGCTATTCAACTCAAGCAATTGTGACAATAAGAACAATAGAAAACATCGGCTCAACCTTGATTTTAAGCATGAGTTAGGAAAATCATCATGCATGAGTGAAGGATGTTCCTTGCAGCCACCCAAGCCAAATTTTGAAAAAATAAAATGATTTGTTTATTGCATGAAATCAGTCCTTATGCGAGCCCAAATTATCTCATCTTTTTGCATTACCTGATTTTCAATGGAGACCCAAAATATCTCTCAATATCACTCTACCTAATTATCTTAATAGCATTAATTTTTTAATATGTGGAAATAGATTACAATGAAGGGAGGACATAAGAGTAGACTATTAGAATGGACAAGACCAAATTATCAATTTACACATAAGATTACAAAATTTATGAGGTTAAGATTGTGTCACAACAATATTATGACATACACGAATCTTCTATATTCATCAAAGTTCAAGGTACTAGTATTTTAGTATTGTTGAGAAATTGCATGATTGGTATTAAACACATTTTACATAATGTAATCGAATTTTGAATCTTTCCATTAAATCATTTTAATCTCAATTATTTTGAGGAAAAGTGTAATCAAATACTTTCACTCAAGATTTGCCTGATTTATTTGACGCGTCGGCCTTATTACGGCTAATCATGCTACATGTCAGGGTAAAGGTGTGACAGTGCGAGGTGGACCAAAATTGCATGATATGACATTGTTGGTTCTTGAGCAGCGTTGTTGTTTTAGAGGAGTGGTTAAAGCCTCAAATTACCAATGAATATGGTGGTAGTAGATCCAGCCACATCTTTATTGAATGGGGACTTAGAGAGAGATAGAGCGGGGACCAATGCTAGAGAGAGATAGAGCGGGACCAATGCACAACATTTATCTAATGTCTAGTTGAATTATTGCATGTTTTGTACCTTAGCAAATATAGATTCTTTCCAATGACAGAGCTCTATCAAACAAAAGAATACCTGCGGACCACATTTTTGCACAAATGGTTCAATCATGGGATTGGTTTAATAATGCATGGATACTTTTTTGGACTTTTGGGAAAATTTTCAACATTTATCTTTATAAATTATAAGGACATTTTTTTAGGTTTCATATTTCAAAAAAAATTAAATTGACTAGACGAGTAGTCCATTTTCTATTTTTGAATATTACTAATATAACCTTTGTAGGGGAGGGAAAGTGAATGATGGGGTGCCACAATTTTGGAACTACATATTGGTTTAGGCTAATCTCAATTAATAAATGGCTGACGTTATGCCGATGTTTGATTGAATTTTATGTGCGCACTGAGTAGTCTTCAGTATGTTCACAATTCTACTGAATTGCATACTTAGTTTGAATTAGTGACTGCATTGTTCTACAATTGTTTTTCTTTTCTTTTTTTGGTAAAGGTTGTTCTACAATTGTTTGTCATCACAATATCTCTGAAACAATCTGACAGAATAATATTATGCAAAAAGAGTAGCTCCCCTTATATTTGAAAATTATGAGGTGAACATGACCGATGGAGTAATCCTTTGTGAATCCCCAATACTATTTCCACAGCAAGAAGACGTTATTGTTTTGCTTTTCTAGTTCTATAGTCTAGGTCGAACAGGCCAAAGCCTGGAGAATCATGGAGCTCGAAAAGTTCCTTTCCACGGCTTCTCAAGAAATCTTGTGGAATTAATTCTTTATTGTGCAATAACTCATCATGATCAAACCTGCATAAAGAAAATGAAGAAAACTAGAAAGTGCCACTATTACATCGATGTTTGTCAATTGAATTTGTGCATCCGCACGCCTACTCTTCTTTTCAAAATGGTAGATGATGATTGAAAGGATACTGTGGGAACATGAATTACCAATAGTACACCCTCATGTTTATCAAGATTGGTTCAAGACAACCAATCACGAATCCTTTGAAGATATTCATTTCACGACAATCTGAAAAAATGACAAATAAATTGCTCAATGATGGAGGCAAAAGATGCTTGACAGTACACCATTGATGCAAAGTGAGAAAAGAAGCAACAAGTAGCTCCGAGAACATGAAGCAAATGACGTGATAGTCTAACCAACTTATTCACTTCACTTTTATAAATCTATTTTATAATTTATTCTAATAGTTGTAGTAATACTCTTTCTTTATGATATTCCAATTGTTGAAGAGTATTTTGATGGTGACAAAACCAGATGTTCTCATATGCAGAAGAAAGACAAGTTCAGAAGGTTAATCCTATTAGAAGATCTTATATGCAGAACGAGGAGATGTTCAGAAGGAAAAGATAATTGGTAGAACTTATATCCAGAAGGTAATGGAGTTCGGTAGATCAAGATTCTCAGATCTATAGGCAGAAAGTCAAAGAGATTTTAAGAGATCTTTGATTGAGATACGATATATGATGAATAGCATTTATGTATTAATGCTCAATCGAAGCTATCGATCAAAGGATCAAATCATATCTGATTTTATCCTTTCCTTTCTTGGTTACACGATCTATCTTTGGAAAGAAATCATTGAGCTTCCAACGGACATATCATGGATGATACTTATGGAAGGCTAAACGGTAACCAAAGGAGAAGACTATTTATAGTACATCCATTGTGAGAAAAATAGAAGTGAGAAATCATCAAAGCATTTGATTGTGAACGGAAGATTGTATTGAAAGAGTGATAGTGAGAAGAAAGTGATCTGATTGTATTATCACTTTTGATACTAGTGAAAAACAGCTGATTGGCTGTCTCTGGACAAAGTGGACGTAGGCTTGGAATAAGCCGAACCACTATAATCTTCTGTGTTTGATCTTCTATACTTTTCTCTTATTACTTCATTTATTCTGCGCTTTACTTCATATTCAGATCGTTACACTAAGCACTTAGCTTTTTCAATTGGTATTAGAGCAAGGTTGCTCGTTTTTGAAGTGTTTGTACTTCTGAGCAGAACGATCAATGGCTAGTGCTACAGGTCTGATGGAAGGACAGAGTCACTTTCGTCCTCCTCTTTTTGATGGAAAGGATTATAGCATATGGAAGAACAAGATGAAAGCATTTCTTAGAGCAAAAGATCCACTAGAGTGGGAATTAGTGCAAAATGGCGTTTCTCCGAATTCTTCTTCTGGCAAAGAAATATCTTCAGATGCTAATCTTCAGACTCAATCTGAATTAAAGAAAAGACAGGATACTGATGCTAAAGCTATTCATTCTTTATATTGTGCTTTATCTACTACTGAATATAATCGTATTTCTTCTTGTGATTCAGCAAAGGAAATATGGGATATTCTAAGTGTAACTTATGAAGGCACAGATCGAGTTAAGGAGACCAGAACGAATATTCTTCTCAATCAGTATGAGTCTTTTAAAATGAAGGAAGGGGAGAGCATTACTGACATGTTCAGTAGGTTTATTGAAATCACAAATGGTCTAGCTTATCAAGGTCATCCAGTTGAAGGACAGATGAAAGTCAACAAACTTCTTCGTGGTCTTACTTCCGAATGGACTTATATTAAAACCTCCATCAGAGAAACTCAACGGATTCAACCTTTATCCCTCGATGAGCTTGTTGGAACTCTCCAAGCTTATGAAGAAGAAAAGCTTGTTGAGACTGAGAACACTAGAGGTAAGAAAACATTAGCATTAAAATCTAATGAGGATTTTAATGATGCAGAGTCAGAAGACTATCTCAATGATAAAGAAATAGCACTCCTGGTGAAAAGATTCAAGAAGTTCAACAGGAACAACAGAAGCAGTTCAAATCAAATGAACTCACAAAGGAGAGGAATGGAAGATGGTCAACAGAGTTTCCAAAAGCACAGACTAAGCAACAATCAACAAAATTTTCAGAGACGGAGACCGAGATACTATCAGCAGAATACGTTGAGACAAAGTACAGAAGTTGAAGGACAATATGCAGATGTTACTTGCTTTAACTGCAAGAAGAAAGGTCATATAAAACCCGACTGTCCCTTACTCAAAAAGGGAAGAGATGAGAAATACAAAAGAGCTCTCAAAGCTGAAACCTGGAGCGACACTGAATATGAATCGAGTGATGATCAATTCAATGTCTGTCTTATGGCAAATTCTGATTCATTTGATGGTTCTTAAGGAGATTTCTGATTTAAAAAAGGAAAATCAGAAACTCAAACGACAGGAAGTTTTTTTGAAGGAAAAAATTGAGATTTTACAAAAAGATTCTTCTTGTCTTGTGCAAAAAGTTGATTCTCTTGAAAAAGAAAACGTGTGTTTAAAATCGGATTTCTCTTGCCTTTCTAAAAAATTCTCTGATGGATCTGAGAAGCTGGAAAAAATTCTTTCCATTCAAAGGCCGTATTTTAAAAAGGAAGGTTTATAAATGTCTTCTACAACGGTTCCTTTGATTGACTTTCCTAAAGTCAAAGAGAGACTAATGCAAAGACCATCCAAAAAGGTTTATGAAGATCATTTTAAAAAAGTTTTTGTCAAACCTGTTGGAGATGATTCTCTTTTTCTTTCCTCGAATAATTCAGAATATCTTGATAGAGAACATTCTAAATCAAAATTTTCTGTGTTTGGATTATTTGGTTTTTCTACTAACTCTACTGGACCCAAAAGAATGTGGGTACCAAAAAGGACTGTTACTGGACCCAAGAAAGTCTGGGTACCAAAGAAAGTTTGAGTATTTTGTTATTTGCAGGTATCCTTGAAAAATAAAATGAAGTGGTATCTAGACAGTGGATGCTCGAGACATATGACTGGAAATTCAGATTTTTTCATCAATCTAGTAAATATTGATGGTGGAAAAGTATTTTTCGGAGGTAATAGTAATGGAAAGATCATCGGCACTGGGACAGTCAAAATCGGAAATCTTGTTATCAACAAGGTTTCACTTGTTAAAGGCCTGAACTACAACTTACTCAGCATCAGCCAATTATGTGATTCTGGATATAAGATTACCTTTCAAGAAGGAGTTTGTTCTGGATTCAGCAAGGATAACTCACATGTCTTTACTAGACGAAGACATGGTAATATTTACCTTCTGGATATTAATCTAGAAGGTTTGCAATGTCTAGTTACTTTGCAGGAAGAGGCAATTCTGTAGCACAGGAAACTTAGTCATGCTAATTTGAAACAACTTGCTAAACTCTCCTCCAAGAAGCTTGTGAGGGGTCTTCCTTCTATTCCTTTCAAAAGTTCAGATCTTTGTACTTCTTGTATTCTGGGAAAGCAGGTAAAAAGTTCTTTTAAGTCTGTCAATCAAATATCTACAGTTCGAGGTCTTCAACTTCTTCATCTGGATTTATTCGGACCAACTCGCTCTCAAAGTATTGGAGGAAAGAAATTTTGCTTAGTCATAGTTGATGACTATTCTCGTTTCACCTGGGTTTACTTTCTTGCAACCAAGTCTGAAACATTCTCTATTTTCTCTCGGTTTGCAAGACAAATACAGAATGAGAAAGGGTACTTTATTTCTTCTATTAGATCTGATCACGGAGGAGAATTTGAAAATCAAGATTTCTCTAAGTTTTGTGATGAATATGGTATTGTTCATTCTTTTTCTTCACCGTACACACCTCAGCAAAACGGGGTGGTTGAAAGGAAGAACAGGTCCTTACAAGAAATGGCCAGAACATTGCTTATCGAAAGCAATTTACCTTCTCGTTTTTGGGCTGAAGCTGTGTCCACTGCCTGTTATATCATTAATTGAGTTTTCCTCAGGCCAATTCTACAGAAGACATCCTATGAGGTATTTAAGGGCAAGAAACCTGATGTGTCTTACTTCCATGTTTTCGGATGTAAATGTTTTCTTCTCAAGAACTCAAGTGATCGCATAGGAAAATTTGATGCCAGATCAGACGAAGGTATTTTTCTGGGTTATTCTTCTACTAGCAAGGCATTTAGAGTTTTCAATAAAAATTCTCTAGCAGTTGAAGAATCAATGCATGTGAAATTTTCAGACAATGAATCTTCTGAGTCTGTTTCAAATACAGAAGGATCTCTACCTGTTAACTATTTCAATCAAACTGATTCATCTATAGATCACTCTGTTTGTTCATCTTCTGACTGTGTACCGGAGATCTCTTCAAGTATTTCTCGTGTTATAAAGGACTGGAAGCATAAGTCTAGTCATCCTATTGATTTTATTATTGGAGACCTTGATCAAGGTATACAAACCCGATCTCGTAAGTTAATATTGTCAGAAGAAAGGTTGGAATCAAGTGCTATTGCTCTTGTATCTACTCACGAACCCAAAAATGTAGATGATGCTCTTACAGATGATAGCTGGATAGAAGCTATGCAGGACGAGTTGAGGCAATTTGATATCAATGATGTCTGGGAACCGGTTCCTAAGCCTCCAGGAAAAACTATCATTGGAACCAAGTGGGTTTTCAGAAATAAGGTTGATGAAGATGGTCTGGTGACTCGTAACAAGGCTCGACTTGTACCTAAAGGCTATACTCAAGAAGAAGGAATTGACTATGACGAGACTTACGCCCCTGTTGCAAGGTTAGAAGCAATACGTTTGTTACTTGCCGTTGCTTGCTTTAATAATTTCAGGGTATTTCAAATGGATGTCAAAAGTGCATTCCTTCATGGCTTTATTCAAGAAGAAGTCTTTGTTGCTCAACCTCCTGGGTTTGAAGATCCTATTAAGCCCAATCATGTTCTCCGATTGAAGAAAGCTCTCTATGGATTCAAACAAGCTCCTCGAGCTTGGTACGAGAGATTGAGTAACTTTCTTCTTTCTAATGGTTTTGTCAAAGGTAAAGTTGACACTACTCTGTTCATAAAAAGGGTTCATCTGGATTTTTTGTTAGTCCAGATATATGTATATGTAGATGATATTTTATTTGGATCCTCTAATGAAATTCTTTGTCAGAACTTTGCAAGAGACATGCAAAGTGAATTCGAAATGAGTATGATGGGTGAGCTAACCTTCTTTCTGGGTCTTCAAGTCAAGTAGTCCAATCATGGGACTTTCATATTTCAGGAGAAGTATGCCAAAGATATTATCAAGAAATTCAGTATGGAAAATTGTAAAAGAGTGGATACTCCTATGTCTACCACTTCCAAACTTGATAAAGATACAGAAGGACGTCCTGTTGATCAGAAGCTTTACAGGAGTATGATAGGATCACTTCTATATCTCACTGCTTCTCGTCCTGACATTCTATTCAGTGTTTGTCTTTGTGCTAGATTTCAATCTGATCCGAAAGAATCACATCTCACGGCTGTGAAACGAATAATCAAGTATATTGCGACTACTTCAAACTTTGGTCTTTGGTATCCCAAGGACGGGAATTTTACACTTCTTGGTTATTCTGATGCTGACATGGCTGGCTGCAGACTTAATCGCAAAAGTACAATGGGTAATTGTCAGCTGCTTGGAAACATGTTAGTTTCCTGGCTCTCTCGCAAACAGCATACTGTTGTTATGTCTACTGCAGAGTCTGAATATGTGGCTCTAAGCAGTTGTTGTTCTCAAATTCTGTGGATGAAACAACAATTGCAAGACTTTGGAATTTCGAAATACTATGTTGAAATTCGGTGTGATAGCACAAGTGCTATAGATTTAACCAAGAATCCTATCCTTCATTCTCGTGCCAAACATATTGAGATTCGTCACCATTTCATCTGTGATCATGTTCAGAAGAAGGATGTTGTTATTACTTTTATTGATTCCAAGAATCAGCTTTCCGATATCTTCACAAAAGCCTTTGACAAACGATCTTTCGAATTCATCAGAGATCGTCTGAATATTCTCTCTTTCTAGGCTTCGTATTTGAAGATTTTCGACCGTTATTTTTGAACAGGAAGTTACTGATGAGGACATTCTGAGATATTTTACTCGGAACAATTCTACCCAAGGAAAGCTGGTGTATTCTCGCATGACAGCATATCACATTTTGCTTCACAAAGTTGTCATCAATGTGCTTCAACCCAAGTCTACTTCCAAAACGGATATATCCAAGTCTAAAGCTAAATTGATGTATGCTCTTGATATGCGCTGGCCCATTAGTCTTCCCCACATTATACTGTTGCAGATGTACAGGGCATTGGTGAAGCCTTATGGTCTTCTTCCATATGGGAGTCTCATCACAAAGATATTTCATCGTCTGAAGATATCCATACCCACTTCATTGATTGCAACTATACTCCCTCATTCTGTGGTTGACAAACATTCGATCGGAAAGATGAAAATTCCTGAACTGATGGGGCTTCTTGCCTTTTCCAGTCCCTCTGGCACAACTGGCTCTAAAAAGCGAAAAGAGATTGTCAAATCTGCTGGATCTTCCAAATCGAAGAAGTCTCGATCTATTGCTCTCAGAGATGAATCCAGTGCTTCACATTCAGACGGTGGCAGAGTGCCCCAAGCAACTGGCTCTGTCTTACCGATTACGGATCCTCTGCTCAGTGAACCACTACCTGCTCCTTCTGCAATTCCTCCTGCCCCTCCGGTTGATCCTGCCTTATCTATTTCTCAGCAGGATATTCCAGCACCCGCTTCCTCCTGATCTGCACGAGGTCAGGTATCTATTAGTTCCTCCGATAATCCTGATTCTCCCACACCTACCAAATCTCAGCATGCACCTGGATCACCATCCCTACCTTCTGAATTGCCACGGACCTCCTTGGATGTTCCATCGCCTTCTCACCTTCAAATATGGGAGTTTCTCCATCTCCACAACCTCAGGTGAGTCCGTCACGAGAGAGTCCTTCCCCTTTTGCTTCTGCTTCTTCTGGAGCTATTGCCGAACTTCAGGCGGCTTTCATTCATCTTGAGGAGCAGTAGGCTGCGGCGCTTGATAGTATGCATGCCTTGGATAAGAAGATTGATGATCTTTCTGCTGGGATGCATAAGAAGATTGATGATCTTCATGCAGTCGTGCATGCCCTTGTTAGGGATGTCCAAAATCTTCTCCAGGCTGTTAATAATATGGATATTACCCTCGTCCGTGTTCCTCCCAAGCCTTAATCCTTTTTGATTGCTGACAAAAGGGGGAGAAAATCTGCAGATCGTCTGAATGTTTTGGATGGTTTTGGATACTTGAATACTTTAGTTGCAAGTATTTGTTTTTGGATGTTTTAACCTTCAGACCTTTTGTTATAGTTACTTAAATGTTTCTTCATACAAATGTTGCTATAGAACGAATCTGCAGGGTAGTTTTGTCACCATCAAAAAGGGAGAGATTGTTGAAGAGTATTTTGATGGTGACAAAACCAGATGTTCTCATATGCAGAAGAAAGACAAGTTCAGAAGGTTAATCCTATTAGAAGATCTTATATGCAAAACGAGGAGATGTTCAGAAGGAAAAGATAATTGGTAGAACTTATATCCAGAAGGTAATGGAGTTCGGTAGATCAAGATTCTCAGATCTATAGGCAGAAAGTCAAAGAGATTTTAAGAGATCTTTGATTGAGATACGATATAGGATGAATAGCATTTATGTATTAATGCTCAATCGAAGCTATCGATCAAAGGATCAAATCATATCTGATTTTATCCTTTCCTTTCTTGGTTACACGATCTATCTTTGGAAAGAAATCATTGAGCTTCCAACGGACATATCATGGATGATACTTATGGAAGGCTAAACGGTAACCAAAGGAGAAGACTATTTATAGTACATCCATTGTGAGAAAAATAGAAGTTAGAAATCATCAAAGCATTTGATTGTGAACGGAAGATTGTATTGAAAGAGTGATAGTGAGAAGAAAGTGATCTGATTGTATTATCACTTTTGATACTAGTGAAAAACAGCTGATTGGCTGTCTCTGGACAAAGTGGACGTAGGCTTGGAATAAGCCGAACCACTATAATCTTCTGTGTTTGATCTTCTATACTTTTCTCTTATTACTTCATTTATTCCGCGCTTTACTTCATATTCAAATTGTTACACTAAGCACTTAGCTTTTTCACCAATGATATCTGTATATAAGATTTACAAACTGATATCTTGATTGGCACATGACCAGACACAAGCTTTCTCTAAACTCTAGATCGAAAAAACATTACAATTTCAAAAATTGGTGTACTCGAAAAAGATGAGCTATTTCCCTTCAAAAAAAATTGTAAAAATAAGAAAAATAGCAAAAATCAGCTTGAAATTGACTATAAGGTCCTAGGGAAATCCATCACGCCTGAATAAAGGATAGTGCTTGTTGCCATTGAAGCCAAATTTTGAAGAAACAAAAAGGTTTGTTAATTGCATGAACCTTAGTCTTCATGAGCCCAAACGATGCAAATCTATGTATCATGTGATTTTCACTTGAGACTTACAAATGATACACATTGAAACCCATATATTTCTCAAATATCACTCTATCTAATTGTTTTAATGGTGGTAGCTTTTGACATGTGTACATAGAGTTTTATGATAGAAGGAGGAGAACAAAATAGACAATCAAATTGCCAAGCACAAATGATCAATTTACTCGAGAAATTACAAAATATACAATGTTAAGATTGTGTTGCAATCAATAAGGAGACATACACAAGAATCTTCTATTTCCAACAAAGTTAAGGATATTAGTTTTTCAGTATTGTTGGAAATTGCCCAATCAGTATAAAATGTTATTGTGCAAAAGATAATTGACTCCTAAGTCTTTACAGAACCAGTTTGGTTCCAACTCTTTGAGAAAAGGTGTAATCAAATCCTTTGGTCAAGTTTTGCCTACTTTATTTGACATATCAACCTAATCATGATTAATTGCCCACATGTAAGAGCGATAATGTGATGTTAAGTACAATTAAATGAAATAATGTTGCTTTTTCTTAGATATACATCATCATTGATTGGTCGAGTGGCTGAAGCTTCAAATTACCAATGGATAAGGTAGTGCTAGACTCAAGCCACATCTTTATTGAATGTGACTCAAGCGAGAGTGAGGACATCCTATCAATTTAACGTCTAATCAAATCGTTGTATCTTATGGACCTGAGCAACGCGCATGTCCTACTTTTCCAATGACGAGTGATGACAACCCATTTGTCTAATGTCAAATCAAATTATTGCACCTTGTGGACGGACCTGAGCAAAGTGCATGTCCTTTTTTTTCCAATGACAAAGTTCTATCAATTGGGAATCTTAAGAAGATATTCATATGATTGCCGTTTGCAAAGGGACAAATAGATTGCGTAGTGACTAATCCAAAGATGCTTGACAGTGTCGAACGATGAAGGGACGAGAAAAGAGGAGGGACAAATGGCTTTAGGAGCATGGACCACGATACAACGCATGGAAGTTGCTCCATGGGTGACTTTGGGCTGATTTTCATTTGGGAGATATATATTTTTAGTCCAAATACTTTGTCAATTCTCCTTGGATGAGCCAAAGACAATAGAAGTGCGTACTATAAGATTATGGAATTATATGGATCTAATTAAACATTTGGTGTAACTAATATGGCTAATTATATGATAAATTTCATATGCTTTCAACCGAAAGTTAAAGTAATCTAGCACATTCATATAATCAGAATTCTTTTATAGCACCGTATCAAGTACTTAAACTCACAAATGTAGTGTATCCTAATATATGTTGAGTTAGCATGCATTTCATGGATGAGTTATGGCAATTCAATCTATTTGTTCCACTCAATTATGTGTATACCTCAATAATATGATTTTTCCAAATCATATAACTTAATGTGCTAGCTCCTATGAAACTATTTTTTAATATGCTCATAAATTATTTAGTAGCTAAGATGATAAAGGAACACATTTAGATGAAACTTGTCCATATTTTCTGGGTACTCATGCGGGCATTTAGAAAACAATAAAATTTCTTTTGCTCCAAGGGCCTAGTCCTTCAGGCCATTTTCAATTAGGTTGCGCCAACCAATGGCCATTAGCCGTGTTGTGCTCGGGCCGCGCCAACCAGTTTGCCAATACTGGAACCTTTGAAATGAAGTAATTGGAGCATTTCCCCACAAATCACAATGTATCTTTTCAAAAGGTGTAGTAGTACTAGATTTAGAAGGGAAAAAGGGAAGTTTGGATGCTCGACCCGTTTGGCAACTACTAAATATGGTAGTAGGTTTATTCCAAGTAGTAACAATAATATCGGCTTTATTTTGTAGGAAATGGACTGTCATCGATTGTGGATATCCCAGCCTTTGATGCCAAGTACTTTCATCAGCTTTCTTGAATTGATTCGAAAATAATGCTTCTTTTGGCTTCTTCAAGGTATATAGATCACCTTCACGATTTCCATTTGTTAGAACTTTTTTCATTTTCCTGTCCGTTATCACAAAACCAGTGGCAGAAAACTCAAAATTTAGTCAGTTGTAAATTAGCTCACTGACAACAAATTCTTTTTCATTTGGGGAACAAGTAGAACATTTTTTAAATCAATGCTCTTCCGACCCAAATTGATATGAGCATCACCAATATGAGAAATTTTAAGCGAATCACCATTACAAACCATAATGCTATCTTTTCCAATATACAGTCGTAAGTTGGAAAGATTACCTTCATCTCCGATCATGTGATTTGAAGCTTCAGTATCAGTGAACTATTCAGAATCTTGACTATCTCCAACAGTAAAAGCAGCAAATGCCTTTGGAACATCTGATGGGAGAAAAGATTGATTAAATCGATTAAAACAATCTGAAGCAATATGTCCTTGCTTGTTACATATTTGACAGGAAATGGCTTTGTTTGACTTCTCATTCTTGCTTTGATTGAATTGTGGCTTGTGACTCTACGGATGCACAAAATCAACTCGATAATTTTTCATTCTTGGACCATTGTGAGAAAAGCCTCTTCCATGGGAAGAAAAATAATTGTTGCTGGAATGTTGAAACTGCTTGCCCTTCTTGTTGCTCTTAAAAGTACTTCTTCAACCAAAGAAAGCCATCCCATGTTGAATTGTAAGAGAACTTTTATTTATGAGCCGACTCTCAAAGCTTGGTAGTTGTGAAATCATATTAGAGAATATTGGCATTGGAGGCTTCAACATGGAGGTTGTGGAGGAATCATATTGATCACCTCATCCATTCAAAACAAAGAGACCCTTCTTTTTGTCCTCAAGAGGACATCTGATAGCAGATAACTCATTAAAATACTTTTGAAAAATGCTAAGATACTTATGAAGAGATGAATAATTATCTCTCTGACATTTTTGAATATGCAGAAAGATAAAAACTTCATGTTTTTCAGAAACCTTGGCAAAAATATTTTGCAAAGCTAACCAAATAGAAGTTTTCAAGTCTATGACTTGAGAAAGAACTTCTTCAGAAAGTGTTGCAATGATCCATCCTTGCAAAAGGCAATCTGACCTTCTCCATTGCAAAAATGTTGGATTTGCCACTTCCTCTGAGACTTCAGCTTCTTTTCTAGAATTAGAGGGGATGATTATTGTTGGACTAGGCATTTGGTGCCCTACAAGATCTTGACTTTCAATTAACGCAAGCATCCGGGCTCTCCAACAAGAATAGTTTGTTTGTGTTAGTTTCAGTGACACAAAATTGCTAATGTTCAAAGATGATGGGTATGGATACTTAGGATTGATGGAAGCCATGGTGAAGGAACAATTTTTATCGAAGAGTAGCTCTGATACTATAAAGAACAAGGATTTGATTTTTGATCTTAACTTAAAATTGTTGAGATGAGATCTATTATATAAATACAATACAAGTGTTACACTTTGTAAAGAAACAATATAACAATGAAAAATAAAGATATCATATATTACAAGAATTGTCAATCACTTGATTCCAGTATCTTATGAAAATCGGCTTGTGATCCTTCCTCCTTAATTGACAAATCAATGCCTTTAAGCAAATGACAAGGAGTTCAAGTACTCAGCTGGTACAGGGTAAAAAGTATTTTTCCCTCCTTTTCAACGTCGTGTGAAACCCTATAACTCTTCAAGTTCGACGACATCATCACTTTTTATGTGAGAAATCAATCCTCAGTTCTGATATTTCGGCAATGTTCAAGGAATAATCTATCTTGGAAGCGCTTTGATCAAATATTAACACTGGAAAATGGAGTCAACACCATATTGGAGAAGGATGGGGTGACCATGACCACCGGAGTAATGGTCCGTAAAATTCTGCAACCAAACCTCGTTGCTGTTGCTCTTTTCTGGTTTCCCAGGTGGAACTGCTCGTGAACTTCGGAAGCATCGAATTCGGGAGATTATTTCCATATCTCCACGAGAACTTTTTCGGAATTCGTTATTGACGACACGCCTTAAAGTAAGTCCAGGGCACTTATCTATCACAAGCTAAATCCAAAGTGCAAAAGCGCGAAGAAGGCGGAGAATTAAGAAATTTTACATTTCACGCCATCAGCCAAAGAATAGCTTCCATGAGGTGGTGTCTATGCACGCATAGATTGGGTCCATTCCACAATTGTTCATGTGAGACTCTCATGAACTGTCATGTATTGGGCTTGGACGATCAACCGCTGACATAGACTAAGGTCGAAGGACCCAGTACAGGTAATATGAGAACTATCATGTATGAATCTCCCATGAACTATCATGTATTGGGCTTCGAACACAGAATTCTGATCAACAAAAAACAAACTGAGGCTGATGGAATTAATATGAGAAATCTTTTACAACATGAAGCAACGTTTGGGAAACATATTGAGAAATGAATCAACAAGATTGTATCACATCACCAGGTACACAAAGTATAATGATGACTCATGCCTAGAAGGCGCCAAAATTATTTGCAGAAAGAAGGATTAATCAACCCGGAAGTCCGCAGTACAGGTCACCAGAAATAGAGCAGAGCAAATCATAACATTCAAAAGATAAATCCAAAAATCTTCACCCACTACAAGAAAACAGCCGATTGCCGACGGTAAATTTGCAACGACAAAAAATCTGTCGCAATTTGCAACCAATTTTGCAACGATTTCATATATTTGTTGCCACTTTACCACCGGCAAAATTATTCCCTTGCTAATTAGCCACCAAAGTATGGCCGTCGGTTCTTTGCAACAAATTTTGAGACAGACATCTCAAAAGTGTCGCCAATTAACGATGCTACTTAGGTCGTAACTAAGTTCGTCACTAATAAGCGACTAATAATATTGTTTATCGCCAATTATCCACGATTTTAGCAATGATTTATTTGTCAATCGCTGTTTTGCAACGTATTATTAATTTGGTCACAAAGTAGCGACCACTTTTGCTACGGCCTGTACTTTTCGTGAAAAAATTGCAACACAGCACATTTGCCGTAGCAAGTTTTCGATTATTACAAATAACGTCACTACTGTCATCACTAGGTTGCAACAATTTTAGTGCTTGTCCCTAATAAGCGACAATTTTTGCGACGACATATTTTGTCTGTCGCAAATTTGCGAATATAAAGCTGCCCCCGCATTTCAGTCGGTGTTATTTTGGACGAACATCCCAAGACTCCATTTGCTCCTTCTTCTGTCCCCTCTAAAACCCTAACTAAGGTATGTCCTTCTTCTCTTTCGTAAGCTTTCTATTGTATAGATTTTGTCGTGTTGGGTGTCGTGTGGGGTTGGTGTATCATGCGTATGCGTCTGTTTTCTTGTTTTGTCGGAATCGTGTGAAGGAGGGTGATGTGGAGAGGCCGCCTCGACCCTAACCTCGCCCAGATCTAGCCAGATCTGGGCGAGGTGAGGTACCCAACGCCTCACATATCTACCTTCCTACATATATCGACCTAGAGGGGCCCAAACACTACAAAAAAAAAACAGCGATTTAGGGACGGGCATTTGCTACGGTAAAATGCGGAAAAGTCGTTGCAAAACTGAGTTTGCAACGACTTTAGCGACTACCAAATGTTCGGCCGTAATCCATGTTTTTTGTCGTTGCAAATTTACCGTGGGCAATCGGCTGTTTTTTTGTAGTGAAAATTTGCTGAAGTAGACATGAAGAAGAAGTAAAGTTGCAGATTATTTTACATAATTGGCATATCTTTAATTTTTTGATGAACAAATTGGTATTTTTTTGTGTTACGGATAGATGAAAAATATGCACGTTGTTCATTTTGTGGGTAATATATATTTTAATGTCCTTATGCCTATACAAAGTAGGAATTTTTTTTAGTCATGGTTATATATATATTTTGTAAATATATTCTTGACGTGTCTATTGTATGGGTGGTTGCATTATAGTGTGTACATTGCCGGCTTGTTACAATTTATTAATATATTTATGTATTGTAGGTACGTACGTGTCTAGTTATAAGGGAAACAATTCAAGTGAATGTTACACTTCTTGTGTACACGCCGACTTTAGAGTGAAATCCCTGCAATCATTTTGAGACCCAGGTAAGTATTATTGACATGTTGTTAGATGAAAGTATTAACATACTAGGTTTTGTTAGATACCAAATATATTGGTTGATGGTTGTTAGATGAAAGTGTTAACAACTGAGAATTAGCGCGTGTTGTTTGCCTTGTATACAGAGACAATGAAAGGATCCTGGTATTGGATGTATAATAAAAACTTACCTAACGGTCAAGGCTTGACCGATGAGTTTCGTGCTGGGGTTGATATGTTTTTAGAATTTGCCAGTAGTCAAGTTGAGTTCATGGATGGGAACAAGTTACGTTGCCCGTGCAAAAAGTGCAATAATGGTAAATTCCATTGGGTTAATACCGTTGGCGAGCATATATGTAGATTTGGGTTTACCCCAAATTATTATAATTGGACTTTTCATTGTGAACCATTTACGTCTGATGAAGCAAATGTAAGCTGCGAAGAAGGTACATATAATAACCACCTGAATCCATATCAACGGATGGTTATTGATGCAGCTGGTCATAATTTGGCTTGGGAATCCAATCATGCAAGCACTAGTCAAATTCCTCATGTTGATCATGTGTTCCCAAGTCATCGCGAAAACATTGATGGTATGATAGGAACAGAATTTAATGGGCTTGTTAATAATCAGTTTCGACATGTTTTGAGAGCAGCAGATGAACCTTTATGGCCAGGATGTGACAACCATACGAAGTTATCTGTTACTGCAAGACTGCTGAATATCAAGTCGGAGCACAATGTGTCAGAGAATTGCTTCAACTCATTCGTTGATGTAATGCGAGAATCATTACCAAGGGATAACATACTGCCAACTGACTTTTACGATATGAAGAAATTAGTTCATAACTTAGGGCTTCCATACGAAATTATTGATGTATGTATCAACGGTTGTATGTTATATTGGAAAGATGATGAGCATGCGGATGTTTGCAAATTTTGCAACAACCCTAGGTTCGAGAATATCAAGAGGCATGGTCATCAGCGGCAGACTCGTATATCATTGAAGCAAATGTTTTACTTGCCATTGATTCCCAGATTACAAAGGCTTTATGTGTCACAAGCCACTGCTGAACACATGACTTGGCATTCAAACCATCAAACCGAAGATGATCTAATGTGTCATCCTTCTGATGCACCGGCATGGCAAAATTTCGACAGAACATACCCTCATTTTGCGATGGAGCCCCGAAACATCAGGCTAGGGTTATGTGCAGATGGATTTGCCCCATTTGGTCAAACAGGAAGAAAATATTCATGTTGGCCAGTTATTCTAACCCCATACAACCTTCCACCAGGGATGTGCATGAAGACACCATACATGTTTTTGACTGTTATTGTGCCTGGGCCAAATAACCCGAAGAAGATGATAGATGTATATTTGCAACCCTTGATTGAAGAGCTACAACGTTTGTGGAATGAAGGTGTCCCTACGTACGATGTTCATACTGACCAAACATTTCTACTAAAGGCTGTTCTGCTTTGGACGATAAATGACTTCCCAGCTTATGGAATGTTGTCTGGGTGGAGCACAGCTGGTCTCTTAGGATGTCCAATTTGCATGGAAAGATCTAAGTCATTCAGATTAAAACATGGTAGGAAGTGTAGTTATTTCGATTGTCACCGGCAATTTTTGCCCGTCAATCATTCTTTCAGAAGGAATAAGAAAGAGTTCGTAAAAAATAGAGTTGATCGAACACCTCCTCCATTGAGGTTGACAGGGGATCAACTATGGGAACGCGTGCATTTCTTTCCAACTGTTGTAGAACATCCGAATGGGGCAACTTATGCGTATGGCAATTCGCATAAGTGGACTAAACACAGTATATTCTGGGATCTCCCTTATTGGTCGACCCATAGTATTCATCATAATCTTGACGTCATGCACATAGAGAAGAATGTATTCGAAAATGTGATAAATACGGTGATGGATGTTAAAGGAAAAACAAAAGACAACTTGAACTCACGAAAAGATATGCGAGATATTTGTGATCGACCAACACTAGCTGTGGATGCAACTAGCAAGGGACCAAAACCAAAAGCCATTTATACGTTGAACAAGGAGCAGAGACGTGTGCTTTGTAATTGGTTGAAAACAGTGCGCTTTCCTGATGGATATGCTTCGAATATCGGGAGATGTGTTGATTTGCATGAATATAAGTTGATGGGAATGAAGAGCCATGATTGTCATATATTTATCGAGCGACTACTTCCGATAGCGACAAAGGAATTTCTACCACACTTTGTATGGGGTGCTCTTACAGATTTAAGTAATTTCTTGCATGACATTTGCTCGACAACGTTAAAGTCATCGCACATGGAGAAACTGGAGAGAGATATTCCAATTATTCTTTGCAACTTAGAAAGGATATTCCCTCCGTCATTTTTTGATTCAATGGAACATCTGTTAGTTCACTTGCCTTATGAGGCAAAAGTTGCAGGTCCAGTCCAATATCGATGGATGTATCCATTTGAGAGGTAAAAATTATATTTTGACGCATTTTTTCCCTATTATAAGTGTAAAATGTTCCTATTTGAATTTATTCATGGTATATTAGGTTCTTATATCATTTGAAGAAAAAAGTGAAGAGCAAGTCACACATCGAAGCTTCAATCTGTAAGGCATATATTGTGGAGGAAGTGTCAACATTTGCTTCATACTATTTTGAGCCACACGTGTATTGTAAGAGGCGGAGATCTGGACGGAATGATGAGGGCCCAATTAATCCCACTTGCAAGGCTTTCTCCATTTTCAACTATCTTGGTAGACCGAGCGGCGCATGTACTGTTCGTTATTTAACAGGCAAAGAATGGCATGCAGCGCATACATATATCCTATTGAATTGTCCAGAAGTGGATCAATATTTCCAGTAAGTGTACATTTGCACGATTATTCACCGTGGTTCGTTGCATTTGTTTTGTAATAACTTGTTTCAAGCCTGAACGTTTTTTCAGGATATTCCAAAACTTACATGCCGGAACTCCGCCGAACGAGTTTGATTGTTTGTGCAACGACAAATTTGCTGAATGGTTCAAAACATTTGTAAGTCAGCATTGCATTGTCAACATTTTTTTTTCATTTCATACGCATTAGTTGAATGATTATATATGGGTTTGTTGGAGTAGGCTGAGTGCAATATTCATCAAGATGAACATCAAGGATTTCTACGACATCTGTCATTTGGACCACAAACCAGTGTATGGTGTTGGCCAGCATATTTCATCAACGGGTACAATTTTCACAGTCAAGTCTATGGAATGGGAAAAACCACTATGAATAGTGGTGTTTGTGTGCAATCAGGCGATGATGGATGTTTGAATGAGGATTTCTATGGATTGTTGGATGAAATCCTGGAGATAGAATACACTGGACCACTCATGCGGGTCGTGTTATTTAAGTGCACTTGGTTCGACCCTATCAAAGGAATGAAGGTGCATCCGAACCGTAATTTGGTTGAAATTAATCAGAAGAAAAAGTATTTGAAATATGAACCATTTGTCTTGGCACAACAGGCAATTCAAGTTTATTATGCATCATATCCTAGCCTAAAACGGGACAAAGATGATTGGTTGGCTGTATGTAAAATGAAAGCACGAATCAAAGTACATGCACACTGGAAGGAT
This sequence comes from Melaleuca quinquenervia, assembly GCA_030064385.1. Lineage (NCBI taxonomy): Eukaryota > Viridiplantae > Streptophyta > Magnoliopsida > Myrtales > Myrtaceae > Melaleuca > Melaleuca quinquenervia. The sequence goes on along the minus strand of CM057724.1, from coordinate 3,206,984 downwards.
ACAACATATCAGCAAGATGAAGTTCGAAACACGGGCGATACTGAGGAATATATTATTTCAAGTTTACGAGATCCATGTGGTGCCATGGTAGATGTTGATCCATCTGAAAATCATGGTTCAAATTTACAAATTGATGAAGAAGATGATGAAGTTGAGACAGAGGATGAAAAGGCTGAAGATATTTGGTCAGATGCTGACCATGATACTCCAGTCGAAGACAATTATAATGACGACGACGATGAACAAGACGAAGAGGATGATGATGATGACGAAGACGAAGACGAAGGTGATGACCCGGTCGAAGATGACGATGATGATGATCAAGATGAAGATATATGAAGGTCCATAGGAATTGCAATATCGTGGTGCCGGTTACATTTATGGGTTGTTGTTGTTAATTGATACCATGTAGTTTGTTATTTAATTTACCATGTGTGATCAGTAATGAAACATGGTGGTGGATGTTTTTGCCATTATATTTATAGGGTAATAAGTATTTCTTGTTTATCAGGTACAACATTAGGCATTATAATTATAGATCCTAGCCAAGCCAATACAAATTAGTGACGGTATATGCAAAAGTCGTTGCAGTGTGTGAAAACATTCTCACGCACTTCGCTAATTACCGACGAACAAAAGGAAATTGTTACTAATTTGCGACGAGCAAGTAAACATATCGTCACACATTTGCATTCACAATTAAGTACGAATCGCAAAGGTGCAACGACAATAGAGAGTTGCAAGTTTTCTACGGAAACATTAAAGACATCATCGTAAATTAGCATCGGCAACTTTAAGTAACCGTCGCAAACATGCGACGGTGTATTTGGAAGACCGTTGCACCAAATATGCAACGGATTTTAGGCGTAACAGTTGCAAACTTGCGATAGTTTCTGTAGTAACCGTTGCACTTTTGTAACGCATATCTATTCTACCGTCGCAATTTTGCAATTATAGTGCTAAAGGTTGCGAATTTGCAACGGTAGTGTAGTGTACAGTGACAATATTGCAACTGATGTGTTCCCTTGCAAAATTGCGATGGACGTATTACCAATCTGTCGCACAGCTGCCACGGTAGTCAGAGAAATAGTCGGAATATTGCAACGGTAAGTTCAGTAGGCAATATAATATATTGCGACGGTTATTTATTATGTTGTCGCAAAATATCAACGAACTTTTGACTATCGTAAAGTTGCGACTGTTTGTAAATATTGTCGTAACTTTGCAATGGATAATTGTTTTATAATCGCTATTTTGTGATGTTTGGAAACTATGTAGTCGCAAAACATGGTCACAGTCGCGAATTGCAACTGCGGGTGAAGACAGTTGAAAAATTGCGACTATTTAGTTATTATGTAGTTGCTAAACTGCGACGCATGGTTTCGGCGATTGCAAATATTCGATGGTTGGTTTATTTAATAGTCAAAAGATGCAATGGTACCTTTGTCTACTGCGACAAAGGTGACACGGTTTGCAAATCCAATCGATCTTCCACCTTAATCACTAGGATCAGGGATATCTTATACCGATGAATCACATGGAGGAACTAACTCGTAACGAAATATCTTAATTGACAAGTGATTTTTTGTGGTGATTATTGAAATCTTTAATGCATGACAATTTCGAACGTAACTATTTTTCAATTTGAATCAAGAGGTTACAAGTATGAAGTGCATGACAATTTGATGATGCATATGAATATTTATTGTAACTTGATGATGTTACCAAATATTGCCGCTCATAAATAAAGTATAAATTGTTATTATATGTTCAAAATACAAAAGTATAATACACATTAATAAACATGGTTAAAAATGATCTTATTTGTACATTTTATGACTGACACGGTGTATCATCACTTTAAAATGTTCTCAATAAGCTTAGTCTAAATAATGGATAAAATTATACGCAAAGTTGAACCATTTGTTTCACGGAAAAAAAAACATAATATTTTTCAACCAATATTTTGTTTCATAAAAAAACAAGATAGTCGAATCATTTATGTTAGTGCAATGGGCAAATGTTTTCCGCTTGAGTATCTATGGCCAAGTACATGTAAAATACAAAATGTAAACAAAAAATAACGGCGACTATTTATATTTTCCGTTAAACATGCAAAATTTAAGTAAAATATAATTACATTATTGTAGATATCATAGTTTCAGTAAAATATTATGTGCGAAATCCAATGGAAAGAAAGTAAATTAAGTGATATTTCACACATTGACCCTTCGGTTTTACATGAAAAAAATGCTTTTTATGTAATAATTTTTATATAATTTTTTCCTTCTATTTGCGGAAGTTAAACATGGACTTCTACACTTATACGGGGGGACCACTCGACTTTTACACAAAGCGGGGACCACTGGGAGTTATTTTCACGCAGGGGACCACTCGGCGATTTTGCTCTACTAGGGTTTCGTCCGGCGAAACGTCCAGCCGCCGCTCTCGCCGGCAGACGGCCGCGCCGAACCGCCGTGACACCGCCGCTGGGCCGCTTCACATCTGGTAAGTCTCTCAACATCATTTCAAGGGCCGTTGTGTCGAGGGGAGAACCCTTCTCCTACACTGATGATCGGGGGGGAGAGGGTTAGGGTTAGGGTTAGGGTTAGGGATCGGGTTCAGTCGAACCCCCTTCTTCTCGGCTAATTGAGCGCCTGCTCTCCACGGTCTCGTTGAGCGGGGGCTGCGACGAGTCTCACGAAAAATGACATATCCGACGAGGAGGTAAGGGATTTTCAGTCGAACCCCCTTCTTCTTTGGGTGTTTTGTTAAGAAGATGAAGTTTTTGCTTGTAACTGTTGATTGGGGTGGGGATTAGGGAGTCTGTCTACGTATATGGGGTTTTTCAGTCGTTGTTAACTATTGAGTGTTTGGTGATTGGCATGTTGGAGAAGCAGGTTGTACGTGATAGAGGGCGACAGGGAGCGCTTGAGGCTGAATTTATTCTACTTCAAGTCTCTGTTCTGTAAGGTGAGTCTCAAGAGACGCTTGTTGCTGATCGGCGATTGAAATTCATGGCGATGCGTGTTGACATTGATGCTTTCATGACATGGAATGAATTGTGATTTTCCTATGGATAATATTGTTAAGATGATTGCGATGCGTGTTGCTATTTATATCGATTGGTTTGATTTGCTCGATCTTTCGTATCTTTTCAACCATGCAAGAAGGGAACTGCATCTTCATATTTAAGGCATGTTGATGCGATTGGAGAGATAGTGGAGACCGCTTGTCAATCATGTACATTTATTTACAATAATGGTAAATTTAATGGGATAGACGTCATGAGTAGGCTGTTCATTGTCCATTTCATGATGGTTCAACTATGTTGGTGTAGCTGTGGTTGAAGCTGAGACTAATACAAAGGTTGTTCGTCCGCCGATGCTGCATTTGCTGAAATTTGGTTAAAAATGGTACGTTATTTCAGGTGCTTTGTTTTATTTTTGGCTGTAGCATGGTGATTTTAAATTGATTAATTTGCTGTATGTAAAAAAATAGCGTCCTCGTGGAGCAAGGCGGGGTGGTCGACGAGGCCGACGACCTCCTGGAGTACGTTTGTTCACGACGCCCCCCATTGAAGCTGAGACGGCCCCGACGAGTGGCACGTCCCCTGAACTGTCAGAACACCTTCAAGCAGCTGATGATGAGGTTGGACAACATGGAAATGAAGCTGGACAACATGGACATGAATCTGGACAACATGGACATGAAGATGGACAAGCTGGACATGAAGCTGGACAGCATGGACAAGAAGATGGACAAGCTGGACATGAAGCTGGACAGCATGGACAAGGAGGCGAATCACCCTCTGAAACTCAGCCTCCATATTCTGTCAGCCCCGAAGTCGACCATACACCTCAATCGGAAGGCCAAGTGTATCACCGGCGAACCGACGGGCCGCATGTAGGACAATCTTCATCAGTGGACCAAAGGACGAATGAGCGAGAAATTCCAGTGGTTGATTCAGAGGGGAGAAGGTTGATAAATCCAGAGGGTGATTCGTAAGTACCATATGTCTACTAGTGTACAAAATGTAATATTCGCTAATGCATTGACCATCATGTGAAATTGACAATTTATTTATAATGTTTCAGATTTGAAGAAGGGTCGGATGTTATAAGAAAACTGAACAAAATAGTGAAAAATAGTTGGAGGGGGCCATATGCTACATATAGTAGCTTTCCAGACATCGTGAAGGATTTGTGGTGGAGCGAGTTCCAAGTAAGTGGACGTATTGTTATATTGCATCCTAACGTTATTAAATGGTTTTTTAAGTTAGTTGTATCTTTTGTTTGTACAGCGACATTTCTTTTGGGCTGAAGAGCATGGGGAAGAAGTCGTGAGAATTTTCGGCAAGAAGGTTAGTGATCACATTAGGAATATAATGAATAGAGCGAAAACAAGACAAGAGCGGCCACTTTACATTTCAGAAGAAAACTGGACAGAGATTATGCGATTTTGGGAAAGTGAAGACTATCGACGGTCGAGTGTCCGAAATAAGCAAAATCGAGTGGGGTGCTCAAGTACACGTTCAGCCACATATGCAGGGGGTTGCATTACCATTGGGGAGCATAAAAGAAGAATGGTAAGTATGTTTAAAATGTTGGTACGTTAATTGGTCCAAAAATATGAAGGCTGTTTGATTTTCGCAGGCAAAGGAATTGGGGAGGGAGCCGTCCTTTTCTCAGACATTTGAACGCACCTTCCAGAGAAAAGACAAGAGCTATGTCAGTGACAAAGCAAAAGCTGTGAAGGTTAGTACATCAACCCTCAAGTAGGATTAGATGTTGTAGTATATTTTATAACCATTGTCTGTAAAAAAAATGTAGGAAAAATTCGATGAATTGGTGCTAGCCAATGCCGACAGCCAACGTGAGGGTGAGGGGAGTGATTCTCGGTCGATTAATCAGGCACCCTTATGGGTGGAGGCCTCGGGTGGTGTGAAGAGAGGCAAGATATATGGCATGGGATCATTGTCTAGACAATGTGCAAGAGGGGTTGTGGGCACGCCATCATCTAGTGGATATCGTAGGAGGAATCAACATGAGTTGGCATTAACCGAAGAGGTGAGAAGGTTGAAGGAGAAAATTGCAGAAAAAGATGAAAGGTATATGTGTATGCAACGCGATATGCAACGGATCCTAGAACGTTTAAATATGGAATCGACTGGGGACTATCATGTGTCCCCCATAGATACCATAGGATCCGAGCGTAATCATCATGGTTTGGATGATGAAGAAGTTGCTGATGCAGATGGGTTGGACACACCGTAGGCAGCACATAGGTAAAGTATTTGAAATATGGTATACATTTGACATTCCCAGTTGTGATTACTAATTTTGCATTATTAATGATTTATGTTGACAAGTGCTAACATATTGAATAATAATGTAATGCGCTAATGTTTCGACTAAAATTGGGGGTTGGTTCATAATTTTGTCAGATGTACGTGGGAAAGTCACATGGACTCGCACTTTTTTGGAGGTAATGTTTTTAATGAACATTTTGATTATTTTGTTGGCCTTGAAATCTGGAGTTCTAAAGAGTGAATTGTGTGCATGTGCAGAGTTATGATGAACGTCTGAAGAAGAAGACGTTTGTTTTTTGGCTGGTCGTGGCTGCGGCTTAGTGATGATGCAGCAGGCTTTTGGGGTCTAGGAGAAACCGAACAATGTTTATAGAAGTATATAGTTGGGTAGCTAATAGGTTGTAATTATAATATGTAATTTTTACATTATGGTTTTATAGTTGGTGTTACGTTGTTTATTGTAAATATTAGGTTGTTAATATACAATGTAATACACTGGTTTTTGTTTATGATATGGTAAGTTTGCAGTTGACCGAGTTATGGACAAATAAATTGTGCACAGGGGTTCGAAAATTGCTCTGGAACTGAATGGGTTGGTTAAGATGTTCTTGCAATATTAGCAACAGCAAACCTATTTTTCATGTCGCTTATTTGCAACGGAAAATTTGTATGTCGATACAAATTTGCAACAAACATTATGTTTTGTTGCCGACTATCGACGGTAAATGATGAACGATAAGTAAAGAGCAACGACGGTGCGCTCATTTGCGACATCACGCAAAAGCAGTAGCAAATTTGCAACGCAAAAAGGCAATGGCATGTCGTTGCTAACGAGTAACGACAGTATGCGGGTCGTCGGTAAATGGTGAACGGCAAACACACTATTCTACAATTAGTGGCTAGAATTTAGCAACAACATTTTGCAACGAATATAGCGAGCAGTGGTGACTAATTTGCGACATTAGAAGTTCATCACAATTTAACGACTCTATTTGTAACGATCTCTTATTTGTAGCAACATTGCAACGAATACGTAGGTGTCGCTAATTAGTAACAACCTTCTTTCGTTGCAATGTTGCGATTATATCTATCGATGGTCTGTCGGTAACAATTGCGACGCGTTATTACGGACGGACATTAGGTAGTCGCTAAAGTCGTTGCAAAATGAGTTTTGCAACGACTTTTCCGCAATTTACCGTAGCAAATGCCTGTCGCTAAATCGCTGTTTTCTTGTAGTGACCATTACCCAAAGGTACAATCGTCATTCTAATTGTTGCTCGTTTCTTTTTCACAACAAACTGTAGCCCGCGTCACTCTCTTCCTTGGTAAGCAAACAATCCAAGCGAACGTATCCTTTCACTCAAAACAACTTAAAGGCCAAAGTTTCAACTGAGGAACCTCCCCAGCCACCAAATTCACATTGCGGACAATCGAAACTTACCGTGTGTCGACTCTTGAATTCATCAAGGCGAATGAGTTATTAACATGCAAATCAATGGAAAAGAAATCATGTTAATCTCAATGGTCAGGTGACCCAGTGTAAACAACATGATAATAACTTTTCAGCATTTGGGCGATCATGCTGAGAATTTGTTTCTCCTCCCAATAGACAGATTGGACAGTCAATGGAACATTAATCCAAAATCCACCAAAGAGAGCAACCTACACTTGAGATCACGTACATGACAAAGGATTAATTCGCTATTATAAAAAATTAAAGCTACAAGTACATGAAAAAAAAAAAGCCCAATCACAGTCAAAACGGAATTGCATAAAGAAAATGAAGAAAACTAGGAATTTTCAAATTCCGCAACATGGCGGTTAGTGATAGTTGCTTCATTTCACAAGTGTAAAGCTAGAGAACCCAAGCTATAGTTTACTCACTGATTGGTGCAATGGTGATGTAGCAAAACTTATGACTAATCCAACAATTGACATCGATTTACCTTCAACCGCACGGTCATGTTGCTTTGTCATCCGGCGGTCGACATTCATTTTCTTTTATCCGACGGTTGAGAGCGTGGATGTAACTAGGAGCGATCAATGATGGATGCTCCGACTTGATAGACTGACCCGTGACCACTTCGGCCGAACATGCTGGCTCTCGCTCAGCAACGCATGCTGAACTTTCGGCGGGTTTTCATCCGGGAGAGCTAGCAATTAATTTGCCTATCAAATAAATTCAGTTCCGCCACTAGCCTTGTGTTCAATTGACTGATGTTTTCATCTATTGGTTTAACTATAAAATGGAAACAAAGAAAAAATGTGCAATTGAGACATGTACAAGTACGGACTAATTTAAACTTTCAAACGATATAATCAAGTCTTAAATTTTGTTTAGACAATCATCAGTTACTTCGCAGTATCTCTTCCATTTCAGTGACCAAAATTCAACTTGGCCTTTTCAAAAAAACTCTGACAGTCGAGATTGATGAGGCACCAAATAAATGTTGAAGTGGAGCTCAAAATAGCTTAAAAAATACATCGGGGGCGCCACTGTCGCCCTTACTTTGGCATCAAATACAAATTTCCTGGACATATCTAATAGAACCTTTGTTTGTTCAGTTAATTATAATAGACATATAATAGACAAAACCAACTAAACCGCTTAGTTGTACTCGTATAATAAATTTGAATATTTAATTTATATAAGTTTTAAGAGCTTTTGGTGCACTTATCTTTATTCCAAATGAAATCATTTCATGTTTAGACTCAAAGATAATGGTGTCGTTTTCATTAATAGACGATAAAGTTGCATGGACTCAAGAGTTGCACTTATACTTGCACTGCCAATCTTATTAAGACGGAGGTCGCATGATCAAATGATATATAGTCCAATTTATCTCGTTGATTCTTCTTGAATGAGCTAAAGACTTAAAGAAGTTAAAGAGTATTAGCTAATGTAATTACATGAATCTTATGAAACATTTAGTGTAACTGATATGGCTAGTTTTATGGCAATCTCACGTGCTCCCAAATGGGCGTTAGATGTGTCTTGCTCACATCGAGCCCTAGTGCACTTAATTAACATTGACTTAAAAATTCAAGTAAGTCAGAAACTTACTTATCTGCTACGTTAGTAAGGGGTTAACATCATTTATTGTATAGAAAAATAATTGATTGTAAGTAGAATGTCTCACTGTATGGTTACCGCCTATCAATTACAATGGCAATTCTATGTTCGGAAAGAAATTCTAAGTATTTAGTGATTGTCAAACAATTCTTTTTTTTTACACTTTATAAATGTCATAATTAAAATTATCCTTCCAATATGAGTCCTCTCCTTTTGTTTCTCTCTTTGACATCTCTAATTTGATCCTATCACGTAGTCATTTTGTCTCTAAATTAGGTTGATTGGAGCTAAGATCTCCCTCCAAATTTTGTTCCTCCAAATCTTCTTATTGAGATTCGTTATTCTCGGATTGCATTTGAAAATTATATGAAATGCAATTTAACTAATATTGTTTTAAGAGTTAAATAATTAATTATTAGTTTTCTATGCAGCTAAGTCTAAATGATTAACCAAAATTTAAGTGTTAAAATCATTAAATTGATGCAATCCAGTCATTCAGTTAACTTCATCTAATATGACTAACGAACAATCACGAGCCCACGATCCACAGCTCATCAGAGAGCGACCCTTCTCCTTCACTCTCTCTTCCGTTTTTCTGACCGTTCGAAATTGAATGACACGTGAAAATCCTCTCTTGATCAGCCAAGTTCCAGAAGCTTCTCCACCGCTAATCCGCATTAGAATCTGCGGCCCGCCGTATCCAATCACCGACAGCCACTGTCGAACCACCATTAACGGCCACCGCAGGCTCAGCGATAACGCAATCGAATTCAGACACTAAAGCTCTCGAGGAAACTCTCTTTTCTCTGGAGTTCTGGAGGCTCCTTCATCATTTCTCCTTCTCCATCGTCCTCCAGAAACCGTCATAGCCGCTCCACCATCGTCGGTTCCGTTGCCCGCGAGGCCTCCTCTCGTTCTGCTCTGTTTGCTGGTCAGGACAACCGAAAGTGCATGAACCATTGGTCTTCCCCCCTTCGCCTACTCTGATCCTCGACGTCGACACCTCCATGAACTTTGTATCTGATCTGATCACCGACCGAGGTACTCGTCAAGATAAATTCCACACACTCAGTTTCTGCCGCTAATGAACGAAACAGAGCCTGCGAGCTCCGGCTAATATTTGTGAGTGAACCAGTTGCGATTGAAGCTCTATTATAACGTTTTTGTTTTGTTTTTTTTTTGGGTAAAGTCTATTATAACGTTTTTGTTGTGATGATCTGAAAGCGAAACTTAGCTTCGTATCTACGAATAAGCTTCCTTGATTGAAATGCGTATCACAACTTTGATGAAATGCTCAAACAGGGTCAATCTGTACTTCGATTCAATTCTTGAACTGCAAATAACATAAATTAAATTCGACCTCGACTTATTGAACCCTTACTGTGGCCGAATTTGTCGGAATATGACGCTCGATTCTCAACCGGTATTATGATTCTCATCGTTCATGTGCTCGACGTATGACCTGCTCGAATGTGTTCTGTTCATGTTCCGCATGAACAGAATCGAGCTTTGAATGTGTATCCTGTTGCGAAGAGTGTGAGATCTCGGTGTGTGCGTGAGGGTGTCGCCATTGATCTTTGCATTTATGCAACCTGTGAAGAGTCGTCATCGGCCCCCCTCCCCCCCCAACAAAACCTGTCGTGATGGATCTTCCTTGCGCGTTGTTCACATTCTCATTGTCTCCTGATGCGTGTGCACAAGAGGTGGATAGTTTCTGGAAATGTCTTGAACTGAATTTCAGTCCTCTTATGATGACTTTCCTGATGCTGGGGGTCTTTTTTATATATCTTATCTCTGACTTGGATGACTTGTTGAAGGAGTCAAATAGCTGGGCTGGTTATATTTTGGATACATTTGTTTCCAGATAAATTCTCCTTTCTTGTTTTCACCAACTAAAAAAGATTAAATGATTAAAAGAAAAGTAGAGAAATGCAAGTCTCAGTTAGGCGGTTGCATTTAAGTCATCTAAATTTCATTTGATTCATGTTCTTCGAGATTAAGTGGTCATATTTCCCGAATCTTGAAATCAATGGAAAATTTTGCATTTTGTTTTTCTTAGATAAAATGGAGAATCTTATTGCATTGCTTTCTTCGGATAAATTCACCTCGTTGCAATTTGCAAGACAAAGTAGTCAGGTCTAAATTTGTTGGCTATTTTGAGAGCTTCAAGAGCACTTCTCTCTTTCAATTTCTAGGCATATGTTGTCATGGACACTCATATCACGTCGACTCATTCATTTGGTCTAGCTTTCGAGGCCCATAAGTATAACACAAATGTTAATTTCGGCACAGGCCAATCCAATATGACCGATTCAGTTTGTTTGCACTAGCTTGAAATTTATGAGATCCCCCAAGACGAATATACATGCGCATGGTCGAGCTTGTGATAGAGAAAATGAGGATGAATTAACTCCAACACAATCCATCTTAACCTAAAAATATGGAAAGCTTGTGCATGGAATTCAAAACAACACGGTCATGGGGAAATTCTGAAAAATTGTCCAAAAGTTATAGATCTATTGTATTTTTACTTATTCAATCTTAATTTTTTAAAATTTTAGTAATTGAGTCAATTCGGCCTATTTTATTTGGAAATTGCTGACATTAGCATTGTTAGATAATTTTATGGCTTTTGTTCGTTCTGTTTTTTCCTTTTCTGTGCTTTTTATTTTGGTTTTGAAGATTAGGGTCTTCAATGGCCACAGACAGGGGCGTTGCATGTCTCAACTCTGACAGACGATCGGCTAAAGGAAGGAGGGAATAGGGAAAAAGCAAAAAGCAAAAAGAACGGAAAACAAATAAAAAAAAGGGAAAAAATTCGAAAAAAACATTAAAAAATTGTCTTGTAGTCTTGTATCGTCCGCCTACGCTAAATGATTTCCGATTAAATTTATTCAGATGGATTAAATTGGCATAAATGTAAAAAAAAAGTTTGGTAAAGTAAATGCAAAAATTTTAAGACTCACTTAACCAAAAAAAAAATTAATCATTGAATTCGCCCAATTGTAATGAGTTCAAAAATTTTATGGTAATTCTTTTAAAAAACATGTCAAGTCCATGTACACGACTTATGCCACAAGTCACACCTCCAAATTATCCTAGTGAGCAATTTGGAACTCGTTGCTGTTTGGTGTTCAAAACTCAGCCCTTTTTTGTCCCAAGCATATTCATTTGAAAAATCACATCAACGATTGTGTACTTTATTCTCCATAAAACTCACAAATAAAAAAGGGATTCATCACCATCTTGGAAAGCTGATAACAAGATCAAACATAATTTAGCCCTCGGTTTCCAAAATGGCAAGGAATTCTCTGAATCTTCAAGGTCCACGATGTCTTTCAAAATCTTCCCCATTTTCTCGGGAGGAATTCGCCCTCTACGTATTTGTATTTCATCACTGCTTGAAAGATAATAGATGTATGTAAGCACTTTAATCAAATATAGTGACATGAGCATAGAGTCTCTCCCATGGCTGAAACCTATCAGACCACGATTGATGGTCTGCTTGCATAAATTTGTGTCATCTCTTCTAGAACAAAAACACATCACATTTGACACTTTTTTTGTTCTACAAAGCCAGGTTTAACACCTGGAAACAGCGTTAGTGCTGAACTAGATATGACAAAAACGTAACAAGACAAAGAGAAATGCCCAAAGTAGAAAATGTGTGCAGGAGTTTCGATCACAAACATCCGATATATGGGAGTGGCTAGACCTAGACATGATAAGATTGTAACTAGCTCAGAAGAAGGGCGTAGTTACAAATATAAGTGCACTTTCATCCGGTTCATCACAACAGAGTGGGGGCATGAATTGCTTCAACTATTCTCTGGTCTCAAGTGACCATTCCAGTTCAACCTAATCAACATCCCTATCAATAAGCACGAACATGCATATATCCCCTTCACTCATCACAAGTTTTGCTGACAAACTTGGCCCAACCAACAAAGAAATAGTTTTGATAGGTATGGATGGTCACCGGCCACAATGTGTCCGTATACCAAAGAGGCGCAATTTGGTGGTCTTCATGACAACATGTCTTCCATGAAGACATTTGACCAGCCGATGTATTATGGGAATGTAAGCTATACTAAAGAGAGAAGGCAAACAAGATGTACATTTATGCTAGTATTTGCTATAGTTGCCTGATTCCATATTAGCAGTCTGCATGGTTTAATGAGGTCTTTAGTTACACTGAAATCAAAATGTCACAACCCTGTGCTCTTAGACCCTACAACAAGTACGAGTAATCAACATAGATACACGCATGAATCTGGTGAATTTCTGAATCACCACTTGCATTGCGATATGCATTGAACAAACATGAAAATGCACCTAGGGTCCGAGATGGATAAATTTACAAATAAAGCAAGTATTCTTCTTTTCATCCCGACGAGCTAATTGGACTACTTTTTAAGGTCTATGGTCAAACTACCTACCCTTCATTTCTGAATACTGCAAGTTTGAACCAGCTTGCAATGGGAACTCTCTTGAACCGATTGTGGCAAAGGAGCACTATCCGACTAGTGTTGCCGTGCTGGCGCAGTGAGCTCAGTCATCCCAAGCCTAAGCCTTGGCAGTAGTTATGGCTTAAGCTGGACAATTTTGTGTCGCTTCTTCTTCCCAAGCCTAGGCAGCCAGAGGGTGCCAAGTAGTTGCCATTTGGAAAAAGGGACACTCCGATTTGAATTCTCTAGATTTCTCGAAAGAAGTGAGAGGCCCTGAACACTTAGAACCATGAAAGAACTGCTCAGGAGGGCTCCCTGGACATTTAGACCGTTTATTATGACCTGCCCAAAAGGAAAAGATGATTCGGATAGACTGTAACTAGGTGAAAAGGCAGAGGCAAAGCTTAAAGTTAAGCACACTTTCAGTTGATTCATCGCAACTAAATAAAGGAGACATGAATTGCTTTGGTACTATAGGACCTCAAGCAACCGTTTCAATGCTCATCTCAATCCACCTAAATCAGGTTCTTACATGCGTTACTGGAGATGAAGACTTTGACCATAATATCATACCTATCAATGAGCTCAAACACACAGACACCCCCTTCATTAAGACAAGCTTCTCTCACAAACGTGGGCCAACCATCAGAGATGTTTGCTGGACAGCAGTGTCCATAGGTCTAGAGCTGCACCAGCCATGATTTGTCCGAATACCTAAGAGTGGCCATTTGCTGGTTCTTTTGAATGTATCTCTTTGTGAATTCACAAGGACCACTCTGCCAATGTAGATATTGTGAACCAATATATGATGAGGAAAAGAATATATACATGCAAATAATAAAGAGAAAAGGGGAACAATTTCTAAATATATGCTAGTATTTACCAGTTTCAGGAGTTTCAATTAACAGTCTTTAACTGGCTAATAAGAGCTCTCAACCCCAACCTGCAATTTGAAGTCAAAATGTCACGAAACAGCACTCATAGACTCTACAATAGTGCACACTATTTTTGAAATCTCATGGTAAGACTTCAGGAGTTCTTAACACTAGTTGTCTCCACCACATCCTCTTAGTCTATGAATACTAGTAATCTTCTTACACCTGATTAGTGAAAAAAGACAATGATATATTCCAGAATTAGTAATCTTATAAATCCAGAGATTAAAACAAATGGAATTTCATAATCAAAACCACGCCAGTTTTACACATATAGCCATAAGTACTTCAAGGAAAATAACATCTCATGTGATTCTAATGAATAACCAGAATAACTTGGGAAAACAATGGATTATAGGGCAAGATGTAGATCGCATCATGGTTGAGATATGCCAATGACGAAAGGACATAGGGCCTTACCACACTTCTATTCTTAATAAAAGTGGCAAGATCATCAATTTCAAAAGTGGATTCTCCGATTCAAATTCTCCATTTTTTTCAAGTGCAGTGGGAGGCTGGTGGAATCATGTAAAACCTGCTCAGTGGGGCTATTTGACATTTAGACAATTTGATCCGACCTGTACAAAAGAAGGAGGTGAATTCTCGTAGGTACCGCTGTCAGTCTTGTATTGAGTTATGACAATCTACAAATTAGTACATGTGATCTTGGTACTAACGTCTACAAGTTCTTCACAAATAAGTAATTAACCACTCTTAGCACCTCCTAAATCATAATGCCACCAAATCAACATACGAAAAAGCTTACTAGGAGAATTTCACAAATTTTGAGAGAGACCAAGTAAAGAATGTCATGTTGTACACGTAGACATAACTTCGAAACCAACAAGTCACGCCTCTGAATTCTCATGATGAGTTTTCAAGTTTTAAATTTCACTGTAATCTTGAAGCACATCCTTTTCGGCTCATTTAGATTTAGGATGCGGCATTAATGAGTGGGCATCTGAATGACTGTGAACCTCAGAAACACACTGGCAATGGAAGAAGTATGCTCCACTGATTCACCAAGACTAGGAGATGTAAAGTATGAATACTGAACTTATTTTCGACAAGCCAAAGTGACACTTTCCTTTCAATCAACGTAAACCAAGTCCTTACCAGCACTAGTGAAAATGAAGACTCTAGCACACATCCTCCATATCGATGAGCTCAAGCACACAAACATCCTGCACATGCTTCTCTTGCAAATGCGCGTCAACCATGAGACGAAAATGCCCCCTAATCAAGTCCGCTGCTCTGGAGCTTCACCATCCGAATACCTGAGAGTAGCGATTTCCTTCTTTTCCTGATTACGTTGCCTGATGAATTGAATAGGAGCAGTCTCCCCATCTACACGGTTGAAAACCAACTTATGGTGAAGAAAGACCGAAGCATAAGCATACATTCACGAGAGAATCTAATCATACACACAAAAAGTTAACTTCTTAACTACCGATTCCATTCGACAAAGTGAACTCAACTTCTTAACTCGTGCTCTTAGAATCTAGGGCAGGCTAACATGATCTAAAGCCACAGCCGCAAGGGAAAGACATAACAGAGACTAACATGAGCTTACGACTCTATGGTGCGAGGGAAAATGAACAATAACAAGCATAAGATGACTCCAATGAGGAACGAATTCTAAGAAACAGAGCCCTAGCTGAAGAAGACGACGATTTTAAAGATACGAAGATCGGATAAATGATCTACGCGCAATAAAGATACGAAAATCGGAAGAAATTCCGAAAGACGACCGGAGAGATGATGAGCGAAGAAGCGTCAACTCACGAGTTTGCCGGACTCAGTGGTGCGATGTCCGGCGTCGCGCTTTCGTCTTCTCTCCACCGACCACCAGAAGCCATGACGATGTTCAGGGAATGGTGGAAAGATCATCTCTCTCTTTTTTTTCTTTCGGATAAACTTTTCGACGATGGAGGCGACATCGATGGGGATGATGATGCTGTGCGTGGCTGCCATTTTACTTGTCCCTCTCTCTCCATTTGCAGCACCTGCCTTCCCCTTTTTCAGTGAGAAGGAGAAGTTAAAAAGATAGAGAAAAACATTGTAGAAATAATAATAATAATGGAGGACAAGAACGAGATTAATTGCATCTTTACTAATTCCACCTGCATTTGCTTATGGCGCTAACTTTTGTATGGCTGCATTGAGATCGCCCTCCCAGTTCTCCCAACATAATTCGAACAGTACCACAGATCCTAGTTTTGGTGTGTGTAGGGTACCCTCAGAAAAGATCTTCATTTTCGGGCACTGTTCCACTCTAATTTCCCACAAGGATGGAAACATGAAGCTGTAACTTGTGCTGGAGGAGAAGCATTCTAGGCTTGGCAGTTGTTTGAGTCTTAACCATTCTAGTTTCCCAAAAGAAATCACTTTTCCTTCTCTGTTCTCATCGGTTTCCACTACTTCCTTCATTTGTTCACATCCTATTATAGTCATATCAGTGAGATGCGCCAGATTCATGACCGTTGACACCGTTACTAGATGTACCAATCCGGAAGAATTCTTCACCACTAGTTTCGTCAAATTCTTAAAGGATGCAACATTTGAAACTAAATAGCCTTCTCTCCATATGCGCTTTAGATTGTGTAGCTTGTTTAACTTGAGTTCTCTTAAACTTTCCAGCACCAAATGTTTCCCCTCGTCAACAAACTCTTCGTTAGAGAAGATGTCTTCAAAGGAACTACTAAAGACCTCAAGGCTTTGCAGATTCTGAAATCTCTCTAGGAAGGATCTAGATGGAAAGACAGCCTTTTCATCACGAAAGCATGCCAATGTTACTGCTTTTGACTTGCCAAAGATGTCATTTGGAAATTTTCCATCCTCTATCATTTGAATATCCTTCTCAACTAATAAAAGTCTCTCTAAGTTGGGACAACCTAGTAAAATTGCCTGTACAACGCGATGAGTAAATTCAGTAAGACTAGGCAATAAATCATGTGATGTAAAAAGTAAATCTAATTCAAATGATACACTTGGAAGGTGGCCATCTTCTTACAATTTATTAAATGTCCAAAGCCCTGCATACCGGTCTCAAGCTTATAAAGACTCTAGTACATGCTGGTATGGTTACATTGGTAGAGTGAATCTAGATTCAAGATCCCTCCGACTCATCAAATTCATCTTTCATTGAAAGTATCTTATATTTTTCACAAAAAGACCGTAATCTTTGGAATTTTATGTAACGGGATGCAGCCAAAATATTACCAAAACACATGAGATCCAAAGATTTAAAAGTGTGCTTAAATATAATGCATATATTTGGTTGTCTTCAAACACATTGGTAAGAGTTTTAGTTTTCCTATAGTAACACGACATGATGACTATGCAATGAACAAGTGAATTACAGAACCAACAGAATAGTTCATATGTGAAATATGTGTCAATAACCGAGAGGACCTCATGTCAAATTCTCGTTGATTTCCCCAAGAAGCGCAGTTAGATTAGATTAGGAATATATTGCGTTATCAACAAAGATCTATGAATATTTTTATAATTCTTGGTAACAGAATATTTAAAGTGTCCACAAATTAAAAGTATATCTAAGATTATGTCGCCGACAAACTGATAAGCAAGGGAAAATGTGCTTTATATAGCATTATAACATGATATGGATATGCTATGGATATGAGATTAACGAGATGTGAACAACAAAGTAGAAAAAGGACGGAGAGCAGCCATAATCATACCCTCTCAAATGAAGAGTGTGCATCTTGCTCTGAAAGGTACCATTGATCATCTCTTTGGGCGCAACTGTTCACGGATGCCGCAAAAGACAACTTGTCCAATTTGTCACAGCGAGTCACTTGCAATTTATTCACTAATGGCCAATTCAAAGTGAACAAGTTAGGATAGAAGCTCTTGAGTTGTGGCATATCATGTAATACCAATGAAGCTAGTTCGGGGAAGAGAACTTCAGCAGCACTGGAGTGCGGAGTGTCATCTCCAATGGCAACTATTTCCTCAATCCCGCAAGACTCTAATCGAAGTTTTTGAAGTTGGTTCAGACTTGTAGCCACCCAATATGGAAATAGACTTTGAAGGCTCTTGCAATTTTGGGCCGTCACTCTCGTTAGATTATTAAAAGTGAGAGTTTCTTGAAGACTGCCAGTCCATATTGTGCTTAAATTGTCCATATCAGAGAGAACCATCTTTTCAAGTTGAGGGAATTGTACCTGTCATATTAAGTTCAAAGACAACATCATACATTGAGCTAAGATTTTGAAAATAATATCATCTTTTCTATAAATAATTTGCAACTCGAGTCCGACACTATTGAATGTGTCTTCTCATGAAAGAGTTTATTACCTCTATTTACTATGAGCATCGCTACTTATTCAACACTAATATAAATCGCAATTATTATTTATGAATCTTTTAATTAGAAAGTTCATTAATGGCAAGTGTCATGAGAAAATTGATGGCGAACAAGCTAGAAACAAATAACTTCAATTGTTTACAAGTTTTTCTTTATTATTAATAGAAAATTTTTTGTATCGAAAATATATCTATATATTTAACAGGCATGGGCAACGACTTCAACAAACAGCACGTGTTATGATCTCCGAAAAAGCAAGTTGGGTCAATTTTGCTAGTTCTACATCAGACCATTAATAATTTGCTTGAAATAATATTTATTCACTTTTGAGGTGAAAAGTGAAAATCGAATCTTGTGGTGGGCGTGTGACAGGTAACCAATTTCTTTTTGGCACCCACAAAAGGAAAATAGAACTTTCCACATTATGTTTGTTCGGAGAAAATCAACCGTGATTTTTCTTTACCATGTTATGACCTCTGATGAATCGTCCATCGAGAAGCAAGTATTGGTATTTTTAATTTAGTTACAAAAAAATTAACGCAATTATGACTTATCACAATCCAAAAAAAAAAAATGAAATTTCACACTTCCTGAGATCTAATAAGATTCTTCATTGAGGATTTTGATGAGTTTTCAAAATGATCTAACAACGTTGGAGATAAATATTATTATATGCTAGCTCATATTTGACATAAAAACGCTATCACAACTTATCTAAACAAAAAAAAAAATCGGATGACTATTCTCATTCTTCTCCAATTTATTAATGTTCTGGATTGAGTATATTGTTAGTCTTCGATTGAGTATATTGTCAGTCTTCTTAAGAAGTGATGTAAACTCAAATAAACTTGGTAGAAGTATGAGCCGTAACGCACTTAATTAATCAAAATCAATTTGAAAATCGGCTTTATTCTACAAAGAATTAGGCGATTGTATCTTTAATATTCTATTTTGACAGCAATTTCTTCTAAATTCTGTCAAATGAATAAAATAATTATATAATTTTAAAATTGTATATACTTCAATTTCTGAAAAAAAATATTATTATAAAATATATTTAACAAATATCTGCTCTTTATTATCCAGCTGTCCTTTTCTCTCTTTTATTTTATCCATTTTTTCTACGCCTTCTCTTTTCTTAAAAAAATTAAAAAAAGCAACCTGCTTTTTCTCTTCCCTAACACAGATTGTATGCGTTGTCACACCAAGTGTCACTAAATACAATAATCCATAATTAATAATACACCTGTAATTTGATGGGTTGTTCGATTGCTGTATTTCGAGAATGATTTACGAACGAAGAAGACGAACAAGTTCATACATATCAATGTTTTTATTTTTATTTTTTCAACACCCAGTTCAAGCATTAGCAACTACTAAGAAATTAATAGTTGCTTGCACTAATCATCATCAAGTCTAGAGCACTCCAAAAAAAAAAAAAAAGAGACTCTAATTCCTCCGATTTCTTAGATTTGTTTGCTTCAAGTTGAACATGCAGTTGATTTTCAGTTTACCTTCTTCAAGAAAGCTAATTCTAGAATTGTGATTTCATTGATTGGTAAAATGATTATGGTACAATGAGCAGTAAATAGCTAAACAATTTGTGAACTTGGTTTTCACAATTATGAAGTTTTCTTTTCCCCTTTTCTTCATCTTCCATAAAAAAAAATGCAGTTTTCTTTTACCCAAGAAAACATGATGTGGGGGCAGAACGATTATCTTTTTTTGCCATTTTTAGATGCTATTCTATGTTTGTACTTTATAATTCAAATTTAAGAAGATAAATGTTTTTATATGGTTATTGTAACTTTTTTAAGTATCTCTCTCTGGTTAATTCTATAGTATTGTGCACGATATGATTTTATGAGCTGACACGCACTACAAGAAAACAGCCGATTGCCGACGGTAAATTTGCAACGACAAAAAATCTGTCGCAATTTGCAACCAATTTTGCAACGATTGCATATATTTGTTGCCACTTTACCACGGGCAAAATTATTCCCTTGCTAATTAGCCACCAAAGTATAGCCGTCGGTTCTTTGCAATAAATTTTGAGACAGACATCTCAAAAGTGTCGCGTATTAACAACGCTACTTAGGTCGTAACTAAGTTCGTCACTAATGAGCGACTAATAAGATTGTTTATCGCCAATTATCCACGATTTTAGCAATGACTAATTTGTCAATCGCTGCTTTGCAATGTATTACTAATTTGGTCACAAAGTAGCGACCACTTTTGCTACGGCATGTACTTTTCGTTAAAAAATTGCAACACAGCACATTTGCCGTAGCAAATTTGCGATTATTACAACTAACGTCACTACTGTCATCACTAGGTTGCAACAATTTTAGTGCTTGTCCCTAATAAGCGACAATTTTTGCGACGACATATTTTGTCTGTCGCAAATTTGCGAATATAAAGCTGCCCCCGCATTTTAGTCGGTGTTATTTTGGACGAACATCCCGAGACTCCATTTGCTCCTTCTTCTGTCCCCTCTAAAACCCTAACTGAGGTATGTCCTTCTTCTCTTTCGTAAGCTTTCTATTGTATAGATTTTGTGGTGTTGGGTGTCGTGTGGGGTTGGTTTATCATGCGTATGCACGGCTTGTTTTGTCGGAATCGTGTGAAGGCCGGTGAGGTGGAGAGGCCGCCTCGAGCCTAACCTCGCCCAGATTTGGGCGAACACCTTCCTACATATATCGACCTAGAGGGGCCCAAACACTACAAAAAAAAAACAGCAATTTAGGGACGGGCATTTGCTACGGTAAATTGCGGAAAAGTCGTTGCAAAACTGAGTTTGCAACGACTTTATCAACTACCAAATGTTCGGCCGTAATCCATGTTTTTTGTCATTGCAAATTTACCGTTGGCAATCGGCTTTTTTTTGTAGTGAAAATTTGCTAAAGTAGACATGAATAAGAAGTAAAGTTGCAGATTATTTTACATAATTGGCATATCTTTAATTTTTTGAGGAACAAATTGGTAATTTTTTGTGTTACGGATAGATGAAAAATATGCACGTTGTTCATTTTGTGGGTAATATATATTTTAATGTCCTTATGCCTATACAAAGTTGAAATTTTTTTTAGCCATGGTCATATATATTTTGAAATATATTATTGATGTGTCTATTGTATGGGTGATTGCATTATAGTGTGTACATTGCCGGCTTGTTACAATTTATTAATATATTTATGTATTGTAGGTACGTACGTACGTGTTTAGTTATAAGGGAAACAATTCAAGTGAATGTTGCATCTTATTGTGTACACGCCGACTTTAGAGTGAAATCCCCGCAATCATTTTGAGATCCAGGTAAGTATTATTTACATGTTGTTAGATGAAAGTATTAACATACTAGGTTTTGTTAGATACCAAATATATTGGACGACTGAGAATTAGCACGTGTTGTTTGCCTTGTATACAGAGACAATGAAAGGATCCCGGTATTGGATGTATAATAAAAACTTACCTAACGGTCAAGGCTTAACCAATGAGTTTCGTGCTGGGGTTGATATGTTTTTAGAATTTGCCAGTAGTCAAGTTGAGTTCATGGATGGGAACAAGTTACGTTGCCCGTGCAAAAAGTGCAATAATGGTAAATTCCATTGGGTTAATACCGTTGGCGAGCATATATGTAGATTTGGGTTTACCCCAAATTATTATAATTGGACTTTTCATGGTGAACCATTTACGTCTGATGAAGCAAATGTAAGCTGCGAAGAAGGTACATATGATAACCACCTGAATCCATATCAACGGATGATTATTGATGCAGCTGGTCATAATTTGGCTTGGGAATCCAATCATGCAAGCACTAGTCAAATTCCTCATGTTGATCATGTGTTCCCAAGTCATCAAGCACACATTGATGGTATGATAGGAACAGAAATTAATGAGCTGGTTAATAATCAGTTTCGACATGTTTTAAGAGCAGCAGATGAACCTTTATGGCCAAGATGTGACAACCATACGAAGTTATCTGTTACTGCAAAACTGCTGAATATCAAGTCGGAGCACAATGTGTCAGAGAATTGCTTCAACTCATTCGTTGATGTAATGCGAGAATCATTACCAAGGGATAACATACTGCCAACTGACTTTTATGATATGAAGAAATTAGTTCATAACTTAGGGCTTCCATACGAAATTATTGATGTATGTATCAATGGTTGTATGTTATATTGGAAAGATGATAAGCATGCGGATGTTTGCAAATTTTGCAACAACCCTAGGTTCAAGAATATCAAGAGGCATGGTCAGCGGCAGACTTGTATACCATTGAAGCAAATGTTTTACTTGCCATTAATTCTCATAATACAAAGGCTTTATGCATCACAAGCCACTGCTGAACACATGACCTGGCATTCAAACCATCAAACCGAAGAGGATCTAATGTGTCATCCTTCTGATGCACCAGCATGGAAAAATTTCGACAGAACATATCCTCACTTTGCGATGGAGCCCCGAAACATCAGGCTAGGGTTATGTGCAGATAGATTTGCCCCATTTGGTCAAATAGGAAGAAAATATTCATGTTGGCCAGTTATTCTAACCCCGTACAACCTTGCATAAAGACACCATACATGTTTTTGACTGTTATTGTGCCTGGGCCAAATAACCCGAAGAAGCTGATAGATGTATATTTGCAACCCTTGATTGAAGAGCTACAACATTTGTGGAATGAAGGTGTCCCTACGTACGATGTTCATACTGACCAAACATTTCTACTAAAGGCTATTCTGCTTTGGACGATAAATGACTTCCCAGCTTATGGAATGTTGTCTGGGTGGAGCACAGCTGGTCTCTTAGGATGTCCAATTTGCATGGAAAGATCTAAGTCATTTAGATTAAAACATGGTAGGAAGTGTAGTTATTTCGATTGTCACCGGCAATTTTTGCCCGTCAATCATTCTTTCAGAAGGAATAAGAAAGAATTCGTAAAAAATAGAGTTGATCGAACACCTCCTCCATTGAGGTTGACAGGGGATCAACTATGGGAACGCGTGCATTTCTTTCCTACTGTTGTAGAATATCCAAATGGGGCAACTTATGCGTATGGCAATTCGCATAAGTGGATTAAACGCAGTATATTCTGGGATCTCCCTTATTGGTCGACCCATAGTATTCATCATAATCTTGACGTCATGCACATAGAGAAGAATGTCTTCGAAAATGTGATAAATACGGTGATGGATGTTAAAGGAAAAACAAAAGACAACTTGAACTCACGAAAAGATATGCGAAATATTTGTGATCGGCCAACACTAGCTGTGGATGCAACTAGCAAGGGACCAATACCAAAAACCATTTATACGTTGAACAAGGAGCAGAGACGTGTGCTTTGTAATTGGTTGAAAATAGTACGCTTTCCTGATGGATATGCTTTGAATATCGGGAGGTGTGTTGATTTGCATGAATATAAGTTGACGGGAATGAAGAGTCATGATTGTCATATATGTATCGAGCGATTACATCCGATAGCGACAAAGGAATTTCTACCACACTTTGTATGGGGTGCTCTTACAGATTTAAGTAATTTCTTGCATGACATTTGCTCGACAACGTTAAATTCATCGCACATGGAGAAACTGGAGAGAGATATTTCAATTATTCTTTGTAACTTAGAAAGGATATTCCCTTCGTCATTTTTTGATTCAATGGAACATCTGTTAGTTCACTTGCCTTATGAGGCAAAAGTTGCAGGTCCAGTCCAATATCGATGGATGTATCCATTTGAGAGGTAAAAATTATATTTTGACGCAATTTTTTTCCTGTTATAAGTGTAAAATGTTCCTATTTGAATTTATTCATGGTATATTAGGTTCTTATATCATTTGAAGAAAAAAGTGAAGAGCAAGTCACACATCGAAGCTTCAATTTGTAAGGCATATATTGTGGAGGAAGTGTCAACATTTGCTTCATACTATTTTGAGCCACATGTGCATTGTAAGAGGCGGAGATCTGGACGGAACGATGAGGGCCCAATTAATCCCAATTGCAAGGCTTTCTCCATTTTCAACTATCTTGATAGACCGAGCGGCGCATGTACTGTTCGTTATTTAACGGGCAAAGAATGGCATGCGGCGCATACATATATCCTGTTGAATTGTCCAGAAGTGGATCAATATTTCCAGTAAGTGTACATTTACACGATGATTCACTGTGGTTCGTTGCATTTGTTTTGTAATAACTTGTTTCAAGCCTGAACGTTTTTTCAGGATATTCCAAAACTTACATGCCGGAATTCCGCCGAACGAGTTTGATTGTTTGTGCAACGAAAAATTTGCTGAATAATTCAAAACATTTGTAAGTCAGCATTGCATTATCAACATGTTTTTTTATTCATTTCATACACATTAGTTGAATGATTATATATGGGTTTGTTGGAGTAGGCTGAGTGCAATATTCATCAAGATGAACATCAGGGATTTCTACGACATCTGTCATTTGGACCACAAACCAGTGTACGGTGTTGGCCAGCATATTTCATCAACGGGTACAATTTTCACAGTCAAGTTTATGGAATGGGAAAAACCACTATGAATAGTGGTGTTTGTGTGCAATCAGGCGATGATGGATGTTTGAATGAGGATTTCTATGGATTGTTGGATGAAATCCTGGAGATAGAATACACTGGACCACTCATGCGGGTCGTATTATTTAAGTGCACTTGGTTCGACCCTATCAAAGGAATGAAGGTGCATCCAAACCGTAATTTGGTTGAAATTAATCAGAAGAAAAAGTATTTGAAATATGAACCATTTGTCTTGGCACAACAGGCAATTCAAGTTTATTATGCATCATATCCTAGCCTAAAACGGGATAAAGATGATTGGTTGGCTGTATGTAAAATGAAAGCACGAACCAAAGTACATGCACACTGGAAGGATACAACATATCAGCAAGATGAAGTTCGAAACACGGGCGATACTGAGGAATATGTTATTTCAAGTTTACGAGATCCATGTGGTGCCATAGTAAAAATTGATCCATCTGAAATTCATTGTTCAAATTTACAAATTGATGAAGAAGATGATGAAGTTGATACAGAGGATGAAGAGGCTGAAGATATTTGGTCAGATGATGACCATGATACTCCAGTCGAAGACGATTATAATGACGACGACGACGAACAAGACGAAGAGGATGATGATGATGACGAAGACGAAGGTGATGACCCGGTCGAAGATGATGATGATGATCAAGATGAAGATAAATGAAGGTCCATAGGAATTGCAATATTGTGGTGTCCGTTACATTTATGGGTTGTTGCTGTTAATTGATACCATGTAGTTTGTTATTTAATTTACCATGTGTGATCAGTAATGAAACATGGTGGTGGTTGTTTTTGCCATTATATTTATAGGGTAATAAGAATTTCTTGTTTATCAGGTACAACATTAGGAATTATAACTATAGATCCTAGCCCAGCCAGTACAAATTAGCGACGGTATATGCAAAAGTCGTTGCAGTGTGTGAAAACATTCTCACGCACTTCGCTAATTACCGACGAACAAAAGGAAATTGTCACTAATTTGCGACGAGCCAGTAAAAACATCGTCACACATTTGCATTCACAATAAAGTACGAATCGCAAAGGTGCAACGACAATAGAGAGTTGCAAGTTTTCGACGGAAACATTAAAGACATCATCGTAAATTAGCATCGGCAAGTTTAAGTAACCGTCGCAAAAGTGCGACGGTTTGTTTGGAAGACCGTTGCACCAAATCTGCAACGGATTTTAGGCATAACAGTTGCAAACTTACGATAGTTTCTGTAGTAACCGTTGCACTTTTGTAACGCATATATATTCTACCGTCGCAATTTTGCAATTATAGTGCTAAAGGTCGCCAATTTGCAACGGTAGTGTAGTGTATAGTGGCAATATTGCAACTGATGTGTACCATCGCAAAATTGTGATGGACGTATTACCAATCTGTCGCATAGCTGCCACGGTAGTCAGAGAAATAGTCGGAACATTGCAACGGTAAGTTCAGTAAGCAATCACAATATTGCGACGATTATTTATTATATTGTCGCAAAATATCAATGAACTTTTGACTGTCGTAATGTTACGACTGTTTATAAATACTGCCGTAACTTTGCAATGGATAATTGTTTTATAATCGCTATTTTGCAATGCTTGGAAACTATGTAGTCGCAAAATAGAGACAATGACTTGGTCACAGTCGCGAATTGCAACTACGGGTGAAGACAGTTGAAAAATTGTGACTATTTAGTTATTACGTAGTTGCTAAACTGCGACGCATGGTTTCAGCGGTTGCAAATATTCGATGGTTGGTTTATTTAATAGTCAAAAGATGCAACGGTACCTTTGTCTATTGCGACAAAGGTGACAAGGTTTTGCAAGTTGCGAAATATTACAATTGGAATAAGTTGTGTAATATGGCGGACCACTCCACTATTTTAGTTAATAACATCGGTTGTGTAACAGGAAATGTTCTGTTAGCATTCACAATACGATCTTTACAATTTTTCTAAAGGCTTTATTAATAGGACGGAATTATATAAGTAGAAATCCAATCGATCTTCAACCTTAATCACAAGGATCAGGGATTCCTTAAACCGATGAATCTCATGGAGGAACTAACTCGTAACAAAATATCTTAATTGACAAGTAATTCTTTTGTGGTGATTATTGAAATTTTTAATGCATGACAATTTCGAACGTAACTATTTTTCAATTTGAATCAAGAGGTTACAAATATGAAGTGCATGACAATTTGATGATGCATATGAATATTTACTGTAAATTGATGATGTTAGCAAATATTGCCGCTCATAAATAAAGTATAAATTGTTATTATATGTTCAAAATACAAAAGTATAATACACATTAATAAATATGGTTAAAAATGATGTTATTTGTACATTTTATGACTGACACGGTCTATCATCACTTTAAAATTTTCTCAATAATCTTAGTCTGAATAATTGATAAAATTATGTGCAAAGTTGAACCATTCGTTTCAAGGAAAAAAACATAATATTTTTCAACCAATCTTTTGTTTCATAAAAAAACAAGATAGTCGAAGCATTTATGTTAGTGCAATGGGCAAATGTTTTCCGCTTGAGCATCTGTGGCCAAGTAATGTAAAATAAAAAATTTAAACAAAAAAGAACGGCGACTATTTATATTTTCCGTTAAACATGCAAAATTTAAGTAAAATATAATTACATTATTGGAGATATCATAGTTTCAGTAAAATATTATGTGCGAAATCCAATGGAAAGAAAGTAAATTAAGTGATATTTCACACATTGACACTTCGGTTTTACATGAAAAAAATGCTTTTTATGTAATAATTTTTATATAATTTTTTCCTTCTATTTGCGGAAGTTAAACATGGACTTCTACACTTATACGGGGAGACCACTTGACTTTTACACAAAGCGGGGACCACTGGGAGTTATTTTCACGCAGGGGGACCACTCGGCGAATTTTGCTCTGCTAGGGTTTCGTCCGGCGAAACGTCCAGCCGCCGCTCTCGTCGGCCGACGGCCGCGCCGAACTGCCGCAGGGCCGCTTTACCTCTGGTAAGTCTCTCAACATCATTTCAAGGGCCATTGTGTCGAGGGGAGAACCCTTCTCCTGCACTGATGATCGGGGGGAGAGGGTTAGGGTTAGGGTTAGGGTTAGGGTTAGAGTTCGGGTTCAGTCGAACCCCCTTCTTCTCGGCTAATTGAGCGCCTGCTCTCCACGGTCTCGTTGAGCAAGAGCTGCGACGAGTCTCGCGGAAAATGACAGATCCGACGAGAAGATAAGGGATTTTCGGTCGAACCCCCTTCTTCTGTGGGTGTTTTGTTAAGAAGATGAAGTTTTTGCTTGTAACTGTTGATTAGGGTGGGGATTAGGGAGTCTTTCTACGTATATGGGGTTTTTTAGTTGTTGTTAACTATTGAGTGTTTGGTGATTGGCATGTTGGAGAAGCAGGTTGTACGTGACAGAGGGCGACAGGGAGTGCTTGAGGCTGAATTTATTCTACTTCAAGTCTCTGTTCTGTAAGGTGAGTCTCAAGAGACACTTGTTGCTGATCGGCGATTGAAATTCATGGCGATGTGTGTTGACATTGATGCTTTCATGACATTGAATGAATTGTCATTTTCCTATGAATAATATTGTTAAGATGATTGCGATGCGTGTTGCTATTTATATCGATTGGTTTGATTTGCTCGATCTTTCGTATCTTTTCAATCATGTTGATGCGCTTGGAGAGATAGTGGAGACCGCTTGTCAATCATGTACCTTTATTTACAATAATGGTAAATTTAATGGGATAGACGTCATGAGTAGGCTGTTCATTGTCCATTTCATGATGGTTATCATATGTTGGTGTAGCTGTGGTTGAAGCTGAGACTAATACAAAGGTTGTTCGTCCGCCGACGCTGCATTTGCTGAAATTTGATTAAAAAATGGTAAGTTATTTCAGGTGCTTTGTTTTATTTTTGGCTGTAGCATGGTGAATTTAAATTGATTAATTTGCTGTATGTAAAAAAATAGCGTCCTCGTGGAGCAAGGCGGGGTGGTCGACGAGGCCGACGAGTTGCTGGAGTACGTTTGTTCACGACGCCCCCCATTGAACCTGAGACGGCCCCGACGAGTGGCACGTCCCCTGAACTGTCAGAACACCTTCAAGCAGCTGATGATGAGGTTGGACAACATGGAAATGAAGCTGGACAACATGGACATGAATCTGGACAACATGGACATGAAGCTGGACAAACTGGACATGAAGCTGGACAGCATGGACAAGGAGGCGAATCACCATCCGAAACTCAGCCCCCATATTCTGTCAGCCCCGAAGTCGACCATACACCTCAATCGGAAGGCCAAGTGTATCACCGGCGAACCGACGGGCCGCATGTAGGACATTCTTCATCAGTGGACCAAAGGACGAATGAGCGAGAAATTTCAGTGGTTGATTCAGAGGGGAGAAGGTTGATAAATCCAGAGGGTGACTTGTAAGTACCATATGTCTACTAGTGTACAAAATGTAATATTCACTAATGCATTGAGCAGCATGTGAAATTGACAATTCATTTATAATGTTTCAGATTTGAAGAAGGGTCGGATGTTATAAGAAAACTGAACAAAATAGTGAAAAACAGTTGGAGGGGGCCATATGCTACATATAGTAGCTTTCCAGACACCGTGAAGGATTTGTGGTGGAGCGAGTTCCAGGTAAGTTGACGTATTGTTATATTGCATCCTAAGCTTATTAAATGGTTTTTTAAGTTAGTTGTATCTTTTGTTTGTGCAGCGACATTTTTTTTGGGCTGAAGAGCATGGGGAAGAAGTCGTGAGAATTTTTAGCAAGAAGGTTAATGATCACATTAGGAATACAATGAATAGAGCGAAAACAAGACAAGAGCGGCCACTTTACATTTCAGAAGAAAACTGGACGGAAATTATGCGATTTTGGAAAAGTGAAGAGTATCGACGGTCGAGTGTCCGAAATAAGCAAAATCGAGTGGGGTGCTCAAGTACACGTTCAGCCACATATGCAGGGGGTTGCATTACCATTGGGGAGCACAAAAGAAGAATGGTAAGTATGTTTAAAATGTTGGGACGTTAATTGGTCCAAAAATATGAAGGCTGTTTGATTTTCGTAGGCAAAGGAATTGGGGAGGGAGCCGTCCTTTTCTCAGACATTTGAACGCACCTTCCAGAGAAAAGACAAGAGCTATGTCAGTGACAAAGCAAAAGCTGTGAAGGTTAGTACATCAACCCTCAAGTAGGATTAGATGTTGTAGTATATTTATAACCATTGTCTGTAAATAAATGTAGGAAAAATTCGATGAATTGGTGCTAGCCAGTGCCGACAGCCAATGTGAGGGTGAGGAGAGTGATTCTCGGTCGATTAATCAGGCGCCCTTATGGGTGGAGGCCTCGGGTGGTGTGAAGAGAGGCAAGATTTATGGCCTGGGATCATTGTTTAGACAATGTGCAAGAGGGGTTGTGGGCACGCCATCATCTAGTGGATATCGTAGGAGGAATCAACATGAGTTGGCATTAACCGAAGAGGTGAGAAGGTTGAAGGAGAAAATTGCAGAAAAAGATGAAAGGTATATGTGTATGCAACGCGATATGCAACAGATCCTGGAACGTTTAAATATGCAATCGAGTGGGGACTATCATGTGTCCCCCATAGATACCATAGGATCCAAGCGTAATCATCATGGTTTGGCTGATGAAGAAGTTGCTGATGCAGATGGGTTGGACACACCATAGGCAGCACATAGGTAAAGTATTTGAAATATGGTATGCATTTGACATTTCCCAATTGTGATTACTAATTTTGCCGTATTAATGATTTATGTTGACAAGTGCTAACATATTGAATAATAATGTAATGCGCTAATGTTTCGACTAAAATTGGGGGTTGGTTTATAATTTTGTCAGATGTACGTGGGAAAGTCACATGGACTCGCACTTTTTTGGAGGTAATGTTTTTAATGAACATTTTGATTATTTTGTTGGCCTTGAAATCCGGAGTTCTAAAGAGTGAATTGTGTGCATGTGCAGAGTTATGATGAACGTCTGAAGAAGAAGAGGTTTGTTTTTTGGCTGTTCGTGGCTGCGGCTTGGTCATGATGCAGCAGGCTTTTGGGGTCTAGGAGAAACCGAACAATGTTTATATACGTATATAGTTTGGTAGCTAATAGGTTGTAATTATAATATGTAATTTATACATTATGGTTTTATAGTTGGTGTTACGTTATTTATTGTAAATATTATGTAGTTAATATACAATGTAAGACACTGGTTTTCGTTTATGATATGGTAAGTTTGCAGTTTCCCTATGTATGCTGGACAAATAAATTGTGCACAGGGGTTCGAAAATTGCTCTAGAACTGAATGGGTTGGTTAAGATGTTCTTGCAATATTAGCAACGGCAAACCTGTTTTTCATGTCGCTTATTTGCAACGACACATTTGTATGTCGATACAAATTTGCAACAAACATTATGTTTTGTTGCCGATTAGTGACGGTAAATGATGAACGATAAGTAAAGAGCAACGACATCACCGGGTGCGCTCATTTGCGACATCACACAAAAGCAGTAGCAAATTTGCAATGCAAAAAGGCAATGGCATATCGTTGCTAACGAGCAACGACAGTATGCAGGTCGTCGGTAAATGGTGAACGGCAAACACACTATTCTACAATTAGTGGCTACAATTTAGCAACAACATTTTGCAACGAATATAGTGAGCAGTGGTGACTAATTTGCGACATTAGAAGTTCATCACAATTTAACGACTCTATTTGTAACGATCTCTTATTTGTAGCAACATTGCAACGAATATGTAGGTGTCGCTAATTAGTAACAGCCTTCTTCCGTTGCAATGTTGCGATTATATCCATCTATGGTCTGTCGGTAACAATTGCGACGCGTTATTACGGACGGACATTAGGTAGTCGCTAAAGTCGTTGCAAAATGAGTATTGCAACGACTTTTCCGCAATTTACCGTAGCAAATGCCTGTCGCTAAATCGTTGTTTTCTTGTAGTGACGAGTGACAAGACTAACACTCCTAAAAAGATATGGAGGTCTACAATTAATATTTATTTTTGCTGAGGATCGGGAAATTATTAATCTTTTCACTAAATATTAAAAGATTATGTAAACAAATCTGTGTAAAGCACGGGAATGTTGCTAATTATTAGAAATTTACTTACAATTAGATGATTTTGAATTTATATAGTATATATATTATCGATACCTAAATTGTTTTGCATTTAAAATTTATGAATGTGATTATGGACTCTTGAGGTGAGGCAAATATTGTGTTCATCTTTGTTTAGGTATGAAACACGAGTCTCGGTTTTATTTTAGCAAAGCATTGATGACTGGTGTTATAAACATGTATACTTAGCACTTATGTCCGCACACAACTCATCCCTATGCATTGCCTAATTTTACGAGAACATGATCCAAAAGAAATGCCAAAAATGCATTTGTTTGAAAGACTAACCTGTGAAGTGAAAAGAGAAGGGCCGTCAGTCAAACTTCTCATCCTAGGGCAGTGGGCAATGGTCAACACTTGCAATTTGTGACATTCCAGAATATAATTCTTCCCCGAGAGGAAGCTAGTCAAACTAGGCAAGCGTTCTAGCTCTATCCACCAAAGTCTCGGTATTGTAATCTTTTCCATTGCGCTTCCTTGCCCTTCTTCCTCTGCGATCACCTTTTCCATCTGACAACACTCCTTTATTTCCATCCACTCCAGACTGGCAACACACTCAACCATTGATGGAGCGAAAGCATGTCTCAAGTTGCTGCATTTATAAAGGGCCAGGCCAGTTAGAGAACTGAAGCACATCATTCCTTGAAGATTTTTGTTCCATAGTTGCCTCAACTTTGGCAAATAGCCCAATGTCAAAATCTTTAACTGAGGCAACACTCGATTGTTTTTTGTAACCTCTAACCCTTCAAGATCAAATATTTCTTCTAGCAACTCACAATTGAAAACTTGCAATGTGCTCAAATTGTCTAAAGCAAGCATCAATTTGGGTGGGATGGCGTTAGCAAATGATGGACATTTGTCTACAATAAGTGACTTTAATTGCCAATATGACTTGATTGGATTAAGTTCACTCTGCCATTTTCCAATTAGCTCGGGGATTTCAGATAGCCACATTTCCTTTAGTGAAGCAAATGTACCCTGTCAGAAAAGCACCATTAAATGTTGACTTCTAGTTAGCAAGAGATAATTACTCTATTAGTGATCAAAATCATCCAATTGCACACAAGTTGATAACTAAAGCATACCATTTCTCCAAACATATTTTGTATGGCGATGTTGAGGTTTCCCTTCCAAAAATTCGGGTGCTCTATTGATTTAGAAAAATCCTTCGGAATTGCTTGTACTCTCTTCAAATTTGGTGCCTTTATTAGTCCCTCAGAGGAAAAGTTTATCTTGGGACATTCACCCACAATGACATCTTCCAAGAGAGGGAACGTCAAATTGTATCCACTTGAGCTGAAACATCTCAACTCTCTTAACCCTTCAAGCTTTATGTATTTCAATTGACGGAAAGTGACTTCATATTCTATCGGGGATGCCACAGTTCCTGCTGCTTCCAATTTTGATCCTTCTTCCTCCATAATGATTGCCTCCACCTTATTGCACTTTGATACGGTTAGATCTCTCACTTGTGAGAGAGATTCAACCACGGATGGGATAAAAATAAATCGAAGGTAATCCAAGGCAATGATTTCTAATGTCTCCAATCTCAAAAAGGAAACCTGCAGTATTCACCCACGAAATTGGTTATTCAATTAAATTACGTATTCATGAATCTACGAGATGTAAATATAGATGAGTGCCAAGGGGATGCAGGGATTGTTAAGTTGCACAAAGGGAAATAAAAAAAAAATGGAGTAAAGAAAATCTCCATATTAGTATGGTTTCTAATTTCTATTCTTTCTTCAGGAAAATAACTTTGCATTGTAGAGCTTACTTTGAT
Source organism: Melaleuca quinquenervia (assembly GCA_030064385.1). NCBI lineage: Eukaryota > Viridiplantae > Streptophyta > Magnoliopsida > Myrtales > Myrtaceae > Melaleuca > Melaleuca quinquenervia. The sequence goes on along the minus strand of CM057724.1, from coordinate 3,173,386 downwards.
TAGTAAGCGTCGTTCCATTTGAAGAATTTCCCCTTCAATAGTACTTTCAACCTCAAATTTCGGCCCAAAAAGTTCAAAATATATGCACGGCCTGTGTCCAATAAGAAGTAACCATCTATTCTTTACGTTCGGGCAAAATGGCAGTTTGCGTTAGCACCTATAGCAATCAGATTGGTCTCTCACACATATTCTAAAGTTAAACCAAATCTTTCCCTCTCTTCAATTTAGTTGATTTCCTAACATAATCAAATCAAACTTTTGTATCGTGTATTTGATGTCAAGGAAGATGTCCCATCCTTCCATTATCAGCATAATATTAGACGCCTCTATAGAGTTCAAATTAGAGAATGCACCGATGCCATTGTGAGATCACCCCACACACCACGTGCTTTAAGACTCCGTAATACAAAGAGAGTACTAAATCATTTTGAGTTTGCCTGTACTTTTATTTAAGGGGATCATATATCAGATATCGACACAAACATTTGATAAATACTTAAAGAACATTTTCGAAACTGTAATTTTTTTATCTATTTAAGGAGTCATATAGTTTATATCTTCGTATCTAGAGCTAATTGTAATAGATGTTTGACTATGACCCTAATAATCACTTCAACTGTTCACCATCAAAACAAAACAAATAATCTTCCGTCATACCTTTTCTATCAAGAAGAGAGGTAGTTTCTGCAGTGGTATCTTGCTCTCAGGTTGTGAACCAAGTATCTCCACTTTGTTACATCTTTGAACATTCAAGGTCTTCAATGCCGGCCAATGTAAAGCATGTGTTCCGGCATAGGTGCACTTCAATTCTGTCAGATTCATAAGCTTAAGGGAGGTTAACTGTGGGAGGTTTGGAACTAATCCTTCTTCCTTCTCGATGAGTTCCACAATGCCACAATCATCGATTGTCAACTCCTCAAGTTGGATTAGGTCTCTGGCTAGGGAGGCTGGAAATAGAGAGGCGAGGCTCTGGCAGCCAGAAATGTGAATAGAACATGGACAGGGGAATTTTACTTGATGCAGGTGTTCCTTATGCCATATGCCCTTTAGCCTATTGCATTCACCCACTCTAAGGGATTTTAATCTATGGAAAGAATCCGCAGAAACTTGACTGTCCCATATCATCTCGATGTTATCAAAGCCACTAACAATTAATTTCTCCAAGCTAGGAAAGGCAACCTGCGGTATTTTTACACGGAATAGGTGATTCTCTTAAATTACGAATTCATAAACTTCCAAGATGTGAATAAAGATGAGTGCCAATATGTAAATTACGAATAGGTGGTATTGGTGAGTCCACCTTAAGTTGCAAAAAAGGAAAAAAAAGAATGAAATGAAGAAAAATCTAGTAAAGAAATTGTCCCTACTAATGCCAATTGACTCTAGGACGAGAAGGTAATTGGGATTACTGGAGACAAAAGCAAATGGCAGGATTTTTTACTAGATTGTGTAAACAATGGGCACAATGTCAATTTGGATATGCCTGTATATCAATCATATAATCAACCATTAGATAAGAAATGGTAAAAAGATCAAGATTAAAAAGTAGCCAATCGACAATAAAATGTTGCACCGCGGTAGGAGGTGTGATTTTATTTAACACCAAATGCCTCAAAATAATATTATATCACTCTAAAACAATTAAACTCTGAAACAATTAAAAAGTTATGGTGACAGGAAGCCATTAAAAAAGGAATTGCTTGCGTCAAATGAACAAATTTTACTTACATCATTCCACACTTGAAAGTACTCAATATTTCATCAATAGATTAACTTTTCTTTCTTTAAGATTCATTAATTTTTTTTTTACCAAGTGCTGGACGATCCAACGATTAGATATCAAGGATGAATCACACATATGCTCGAGTCAAATCATAAGAAAGTAGTCCCAAATATCTTATTACAGAAGATTAGAGTATCTTAGAAATTCGAAGCATCCTATGAAGGACCCATTTTGCAGCCTATTTGACTGCATACACAACAATTCACGTGAACGGCCTATATTGCTTTTAGTTTAGCCTAAGTGGACCAGTCTGTAAATTGCTCTTTCCTTTTCCATTTCAACGTTTTTCTACTTTCCACTCGAGAAATCCCATGACTCAACTAAAAGGGCTCATCCACGAAACGTAACTTATTTTTTTGACAAAATCTGTGATTCAGTTAAATTATGAATTCATGAACTTTGAAGATGTAAAATATAAATGAGTGCCAAAATATAAATAACTAATTCATGGAATTGGCGATTCTATTGTAAATGCTAGAAAGTAAAAAAAAAGAATAAACAAAAACAACAGCAAAAATAAAACAATCCCCATGCTAATGTTGATGACAGTAGGACAAGAAGGCAATTGGAATTACTGGGGACAACAGAAAAATAATAATTATGACCAGATTCTATTGATAATGGGAAAAACCATAAGTTGGATATGCTTATATCACCATTATAGATGCCAAACTTCAATAAAACCCATCCCTCTCTCCAGAATCCCAATATAGGAAATTAAAGTGCAGTTTGTGCTTTTTTTGCTTGCTCGGAATGAAATAGATAGTATACGTACTGATGTTAATTCACTTAGAAAAGGTCATTTAAGTTAAAATATGGATCAAATTGTTCAATGAGATTGCATTATGCTTTTGTGAATTGATTAAGCATGAAGGATTTATATATTTAAAGATACAAGAAGCATGTCGAAACGGTAAATCACCATCAGAACTACAAGTCACCGAAATGATGTAGTAAAGGAAGAATGCGGCTTAGGGATGGCTTGAGGAAAAAAATATTAGCCATTTAAAAAAGTGATAATGAGATTGAGAAAAAAAATTAACCAATCAACCATCAAATGGTGCACTATAGTAGCAAGTGTGATCTCATCTAATGCAAAGTGCCTCAAATCAATGCTATATCACTCTAAAGTGCCTCAAGCTAAATTGCTTTTCTAAAGGTAAGCTCACTTAACCTAACTCAAAATGATTGTCCTTGTCATCGTCATTTTCTTAAGAGGTGAGTCTCAACCCACAGCCTGCATGTCTGAGACCACAACATTATAGGTGAAAAGATTCCATTGCCCTGATTACACATAAAAGCTTTATTTTCTGTTTTTCATTTTTCTTTTTCAAAGAGTAACTAGTCTTCTCCAAGAATTCATTGCAGTTACTCCAAAGAATCCTACGTCTGCAAAGTTGCTCATCCGATCTCCCATCTACCTTGCCATCACCCGTCACTCCCATCTATACAACAAATTTAACTTCTCCGTGTTTTGTTCACTGGACTATTGTCGTCCTTGACAAGCCATACTCAGACAGCTACTTTATTTTGCCACTTTGCATATGTCCGAAGAGATTCATTATAATCTCATAGATCTTTGCAGATTTAGATTTTATGCCAATAATAATAATAATAACAATATTAAAGTACTTACGCAAGATTAATTCTTAATGAATATTTAGAACCTTACATAGTTAAAAGCCCCAAAGCCTCTTTGCGGACAATCCCAATCTATTTCCTCTATTGTCATTCAAAGGTGGGGGGTTCAAGTGAGATCCACAACTTAAATTTAAATGTATTTTATTTCTCTGACAATAGTTTCAGTAGAATGGTCATGAAATTGATGATTTAGTTAAATTACAAATTCATTAACTTCCGAGATGAAAATGTAGATGAGTGCCAATAAATAAATAATGAATTTAAAAAATTGGTGATTTCGTCTAAAGTGCACTAAAGGAAAATGGAAGAATAATCTAAAAAATAACCAAAAAAAGAAGATCCGTACTAAAGAAGGCTATTGGATGTATTGGAGACAATAGAAAAATTATAATTACGATAAGATTCTATTGATGATAAGCAAAATGATAATTTGGACATGTGCATATAACAATCACAAATCCTAGGCTTGAATAAAATCTATCCCTCTCTCCAATATCCAAACATAGGAAATTCAAAGCGCACTTTGTGCTTTTTTCGCTAGCTCATAATGAAACAGCTAGTATACATCATTAAGTCACTCAGAGATGGTTTAGTTAACTGAAAATAAGGATGAAATTCTTCAATGAAATTGCATTATGTTTTTGTAAATTGATTAAGAATGAGGAAATAATATATATAAAGAAACAAGAAGCTAGTCATAAGGGTAATCACTGTAGCTCAGGATCGCTTGAGGAAGAATATTAACCTTTAGAAAGAAACTAATGGAGAGAATGAGATTAAAAAAGTAAGCAATGAGCCATCGATTGGTGCACTACAGCAGAAGGTGTGATCTCATCTAATACCGAGTGACTCAAATCAAAGCTATGTCAATCTGAATCAATTAAAAGGTAAGGCTAAGAAAAGCAAATGAAAAAGAAATTGCTTGGGTCGAACGAACAATTCTTATCACGTCATTATACACTCGAAAGAACTAAACATAATTCATTTTTTTAATTTTTTTTAAAATTTACTGGTCTTCTCTAATTGTGAAAGGATCCAATAGTTATATACCAATGCTATATTATAAATATACTCGAGTCAAATTATCAAAAATAATTCTCAATATCTGCTTATAGAAAATTGACAGTATATAAGAATGTCAAGACGTAATAACCCTAAGAGAGGGCCCATTTTTGCAGCCTCGTTGGCTGCGTAAGCAACATTCCAGGTCAAAAACCTGTACATTACTTTGTTTCATTTTCCATTGAAATGTTTTTCCATTGTCTACCTGGGAAGTCAAACAACTCGAATAAAGTGGCTGATTTGCGAACCGTATCTTATTTCTTTAACCAAAGCTTAATAAGAATGGACATGCAAATCATATAAAAAAAATTAAATAGGGTGATTTACAAAGCTCAGGACCCGAAAGGTCTTACTCAATTTGAGGACGCAAAGGGCTTAGATTCCTTCTGCTAGAGTAATTAAAATAGATTAAAGCTTCCTTCCATTAGGAAGGCAGATGAGATCTTGTAAAGAGAACCAATGTCCCCGATTTCAATGGAAAGCTTTGTTTTCTTATTATTTTTGTAAAGAGTAACTAGATTTTTTTTTTTAAAAGTTCATTGCTATAACTATCCTTCATCTACAAAGCTGATCAAAATCTCCTATATACCTCACCCATCGCTCCCATCCACACAAGAAAGTTTTAACTTATTTGTGTTTCGCTCATTAGACTACCATCATCCCTGACAATATTATTATGAAAGGAAAAAAGAAAAAACATGCAAAGTCGCAAGCTCTCTTTGCAAAATTCTCCCAATCTAGTTCCATTGTCTTTGAAAGCAAGCTCTCTTCAAGAAGGCTCAAAGCATGGGAAGAAGATAAGCAGTACTCAAACATGATATCTTAAGCGACCCACAATTTAAATTCTCACAACTCTTTATGACGGGGAAACCAACATATTGAAGGAGTCTTGGGCCCAACCATCAACTTTCGTAACAATCGCGTCAATGAAAGCAATCCTATTGGGTTAACAAAATAGCCGCGGCAAATTTTGCCGGATAAAATCTTTTATTAACTGGGCAATTGCTTGTTCTTAGTTTTTTAAATTCTCTTCAGTGTTAGTAATTCACTATCAACAACCAATTCAACAGGATAGACTGGGTGGTTATTCAAATGAAAAACTAAATGGAACATATATCCATACAATCTGCAATGACTGGGTGGTTATTCCAACAAGAAAACAAAAGACGTGCATCAATTAAACTAGCACTGCTTCTTTTATTTCAAAACCCACTCCTCCTTCCCAATCCTCATATTGGTTTTCGGGGTCACTTATATTATACCTTTTCTACTTGATAACTGAATTTGATAACTGAAATCAATGGGAACCATGTCAAAAGATTAGAAATTACTTTACTTACGGAATTCTTTTAATGCCAAAAAGATTCCCTTTAATTTTGCTTTATGAAAACCCTATCAATAAGGATATACTTGCAGGATGTAAATTTAAAATAACTTGGAACCAAGCACAAACTAGATTTCCATGATTTTATAAAATTGGTTGGATTTTTACTCAATTAAGAGAAACGGACAAGGCAATTATGAAGACAAATGAACGAAAAATGACAAATTGAATAGGCATCATAATCTGAATTAATTATTGGAGACAAAACCAAATGGCCGGAATTTTGCCCCGATCTTGTAAACAATGGGCACAATAGTAATTTGGACATGCTTAAATAACAATCATATAATCAACCACTAGATAAGAAAATGGTGGAGAGATCGAGATTAAACAGGCAATCAATCAACCATCAAATGTTGCACCGCAGTGGGAGGTGTGATTTTATCTAACATGGAATGCCTCAAAATAATATTATATCACTGTGAAGCAATTAAAAAGTTATGCTAACCTAAAGTAATTAAAAAGGGAATTGCTTGCATGAAATGAAAAAATCTAACATACATCATTCCACACTTGAAAGAACTCAATATCCCATCAATAGCCTACTAAAAATGGTCTTGCAAATTTTACAAAAAAATTAAGTGCGATGATTTGCAAAGCTCTCGACCGCAAAGATCTTACTCAATTTGGTGACAGCAGAGGGCGTAGATTCCTTTTGCTAGAATAATTAAAAGACATTAAAGCTTCCTAATCAGGAAGACACATGAGATCTTCAAAAGTGTAGATGGAGTCAAGTGCCCGTAATCGATCACTTTCCCCTCTATGGTCTTTTTAATTGCTTTCCGTGCACATGCGGGTAATGTCCAAGCAGTACATGTGAGGTTGCCGAGAGTTTTAAGTTTCCTGTGTATATCTAAAAGTTTTTTAGACATTCTGGACAGTTGTTTTACCCATTCTTACCCTGTATAGGTACCGCAAGAGATGTTAAACCATCTTCATAGAGAGTTTTTAGAGAAATTAACAACACGAAATTGCAGTGCACACATGTCAGCAACTTTCAGCACTTATGCTTTGTTTCCGATCTATTTAATATCTTGACATTTCACATACCTCTTTATTGAAGAGTGCAGTAGAGCGCAATTGGACGAGGTCGTGACTCTGAGCTTCCTGTGAACCTGCCATCGATTTGTCAATGGATGAAAAGAATGTCATCATCTGTACTGCAAGGATAAATTTATCTACACAGATCTATAGTGATGAACATAGAAAAGTCGATCTCACTTTTTCTGGGAGAGAAACATATCAGATTCTCCAACTCTTCCAAGCATAATTTGGTTAACATGGGGAATGCTAGAGTTTCTGATGTTTCCAGACCCAACAGTTTCTCCCCCATAATGATTGCCTCCATCTTCTTGCAACCCGATACCACGAGATCTATCAGTTGTGCAAGAGGTTTAACCATGGATGGGAAAAATACAAACCGAAGGTTGTCGCAGTCATACACAACCAACTTCTCCAAAGAGAAGGTGGCATGCTCAGAAAGAGTTGTATAATTTCCACGAACACTCGGTGCCTCAAGGTAAAAAATTTCTTGCATTGAAACACAGCTCCGGATAGTTAAAGTTCGCAACTTTTGTAGATTCATTAGCGACTTGAAGCTGATAACTTTAGATAGAGATTGGCACTTCTTTACTTCAATAGATTGGAGATTGCTCGGCTCCAATGGAGATTCATCGCTCCATATCTCTTTTAGATTTGGAAGATCTTCTATCATCAAGGATTTCAAGGATGGGATCGAAACCTGATAAGACCCATCAAGGACATAACTTACAATTCCAAAGGACGGGCAGGAAATTTACATTCTATAGCAGATTATTGTAAATGCTTACCATAGGAAATTTACAAGCAACATAATTTACAAACCTTAGGATAATTTTCGCACTCACAAAAACTTATGATAAGCAATAGCTACTTTACAATACAAAAAGGAAATATACAACCCCAACAGACAACCTTTAGGAATTGTTTGTAGTTTCATAACAATAATGGAAATTACAGTCACCAAGAATTAGCGCCCATTCATTCTAGTAATGACAAGGGAAATTAGTTACCCACGAAACAAAAAGTACTTTCAAGCTAATTTAATTCCCAGAAGGTAAAGCCCATATAAACTAAACCCCAACTAATCGTCCCTGTCGTCCTCATTTTCTCAAGGGAGGAGTCTAAACGTGTAGCTTGCATGTCTGAGACCACAACATTTTAGGTAAAAACACCCAATTGTCCCTAATTACAATTAAAAGCTTTATTGAATGTCGTTCTTTTCTCTTTTTTAAAGACTCACTAATCTCCTCCAAGAATTAGTTGCCGTTACTCCATAAAATCCTTCATCTGCAACGTTCCTAGCGATCTCCCACCTACCTCGCTATCACCCGTCACTCCCATCAATAAAACAAGTTTAACTTCTCTGTGTTTTGTTCATTTGACTGTCATCCCTGACAAGCCACAATCAGATAGCTATTTTATTTTACCACTTTACAACGTCGGCAATGATTCATTATAATCTCATAGATTTTTGCAAATCTAGATTTTAAGCCGACGATAATAATAATAAAGTACTTATGCAAGATTAATTCTTAATGAATATTTAGAACGCTACAAAGTCAAAATCCCTAAAGCCTCTTTGCAGACAGTCCCGATCTATTTCCTCTGTTGTCATTGAAAGCGAGCTCTCTCCATGGAACCCCAAAGCACGGGAGGAAGAAAGGTGGGGGGTTCAAGTGGGGTCCACAATTTAAATTTCTGTGAAATGTATATTATTTCTCTGACAACAGTTTCGTTAGATTTAGTTAAATTACAAATTCATGAACCTTCAAGATGAAAATGTAAATGAGTGCTAATAAATAAATAAGGTATTTAGTAAATTCATTTTTTGCTTTCCACTCGAGAAGTCACATGACTCAACTAAAATGGCTCATCCGCTAAATATAACTTATTTCTTTGACAATAGTTTCATCAAAATGCCCACAAAATATATGATTTAATTAAATTATGAATTCACAAACTTTGATGATGTAAATATAGATGAGTGCCTAGATAAAAATAACAAACTCACGGAATTGACGATTCCGTTGTAAGTGCACAAAAGTAAAAAATAAAAAATAAACAACATAATGGCCAAAATAATTCTTCATGCTAATGTCGATGGCTCTAGGACAAGAAGGATATTGGAATTACCAGAGACAGCAAAAAAAAAAAAAAGAGTTATGACTAGATTCTATTTATAATGGGCAAAACCATAGTTTGGATATGCTTATATAACCATCACGGATGCCAAACTTTAAAAAAAAAATCCATCCCTCTGGAATTCAATATAGGAAATTCAAAGTCCACTTTGTGCTTTTTTGGCTACCTTGGAAGGAAATAGACAGTATGCGTAGTGACGGTTAATTAACATAGAGATGGCCATTTAAGTTAAAGTATCGATCAAATTCATCAATGAAATTGCATTATACTTTTGTAGATTCATTAAGCATGAAGAATTTATATATTTAAAGAAACAAGAAGCGTGTTGAAACGGTAAGTCACCATCAGAACTACAAGTCACCGAATTGATGTAGTAAAAGAAGAATGTAGCTTAGGGATCGCTTGAGGAAAAAAAATTCAGCCAATAGATAAAAAAAATGATAAAGAGATTGCGATTAAGAAAAAAAAGCAACTAGTCAACCATCAAATGGTGCACTATAAGAGCAAGTGTGATCTCATCTAATACAAAGTGACTCAAATCATAGTTATATCACTCTAAAGCAATTAAAAAGTTAGGCTATGAAAAAGAAATTGTGTGGCCTGAATGAACAATATTACTTATACCATTCTACATTCGAAAGAACTAGATATTACTAATTTTTAAAATTTTCCTTTAAAATTTATAGGTGTTCTACAAGTGCGAGAAGATCCAACAATTATTAACCAACACTACGTGATAAATATGCTCGAGTCAAATTATCAAAATCAATTCGAAATATCTGATCATAGAAAATTAAGAGTATCTAAGAAAGTCGATGTATTCACATAAGATCCATTTTTATAGCCTGTTTGGCTGCGTAACCAACATTTTATGCGAAAGACATGTAAATTAATCTGCTCCGTTGAAATGTCTTTCCATTATCTACTCGGAAAATCAGATAACTTGAATAAAGTGGCTGATTTACGAAACGTATTTTATTTCTTTAACACAAGCTTACTAAGAATGGTCTTGCAAAGCTCTCGACCGCAAAGATCATACTCAATTTGGCGACGGAGAGGGTTTAGATTCCTTTTGCTAGAATAATTAAAAGACACTAAAGCTTCCTAATCAGGAAGACACATGAGATCTTCAGAAATGTAGATGGAGTCAACTGCCCGTTATTGCTCACTTTCCCCTCGATGGTCTTTTCAATTACTTTCAGTGCGCATGCGGGTAATGTTCAAGCAGTACATGTGAGGTTGCCGAGAGTTTTAAGCTTCCTGTGTATATCTAAAAGCTTTTAGAGATTATAGACAGTTGTTTTACCCGTTCTTACCTTGCATAGGTACCGGAAGAGATGTTAAACATGAGTTGTGACAGTGTGGCAGTACGAATATCTTTTTTTTTCCATTTTTAGATGCTATTCTATGTTTGTACTTTATAATTTAAATTGTAGGACATAAATGTTTTTATATGGTTATTGCGATACAACTTTTTAAGAACCTCTCTAGCTAATTCTAAAGTATTGCGCACGATATGATTTTACAAGCTGACACAAGACTAACACTCCTAAAAAGATATGGAGGTCTACAATTAATATTTATTTTTGCTAAGGATCAGGAAATTATTAATCTTTATATTAAATCTTAAGTGATTATGTACATAGATCCGTGCAAGGTACCGGAATGTTGTTTGTTGTTAGAAATTTACTAATAATTAGATGATTTTGAATTTATACATATTTGCCTTTACCTAAATTGTTCTGCGTTTAAAAGTTACAAATGTGATCATGGACTTCTGTTGGGGGGGGGGGGGGGGTAAATATTTTGTTTATCTTTGTTTAGGTAAGAAAAACAAGTCTCGGTTACATTTGAGCAAAGCATTGATGATTGATGTTACGAACATCAATATCTAGCATTTTTTGTCCGCACACGGCACATTCTTGTGCATTGTCAAATTTTACGAGAATATGATTCAAAGGAAATGTCAAAAATGCATTTGTTTGAAAGACTGACCTGTGGAGTGAAAAGAGAAGGGCCGCTAGTCAAACTTCTCATCTTAGAGCAGTCGGCAATGCTCAGCCTTTCCAATTTGGGACATTCCAACATATGATTCTTCCCCGAGAGGAAGCTAGTCAAATTGGGCAAGCATTTCAGGTTTATACTCAAAAGTCTCGGGAATGTAATCTTCTCCACTACGCTCCCTATCCCCTCTTCCTCTACGATCACATTTTCCATCTGACCACACTTCTCTATTTTCATCCACCAAAGGCTGGGAACACACTGAACCATCAATGCAGTGAAAACATGTCTCAAGTTGCTGCATTTAGAAAGGGTCAGATCAATTAAAGAATTCAAGCACAACATTCCTTGAAGATCTCTATTCCATAGTTGCCTCAACTTTGGCAAATAGTGCAATTCCAAAGTCTTTAACTTAGGCAACGCTCGAGTGTTTTCCATAACCTCTAGCCCTTCAAGATTGAATATTTCTTCTAGCAACTCACAGTTGAGAACTTTCAATGTGCTCAAATTGTCTAAAGCAAGCATCAATTTGGGCGGAACAGCATTAACAAATGATGGACATTTATCTACAGTCAGAGAATTTAATTGCCAATATGACTTGATGGGATTAAGTTTGCTATGCCATTTTCCAATCAACTCGGGGACTTCGGATAGCGACATTTTCTCTACTGAAGCAAATGTACCCTGCCAAGAAAGCACCATTAAATGTTAACTTCTAGTTAACAAAAGACAATTACACGGTTAGTGATCAAAATCATCCAATTGTACAAAATTTGATAACTAACGCATACCATTTCTTCAAACATAGTTTCAATGGCGGAGTTGAGGTTTCCCTTCCAAAAATTCTGGCGCTCTGTCGATTCAGAAAAATCCTTTGGAATTGCTTGTACTCTCTTTAGATTCGGTGCCTCTATTGGTCCCTTAGAGAAAAAATTTCATGTTGGGACATTCACCCACAATGACATCTTCCAAAAGAGGAAACATCAAATTGTATCCAACTGAGCTGAAACATGTCAACTCTCTTAAACCATCAAGCTTTATATATTTCAATTGATGGAAAGCAACTTCACTTTCTTTCGAGGATGCCAGGGTTTCTCCGGTTTCCAATCCCAGCTATTCTTCTTCCATGATGATTGCCTCCATGTTATTGCACTTTGATACGATTAGATCTCTTACTTGTGAGAGACATTCAACCACGGATGGGAAAAAAATAAACCGGAGGTCATCCCAGCCAATGATTTCTAATGTCTCCAATCTCGGAGAGAGAACCTGAGGTATTCGCTCACGGAATTGGTTATTCAATTAATTATGTATTCATGAATCTACAAGATGTAAATATGGATGAGTGCCAAGGGGAGAGGGCCATTGTTAAGTTGCATAAAAGAAATACAAAATAATGGAGTTAAAAAACCTCGATATTAGTCTGGTTTCTAATTTCTTGTCTTTCCTAACTTTGCATTGTAGAGCTTACTTTGATTAGTGAGCAAGCATCATTCCATTCGAATAATTTCTCCTTCAACAGTAATTTCAATCTCAAATTTCGGTCCACAAAGTTCAAAATTATATGCAGTCTGTGTCCAACAAGAACTAGCCATCGATTCTTCACAACGGGCAAGAGGGCAGTTTGCGTATGCACCTATAGCAATCAGATTGGTCTCTCACACATATTCTAAATTTAAACCAAATCTTTCCCACATCAATTTAGTTGATTTCCTAATATAATCAAATCAAACTTAGTATCATGTACTTGATGTCAAGTAAAATGTCCCATCCTTCAGTTATCAGCATCATATTAGTCGCCTTTAAAGAGTTCAAATTCGAGAACACACCAATGCCATTGTGAGATCACCCCACACACCATGTGCTTTATGACTTCGTAATACATAAGAGTACTAAATCATTTTGAATTTGCCTATACTTTTATTTATGGGGGATCATATATCAAAGATCAACACGAAGATTTGATCAACACTTACAAGAAAATTTTTGAAGTGGTAATTTTTCTATCTATTTAAGGAGAGTCATATAATTTTATATCTCCATATCTAGAGCTATTTGTAACAGATGTTCCACTATAAACCTAACCACCACTTCAACTGTCCATCATCAAAGCCAAACAAATAATCTTGCGTCATACCTTTTCTATCAAGAAGAGAGGTCGTTTCTGAAGTGGCATCTTGTTCTCAGATTGTGAAGCAAGTATCTCCACTTTGTTGCATCCTTGAACCTTCAAGGTCTTCAATGCCGGCCAATGTAAAGCCTGTGGTCCAGCATAGGTGCACTTCAATTCTGTCAGATTCATAAGCTTAAGGGAGGTTAACTGTGGGAGCACAGAACACACAGAACTAGGAACTAGTCCTTCTTCCATCTCGATGAGTTCCACGATGCCACAATCATCGATCGTCAACTCCTCGAGTTGGATTAGGTCTCTGGCTACCGAAGCTGGAAACAGAGAGGCGAGGTTCTTGCAGCCAGAAACGTGAATAGAACGTGAACATGGGAATATTACTTGATGGAGGAGTTCATTATGCCATATGCACTTTAGGCTATTGCATTTATCCACTCTAAGGAATTTTAAACTATGGAAAGAATCTGCAGCAACTTGACTGTCCCATATCATCTGAATGTAATTAAAGCCGCTCATAATTAATTCCTCCAAGCTAGGAAAGGCAACCTGAGGTATTTGCACACGAAATAGGTGATTCTCTTAAATTAGGAATTCATGAACTTCCAAGATGTAAATATAGATGAGTGCCGAGATGTAAGTATTTGTTAGTCTGTCTTAAGTTGCATAAAAGAAAAAACATGATAAGATGAAAAAATCTAGTAAAAGAAAATTTCCCTACTAATGTAAATGACTCTAGGACGAGAAGGCAATTGAAATTACTGGAGACAAAACCAAATGGCAAAATTTTGACCAGATTCTACCAACATTGTGGCACAATGGTAATTTGGACGTGCTTGTATATCAATCATATAATCAGCCATTAGATAAGGAAATGGTGGAGATATTGAGACTAAAAGAGCTACCAATCAACCATCAAATGTTGCACTGCAGTAGGAGGTCTGATTTTATCTAACCGTTAATGCTTCGAAATAATATTATATCACTCAGAAGCAATTAAAAAATTTTGCTAACAGAAAGCAATTGAAAATGGAATTGCTTGCATCAAATGAACAAATCTTACTTACATCATTTCACACTTGAAAGAACTTGATATCTCATCAACAGATGAACTTTTCCTTCTTAAGATTCATTATTTTATTTTTAACCACATGCTGGACATTCCAACGGTTAGATATCAAGGATGAATCACACATGCTCGAGTCGAATAGTAAGAAAGTAGCCCCAAATATCTTATTACAGAAGATTAAGAGTATCTTAGAAAAGCGAAGTATTAATCGTATGAAGGGCGTATTTTGGAGCTCTTTGACTGCATACACAACAATTTAGGTGATGGCCTATCTTGCTCTTAGTTTAGTTAAAGTGGACTCGCCTGTAAATTACTTTTTCAATTTCCATTTCAACATTTTTCTACTTTTCACTCGAGAAGTCACATGATTCAACTCCAATGGCTCATCCGCGAAATGTAACTCATTTCATTGACAATAATTTCATCAAAATGCCCACAAAATCTGTGACTCAGTTAAATTATGAATTCATGAGTCAAAATATAAATAGTGAATTCACAAAACTGGCGATCTTGTCTTAAGCGCACAAAAGGAAAACGAAAGAATAAACTAAAAAATAGCCACAAGAAAAAAGAAAACTCCATCCTAGTATTCAGGGCTGTAGGATGAGAACACTATTGGATATACTAGAGACAAAAGAAAAATAATAATTATACTAAGATTCTGTTTATATTAGGCAAAATGATAATTTAAACATGTACACATAACAATCACAGACCCCGAAGCATAACAAAATCTATCCCTCTCTCCAGTATCCGAATATGGGAATTATCAAAGCACACTTTGTGCTTTTTTTGCTAGCTAAGAATGAAATAGCTAGTATACATCGTTAAGTCACTTAGAGATGGTTAGTTGACTTAAAATATGGATGAAATTCTTCAATGAAATTGCATTATGCTTTTCTAAATTGATTAAGAATGGGGAAATTAAATATTTAAAGAAACAAGAAGCGTGTCGTAAGGGTAAACACCATTGCAACTAGAAGTCACCAGTAGAAGAATGCAGCTCAATATCGCTTGAGGAAGGATATTAGCCATTAGAAAGAAAATAATGGAGAGACTGAGATTAAAAAAGTAACCAACCAGCCGTCAAATGGTGCACTACAGTAGGTGTGATCTCATCTAATACCGCATGTCTCAATTCAACGCTATATTAATCTAAATTACTTAAAAGGTAAGGGTAAGAAAAGCAATTAAAAAAGAAATTGTTTGGATTAAATGAACAAATCTTATTTCTACATTATACATTCCAAAGAACTAGATATAATTAATTTTTTAATTTTCCATTAAAATTTATATGTGTTTTATAAGTGCGAGAAGATCCAATAGTTAGATACCAAAGCAACATCATAAATATACTGAAGAAAAATTATTGAAAAAAATTCTTATGCATCTCATTGTGGAAGATTAAGAGCATATAAGATAGTCCACGTATTAATCCTATGAGAGGGTCTGATTTTCGCAGCCCCTTGGCTGCGTAAGCAACATTTTAGTTGGAAGACCCGCAAATTACTCTTTTTCTTTGTCCGTTGAAACACTTTTCCGTTATTTTCTTGGGAAGTCAGACGACTTGAATAAACTGGCTGATTTGTAAAACGCATGTTATTTCTAAAACAAAAGTTCAATAAGAATGGTCTTGCAAATCATATAAAAACTAAATAGGGTGATTTAAGAAGCCCAAGACAAAGGGATGTTTGCTTAGTTTGACGACAGAGAGAGCTCGGATTCCTTTTGATGCAGTAATTAAAAGAGATAAAGCTTCCTATGGCGATCCTATAATTGCATTAGTCTCTTGCGCAGGTTATTAACAATGCTCACCGAATAACTTACGAGCAAGATAATTTAAAACCTCTTGGACTATTTTTGCATTCACAATAATTTGTTGATGAACAAAAGCTAATTTACAATACAAAAGGGAACTATACGACCCTAAAAGACAAGTAATGAACTTCACCTCTTATTTACAATATAACAAGGGATGTAACGATTAGATTTTGCTTGCAATTTCTTAAGTCATTAAAAGTTAGCACTCATTTAGTTTACTATAAAGTACAATTAATTTCTATGAGGTGCTCATAATCTTTTTTTAATTATTCGTCCACGTTATCGTCATTTCCTTAGGGGTGACTCTAAATCCACAGCCTCCATGTCTAAAGTGCAAAGACCCAATTGTCCCTTATTGCAATGGAAAGATTTATTTCCTTCTTCTTTTTAGGTTCTTTTCTTTTCTTTTTCTTTTTCTTTTTTTTTGCAAAGAGAAATTAGTCATTTTCACAAGTTCATTGCTATAACTACCCTTCATCCACAAAATTCATCGCAATATCCCAGCCACCTTTTACCATCAACCATTGCTGCCATCCATATAACAAGTTTTAACTTCTTTGTGTTTCATTGATTCCACTATAATAACCCCCGACAAGATTACTGGGGATAGAAAAACGAAAAAAGGCAAAGCCGCAAAGGCTCTTTGCAAAAAATTTCTCCGATTTAGTTCCATTGTCTTTGAAAGCGAGCTCTCTCCATAAAAGCTCAAAGCCTAGGAAGAAGATAAGCCGTACTCAGACACGCTACCTCATGGGACCCACAACTTAGCTTTTCATGACTCTCTATCGACGAAAAAACTGACATATTACAAGAGTCTTCGGCATCACCGTCAATTTTCGTGATAATCGCAGCTTTACAAAAGGGAGAACTTGTCCGGTCAATGAAATAGCGAAATTTTTGCCACACAAAACAGCCGTGTTCTTTCCTTAATTGGGCAGTTACATGTCCTTAGTTTTCTAACTTCACGTTAGTGTCAGTAATTCACTATCAATAACCGATTCGGCAGGATATCAAACACAAATTTGTGTTTGCAATGCATCTATCCATAATATATGTATGCATGAATATGCCCAACATTACACACTTTGATAATTATGGGGCTCATGTAATGACTAAATGCTTATTTAAACACGATAAACATATGACGTGTATCAATTAAATTAGTGAAGTTGCTTTTACTTCGTGACCAGCTCTCCCTCCCATTCCTCGTATAGGTTTTGAAGAGTTAATCTATATTATACATATTGTATTATATCAAAGTTTCATAAGTAATTCAACGGAACCATGTCAAAATATTACGGGATTACTTGGATGCAAAAAAACAAATCCCTTTAATTTTGCCGTATATACCCTGTTAAAACAGACGTACTTGCAGAATGTTAATTTAAAACAACTTGAAACCTATCACAAACTAAATTGACATAATTTCATACAATTATTTGGATTTCTACTTAATTAAGAGAAAGGGAAGATTGCTTTAGCTAATTACAGGGAAGGCATCACCGCACAAGGCTATTAGAAAGAAAATAAACTGAAAATAACAAATTGAATAGGCATCATTATCTGAGTTAAATCTAGTTAGCAAATGAAGGAAAAAAATTAATAACAATTAATACTCTTTTAATAGAGAGTTACCTGTTGTCCACTGAAGAATGCAATTGGAGTGCCAACTCGGTCGTCCGATGTCCTACTCGAAGAAGCCGTCCCGTCGGTGAAAAAACTCTTGATATTTTGCAAGTTCTGCAATTTCATTACACGCAACTTAGGCAACTCCAATTTGCCACGATCATCAACTTCTACAATCCCGCACAATGACTTGCAATGATCAACTGCAATCTCTTCTAGTTGTTGAAGTCCTCTCACCACCGAAAGAAGGAACAATACTTCCACCTTGTCGCACCTTTTGACTCGTACTACTTTTAATGCACCAAAGGACTTGGAGGATATATGGCCATGGCATATCTTCTCCAATCTGATGAGACTGTCGAGAATTAACGACTCCAGCTTCTCAAAATACGCATGGGATGATGACTGGAGGATGTAATGGATGGAGCGACTATGTATGACCTCCAGATGCTTTAATTCTGGAAAACCTTTTTGGGATAACGTGCAAACACTTTGCTCACTTCCATTCAAATCCTTTAAATACAGATCATCGGTTTTGTCTAAGATACTTCGTATGCATCCTTTCCAAAGCACATCGCTTTTTGGATCCAATTGAAGCTCCAATGTTCTCGATCCTTTGCACTCCCAGCGCCATATCTTACCTATTTTAATTCTATACTTGGTTAACTGCTTGAAATTTAGATCCTTCGGGAGCACACTCGGGTCAAGAATGGATACATATAGAGTGCAGATATTCTTCATGTTATTCAACTCTTTGAGATTGGCATTAGTTGGCGGCGTTTGGTCCATAGCATTCCATCTGACAAAGCCGCGATCCATATACAACTCCTCCAATTTGGTTAAGCTTCCAAGCACATCCGGTTCAATCATCTTAAGTTCTGAACAATCATTCAACTCAAGCAACCTCAATTGTGTTAGTTGCCCTATTTCCTGTGGCAATCAGTGCAAGTTAGAGCTTCGAATACTGAGAATTTGCAGCTCTTTTAGCTCGCCAAGTATGGCCGCATTTTCTAATGAACAATTACTAAGACACAAGGTATGTAACTTCTCCAAGGATTGGAATGGCGAAGGCAGACCATTGAGACGTATCCTCATAAGATCTAAGACCATGAGATTTCTCATAGAGTTGAAATATGAATCTGGGATTTCTAGAAAATTACCGTAGGTGAACAGCATAAAGATCTTCAAATCTGGACAATCTAATTTTTTGGGAAGTTCCTCCAAATTAATATAGGAAAAGCATAGCGCCCCACAACTTTTAAGCTCGTCATTCCGCAACTCTGACTCATCTTTCAACACTAGAAGAGGATGATCTCTTGAAACAATCAAGGCTACAAACATACGAACCAAGTCATGGATCTTAAAACCATCATCTTCTTCGTTGTGTAACAACAATGAAGAGGCTTGAAGAGTACGAATCAATCTGCCCAACATTTCTCTAACATCTTTTTATGCTCCTATCTAGTCCAAATAATCCCAAACCCACACCGTATCTCACCAAATTTTCAAGAGAGGGATTAGGGACGCCATAAGCAGCACAAAGTTGTAATAATGATTGCTCCTCCTCTTTTAAACGATTATAACTTAGTCCTAATGTCTTATCTATCCTCTTACCAGCTTCTTCGTTCAAAATTTCATTCAAAGCATTTTCGCATTCAGAGTAAGTAATGTTTATAAATAGCTTTGCAATTATAAGAATTAGGAAAGACAAACCTCCACATATGCAAAGTGCTTTCTCCACCAAGGGTTCTAACTCAACTCGAACTCTGCCTCCCACCGTCGCCTCAAACAATCTTTTTGTCTCTTCGTCCTTCAGGATTTCAAGGGGGAAGGCATCATCACAAAGCATTTCCCTTCTCAAAACATTTTCATCTCTCGCCGTCATCAACAACTTGCGTCCTTTGACTTTGTTGTCGTGTCCACAAGGAATGCCGACTAATTTCAAGTCGAGCTGCTCCCACAAGTCGTCTAATATTATGAGGACCTTCTTTTTGTTCCTTTCCTCATCTTCCAACCTCTCGAGTAGAAGCTTCGCGCGCAATTTGACGTCCTCTTCTTCCTTCATTTTACTAAGGCCCAAACAGTGCGCAATCTCTTTTTGAATGGTCTTGATGTCCGGATTTTGCAACACATCAGCCTTAGCGATCCGATCAAACAACTTCTCCTTTTCGCGTAGTATCCTTTCGACATCCACCAAAAGCGTCGATTTGCCGACCCCGCCCATCCCGTGAACCCCAACCATGCTCTTCGTGTCATCGGCGAGTACATCCATGATCTTCTGCATGACAGTAACTCTGGATTCGAAGAAGTTATCGTCCCTAAGCTTTATCGACGAACAACTGGAGGCCGTCACGGTGGCCGACTGGACATCTTTCCATTCTCTCCGGGCAGCGACGTCACCCGCCGGAGGACGGCCGACGGAGATCTCTTTGCCTTTGATATCTAGAATGAGATTTTTAATGTCATCGGTCGTGTGTTCAGCCTTCCTGCTGAACTGATAGCGACAAATGGGGTCGGGAAGAGTCCCGCGGCAGCAAGTCTTGCTCATCTTTTCGAATTCGTCCAATAGTTCTTCCGCCTCCGTCAAGGTCTTCTCGGCACTTTCCAGAAACTTCTTGACCCATTCGTGAATATTACGAAGGTTGTTTCCGGCTTCTTCCGCGGCCTCGCGGACGCTCGTAGCCTCGTACTTTAGATTCTGGACTTCCTTACAGAGACCGTCGGCGTATCCCTTGGAGCACTTGACGTATTCGAATCGATGCTTGACATAAACAAACACGTTTTTGAAGGCATCCCATGCAGTAGAAAGTACAGAATCGGAACACATTTTTCTTTGATCTTTTGTCCGAGAAACAATGAGCGCGAAAACAGAGAGACTAAGAGAGAGAGAGAGAGAGAGAAGGTGATAAAAGCAGCAGAAGGAGAAGCCGAGGAGGAGAAGCCGAGGAGGAAGAACAGTTGTGCGGAGGAGAAGAGCGAAACAGAACTAGATTGATGGGTGACGCAGAAGGCCAAGAGATTTGAGTCCAGACGAGGATGAAGGAAGGGGAGCAAGAACGAAACAGAGATTTTAGTGCAAATGACGGGAAGAGCAAAACAGAGCAAGGACGGTGGAAGATGAAGAAGGCCAAGAGATTTGAGTGCAAAAGAGGACGAAGGAAGGGAGCAAGAACGAAAGAGAGATTTCAGTGCAAATGAAGGGGCAGAGCTAAACAAGGCAAGAACGGTGGGAGACGAAGAAGGCTGGGAGATTTGAGTGCAGATGAGGATGAAGGAAGGGGCGCAAGAACGAAACAGAGATTTGAGTGCAAATGAGAACGAAGGCAGGGAGCAAGAAGGAAACAGTGAAATGAGTGCAAATGAGAAGAACGAAACAGAGCAGGAACGGTGGGAGACGAAGAAGGCCGACAGGATTCGAGTGCAGACGAGGATGAAGGAAGGGGAAGCAAGAACGAAGCAGAGATTTGAGTGCAAATGAGGAACGGAGCAAGAACTGTGGGAGACGAAGGCGGCCCAGAGATTTGAATGCAAATATGGACGAAGGAAGGGAAGCAAGAACGAAACAGAGATTTGAGCGCAGACGAACTGAAGAATGACCAAAAATAAAAATAAGAAAAGACCGGTCACCATCACAGACGTCTGTGGCCCCACCACTAAAGCACAAACGTTAATTAGGGGTGAAGAAATTGTAAAAGGAACGAGTCACAGATTGGATACAGTCTCTTCGCTTGATTTCTTTTTCTAAAATGGAAATTGCAGGCGCATCATGTAGCTTCGAAGAAAATGAAAAAAAATAATTACCAGCTGTCAAATTAACAAAATGACTCCACTAAGTGCTTTATGCAGGGTCATCATAAGAAAATGTAAATCATAAAGAGAACAAGCAGACGAGGACAGGCCCAATCCACGTGGCATATAATCTGTTTTAGAGATAGTAATGTGGGCTATAAATTCATTTTTCAATTCAATTTTAGGGAGTCAAATTATATATAAGTCACTTCAAATTTTAAAAACCGATTGAGACGAGTTTAAAACATCATAACTCAATTGTACAAAGGTCTTTCGTGGTTTTGCACCAAAATCATAACCAACCTATTTTGATTATTAGCTCAAACCTAAATTGTAACAGTGTGAAAAAAATATATATCAATATACTTATAAGAAAAATGGCATCATTTCGTTGAGCTATCATATGTAGCATATTATCACGTCGGATAAATCAAGTATGACTTGGCCAAAACAACTAGATTGCATTTTTCCTCAAAGATATAGGACTACATTGGTTCGATTAAATAATTTACAACTAGATTGGTTTCCGTATAACAAGTTCAAATCTAATTGTGCAACTATTCTAATTATCTATCTAGTTAGTAGTGCTTTACATTGGCCGATGTAGAGACCAGATGGTCACGATTTTTATGAAGAGCGTGTCGATTCGTCCAAGCAATTACAAAATAAAAAATTGGTAAAACTCCGCGTGTCAACCTTGAAGGCAAGCCTTAAGCAGTAGAGACCATTATTGTATAATTGTAAATAGACTCTCAGGTTGGTTTTATTTTGAGAAGTTAGTACATAATTTTATATCACACATTACTACTTCTCATAAAAAGAAATTACACCCAACAACCACCATGATAAGCATAATCAAATTGAGAGGACGTTTCACGCAGAGAGATGCCGTAGGTGAAAATGGGAAAATAACAAAGACAAAAAATAAAAGTAACCACGAGCTAAAAATGTGGAATGTGGGAAGATAACCATAATAGAATGGGTTTTTTTAGCATTTTGTCCTTTTTGGTCTCTTGAGTGTGGCATGGATTGTCGCCTTATCCATGTACAAAATGCTTTTTTATACCTTTTAATACGACACAAAAGGTATTTTCAAAAAAGAAAGCATTATGAATTTCGGTACATTGAACTTTGCTTGTGATGTGTAACACTTTACGATTGAGCATAAATATAGCGATAGTTTCATTACGTTTCTCACCCAAGGATATACACCACAATGACCACACTCTATCACTTGTACACATCTCAATAGTCACGTTGCCCTATTGTCATAAAATTATTTGTCATATCAAAGTCCACAATGGTGCATTTCAATCACCTTATTTATGTTTGCATCAATACGCTGAGATCTCGGTGATCTAACCCTTGATGAGTAATTTTCACGCATCTTCGCTCAAGTAATAATTCTCATGGTGATGTAAGTATAATATACAATATTTAGGATCAAGGAAATATATGAAAGGAAGATGGTATAGAAATCTATATGCATGGGGCAAACATTTTCCGAACTCATTCTTGCCAAAAAAGACATGCCATCTTGTGTAGGCTAATAGACAAGGACAGTCTCCTTCCAGCCCCATACTGTTCATAACGCATCATATTACAAGGGGTGTGCAATTGAACAGAGTAAATTCGATTCCCGGACCGATCCACCCTTTAAAATCAGTCCGAAAATCGATTCCCAAAATTCAGAATATTTTTGAATCAATTCGAGAATAGATTCCGAACTATTACCTATCCGGACCGGTTCAAGAACACGGTTCTTTTCCCATATGTCCTCTCTCATCTCCCTCTCTCTCTCTCACCCTTTTTGGCAATATCTTCTATCTCTCTTCTTGTTTTTCCTCTTCTCTTTCTTACTTTTTCTTTTCCTCTCTCTCCCCTCTCCCCTCTCCTCTTTCCCCATGCGTTGACTCTTCTCTTTCTCCTCCCCTCCTCTCTTCTTTCTTCTTTTACTTTCTTTCCTTTATTTTCTTCCCTCTCCTCTCTTTTCTTTCTCTCTCTTCCTTTATTTTACCGATTTTTATGCTGACCTTTCTTTGACTTTTCTCTCTTTCGCTCCCCACTCTACCGACCCGTCCTCTCTCTTCGCCTAGGACTCGCGCATGGAGGGGCCCACCTGCAGGTCCTGTCCAATCCACATTTATTGCTAACATATATAAATAATGTTAAGATTTTTATTATGGCTTGCGATTCCATTTATAATAATTTATCTTAATCAAAAATTTTATTATGTATTAATGTAAAATTCGAAATCGTATAAGATAAATAATCATAAAACGACCTCCGATATAAATAAGATCAGGTATATGTTTCAATATAAATACGGTTGGATACATAGTTAAAAAAAAGAGAAGCCAATTATAATAAGATTGAATACATAATTTAGGTCTAAAATTGATCCACCCTAAAACCGATCACCCATATCTATTACCATCGAAACAGTGGAAGAGAAAGTCTAGAACATAAAATACTTAAAAAAAAATAAAATGAAGATTCTAGAAAGATTGCGCTGTGAAAAAAAAATGAATATAATTCATAGTATATAAATTGGAATCACTAGTTCTCAGTTTCTAGTTATGTTTCTTAGGAATCAATGGTTTCTAAAAAAAATGAATTTAGGGATCAGATTAGGATGCAGTGGACGCAGTGAAACGTGAAACTTGACCAATTCTTCTTTAATTTTCGATTTTATCCCGAAACAATTTGCACGCTAATTGAGGGTGGTTGTGGGAGCTAACATGGTTTTCTGCAAACCAGTAGATTGTTCCTTTACTCGGCCAGTGACCGTCGCCAACGTCTAGCCCTCCATCCTTTCGTCCGCTGCCTCTGGACAAACATCAAAGCATGCGTAAGTGAATGGAGGGCAACTGACCACTGTGGAGAAACATTGCTTTGAATGCTTTCCCACTTTTGCCTCTCCCAAGGCAGTGATCAGTTAAGCAAAGAGTTCCCGCTTGTTAAGCTAGAATCGACGACTTTCTTGATGACATCCAAATGAACGAGCTTTCCTTTCGCCGCCGTTCATAAAAAACAATTAGCCCTTGTTGCGTGAATATAGTCGAAAGAGATGGGGGGATCTCCATGATTTGTCCATGCAAAACGAAGCTAAAGTTGTTAATTTCGTATGCGAACCATAATTATCAGATTACAACGCGAAATAATTATCATAAATTTCCATATGACGTTACAGTTTGAATTTTGCTAATATCCCTCTGTTTTTGCATTTCTATAAATTACTTATTTATACGAGTTTATGTGAAAATTTCCTATTATTCTCAAATGGCAATATTGTTTGGCAATTTTCTTTTATTTTTCTTCTGAGAAAGGAAAGACAGAGAGACAGAGAGAGAATTGACAAAGAGGAGCAGATGTTGATAGAAAAAGACGAAGAACGGTCGAAGAAGAAAGGGCTGGAACGATGACAAATGAAGAAGGAAGAGTTGCATAAAAAAAGAATGAAGGAAGGGGTTGCATAAAAAAATGACTTTTTTTCTGGAAAAAGTTGATAATGTCTTGAGTGATTGCATGCTGCATTAGGTGTTCTTAGACCTAACAAAGAAACTTCGTGTTACCACTGCAGATTTTGCTGCCAAAGATCTCATCATAACCATCTTTTGCTTATCATTAATCAATCGATTTTTTTCCACATTTGGCGCCAAAATATCTTGGGGTCGATGCTCTACTTTAACCATTTGCTTTTTCAAAAAGCTTCTTTTATTGAAGGTCAGACTGAGGAGGGAGATGGGACATCCTGCCATGTAATGTCTAGTCAAATTATTGCATCTTCTGGGCCTCACAGGCATATAACTTTTTCTACAGGCAGAGCTCTATCGTGTGAATGAGTACGTATGAACCCCATTTTTGAATGCATGGTTCAATCGTGGGATTGGGGCAATTCTACCTTCTTCAAAATAATAACTGTAATAATGATGTCATAGTAAACGAAAGTATAGACTCAGAGTTTCGATTAGCATCATCAAATTATCGCCAAGCCTTGTCTTTAATAGGAACTCATATATTCTAAGTAATCTGCATTTTTAAAGATGTGATCCAATTGAAAATCAATTAAAAGATCAGGATGCGAGAAAAAGACATCGCTTACAAAACTACAAGTGGTGCCACCAAACTTTTGTTATCGTGATACAGACTTGGCAAACAATAAGATAAATGTAATTTAGTCCTCATCTTTTTTGCAAATTGTGATGGATTCTCGGCTTCACCGTGCACGATCTATCTGAATACCAAATTGTTACAATATAATAATTTTCCTTGAAGAATGCAGGATTGTTTGCCCATGTGCATATTTGAACTAGGAATATGTGAATATGAATCACCACAGTATAAGCATACAGATTGAAAATAACACAACAATATGCATATTCACCTTGCTTAAACGTATTTGCTAATTTCAAGAGTTACAATCTGCAGTCTTAACTACACCATAGGATGCATAATTGGAATGTCGATTATCTTAACCCGTCAAAATTTGTGCTCTTGGACAACAAATAAGCATGCACGATATATCATCTCAAGTCTTAACCACAGGCATGAGGGTTACAGTAAGCAAAGCAAAAAAAACTCGAGCTTAAAACAAACAAAAATATGAGGTAGGCTTTCAAATTTGAAGACATTCCGCTGATGAATTAATCTTGGGAGTTTTTCGTGAATATCTTCATATAAAACGGCCATGTCACTGCTTTTGAAAAAAACAGACTTGCTGAATCACATTTTTTGGCTAATTCCAATTAAATAATGCGTTTGGAAATAATTAATCAACCTTTTAGCACTCAAGACCATGTTACGATATTTAAGTGATCAGTTAAAAATTATAATACTTCAATCGAAATATTTTTATACATAAACACCGGTCAATGGACATAGAAAGGGATGAATTTCCAGCACCGACCCAAATAACGATGAAAAAAGAGGAGATTGGGCTACAGACAATGGAGCACGTTAACTCGACCATAGCTTAGGCCTTAACTAAACACCAGTCAATTCCTTGGGCATAGAGATGGATGATGTTCTGCATTATTTGCTCTTTCACTTGACCATTCACCGTCCTTTTCACCAACTGCTGGTGAATAGAAATTGATGAGTTCTCATCCTCTGCAACCGTTGATGCGTTGGTCCTAATCCATCCTTTCATCTTTTTCTCCACCGTTAAGGGACAAACGTTGACTAGGTAATAGTACAAATCTCGCTCCATGCCATGAAATCATACTTTAAATATAGAAGTAACATTATAATTAAGCAAAATTTGTTATATTAGAATGTCAAGTGTAATTGTTACCTTAAACATTACTTCAATCAAAATTGTCAGATCAAAACTTCTGAATAAATCTAACTTTGGCCATTCTTTATTAACATTTTAAATTAGTTTACTTTCTTGAATATTGTTGCTCTTGCTCTTTACAGGACAAAATTAACATGAGAACCGATTTTGAGCTGGTGCTCCCTCTTTTCTCCAATTGGAGTTCCCCCCTCCTCTTTCTTCTTTTTTTAGGGACATATACTTGTTCTCTTTCAAATGCTTGGGTCAGTTTGGAGCATTTTATTTTTAACATTTATAGTTCAAATATTGCAAATTTAAGAATAAATTGATGAGTTTCGATACTAGTAATCCAACGATTTACAAATTTAAGAATTGTTTGATATCCCGAGGAAGAAATAGGTAGATGGATATGGAGCTACACCTGGGGGGAAGTTGAATGGTAAGCAGACTGCCCAAGAGCAAAGATAAGAACGATGGACACCTACACAAATCCAGCCATGGAAATAGAATGAAAATATCTGATTTTTTGCATGGTATTGTTCCTTGATTAGTCTCCACCACTGACGGTCCACCATCTGTATGCACGAAAGATTCTTTAGCTAAGGGCAGTCTGGTAGCTGAGATATGGTCGACAAGTCCTCGTGGAAATGGACGGCTTTTCTGCATTTTACTGTTCCTTTACTTGACCTGACACCATCACTAAGGTCTCTCTCCACGTCCTTTCATCCATCGCCCCTAGACAGAGAGACACTTAGACAGAGAGGCAGCGGAAGAGGGAAAGAGAAAGAGGGATTAAGTGGGAAAAAAGAAAGACTCAGTTCGCACAAATAAAGTCTGAAAAAAAGACAAATAAATCGTTCGGTGATTGAGGCAAAGATGCTTGACAATACTTAAAGAAGCAAGGAGTGGTTCTAGGAACACAGGGCAAAAGATGTGATAATTTGACCAAGTTATTCACATTACTTTTGTAAAATATTTATTTTATAATTTATTATAATAGTCGAGGTATTTCTGTTTTTTGATAATATTGAAACGATACGTGTGTAAAACATATACGTACTTATATCTTGATCAGTGTCTAGCCAGACACTAGCTTACTCTAAACTTCTGATCAAGAAGACATTACAATTTCAAAAATAGGTGTACTTAAAAAAGATGAGCTATTTATTTACCCAAAAAAAAAAGATGAGCTATTTCGCCTTAAACTATTGTAAAAATAAGAAGATTAGCAAATATCAGCTTGAACTTGACTATAAGCATGGCTTAGAAAAGTTCATCACCCATGAACAAAGGACGACGTTTTTTGCTGTCGAAGCCAAATATTGAAAAAACAAAAAGGTTTGTGAATTGCATGAACCTAGTCCTCATTAACCCAAATGATGTCATTCTTTTGTGTCATGTGAATTTCACTTGAAACTCACGAACGATATGTCTCGAAACCCATATATTTATGAAAGATCACTCTATCTAATTATTTTAATGGCGGGAGTTTTTAACATGTGTAAATAGAGTTTCATAATAAAGGGAGGAGATCAAATTGGACATTCAAATTGCCAAGCACAAATTATCAATTTACTTGAGCAATTATGAAATGTACAATTTTTAAGTTTGTTTTGCGATCAATAACGAGACATACACACCCACACATGGGTAGCTCATCTGGTTCAGGCGAATTTGGACTTCATTGAGATATTGCGTTTAATTTCTCAATGAATCACCTGTAATTTAAATGGGGGCCTATGGCAGTGGGTTGCTATATTAGCCTCTCTCGAGAAATAGTTGAGGTGTGCGTAAACTGACTCGAACATATCAGTTAGTAAAAAAAGAAAAATGAGACATACACAAGAATCTTATATTTTCATAAAAGTCAATCGACTAGGAAAATGCACAATCAATATCAAACATTATTGTGCAAAAGATAATCGACTCGTAAGCCTTTATAGAAACAGTTTAGCTCCAACTTTTGAGAAAAAAGTGAAATTAAATCCTCTCGGTCAAGTTTTGCCCAAATTTATTTGGCATATCAACCTAGTCATGACTAATTGTCCTACCTGTGAGAACGATGATGTAATGTGAAATAAAATTATATGAAATGATGTTTTTTCTTGTTAGATAAACATCAACGTTGATTGGTCGAGTGTCTAAAGACTCAAATTACCAATGAATAAGGTGCTACTAGCTAGACCCAGCCACATTATAGTGGGTGCGAGGACAACCTATTTATGTAAAGCAGAATAAAATATATTGCATCTTCAAGACCCGAGCAACGTCGCATGTGCTTTTTTTCTAGTGACCCATCTAATCAAATTACTGCATCTTGTTGGACCCGAGTAGCCATGCATGTCCTTGTTTTCCAAGGACAAAGCTTTTTTCGAGGAGAATCCTAAGAAGATATTCATATCATCGCCATTTGAAAAGAGAGAAATAGATTGTCTGGTGACTGAGCCAAAGATGCTTGACAGTGTCAAAACACTGCAGGGAAGTGAAAAGTCTTTGGAGGGGACAAGTGGTCCTAGGGGCACGGACCAGGATGCAACACGTGGAAATTGCTAACATGAGTACCTTCTCCACGTTGCTCAGGAGTGTCAAACACTGCAGGGAAGCTTTTCCATGTTTCGTGAGTACTCAGGAGGGGCATTTAGAAAACAACTTATTCACATTACTTTTATAAGATCTTTATTTTATAATTCATTATGATAGTTATAGTATTACTCTTTTATGATATGTGTGTAAAAGATATACATAGTTATATCTTGATTGGTGCCTAATCAGACATCAGCTTACTCTAAACTCTTGACCGATGAGATATTACAATTTTAGAAACAAGTGTACTTAAGAAAAACGAGCTATTTCGCCTCAAATTATTGTAAAAATAAGAAAAGTAGCAAATATCAGCTTGAACTTGAGTATAAGCATGGCTTTTTAAAGTTCATCATGCATGAACGAAGGATAATGCTTGTTGCCATCGAACCCAAATCTTGAAGAAACAAAAAGGTTTGTGAATTTTATGAACCTAGTCCTCACGAACCCAAACGATGTCATTCTTTTTATCAAGTAATTTTCACCTGAGATCCACAAACAATGCGTATCGAAACTTATATATTTCTCAAATATCACTCTATATAATTATTTTAATGGTGGGAGCTCTTAACATGTGTAAATAGAATTTCATATAAAGGGAGGATATCAAATTAGACAATCAAAATTGCCAAGGACAAATTACTAGCTTACTCGAGTAATTACGAAATGTACAATTTTAAGATTGTGTTGCGATCAATAACGAGAAATACACAAGAATATTATATTATCATAAAAGTTAAAGGTACTGTGTTCCAGTATTGCTAGGAAATTGCACAGCCACTGTTAAACTCTATCGTGCAAAAGATAGTTGGCTCACAAGCCTTTACGGAACCAGTTTAGTTCCAACTCTTTGAGAAAAAGTGCAATTAAATCCTCTTGGTCACAAGTTTTGCCAAATTTATAAGGCATATCGACCTAATTGTGACTAATTGTCCTACTTGAGAGCCATGATGTGATGCGAACTACAATTAAATGAAAATAAAGTTTTTGTCCTTAAATATATATCATCGTTGATTGGTCGAGTG
This sequence comes from Melaleuca quinquenervia, assembly GCA_030064385.1. Taxonomy (NCBI): domain Eukaryota; kingdom Viridiplantae; phylum Streptophyta; class Magnoliopsida; order Myrtales; family Myrtaceae; genus Melaleuca; species Melaleuca quinquenervia. Next base: position 3,143,019 of record CM057724.1, on the reverse strand, counting down.
GCTAAATATTCAAATCACCAATGAATAAGGTAGTATTAGAACCAGCCACATCTTTATTGAATGCGGACTCAAGCAGGAATGGAGACAATCTATTTATCCAATACGGAATCAAATTATTGCATCTTTAAGACCTGAGCAACACCCCCGTCCTTTTTTTCAAGTGACCCACCTAACCAAATTACTGCGTCTCGCTGGACCCGAGCAGCCGTGCATGTCCTTATTTTCCAAGGACAAAGCTTTTGTCTGAGTGAGAATCCTAAGAAGATATTCATATCATCACAATTTAAAAAAGAGGGACAAACAGATTGCGTGTCGACTGAGTGAAAGACGCTCGACCGATGAACATAGAAAGGGATAATTAAATAGATATTTTTTTATACGTAAACACCGGTTAATGAACATAGAAAGGGGTGATTTTCCAGCACCGATCCAAATAACGAGAAAAAGAGAGGAGATGGCTACAAACGACGGAGCTCGTCAACTTGACCATAGTTTAGGCCTTTACCAAACATCATTCAATTCCTTGGGCATAGAGATTGATGATGCTCTGCATCATTGCTCTTGACCATTCATCATCGCCATCGTCCATGTCTCTATACTTTCCTCCACTGCTAATGGACATTGAGTTGATGAGTTGTCCGTCCTCTCATCCTCTGCCACCGCTGATTGTGTTAGCCCTAATCCATACTTTCGTCTTTTTCTCCATCATTTGGCAGACAAACGTTGATTAGCTACTAATCTCGCTCCTTGTAATTGAAATGTAGAAGTAATATTATACTTAAGCAAATTTATTATATTAGAATAATAAGTTTAATTGTTACCTTAAACATAACTTCAATCAAAATTGTCAGATCAAAACTTATGAGTGAATTTAAATTTCATCAATCTTTATTAACACTTTGCATTAGTTTAATTTCTTGAATGTCGTTGCTATGGGAACCAATTTTGAGCTGTCACTAATATTGTTTCGTGCCGCCTTCTCTTTATTTTGTTTTTTGTTTTCTATTTGGACAAATAGGTCTTCTTTTTCAAGTGCCTGGGTCAGTTTGGAGCCTTCTATTTTTAACATTTTTTGTTCAAATATTGCAAAATCGACAACTTAAATCGATTTAAGTTTTTTTAAAAAAATATACAAAATTGACGATTAGAGTTTGGCCTTCGAGGCGACAAGTCCCTCTTTTAGAAATGAACGGCTTTTCTACATTTCACTGTTCCTTTACTTGATTTGTCACCATCATCAATGTCCATCCCCATGTCCTTTCGTCCACCGCCACTATTGGACAAATGGTACGATAATGCATGACTACTGACCCGGAGCTCACGTTTGAAAAGGACGAGCCATTTCGACTGAAACTACAGTAAAAGTAAGAAAATTAGAAAATATCAGACGATCCACCATCTGGATGTACGAAAGATTCTTTAGCTAAGGGCAGTCTGGGAGCAGAGACAATGTAGTCGACGAGTCCTCGTGGAAATGGATGGCTTTTCTGCATTTTTCTGTTCCTTTACTTGACCGGACACCATCACTAAGGTCTCTCTCCACGTCCTTACATCCAGCGCCCCTAGACAGATAGGCAGCGGAAGAGGGGAAGAGAAAGAGGGATTAGGTGGGGAAAAAGAACAAAATCAGTTCACTCAATAAAACTCAAGTTCATCAATTTCTATGTCAATCATAATTATCATATTAGAAAGTGAAATTTCTCCCGAATCCATATATCTATTATGAATATTTGAAAAATGTTGGGAATAGTTTCTAAACCGAAAAGAAGTATGGTAGGTTTTCTTTATAATTCAATTGATGAGGATCTTTTGCATAATGATTCGTAATTTATTATGATTAATTACATATAAAAGTTAACCAAGTAAAGTTAGCTTTATCCTAAACAAATCCTTTTTATTTGTATAAACACGATGCTATTTATATTCACGACACTTGATGATATTTGCTAGCTTTAGATTTACAATCTGCTGCCTTAACTATAGGATAGAGTGCAACATCCGAACGTCATCTATCTTAACCTGTCAAAATTTGAGCTCTTGGACTAAACATTAGGTACATAATATAATCGCAAGCCTTAGCCACATGTAAGAGGGATAAAGCGAACTATATAAAAACTCAAGCTAAAAATAAACTAAAAATGCAAGGAAAGCTTTCAAATCTTAAGACATGCCGCTAATGAATTAAGATTAGGATCTTTCCATGAATACCTTCATATAAGATGGCCACACTACCACTCCAAAAAAAAGTCACTTTGGTTCAATTTTGTCGGCTATTTGAATCGTACTTAGAATAATGCGTTTACAAATGATTGACCAAACAATACGATAGTGTGACCAGCTTATTCACATCACTTCTATAAATTTCAGTTTTACAAATCAATTATTGTAGTTGTAATATTACTCTTTCTTAATAATATTCAACTGATACATACGAAAAAGAATGAAAATTTTTTATCTTGACTTGTGTATGGCTAGACGTGAGCTTACTATAAACTCTAGAGTAATATGGCGTTAGAATTTTTAAAACAAGAGTAATCGAAATAGATGAGCTATTTTGACTCAAACAATTGTGAAAATATAAAAAATAGAAAAGATCGGGTGGACCTTGACTAAAAGCATTGCTTAGGAAAATCATCATGCATGAGTGAAGGATGTTCCCCACAGCAATCGGAGCCAAATTTTGAAGAAACAAAATGATTTTCTAATCGCATGAACCCAATCCTCATGCAATACCAAATGATCTCACACATTGGATTACATAATTTTCAATCGAAACCTCAAATATCTCCTCATAGCAATCCATCTAATTATTATAATAACATTGAACTTTTAATATGTGGAAATAGAGTTTCGCAATAAAGGTAGGACGCAAAATTAGATGATTCAAATTATCAATTTACATTAAAAATCACAAAACTTACGTTGGTTAAGATTGTGTCAGGATGATATTATAAACATATGTGAATCATTTATTTTCATAAAGTTCAAGATACTGCTGTTTTAGTATTGCTAAGAAAGTTGCATGATCAATAGAATTTAATCGAATTATTAACCTTTCAATTAAATCAATTTAATCCCAACTATATGCATCTATATCAACCTAATTACGGCCGATAATGTTATGTGTAGATGCGAAAGTGTGGCATGGATTAAAATTGTATGGTATGATGCTATTTGTTCTTCCATAAGCAGCATTGTTACTTGGATAGTTCATGCGATTGGATAACAATTCATCGCTACTTTTTTTGGACTCTTGGGAAAATTATCAACATTCCTCTTTATCAATTGTACATACACTTTTTCATTTTTCATATTTCAATTTTTTTGAATTTGACGAGGCAACTAGTCCATTTTCTTTTTTTGAATATACTAGCATGACCATGCATGGGAAGGAAAGTGAATAACGGGGTGCTATAATATTGGAAATACATATCCATCTGGGCTAATCTCATTTAATAAATTGCTAACACTATGCTGATGTTTGATTGAATTTATGCACGTATTCGAAAGATCATTTTCACAACTTCTCAAGAAACTTTTTGGAATTAAATTTTTATTCTGCAATAAATCATCATGATCAAACCAAAGTGCATAAAGAAAACGAAGAAGACTAAAAAGTTTTAAACTCTGCAATGCGTACATCAGATCAATTTCCATAAGTAGTGTGCTGTGGGTTGAATTTTTGGTGATGGATGCTTCATGTCACAAGTGTATAGTTAGAGAATCCAAACTATGGTTCACTCAAGGACTATTGCAATGGTGAAGTAGCACAGAATAGTGGGGTTTAGGCCGGACGAAATGGCTGTCCCAAATCGAATCGTCAACATCAATTTTGTTCTACTCCATGGTTGAGTTTTCCCACGTGACCTTGAGCCCATTACTTTTGTTACATTGGTTTTTTTCAGTTAAATTTGTGTATCCACACAACTACTCTTCTCTTCAGAATGGTAGATAATGGTTGAAAGGATGTTATGAAAACATGAATCACGCATAGTATACTCCCATATTTATCATGATTGGTTCAAGACAATCCATTACGAATCGTACAAAGATATTCATTTCATTACAATCCGAAAAAAAGACAAAGAAATTGCTCGGTAATCGAGGTAAAGATGCTTAAGAGTACGAAAAGAAGCAAGGAGTGGTCCCAGGAACACAGGGCAAAAGATGCGATAGTCTGACCAACTTATTCACATTACTTTTATAAAATTATTGACCGCGGACTAAGAGCGGAGTGCGGACAACCTATTTATCTAACGCGGAATCAAAATTATCTTCAAGACCTGAGCAATGCGCGTGTCCTTTTTTTCTCCAATGACCCATCTAATCAAATTATTGCATTCTGTGTACCCGAGCAGCTGTGCATGTCCGGACAAAGCTTTTGTCGAGTGAGAATCCTAAGCAGATATTCATATCACCGCCATTTGAAAAGGACAAACAGATTGCCTGTCGACTGAGCCAAAGACGAAACACGTGGAAGTTGCTACATGAGTAACTTTTCCATGCGCTCGAGAGTGTCAAACACTGCAGGGAAGCTTTTCCATGTTTTCTGGGTATTCATGCGGGCATTTAGAAAACAAGAAAGTTTCTTTTGCTCCAAGGGCCTCGTCCTTCAGGCCATTTTCAATTGTATTGGGCCAACTAATGGCCATTAGCCGTGTCGTGCTCGGGCCGAGGCAACCCGTTTGCCAATCCTAGAGCAAAGCTGCAAAGCATCACTCAACCATTGAACAATCAACACAAAAAACCTTCTTTAAGACCTACCTGCCCAATAACTGTTTCACCACCTTTTCGACTAGTTAATCTGCTTGAGTGCCCTAGTGCACTTAATTAGTATTGGCTTAAAAGATTCGAGCAAGCTATAAAATTACTTTTCTCTACGTTAAAATGGAGTTATTTTATTTATTAAATAGAAAAGTAATTGGTGGTAATAAGAATGTCTCGATAATATGATTATGGCCTACCAATTACAATCGCAATTCTACGTCGGGAAAGATATTCTAAATATTTAGTGATTGTGAAACAACTCTTCATTTTTCTTTTAACACTTCGAATTGTCATTATAAACATCACAAGTAAAACTATCATTCCAACATGAGTCATCTCCTTTTGATTCTCTCTTTGAGATCTCCAACTTAACATAATGACGCCGTCATTCTGGCTTTCATTTAGGTTGACAAAAGCAAGACCGACAAGATTTTGCTCTTCAAGATTTGTTTTGAATCTTTTCCTTGAACTTCATTATTCTCTTTAAAAAAACACACTCACTTTCTAGCCTCTATCAGTCAAACTTTCTTCTTCAATTTTACCTTCTAAGCCATCAACATCAATACAACTCCTTTCTTCTAAAATGGGACTTTCAGGATTGTACCATTTGAAAAAGTCCATAATCATTTTCCTATAAAACATTAAGTTATCTTTTGTATTAGGTCTTTGCTAGAAGCAATACACCATCAAGCATCAAAAGCAATTCTTCATTCTCATAGCGAGATCCACAGTATGCGTCGAGAACAAACCCATTAAAAGCCAACCTCATTGATACCTTGTAGTCAATGCTACCATAAAGAGAAGATTGATAAAATTATTTGTTCGAAAAAAAAAACTGAAAAATCTTTTTCTACTTAATCAGTTGAAACAACGCACATTTAATAGTTAGAGAGCCTCATCTATTCGACTTTCCCCACAAATTGAGAATGCGGAGCTTGAACATTTTTGACTCAGGGCATTGCCAACGGAAAAAGGCCCCAAATCAAAACTCTAATGGGTCAAAGCGTCTTCCCCACACTACCAATCTTCAATTTGGACTTGCTGGCAGACCCTCTTCTAGCTAAGAAGCAAAGCCCTATGTTGGGATTTTGCTCATGCTCTCACATTCACAATAGAAGCTTTCTCTGCTCTACTCCGTTTCAAAGAACGGTAGAGCTTGAGCCAATTTAACAGAACTTTTTCTGTAATGCTAGTGACTTTGATTTGGAATCTCAGGCTCTAAAGTTTGACTGTTTAAGAGAGGAAGAGCTTTTTCTTTGCTTCTCGTTGTTATCTTTGATTTTGTGGAAAATATTTCCAAGGAATCTGTTATTTGATATACATAATGCACTCGCTAAACAACCATGATTAAATTTACGAAAGTATCAAGCTTACAATGGCACTAACTTTAGTATTATCACGTATGGCGTTGACAATTAAATTTTTGTCAACAATTCGAGCAACCAAATAGTAAATGAATGGTGCTAGAAAAGGGACTTTTCTGGGTCGCGGCCCAATTCACATGGGTGGGCAATAGGTTAAAGACTTATTATAATTAAGTATTTTTTTCTTTTATCAATTGCGTTCTAAACTTTTTGCGTTTCCATCAATTCAATCCATTAAGCCATTTTTTTTGTGAGAATGGCATGGAAGTCAACCGTCCTACATGGTGTGGCTAGCTCTAATGTGTATAATTTTTAATAATATCTTAATACTTTTTTGAATTTTTTTTCCTTTTTAATTTTAATTTTAATTTATTTTCTTTCCCCTTTTCTCTTCTTCCTCTAGCTAGCTGCTTGCTAGAGGTGAGGCCTAACAAGGTTGAGTTGCAATTGTCTACCCATGTAAGTGTTGGCCAATCCATGTAAGATAGCCAATATTCATATCAACGATTTCCGTTCAATATAGGTGAATTGACACACATACAAAGTATTTATATCTTACTTGGGAAAAAAATATATAAGTTTAGAACTGAGTTGGTACAGTTGTAATAGATTAAATGGTTTCTTTGTATTTCTCCCGCTGGAGATGAGAATTTTTTTTTTCTTTGTTGAACATCATTAAGGAAGGCATCTGACTCTTGAGAGGAGAAAAGAAAATAAAAGAATAAAAATTTGGGCACTGTGAGAGCATTACACTTTGTAATTTGGTTCTCCCATCATTCCTAGCATGCGACCAAGGACATCACATGGCTCGAATCCCAGCCAAAGACGGCTTGAAATCTTGGAATCCCATCATTCGTTGTCCGACATTAACCGGAAAAGACATTGGTTAATTTCCCAATTAAAGGAAATTTAAATAGAAATTATCAAATTGAAAGCCTTTGAAAATTAAAATATTTCTACGGAATTGAAGTTGCAAGAAATAAAAGTGGTGCTTTCTTTTCACAAATGACATCCAATACACTGTTTATTCAAGCGAGAATCGATTGTGGACAATAAACTCATACAAATTAGACATATGAGCAATCTAGAGATGAAACTGTCTTCCTTAACAGTAGTAGGGACAGGAGCAACCAATGTACAATCAACGTTTATCATATATGAGCAACAACAATAAGAGACTGAATGAATCGAGTTCAAGTTGGATATGAGAAGGATGACCTCGTTCATATCGCTTTAACGTGTTTTAACCAAGAATCAAAATCTCAAAGTGAACCAATTTATACTGAAAATAGCTAAGCACAACATTGGAAGCTGCAGTGACGTGCTTATCTTATCCAATCAAGTATAAAAAAACATGTCACAAGATCGTATAAAATTGAGATTTTCGATGTGAAAAAAAACGATAAGTACGTCGTGGTTTGGAATTATTGCTCTCAACGAATTCCCTCTTTTGTTAGTCTTCAAGATCGCCTTAGATCTTCACTCTCCGACAACGACTTGATTGGCCTCATATTGCTTCTTCTGATGAAACGGTGCCAGACTGGTATTATCCTTGGAATTGGCGGATCGGTATGCAGATGATCCAACCTGAGCTTGACAGTCGGATAAGCTATAGCGAACACCAGCGGCATCTCGTTTGCGCGCAAACGGCGAAACGAAGGAGCAAGCGCGGCAGTGGATCTGAAAGACGCCGACGAAGTGGAAGAGAACGGAGCAAAGCAAAAATAAGCGAACTCCCTTGGAATGAATCGGAATTGACTCGAAAGTTCAATCGGAAAGGGAGAATGCAAGGGATTGATCTCTAGCTGATGATTCAGTGCAGCCGCGAATGGAGCACCACTAGCGGTTCATCGCATCGCTTATCTCCTAGAGGATAGTCATTCATTGTTGAGCCACCAGGACGGTCGAGCTTTGACCATGGAGTTTCTTGGTCGTTGAACGTGCTGCGTCCTCTGACCAGAAGGTGTTCGGTGAATTGCGCAAGAGAGAAATAGTGGGCGAGACGATTTTGAAGGGAAAACAGAGAGGAAGACACGCCTAGAGAAAACTCCACAGAGAGCCGGTTCCCCACGACAATCAGGCAATGTCAAACTTGTCAATGAACAGTCAGGTCGTTTTACCTCGGATTGAATGAAAATCAAAGTTTGAATGACATGACCGAATACGTTCAAAGTACTCTTCATATCAGAAGAAGGTAATGACTAATGAGAAATCCAAAGATAAATATGGCGGGCTAAGCGTGAGATGATTTGAGGTTTGATGATATCCAAAGATAAAATTTACCCTCTTGAAAGTGCTTGACGACGAAACAAATTGTTAGCTAACAACCTTTTCTAGTACGTGTTATCAGTAAGCACTGCTCTAGTGATGTATTGAATCATATCTTAAACACCGTGCAGAGAAAATAAATTTCCAACAAGTAGACATCCACTGCCAATGCGATCATGGAGATATTTTTGTCCAGGTTCGACACCGAGGAATTCGGTAAACATTGCCGCGATACATAGCATAACTTAATGTACTAGCTATAATAAAACTGTCTTATGAAATGCTTGCGAATTAATTAGTGCTAAGAAGATAAAGGAGTACATAGGAGTCCTTTAACGTAAGACAAGACGTTTCCATTTTTTTCTGAGCATTCATAACAAGTAAAAAGAAAATGTTTCTTGGCTCCAAGGGCCTGGTCCTTCATGCCATTTATAAACGAAATGGACCAACGAATAGCCATTCCTAGAGTAAAGCTGTAAAACACCGTCCAACCGGGGAACAATCAACACAAAACCTTCTTTTAAAGTTTAAACCCACATGCCCAATTAGTGTTTTCTCCCCTTTAACGTCTGGTATCCAAACTTTCGAGTAGTCTAACCTGCTTGACAGCCCCAGCGCACTTAATTAGTATTGAGTTAAAAGATTTGATTAAGCAAGCAATTTTGTAATCTGGTACATCAAAAATGGGTTATTTAATTCATTTTGCAGAAAAAAATAATTGATGATAATTAGAGTGTCTCGTTGGTATGGTTATGGCCTCTCAATTACTATCGCAGTTCAATGTTTGGAAAGGAATACCAAAAATTTAGTGATTGTCACACAATTTTTTTTCTTTTACTTTCAACAAGAATTATCATTCCAACATGAGTCCTCTCCTCTGCGCTTCTCTTTGACATTTTCAACTCATCCAGTCACGAAGTCATTCCATCTCTGATTCAAGTTGACAATAAGCAAGGTCTCCCTCTAAATATTTGTTGTTCCAACTTTGTTCTTCCAAATGTTCTCTTCGATATTCATTATTCTCTCAAAAATTCACTCCCACTAGCCTCTATTAGTTGCACCTTCACCTTCAACTTAACCTTTTGAGCTATCAACATTAATTTAACTTCTTTGTTGTGAATGGAACTTTTAGGATCATGATCATGCCACTTGAACAATTCCACAATCATGTTTCTCTAAAACATTAAGTTATCTCTACAATAGGTCTTTGTGGGAATCAAGACACAATCAAGCATCAACAGCAACTACTCACGGCAGAATTTACAAAATTCTTTGAAAACAAACCCATTAATAAACCAACCTCACAGACACCTTCAGTCGCCACTAGCCGTCAGAATGCAAGATCGACAAAATTCTTTGTTATAAGAAAAAGCGGAGAATCTATTTGTAGTCATTTAACGGAGACAACATGCATAGAACAATTAGGAAACCTCATCTCTTCGAATTTCCCCACAAACTAACAGTGCAGGGCCTCAACATTTTGGATGTAGGGCTTCTCGATAGAAAAAGCCCCCCACTCAAAACTCAAATGGGTCAAAGTGTCATCCCCATGCAATTTTCACTCGTAGACTCTCTTCTAGCTTAGAAGTGAAGCCTTATCTTATGATTTAGCTCAAGCTCTCATGTCGATCTTAAAGTCCCAAAATGAGAATCATAAAATTCAAACTGCTTTATGTGTATCAAAATTAGAGGTAAGTCTGCAAGGAGTAGGGGAAGTTCCGATTTAACAAATTGTTGTCAGTAATGCCAATATAGAATGTAATTTGGATTCTTAGGCTCCAAAATTAGACTAATTCTTAGAAGGAGAACAACTTTTTCTTTCAGTCCTCATTATTATTTTTTGTTTTGTGGGAAATATTTCTGAGGAATCTGTAATTGATGCATAATGCACTTGTTAAAAACCAACATATAAAAGTATCGAGCTTCCACTGCACTAACTTTAGTATTCTTGTGTTGGTGTAATTACCGCATTATAAATTAATCACCATGAAGTACAAATAAAACATCTTGATTGACAAAAAATGCTCAGGTTGTCTATTGCATTCCAACTTGCATATTGAGAAGCTTCTCATGTTGTGTAATTGGGTAAGGATTTCCCACTACTTATTAAATGCATATATTTGTAGGTATGCCAAAAAAAGAGATAAATTAGTCAGATGTGCTATTGCCATAGGCTTACCAACAATGCGGCGGCCATTTCACGGCATATTTGCTCTAGTTCAATATTAGATGGAATTGGGCACATTGTACACGGTCTGAGGCGGGATACATTATTAGTTAATTGCCAAAACTATTCCTAGAATTCAGAAACTAATAAATGGAAAGTTTCAAATGGATCAATTGTAAATTTTGAAAATATCCTTTGTGGTAGTGCATTTATGAGATTATCATAGTTTGCGGTATGATTGAATAGGGAACCCTTGTGTGTTTGCAATTGATGTATGAATGCTGTAATTTTGATTGAATATGGTATCATTGGCATGTTGTATTTTTTTTCCGTCCTCCCTTTCCGACAGCAATGTTTTCCATGATCTGATTCAAATTTCATGAAGAATCAAGACAATTGTCAATTAGCTGCATAAATATACTGAAAAACAGAGCATACACCATACGCCACTCTCAAATCAATGGTGTCTTGTCTCACGCAAATTGGAATACAGCAGACAACCTGAATATAATTTGCATGAATCCCGACCAGTCACGTATCATCTAAAATATTTTATTGTGTAGTAGAGTTTACAGTAGACCACGTTTTCACTCTTATTTAAAAGATACTCCACTTTTCTTACTCCAACTTATCTTTTTGTGGTGCTGACGTTTAATCTTAAATGCAAATTGGGAGTTTCAAACATCAAGCAAGCAAAGTGATGTTTGAACTGGGAACCAATTGTGAGGAGGGCAATTAAATTTTATTCAGATTAAATTTATTGAGAAAGAATATTTGATTCTGTTATAACTTAAGTTGATTTAAGGAAATAAGCAAATGAAATATAAAAAGATTCTACTTTATACAAGGCTACGAGATGAGCGGTTCGCAAGGACGTCAAGAAATTTGTCTTGCACGACAGATGCCAAATTCACTTGTTCCTGAAATGGAAAACAAGCAAACCTCGAAAAACTGTAAAAAAAAAAAAATTGACCATTCACATTTAATGACTGTCTTAACGTTTTTCGGGTATCACAGAGCTATTTTCTCTTTAACATAATTATGGCTGGATGATTTGGTTGTTCCCCCTTCTCCTGCTTCGATTGTCGACGTCGACACCTGCAGGAGCTTTGTATATGATCTGATCACCGACCGTGGTCAGAAACTCACTCCAATCAAGGTAAATTCCACACGCTCTGTTTCTGCCGCTTATGAACGAAACAGAGCCCGCGAGCTGTAGCCAATGTTTGTGAGCAAATCAGTTGCCATTGAAGCTCTTTTAACAACTCGGACTTGAGCACTTTCATCCGGTTCGTCACAAAAGAATAGGGGCATGAATCGCTTTGGACTATTGTATGGCCTAAAGAGATAGATTCCAAATTCAACCTAATCAACGCCCCTATCAATGAGCACAAGCATAAAGACATACCCTTCACTCATGACAAATTTGGCCGACAAACTTTGGACCAACCTACAGAGAAGTTTGCTACACCGGATTCTCGACAGGTTCTGATTGTCACCGGCCACAGCGTGTCCGAATACCGAAGAGTCGCAATTTGCTGGTTTCCATGATAGCGTGTCTTCATGCATTCACAAGGGACGCTCTGCCCATGAAGACATTTGACCAGCCGATGTATGATAATGACATGGGAATGTAAGCTCCCATGAACTATCATGTATTGGGCTTCGAACACAGAATTCTGATCAACAAAAACAAACTGAGGCTGATGGAATTAATATGAGAAATCTTTTACAACATGAAGCAACGTTTGGGAAACATATTGAGAAATGAATCAACAAGATTGTATCACATCACCAGGTACCCAAAGTATAATGATGACTCATGTACTGAAGGCCGACCTAGAAGGCGCCAAAATTATTTGCAGAAAGAAGGATTAATCAACCCGGAAGTCCGCAGTACAGGTCACCAGAAATAGAGCAGAGCAAATCATAACATTCAAAAGATAAATAAAGATAAATCCAAAAATCTTCACCATTACCCAAAGGTACAATCGTCATTCTAATTGTTGCTCGTTTCTTTTTCACAACAAACCGTAGCCCGCGTCACTCTCTTCCTTGGTAAGCTAACAATCCAAGCGAACGTATCCTTTCACTCAAAACAACTTAAAGGCCAAAGTTTCAACTGAGGAACCTCCCCAGCCACCAAATTCACATTGCGGACAATCGAAACTTACCGTGTGTCGACTCTTGAATTCATCAAGGCGAATGAGTCATTAACATGCAAATCAATGGAAAAGAAATCATGTTAATCTCAATGGTCAGGTGACCCAGTGTAAACAACATGATAATAACTTTTCAGCATTTGGGCGATCATGCTGAGAATTTGTTTCTCCTCCCAATAGACAGATTGGACAGTCAATGGAACATTAATCCAAAATCCACCAAAGAGAGCAACCTACACTTGAGATCACGTACATGACAAAGGATTAATTCGCTATTATAAAAAATTAAAGCTACAAGTACATGAAAAAAAGAAAACCAGTCACAGTCAAAACGGAATTGCATAAAGAAAATGAAGAAAACTAGGAATTTTCAAATTCCGCAACGTGGCGGTTAGTGATAGTTGCTTCATTTCACAAGTGTAAAGCTAGAGAACCCAAGCTATAGTTTACTCACTGATTGGTGCAATGGTGATGTAGCAAAACTTATGACTAATCCAACAATTGACATCGATTTACCTTCAACCGCACGGTCAGGTTGCTTTGTCATCCGGCGGTCGACATTCATTTTCTTTTATCCGACGGTTGAGAGCGTGGATGTAACTAGGAGCGATCAGTGATGGATGCTCTGACTTGATAGACTGACCCGTGACCACTTCGGCCGAACGTGCTGGCTCTCGCTCAGCAACGCATGCTGAACTTTCGGCGGGTTTTCATCCGGGAGAGCTAGCAATTAATTTGCCTATCAAATGAATTCAGTTCCGCCACTAGCCTTGTGTTCAATTGACTGATGTTTTCATCTATTGGTTTAACTATAAAATGGAAACAAAGAAAAAATGTGCAATTAATACATGTACAAGTACAGACTAATTTAAACTTTCAAACGATATAATCAAGTCTTAAATTTTGTTTAGACAATCATCAGTTACTTCGCGGTATCTCTTCCATTTCAGTGACCAAAATTCAACTTGGCCTTTTCAAAAAAAACTCTGACAGTCGAGATTGATGAGGCACCAAGTAAATGTTGAAGTGGAGCTCAGAATAGCTTAAAAAATACATCGGGGGCGCCACTGTCGCCCTTACTTTGGCATCAAATACAAATTTCCTGGACATATCTAATAGAACCTTTGTTTGTTCAGTTAATTATAATAGACATATAATAGACAAAACCAACTAAACCGCTTAGTTGTACTCGTATAATAGATTTGAATATTTAATTTATATAAGTTTTAAGAGCTTTCAGTGCACTTATCGTTATTCCAAATGAAATCGTTTCATGTTTAGACTCAAAGATAATGGTGTCGTTTTCATTAATAGACGATAAAGTCGCATGGACTCAAGAGTTGCACTTATACTTGCACTGCCAATCTTATTAAGACAGAGGTCGCATGATCAAATGATGTATAGTCCAATTTATCTCGTTGATTCTTCTTGAATGAGCTAAAGACTTAAAGAAGTTAAAGAGTATTAGCTAATGTAATTACATGAATCTTATGAAACATTTAGTGTAACTGATATGGCTAGTTTTATGGCAATCTCACGTGCTCCCAAATGGGCGTTTGATGTGTCTTGCTCACATCGAACCCTAGTGCACTTAATTAACATTGACTTAAAAATTCGAGTAAGTCAGAAACTTACTTATCTGCTACGTTAGTAAGGGGTTAACATCATTTATTGTATAGAAAAATAATTGATTGTAAGTAGAATGTCTCACTGTATGGTTACGGCCTCTCAATTACGATGGCAATTCTATGTTCGGAAAGAAATTCTAAGTATTTAGTGATTGTCAGACAATTCTTTTTTTTTTTACACTTTATAAATGTCACAAGTAAAATTATCCTTCCAACATGAGTCCTCTCCTTTTGTTTCTCTCTTTGACATCTCTAATTTGATCCTATCACGTAGTCATTCTGTCTCTAAATTAGGTTGATTGGAGCTAAGATCTCCCTCTAAATTTTGTTCCTCCAAATCTTCTTATTGAGATTCGTTATTCTCGGATTGCATTTAAAAATTATATGAAATGCAATTTAACTAATATTGTTTTAAGAGTTAAATAATTAATTATTAGTTTTCTATGCAGCTAAGTCTAAATGATTAACCAAAATTTAAGTGTTAAAATCGTTAAATTGATGCAATCCAGTCATTCTGTTAACTTCATCTAATATGACTAACGAACAATCACGAGCCCACGATCCACAGCTCATCAGAGAGCGGTCCTTCTCCTTCACTCTCTCTTCCGTTTTTCTGACCGTTCGAAATTGAATGACACGTGAAAATCCTCTCTTGATCAGCCAAGTTCCAGAAGCTTCTCCACCGCTAATCGGCATTAGAATCCACGGCCCGCCGTATCCAATCACCGACAGCCACTGTCGAACCACCATTAATGGCCACTGCAGGCTCAGCGATAACGCAATCGAATTCAGACACTGAAGCTCTCGAGGAAACTCTCTTTTCTCGGGAGTTCTGGAGGCTCCTTCATCGTTTCTCCTTCTCCATCGTCCTCCAGAAACCGTCATAGCCGCTCCACCATCGTCGGTTCCGTTGCCCGCGAGGCCTCCTCTCGTTCTGCTCTGTTTGCTGGTCAGGACAACCGAAAGTGCATGAACCATTGGTCTTCCCCCCTTCGCCTACTCTGATCCTCGACGTCGACACCTCCAGGAACTTTGTATCTGATCTGATCACCGACCGAGGTCAAAAACTCACCCTCTTCAAGGTAATTCCCCACGCTCTGTTCCTGCCGCATATGAACGAAACAGAGCCCGCGAGTTGTAGCCAGGTGTGTAAATCAGTTGCCATTGAAGCTCTTTTAACAACTCGGAATTGTACTGTTACTTTTATGATAAGATTGTTGCTAACTCAGAAAAGGGGGTGCAGTTACAAATAGAAGTGCACTTTCATCCGGTTTACCCCGAGAGACTACACCCGTAAATTTACACAATCGAAAGGTTAAAAAGGGGTGTCGGAAGCGGGCAGTTATACTGATGAAAAAATAGACCACGTTTTCACTTTTATACAGTGCATACTCCTCCACTTTTCTAACTCCAACTTAACTTTGTGTGGTGTTCACCTTTAATTTTAGATGCAAAATTCGGAATTTCAAACGTCAAGCATGCAAAGTGGTCTTTAAACTGGGAGCCAACTGTGAGGAAGGCATTTTAAATTTTATAATAGATTATATTTATGACTTGAGTGGATTTTAGGAAATAAGCGAATAGAGATAAGACATTCGTAAAAAAAGATTCTATTTTATACAAGGCTATGAGATGAGCGGTCTCCAAGGACGTCAAGAAATTTGTCTTGTATGACAAATGCTAACTTCGCTTATTCATGAAATGGAAAACGTGCAAACCTTGAAAAATGAAAAAAAAATGATGATTCACATTTGATGAATATCTTAACGTTCTTCGGGTATCACAAAGCTATTTTTCCCTATAACATAATTATGGCTGGGTGATTGGTTAAAATTGCTCCCGGGTTTGATTAAAGATGAGAAATATTTGATGTGATAATTGATTAATTGATCAGCGACTTAATCAAAGGAAAAAAAAAAGGGAAAATGATGGGGTGCCATAAGAGACAGAGTCCTTTTTATAGCCAAATCCAAATATGTGGTTCACTTTGGTAAACAAAATACAATTAAAGAATAAAGTACGATGATGTTTGCTTCGAATAGAATCAGACTTCTATTCAAGAGGATTTTATGTAGTTTGAGTATCAAGTGATTCGGACATGTCGTTCATCTGAAAGATTAGTAATGGGTCAGGTCTGGTATGTTGGGCCTGACCACAAGCACAGCCCAGACCATACCAAGACAATCAGAGCAATCCTGGGCCAGACCACATCAAGCACAAGCCCATACAATTTTGCTCACCCAAGCCCAAAGAAACAAACACGAGCCCACGATCCGCAGCTCAACAGAGAGCGGCCCCTCTCCTTCGTTCTCTCTTCCGTTTTTTTGACTGTTCGAAGTTGAATGACACGCGAAAATCCTCTCTCGATCAGCCAAGTTCCAGAAGCTTCTCCACCGCTTGTCGGCATCAGAATCCACCGTCCGCCGTATCCAATCACCGACGGCCACCGTCAAACCACCATTGACGGCCACCGCAGGCTCAGCGATAACACGATCGAACGCATAAACTGATATTCTAGAAGAAACCCTCTTTGTCGGGAGTTCTGGAGGCTCCTTCATCGTTTCTCCTTCTCCATCGTCCTCCAGAAACCGTCATAGCCGCTCCACCATCGTCGGTTCCGCTGCCCGCGCGGTCTCCTCTTGTTCTGCTCTGTTTGCTGGTCAGGACGCCCGAAAGTGCATGAACCTTGGTCTTTCCCCCTTCACCTGCTCCGATCGTCGACGTCGACACCTCCAGGAACTTTGTCTCTGATCTGATCACCGACCGAGGTACTCGTCAAGATAAATTCCACACACTCAGTTTCTGCCGCTAATGAACGAAACAGAGCCTGCGAGCTCCGGCTAATATTTGTGAGTGAACCAGTTGCGATTGAAGCTCTATTGTATCGTTTTTGTTGTGATGATCTGAAAGCGAATCTTTGCTTCGTATCTGCGAATAAGCTCCTTGATTGAAATGCGTACCACATCTTTGATGAAATGCTCAAACAGGGTCAATCTGTACTTCGATTCAATTCTTGAACCGCAAATCATATTACACAAATTAAATTCGACCTCGACTTATTGAACCCTTACTGTGGCCGAATTTGTTGGAATATGACGCTCGATTGTCAACCAGTGTTATGATTCTCATCGTTCATGTGCTCGACGTATGACATGAAAATTGCTGTCTCGTGGCTTGCTGATCTCTCTCTCGCTCGAGTTTAGCGTTCCGCATGAACAGAATCGAGCTTTGAATGTGTATTCTGTTGCGAAGGAGTGTGAGATCTCGGTGTATGCGTAAGGGTGTCGCCATTGATCTTTGTGTTCATGCAACCTGTTCCGGAAGCTTCTTCACCGCTTATCGGCATCAGAATCCACCGTCCGCCGTATCCAATCACTGACTGCCACCGTCGAACCACCATTGACGGCCACCACAGGCTCAGCGATAACCAAATCGAAGGCGTACGCTGAAGCTCTCGAAGAAATTCTCTTTCTCGGGAGTTCTGGAGGCTCCTTCATCATTTCTCCATCTCCATCGTCCTCCAGAAATCGTCATAGCGGCTCCAACATCGTCGGTTCCGCTGCCCGCAAGGCCAACTCTCGTCCTGCTTTGTTTGCTGGTCAGGACAACCGAAAGTGCATGAACCTTGGTCTTTCCCCCTTCGCCTGTTCCGATCGTCAACGTCGACGCCTCCAGGAACTTTGTATCTGATCTGATCACCGACCGAGGTAAAAAAACCCACTCTCGTCGAGGGAAATTCCGCACGCTCTGTTTCTGCCGCTTACGAACGAAACAGAGCCCGCGAGCTTTTGCCAATGTCTGTGAGTAAATCAGTTGCCACTGAAGCTCTTTTAACAACTCGAACTTGTACCGTTTTTTTTTTTTAAGAGATTGTAGCTAACTCAGAAAAGGGGCGCAGCTACAAATAGAAGTGCACTTTCATCCGGTTCGTCGCAACATAGTAGGGGCATGAATCGCTTTTGACTATTGTATGGCCCAAAGAGACCAAAGAGACAATTCCAATCCAACCCAATCAACGTCCCTATCAATGAGCAAAAGCATACAGATATCCCCTTCATTCATAGTAACCAACAGAGAAGTTTGCCGCACCATATTTTCGATAGGTTCTGATCCCGGCCATGGCATGTCAGAACACCAAAGAGTTGCGATATGCTGGTTTTAATTACTGACTTGCAATCTGAAATCAAACTATCAAAATCCTGTGCTCTTAGACTCTACAACAAGTACGTGTAATCAACATAGATACATGCATGAATCTGGTGATCTCTGAATCACCACTTGCACTGCGATGTGCATTGAACAAACATGAAAGGGTGCACCTCGGGTTCGAGATGGATACATGTACAAAAAAAGCAAGTAATCTTCTTTTCATTCCGACAAGGTAATCCTGTTGAGCTACCTTCCCGTCATTTCTGAACGCAAGTTTGAACCAGCTCGCAGTGGTGATTCACATGAATCCATTGTTGCAAGGGAGCAATATCCAACTAGTGTTGCCATACTGCTGCAGTGAGCTCAGTCATCCCAAGCTGAGGCCTGTGGCAGTAGTTAAGGCTTGAGCTGGACATTGTGTGTCGCCTCTTCTTCCCAAGCCTAGGCAGCCAGAGAAAGTACCGAGTAGTTGCCATTAGGAAAAAGGGATACTCCGATTTGAATTCTCTAGTTTTCTCAAAGGCAATGAGAGGCCTTGAGCAATTGGAACCATGAAATAGCTGCTCATGAGGACTCCCTGGAAATTTAGACTGTTTGTCCTGACCTGCCCAAAAGGAAAAGATAATTCTGATAAGACTGTAACTAGGTGAAAAAGCAGGAAAAGATCCCCTGCCATATCTCAGCCATCAATGAGGGGGGAGGGTTTCCATACATGAGGGGCAGGTGGATTTTGGTGGTGGAGATGGAAATCACCCCTGTACTTAGTACAGGGGTACAGGGGATTCTTTTCCGAAAAGAGAGGCAAAATAAAAAAGTCAAGTGCACTTTCAATTGATTCATCGCAACTGAATAAAGGAGATACAAATTGCTTTAGTGATGTACGGCCTCAAGGGACACTTCCAATGCTCATATCAATCAACCTAAATGAGGTCCTCCCTTGCATTATTGGAGATGGAGACTTTGACCATAAAATCGTACCTATCAATGAGCTCAAACACGCAGACGTCCCCTTCATTCAGGCAAGCTTCTCTCACAAACGTGGGCCAACCACCAGAGATGTCTGCTGGACAGCGGTGTTGATAGGTCTTGAGCTGCACCAGCCATGATTTGTCCAAATACTAAGAGTGGTCCTTGTGAATTCATAAAGAGATACAATGAGAAGAACCAGCAATGAGCTCAAACACGCAGACGTCCCCTTCATTCAGGCAAGCTTCTCTCACAAACGTGGGCCAACCACCAGAGATGTCTGCTGGACAGCGGTGTTGATAGGTCTTGAGCTGCACCAGCCATGATTTGTCCAAATACTAAGAGTGGCCATTTGCTGGTTCTTCTCATTGTATCTCTTTATGAATTCACAAGGACCACTCTGCCAACATAAACATCTGTGAACCAATATATGATGAGGAAAAGAATAAATACGTGCAAACAATAAAGAGAAAAGGGAAACCATACGCAAATATATGCTACTATTTGCTTCTTTTAGGAGCAGTTTCAATTAAAAATCTTAACTGGCTAATATAAGCTCTCTAACCCAGACTGCAATTTGAAGTCAAAATGTCACAATACAGTGCTCATAGACTCTAGAATAGTGCACATTTTTTTGAACTCTTATGGTAAAACTTCAGTAGTTGCCGACACTAACCATCTCTAACACAATCTCTTTGTCTATGAATAATAGTCATCTTCTTTACACTTGACAACGCACTAACAACGCACGCTCTGCCCACGAAGACATTCGACCAGCCGATACATGATAATGACATGGGAATGTAAGTAATACTAAACAGAGGCGGCAAACAAGATGCACATTTATGATAGTATCAGCTATAGTTTCCTGATTCCATATTAGCAGTCCAGTGGTTTCATGAGAAAGTCTTTAATTACAACTTGCAATCTGAAATCAAAATGTTGCAATCCTGTGGTCTTAGACCCTACAAGTACGTGTAATCAACATAGATACATGCATGAATTCGGTGAATCTCTGAATCGCCACTTGCACAGCGATATGCATTAAACAAACATGAAAAGCTGCACCCAGGGTCCGAGATGAATACATATACAAATGAAGCAAGTAATCTTCTTTTCATCCCCACGGGTAATTGGACTAATTTCTAAGGTCTACGGTTAAACTACCTTCCCTTCATTTTTGAACGCAAGTTTGAACCAGCTTACAATGGTAACTCTCATGAACAGATTGTTGCAAGGGAGCACTATCTGACTAGTGTTGCCGAGCTGTTGCAGTGAGCTCAGTCATCCCAAGCCAAAGCCTGTGGCAGTAGTTATGGCTTAAGCTGGACATTTTGCATCACCTCTTCTTCCCAAGCATAGGCAGCCAGAGAGTACCATGTATTTGCCATTTGGAAAAAGGGATACTCCGATTTGAATTCTCCAGTTTTCTTGAAGGCAGTGAGAGGCCTTGAGCACTTGGAACCTTGAAAAAACTGCTCACGAGGGCTCCCTGGTCATTTAGACTGTTTATTCTGACCTGCCCAAAAGGAAAAGATGATTCCGATAAGACGGTAACTGGGTCAAAAAGGAGAGGCAAAGCCAATAGTAAGCGCACTTTCAATTGATTCATCACAACTGAATAAAGATACATGAATTGCTTTAGTACGATATGGCCTCAAGCAACACTTCCAATGCTCAATTCAATCCACCTAAATGAGGTCCTTACATGCATTACTGGAGATCGAGACTTTGACCATAAAATCATACCTATCAATAAACTCAAACACGCACCCCTTCATTCAGACAAGCTTCTCTCACAAATGTGGGCCAACCTCCAGAGATGTTTGCCAGACAGCGGTGTGGACAGGTCTTGAGCTGCACCAGCCATGATTTGTACAAACACCTACGAGAGGCAATTTGCTGGTTCTTCTGAATCTTTATGGATTCACAAGGACCTTTCTGCCAATGTAGATATTGTGAACCAATATATGATGAGGAAAAGAATATATACATGCAAATAATAAAGAGAAAAGGGAAACAATTTCTAAATATATGCTAGTATTTACCAGTTTCAGGAGTTTCAATTAACAGTCTTCAACTGGCTAATAAGAGCTCTCAACCCCAACCTGCAATTTGAAGTCAAAATGTCACGAAACAGCGCTCATAGACTCTACAATAGTGCAGACTATTTTTGAAATCTCATGGTAAGACTTCAGGAGTTCTTAACACTAATTGTCTCCACCACATCCTCTTAGTCTATGAATACTAGTAATCTTCTTACACCTGATTAGTGAAAAAAGACAATGATGCATTCTAGAATTGGTACTCTTATAAATCCACAGATTAAAACAAATGGAATTTCATAATCAAAACTACCCCAGTTTTACACATATGGCCATAAATACTTCAAGGAAAATAACATGTCATGTGATTCTAATGAATAACCAGAATAACTTGGGAAAACAGTGGACTATAGGGCAAGATGTAGATCGCATCATGGTTGAGATATGCCGATGACAAAAGGACATAGGGCCTTACCACACTTCCATTCTTAATAAAAGTGGCCAGATCATCAATTTCGAAAGTGGATTCTCTGATTCAAATTCTCCATTTTTTTCAGGAGCAGTGGGAGGCTGGTGGAATCATGTAAAACCTGCTCAGTGAGACTACTTGACATTTAAACCATTTGATTCGACCTGTACAAAAGAAAGAGGTGAATTCTCATAGGTACTGCTGTGAGTCTTGTATTGAGTTAGAACGATCTACAAATCAGTACCTGTGATCATGGTACTAACGTCTACATGTTCTTCACTTCAGAAATAACTAATTAACTACTCTTAGCACCTCCTAAACCATAATGCCACCAAATCAACATACAAAAAAGCTTATTAGGAGAATTTCACAAATTTTGAGAGAGACCAAGTAAAGAATGTAGTACACATAGGCATAACTTAGAAACCAACAAGTCACACCTCTGAATTCTCATGATGAGGTTTCAAGTTTTAAATTTCATTCTAATCTTGAAGCACATACTTTTCGGCTCATTAAGGTTTAGGATGCGGCATTAATGAGTGGGCATCTGAATTACTGTGAACCTCAGAAACACAATGGCAATGGAAGAAGTATGCTCCACTGATTCACCAAGACTAGGAGATATATAAGTATGAATACTGAACTTATTTTGCAACAAGCCAAAGTGACACTTTCCTTTCAATCAAGGTAAACCAAGTCCTTACCAGCACTAGTGGAAATGTAGACTCTAAACACACATCCTTGCTATCGATGAGCTCAAGCACACAAACATTTTGTACATGCTTCTCCTGCAAATGTGGGTCAACCATGAGATCGAGAATGCCCCCTAATTAAGTCCATGGCTCCTGAACTTCACCATCCACAACCTGTCTGAATACCTGAGAGTTGGAATTTCCTTGTTTTTCCTGATTACATTGCCTGATGAATTGAACAGGAGCAGTCTATCCATTTACACGGTTGAAAACCAACTTATGGTGAAGAAAGACCAAAGCATAAGCATTAATTTACGAGAGAATCTAATCACACACACGGTCGTGAATATAAGGAAGCAATTACCACTTACAGGAGTTTTAATTGACAATAGACCATATAATGAAAGTCGACAATCCCAACCTCCAGCAAATATCAAAATATACGCTCCTAGAGTGCAATAGGGTACATAACCAGGAAAGACCTGCCATGTCCTATCTATAGTCGAAACCATGAATTTCAGCCACACGGACCACAAGCGCCGGGGAAAAAAGCAAAGATGGGGATGACCCGAACATGGATGGAATTGAAAATCTTTAACGTCAGCTGTTCAATTCTTTGAAGCGCAGCTCAGATTTTATCAAACTACTGATTCAACTTCTTAGCTCGTGCTTTTAGACTCTGAGGCAGGCTACATGATCTGAAGCCACGAGCGCAAGGGAAAGACATGACAAAGACTAACATGAACTTACGACTCTATGGCGCGAGGGAAAATGAACAAAACGAATAGATAGATACCTCGAATGTGGAACGAATTTTAAGAACAGAGCCCTACCTGAAGAAGACGACGATTGAGGAATGTTTCAGGAAACCAGCTTCCCGGCTTCAACTGATCTACGCGCAATAGAGATACGACGATCAGAAAAAAAAAATTCCGGAAGGCGACCGGAGAAATGATGAGAGAAGAAGCGTCGACTCAGGAGTTTGCCGGATCCAAGTGCAGGAGAGAGAGTATGATGATCTTTGATGAAGTGTGGACCGTCCAGACTCGGCGGTGCGATGTCCGGCGTCGCACTTTCGTCTTCTCTCCACCGACGATGACGACGTCGAAGACCAGAAGCCATGACGATGCTCAGGGAATGGTGGAAAAAGCATTTCCTTTTTTCAGCGATGGAGGCGACATCGATGGGGCTGATGATGCTGTGCGCGGCTGCCATTTTACTCTCTCTCTCTCTCTCTCTCTCCGTTTGCAGCACCTGCCTTCCCCTTTTTCAGTGACAAGGAAAAGTTAAAAAAAGATGGAAAATAAATTGTAGAGATAATAATAATAATAACGGAGGAGGAGGAGGAGGAGGTTAATTGCATCTTACTAATTCCATCTGCATTTATTTATGGCGCTAACGTTTGTATGGCTTCATTGAGATCGCCCTCCCAGTTGTGGTACCACCGTAATCCGAACAGTTTCACATATTCTAGTTTTGGTGTGCTTAGCGTACCCTTAGAAAAGACCTTCATTTTCGGGCACTCTTCCACTACAATACCCTCCAAGGATGGAAACCTGAAGCTGCAACTTGTGGTGGAGGAGAAGCATTCTAGGCTCGGCAGTTGTTGGAGTATTAAAAGTTCTAACTTCCCAAAAGAAATCGCTTTTCCTTCTCCATTTTCATCGTTTTTCACTACTTCTTTCATTCTTTCACATCCAATTATACCCATCCCAGTGAGATGCACCAAATTCGTAACCGCTGAAACCGTTACTAGATTTACCAATCCAGAGGAATTCTTCACCACTAACTCCGTCAAATTCTGAAAGGATGTCACGGTTGGAAATAATGTCGTCAGGCCGGGACAATCCCAAACCTCAAATGTTTTGATGCTATGAAGAATTTTTGAAACTAAATAGTCTTCCCTCCATACACGCTTTAGATTGTGTAACTTGTTTAACTTAAGTTCCCTTAAACTTTCCACCACCAAATGTTTCCCCTCGTCAACAAGCTCTACGTCGGGGAAAATGTTTTCAAAGGAGCTACAAAAGACCTCAAGGCTTTCCAGATTCTGAAATCTTTCTAAGAATGATCTAGGTGGAAAGACGGCATTTTCATCGTGAAAGCATGCCAATGTTACTGCTTTTGTCTTGCCAAAGATGTCATTAGGAAATTTTCCATCCTCTATCATCTGAATATCCTTTTCAACTAATAAAAGTCTCTCTAAGTTGGGACAGCCTTGTAAAATTGCCTGTACAGCGAGAGAAGTAAATTCAGCAAAGGCTAGGCAATAAATCGTGTGATGTAAAAAGTAAACCTAATTCAAACGATTCACTTGGAAGGTGGCCATCTTCTTACAATTTATTAAATCTCCAGAGCCCTACATATCGGTCTCAAGCTTATAAAGTCTCAAGTACAAGCTCGTATCAGTCTCGAAAAACTGATGAGCAACGAAGAATGTGTTTTCTACAATACTATAACATGATATGGTTATGCTGTGGATATGAGATTAGTGAGTGATGTGAAGAACAAAATAGAAATGGAGCTAGAGCAACTGTAATCATACCATCTCGAATGAAGAGTGTGCATCTTGGTCTGAAAGATACCGTTGATAATCTCTTTGGGCGCAACTGTTCATGGACGCCGCAAAAGACAACTTGTCCAATTTGTCACAGTGAGTCACTCGCAATTTATTCACTAATGACCAATTCAAAGTGAACAAGTCAGGACAGAAGCTCTTGAGTTGTGGCATATCATGTAATACCAGCGAGGTTAGTTCCGGGAAAAGAACTTGACCAGCATCGAAGTGTGGAGTGTCATCTCCACTGGTGACTATTTCCTCAATCCCGCAAGACTCTAGTCGAAGTTTTTGAAATTGGTTTAGACTTGTAGCCACCCAATATGGAAATACATTTTCAAGGCTCTTGCAATTTTTGGCCTTCACTTTTGTTAGATTGTCACAAGTGGGAGTTTCCTGAAGACTATCAGTCCATATTTTGCTTAAATCGTCCATATGGGAGAGAACCATCTTCTCAAGCTGAGGAAATTGTACCTGCCATATTAAGTACAAAGACGACATTATACATTAACCCATAACTTTAAAAATAATGTTAGTTTTTCTATGATTAATTTGCAACTCGAGTCTGACACTATTGAATGTGTCTTCTCATGAAAGAAGTTATTTCCTCAATTTACTATGAGCATCACTACTTACTCAACACTAATATTAATTGTAATTATTATTTATGAATATTCTAATTCGAAATTTTTATTAATGAGAAGTATTATGAAAAAAAATTGATGGCGAACAAGCTAAAAACAAATAACTTCAATTGTTTACAAGTTTTTTCTTTGTTTTGAACGGAATTTTTTTGTATTGAAAAATATATATTTAACAAGCATGGACGGCGACTTCAATAAACAACGTGTTATGATCTCAGAAAAAGTAAAGTTGGGTCAATTTTGCTAGTTCTACATCGGACCATTAATAATTTGCTTGAAATAAAAATTATTCACTTTTGAGGTGAAAAGTGAAAATTGAATCTTGCGGTGGGCCAGTGATCCTACAGCTGGCAAAAAGTGGGCGCATGACAGCTAACCAATTTCTTTTTGGCACCCACAAAAGGAAAACAGAACCGACCACATTATGTTTGTTTGGAGAAAATCAACCGCAATTTTTCTTTACCATGTTGTGACTTCCGACGAGTCGTCCATTGAGAAGCAAGTACCAATATCTTTAATTTAGTTACAAAAATTAACACAATTATGACTTATCACAATTCAAAAATAAAATAAATCTTCACACTTCTCAAGATGTAAAAAAATTATTAATTGAAGATTTTGATGAGTTTTCGAAATGATCTAACAATGTGGGAGATAAATATTATTATATGCTAGCTCATATTTGACATAAAAACGCTATCACAACTTGTCTAAACCAAAAAAAAAATAAATTGGATGACTATTCTCATACGTCTCCAAATTTATTAATGTTCTTGATCAAGTATATTGTTAGTCTTCAATTGAGTATATTGTCAGTCTTCTTAAGAAGTGATGTAATCTAAAACAAACTTGGTAGAAGTATGAGCTGTAACTCACTTAATTAGTCAAAATCAATTTGATAATCAGCTTTATTCTACAAAGAATTAGGCGATTGTATCTTTAATATTCTCTCTTTTATTTTATCCTTTTTTCTATCGCCTTCTCTTTCCTTAAAAATTTAAAAAAGCAACCTGCCTTATCCCTAACACAGATTGTATGCATTGCCACACCAAGTGTCACTAAATACAATAATCCATAATTAATAATTATAGAAAAACACAGGTCTGTAATTTGATGGGTTGTTCGATTATAGTATTGCAAGTATGATTTACGAACGAAGAAGACGAACAAGTTCATACATATCAATCTTTTTATTTTTATTTTTTCAACACCTAGTTCAGGCATTAGCAACTACTAAGAAATTAATAGTTGCTTGCATTGATCATCATCGAAGTCTAGAGCACTCCAATAAAAAAGAGACACTGTCTAATTTCTCATATTTATTTGCTTCAAGTTGAACATGCAGTTGATTTTCAGTTTACCTTCTTCAAGAAAGCTAATTCTTGATTTGTAATTTCATTGATTGGGGAAATGATTATAGTACAATGAACTGTAAATAGCTAAGCAATTTGTGAACTTGGTTTTCACAATTATGAAGTTTTCTTTTCCCCTTTTCTTCATCTTCCATAAAAAAAAATGCAGTTTTCTTTTACGCAAGAAAACATGATGTGGGGGCAGTACGAGCATCTTTTTTTGCCATTTTTAGATGCTTTTCTATGTTTGTACTTTATAGTTCAAATTGTATAATATAAATGTTTTTATATGGTTATTGCAACATTTTTATGTATCTCCCCGGTTAATTCTATAGTATTGCGCACGATAAGATTTTTGAGCTGACACAAGTGACAAGACTAACACTACTAAAAAGATATGGAGGTCTATAATTAATGTTTCTTTTTGCTGAGGATCGGGAAATTATTAATCTTTTCACTAAATATTAAAAGATTATGTAAAGAAATCTGTGTAAAGCACGGGAATGTTGCTAATTATTTGAAATTTACTTATAATTAGATGATTTTGAATTTATACATATATATCGATACCTAAACTGTTTTGTGTTTAAAATTTACTAATGTGATTATGGACTCCCAAGGTGAGGTAAATATTCTGTTCATCTTCCTTTAGGTATGAAACACGAGTCTCGGTTACATTTGAGCAAAGCATTGATGACTGATGTTATGAACATCTATACTTAGCACTTATGTCTACAAAAGAGTCATTCCTTTGCATTGCCTAATTTTACGAGAACATGATCCAAATGAAATGCCAAAAATGCATTAGTTTGAAAGACTGACCTGTGGAGTGAAAAGAGAAGGGCCGCCAGTCAAACTTCTCATCCTGGGGCAGTGATCAATGGTCAACCCTACCAATTTGGGACATTCCAGCATATGATTTTTCCTCGAGAGGAACCT
Organism: Melaleuca quinquenervia; assembly: GCA_030064385.1. NCBI lineage: Eukaryota > Viridiplantae > Streptophyta > Magnoliopsida > Myrtales > Myrtaceae > Melaleuca > Melaleuca quinquenervia. Next base: position 3,114,850 of record CM057724.1, on the reverse strand, counting down.
AGTCAAACTAGGCAAGTGTCCTAGCCATATCCACTCAAGTCTTGGGAATGTAATCTTCTCCATTGCGCTTCTTTGCCCTTCTTCGTCTGCGATCACATTTTCCATTTGACAACACTCCATTATTCCCATCAACTTGAGACTGGCAACGCACTCAACCATTGATGGAGTGAAAGCATGTCTCAAGTTGTTGCATTTATAAAGGGTTAGGCTAGTTAGAGAATTGAAGCGCAGCATTCCTTGAAGATCTTTGTTCCATAGTTGCCTCAACTTTGGCAAATAGCACAATGTCAAAGTCATCAACTGAGGCAACACTTGAGTGTTTTCCATAAACTCCGGCCCCTCAAGAATAAATATTTCTTCTAGCAACTCACAATTGTGAACTTGCAATGTGCTCAAATTGTCTAAAGCAAGCATCAATTTGGGTGGGATAGCGTTAGCAAATGATGGGCATTTATCTACAATCAGTGACTTTAATTGCCAATATGACTTGATTGGATTAAGTTCGCTCTGCCATTTTCCAATCAGCTCAGGGATTTCGGATAGCCATATTTGCTTTAGTGAAGCAAATGCACCCTGTCAAAAAAGCACCATTAAATGTTAACTTCTAGTTAGCAAAAGACAATTACTCTGTTAGTGATCAAAATCATCCAATTGCGCGAAATTTGATAACTAACGCATACCATTTCTTCAAATATATTTTTGATGGCGATGTTGAGGTTTTCTTCATAAAAATTCCGTTGCTTTGTTGATTCAGAAAATTCCTTCGGAATTGCCTGTACGCTCTCCAGATTTGGTGCCTTTATTAGCCCCTTAGAGAAAAAATTCATGTTGGGACATCCACACACAATGATATCTTCCAAGAGAGGAAACATCAAATTATGTCCACTTGAGCCGAAACATCTCAACTCTTTTAACCCTTCAAGCTTTATATATTTCAATTGATGGAAAGCGACTTCACTTTCTACCAATCTCGACCCTTCTTCCTCCATAATGATTGCCTCCATCTTGTTGCACTTTGATACAGTTAGATCTCTTACTTGTGAGAGAGATTCAACCACGGATGGGATAAAAATAAACCGGAGGTTATCCAAGCCAATGATTTCTAATGTCTCCAATCTTGAAAATGAAACCTATAGTATTCACCCACGGAATTGGTTATTCAATTGAATTAAGTATTCATAAATCTAGAAGATGTAAATATAGATGAGTGCACAGGGGAGAGGGGGATTGTTAAGTTGCACAAAGAGAGATAAAAAAAAATGGAGTAAAAATTATCTCCATATTAGTATGATTTCTAATTTTTGTCCTTTCTTCGGGAAAATAACTTTGCATTGTAGAGCTTACTTTGATTAATAAGCTTCGTTCCATCTGAAGAATTTCCCCTTCAACAGTACTTTCAACCTCAAATTTCGGCCCAAAAAGTTTCAAAATATATGCACGGCCTCTGTCCAATAAGAAGTAGCTATCTATTCTTTACAACGAGCAAGATAGCAGTTAGCGTATGCTCCTATAGCCATCAGATTAGTCTCTCACACAGATTCTATATCTAAACGAAATTCTTCCCTCTCTTCAATTTAGTTCATTTCCTAATATAATCAAATCAAACTTGGTATCATGCATTTGATGTCAAGGACAATGTCCCATCCTTCTGTTATCAACGTTATATCAATCACCTTTATAGAGTTCAAATTAGATAAATCACTGGTGCCATTATGAGATCACCCCACATGCCATGTCCTTTCGAGCTTCATTATACATTAAGAGAGTACCAAATCATTTTGAATTTGCCTATACTTTTATTTAAGGGGGATCATACATCAAACGTCAACACGAACATTTGATCGATAATTACAGAACATTTTCAGTGTTGTAATTTTTCTATCTATTTAGGGAGAGTCATACGATTTATACCTTCGTATGCAGAGCTACTTGTAAAGATGTTTGACTATAAACCTAATTATCAATTGAACTGTTCACCATCGAAGTAAAACAAATAATCTTGAGTCATACCTTTTCTATCAAGAAGAGAGGTCGTTTATGAAGTGGCATGTTGTTCTCAGGTTGCGAAGCAAGTATATCCACTTTGTTACATCCTTGCACCTTCAAGGTCTTCAGTGCCGGCCAATGTAGAGCATGTGTTTCGGCATACGTGAACTTCAATTCTGTCAGATTAATAAGCTCAAGGGAGGTTAATTGTGGGAGCACAAACCCAAGAGTTAGTCCTTCTTTCTTCTCGATGAGTTCCACAATGCCGCAATCACCAATCATTAATTCCTCGAGTTGAATTAGGTCTCTGGCTACCGAGGCTGGAAACAAAGAGGTGAAGTTCATGCAGCCAGAGATCCTAATAGAATGTAGACAATGGAATTTAACTGGATGGTGGAATTCCTTATGCCATATGCGCTTTAGCCTATTGCATGCATCCACTTCAAGGGATTTTAAAGAATGGAAAGAATCCGCAGCAACTTGACTGTCCCACATCATCTCGATGTTATCCAAGTCACTGATCATTAATTCCTCCAAGCTAGGAAATGCAACCTGCGGTATTTGCACACGGAATAAGTGATTCTCTTAAATTACAAATTCATGGACTTCCAAGATGTAAATATAGATGAGTGCCATGATGTAAATTACGAATACAAGGTATTGGTGAGTCCATCTTAAATTGCATAAAAGGCAACAAAGAATAAATTGAAAAAAATTCTAATAAAAAAAATCTCCCTACTAATGTCAATAACTCTAGGATGAGAAGGCAATTGGGATTACTGGAGACGAAACCAAATGGCAGGAATTTTTTGACCAGATTTTATAAACAATAGGCACAATGGTAATTTGGACATAATCAACCACTGGATAAAAAAATGGTGGAGAGATCGAGATTACAAAGGCAACCGATCAACCATCAAAGGTTGCACCGTAGCAGAAAGTGTGATTTTATCTAAGACCGAATGCCTCAAAATAATATTATATCACTCTAAAGCGGTTAAAAAGTTATGCTGGCAAAAAGCAATTAATAAAAGGATTTGCTTGCATCAAATGAACAAATCTAACATCATCCCACGCTTGAAAGAAGTCAATATCTCATCAATTGACTTTACCTTCTTAAGATTCATTATTATTTTTTACCACATGCTGGAGGATCCAACGGTTAGATATCAAGGACGTATCTCACATGTGCTCGAGTCAAATCGTAAGAACATTACGGAAGATTGAGAGTATCTTAGAAAATTGAAGTACTAATCTTATGAAGGGCCCATTTTGCAGCCTATACGATTGCATACTCAACAATTTAGGTGAACAGCCTATACAGCTCTTAGGTTAGTCAAAGCGGACCCGTTTTCTTGCTTTCCACTCGAGAAATCACATGACTTAACTAAAATGGCTCATCCACGAAATGTAACTTATTTCTTTGACAATAGTTTCATCAAAATGCCCACAAAATCTGTGATTCAGATAAATTACGAATTCATGAATTTTGAAGATGTAAAATGTAAATGAGTGCCAAAATAATAAATAACGAATTCATGGAATAGGTGATTCTGTTGCAAGTGCATGAAAGTTAAAAAAAAAAAAACAAAACAAAACAACAGCCAAAAAAAATCTCCATGCCAATGTCGATGACTCTAGAACAAGAAGGCAATTGGAATTACTAGAGACAGCAGAAAAATAGGAATTATGACTAGATTCTATTGATAAGTGGAAAAATCATAAGTTGGATATGCTTATATCACCATCATAGATGCCAAACTTCAATAAAACCCATCCCTCTCTCCAGAATCCCAATATAGGAAATTCAAAGTGTAGTTTGTGCTTTTTTTGCTTGCTCGGAATGAAATCGATAGTATACGTAGTGATAGTTAATTCACTTAGAAAAGTTCATTTAAGTTAAAATATGGATCAAATTGTTCAGTGAGATTGCATTATGCTTTTGTGAATTGATTAAGCATGAAGGATTTATATATTTAAAGATACAAGAAGCATGTCGAAACGGTAAATCACCATCAGAAACTACAAGTCACCGAAATGATGTAGTAAAGGAAGAATGCAGCTTAGGGATGGCTTGAGAAAAAAAATATTAGCCATTTAAAAAAGTGATAATGAGATTGAGAAAAAAAATTAACCAATCAACCATCAAATGGTGCACTATAGTAGCAAGTGTGATCTCATCTAATGCAAAGTGCCTCATATCAGTGCTATAGCACTCTAAAGTGCCTCAATCTAAATTACTTTTCTGAAGGTAAGCTCACTTAACCTAACTCAAAATGATTGTCCTTGTCGTCGCCATTTTCTTAAGAGGCGAGTCTAAACCCACAGCCTGTATGTCTAAGACCACAACATTATAGGTGAAAAGATTCCATTGCCCCTGATTACAATTAAAAGCTTTATTTTCTTTTTTTTTTTCATTTTTTTTCAAAGAGTAACTAGTCTTCTCCAAGAATTCATTGCAGTTACTCCAAAAAATCCTTCGTCTGCAAAGTTGCTCATCCGATCTCCCATCTACCTTGTCATCACCCGTCACTCCCATCTATACAACAAATTTTAACTTCTCCGTGTTTTGTTCACTGGACTATTGTCGTCCTTGACAAGCCATACTCAGACGGCTACTTTATTTTACCACTTTGCATGTGTCCGAAGAGATTCATTATAATCTCATAGATCTCTGCAGATTTAGGTTTTATGCCAATAATAATAATATTAACAATAATAAAGTAATTACGCAAGATTAATTCTTCATTTAGAACCTTATATAGTTAAAAGCCCCAAAGCCTCTTTGCGGACAATCCCAATCTATTTCCTCTATTGTCATTCAAAGGTGGGGGGTTCAAGTGAGATCCACAACTTAAATTTAAATGTATTTTATTTCTCTGACAATAGTTTCTGCAGAATGGCCATGAAATTCATGATTTAGTTAAATTACAAATTCATTAACTTCCAAGATGAAAATGTAAATGAGTTCCAATAAATAAATAATGAATTCAAAAAATTGGCGATTTCGTCTAAAGTGCACAAAAGGAAACTGGAAGAATAAACTAAAAAATAGCCAAAAAAAGAAGATCCTTACTAGAGAAGGCTATTGAATGTATTGGAGACAAAAGAAAAATTATAATGACGATAAGATTCTGTTGATGATAGGCAAAATGATAATTTGGACGTGCATATAACAATCACAAATCCTAGGCTTGAATAAAATATATCCCTCTCTCCAATATCCAAACATAGGAAATTCAAAGCGCACTTTGTGCTTTTTTCGCTAGCTCATAATGAAACAGCTCGTATACATCATTAAGTCACTTAGAGATGGTTTAGTTAACTGAAAATATGGATGAAATTCCTCAATGAAATCGCATTATGTTTTTTGTAAATTGATTAAGAATGAGGACATTATATATATAAAGAAACAAGAAGCTAGTCATAAGGGTAATCACTGCAGCTCAAGATCGCTTGAGGAAGAATATTAACCTTTCGAAAGAAAATAATGGAGAGAATGAGATTAAAAAAGGAAGATATCAGCCGTCGATTGGTGCACTACAGGAGAAGGTGTGATCTCATCTAATACCGAGTGACTCAAATTAATGCTATGTCAATCCGAATCAATTAAAAGGTAAGGCTAAGAAAAGCAAATGAAAAAGAAATTGCTTGGGTCGAACGAACAAATCTTATCACGTCATTATACACTCGAAAGAACTAGACATAATTCATTTTTTTGAATTTTCCTTTAAAATTTACTGGTGTTCTCTAAGTGCGAAAAGATTCAATAGTTATATACCAATGCTATATCATAAATATACTCAAGTCAAATTATCAAAAATAATTCTCAATATCTGCTCATAGAAAATTGATAGTATATAAGAAAGTCAAGACGTGATAATCCTAACAGAGGACCCATTTTTGCAACCTCGTTGGCTGCGTAAGCAACATTCCAGGTTAAAAACCTGTACATTACTTTGTTTCATTTTCCATTGAAATGTTTTTCCATTGTCTACCTGGGAAGTCAAACAACTCGAATAAAGTGGCTGATTTGCGAACCATATCTTATTTCTTTAACAAAAGCTTAATAAGAATGGACATGCAAATCATATAAAAAAATTAAATAGGGTGATTTACAAAGCTCAGGACCCCAAAGGTCTTACTCAATTTGGGGACGGAGAGGGCTTATATTCCTTCTGCTAGAGTTATTAAAAGAGATTAAAGCTTCCTTCCATTAGGAAGGCAGATGAGATCCTGTAAAGAGACCCAATGTCCCCGATTATAATGGAAAGCTTTGTTTTAATGTAAAGAGTAAATAGATTTTTTTTTTTCCGAAAGTTCATTGCTATAACTATCCTTCATCTACAAAGCTGATCAAAATCTCCTATATACCTCACCCATCGCTCCCATCCACACAAGAAAGTTTTAATTTATTTGCGTTTCGCTCATTAGACTACCATCATCCCTGACAATATTACTATGAAAGGAAAAAAGAAAAAACATGCAAAGCTGCAAGCTCTCTTTGCAAAATTTTCCCGATCTAGTTCCATTGTCTTTGAAAGCAAGCTCTCTTCAAGAAGGCTCAAAGCATGGGAAGAAGATAAGCCATACTCAAACATAATATCTTAAGCGACCCACAATTTAAATTCTCACAACTCTTTATTGACGGGGAAACCAACATATTGAAGGAGTCTTGGGCCCAACCATCAACTTTCGTAACAATCGTGTCATTGCAAGCAATCCTATCAGGTTAACAAAATAGCCGCGGCAATTTTTGCCGGATAAAATCTTTTCTTAACTGGGCAATTGCTTGTTCTTAGTTTTTTAACTTCTCTTCAGTGTTAGTAATTCACCATCAACAACCAATTCAACAGGATAGACTGGGTGGTTATTCAAATGGAAAACTAAATGGAACATATATCCATACAATCTGCAATGACTGGGTGGTTATTCAAACAAGAGAACAAAAGACGTGCATCAATTAAACTAGCACTGCTTCTTTTATTTCAAAACCCACTCCTCCTTCCCAATCCTCATATTGGTTTTCGGGGTCACTTGTATTATACCTTTTCTACTTTATAACTGAATTTGATAACTGAAATCAATGGGAAACCATGTCAAAATATTAGAAATTACTTTACTTACGGAATTCTTTTAATGCCAAAAAGATTCCCTTTAATTTTGCTTTACGAAAACCTTGTCAATAAGGATATACTTGCAGGATGTAAATTTAAAATAACTTGGAACCAAGCACAAACTAGATTTACATGATTTTATAAAATTGGTTGGATTTTTACTCAATTAAGAGAAACGGACAAGGCAATTAGGAAGACAAATGAACGGAAAATGACAAATTGAATAGGCATCATAATCTGAATTAATTATTGGAGACAAAACCAAATGGCAGGAATTTTGACAAGATTTTGTAAACAATGGGCACAATAGTAATTTGGACATGCTTGAATAACAATCATATAATCAACCACACTTGAAATGAAATGAAAAAAGGGAATTGCTTGCATGAAATGAAGGGCCTATCTTGACTGCATACACAACAATTTAGGTGATGGCCTATCTTGCTCTTAGTTTAGTTAAAGTGGACCCGCCTGTAAAATACTTTTTCAATTTCCATTTCAACATTTTTTTGCTTTCCACTCGAGAAGTCATATGACTCAACTAAAATGGCTCATCCGCGAAATATAACTCATTTCATTGACAATAATTTCATCAAAATGCCCACAAATTCTGTGACTCAGTTAAATTATGAATTCATGAGTCAAAATATAAATAGAGAATTCACAAAATTGGCGATCTTGTCTTAAGCGCACAAAAGGAAAACGAAAGAATAAACTAAAAAATAGCCAAAAGAAAAAAGAAAACTCCATCCTAATATTTAGGGCTGTAGGATGAGAACACTATTGGATATACTAGAGACAAAAGAAAAATAATGATTATACTAAGATTCTGTTTATATTAGGCAAAATGATAATTTGGACATGTACACATAACAATCACAGATCCCGAACCATAACAAAATCTATCCCTCTCTCCAGTATCCGAATATGGGAAATATCAAAGCACACTTTGCGCTTTTTTTGCTAGCGCAGAATGAAATAGCTAGTATACATCGTTAAGTCACTTAGAGATGGTTAGTTGACTTAAAATATGGATGAAATTCTTCAATGAAAATGCATTATGCTTTTCTAAATTGATTAAGAATGGGGAAATTAAATATTTAAAGAAACAAGAAGCGTGTCGTAAGGGTAAACACCATTACAACTAGAAGTCACCAGTAGAAGAAGAATGCAGCTCAGGATCGCTTGAGGAAGGATATTAGCCATTAGAAAGAAAATAATGGAGAGACTGAGATTAAAAAAGTAACCAACCAGCCGTCAAATGGTGCACTACTGTAGAAGGTGTGATCTCATCTAATACTGCATGTCTAAATTCAACGCTATATTAATCTAAATTACTTAAAAGGTAAGGGTAAGAAAAGCAATTAAAAAAGAAATTGTTTGGATTAAATGAACAAATTTTATTACGGCATTATACACTCCAAAAAACTAGATATAATTGATTTTTTTTAATTTTCCTTTAAAATTTATCTGTGTTTTAGAAGTGCGAGAAGATCCAATAGTTAGATACCAAAGCAACATCATAAATATACTGAAGTAAAATTATTGAAAAAATTCTTATGCATCTCATTATGGAAGATTAAGAACATATAGGATAGTCCATGTATTAATCCTATGAGAGGGCTGATTTTCGCAGCCTCTTTGGCTGCGTAAGCAACATTTTAGTTGAAAGACACGCAAATCACGTTGTTTCATTTTCCATTGAAACGTTCTGCCATTATTTACTTGGGAAGTCGGATGACTCGATTAAACTGGCTGATTTGTAAAACGCATTTTATTTCTTAAACAAAAGTTTGATAAGAATGGCCTTGCAAATCATATAAAAACTAAATAGGGTGATTTACGAAGCCCAATACCCAAGGGATGTTTGCTTAGTTTGACGACAGAGAGGGCTCGGATTCCTTTTGATGGAGTAATTAAAAGAGATAAAGCTTCCTATGGCAATCTTATAATTGCATTAGTCTCTTGCGCAGGTTATTATCAATGCTCACCGAACAAAACTTACAAGCAAGATAATTTAAAACCTCTTGGACTATTTTTGCATTCACAATAATTTGTTGATGAACAAAAGCTAATTTAAAGTACAAAAGGGAATTATACGACCCAAAAAGACAAGTAATGAACTTCACCTCTTATTTACAATATAACAAGGGATGTAACGATTAGATTTTGCTTGCAATTTCTTAAGTTATTAAATGTTAGCACTCATCTAGTTTACTATAAAGTACAATTAATTCCTATGAGGTGCTCATAATCTTTTTTTAATTATTCGTCCACGTTATCGCCATTTCCTTAGGGGTGAGTCTAAATCCACAGCCTCCATGTCTAAAGTGCAAAGACCCAATTGTCCCTGATTGCAATGGAAAGATTTATTTCCTTCTTCTTTTAGGTTCTTTTCTTTTCCTTTTCTTTTTCTTTTTTTTTGCAAAGAGAAATTAGTCATTTTCAAAAGTTCATTGCTATAATTACCCTTCATCCACAAAATTCATCGCAATATCCCAGCCACCTTTTACCATCAACCATTGCTGCCATCCATATAACAAGTTTTAACTTCTTTGTGTTTCATTGATTCCACTATAATAACCCCCGACAAGATTACTGGGGATAGAAAAACGAAAAAAGGCAAAGCCGCAAAGGCTCTTTGCAAAAAATTTCTCCCATTTAGTTCCATTGTCTTTGAAAGCGAGCTCTCTCCACAAAAGCTCAAAGCCTAGGAAGAAGATAAGCCGTACTCAGACACGCTACCTTATGGGACCCACAACTTAGCTTTTCATGACTCTCTATCGACGAAAAAACTGACATATTACAAGAGTCTTCGGCATCACCGTCAATTTTCGTGATAATCGCACCATTACAAAAGGGAGAACTTGTCCGGTCAATGAAATAGCCACAGGAAATTTTTGCCACACAAAACAGCCGTGTTCTTTCCTTAATTGGGCAGTTACATGTCCTTAGTTTTCTAACTTCACGTTAGTGTCAGTAATTCACTATCAATAACCGATTCGGCAGGATATCAAACATAAATTTGTGTTTGCAATGCATCTATCCATAATATATGCATGCATGAATATGCCCAAAATTACACACTTTGATAATTATGGGGCTCATGGAATGACTAAATGCTTATTTAAACACGATAAACATATGACGTGTATCAATTAAATTAGTGAAGTTGCTTTTATTTCGTGACCAGCTCTCCCTCCCATTCCTCGTATAGGTTTTGAAGAGTTCATCTATATTATACATATTGTATTATATCAAAGTTTCATAAGTAATTCAACGGAACCATGTCAAAATATTACGGGATTACTTGGATGCAAAAAAAAACAAATCCCTTTAATTTTGCCTTATAAACCCTGTTAAAACAGACGTACTTGCAGAATGTTAATTTAAAACAACTTGAAACCTATCACAAACTAAACTGACATAATTTCATACAATTATTTGGATTTCTACTTAATTAAGAGAAACAGAAGATTGCTTTAGCTAATTACAGGGAAGGCATCACCGCACAAGGCTATTAGAAAGAAAATAAACTGAAAATAACAAATTGAATAGGCATCATAATCTGAGTTAAATCTAGTTAGCAAATGAAGGAAAAAAATTAATAACAATTAATACTCTTTTAATAGAGAGTTACCTGTTGTCCATTGAAGAATGCAATTGGAGTGCCAACTTGGTCGTCCGATGTCCTACTCGAAGAAGCCGTCCCGCCGGTGAAAAAACTCTTGATATTTTGCAAGTTCTGCAATTTCAATACACGCAACTTAGGCAACTCCAATTTGCCACGATCATCAACTTCTACGATCCCGCATATTGACTTGCAATCAGCAACTGCAATCTCTTCTAGCTGTAAAAGTCCTCTCACCACTGAAAGAGGGAACAATACTTCCACCTTGTCACAACTTTCGACTTGTACTACTTTTAATGCACCAAAGGACTTGGAGGATACATGGCCATGGCATATCTTCTCCAATCTGATGAGACTCTCGAGAATTAACGACTCCAGCTTCTCAAAATATGCATGGAATGACGACTGGAGAATGTAATGGATGGAGCGACTATTCATGACCTCCAGATGCTTTAATTCTGGAAAACCTTTTTGGGATAACGTGCAAACACTTTGCTCACTTTCATTCAAATCCTCCAAATATAGATCATCAGTTTTGTCTAACATACTTTGTATGCATCCTTTCCAAAGCACATCGCTTTTTGGATCCAATCGAAGCTCCAATGTTCTTGAACCTTTGCACTGCCAGCGTGACACCACACCTATTTGAATTCTATACTTGGTTAACTGCTTGAAATTTAGATCCTTTGGGAGCACACTCGGGTCGAGAATGGATACATATAGAGTGCAGAGATTCTTCATGTTATTCAACTCTCTAAGACTGGCATTAGTTGGCGGCGTTTGGTCCATAGCATTCCATTCGACAAAGCTACTCTTCATATATAACTCCTCCAATTTGGTCAAGCTTCCAAGCACATCCGGTTCAATCATCTTAAGTTTTGAACAATCATTCAACTCGAGCAACCTCAGTTGTGTTAGTTGCCCTATTTCTTGTGGCAATCGGTGCAAGTTAGAGCTTTGAATACTGAGAATTTGCAGCTCTTTTAGCTCGCCAAGTATGGCCACATTTTCTAATGAACAGTAACTAAGACACAGGGTATGTAACTTCTCCAAGGACTGGAACGGCGAAGGCGGACCATTGAGACGTATCCCCATAAGATCTAAGACCATGAGATTTCTCATAGAGTTGAAATATGAATCTGGGATTTCCAGAGAATGATTGTAGGTGAACATCATAAAGATCTTTAAATCTGGGCAATCTAATTCTTTGGGTAGTTCCTTCAAATTAGCATAGGAAAAGCATAGCGCCCCACAACTTTTGATCTTGTCATTTCGCAACTCTGACTCATCTTTCAACACGAGAAGAGGGTGATCTCTTGAAACAATTGAGGCTACAAACATACGAACCAAGTCGTGGATCTTGAAATCATCATCTTCTTCGCCGTGTAACAACAATGAAGAGGCTTGAAGAGTACGAATCAATCTGCCCAACATTTCTCTAACATATTTTATGCTCTTATCTGGTCCAAATAATCCCAAACCCACGCCGTACCTCACCAAATTTTCAAGAGAGGGATTAGGGACACCATAAACAGCACAAAGTTGTAACAATGACTGCTCCTCCTCTTTTAAACGATTATAACTTAGTCGTAATGTCTTATCTATCCTCTTACCGGCTTCTTCATTCAAAATTTCATTCAAGGCATTTTCACATTCAGAGTGAGTAGTGTTTATAAATAGCTTTGCAATTATAAGAATTAGGAAAGGCAAACCTCCACATATGTATAGTGCTTTTTCCATCAAGGGTTCTAGCTCAACTCGAACTTTGCCTCCCACGGTCATCTCAAACAGTCTTTTTGCCTCTTCATCCTTCAGGAAACCAAGGTGGAAGGCATCATTACAAAGCATTTCCCTTCTCAAAACATTTTCATCTCTTGCCGCCATCAACAACTTGCATCCTTTGACTTTGTTGTTGTGTTCACAAGGAATGCCGACTAATTTCAAGTCGAGCTGCTCCCAAAGGTCGTCTAATATTATAAGGACCTTCTTTTTGTTCCTTTCCTCATCTTCCAACCTCTCGCATAGAAGCTTCGCGCGCAATTCGACGTCCTCTTCTTCCTCCATGGTACTAAGGCCCAAACAGTGCGCAATCTTTCTTTGAATCTTCTTGATGTCCGGATTTTGCGACACATCGGCCTTAGCGACCCAATCAAACTTCTCCTTTTCGCGCAGTATCCTTTCGACATCCTCCAAAAGGGTCGACTTGCCGACCCCGCCCATCCCGTGAACCCCAACCATGCTCTTCATGTCATCCGCGAGTGCATCCATGATCTTCTGCATGACATAAGCTCTGGATTCGAAGACGCCATCGTCCCTAAGCTTAATCAATGTCGAGGCAGAAGAAGTGGAGGCCGTTTCGGCGGTCGACTGGACGACATCTTTGCCTTCTCTCCGGGCAGCAACGTCACCCAGAGCAGGACGGCCGGCGGAGATCTCCTTGCCTCCGATTTCTAGAATGAGACTCTTAATGTCATCGGTCGCGTGCTTGGCCTTCCTGCTGAACTGATAGCGACAAAAGGGGTCAGGAAGAGTCCCGCGGCAGCAAGTCTTGCTCATCTTTTCGAATTTGCCCAACAGATCTTCCGCCTCATTCAAGGCGTTCTCAGCACTTGCCAGAAACTTGTCGACCCATTCGTAGATATCACGAAGATTGTTTCTGGCCTCTTTTGCGGCATTGCCGACCCTCACAGCCTCGTCCTTTAGATTCCCGACTTCCTTCTGAAGACCGTCGGCGTATCTCTTGGAGCACATGACAAACTCGAATCCATGCTTGATTGGAACAAACACGATCTTGAAGAAATCCCACGCAATAGGAACTGCAGAATCGGCAGACATTTTTTTTTTAATTTTTTGTGTGAGAAAAAAAGAGCGCAAAAAACAGAAGGGGAGATATGTCTATATATACGCCGGAGAAAGATCGTGTTTGAGTGCAAAAGGGGACGAATGAAGCGGAGCAAGAACGAAAGAGAGATTTGAGTGCAAATGAGGAGAAGAGCGAAACAGAGCAAGAAGGGCGGAAGACGAAGAATGCCCAGAGATTCAAGTGTAGATGAGGAGGAAGGAAGGGGATGCAAGAACGAAACAGAGATTTGAGTGAAAATGAGGGGAAAGTGCGAAATGGAGCAAGAATCACTGGAGACGAACGCGCCCAAGAGATTTGAGTGCAAATGAGGACGAAGGAAGGGAAGCAAGAACGAAATAGAGATTTGAGTGCAGACGAACTGAAGAATGACCAAAAGATAAGAATAAGAAAAAAGACCGGTCACCATCACCGACGTCTGTGCCCCCACCACCAAAGCACAAACATTGATTAGGGGTGAGGAAATTGGAAAAGTACGAGTTACTTGATTTCTTTTTCTAAAATTAAAATTACAAGCTCATCATGTAACTTCGAAGAAAATGAAAAAAAACATATAATTACCGGCTGTCAAATTAACAAAATGACTCCACTTAAGTCACTGCCCATGTAAAGAGTGCTTTATGCAGGGTCATCATCAATATAAGAAAATGTGAATAATAAACAGAACGAGGAGACAAGGACAGGCCACATCCACGAGCTTAGAATCCAGTGGCTTGATATTTGGAGCGACCCTCGAATTTTTAACTCATCACGAATGTGATCCTCGAACATGTACGTGGACGACAACAATAGTAGGAGGACCATTTTTTTGCAAGTTCTCTCCCTAAGGCAAGTACTGGGACCAAAACTTGAACGCAAGCAATGGTACCGCGACCATTGTCGTAAGCTCTCTCTCCCTATGTTGCTTTCATTTTCTTCTATTTCTTCATTTATAATTTTCAAGTCTCGACGCTACGTGTTCAATTTTGAAGCTCGGCTGGCATTTTCCACCCCAGCAATAAAAAGCTCTTAACAGCTCAGCCGGGGCCACCACCACCTCTTGACGGGAGAGAGGAGAGAAAAAACCGATTCAGGATCGACAGTCCAAAAGACACCAGTGAAAACACCCGGAACGGGAGAGGGAGAGCAGCATCGCGGTTGCACAGAGAGAGAGAGACAGAGAGAGAGAGACAGAGAGAGATTTGAGGGTGTGGATTTAACAAGGACGACGGAGGCGGAGGCGGCGACTTACCAGAGACGGAGGAGAATTTCGGGTCTCCGGCTCGAAGCAATGGTTGGCCCAAAGAGGAAAAGGTAGCTCCTGCTTTGGAATATATGGTGAGCGAGAGAACAAAAGAGAGTAGGGGGTGGAGGAGTCAGGAATGTCTCCTTGCTTTTGCATCGAAAGTGGAGACGAAGCTACGCGCCCAAAATGTCGTCGCGTCCCTCCGACTTCACGTCGCATATCGGACCCCACCATTACTCTCTTTTCCGGTGCCATGTACAAATCAGTACATATGGACCCCTTTTTGGTATGCATGGTTTGATCATGGCATTGGGGCAATAATGCATCTCTGCCTTCTTCGAAACATTAACTTCATTAATGACGTCTTGATAAATGAAAATATAGACTCAGAGTTCCGACTGTCATCATCAAATCATTCGCCGTGCAATGATTATCGTTAATGGGAACTCAGATATTTTAAGTAATTCTGTTTCTAAAAGAACTGAGTTAATCAGACACAGGTTAAAAGATTGGAATGCGAGAAAAACATGGCTTATAATACTACAAGCGTCACCGCCAAACTTTTGTGAGCGTAACGTGGACATGGAAAATAACAAGGCAAATGTAATTTAGTTCTTATCTTTTTTTTTTATTTATGAATTGTGATGGATTCTTGGCTTCAGCATGCACGATCACTCTGAATATTTAATAGTTACAATGCAATTATTTTTCCTCAAAATACCCTTGAAGAATGCAAAGAGAATCGTTTTCCCACATGCATGTTTGATCCAGGAATGTATGAACATGAAAGACGGGAAAAGTGCTAAATAAGTCCTAAACCTTTGCCACTTGTGCCAAATAAGTCGTCAACCTTTTTTTTTTGTGCCAAATCAGTCCTAAACTTTTACAAGTTGTGCCATATAAGTCCTTTCTACCGGAGGAAGCACACGTGGCGCCGACTTTTCTTTTCTTTTTTTTTCTTCTTCTTCTGGGCGGGGCAATCTTTGAGGTGGCAGAGCCCTCGCCGGCGACGGGCGAGGGTGGCGGGGGCTAGGGAGGCCGTCGTCGTCCTCGCCCGTCACCAGCGAGGGCGGGGCGAGGCCGACCTCGCCCAGATCTGGGTGGGGCAGCCCCGCCCAGCCCAAATATGGGCGGGCCCCTACCCAGATCTAGGCTGGGCCCCGCCCAGATCTGGGCGAGGCTGGCCTCGCTTCGCCCTTGCCAGCGACGGGTGAGGCCGGCGGCAGCCTCCCCAACCCCTGCCGCCCTCGCCGTTCGCCAATGAGGGCTCCGCCGCCCCAAAGGCTGCCCCGTCCAGAAGAAGAAGAAGAAGAAGAAAAAGAAAAAAAAAAGTCGGCGCCACGTGTGTTTCCTCCGGTGGGAATGACTTATATGACACAACTTGCAAAAGTTTATGACTAATTTGGCACAAAAAAAAGGTTGAGGACTTATTTGGCATAAGTGGCAAAGGTTTAGGACTTTTTTGGCACTTTTCCCCATGAAAGACTATAGTATAAGCATATAGAATGAGAGAGCACAACAATATGCCTGATTGTATTTGCTAATTTCAAGAGTTATAATCTGCAGTCTTAACTACATGATTGGGTGCACAATCTAAGTATCGATTATCTTAACCTGTCAAAGTTTGTGCTCTTGGACTATACATCGCTTACATAATATAATCTCAAGTCTTTGTCATGGGAATAGGGGATACAAATGAGATAAAAAAAAGCACTCGAGTTAAGAAAAAGGTACGAGCCAGGTTTTCAAATTTGAGACAACCCACTGATGAAACAAGCTTGGGATCTTTCCATGAATATCTTCATATAAGATGGCTACATCACCACTTCAAAAAATTGGATGTGCCGATTCATGTTTGTTGGCTACTTGAATCCGACTAAATAATGCATTCGGAAATGATTGGCCAAATCATGGGATAGTCCAATCAACTTATTCTCATCACTTCTATAAATCAATTTTATAATATATTCTAATAGTTGTAGTATCTTTCTTGACATTATTCAAACGATACATGTGTAAAAGAACTATAAGCTTATATCTTGATTGCCACCTAGCTAGACACTAACTTACTCTAAACTCTAGATCGAAAAGACATTACAACTTCAAAAATAGGTGCTATTTCGACTCAAACTACTATAAGAATAAGAAAAATACAAAAGATTAGCTTGACCTTGACTATAAGCATGGCTTAGAAAAATCCATCACGCATGAGTGAAGGATGTTTCTTTTCGCTGTCGGATCTAAATTTTGAAGGATGTCCACATGTTTATCCTTTGCCACCGCAAATGGTCCTCTCATCCATTTCCATCGTTGATGTGCTACTCCTAATCCATCCTTTCATCTTTTTCTTCACCGTTAGCGGGCAAACACTGATTAGGTACTAATCCTAAACTCGCTCCTTGCGTGGGTCAATTAAAGCATATTTAAAATATGGAAGCACCATTATAATTAAGCAAAAAGGTTAGATTAAAGTGTCAATTGTAATCTCTTGCCAAGATTATTTGAAAAGTTGTGACTAATTTCCAACCCAAAAAAGATTATGTCACTAATTAAAGTCCTGAGGGACGTTCAAAACTTTGAAATTATGTTGAAAAATGATAATTTGCATAATAAGTACCTAGTTTATGGTGAATCAGTGCGGATAAGAAAATTATGATGCAAAGTTAGCGTTCTCCTAAACAAAGGCAATTCCTTTGTAAGGACACAGGCGGGAGAACCCATGGAACTACCTGGAAACTCATTAAAAAAAATTTGCAAGACTCGTGAACAGTTTAAGTTGACGGTTTTGGCTCGATCCGAAGCAGCTTGTTCGGATAGCTATGGAAAGAGCTTTAGCAAATCAGTTTGAAGATCACTTTAACATATTTCTACAAATAGTCCTTGAAAGAGCTTAAAAACTATCGCTCATTAAAAAAAAAACTATACAGATGTAGAGAACCCAAAATAAAAAAATAAAAAACGTTCACAATGAAACACTTGCCCAATAATTTCCCAAATTTTATAGCATTATAAATGCAGAATAACCAATTAATTATAAAAAATAAGTAAATTTTAACGTCTTGAAACCATTGTCTCTAACCGGTTGAATAAAGAGACTTATTTTTAAATTCACTAACGTATTAACTAGTATAAATCTCATCTCATGCCAAGTTGACTTGTTGAACCGAATTCTTCTACAAAATCACGAAACTTCTTTAAGAACCGAAAATTCAGTCTTGATATTTTTGAAATTATAGCTAAAGTTCGGTGAAAGCATAAATGTAATTTGATGTTGCAGAACACGCTTATGCTCCAATATTTGAAATAAGTCAGCCATTTTTTTGTGATTCATAGGTTGCAGATTCTTTTTAAGATAAATTCTTGTATAAACAAAATTCTGAAATCAGAAGAGGAAGTGAGAATATTTAAATGAGAATATAGATTTGAGAGAAAATGGTAAAACGCAAGTTTGTTTTTTTGAAATAAAAGGCGGGCCAATTAATGCTTGAGTGGACTCTTGCGTGTTGAATGCATTTTGATCAGCTGCACAAAAGGATGTCATTTAAGTCAAATTGGGTGCTAAATGAGTGGTGGGCGTCTATGGTTAACTTTAGAACATTTTCCTAACTATTTTCAATGATTTTGGTGGAAAGGAAGGCTTCCCAGAGGAATATTTCTTTATAGCCTTGTGAAGTTTTGCTTTCTGTCTAATAAATCAATTCTCAATGGAGCATCTAAGACAAATTGATGGAGCCAATAGAAAAGTGGAGGGAAAATTGCCAGGAAAATCCTAAACATTTACCATTTATACCGATTCAGTCATAAACCTTTTCCATATTTGCCATTTAAGTCTTTTCGGCAGATTTTGACCGGAAAATGCCTACGAGGACTTCGCCGGCAACAACCGGACCTCACCGATAACGACGTGGCATCAAATTCCTTTTTTCTTTTTTTTCCTTCTTCGGCCGCTCCAAAGGGCGGTGAAGACCTCACCGGCGACGAGCAAGGGCGGTAGGGGTTAAGGAGGTCATCGCCACCTTGCCCGTTGCCGGTGAGGGCTGGGCAAGGCCAACTCCGCTCCGATCTGGGCGGGGCAGCCTCGCCCAGCTCAGATCTAGGCAGGGGCGGCACTGCCCCGCCCAGATCTAGGCGGGGGCGGCCTCACCTAGCCCTTACCGGCCACTACGGAGGCTGCCCAGCGGTCATCGGGGGCGGGGCGAGGCCGACCTCACCCAGATCTGGGCAGGACAGCCACTCTCCTGCCCAGATCGGGGTGGAGCTGGCTTCGCCCAGCCCTCGCCGACAATAGGCGAGGGCGGCGGTAGCCTCCCTAGCCCCCGCTGCCCTTGCACGTCGTCGGGTGGGGGTTTCGCAGCCCTTTGGACCGGCCGGAGAAGAAAAAAGTAAAGAAAAAATGAATTTGTCGCCACATCGTCGCCGGCGAGATCCGATAGTCGCCGGGAAGGTCCACATAGACATTTTCCGACCAAAATCTGCCGGAAGGACTTAAATGGCAAAGATGGACTAGGTTTAAGACTGAATCGGCTTAAAAAAAGGTTAAGGACTAAATTGGCATAAATGGTAAAGGTTTATGACTTTTTTGAAGGAATGATAGCGTTGAAACACAGCAATCTCCTTTCGCTGGAAAAGTCGACAATCGACGGCTGACATTTCATAGTAAAATGTCGACTCATTGTTTATGTTACGGTCCAATGGCACAAGCATAATGAACAATTATAATCATCAGATCCGCACCGTAGCTGAAGGCTCTTGTGTGCGATGCTCCTTATGCTAAGACATTCTCGAATAATCGATGCTTTCCTCTGTTTAGCTTTTCTTAGTGGATTCGAGAGGGGAAGAGACACCCGTTATCGAATGTCTAGCCAAATTATTGCATCTTATGGTCTAGAGTGACGTGCATTGCTTTTTTTTCCGATGACAAAGCTCCATCGGACAAAGGAATAGATATCAATCCCATTTTTTGCATGAATGGTTCAATCATGTGGTTCTCATGATAATAAGTGGCTTCTTTCTTGGAATCAACAACTTTAATAAAGATGCCTTAGAAAAAGAAAATATAGCATAATGGCTCTGAATGTTAAGGCTCTTCACTTTTTTTTTTCTTTTTTCTCCTTTTAGCTTTGATTTCCGTAAAGAAGGAGCGTTATCAAATCCAGATTTCCTTGTTCGCCCTTGTGCTTTTCTATAGGCCCCTGTCCTTTTGATTCAGCTGCTTAACCGGTAAGTTTTCCGACTTTCCATATTGAAACTTCAATTCATATTAGAACTTGGATAGTGTTTTATATTATTTTGCTAATGCCATGACCATGATTATTGTTTTTATTCAATCGAGGAGAAAATTGCCAAAAAATCCATAAACTTTTACCACTTATGCCGATTTAGTTCTCAACCTTTTTGTCATTTAAGTCATTCCGGCGGATTTTGATCAGAAAATACCTACGTGGACCTCGCCGGCGACAACATGGCGATGACGGAGTGCCACGTGGCAACAACTTTTCTTCTTCTTCTTCCTCTTTTTCTTTTTCTTTTTTCTTCTCCAGCAGCTCCAAAGGACGGTAGAGCCCTCATCGATGATGGGCAAGGGTGGCGGAGGCTGGGAAGGCAGCCGCCGCCCTCGCCCGTCTGGGTGGGGCCAGGCAAGGCAGCCCCTGCCCAAATCTGGGCGGGGCAACCCCACCCCCACCCAAATCCTTTTTTTGGGGGGGGGGGGGGTGGAGGGCGGCCTTGCCGGCGAGGGTTTCGTCACCTTTTGGAGCGGCCGGAAAAAAAAGAAGAAGAAGAAGAAGAAAAGTTGTCGCCACATGGTGCCCTGTCATCGTCACGTCGTCGCCGGCGAGGTCCAAGTACATTTTCCGGCCAAAATCACCCGAAAGGACTTAAATGATAAAGGTGGAAAAGGTTTAGGACTCAATCGGTTTTAAAAAAAATTGAGGACCGAATCGGCATAAGTGATAAAGGTTTAGGACTTTTTTGGCAATTTTCCCTTTAATCGAGCATTAGGATTGCAGTAGTTAAGTTGAAATTATTCTAAGTGAGAAGCACCGAAGTCTGAAGAGAATCTTTCGCCCCAAACCAACAAAAATAGACTTTGATCAATCGAATGTGGTTTCATTAACAAATAATGTTGACTAAATCAGGGAATTAAAAAAAATGCCTTCTCATATATATGGTATCTAGTTTCAAACGTGAAGTTTGGAGCTCCTCCTTGCCATAGTTTTGGAACAGAGGAACTGTTGACGCTGATTGCCCTTTCCTTCGTTTCTAACTTATGAAAAGCAGAAACATTGGAAATAAATACCAAGTACTCATATTATAGAACTAGACATAATATTTCATATTCCACCATATAAAAAGACAATATACTTATCCATTCCTTCTTGTCTTCTGCCCCTATCTACATCAACTCGTCGATAAACAACAACACAGAGACAAGATAAAGATAGCATTCGTGTCCATGAATTCAGGATATGCCTTTGATGAATTACTATTGACATCTTACCAAGGGGATGAAGGAATGAAGAAGTACTATTAAATAGAGGAGTCAAAAGACAAATTGATGGACCCACTAGAGAAGTGCATGAAGGAAGGGAAACGTCGAAACAATTATTTTACTGGAGAAGTTGATAATCAACGGCTGAGATTTCATAATATCAATCCAACGATGTTGAATTAAAGCGCCGGAGTCATTCCGTAAGTAAGGAACAAGCATTATCAAAATTCCAAATCTTCGATTGTGCTTTTCTTTTTGTGGATCTGTCAAGGCTCTTTACATTTTTTTTTCATTCTCCTTTTTGCTTGAGTTTTGTAAGGAACGAATATTGTCAAATCCAAATATCAGTATGCACTTGTATGCTTCTTTGCAGCCTCTCTCATTAATTCAACTGCTGAGCCAGTAAATTCACCTATTTAGCATATTAAGTTTCAATTCATGTCATAAATTACACATTGTTTGATATTTGAAGACCGATAAAGTAATCATCCCCAACCGTCATTAAAAAGGGTAATATAGGGTAAATAGAATATTATCTTATATGAGTGTACGTATCTATCTAATCAGGAGTGCATATCATTAGCTTAGGCGGAGCATAAGTATACGCTATGTTTTCAATATAGAATCCATATTTACTCAGCTGATTTCTCTTTACTCCGAAATTGTATATTGATATTCTGAAACACGCGTATGCTCCAATAGTTGAAACAAATCAGCCATTTTTTTTGTGATTCATAGGTTGCAGATTCTTTTTTAGATAAATTATTGTATAAACGAAATAATGAAATCAGAAGAGTTAGCGAGAAGATTTAACTCAGAATCCCTTACCAAGTGCGCACAGTAAATAAGAAAAGATACAATACTAAAGATTTGAGAGAAAATGGAAAAGGAAAGTTTTTTTTTTAATAGAAGGCGGTTGGATTGATGCTTGAGGGTACACTTACGTGTGGAGGACATTTTGGTTGCCTTACATAAGGGGATGTCATTTAAGTTAAATCGGGTGCTAGATGAGTGTGTGTCTGTATATACAGTCACCTTAGAAGATGTTCTTGCCTATATTTCAAAGATTCTGGTGGAAAGGAAGGCTCCCCAGAGGAATAATTCTTTTCTAGCCTCGTGAATTTTGTTGTGCTTTCAGCTCAACGAAGCAATTCTCAGAGGAGCATCCACGAGAAATTGATGGAGCCACCAGAGAAGTGGATGAACGAAGGGTAGCGTTGAAACACGGCAACTCTTTTTGATGGACAAATCGATAATCGACGGCTGAGATTTCGTAAATGTCGAGTCATCCTTTACGGAATGGTCCAGTGGCACAAACAAAAAGAACAAGTATAATTATCATATCCACAACATAGACAAAGTCTCTCGTGTCGTGTGCGATGCTGCTTACGCTAAGCCATTCTCGAATAATGGACGCCTTCATCTTTGTACCTTTTCTTATAAAACATCTTTAGTAAAAGTGGATTCGAGAGGGGAGGGGACACCCCATTATCTAATGTCTAGCTAAAGTTGTATCTTCTGATCTTGAGCGACGTGCATTACTTTTTTTCTGAATGAAAGAGCTCCATGGGACAAAAGAATACATATCGACCTCATTTTTTGCATGAATTGTTCGATCATGGGGTTCTCATAATAATGAATGGCTGCTTTTCCAGAATCAATTGCTTTCATAAAGATGTCTCAGATAAAGAAAATATAGAATAAGAGCCCCGAATGTTAAGGCTTTTCACTTTTTTACCTTTTTCTCCTTTCAGCATTGAGTTGCGTAAAGAATAAGCGTTATGAAATCCAGATCTCCTTTTCACTTGTGTGCTTTTCTGTAGGCCTCATTCTTCTTGATTCAACTGCTTAACCAGTAAGTTTTCCTGCTTAACCAGTAATTTTTTGAAACTTCAATTCATATTAGCAATTAGACACTGTTTTATATTCTTTTGCTAATGCCATGATAATGGTTATCATTTTCTTCCAATTGATTGTTAGGAATGCAGTAGCAATCTTGAAATTATTCTAAGTGAGAAGCACCTAAGCCTTAAGAAAATTTTTGTCCCAAACCAACAAAAATAGTCTTTGATCACTTGAATGTGGTTTCATTAACAAATAATGTTAACTAAACTAGGGAATTAAAAAAAAATGCCTTCTTACATATGCATGGTATTTGGTTCCAATGGTGAAGTTTGGAACGTTCCTCCTTACCATAGTTTTGGAATGGAGGAATTGTTGACGCCAATTGCCCTTTCCTCCTCTTTTACTTATCGAAAGCAGAAAAATTGGAGGTAAATGCCAAGTACTCATAATTTACAACTAGACAAAATATTTCGTGTTCCAACATAAAAAAGGAATATATACTTATCCAATCCTTCTTGTCTTCTACATCTAACTACATCAACTTGTCAATACACATGAACACGAGACAAGAGATAGAGAGAATTCGTGAACTTAAATTCAAGATATGCCTTTGATGAGTTACCCTTGGAATCTTACCAAGGGGATGAAGGAATAAGTAATATCAAATAAAGGAGACAAAAGACAAATTGGTGGACCCACGAGAGAAGTGGATGAAGGAAGGGAAGCGTCGAAACACAGCAACCTTTTACAGAAAAAGTCGATAACCAACGGCTCATATTTCATAACATCAATCCAACGACGTTGAATTAAAGCGCTGGAATCATTCTGTAAGTAAGGATCAAGCATTATCAAAATTACAAATCTTTTGATTGTGCTTCTTCTTTTTTTCCCGTCTGTCACGGCGCTTTACGTTTTCTTCGTTCTCCTTTTTGCTTGAGTCTTGTAAGGAATGAATATTTTCAAATCCAAATCTTAGTATGCACTCGTGGGCTTCTTTGCGGCCCTGTCCTATTGATTCAACTATTGAGGGAGTAAGTTTTCCTATTCACCATATTAAGATTATTATTCATGTCATAAATTACGCATTGTTTGACATGATTTTACTAACTGTAATCATAATACTGTTTGATTCTCTTCAAAGTTCTAAAATGATCGTGTTATTAATTTATATATTGAATTGCAGTTTTTTTTTATAGTCAACTACTTGCCGATATGGTAGACTTGAGCTAACTTAGACCCTTATATCTAATTAATTGAAAATAAGTCTTGACTTTTCATGCATTATCTTTCAAGTTTTCATGGATCTATTGACAGAAAGTTCTCATGACGATTCCTTTAACTGAAAAAATGAATCAGTTCAAAAGGAAATTTTGAAGTTGCTGAACTTACTTACAAACCATAATTGTTTTATTACCATGTCAAGTTGCTCATAAATCCATATATCTAATATGCCTATTCGAAAAGGTAATACATAATTTCTAATCGAGAAAAACTTATAACTAACTATGTCGTAAGGGAAGTTCTCTTAGTAATTAAGTTGTTAAGGACCTTTTGCATAATAACTACTTAGTTTATGAGGAAAAAGTGTATACAAAAAATTGCCTTGTAATATTAGCGGCCTCATCTATTTTCTATCTTTTTTTTCCTAATCCTAGATGGGCGTGGAGATCAGTCTATCTAGAAGCACATTAAATGTTCTACAAGTTGAAAAGGTTGAGCTTAGATGGTCGATGAACTTAATTAAGGGCTTGGATGCACAATCTGTACTCAATGGGCATGGAGTTACCAGGCCACTTGATTCGTGTTCGCTGGGCTTGATTATAGGCTTGGATGCGCAATATGCCCTACCAAGCCCGCTCGCAAAGGTTGAGGTCGAATGGGGAGACTTAGGATATGATTTTCATTGTGAGAAAAGCTGACCTAGTCCCACCACGCGTATTTTGTGATAGACTAATTTGGTTAATAAACTTTAAGTGCATGAGATCGCATAAATGAATTAGTAATCAACCATCTCTCCACTATACAATTGTAAATATCACCTTATCTACGACTTGACAATGAACAAAAAAAAAGTCTCATTAGATTTGATGAGGTGATACGCAACAAAAAAAAAGGATCTTGCTGGATTGAGGACACAGACATACGTTCCTTCATATACGAAGGGATTTGGATTAGCCCTCTTTTTGATTCAAGGAAAGAAATTTTACAGACAACTACCATTTATAACGATGTATCTTACAAAATCATCATTCTATGTAAACCATTTTGATCGTGAAAAAAAGAAAATTCAAGAAAGATATGACTCCAAGCATCAAAACTCTTCAAAATTGAAATATCCAACAAATTTTTTTTTCTTTGATAACAGTCCATAAGCTCCAAGTCAGGTCTTTGTGCAAATATTTCTAGCGCGGCTCATAACTCCATGTTCGTATAGTTGAGCTTGCTCCACGGAAGCTTAAATCAAGAAAACAGAAAGTGAGGGGATTTTGACCTCGTGTAGATAAATAATGATGACGGTGCCCACCATCAGAATCTCCTCCCCCTTATTTATGTTTCTGAGTACTGCCGGAGATTTTCAACTCGTGCAAGGGCAGGATCACTGTGCTTGTATTTTCTGCTGCTAAAATAGCCATTGCATAATTTAGGAAAAAATCGTTATAACAGTCTTAAACGGGATTATTTTTCTTTTTTTTTTTATATTTTAAAGTTTAGAGTGCACTGTGTTGAAAAGAAGAGCGTGAAATGGCTAAATCAGAATTAAATGAGGGTTTGAGCTCACCCATTCCGCCAAATGTTCACTGCGGTTGACATTTTTCTGTGATTGAAATTGAGCAACTTCATCCTAAATTCATAATTGGATAAACAAATTTAGCAAAAATTTGCAATCACCTTTTCAATTTCACATTTTCTGGTCCCTTCCGTCGGACTTCTTGGAAACTCCTCCATTTTCTCACGCCAAACAGCTGCCGCCGCCCTCAACACCACCACCATCGCTGTCGTTGGGAAGTCCAATCTCCAATGTACCTGAGGATGGAGAGCTAAAATGGCAACGCCGCCGTAGTCCCTATAGCAGGCCGTTCCTCCTCTATTCACCACGGGGCTCCTTCCTCCTCTTCCTATAACATCTTTTAGCTGCTTTTGAGGCAAAATTGTGGTATTGGAATTTGACATTTGTCGATTGACTCTTAATTGATGCTAGATTCATATCATTACATTAATATCTTTTTTTCCTTCTTCTTCTTTATGAAAGGCGATAGATACTGTAGCAGGATTCGGCATTAGGGTTGTTGCAAAACTGGAGTATCAGATAATTCCTCCAGTAAAATCAGTTGAATGAGAATTGTTGTCGCTTGTTCCAATTGCTTTACATGTAGACAATATCGATTTTGATGAGTCACTTCCGGCTTGTGCTTGTAGTGTTTCTAATCTTATGTCTAAGGGTGGATCATTGAATTCGATTCGACTCAAGTCAATATCAATAACTCTTGAACTTCTTCTACTTTCCATTGGGGATGATGGTGCAGTGGTGGTGAATTGAAGATGGGAGAAGGCGGTGATGGTGGCTACTACGAATGGCGGTGATAGTGGCTACTACTAGTGGCTGCTAGGTCTATCTATATTCAAAAGAACACAATTGTCACTATTACTTAAAGAGTAATATTTGACGCGCTAAGAATGACTTTCAAAATATAAGATCTATTTTTTTAGGGTAAATCACTTGTGATGATCGAATAATATAACGCAATTTTGCAATCAGATCATTAAATTTCGATTTCAATCGTCGATGAACTTGAGATTTTGTAAGTAATCGCAACCCAACCAAATTATGGCCAATTCATGGGTGTATCCAGAAATTTTTCTTAGTGGGCTGGAGGCAAACTTCGGTAAATAATGATTATTTCAGTAGATAAACCAATGCTCTTGAGCTAAACGATAAGTGATAAAATTGCCATTATGTGACTTTGCTTTGTTTATGGCAACTAGATCTTCATGATTCTAAGCTCGCTTATTGAGCTTCATCAGTTTGTGGGGGCAAATCGAAATAAAAATGGTCAATATTGCCTCAGTTACATAATTTTTCAGAAAATCCAATGAGGACAAGATTGATTTTTCAGGCCCAAATAGTCTTGAATATAAGCCAAAAGCCTTCAATTATTCATTAATTCTGAAAATAACACGTGGGGGCGAACAACCCCCACAACCCAAAATTAGAGTTCTGTCCTGCACACAGACACACCAAGAGTGAACTTACCAACAACGATCACACAAACACGCCTGAGGTCTCTCTTCATGAAGCTAAGAACGAAGAAAGATGATTATAGGGTTTATTATATCCAATAAAGTGTGTATTCTGATATCATTCAGGCATATTATCAAACTTGTGGTAAGCACATTAGCCAAAGGATCCAGATGCAGAAGTAGAACGATAATTCGTATGCGTATCATCCCAAAGGCAACACAACAAGTTCAAATCGTTGATAGAATCTCGATTACAGAAGATTCCCCACACAATAAGTAGCTATAGCTCTCGGTCTCTCTTCTTCGTGTACGAAGCAACAGAAACAGAGCATACTTAATTCCTCGAGGAAGAGCGACAACCGACCACGAAGGAACATGGGATCGGCAGGTCTGTTGGAGGTTGCCAGAGGAAGCAAGAAGCCGGGAGAGATAATCTTCTGGACCCTCAGAAACCTATGGGTCATGCTACCCTGTGTCCTCTGTGCCGAGTGCATGAGAGTTGTTGTGGCCGGCGATGCAGGACGACAGAATGTGCCTACTGGCAGACCGCGACAGACGGGAAAGGGAAGATGGAGAAGCTTCTGGAATCGGTTGATCTGATAGAGAAATTTTTCCTGCTGAGCTCTCATTTGTGTATTACTCTTCCCGAACGCGTGCGCCTAAGCTGGAAAGGGAATCACAGGTTGGTGATGGTGCGGGTTGTGTTAGGCTTCGCGATTGTATTGCTCTGTATGCGAATCGATTAAAAAAAATATCAATATAAATTATTGTGGACGAGAAAAATATATTTATAGCCAAATTCCAATCTTGTATTTCTCTTTAGTAAACAAAATCGAATCAAAGAACTATTTATAATGATGTCTAATCCAGGTAATATCACACTTATGCTTGTGAGAATTTTTTGCAGCTTAAAAATATCATAGTGATCCCGAGGCCTCGTTTATTAGAAAGATCAGCATTGAGAGAAATTCAATGAATTATTAGGAAGTTTTGGATGATTCATGTAATTTAGGAATAAAATTGAATATGTATAAAAATTTGCAAAAATATTAAATAATTTAAAAAGTCAAAGACATAATTGTATATTATGTTTAAGTTGAGTGAGTACTTAAATCATTTATCCATTCTCATGCAAACATATGTTGGAATTTGTAAAAAGAAGGCTAGGCCGAAAGTTAAATGGACATGTGTTGAAATAAATGAGAGCCATTGCAGAAGATGTCCAATTCCTTTCCCTTTTGTATACACATCCAAAGCAGCACAACTGTCATTAGTACTTACTGAACTAATAAGAAAAACTGACCTTCAGAATCGATGTACTACTCATGTGACATGGAAAAATCATTATCAAGTACGAATAGAAGACTTACGTATTTAGGATAATTGTGACGATAAAATCATGCGGGACATATATGCAATCAAGTCAAACGGAGAAATCAGATGGAATCCTTGAAGCTCCTCGTGCCTCTTCCCTCCCCTTTCCCTTGTCGCATCGGTAGATGGAATCTTTGAAGCTCTTTCCACAGTTTCGCCTTGCGTTAGCAAGGCGAGAGCTGTGAAACTTCTTATGCTTGTGACGGTGGGGTGAACACCTTTATTAGTCAGGAAATTTATAATCTACAAAGGAGTAACGAACACTCGACATTAAAAGTCCATTGAACATAAGACCCGATTGAGCCCATTCGAGAATGAAAGTTGAGAAAGTTCAGGGGCTGAATTTAATTTAAAAAAAAAACAATCGAGGGCTTAGTGTGCGAACCATAAAAGCAAACCACAAAACCACCACATTACGAAAGCTCGAGCCTTAAGCTAATGGATCATATGACTACATATACCCATAAAACACACGTAGCCACTGCCGCCACAATAAATTTTTGAATCTTAATCATATACATTTTTTCTACTTAGAAAGTTTTGCATTGCAAGAAGAAATAGAACAATCTTCTTCTAACCAGAAATTTTTGTCAGGACCAAATTTCATGATCATTGGTGCCTTTAGCACCCAAAAAATTCTAAACCTATTTTTATGATTTGTGGTACGAACATTACCTCAGCTTGTAAAGCTCCAACTCCAAGATTGATTGACTCTCTCAAATGGGACTGACTCTAATGGTCCGGGTTGGGTCTACAAATTGGGCCGAACATAAGGCCCAACTCAATTTTAAAAAATGATTTTAAACTAAATTCTTAAACCTAGGCCTCAACTGAAATAGGCCCAAAAGTGAAATAGGAGATTAGGGGAGAAACCGAAGCGCGGAAGATATCAGAGAAATCGTCATCTGGGAGATTAGCGGAGAAATCGGAGACACTAAACTCTATACAATTAACGTTGCTGAATGTGGTTCCAAGCAATTAATCAAAGAAAGACATAAGATCTAGAATCTGTATTCTCATGACCGCATCACAGAGTAATAATAGTCTTTGTCTTAAGGTTCTCATCTAATTGCTATGCCGTTGGAGGTGATCCAGATACAACCATGACCAACACAATCTGCAACAATGATGAACATGTGAGATCTTTTCTTAATATTGGTTAAATTAATTGAGACTGTAAATTATCATTTTACGAGATTGATCTTATAAAAGTGGATACAAAGATTCTTAAGCAACATAATATAGACTTAGCTGTTATGGACTAAATCGAGGACACGCCACAGGGACATAAATCCTACTCTAGGATCGTAGGATCGGGTACGAGGAATCCTCTTTCTTCAAAACGATAAGGTGTTTCCCGTGAAGGAACTTTGGACCATTTGTCTTGACCAGTCCTACCGATTTCATCATATTGCCAAAGTTCTAAACAAGAGTGATGGTAATATCGAGATGAGGGTGAGTTTGTTGGATGAATATTTCCTCTCGACCAGAAAGATTCCGAATGAATCTCCCCTGCTTCGCTTAGCAGCGAACTCTCCTTGTTCACTCTTCAAGCTCGCCGCCGAGAATCTTCGCGCTCGGCTCTTATTAATTTTGATCGATATTAGATGGAATTGGGCACATTGCATGTGGTCCAGGCAAGAGTTAATTGCTGAAACTATTTCCAGAATTAAAAAACTAATACATGGAGCGTTTTGGACGGATCGATTGTAAAGCCAATTAGATTTCTTTATTAAGTGGTTTTTATATCTATATTATTAAGAGGATTTTATATTTAGTGGTGGACCGCGGGTTATGAACAACTTAAGGTGCTTCTGTCCGTAGGGCATGAAACTCCCAGTCCATTTAGGCCAATAATCACATCTAATATATTACTAGTTTTAAAAATAAACAAGAAAGATCATCTATATTGTTTAAAGAGATTTGTTTTTTTAGATTTTGTAGTTAGGACCGTTGAGGGTGACCGGTTGACCCTCACTAGCCACACACAAGGGTGTTGCGGCTCTCAACGCTAACCGATTGCCGGACCCAGTGATCGGCTAGAGGAAGGAGGGAATAGGGAAAAAAAAAACAAATAACAAAGAAGAAAATGGGAAAATTTTGAAAAAAATATTAAAATATTATTAAAGATTGTCTATATTGGTATCGGTATGTCACGAATGATAATAAACATCCACGTTAGTAATTTTTGGTCAAATTTAACTTAATTGACTAAATTGGCATAAATGTGAGAACTTTAAGACTCAATTAAAAAAAAGTTTATAACCAAATTGTGACAATTGTAACAAGTTTAGGAATTTTCGGGTAATTTTTCCAAAAACATGTCATGTCCACATGTACACGACTTATACAACAAGTCACACCTCCAAATATCCGGAGGAGTAATCTAGAACTTCTATTGCTCTTTGGGGTTCGAATTAATCTATGTGCGGACTTGGCTGTGTATGAAGTCGTATAAGAGGCATCTTTAGCTTATGCCGTTTTCCAAACCAAATGAAAGGCCAACTAAAGCGGGATGTTTTTCAAGGGTAATTTAGTCCACGTGCTGACTTGGGCAGAGGCGGAAATGCAGTGACCCTCTAAAAACACTTTTGCTTAAGGTGCATTTGGGAAGATTTTCTTCAGTCAAACAAGCAAATTAAAAACTTCCAATCCGTGAATAATGAAATTGTCGGATAAAGATGAGGTACAAATCTAAATTCAAAGCAAAACAAACAGCTTCGAACTTCATCGGGGCGAGAAGATGGAGTTGTATTGAGTGTGTATTTATTATTTTTTTCATCTTTCAGCTTCAAGATATATGGTGTCTCGGTCCCTAATACTTGCCTTTTCTGGTATATTTAGTTGCCCAATTTTATAATAAATGGAGTGCTTTAGCTATGTTGAATGTGGAAACAGAGTCGCCCTATATGAAATTGGCAAATGATCTTGAATAATTCAACTGTAACACTCTATTAATAGAGAGGACCAAATGGAGGCGATAAATACATGTACATATATATATATTTCTCTCAAGAAGACTATGCATAAAATGGCTTACCTGCCTTTTCCATATTTTTCCTGCTTTGATGTGTCTTATTAATTCATAGCATGTGCTTATATTGTGATTCAATAAATATTGCAATTTTATATCTCGAAGCTACATGATGGGCTTCAAATCTACTTCATCAGACAAAACTACATCTAAGCTTCAACGAGATTTGATTGATGTGAATATTTATTTCATACTAAAATTTTTTGTACGTCATTTCTCTCGCAAAATACTTAAGTCAACACCAACATTAAAACAATATAACAAGTATCATATCTACATGATGATAATTGCAATTAGATCTTGAGTCATGAGATTTCTCGGCAAGAACCTTGTTCTCGAGTTTTGCATGTGGGAATCATCGACTGCTGCAATGGACATGTCGTCTCCAATTAATCAAATTTAGTGTCAATAAGGCTAGGCCCCAGGTATCTAACTATAATTCATAAGTAGAGATTGACTCGACTCTCATACTCTCAAAATTTGATTTGAGCCCAATCAAGTATCAATTTAATACCAGAGGTTGACTAGGATTAAAAGTCGGGATAATATTATATATTACAAATATGTATATCGGTGGATGGGTGGGTGCACACGTGTATAGCTAGGGATATCTATGTCCAATTTGATAACAATTAATTTTTTGTAAACCAAACTAACCGACTTGTTGAGCTCAAGTTTCAAATTGACAAGATACCTAGAGGGTTCGAGTGAAAGCTTGACTGTAAATTAATCGAGCTGTTTTCAAATAATCATCCACCCAAGTTCGAACGAATCCAAATCCCTTAACTTTGTGTTATGGGATCCAACGATAAGGGATGGGTGAGGGTGGTGGTCTTTCCCATGCATAGAGGGGGCTTTTTTATTTAAGGGTGGAGAGGGGGGGGGGGGAGTCACTTTCCATTATGGTAGGTGATACTACTCGTGAGAGCTTGACCTAGTTTGACTTCTAGTAGAACTGCATGTTGAGCGTAGGTAATAAATTTCCCAAACTTAGACTAGCACGACAATGGACCATATCATGTGATAGCACACGTTGGCTATTATAGATAAATTCTCATTTCAATGTATAAAATTGTAAAATTATAAAAGTGTTCACTAGATTTGTATTGAATGGTAGTTTTTTAGTAATACCTTTTTTTTTTCAAAATATCATAAGAAAGAGATTATCCCAAATTAGGTAAAAATATTTTAGTAATATAGGTGGGGTCGGATATAGGTCAACAATTTGTATTACAAAAAAAGGCTCAAAAATGGATTAAACTCAAACCTGACTCATCCATCCATTCGATAAGGCTATTTGAGAGCACTCTCCTAAAATCCTAAGATTGGCGACTAAAGTGGTAGAGAGAGAATGTCTTCCTACTGTTTGTGGTTATTGAAGAGTAAAATTCGACGGGAAGAGCGCTGCCACTTCCACTTTCTTCTATTTTTTTATTTCGCTTAAACATAATGAAATATCTTAAAACAAACATAAAATTTAGGAAATGGAAAGGGAAAAGGCCAAACCTCTTGGATAAGTTGTCAATTGTTACAAGAGAGAACTAGAGCTCATTGATATCGGGAAGGAGAAAAGAATAACAATAGTAAGCAACAGCCTCTATCTTAATTGATAATCCAGCATGACATATTGTGATTGATCTTCGCTAAATTCGCATGGGGAGTGGAGCTGAACTTTCCACGCTAGCTGAAAATTTTAATCGATAAAGGGCATCTGAACGCTACTTTCCTATAGTACTGTCTCTTTGACTTTTCACTCTTGTGCTGATTAATATGATTTATTACAACGAGAGACTTATCCGATGTGGTCAATCCTGCTTAATCCGATGCTGTCTCTTGTTTTGTAGAAAAGTTTGGTAACAAAATGACAAAAAGGATTGGGTCACAGGACGCAGAACTTTCGGCTGGAAGGAGCAAACAGAGAAGTATTCTTCTTTTAGAACGTGATGGATCCGTATATGGAGGGGCATAGATGACCAGCATGGGAAACGAACAGAAGGAAATATGTGCAGAATTTTTTTTTTAAATGCGCAAAGGATTTTTAAGTGAGAGAAAGAATCCGTGGGGAGATGCTCTACCAAAGCTTTGATTTCCCACCGTCTCAGTAACTCAAAACGGAATTTGAGCAATAAGATGGCAATCCTGATTCAGGGATTCCGAAGTGGGTCCCATCCCTGTGGGTCCCATCCCTGAAGAGAAGAAGTGCAAATGAGCATGAGATCTATCTTATATTTTGGAGCCACCACTAATCAATTATGTGTCAATTGGACACCCAAACAGGATATGAGAGTACATTTCACTTGTACGAACTAGATATTCATGGCTAAAATGATTGCATTACACTAAATTAATCAAATGTCATATTTGTATCCTTTCTCCGTACTTCAAAAAATGTTTTGTATATCATTGTCGTTTTCTATCTCATGCCACTAACATGTGATGGCTAATGTGAAGGTGCACGATCAACAAAGTAACACTCATTAATCAAAGCAATAAAATAGATTGCAAATAATTAATATAACTTGGATGCGCTAAGCAAACCAAAGCATATCACTCTCCATTGTCATGGAGGTTCTGCAAACTGTTACTCAAGTAAATATGCAGACAAAATGCATGGATCTTATGTATGATTGTGGATGAGTTAATGGCTAACTAACATGCAACCTATACTAACATTTTTTGTACTTTTCGCATTGAATTGACTTAGGAAAATGCACAAGTGAATCCTATAATTCTATATGACAAAAAAATGACTTACATGCACTAACTAAATTACTAAATGATTGTCCTAACCCTCCATTGAGATGAGCCACTTAATGATTGACTGATGAATCGCTAAGCTTATACCTAATTTGGGCTCTCCAAAATTCGTACAAATTTGTAACTTAAGTTCAATATTTAATATTCAAGTCCTTTTCGTTTAGGAGTCACCATTAATAAGTTTTTGATGAGTCAATTAGAAACTTAAATAAAGTTTAATTAATTTAAGCTCAATTAGTCACCTCCTTCTCTATGAATTTCGGCCAACCCCTAGTATGCATTAGCTTGGCTGAGTATCACTTCTCGTTGGCTCAATTGATGATAGGCTTGGTCATTTTAGAGCCTATTCTAATCAAACTCAAATCCTCTATTTTCAACGAGCTAAACCCAACTTAATTAAAGCTTAATAACTCTTATATTGAGGCTTGGAACCTCAGCCACTTCTCCCTCCAGAGTTTTCCGAATCTTGCTTATTGTACATGCCCAATCCATATGACTGATTCGTTTCCATTCGCCAACGCCGGTCTAATGCAATTAATGATGAGTGCTTTTGAAAACTATATGTTATGCACTTTAATTATGTTGTTTTTGCTTAGGGGTTAAATATTGGTCTCTAATTTTATATGCAATTCATCATAAATGATCAACCAAAATTTAGGTATCAACAATGCTATGCATGGATGATATGGTTATATGACATGCATGATGGACTCTACACTACATGCTACAAAATTAATTCTAAGTGCTATTCTTCCTTTACGAAGCAACATAGACATAAGTGACATCGAAACGAGGCTAGTGAAGGAGCCTAGTTTTTCGACAAAAAAAAAAAGGAGCCTAGTTTGGCTCTTCACCCATGTGAAATACAAATTAAAATTGACTCTAAGTTGTGTGTAACGTGAGATATGAAATTTTACAAAGTTAATTCTCCTAATTAATTTATGAGGCTCTCTAATGTAATTTTTTTGTTCCTTTTATTTATTAATTAACAAAAGACAAATGTCTCTAAAGTCTATAAATTAAATGTGCATGCATTTTCTATTCTATACGCAAAATGGGACACTATAAATGTGTGCAATCATGAACTTCTATTCTATTCTATATGCATTTTCTATTCTCTATAAACAAGCGTCCAATTTCTTTTCTTTAACTAACCAGAACAAATCCTATGATGCAAACCAATATGAAGAACCAGTTTTTTATTATTTACGAAAACGATCAATCTAAATCCTAGGACTTGGAATGACTTTGCTATTATGACTAACAATTACATGATGCGGTGTTAACTCCTACATATTTTTCTATTATATATGAAGTATGTAATGCAAGTGATGTAAGACTAGTCGTATAACATGACGTGTATTATTTGATGGGAGACTAAATTGACCCTAGCTCTACATGAAATCCATTTGATCTTTTACTTTAAAAATTATATGTTATTCTAAATCTGTATGCATTGCAAAACTAATCATACATGGTCTTAAGCATGATAACCCTAGAAAGTAACTCATGGATGCACGCTAAAATTCTAAATACGAGGCAGTGACATACAATGACGATCGATAATGTTACTATATATGTTTGGAATTAATCGCATCATTAATGACATGCTAAATTGAATCAACAATGGCAAGCCACGCAAGACAATATTGGGCTGCATTTGGTCGTCCGAATTTCTAAACGAGATAGGACTTGATAGGATATGATAAAAAAATTAATGGATTTCTTCATATCACATCCACTGTTTGGTGAATTTTGGATTTCAAGTCAGATATCCTCATATCCTATTCAATCTACTGTTTTGTGAAATATGGATTTAAAGTCGAATATCCTCATATCTTACCAAATTTGTCGTTTGGTGAACTACGAATTTAAATTCAAATATTTTAAAATAATAATATTTGGCAAGTACAAATTTGCATGTTTAATATTCAAAAAATCATCCAAAACAATTTTTTTTTCAAATTAACAGATTTTCATCGAATTTCATGATTACGCATTATTTTTTTCCATTCCTTTGAAATAATTTTTTGGTTACCACTTTCAACATCAATTGTTTTTAGAATAACTTCAATTTCAATATATTCACTTTGAAATATGAATTTTTTTCTCTCTTACAAGTTTTTCACAAGTCCAATATCAAATCAAGCAAATGCCCAATTAGAACAAAGCATAAGTCCAAAGTTCATTCGGTTTTTTTTTTCAGCTATCACGAGGATGTAATAATAATTAATCACATTAATGAACGATCTTTGAACAATATGCACATATATAGTACATTACAGTTTGTCGCTTTCGTAAAATTTCAATGTGAATCTGAGAGCTATTGATGAGAAGATTTTGACATCGATACTTTCAAGAAGAGCTTATTCAATTGAGTTTAAAACTTTATAAGGATTTTTTTTATTTTTTGTGTTAAACTAAAAATATTTATTCAAAATAAAAAAATCTAAAATGGGTTCAATACTTATAGAATTAATACTATATGAAATAAATTATGAGCAAACACCTAGACTTTTTTTTAACAAAAATGAAATGTTGATTTTTTTTTATTTTTAATTTCTGGTATTATTATTTTTATTATTTAACATTTTTTTAATTCAAAAAAAGAAACTTCATACCAGGTTGGGGAAACCCAATCCGACTCTATGACCCGAACCCAATAGAAGAGTTGGAGTAGTATGTGGGTGAACAGCGGAGAAAGAAAAAAAAATCGTTGGGTTTTATGTTTCGGATAAAAGAAATCATATCCTACCTTATCCCACCCTCTCCTTGGGATTTTTTTATCCGATTTTATCCTATCATATACAACTATCAAACGCGAGATATGATAAAACATATAATATCCTGCTTTTTATCTAATTGACCAAACGCAGTGGAGTTCAACCTTAGTGCCTCAAGGTCCAAAAGCCCAATATGTCTTGATTAATGCAAGAAAACAATCAAATGATAATGACCTAAGGTTCTATTGAATAATAACATGTCATATATTGGAACCAACTATCCACAAAACTCAAGCGAATCTCACCCACACCTTGATTAAAATTTGCCAAGATGTCCTAGGA
Source organism: Melaleuca quinquenervia (assembly GCA_030064385.1). Classification (NCBI taxonomy): domain Eukaryota; kingdom Viridiplantae; phylum Streptophyta; class Magnoliopsida; order Myrtales; family Myrtaceae; genus Melaleuca; species Melaleuca quinquenervia. Next base: position 3,077,227 of record CM057724.1, on the reverse strand, counting down.
AGCAAAGAGACAAGTTGTGCCGCTGAAAGAAAACCTGTGAAGGCAAAGTAGCCGGGAGAGTGCAGTGTTTGGGCATGGATTGACGTGTGAAGCGCGGTGGAGAGAGAAGTGCCGGCAGCGGCATCAGCATCGGCGTGTTGACCGGGCTGCAAGGGACAGCTACAGATCCCTGGGGGAACACCCGAAAGACTAAGGTAACGGGTGGCTTTCGGTCACAGCCACAAGCCCTCAGCCGCCTTGTCTCTGTCTGCCTGCGGAGGTGTCTCTGCGCAAAGTATTTGGCTCAGTTGAATAGTCCGATGCGCCTCTGCGACTGCCTAGCCAAAGAAACCGAGTGTTTCCCTTTCGTCGGCTAAGCAATAGAGAGAGTGCCTATTTGAATTATGCCACACACTGCTCCCATATTCTACCAATCCTTCTCGTGCATGTCAGCGACCAATGAAAAGGGCATGGAGATAGTGGACGAAGGGGACAGACGATGGATGATAGATGAAGTGGAAGAGGCACCGGAGAGAAATTTTGACTTTGACTGATCAAGTACGGTAGATATCTGAAGATGACGCAGAGTGCTTTGAATTTACAGATAGTCCAGCGCATGTGCTAGTGTCGATGGTGAGATTTTCGTCGAGTGTTTGGAGGATATTGTCAGTGAACTCCTGTGGTCCCCCAAGAGTGCGTCTGTCTCCTTTTGTAACAAAGAAAAAATCTCTCATAGATCATTGAAAAGTCTGGATCCGTGAGGCCATTGACGATTCTCCGAGAACTGTTGAATCTTGGCTTTGATTTGTCGTCGACAATTGGTCACCGACCGCTCCAATTCACTTTTAGATGAGCCGTTGCAATCTCTTGGTTTCTTTTTCTGCTTCTACTCATACTCCCTTGCATGCGTCCACATTCTCTCACCATCGGCCAGCCCAGTCCATGACCATCACTCTCTTGCCGACACTCCATTGATCCCTCCCGATCAGATTCATATCCTCCCGTTTCCTTGGTCGAAGAACGTACTGAGTTTGTCGGGAATTAACTGGACTTTTTTGCCTTTGACGATTCAGTCAATTCCACGTGAAGATGTCCATTCAGCCGTCGCTTCCTTCTTGCTCATCTCCGACAAATATTGCACAACGTGAGTGTTGGCGGTGAAGCCAAATATTACGCAAATATTACGTAATATATTACGTGAGGGCTATTTTGCCTTTTATATAGATTTGTTTTTAAGTTAAAAGCAATATCTTATTACGTTTTCTATTTTAGTGTAAGATGTAAAAAGAAAGAGGAAAGAAAAAAGAGACAGAAGATAGAGAAAAGAGAGAGTTTTTTCTTTGTGAGTGTTCTCAATCTTTTTGTGCGCTGATCTTGAGAGAAGATCGTGGTTGTATTCATCTTTCTTCAAAGTTTAGTGGATTCGCAGAGTGCCTCTGCGCGGAGACGTAGCCCAAGTTTGGGTGAACTTCGATAACAAATTCTCTAGTGTCTTCTTCAGATTTGATTTCTTTATTATTATATTCTGCCTAGGTAGATCGTTTGTTTGCGTGATTTTGCGGAATCGACATGGTGATTTCGTGGAATCGACACGGTGATTTCTTAACAGTGAGCAGTTTGTGCTAATTCCAAGACAATTAACGAACGGACAAACTCGTATGCCATTTACGTGGAAATCTGCCAAGAAAAATATGTTTTTGTTTAGGAGTAATGTGGATCGGTGATTTTTTATGTAATAAATGATTAAATGATTTGCTAAAATTTCCGAATTAAGAGCGGTTCCTCTTCGAAGGAGAGCTCGTAAGGGTGTCCTTCAAAGATAAATGACACCTAAATTTAGACATGTAATTCTTTTTTAGTCGGGAATGAGGGAATCTTGTCCCATATGCTATAGAGAGTGGCGATGCAAATGCAAATGCTGAGATAGAATACGAGACGGTCACTGCTCAATCGAAGGCTCGAGAAAGCATACCTAGGTTCGAAACTGTACATGAGAGACATGACAAGCATGTGAAAATCTCTTCAGATATTTTGATAGGTTTGAATTTTATCTTGAAAAGTCTTCAGGCACCTAGAACTCAAAATTTTGAGTGTGAGGCATAAAGTGCTTTACTAACATATCTGAAATTTTCATCTGATTCTTGAAAGAAAAAAAAAATCCGACACATGGAGAAACAGTTCAGATTTTCAAGAGTTTAAACATCTTGAATCCGCAAAGAAAAGTACCAACACTTTGGTGAATGTTCAAATAAGATTACAGGTGAGCAATGGTTCATGGTCAACCTCGGCCGATTCTGGTCGGGTTTTGAAGACGACCAGGTTAGTCCTTGATCCTGAATCTCCAATTAGGTACTGTGTGAGTTGATCATTGGTCCTGAAAGTTTGGGTTGGTCCAATCCAGACCAACCCGACATATATATACATAATTTATTTAAAATATTTAAAATGAGATGGATTGATTGAGTTGCTCTACATAATATAGGTTGTACACCGTGCAAATAGGAGTTTATAATATTATAATATATACTATGAATTGCCAAGCCTATAAGTAGATTTCTTTCTTTTTCTTGCCGACCCCTAATTTGACATAAGGATCACACTCGCCTCGCCGTTGCCCTCGCTTGCCGCTTGCCGCCTACCTCGCTCAATGCCCGCCTAGCTCGTTGTTCACCTTGCATTGCCACTCGCTTAGCTCATTATTTGCCTTGGTCTCACTCGACCAACTCGCCTTTCATCTTGACTTCACTCGTGTTGCTCCATTGCTAATCTAGTCCGTCGCACCTCACTCAACCAACTCATTTCTCATCTCGACCTCGCTCAACTTGCCAGTCACCTAGCTTGCCACTTGCCTCGGCCTTACTCGGCTCGATTTATCCTCACATTTGGCCTCGATTTTACTCGCCTAGTGGTCTTGGATTGACCTTGGAATCAGAATGAACTCATTGGATCAGTCCAGTCTTCGGTACATGCTTAACAGAGTCCGTCATCAATCCTAAAAATTGAGAATTGATACTGTACCGGTTAGTCATTGGGTTAGGTGCTGGACTGAACCAACCTAGCCCATGCTTACCCATACGTAATATATTCGAAAAGACTAACATTTGGAACTCACATCATATATTTGAAGGTTCAAGTATCTAAAACTCTCATTTTATATTCGAAAGGCATATATAGGATTTATGGTACGCTATTTTTGAAGAAATATTTCTCAGATTTGAAAATTATTTATTTCCAATTATTGGAGTTGTAACTTGATGGGTGAATATTCTTCCCATGCCATGAAATTTGTCACATCGAGCACGATGGTAGGTGTATCCTTAGTCCAGGCGCAGACATGTGGTGGACTCATGACTCATGATAGCCCCCCCCCCTCCCCCCCGCGGCACGAACGCAATCCTATATAAGCAAGGTGTAGCAAGAGAGTTGTACTTACATAGTAGGGGTGTCGACACTACTGTAAATTTACATAATAGGGGTGTCGACCCATTAAATTGGTTAATGGATTTTTGACCCATTTTGCCATCTCTAATACATAATAGTCCTACTCAATTATCAACCGACAGAGATTTGTATGCCATTTACATGAATCTATGCGAAAAACTATGTTTTTATTTAGGAGTCATGTAGATCGGTGATTTTTTTTTATGTAATAGATAATTAAACAAATTACTAAATTGTAGGAGTTAAAATCTGTCCCTCTCCAAAGGAGAGCTCGTAGAGGTGTCATTTATCTGTCCCTTTTCGAAGGAGAGGTCATAGAGGCGTCATTCAATGATCAACGGCACTTAAATTTGGACATGTATTTTTTTTTTGGTAGGTAATAGGCTCGAAGGAATTTAGTTCCATTTTCAAAATGCAATGTTGTGCAATAAAGAATGCACCGTAAATATTGCCGATTTGAACCGTACGTGCAGATGCGACACAGGACCCCAGGGAATCTTGTCCCATATGCTATAGAGAGAGGCAATGCAAATGCCAATGCTGAGATAGAATACGTGACTTTCACTGCCCACACGGATCTGGAAAATGTGGTCATTTTTTGAATTGGACAGTCACGCTTTTCACAGGGAGATTTTGTTTTTCTTTTTTTTTTAATTGTTAGTCATCTGATTTGACTTTTAATCGGACAGTCAGCTGTTCACAAACGATGTACGTCACAGATCCAATTTCTGGAAAGTATATTTAGGTACGAAACTGTTACGAAACTGCACACGAGAGACTTGACAAGCATGTGGAAATCTCTTCAGATATTTTGACGGGCTTGAATTTTATCTTGAAAAGTCTTCAGGCACCTAGAACTCACATCGATTCTTAAAGGAAAAAAAAACTTAAGATAAATATATGGAAACAAATTTTGAAGTGAGGCATAGAGTTCTTTACCAACATATCTGAAATTCTAATCTGATTCTTGAAAAAAATTCCAACATCTGGAGAATAGTTCAGATTCGCAAGAGTTCAAACATCTGGAGTCCGAAAAGATAAGTACCAACACTTGGTAATTATTCACGTAAGATGATGGAAAAGACTAACATTTGGAGTTCACATCATTTATTTGAAGGTTCAAATATCTGAAACTCTCGTCATACATTCGAAAGGCATATTTAGGATTTATGATAAGCTATTTTTGAAGAAATATATCTCACATTTGAAAATTATTTATTTCCATTTTATTGGAGCGGTAACTTGATGGGTGAATATTCTTCCCACGCCATGAAATTTGTCACATCGAGCACGGGGTAGGTGTAGCCTTAGTCCAGTCACAGAATTGCGCTGGACTCATCACAATAGACCTCCCCGAACGCAATCCTATATAAGCAGGGTTTAGTAAGAGAGTTGTACAAACGTAATAGTCCTTTTCAATTATCAACCGAGAGAGAGATGACGATCGCAAGCAGTAGTTGCAATAAGAGCAAGATCCTTGTTTTTGGAGGTACTGGTTACTTTGGCAAACATGTCGTGAGGGCTAGCATGTCGTTTGGCCACCCCACCTTCGTCTTCGCTCGGCCGGCCACCCCTCAAATGTCTCCCTCCAATCTATGCCTTCGTGACGAATTTCGATCTCTTGGTGTTACTCTTGTTGAGGTCTCTTTCTTTTTCAAAATAGCATTACGTATCATTGTCTATCTTATCTTTATACATGATTCATAGTAAGTTAGCTGTGTTCAAGAGTGAATTCGATTACACTAGAAATTCCAAGTTGGAGTAAGTGTTATAGTTAAAGCCTGACCAAGCTAGAAAATATTGAACTAAAATTCACGCTAGAGTTATAATCCTAGTTTAAGTAGATCTATAGTTTGAGTCGGCGCGTTACATAATACATATGAAAAATTGGACACAAGAGGAAGAGTGTTAGAGTATTTTTCCTATGCGTTTTTAAAGATTTTTTTTTGAGAGATTGTGAGATAACTCTCATAGATTTAGCGTTAAATGTAATCTAGAGCGAGGAAAAATTTAAGCGATCACAACTTTGTAATTTTCCAATTCATCTGAATTTCTTTGGCTCTCCCGTGAAGTAGGTTTCCAAACTCCAATTTAAAAATTGTTAAAAAAATCCTAAACTTATTGTATCATTGCCAATTCATTTATAAACTTTCAAATTTGGCCAATATAATTCTAAATTTTTTTGATAAATTTTCAGTGAAATTCATCTATTTAATTTAGGTTGGAAAGTATTGACTTTGTGATCCATTTAATGCTAGCCATTCTACATGGTTTGGCTAGCGATTAACGCGAATAATATTGTTTTGTAATTTTAATAAGTTTTGTTAAGTTTTTCTCTTTTATTACCTTTTTCCTTACTTTTATTTATTTCTTCCTTCTCTACTGTTCATCTTCTGCACTCCGCTGGTCAATGAGGACATTGGAAAATCATTAAAAGATTTTATGATTACACTGTTTAAATTAGAATGTTTCAAGACTGAATTGGGTACTATACAATATATTTAAAAAAATTTGAACAATATTCTCAAGAGCTGACTGAATCACATAAATATATGGTGTCGTTATCATTTATCATCGAATTTTTTGATAATTTAATCTTGCTTGTGTGAGTCTTGAATTTCAAGAACCATTAGTTTCTGCATTAGCCACAAGATTATCAATTGTATGAAACCATCTATTGGGCTTGCTCTTATGCATGAAACATGGAATAGTGGGAACGTCGAGACAAAAAGTGAAAAAAAAAGGTCATCACGCAATTATTCTTCGAACGACGACGAACTTAGCACAGCAATATTGGACTTGCGACTTAAAAGTATTGAAATGCTAAAAAACAGGGAGAACTGGAGGAGCACGAGAAGATGGTTTCCGTGCTCAAACAGGTCGACATCGTTATCTCCACTGTTCCGATATCTGCTGTTCCCCATCAAGTCAAAATAATCGATGCCATAATCGCGGCAGGCAACATAAAGGTAAGCAGCCTGCGTTTCCTGGCGAGAGATTTCGAGCAAGGCTTAGTTTGTGCACCATGGACGCGTGTTAACGAGACTTTTCTTCTTCCTTTTTGGTTGTTCTAGAGGTTCCTACCTTCCGAGTTTGGGTGCGAAGAGGACAGGATCACAGCACTCCCACCATTCGAAGCGTTCCTGGACAAGAAGAAGAAAATCAGGAGGCTCATCGAAGCATCAGCCATTCCCTACACCTTCGTCTCTGCCAATTGCTTCGCTGAGTACTTCATCAATTTTCTGCTTCACCCTCACGATCCACGACCGGATCTCGTTGTCTATGGGACTGGCGAAGCAAAGGGTATCCCTACAGTACTTAATCCGCAGTTGGATACTTAGCAGGTACTAATAACTCCTCAGCGTTAATACTTCACTGAATATATGGTACTGTGTTGCCAGCTGTGCTTAATTCCGAGAAAGACATCGCCGAATACACGATCAAAGTGGCGAACGACTCAAGGATGCACAACCGCATCGTGATTTATCGTCCGCCGGGGAATATAATTTCTCAGAATGAGTTGATCTCGTTGTGGGAAAAGAAAACGGGTCGAAGTTTCAAGAAAGTATATGTGGCTGAGGATGAGATGATCAAGCGCTCTCAGAGTAAGTCCGGACTTATCACATGTTGTACGAGGGTTTCATTCTGAGTTTTAAAATCTTGTCACTTGTCATCGAATTTAACTCTTATTCTTGTGATTCGTGTAGTCCTGCCAAGCCCGGATAACATAGCCGTGTCCATCATCCACTCCATATTCGTGAAGGGAGACTTGATGAGCTTCGACCTAAGCAAGGGCGACGTCGAAGCTTCGGGATTGTACCCTGAAATTGAGTACACCACCATCGACCAGCTCCTTGATTTATTCCTCGTTGATCCTCCAGAGCCTGCTTGTGCTGTATTGGAATGATGAGCTGCATTTAGGCATGCGACTCGTACTATATGTGTCAATGGGAATAGTCGCCACTGTTTGCACATCATCGTGTAATAATGATCCTTCCCCATTTTAGAGCGTTTGCACTAGGATTGTCGTCAATAAAATCATGTTGTATTAATCTAGTCGTGTTTTGTTATTCACTGAGAGTAGTTGGTAATAAAGAGTCATTTTCGAATTAATTATGTGAAATATATATTTTACCATCGTACAATATTTCATGAGGCCACCGATGCTAGTCATCCTTCTTACCCTTTAATCCAAGGAGAAGAACGTTTCCCATTGTGCAGGTAATCTTCTCCAGCCTAATGGGGTTTGAGAGCAGAGGTTGCCTTCAATTTAAAAAAATCTAATTATGTCATAAATAGGTTACTCAATATTTTAATGAATTTTTAAGTTTCAAGTTAACATCGGAAAAATAGTATTATTTTCCTGTAAAAAGCATTTTGTAGCAATGTCAAATTTTCAGCTGAACAAATAGAGATTCAATTTTAAAAAATTATAAAATTGTTCACTAGATTTGTATTGCATGGTAATTATGGTGATTTTAGGAAACACAGTTATCGCGACTTACAATAAATGATTGAATGGATTGCGAGAATTTAGTCACAGCACGCAGAACTTTCGGCTAGAAGGAGCAAACAGAGAAGTATTCTTCTTTTAGAACGTGATGGATCCCCACTTGAAAGGGCACCGATGACCAGCATGGGAAACGAACAGAAGGAAAATGTGTGCAGAGGATTTTTAAGTGAAAGAAAGAATCGGGGGGGCTCTACGAAATCTCTGATTTCCCACCGTCTCAGTAATTCAAGATGGAATTTGAGCAATAAGATGGCAATCACGGCGGTAATCATGGAAGATATTGGCTGCAAATCAGGAGCGATAGAGAATATGTCCTCGCGCGCTTCCAAAACCAGCGAGACATCCAGCGTGTTGCAGCCTCCCGTTGCAGCTACCAATGTCCACACGCCACCAGCAGCCCCGGCGACGTTGCTGCTCTCTGCCCGCTGCCCCCTGACTCTGGCGAAGCTCCCTGCTGGCCACGCCGACGAGCTTTCCAGCATTCCCGCACTACTATTCAATTTGCTGGCCCAGCCACCTGCCATTGGGACTGAAGCCTGTTCTTGCACCCCAGCCTGGGTGACACAGTAGTGCCCGCAGCAGCAGCACCAACGGTCTCTCTAACCTTTGGCCAATACTCGGTCTGTTTACAGCGACCTGCCCAGCACCGGTGACGTCCCTCCTGCAGCGAAGCACACCTTCTCCAGCGCTTTCCACGTCCTCTGGTCGTGGTCGCCGGCGGGCGATGGCATAACTCATAGCCTTGTCGGCGAAATCCGGTAATTTTACTTGTGCCTTTAAAGGTGACTCAGCAGCGGACAGTCCTTGTCTCCCCGTCGCTATTCCCATTGATCGCGCTTCTCGCTGTCCCCTGATGGTGTTTCGCTCGCTCGTTACTAGAAGCTTTACCGCAAGTCTGCGCCGCCCCCATTTAGCTCATCTTTCACCAGCGTTTTCACCAGAAGTTGTTGCCTCTCTTCGGAAACAGATCCAGTCACTGGATCTGTCTTTTTCTGCCAGCCGTCCATTTTTGATCGGACGGCTGACAGAATAAGTAACTAATTCAAAAAAATAAAATAAAAATAAATCCCCCATGTTCAGTATGGACTGCAGAACAGAACAGAAGAAGGCAACAATTTTTCCCATGTCTCAAGGAAACGAAGCATTGGCTCCGGATCCCTTGCCTCCCAAGTGTTGATGCCTGATATTCTCACAGCAGGCAACACAACTTCAGAAACCAATTGGGTATAAGGGGATCCCAAATCCCATATATCAAGACATTCTTGTCCTTGCAATAATGATTTCCACCGTGAAACAACTTCAACCCATGTGAGGGATTCCGAAGAGGGTCCCATCCCTGAAATACTCTGATAAAGAGAGGAAGTGTAATATGAGCAAGCAATGCAGGATAAGTTACAAATTTTATAATCATCAGGAAACCTTCTCTGCATGTCACCAAAAGATTTGGCTAGTGAGTCTAGTGTCAATGTCCCCATTGACTTTTCCTCCTCAATCCGGCCTAGCGTATTCAGTACTTCCTTCATGTTATTCAGTTGCTTCTTCTGGAGTTCTGCCTCAGCTTGCAACTTCTCTTTTTCCTCTTGCAGGCTCAGAGCTGTCTCCTTCTCATTCCTCAGATCCCTATCAATCTTCTGAATATCCAACTCAGCCAGGTCCACAATCAATCTTATATTGTGCTGGAGCTCGGGCATCGGAACATCACTCTCCCTCGCCTTCTCTTCTGCATTTAAATTTTCCAAGTTTGCTAATACCTTAACCTGAGGTCCACGCATGTCAAGTACCTTTTGCACAACTTCAACACCCTGTTCCTGCTTCTTCGCCAACAGCTCTTCTGCTGTAATATATTTCACGTTGTTTTTCTGTGTCGCCTTCTTTGCTTGCTTAGACCAAAGCCTCTCCTTACAGGCACCTCAGGTAATGGCTTCTTTTCCTCTGGCTTCAGCGATGCAACAGTCGTCTTTACAGGAGTTTCTTTGTAGTCATTGAAACCCATACCCATATTCTTAGGACGCAACTTTGCTTCAATGAGCGTCACAATTTCCTGTCGGTTCTTCCCGAGACCACCCCCTTTGTAACCCATTTTCTCGAGCAACTTCATACCAATCCCCTTGGTGTACTTCTCGAAGCCGCCCACATTTCCTGAATCATGAGAATCACTCTTAGGCCCCCCTTGCTGAGCTTTCTTCTCCAGTTTGGATTGCTCCCTCCTCCTCTCCGCTCCCTCCTTGATCTTCCGCCCAAATGCCGTCGGCAAGAAAGTATTTTCCTCCTCATCGTTCTCATCGAAACCATCGTCTCGCTTCTTAAACCCCAAACCTACACCAGCACCGACCTCCAAGCCCGGCCTATCCTCATCCATGACAGTGGACTCGTCATCCTCATTCTCTCTCTTCGAATTCTCATCAATCTCTCTGTTCGGCATGACAGTGCCGGTGGACACGAAATTTACAGGTTTCGACAGATCAGCCTTACCTAGGAGGTCTCTGTTCTTCCTTCGCTTCCTCTTGGAGGAGTCGTCGTAGTCCGAATCAGAGTCCCCCGACGCGAAAACACCGTAGAGCACGTCCTCCTTGGTCTGCGCCCGCTTTTCCCTCCGCCGCCGGTAATAGAACTCCCCATCGATCCACTGCGCATCCTCGTAATCGTTGTCCATCCCGAACCTCTCCATCTCCTGGTCCTCATCCATCTTCAACAATCCCGGAGAAATCGAAGCGAGAAACCTAGGGTTTCGGGGGCTCCGGAGGCAGAGAGAGGAGGGGCGGCGTTGATGCCCAACGCAAAGGTGAGTGGCGGCGCGGATTAGGCGGTGGCTGGAGGCCGAGAAAGGCTGTGGCAGCTCGGCTCGAGGTAGTGGCGAGATTCCGCGGTGTTGCAAGAACGACAGGAAGAGAGGTTTTAGCGAGTGCGATCGAGAAGAAGCTGAGCGACCGATGCTCGAAACCCAAGAACTGGAAAACGTACGGATTCTTCTTCCTCTTCCCCTTCTTAATTTCTCAGATATTGACAATTCTTGATTTACGATAATTCCGTATTTATATTAAGGAGAGGAAATTCATTTATCGTGGGTTTTTTTTTATAATTTATATGGGTTTTCCTATATAGACCTGGAAAAATCGAATAAATATTTCTTAGGAATTTAATTACGAGAAATAAAAGCGGAACTTTCCTTTGACCATAGGAAAGACGTAGGGATGATGCCACGTGACACAACTCTAGCACTTTCCCAATTGAGCTCAACAGTTGAAATTATCAAGGAATTTTTCCGTGTATGCACCAAATCAATTTAGGGATAAAAAACCAAAAGGAACGACATTTGGTATTTGAAATTTCTTAGCGGCCGATAAATTTTTCTATCGTCAAATAATGATTCGAAATTAAAGATACACCGTTGCGACAAATGTTTTTTAGCAAAACCACAATTTTAAGTGAATATACTAAAAACATGAGAATGGCGCATCATTTCGTGAAAGAAAAGATACAATGAAGATACGGTATCCATTTCATGAATGTATATTTCTTGTGAAACTCGTAGATATAAATGGAGAGATCCGACGAAGATTTTATAGATTCCGCATTAAAATTTGACTTGTTACGAATCTATCATGAGCAAGGGTGGAACGCCTTGAAGTTATTTTAAGGATTGAACATTAAGTTAAACAACCGAAATCAGGCCCACTGCAATAGAAAGTAAATTATTATTACTGATTAGGTAGATAGCCTTCCATTGAATTGGGTTTCCAACCCATCGCAAAGCTCTTTTGCATTTGCTTTATCATGATTCCCAATGTATGAGAATAAAAACTAAACATGACGCTCATGGATTACTAGGCATGATGCTCAACACTAGTTCTCCCAAAATTTACTAATGGCAACTTTGTACACGATCCGATCATGAGATTCGTCTTATCTTCTTGAGTCACTACTAATCGATTATGTGTCGATTGGACATCCAAACAGAATGTGAGAGCACATTTTACTTGTATGAACTAGATATTCACGGCTACAATGATTGAATTACTCTAAATTAATCAAATGCCATTTTGGTATCCTTTCTCTTTACTTCAAAAAATGTTTTGCATACAATCGTCATACAATTGTCGTCGTTTTTTTTATGTCATGTCACTAACATGTGATGGCTAATGTGAGCGAGCACGATCGAGAAAGTAACACTCGATAATAAAAGAAATAAAATAGTTTGTAAAAAATTTATATAACTTGGATGCGCTAAGCAAACCAAAGCATATCACTGTCCATTGTCATGGAGGTTCCGCAAACAATTACTCAACGAAGTATGCAGACTAAATGCATGGATCTTATGTATAATTGCGGATGAGTTAATGGCTAACTAAAATGCAACCTATACTAACATTTTTTTTGTACTTTTTCTCATTGAATTGACTTAGGAAAATGCACAAGTGAAGCCTATAATTCTCTATGACAGAAAATGACTAACATGCACTAACTAAATTACTAAATAATAGTCCTGACCCTCCCTTGAAATGAACCACTTAATGACTGACTAACGAATTACTAAGCTTATACATAATTTGGGCTTTCCAAAATTCATACAAATTTGTAAATTAAGTTCAATATTTAATATTCAAGTCCTTTTTCATTTAGGAGTCACCATTAATCAATTTTTTGGTTAGTTGATTAGAAACTTAAATAAAGTGTGAAAGAGTAATTTTTTTCTACAAACCAGAGATTAACTAGATTTTTCTTTGCACAAAAAATCTAGTTTTAGGTTATTAAACTTAATTACTTTAATGCCCTTTAGATATATACTTTATTTTATTTTCAAAAAAAATTGCCAATTAACGATGGGTGATCATATGAGTATGCAATCAATCATATTAATACTCTGGAAAATCAAGGCAAAAAAAAAAAAGAATTACAAAGAAGAAAGTGAAATGAAACATCACTAACTATTGGTTAATTTTTGGACTTCTCGTTTCTCGAGCTTGAGATCGGATAATCAATCACGTGCACGTTTTTAAATTAATAAATAAGATACATGATTTAAATTCGTATAAGATAATTACCTAATTTGAAAATTCCATTTCCTAATCAAACTCAATGTACTAAGCGATTCATGAGGATACTCCAATCATGACTGATGTTGCCTCAACCGTGAACTCAATGTACTAAGCCAAGAAGGAGGTTCGGCCGAGCTGGCTCAACTAGGGGACTCATGGTGGCTTGTTCACGACAAGGAGCAACCTTTGAAGCATAAACTTTACTAGGGAGGGAATACAATGGTACTCGTGCAAGACATGGCAAGAACTGTGAATTTGCCACTATGTAGGAGTGTGTATGGTCCGGGTTGGGCCGATCCCATGCTCAACTCGAGGACCGACCCGTATAGTGTCGGTCCTCAATTTTTGGGACTGTGGACCGACCCGTTAAATTTGGGACCAGGACCGGGACTGACCCTATCAGTCCGGTCCGATCCCAGGGTCAACCTGAGATCGCTAAAATTTTCATACAAGTATCACAAAATGCCTGGTATCAATTAAATGCAAAAGCTTCCAATCTTCAAATATTAGCAAGGAGAAAGTTTATGATACCCATAGAGAAACTCACATATTATACATATTTCCAAAAAAATATAATCAATGTCATAACGTGGCGATTATATGCAACATTAACCTATGTGTACTCAGTTTTGCTTAAAGCTCATTCATAAAAAGGATACAAAAATTGAACAATGAATTAAGGAAGGAAAATGCTAAGTTGAAGAGGAATAGGCTTATTAAAAAAACTGTTAATATTTAATATTTATATATAATATATAGTCGGGTTGGTCCGAATTGGACCAACCCGACTTCCTAAGACCAAGAACCAACTCATAAAATACAGAATTAAAGATTTTAGGACTGAGGACAGATCCGTTTATCTCATAAACCCGACAAGGACCGACTAGGTTGGGTCGGTCTAGAGTCGACCCTAGACCGTTACTCACCCCTACCACTATGCACTTGGGATGCAAGTTTGGAACAAAGCAGCAGCGGGCACGACTAAAACGGGGTAGCAATTAGCATTGCCGCTACAGCAAATGCCCCCATGTAGGTATTTTCCGACTCAAAATCATCAGGATCACTGAAATAACAACATTCCAAAAGGTTTATGATTGAATTGGCAAAAAAATGTTTATAACTAAATCGACAAAGTTCTAAAATATTTAGAACTTTTTTGGACAATTACCCCCAGTTTCAATTAATGTAATAAAGTGGGAGAATGTAAGATTTTTTTTTAAATGTGGGCTCAATTAATTGAGATTGTAATTAACCATTACTAATGTTGGATATAATGATTCTTAATTAGTTTAATATTGACTTGACTGGTGTTGGCCGAGTTGAGCTCGATCAGTAATGAGAGGGTCTGGTTGAAAATTCTATAATTAGCGCTCAAGTCCATCCTCTAACCTCAATATACAACATTTCACAATCACGTTATAGAAAAGAGCGTATAAGGTAACGTCGTGAATGACAGTCTCATTGAGCCAGTGATACAATGGGCCATAGTAGTGGATCATTGTATTCCGCATAAAGAGTGATAGCTAAATGGACTGCTAGAATTTAAAGGTCAAGAGTTGTCCCTCTTTGAAAAGGAGGTCGTAGACATGTCTTTCAAAGATATATAACACCTAAACTCAAACATGTCTTTTTCTTTTTCGGGGTTCGAGAATAGGCTCGAGGGAATCTAATTCCATTACCAAAATGCAATGTCATGCGGTAAAGAATGCGCCCGTAAGTATTGACGATTCAAATGGTGCAAATGTGATGTAGCGATCTTCTTGTCGGGAATGGACCCCCACGAATCTTGTCCCATTATGCTATAGAGAGTGCGATGCAAATGCAATTGCTAATGCTAAGATTGAACACGTAACGGTCGCTGCCCACCTTGAGGCCCGAAAAAGTGCACCTACGTGCGAAACTGCAAGTGGAAAACTTGGCAACGAGGGTAGTCGTATCCTTAGTCCTGGCGTGCGGTGGATTCAAGATAGAACAGCCCTGAATGTAGACCCGTGCTTATTGACTTTGTCGTATCGAGAACGAGGGTAGTCAGATCCTTGGTCCAGGAGCAGACATGCAAGTGGGTTCAAGATAGAGCCGCCCTAAATGGTGACCCTATATAAGCAGTGGAGTAAGAGATTGTACATGCATAGTAGTCCTATTCAATTAGCAAAACAGAGAGAGAGAGAGAGAGAGAGGGATGGCGATCACAAGAAGTAGTTGCAATAAGAGCAAGATCCTCGTTTTTGGAGGTACCGGCTACTTTGGCAAACATGTCGTGAGGGCTAGCATGTCGGCCGGCCACCGCACCTTCGTCTTCGCTCGGCCTGCCACCCCTCAAATGTCTCCCTCCAATCTACGCCTTCGTGACGAATTTCGATCCCTGGGTGTTACTCTTGTTGAGGTCTCTTTCTTTTTTAACATGGCGTTATGTCTCATTGTATGTCTTCTTTTTATAAGCGATTCATAGTAAGTTACCCATTTTTAAGAGTGAATTCAATTAGACTAGGAATTCCAAATTGGAGTAAGTGTTATAGTTGAAGTCTAACCAGGCTAGAAACTAGTGAACTAAATTCCGCTAGAGTTATAATCCTAGTTTACGTAGATTCATAGTTTGAGTCAGCATGTCACATAATACATACGAAAAGTGCACACAAGAGGAGGAGCGCTAGAGTATTTTTCCTATGAGTTTTTGAAGTTTTTTGGTTTTTGAGAGATTGTGAGATAACAGTCATGGATTTAGCTTTAAATGCAATCTAGAGTGAGTAAAAACTTAAGTGATCACAACTTTGTAATTTTCCAAATTCATCGTGAATTTCTTTGTGAAGCAGGTTTCGTAAGTCTGATTTCAAACGGAATATATGCTCGACTTTTTTCTTATTCTAATGCTTTTGTTACTTGCGAGTAGAATGTTTAATCGTAACAGGTATTCACACGTAGGCTTTTACTCTTAAATTGTTACATTTATCACTAGTTATTGATTTCCTTCTAATGTCATTTACATATATAGCTTTCATATATTAATAGGCGTCCCCGCAGTGTGAGGATATTTAAAAAGTCATCATAAACACTCGATCGAGAATACTAATAAATTTGGGGAGTCTTATTTTTTGGTGTGGACAACCTTGATTTCATTTTTGTGAGCTATCATGTAATGATAGGTATCACTCAGATTGTTAGCTAATTTCAAAAGCTCGTCAAAATTCTCAATTAAGAATATTAATAGATTTAGGAAAAATGGGGAAATATTCTGCTTTTTAGCTAAGTCGTAATTGCGTTAATTTTATTGTAAACGAATGTGAAATATCAGTACTTGCTTCTCCTTGGACAATTCTTCTTAAGTCATTACTCGGTAAAAAAGAACACGGGTGAATTCCTTTTCTTTTTACTTTTTTGTTTTTGCCTCCAGGCACCCAAACAAAACTCCAAAATCCTCAATACAGGGCATAAATCAAGGATAAGAAATTAGTTACCTCAGAAGGGAATAAATGTTGTTTCAAGCTAATTATTAATGGTCCACTGGATGTTGGTTTGGATCTGAATCTTTTCAATGTTGAACTAGTAAAATTGACCCGATTTGCTTTTTCTGAGATCATAACATACGTTATGTTGCCCATGCCTACGAATTTATTTTCTTTCAATGCAACTCCGTACGTAATACAAGTTTTTTTTTTGTCCCTCTTGTTTGCCATCAATGAATCACGACACTTCTCATTAGTGAACTTTACCGATTAGAATATTCATAAAAAAATTTAGGTCTAGAATTAATCAGTCAATACGACCATGATTGAGGATGATCGAGGCACCACATGGTGAAGAAATTGGGGTAGTGGATCTCTATCTTTTTCACGTAGCAAGCAAATAAACATGAAAATAGAAAGTATATTCACTTCCTTACCCATATGACACTAAGATAATTCTGCCGATTTTGCTTTTGCAAATAATTTGAGGATTCTTTCTAAATTTACTTGAGATGAAAATGGGAAGTTAATTTTGTTCGATTGATAAGAAAGATATGTAGAACCAACTTATAACAATCACTGGTGCGTCGTAGCCTCGCATCCACCAAATTGGAGCCGACATTTGGAAGAGAGAAGGGGAAAATATATATAGAAAACAATTATATATATATATATATATATATATATACGGATTGAAGCACGTGCGTCAAAGCTGCTTTGAACTGTGTGTCAGCTTCATTCATTCCATGAAGCAAATAAATATAAGAAATTCTTACCTTGTTTAATGTTGCATTATCATAAAATCAGTGCATGCAACTTTGATGATGATCAGCACAAAAAATTCTGGCAGTATGCCGATCTTGGAGTGCTCTAAAGTCTAAACTTTGATGATGATCAGTGCAAACAACATTCTGTTTCTTAATATTCACCTATCCACTCAAGTAAAATGGCCTTTTTCTATTTGTGATTGGCAAACTTGAAATTGGAGAACTCGATAAGTCATCAGCTTTCCAAGAATTAAGGGGATAAGGACTTGCTAGTATTAAATGTCAATTGAGCCACTTGATAGACGATGCTTAATGTACTATTGATTATAAATGCATTCATCATTTCATGCTTGTTTGCAATGCAATATACTTGGCCTTAATCACCGCTCAACTGAAATGAAAGCATCAATATGTCCAACCCTGTTTTTGTCGCTGACAAGCTTTTACATTCTCATGATTTTCGAGAGAAAGGGAAGTTTGGAAATTCCTTGTGTGAGATCATAACTCAATATAATCATATTCATTTTGTTATTTTTTCTTTTTCAATATGGCAGGTACAATTTCCTCGGCTTAAGTCGATGGCTCTCTCCCATATGGACAATTTAAGCAAAATATGGACTGATAATCCTCAAGAAAATCTCACTTTTGACTATCTAAAGAAAGTGGAGGTCCAACATTGCAAGAGTCTTGTAAATCTATTTTCGTATTGGATGGCTACAAGTCTAAACCAAATTAAAGAACTTCGAGTGGAGTCTTGTGGGATGGAGGAAATAGTTGCCAGTGGAGATGACATTCCACGCACCAATACTTCTCAAGTTCTTTTCCCAAAACTAATTTCTCTGGTGTTACATGATATGCCACAGCTCAAGAGCTTATGCCCTAACTTACCCACTTTGAATTGGCCATTTATGGAAGAATTGCGAATGACTCATTGTAACAGATTGTGTCTTGCCGCATCGATGAACAATTGGGCTAAAAAAGATGATCAACAATACCTTTTAGACCAAGAAGCACACTCTTCATTTGAGAGGGTATGTTAACAGTTGCTCTTCCTCAGTTTCCATGTGAATCATTTGAACTAGCTTTACTTTTTACATCACGAGATTTATTGCCGAGCCTTTGGTAAATTTACTCCTCTTGTTGTATATGCAATTTTACAGGGCTTTCCTAACATAGAGAGACTTTTGTTAGTTGAGAAGGATATTCAGATGATAGAGGATGGAAAATTTCCTAATGATATCTTTGGCAAGCCAAAAGTAGTAACATTGGCATGCTTTCATGATAAAAAGGCTGTCTTTCCACCTAGATCCTTCCTAGAGAGATTTCAGAATATGCAAAGTATCGAGATTTTCTGTTGTTCCTTCAAAGATATTTTTCCTGATGAAGAGCTCGTTGACGAGGGGAAATATTTGGTGCTGGAAAGTTTAGGACAACTTAAGTTGAGTAAGCTACATAACCTGAAGCGTGTATGGAGGGAAGACTCTTTAGTTTCAAAAATTCTTCAGAGCATCAAAACATTTGAGGTTTGGGATTGTCCCGGCCTGACGACATTATTTCCAACCGTGACATCCTTTCAAAATATGACGAAGTTAGTGGTGAAGAATTCCTCTGGATTGGTAAATATGGTAACGGTTTCAGCGGTCATGAATTTGGCGCATCTCGCTCATATGACTATAATAGGGTGTGAAAGAATGAAAGAAGTAGTGGAAAACGATGAGAACGGAGAAGGAAAAGTGATTTCTTTTGGGAAGCTAAAACAGCTAACACTCCAACAACTGCCAAGCCTAGAATGCTTCTCCTCCACCACAAGTTGCAGCTTCAGGTTTCCATCCTTGCAATATATCATAGTGAAAGAGTGCCCAAAAATGAAGATCTTTTCTAAGGGTATGCTAAGCATACCAGGACTATGGTATATGAGATTGTTCGGATACGAATGGCGACGAAACAGGGACGGGGATGGGGATGTCAATACAATCATACAAAAATTGTCCGCCTAAGCAGATGCCTGTAAAATTAGTAAGATCCAATTAATGTCATTCTCGTCCATTATTTACTCAATTCATTTTTATTTTTCTTTTTCTTTTTGGCAGCGCCGTGAGTTTTAAATTTGTCTTATCTTTTTTAAGCTTTCCTCTCACCGACAAAGGGACGGGCAGGTGGGGCGCACAGATAGAGAGAGAGAAGCACGTGGCGGACACGTGAGCTGATTCCCTCGCCTTGGGCCCTGTCCAGGAATGTCAGTACCCTCTCTTTCGTTTCTTCCTTCGGCAAGAAGCTGAACGGGGCGCACCCCCACCATTCCCTGAACATCATCATGGTTTCCTGGTCGTCGGCGTCGGCGTCGATGCTAGAGAAGAGGAAGAAAGTGCGACGCCGGAGATGGTATCATCGAGCCTAGACTGTCCTCACTTCATCAAAGATCTCACTCTCCTCCCGCCATTGGATCCGGCAAACTTGTGAGTTCACGCTTCTTCGCCCCTCATTTCTCCGGTCGTCTTCCAGGATTTCTTCCGATTTTCGTGCCTTGTTGCACGTAAATTAGCTGAAATCGTCTGTTGCTGCTGGGGCTCTGTCTCTGAATTCGTTCCGCGTTCGAGTCTTAAAAGCACAAGTTCCTCAAACTAGCAATTTATTGCCCCTAAATCTACATCTGTCTCGTGCTTCTCTCGGAGTACTCCTTGGGAATTCATCAAAAAACATCATATTCATGAAAGCAAAGTGGTTGCCGCTCTCAGGCATTTGACAGATCGTGGCCGGCAAAGATAAGGAGCTATCCGCGCGAGCGTGTGGTCTGCTTCTCTGCTGGTTGGCCAGCATTTGCGATGGAAACACGTTGTCGTAGGAGATTTCTGCATGTTTGAGCTCACTGATGGAGATGATATCGTGTTCTCTGTCTCGATTTTTAGCTCTGCGGGGGGAGTACCAGAGCTGATTGATTGTGATGAACATTGGATGCCCCTCTTTAGGACACTTGCAAGTCCAATGTGAGTTGACACCTTATGACTTCCTTTTCTGTGGGGAAAAATTTCTCAAAGGTTTCAGTTCTTCTCTTCCTTCTAGGTGATTCTACCTAGAAGATCATTTTTTGGTATTAGGGATAGACATCTCTCAAACATCAGGGGAAAATTACTATTGTGAAAAAGAGAAAAAATCATGGAACTTGAAAATTCAGAGAATCCATGCCTTGTCAAAATATGAGGAGTCACTTTTGCGCCTTGTTCTCAATAAACTCCGGACTGCTCATCATCATGACAATGGAGGGATGACTTGCGGTTTAACATGTCTTTTTCCTGCTTACATGACTCTCCTTCCGTTGTTCTTTTCAAATTTAAGAATAGCTTTTGAGAAGCTCTTGTTTTAATCGTGATTAATTGCATAATGATGTGGGCATGATGTCAACTCCCAATCTATGTTGAATTCTTTCGTAGCAAGCCAAAATTGATATAGTGTACATAGCCTGTTACTAAAGTTGTCTTTTTTCAAGGACATGGTGGACCAAACGGTTAGCAGATTGAGGCATACTAAGCTGGTGTTTTAGGTCCCCGCAAACCCAAGGCCTCTCATTGCTCTTAAATCGGCCTACAATTTTCAAATGGCGCCTCCCTTTTTCAAGGCGGTAATGAGGCCATCTTATGTAAAGTACGTTTTGGTAAGATCCCTGCCTTATTTACTTAAGACTGGCATATAATCAAATAGATTGATGCTGTTATATCTTTGCCTATGCTCTAGTGTATTTCCAGTTTACTTAATGGTGAAGTAAAAAACATGTTATGTTATTTTCCTTAAAAGTGTCTATGGGTATATGTTTTGAAACCAGGCATATATCTTAGCAATGGAGTAATTGAAGCAGGGAAAATAGTAAAGGGGAGTTGTTGGGACATAAGCTGGTGATTGGAGGTTCAGAAAAAGATAACAATCATCTTCTTTCTTGCGGGTAGATGTGTTGGAAAAGCAATTGTTGAGGTGTCTTAAGGATTAGAATCCATGGGCTCTTGTATGGAGAAATTTGACAATGTTATCCAGTGCTGTAAAGTTAGAACACATAGGTAAATTACACAAGGAGACTAGTTGATATGGACAAGCAAATTGCAGGGATGTTGCTACCTCCATAACTAAAGGGAAAGACCTGAAAGATATGGAGGTGGCTAGTTGTGGTTCTAAAGCTTCATTGTAGATCTAATGTTGAATAATTTTGATATCAAATAATGGATGCTGTTGTATTTTGATCTATTAATCAGATCTTTGAGGGGAAAAAAGCATACTTTATTTTATCAGATTTAACAAACAGTTTGATAACACATCATTTTAGTTGTGCTTGAAAGGATTGAACAGCTTAAGTAAGAATTTTCCATTCCATCCATGTTCGAGTCATTGAAGTCTTTGCCTTTTCCCTTAAGCTTGTGGTCTGAATGGCTGGAATGCATGCGTGTTAAAGATATGGTCTACATGGTAGGCTTCTTCTGGTTATGTACCCCATTGCACTCTAGGAGCGTATATTTTGACATTTGACTTCGGATTGCAGGTTGAGATTGATGACTTTCATTATATGGTTTATTGTTGATAAAAAACTCCTGGAAATAGAAACTGTTGCCTTAGGTTCACGCTGTGTGATTTGGTTCTGTCATTACTGTATGCTTATGTTTTGGTCTTTCTTTACCATATGTTGGTTTTTCAACCCGTGTAGATGTTGAGACTGCTCATTTCGATTCAACAGGCGACATATGCAGGAAAACAAGCAAATTGCGACTTAGGTATTCAGGCACGTCGTGGACGTGTAGCTGAGGAGCCCTGGACGTGACCAGGGGGCAAATTTCTTTTCTGCTGGTTGGCCCGCATTTACAAGAGAAACCTGTCTGCACGCCGGAATTGATTGTGTTAAGCATGTTGGTAGGGAGGATGTTGTGTTCAGAGTTAAATTTTCACTAGTGCTGGTAACGACTTGATTAATATTGATCGAAATGAACTCTGGAAGTATCCCTTCTGGCTCATCCAAGATAAATTCAGATTTCATGATTATATATCTCCTTTGTTTAGTGTTGGTGAATCAATGAGGTGGACTTCCATTCACATTGTTTTTGTGTGGTTCACAATAATCCAGATGCCCACTCATCAATGCTGCATCAGATATCTAAATGAACCGAAAAGGATGTGCTTCAATATCGGAGCGAAAATTAAAACCTGAAACGTGAGAATTGGTATACAGAAGTGACTTATTGTTTCTGAGCTATGCTTCCGTGTGAAGCGACAAATTCTTTCTCTTGGCCACTGCAAACGTTTGTAACTTTTACCAAATAAGCTTTCATACATGGATGGGTGACATCACGATTTAGGAGGTGCTTTGTGTAGCTATTATGTCATGTCCAGCCTGAAGAACATGCACACGTTAGTAACACGATCTTGGGTACTGATTGGTAGACCGTTGGAACACAATGAACGATTTACGGCAGTACCTATGAAAACTCTCCTTTTCTCTTTTACGCAGGTCGGACCAAACAGTTTTAATGTCAAGCGAGCTCCCACGCCACGCCTCCGCGGCGTCCCACCGCTCTTGAAAAGCCTAGAGATATCGAAGCAGAGTATCCATTTGTGAAATTGGTGATGTGCCCAGTTTTATTAAGGATAGAACTGCGGGAAGGCCCGTGTCCTTTTCATAGCTGGCGGATCTCGAACATGATGCCGTCTACCTCTTGCCTTAGAGTTTCGAAATCTAAGACGTTTTGCTTTAGTCCAATGTGAGTTTCTATTGGATTATTGTCAACTTTTTGAAAAGTTTTAAATTGTTAAATGAATGTTAGATAAATATTTAGATTTTTCTAACATTCGCGATGCATTTTGAATGGATCTTCATTTCAAGATAAACACTGCTCAATGAGTAAAGCAAGATATCGCGACCTTCTGAAAATTGAATAATCTGGGGACGATTAATGCATTACTAAGCAATGCTTAGCACATACATTTACAAGCCTTTTTATTGTAACTTTATACTCGATTCGACATGCGATTTATCTTACCTACTGGAGATGTCACTAAACAGTTAATTTTGATTAGACACTCAAATGAAAAAAGAGAGTGCATTATTTTTTTGCTAACCAAAGATTTCAGTAGATTATGAGGTTTGATTATGCACGCTAGGTTAATTTAATGACATTTAGGTACCTTTTTCTCTTTATTCAGACAACGTTTCACATGCGGTCTTTATCAATTTTTATCTTATGCCACTAATGTGGGAAGGGTGATCTTTTTTTGATAGGAATGTGGGAAGGGTGATCATACAGGTGCATAATTAAAAAAAAAAGGTAACACCTAATAATCAAAGAAATAGATTGCAAGATATCTAAAGAACCTGGATGTGCCAAACGAAGCGGGTTGTATCACTATCCATTATCATTAAATTTCCGCAAACCATTACTTAGGAAAAATTGCAAACGGAATACGTGAATGTTGTGCATGATCAAGCACGAACTAAGACTAACTAGCATGCAATCTATACTTTTTTTTTCTGTATTTTCTCATTCAATTAACATATAGGATTTAAAAAGACGAAGAGAATAAAGCCTAAACTCTATGTAACAATAATTAAACTACATGCACTAAGTAAGTAACCAGATAACGTCCTAGGATCATATAACTACAGGACATGCATGATGGGTTCTTAATTCTATGCAATGGAATCGTAAGATCTACTCATTTGAGAAATCAATTGAAATTAATTTTAAGTGACGTGGACCCACTAATTGATATGTAATTCATTGATACTCCTAACTGCAATCCACGTGGAACTCCCTAAAGTATTTTTGTTTTCTTTAATTATTAACAAAAGACAAATATGACATCTAAAAAGTCTGTAAATTAAATTATATCTAATCCCGCGTTGAATTAATATGGATAACTTAGTTTACTTTATGATTAGTGAAAGTACAATCTAAATCCTAGATGAGAGATGGCATGTATGAAACGTATGCACGTAAGCCTCAGTTAATTAGCGCATATAAATGACCTATGGAAATCATGAATCTATTCTACAATGAAAATTATACGAAATAATATTTTTTTATTGCATTAGTTATATTATTATGAAACTGATATTCAAATCCCAGTACTTGAAAATGACCTATCTATGTGACTAACAATTATAAGATTCGATGCTAACTTCTATTTTTAATACTATATGAACTGTGAGTAACATAAATGAGATGCAATTAATAACTAGGGGTATGAATATGGCATGATTATTCTACATGATGTGTATTTTACGACATGAGACTAATCAATCCTAAGAGTACATGAAACTTAAATAACGTTATATTTAAATTTTTCTCTTTCTTTTTTATGAGAACTACATATTATCCTAAGACTATATACGTTCTAGAGAACATGCCTTACTCTAAAGGCAAATCATGAACGTCGTGCAGCTGTGAACTCTACATATGCAAGAGATAATGATGCGCAATAATGATTAATGATATTATGAGGCATTGAAATACAAGTTTAAGTTTAAAATTCGTGACATCATCGGCAACATCCTACTTCAAGATAATCAATTTCAGGTCAATCTTAGCAAATCAAGCGAGACTATAGTAGGGTTCGTCCTCAGAGCTTGAAGGTCTGAGCCCAATACGCCTTGGTTAATGCAAGGAAACAACCAATTCATGATGTCCTAAGGTTCTATTAACTAATGACATACATCGCAAAAATTTTCACATAAGTAAACTTGTCTTATGCAAGACCAATGAAATCCATGTAAGACCGGAAGAGAGGCAACAACTTCTGGTAAAAAAGCTGGCGAAAGAGAAGCTAAATGGGGCAGCGCAGACTTGCAGTAAAGCTTCTAGTAATGAGCGAGCGAAACGCCATTAGAGGACAGAGAGGAGCGTGATCAATGGGAACAGCGACGGGGAGATAAGGATTGTTAGCGGCTGAGTCACCTTTAAAGGCACAAGTAAAATTACCGAACTTCACCATTAAGGCTATGAGTTGTGCCATCGCCCGCCGGCGACCACGATCAGAGGACGTGGAAAGCACTGGAGAAGGCGTGCTTCGCTGTAGGAGGGGCGTCACCGATGCTGGCCAGGTCGCTGTAAACAGACCGAGTATTGGCCAAAGGTTAGAGAGACCGTCGCTGCTGCTGCTGCTGCGGACACTACTCTGTCACCCAGGCTGGGGTGCAAGAACTGGCTTCAGTCCCAATGGCAGGTGGCTGGGCTAGCGCATCGAATAGTAGTGCGGGAATGGTGGAGAGCTCGTCGGCGTGGTCAGCAGGGAGCTTCGCTAGAGTCGGGTGGGGCAGCGGGCAGAGAGCAGCAACGTCGCCGGGGCTGCTGGTGGCGTGTGAAGATTGGTAGCGGCAACGGGAAGCTGCGACAAGCTGGATGTCTCGCTGGTTTTGGAAGCGTGCGAGGACATACTCTCTATCGCTCCTGATTTTCAGCCAAGATCTTCCATGATTACAGCCGTGATTGCCATCTTATTGCTCAAATTCCGTCTTGAATTACTGAGACGGTGGGAAATCAAAGATTTGGTAGAGCAACTCTCCCACGGATTCTTTCCTTCACTTAAAAATCCCCAGCACATATTTTCCTTCTATTTTCCCGTGCTGGTCATCTGTGCCCCTCCATATACGGATCCATCACGTTCTAAAAGAAGAATACTTCTCTGTTTGCTCCTTCCAGCCGAAAGTTCTGCGTCCTGTGACCAAATCCTTTTGTCATTTTGTTGCCAAACATTTCATTATGTTTAGCGAAGGTCAATCGCAATTTGTCATGCTGGATTATCAATTAAGATAGAGGCAGTTGCTTACTATTGGTATTCTTCTCTCCTTCCCGAAATCAATGAGCTCTAGTTCTCTCTTGTAACAATGACAAATTATCCAAGGTTTGGTCTTTTCCCTTTCTAATTCCTAAATTTTATGTTTGTTTTATAAGATATTTCATTATGTTTAAGCGAAATAAAAAATAAAAGAAGATGGAAGTGGCAGTGCTCTTCCCGTCGTATTTAAACCTACAATAACCACAAACAACAGAAAGACATTCTCTCTCTACTAATTTAGTTGCCAATCTTAGGATTTTAGGAGAGTGCTCTCAAATAGACTTATCGAACACACATATTGAGTCTGGTTAGAGTTTAATCCATTTTTGAGCCATTTATTGAAATACAAATTATTACAAATAATCGACTCGATTTATATCCGACCCAACCTATATTTGATCTAATCTATATTACTAAAATGATTTTACCCAATTTAAGAAAACTTGTTCGTTATGATATCTTGAAAAAAAAATTGTATTGCTAAAAAAGTACCATGCAATACAAATCTAGTGAACAATTTTATAATTTTTTTAAAACTGAAGCTCTATTTGTTCCGTTGAAAATTTCACATTTCTACAAAAAAATTTTACATGAAAAATAATATTTTTCCGGTGTTACCTTAAAACTTAAAGATCCATTAAGTTATTAAATAACCTATTTATGACATACTTAGATTTGTTTTTAAAATTGAAGGCAACCTCTGCTCTCAAACCCATTCGGTTGGAGGAGATTACCTGCACAATGGGAAATGTTCTTCTCTCTCGATTAAAGGGTGAGAAGGACGACTAACATCGGTGGCCTCATGAAATACTGTCCGATGGTAAAATATAAATTTCACATATTTAATTCGAAAATGACTCGTTGTTTTTTTTTTTTTGGTAAATGAAAATGATTCATTGTTACTGACTACTCTAAGTAAAAAAAAAAAAACACGACTAGATGAATACAACACGATCTCATTGACGACAATCCTAGTGCAAATGTTCTAAAACAAGGAACGATCATTATTACACGATGACGGGCAAACAGTGGCGACCATCTCCATCAACACATATAGTGCGAGTCGCGTGCCTAAATGCGGCTCATCATTCCAATACAGCGCAAGCAGGCTCTGGAGGATCAACGAGGAATAAATCGAGGAGCTGGTCGATGGTGGTGTACTCAATTTCGGGGTACAATCTCGAAGCTTCGACGTCGCCGTTGCTTAGGTCAAAGCTCATCAAATCTCCCTTCATGAATATGGAGTAGATGATGGACACGGCTATGTTATCCGGGCTTGGCAGGTCTACAGGATCACAAGAAAAATAGTTATATTCGATGACAAGTGACAAAAGATTTTAGAGCTCAGAATGAAACCCTAATGTAGCATGTAGTAGTTCTGGACTCACTCTGAGAACGCTTAATCATCTCATCTTCAGGCACGTATACTTTATTGAAACTCCGACCCATTTTCTTTTCCCACAACGAGATCAACTCATTCTGAGAGATTATGTTCCCCGGTGGACGATAAATCACGATGCGGTTGTGCATCCTCAAGTCGTTCACCACTTTGATCGTGTATTCTGCGATGTCTTTCTCGGAATTAAGCACAGCTGACAACACAGTACCATATATTCAGTGAGCTATTAGTGCTGAGGAGTTATTAGTACCTGCTAAGTATACAACTGCAGATAAAGTACTGTAGGGATACCCTTTGCTTCGCCAGTCCCATAGACAACGAGATCCGGTCGTGGATCGTGAGGGTGAAGCAGAAAATTGATGAAGTACTCAGCGAAGCAATTGGCAGAGACGAAGGTGTAGGGAATGGCAGATGCTTCGATGAGCCTCCTGATTTTCTTCTTCTTGTCTAGGAACGCTTCGAATGGTGGGAGTGCGGTGATCCTATCCTCTTCGCACCCAAACTCGGACGGTAGGAACCTCTAGAACAACCAAAAAAGAAGAAGAAAAGTCTCGTTAACATGCGTCCATGGTGCACATACTGAGCCCTGCTCGAAATCTCGCATCAGGAAACGCAGGCGGCTTACCTTAATGTTTCCCGCCGCGATTATGGCATCGATTATTTTGACTTGATGGGGAACAGCAGATATCGGAACAGTGGAGATCACGATGTCGACCTGTTTGAGCACGGAAACCATCTTCTCGTGCTCCTCTAGTTCTCCCTGTTTTTTTAGCATTTCAACACTTTACGTCGTAAGTTCAATATTGACGTTCCTACCATTTCATGGTTCATGCATCAGAGCAAGCCCAATAGATGGTTGCATACAATTGATAATACTGTGGATAATGCAGAAGTTGACGGCCCTTGAAATTCAAGACTCACACGAACAAGATTAAATTATCAAAGAATTCAATGGTAAATGATAAGGACACGAATATTTACGTGATTCAATCGGTGTACGAGAATATTGTCCAAAAAGTTTTAAATGTATCATATAGCACCCAGTTCAGTCTTGAAACATTCTAATTTCACCAATGTAATCATAAATCATGTCCTTAGCGACGGTTGGAAGAAGAAGATAAACATAGAGAAGAAAGGAATAAAAAGCAGAAGGAAAAAAAAAGAAAGAAAAGGAAAGAAAAATGAAAAAATAACAAAACTTATAAAAATTGTGAAGCAATGTCATTTAATTGAGGATCTTCTGCATTAGGCGCTAGCCAAACCATATAGAATTGCTAGCGCTGAATGGATCACAATGTCAGTGATTTTCAACCTAAATTAAACACATCAATTGCATTGAAATTTAATCAAAAAGTTAAGATTTTTTTTCGGTAAATTCAAAAAGTTCAGAAGTATATTGGCCTAATTTGAAAGTTTATAAATGAATTGGCAACGATACAATAAAAGGCCATAAAAGGGGGGCAAAGACTCACTTGATTAGTCAGCATATGTAATTTACCTTTTTGAGAAGTGTTGTGAACTAACATAAGTTTGGTAAAATTTAAGCTTGTAATTTACTTAATCAATCATAATAAATTTGAAAAATAGCCGATGGCGGGTACTTTTATATTATTTATCATTCTGCTTCGACAACAGATTCCCCAAATACTCTTGAATGAATGAAATAGTCACATGATATTAAAATTGTATTTTGTTTGAATCTACAAAAAAAAAGTATATAATACATTTAACAAGTGTCTCAATTCACCGTCCTAATTAACAATTTGGGCCAATAACATGCATTTTCCAGAGCGGGGTCGTCATTTGTTGCATTTATGCCTCGTGACTAATTGATGGGATAATCTATTCCTACTTATTTATTTATAGGAAAAAGTGTCACTAAATATATCACATTAGTGCCAATTGAGTTCTAAATCTTTTAAAAGTGTCGATTTAGTCATAAACCTTCTGAATTAGTGTAAATTTAGTCATTTTAATTAATTTTCACCGATTAGAACTGATGGGGACGTCCACAGATTTATGTGGCACCGCACTGATGTGAATAATTTTATAATATTTTAATTATTTTTAAATTTTTCCTTTTGTTTTTTTACCAGCTACTAGCACAAGGAAAAAGTAAGAAAATGAGAAAGGAAATAATAATACAGCTTTTATTATTAAGTATTGTCGACGTTCAGCTGTCCTTTTCTCTCATGTATTTTTTCCTTTTCTTTTCTAGAAAAACAATCTGCCTTTTCTCTTCCCTAACATGGATTGTACGACAAAGATTATTCTAATATAGGGAGTCAAGTATGATGTACCAACGAAGAAGACTAGCCGCTTTATTCATATCGACCATTTTTTTTTATCAAGACCCAGAGCAAGAGTTGCTTGCACTGATCAAAATCACTCCAATTAAAAGGGACCGCTCTCTCCAACGCCTCGAATTTTGTCGACTGGAAAGACGATTTAGTTAAAGAAATTACAGATTGCTTGCACTGATCTTATCCTCCTTGATTGATGCCGAGTATTGAGTATTTTGGGACTTCTGTTTGGGTGTGTGGAGGTAGCAAAGCGCCTTTCTATTTCCAAATTGGCAAAGATGATGATCTCAACGAAAAAAGCATTGGGTTAAGAAAAAGAAGACCGACCTGGGGGGTGAAAAGTGAAGGAGTGCCCTCGTCAATCTCCATCCAAGATCCTCGAGTCAAACTTCTTATCTTGGGGCAATGGGCAATGGTCAACTCTTCCAATTCGGGGCATTCCAGCGTATGATTCTTCCCCAAGAGAAAACTAGTCAGATTGGGCAAGCATTTTAGCTCTATTCTCCGAAGGTTAGGGAATGCGATCTTCTCCACCGCGCTTCCCGGTCCTTCTTCGTCTGCAATCACTCCTTCCATCTCACCACACTCCTTTATTTCAATCCACCATAGGTTGGGAAGACACCGTACCATCGATGAAGTGAAAGCATGTCTCAAGATACTGTAATTATAAAGGATGAGACGACTTAGATATTTCAACCGTAGCGATTCTTGAAGATTTTTATTCCACAGTCGCCTCAACTTTGGTAGATTAACCAAGGTCAACTCCTTTAGCCAAGGCAGCACCAGGGTGCTTTCCATAGCTTCCAGCCCTTCCATATCGAATATTTCTTTTAGCGACTCGCAATCGCACACTTGCAAAACCCACAAATTGTCTAAAGCAAGCAACAAGTTGGATGAAATAGCATTAACAAATGATGGACATCTATCTACCATCAGTGATTGTAATTGCCAAGATGACTTGACAGGACCAAGTTCCCTGTGCCATTTTCCAATCAAATGAGGAAACTCAGACAGCCACATAGACTTTACTCCAATAATCGTGCCCTGTCAAAAAATGCATCATTAAATATAAACTTCCAATAAGAAAAAAACAATTAGTGATCTAAATTATCCAATAGCACAAAATTTGACAACTTAAGTATACCATTTCTCCAAACATATATTGGATGGTGATATTAAGGTTTTCTGTCCAAAACCACTCTTTCTCTGATACTTTTACTCTCTCTACCTTTGACGCCTCTATTGGCCCCTCGGAGAAAATCTTCATGTTGGGACATCCAGACACAATGACATCTTTCAAGAGAGGAAACATCAACGTGTAACCACCCGAGCTGAAACATCTCAATCCCGTCAATCCATCAAGCTCTAGATGCTTCAGTTGATTGAACGCCACTACACGTCCCTCC
The DNA here is from genome assembly GCA_030064385.1 of Melaleuca quinquenervia. NCBI lineage: Eukaryota > Viridiplantae > Streptophyta > Magnoliopsida > Myrtales > Myrtaceae > Melaleuca > Melaleuca quinquenervia. The sequence continues at coordinate 3,046,138 of CM057724.1, read as the reverse complement.
TTGCCTGCCTCATCACTAATGACTTCTCTCAACATTCTACAATTACTTATCTTCAATTTTGTGAGTGGCCCCAAATATTCAGCTATTGTCGGTGTGAAGATATTTGATAGTCCACCACAATATGAGATATCTAGAGTCTTCAGATGTTGAATATTGGTAGTATTACTTTTTGCTCATGCCAAGGCCCTTCCATGGCTTCCACATTGTTGCTTGGCTCTTCTTGATAAGATTGGCATACAACTAGCTCTTCCAAGTTGGTTACACACTCAATAAAATGACAAGCGGATATTGCAGAATCATTCGAGATATGACGAAGCTCAAGAACTCTAAGCTTGCGGAAGAATTCTTCATTTTGAAAATGTCCATGCCATATCTCCATCCGTTTTGATAAATCCAATTTTAACTCTTGGAGATTTGGGAATCCGCCCTGAGAAAATAGTCAAATGAGAACCTTATAGCTTAGTTAACAAAGTATTCATGCATTATGATATAAGTCTTGCATATTATGCACAATAACTACATAAAAAAAATTGAGTCTCATGAGATTCAGCGGAAAGAAATATGCCCTAATAGAACAAACATTGTTACTAATACTTTATATTTGACTTGTATCGATGTTTGAATTTAAGTAACTTCTTTCATTCATGTTTCTAAAGATATTTTCCTTGCAGAAATTACTTATGTATTAATTACAGTCAGTTGCACAAATTTCAATGATTAATGTCAACGATAGTGTCCTATCTTTTGATTTTTAGCATAATATCAATAATCTTTGTAGTGATCAAATTAGACAACAAACTTGCACCATAGTAAGATCACAGCACATGTAACATGTTTTCCATCACTATGGTAGTTAGGAGAGAGCTAAACCATCGGAATTAGCCTAAACCTTTGTAAAAAAGGGGATCAACGAGGATGCATTTGAAGTAATTGACAAGAATATTCGATCAATACTTGAAGAACATATGATGTTTTAATGATGTAATATTTCTATGGATTTAAGGAGAGCTTTAATACCCTACTCCTCCCTCCCAAAAATGAAGAAGAGTCACATGGTTCCCATCTTCGTACATGGAGCTACTTTTATGAGATGCATGATTGTGACCTTAATCGTCACTCCTAGTATTCATCAATGAAGCAAAACAAATAATCTTGGGTCATACCTTTTCTATCAAGAAGACAGGCTGTTTATGAAGTGACATCTCGTTCTCAGGTTGCGAAGCAAGTATCTCCACTTTGGTACATCCATGCACCTCCAAAGTCTTCAATGCCGGCCAATGTAAACCATGTAATCCGGTGTAGGTGCACTTCAACTCTGTTAGATACTTAAGCTTGAGGGAGGTTAACTTTGGGAGCACAACCCCGGGAATTAATCCTTCTTCCTTCTCGATGAGTTCCACAATGCCACATTTATCAATCTCTAACTCCTCAAGTTGCGTTAGATCTCTGACTACTGAGGCCGGAAACAGGAAGGTAAGGCTCTCGCAGCTGGAAATGCTAAGAAAACGTAGACACCGGAATTTAACTTGATGGTGGAGTTCCTTATCCCATATACACTTCAGCTTATTGCATCCACACAAACGAAGCGATTTTAAATTTTGGAAACAATCCACAGCAACTTGATTTCCCATTATCCTCTCAATGATATTTATGCCACTCATCTCTAATTCCTCCAAGCGTGGAAACACAACCTGCAGTATTGGTGAGTGACAAGATGCAAATTATGAATTCAAGGAATTGGTGTTTTTGTCTATGTTGCAAACGGAAAGAAAACAGAATAAAATAAGAAAAATAAGCGAAACAAATTCTCGATAGCAATGTGGATAACTCAAGTGAAAGAAGGCTACTGGAATCACTAGAGACAAAATAGAAAATAGAAATTTTGACCTGATTCTATCAACGATGGGCAAACTAGTAAATTAGATATGATCATATAACAATCCCATAATCACATCAGTCTGCCATGAGTCTCAAACTTTTAAGTAAAATCTCTCCCTCTCTTCAAATTTCCTAAAATAATCAAATCATACTTAGTGCTTTTTTTGCTAGCCTAAGAATGAAAAAGCTAGTAAATTGATTCAGAAAGATGCAGCTAAGAGAAAGAAAATGATGGAGAGATTGAGATTAAAAAGGCAACCGATCAACCATCAGATAGTGCACTACAAAAGAAAATGCGGTTTTATCTAGTAGCAAGTACCTTGAATAAACATTATAGCACTCTAAAATTAATTAAAAAGTTAGGCAAAGAGAAAGCACTTAAAAAAGGAATTGCCTAGGCCAAATGAACAAACCCTATTTACATCATTCCACACTTAAAAGAAGTAAATATTCTTAATTGATGAAACTTTCCTTTTAAGATTTATTCATTTTTCTAATGGTGTCGGATGATCCAATAGTTAGATGACCAACTATAGATCATAAATTTACTCAAGCTGAATTGTCAAGATAGTCCTAAATATCTCATTAATGGTCGAGCAACTCATGTAAATATAGGATGATTTCTGAAGCCTTGAGCCCTAAAGATCTTAAATTACTTCTATAAGGTAAGCTCATATAACCGTTTCTAGTTAACGCTCAAGTGTTATTGTAATTTCCTCAAGGGTGAGTCTAAATACACAGCCTGCATATCTAAAACTGTAGCATTTTAGGTAAAGAGACCCAATGTTCCCGATTACAATGGAAAGCTTTGTTTTCTTATTATTTTTGTGAAGAGTAACTAGTTTTTTTTTTCCAAAAGTTCATTGCTATAACTATCCTTCATCTACAAAGCTGATCAAAATCTCCTATATACCTCACCCATCGCTCCCATCCACACAAGAAAGTTTTAACTTATGTGTGTTTCGCTCATTAGACTACCATCATCCCCGACAATATTAAAATAAAAGAAAAAAAAGAAAAAAAGGCAAAGCCGCAAGCTCTCTTTGCAAAATTTTCCCGATCTAGTTCCGTTGTCTTTAAAAGCAAGCTCTCTTCACAAAGGCTCAAAGCATGGGAAGAAGATAAGCCGTACTCAAACATGATAACTGTGACCCACAATTTAAATTCTCACAACTCTTTATTGACGGGGAAACCAACATATTGAAGGAGTCTTGGGCCCAACCATCAACTTTCGTATCAATCGCGTCATTGTGGGCAATCCTATCAGGTTAACAATATAGAGCAATTTTTGCTGGATAAAATCTTTTCATAACTGGGAAATCGCTTGTTCTTAATTTTCCTAACTTCTCTTCAGTGTTAGTAATTCACCATCAACAACCAATTCAAGAGGATAGACTGGGTGGTTATTCAAATGGAAAACTGAATGGAACATATATCCGTACATCTGCAATGACTAGGTGGTTATTCAAACAAGAAAACAAAAGATGTGCATCAATTAAATTAGCACAGTTTCTTTTATTTCAAAACTCACTCCTCCTTCCCAGTCCTCATATTGGTTTTCGGGGTCACTTATATTATACCTTTTCTACTTGATAACTGAATTTGATAACTGAAATCAATGGGAACCGTGTCAAAAGATTAGAAATTACTTTACTTACAGAATTCTTTTAATTCCAAAAAGATTCCCTTTAATTTTGCTTTATGAAAACCTTATCAATAAGGATACACTTGCAGGATGTAAATTTAAAATAACTTGGAACCAAGCACAAACTAAATTTACATGATTTTATAAAATTGGTTGGATTTTTACTCAATTAAGAGAAACGGACAGGGCAATTATGAAGAAAAATAAACGGAAAATAACAAATTGAATAGGCATCATAATCTGAATTAATTATTGGAGACAAACCAAAGCAGGAATTTTGCCCAGATCTTGTAAACAATGGGCACAATAGTAATTTGGACATGCTTGAATAACAATCATATAATCAACCACTAGATAAGAAAATGGTGGAGAGACAGAGATAAAAAAAGGCAACCAATTAACCATCAAATGTTGCACCGCAGTAGGAGGTGTGATTTTATCTAACATGGAATGCCTCAAAATAATATTATATCACTATGAATCAATTAAAAAGTTATGCTAACCAAAAGTAATTAAAAAGGGAATTGCTTGCATGAAATGAAAAAATCTAACATACATCATTCCACACTTGAAAGAACTCAATATCTCATCAATAGCTTACTAAGAATGGTCTTGCATATTTTACAAAAAAATTAAGTGCGGTGATTTGCAAAGCTCTCGACCGCAAAGATCTTACTCAATTTGGCGACGGGAGAGGGCGTAGATTCCTTTTGCTAGAATAATTAAAAGACATTAAAGCTTCCTAATCAGGAAGACACATGAGATCTTCAAAAGTGTAGATGGAGTCAAGTGCCCATAATCGATCACTTTCCCCTCTATGGTCTTTTCAATTGCTTTCCGTGCACATGCGGGTAATGTCCAAGCAGTATATGTGAGGTTGCCGAGAGTTCTAAGTTTCCTGTGTATATCTAAAAGTTTTTTAGACATTCCGGACAGTTGTTTTACCCGTCCTTACCCTGTATGGGTACCGCAAGAGATGTTAAACCATCTTCACAGAGAGTTTTTAGAGAAATTAACAACACGAAATTGCAGTGCACACATGTCAGCAACTTTCAGCACTTATGCTTTGTTTCCGATCTGTTTAATATCTTGACATTTCACATACCTCTTTATTGAAGAGTGCAATAGAGCGCGATTGGACGAGGTCGTGACTCTGAGCTTCTCGTGAACCTGCCATCGATTTGTCAGTGGATGAAAAGAATGTCGTCGTCTGTACGACAAGGATAAATTTATCTACACAAAGATCTACAGTGATGAACATAGAAAAGTCGATCTCACTTTTTCTGGGAGAGAAACATATTAGATTCTCCAACTCTTCCAAGCATAATTTGGTTAACATAGGGAATGCTTGAGTTTTTGATGTTTCCAGACCCAACAGTTTCTCCCCCAAAATGATCGCCTCCATCTTCTTGCAACTCGATACCACGAGATCTCTCAATTGTGCAAGAGGTTTAACCATGGATGGGAAAAACACAAACCGAAGGTTGTCGCAGTCATGCACTGCCAACTCCTCCAAAGAGAAGGTGGCACGCTCAAAAAGTGTTGTATAATTTCCACCAACACTCGGTACCTCAAGGTAAAAAATTTCTTGCATCGCAACACAGTTTCAGATAGTTAAAGTTTGCAACTTTTGTAGATTCATTAGCGACCTGAAGCTGATAACTTTAGATAGAGATTGGCACTTCTCTACTTCAATAGATTGGAGATTGCTCAGCTCCAATGGAGATTCATCGCTCCATATCTCTTTTAGATTTGGAAGATCTTCTATCATCAAGGACTCCAAGGATGGGATCGAAACCTGATAAGACCCATCAACGACATAACTTACAATTACAAAGGACGGGCAAGAAATTTAAATTATATAGCGGATTATTGTAAATGCTTACCCTAGGAAATTTACAAGCAGCATAATTTGCAGACCTTAGGATAATTTTCGCACTCACAAAAGCTTATGATAAGCAATAGCTACTTTACAATACAAAAAAAAAATATACGACCCCAAAAGACAACTTTTAGGAATTGTTTGTAGTTTCCTAACAATAATGGAAATTACAGTCACCAAGAATTAGCGCTCATTTAATTTAGTAATGACAAGGGAAATTAGTTACCCATGAAACAAAAAGTACTTTCAAGCTAATTTAATTCCCAGAAGGTAAGCCCATATAACCTAAACCCCAACTAATCGTCCCTGTTGTCGTCACTTTCTCAAGGGATGAGTCTAAACGTGTAGCTTGCATGTCTGAGACCACAACATTTTAGGTAAACAGACCCAATTGTCCCTAATTACAACTAAAAGCTTTATTGTTTCTCTTTCATTTTTCTTTTTTAAAGACTAACAAATCTCCTCCAAGAATTCATTGCCGTTACTCCAGAAAATCCTTCATCTGCAAAGTTGCTAGCGATCTCCCATTTACCTCGCTATCACCCGTCACTCCCATCTATAAAAGAAGTTTAACTTCTCTGTGTTTTGTTCATTTGACTATCATCCCTGACAAGCCATACTCAGACAGCTATTTTATTTTACCACTTTACAACATCGGAAGTGATTCATTATAATCTCATAGATCTTTGCAAATCTAGATAATAATAAAGTACTTATGCAAGATTAATTCTTAATGAATATTTAGAACGCTACAAAGTCAAAATCCCTAAAGCCTCTTTGTAGACAGTCCCAATCTATTTCCTCTGTTGTCATTTAAAGCGAGCTCTCTCCATGGAACTCCAAAGCACGGGAGGAAGAAAGGCGGGGGCGCTCAAGTGGGGTCCACAACTTAAATTTCTGTGAAATGTATTTTATTTCTCAGACAACAGTTTTGTCAAATTTAGTTAAACTACAAATTCATGAACTTTCAAGATGAAAATACAAATGAGTGCCAATAAATAAATAACGTGTTCAGAAAATACATTTCTTTGCTTTCCACTCGAGAAGTCACACGACTCAACTAAAATGGCTCATCCGCTAAATATAACTTAATTGTTTGACAATAGTTTCATCAAGATGCCCAAAAAATATATGATTCAGTTAAATTATGAATTCACAAACTCTGATAATGTAAATATAGATGAATGCCAAGATAAAAATAACAAACTCACAGAATTGACAATTCTGTTGTAAGTGCACAAAAGGAAAAAATAACAAATAAACAATAGCTACTTCAGTTTATTTGCTTCAACTTGAACACGCAGTCGATTTTCAGTTTACCTTCATCAAGAAAACTTAATTCTTGATTTGTGATTTCATTGATTGGGAAGAAGATTATGGCACAATGAGCTGTCAATAGCTAAGCAATTTGTGAACTGGGTTTTCACAATTGTGAAGTTTTCCTTTCCCCTTTTCTTCATCTTTGACAGAAACAATGCAGATTTCTTCTACGCAAGAAAACATGAGTTGTGACCGTGTGGCAGTACGAATATCTTCTTCTTCTTCTTTTTTTTTTTTTCCATTTTTAGATGCTATTCTATGTTCGTACTTTATAGTTTAAATTGTAGGACATAAATGTTTTTCTATGGTTATTGCGATACAATTTTTTAAGAACCTCTCTAGCTAATTCTAAAGTATTGTGCACGATATGATTTTACAAGCTGACACAAGACTAACACTCCTAAAAAGATATGGAGGTCTACAATTAGTATTTATTTTTGCTAAGGATCAGGAAATTATTAATCTTTTTATTAAATCATAAATGATTATGTACATAGATCCGTGCAAAGTACCGGAATGTTGTTAGTTGTTAGAAATTCACTTATAATTAGATGATTTTGAATTTATACATATTTGTCGTTACCTAAATTGTTCTGCATTTTAAAGTTACAATTGTGATTATGGACATCTGTGGGGAGGTAAATATTTTGTTTATCTTTGTTTAGGTTAGAAAAACAAGTCTCGGTTATATTTGAGCAAAGCATTGATGATTGATATTACGAACATCCATATCTAGCATTTTTGTCCACACACGGCACATTCTTGTGCATTGTCAAATTTTACGAGAATATAATCCAAAGGAAATGCCAAAAATACATTTGTTTGAAAGACTGACCTGTGGAGTGAAAAGAGAAGGGCCGCTAGTCAAACTTCTCATCTTAGAGCAGTCGGCAAAGCTCAGCCTTTCCAATTTGGGACATTCCAGCATATGATTCTTCCCGGAGAGGAAGCTAGTCAAATTGGGCAAGCATTCCAGCTCTATTCTCTGAAGCCTCGAGAATGTAATCTTCTCCACTACGCTCCCTTTCCCCTCTTCCTCTGCGATCACATTTTCCATCTGACCACACTTCGTTATTTTCATCCACCAAAGGCTGGGAACGCACTGAACCATCGATGCATGTCTCAAGTTGCTGCATTTAGAAAGGGTCAGATTAGTTAAAGAATTGAAGTGCAACATTCCTTGAAGATCTTTGTTCCATAGTTGCCTCAACTTTGGCAAATAGCGCAATTTCAAAGTCTCTAACTCAGGCAACGCTTGAGTGTTTTCCATAACCTCTAACCCTTCAAGATCGAATATTTCTTCTAGCAACTCACAGTTGAGAACTCGCAATGTGCTCAAATTGTCTAAAGAAAGCATCAATTTGGGTGGAACAACGTTAACAAATGATGGACATTTATCTACAGTCAATGAATTTAATTGCCAATAAGACTTGATGGGATTAATGTCTCCAATCTCGGAAAGATAACCTGAGGTATTCGCTCACGGAATTGGTTATTCAATTAATTACATGTTCATGAATCTACAAGATGTAAATATGGATGTGTGTCAAGGGGAGAGGGCCATTGTTAAGTTGCAAAAAAAAAAATACAAAATAATGGAGTTAAAAAAACCTCGATATTAGTGTGGTTTCTAATTTCTTGTCTTTCCTTACATTGCATTGTAGAGCTTACTTTGATTAGTGAGCAAACATTCCATCCGAATAATTTCTCCTTCAACAGTAATTTCAATCTCAAATTTCGGTCCACAAAGTTCAAAATATATGCACAGTCGGTGTCCAATAAGAACTAGCCATCCATTCTTTACCACGGGCAAGATGGCAGTTTGCGTATGCATCTATAGCAATCAGATTGGTCTCTCACACATATTCTAAATTTAAACCAAATCTTTCCCACATCAATTTAGTTGATTCATAATATAATCTAATCAAACTTAGTATCATGTACTTGTTGTCAAGTAAAATGTCCCATCCTTCGGTTATCAGCATAATATTAGTCGCCTTTAAAGGGTTCAAATTCGAGAACACACCAATTCCATTGTGAGATCAGCCCACATACCATGTGCTTTATGACTTCGTAATACATAGGAGTACTGAATCATTTTGAATTGCCTATACTTTTATTTAAGGGGGATCATGTATCAGAGAACAACACGAAGATCAAATGTTGCACTTCAGTAGGAGGTGTGATTTTATCTAACCGTGAATGCTTCTAAATAATATTATATCACTCAGAAGCAATTAAAAAATTATGCTAACAGAAAGCAATTGAAAATGGAATTGCTTGCGTCAAATGAACAAATCTTACTTACATCATTTCACACTTGAAAGAACTCGATATCTCATCAATAGATTAACTTTTCCTTCTTAAGATTCATTATTTTATTTTTACCCACATGCTGGATGTTCCAACTGTTAGATATGAAGGACGAATCACACATGCTCGAGTCGAATAGTAAGAAAGTAGCCCCAAATATCTTATTACAGAAGATTAAGAGTATCTTAGAAAAGCGAAGTATTAATCGTATGAAGGCCTATTTTGGAGCCTTTTTGACTGCATACACAACAATTTAGGTGATGGCCTATCTTGCTCTTAGTTTAGTTAAAATGGACCCGCCTGTAAATTACTTTTTCAATTTCCATTTCAACATTTTTCTGCTTTCCACTCAAGTAGTCACATGACTCAACTAAAATGGCTCATCCGCGAAATGTAACTCATTTCTTTGACAATAATTTCATCAAAATACCCACAAAATCTGTGACTCAGTTAAATTATGAATTCATGAGTCAAAATATAAATAGTGAATTCACAAAATTGGCGATCTTGTCTTAAGCGCACAAAAGGAAAACGAAAGAATAAATTAAAAAATAGCCAAAAAAAACTCCATCCTAATATTCAGGGCTGTAGGATGAGAACACTATTGGATATACTAGAGACAAAAGAAAAATAGTAATTATACTAAGATTCTGTTTATATTAGGCAAAATGATAATTTGGACATATACACATAACAATCACAGATCCCAAACCATAACAAAATCTATCCCTCTCTCCAGTATCCGAATATGGGAAATATCAAAGCACACTTTGTGCTTCTTTGCTAGCTCAGAATGTAATAGCTAGTATACATCGTTAAGTCACTTAGAGATGGTTAGTTGACTTAAAATATGGATGAAATTCTTCAATGAAATTGCATTATGCTTTTCTAAATTGATTAAGAATGGGGAAATTAAATATCTAAAGAAACAAGAAGCGTGTCGTAAGAATGAACACCATTACAACTAGAAGTCACCAGTAGAAGAAGAATGCAGCTCAGTATCGCTTGAGGAAGGATATTAGCCATTAGAAAGAAAATAATGGAGAGACTAAGATTAAAAAAGTAACCAACCAGCCATCAAATGGTGCACTACAGTAGAAGGTGTGATCTCATCTAATACCGCATGTCTCAATTCAACGCTATATTAATCTAAATTACTTAAAAGGTAAGGGTAAGAAAAGCAATTAAAAAAGAAATTGTTTGGATTAAATGAACAAATCTTATTTCGACATTATACACTCCAAAGAACTAGATATAATTAATTTTTTTAATTTTCCATTAAAATTTATCTGTGTTTTATAAGTGCGAGAACATCCAATAGTTAGACACCAAAGCAACATCATAAATATACTGAAGTAAAATTATTGAAAAAATTCTTATGCATCTCATTGTGGAAGGTTAAGAGCATATAGGATAGTCCACGTATTAATCCTATGAGAGGGTCTGATTTTCGCAGCCCCCTTGGCCGCATAAGCAACATTTTAGTTGAAAGACCCGCAAATTACTCCGTTTCTTTTTCCATTGAAACGTTTTTCCGTTATTTTCTTGGGAAGTCAGACGACTTGAATAAACTGGCTGATTTGTAAACCGCATGTCATTTCTAAAACAAAAAAGTTCAATAAGAATGGTCTTGCAAATCATATAAAAACTAAATAGGGTGATTTACGAAGCCCAAGACCCAAGGCATGTTTGCTTAGTTTGACGACAGAGAGGGCTCGGATTCCTTTTGATGGAGTAATTAAAAGAGACAAAGCTTCTAATGGCAATCATATAATTGCATTAGTCTCTTGCGCAGGTTATTATCAATGCTCACCGAACGAAACTTACAAGCAAGATAATTTAAAACCTCTAGGACTATTTTCCCATTCACAATAATTTGTTGATGAACAAAAGTTAATTTACAATACAAAAGGGAACTACTACCCCAAAAGACAAGTAATGAACTTCACCTCTTACTTACAATAGAATAAGGGATGTATCGATTAGATTTTGCTTGCAATTTCTTAAGTCATTAAGAGTTAGCACTCATTTAGTTTACTATAAGGTACAATTAATTCCTATAAGGAATTAATGGAAATCAGTCACTTTATTCGAGTCGTTTGACTTCCCAGGTAGACAATGGAAAAACATTTCAATGGAAAATGAAACAAACTAATTTACAGGTTTTTCACAAAAGCTTAATAATAATGGTCATGCAAATCATATAAAAAAATTAAATAGGGTGATTTCCAAAGCTGTGGACCCCAAAGGTCTTACTCAAATTGGGGACGCAGAGGGATTAGATTCCTTTTGCTAGAGTAATTAAAAGAGATTAAAGCTTCCTTCCATTAGGAAGCCAGATGAGATCTTGTAAAGTGAAGATGGAGTCAAGTGCCCGTTATTGCTGACTTTCCCCTCCATGGTCTTTTCAATTGCTTTCAGTACACATGCGGGTAATGTCCAAGCCGTACATGTGAGGTTGCCGAGAGTTTTAAGTTTCCTGTGTATATCTATAAGCTTTTAGAGAATCTGGACAGTTGTTTTACCCGTTCTTACCTTGTGTAGGTACCACAAGATGGTTCCATCTTCATAGAAAGTATTTCTAGAGAAATTAACAGCACGAAATTGCAGTGCACACATGTCAGCAACTTTGAAAACTTATGCTTTGTCTTCGGTCTATTTAATATCTTGACATTTCACATACCTCTCTATTGATGAGTGCAACGTACCTCTCTATTGAAGAGTGCAGTAGAGTGTAATTGGACGAGATCGTGACACTAAGCTTCTCGTGAACCTGCTATCGGTTTGTTAGTGGATGAAAAGAACGTCAACATCTATACTGCAAGGATGAATATTTCGACGCAAACATCTACAGTGATGAAAAATAGAAAAGTCGATCTTACTTTTCTTGCAAGAGAAACATATCAGACTTTCCAACTGTCGTAAGAGTAATTTGGTCAACATGGGGAATGCAAGAGTTTCTGATATTTCAAGACCCAACGGTTCTTCCTCCATAATGATTGCCTCCATCTTCTTGCACCTCAATACCTGTAGATCTCTCAGTTGTGCAAGAGGTTTAACCATGAATGGGAAAAACACAAATTGAAGGTTGTCACAGTCATACACCGCCAACTCCTCCAAAGAGAAGGTGGCTCGCTCAAAAGGAGCCGTATAATTTCCACCACCACTCGATGCCTCAAGGTAAAAAATTTCTTGCATCGAAGCACAGCTTCGGATAGTCAAAGTTCGCAACTTCTGTAGATTCATTAGCGACCTGAAGCTGATAACCTTAGATAGAGATTGGCACTGCTTTACATTAATAGATTGGAGATTGCTCAGCTCCAATGGAGATTCATCGCTCCATATCTCTTTTAGATTTGGAAGACCTTCCATCGTCAAGGACTCCAAGGATGGGATCGAAACCTAATAGACTCATCAATGACATAACTTACAATTACAAAGGATGAGCACGAAATTTACATTCTGTAGCGGATTATTGTAAATGCTTACCATAGGAAATTTACAAGCAAGATAATTGCAAACCTAAGGATAATTTTCGCACTCATAAAAACTTATGATAAACAATAACTACTTTACATTACAAAAAGGAAATACACGACCCCAAAAGACAACCTTTAGAAATGGTTTGTAGTTTCCTAACAATAATGGAAATTACAATCACCAAGAATTAGCACTCATTCAGTTTAGTAATGACAAGGGAAATTAGTTACCCATGAAACAAAAAGTACTTTCAAGCTAATTTCATTCCCATAAGGTAAGCCCATATAACCTAAACCCCATATAACCTAAACCCCAAATAATCGTCCTTGTCGTCGTCATTTTCTCAAGGGAGGAGTCTAAACATGTAGCTTGCATGTCTGAGAGCACAACATTTTAGGTAAAAACACCCAATTGTCCCTAATTACAATTAAAAGCTTTATTGTTTGTTGTTCTTTTTTCTTTTTTAAAGACTTACTAATCTCCTCCAAGAATTCGTTGCCGTTACTCCAGAAAATCCTTCATTTGCAAAGTTCCTAGCAATCTCCCACCTACCTCGCTATCACCCGTCACTCCCATCTATAAAACAAGTTTAACTTCTCTGTGTTTTTTTCATTTGACTGTCATCCTTGACAAGTCACACTCAGACAGCTATTTTATTTTACCTCTTTACAACGTCGGCAGTGATTCATTATAATCTCATAGATCTTTGTAGATCTAGGTTTTAAGACGATGATAATAATAATAAAGTACTTATGCAAGATTAATTCTTAATGAATATTTAGAACGCTACAAAGTGAAAATCCGTAAAGGCTCTTTGCAGACAGTCCCAATCTATTTCCTCTGTTGTCATTGAAAGCGAGCTCTCTCCGTGGAACCCCAAAGCAAGGGTGGAAGCAAGGTGGGGGGTTCAAGTGGGGTCCACAACTTAAATTTCTGTGAAATGTATTTTATTTCTCGACAACAGTTTCATCAGATTTAGTTAAATTACAAATTCATGAACTTTCAAGATGAAAATACAGATGAGTGCTAATAAATAAATAAGGTATTTATTAAATACATTTTTTGCTTTCCACTCGAGAAGTCACATGACTCAATTAAAATGGCTCATCCGCTAAATATAACTTATTTCTTTGACAATAGTTTCATCAAAATGCCCACAAAATATATAATTCAGTTAAATTATGAATTCACAAACTTTGATAATGTAAATATAGATGAGTGCCAAGATCAAAATAACAAACTCACGGAATTGACGATTCTGTTGTAAGTGCACGAAAGTAAAAAAATAACCAAAAAAAAGCCAAAATTATTCTTCATGCTAATGTCGATGGCTCTAGGACAAGAAGGCTATTGGAATTATCAGAGGCAAAAAAAAAATTATTACCAGATTCTATTGATAACGGGCAAAACCATAGTTTGGATACGCTTATATAACCATCACATATGCCAAACTTAAAAAAAAATCCATCCCTCTAGAATTCCAATATGGGAAATTCAAAGTCCACTTTGTGCTTTTTTTGCTAGCTTGAAATGAAATAGATAGTATGCGCAGTAACGGTTAATTCACTTAGACATGGCCATTTCAGTTAAAATATGTACCAGGTTCTTCGATGAAGTGGCATTATGCTTTTGTAAATTGATAAAGCATGAAGAGTTTATATATTTTAAGAAACAAGAAGCATGTCGAAATGGTAAATCACCATCATAACTGCAAGTCACCGAATTGAGTAGCAAAAGAAGAATGCAGCTTAGGTATAGCTTGAGGAAAAATATTACCCGTTTTTATTTTTTAAAGCGTAACTAGTCTTATCCAAGAATTCATTGGTATTACTCCAAAAAATCCTTCATCTACAAAGTTGCTCGCGATCATTACCAAAATATGCAGCACTCCAATTGAAAACAGTGACTTTTTTCCATATATATAATATACATATATATAATCGTTCTGCATTTGAAATTTACGAATGTGATTATGGACTCTTGTGGAGAGGAAATTATTCCGTTTATTTTGTTTAGGTATGAAAGACAAGTCTCGGTTATATTTTCAGCATAGCATTGATGACTGTTATTACTAACATTCTTGTGCATTGTCAAATTTTACGAGAATATGATCCAAAGGACATGCCAAAAATGCATTTGTTTGAAAGACTGACCTCTAGAGTGAAAAAAGAAGGGCCGCTAGTCAAACTTCTCATCTTAGAGCAGTTGGCAATGCTCAGCCTTTCCAATTTGGGACATTCCAGCGTATGATTCTTCCCGGAGAGGAAGCTAGTCAAATTGGGCAAGCATTCCAGCTCTATTCTCTGAAGCCTCGGGAATGTAATCTTCTCCACTACGCTCCCTTTCCCCTCTTCCTCTGCGATCACATTTTCCATCTGACCACACTTCTTTAGATTCATCCACCAAAGGCTGGGAACGCACTGAACCATCGATGCAGTGAAAACATGTCTCAAGTTGCTGCATTTAGAAAGGGTCAGATTAGTTAAAGAATTGAAGCGCAACATTCCTTGAAGATCTTTATTCCATAGTTGCCTCAACTTTGGCAAATAGCGCAATTTCAAAGTCTCTAACTCAGGCAACGCTTGAGTGTTTTCCATAACCTCCAACCCTTCAAGATCGAATATTTCTTCTAGCAACTCACAGTTGAGAACTCGCAATGTGCTCAAATTGTCTAAAGCAAGCATCAATTTGGGTGGAACAACGTTAACAAATGATGGACATTTATCTACAGTCAGTGAATTTAATTGCCAATATGACTTGATGGGATTAAGTTTGCTATGCCATTTTCCAATCAACTCGGGGATTTCGGATAGCGACATTTTCTTTGCTGAAGCAAATGTACCCTGTCAAGAAAGCACCATTAAATGTTAACTTCTAGTTAGCAAAAGACAATTACACGGGTAGTGATCAAAATCATCCAATTGCACAAAATTTGATAACTAACGCATACCATTTCTTTAAACATAGTTTCAATAGCGGAGTTGAGGTTTCCCTTCCAAAAATTCTGGCACTCTGTCGATTCAGAAAATTCCTTCGGAATTGCTTGTACTCTCTTCAATTCAGTGCCTCTATTGGTCCCTTAGAGAAAAATTTCATGTTGGGACATTCACCCAGAATGACATCTTCCAAGAGAGGAAACATCAAATTGTGTCCAACTGAGCTGAAACATGTCAACTCTCTTAAACCATCAAGCTTTATATATTTCAATTGATGGAAAGCAACTTCACTTTCTTTCGGGGATGCCTCGGTTTCTCCTGTTTCCAATCCCAACCCTTCTTCCTCCATAATGATTGCCTTCATCTTATTGCACTTTGATACGATTAGATCTCTTACTTGTGAGAGAGATTCAACCACGGATGGGAAAAAAATAAACCGAAGATCATCCAAGCCAATGATTTTTAATGTCTCCAATCTCGGAAAAATAACCTGAGGTATTCGCTTACAGAATTGGTTATTCAATTAATTACGTAATCATGAATCTACAAGATGTAAATATGGATGTGTGTCAAGGGGAGAGGGCCATTGTTAAGTTGCAAAAAAAAAAATACAAAATAATGGAGTTAAAAAAAACCTCGATATTAGTGTGGTTTCTAATTTCTTGTCTTTCCTTACATTGCATTGTAGAGCTTACTTTGATTAGTGAGCAAACATTCCATCCGAATAATTTCTCCTTCAACAGTAATTTCAATCTCAAATTTCGGTCCACAAAGTTCAAAATATATGCACAGTCGGTGTCCAATAAGAACTAGCCATCCATTCTTTACCACGAGCAAGATGGCAGTTTGCGTATGCATCTATAGCAATCAGATTGGTCTCTCACACATATTCTAAATTTAAACCAAATCTTTCCCACATCAATTTAGTTGATTTCATAATATAATCTAATCAAACTTAGTATCATGTACTTGTTGTCAAGTAAAATGTCCCATCCTTCGGTTATCAGCATAATATTAGTCGCCTTTAAAGGGTTCAAATTCGAGAACACACCAATTCCATTGTGAGATCAGCCCACATACCATGTGCTTTATGACTTCGTAATGCATAGGAGTACTGAATCATTTTGAATTGCCTATACTTTTATTTAAGGGGGATCATGTATCAGAGAACAACACGAAGATCAAATGTTGCACTGCAGTAGGAGGTGTGATTTTATCTAACCGTGAATGCTTCTAAATAATATTATATCACTCAGAAGCAATTAAAAAATTATGCTAACAGAAAGCAATTGAAAATGGAATTGCTTGCGTCAAATGAACAAATCTTACTTACATCATTTCACACTTGAAAGAACTCGATATCTCATCAATAGATTAACTTTTCCTTCTTAAGATTCATTATTTTATTTTTACCCACATGCTGGATGTTCCAACTGTTAGATATGAAGGACGAATGACACATGCTCGAGTCGAATAGTAAGAAAGTAGCCCCAAATATCTTATTACAGAAGATTAAGAGTATCTTAGAAAAGCGAAGTATTAATCGTATGAAGGGCCTATTTTGGAGCCTTTTTGACTGCATACACAACAATTTAGGTGATGGCCTATCTTGCTCTTAGTTTAGTTAAAATGGACCCGCCTGTAAATTACTTTTTCAATTTCCATTTCAACATTTTTCTGCTTTCCACTCAAGTAGTCACATGACTCAACTAAAATGGCTCATCCGCGAAATGTAACTCATTTCTTTGACAATAATTTCATCAAAATGCCCACAAAATCTGTGACTCAGTTAAATTATGAATTCATGAGTCAAAATATAAATAGTGAATTCACAAAATTGGCGATCTTGTCTTAAGCGCACAAAAGGAAAACGAAAGAATAAATTAAAAAATAGCCAAAAAAAAACTCCATCCTAATATTCAGGGCTGTAGGATGAGAACACTATTGGATATACTAGAGACAAAAGAAAAATAGAAATTATACTAAGATTCTGTTTATATTAGGCAAAATGATAATTTGGACATGTACACATAACAATCACAGATCCCAAACCATAACAAAATCTATCCCTCTCTCCAGTATCCGAATATGGGAAATATCAAAGCACACTTTGTGCTTTTTTTGCTAGCTCAGAATGTAATAGCTAGTATACATCGTTAAGTCACTTAGAGATGGTTAGTTGACTTAAAATATGGATGAAATTCTTCAATGAAATTGCATTATGCTTTTCTAAATTGATTAAGAATGGGGAAATTAAATATCTAAAGAAACAAGAAGCGTGTCGTAAGAATGAACACCATTACAACTAGAAGTCACCAGTAGAAGAAGAATGCAGCTCAGTATCGCTTGAGGAAGGATATTAGCCATTAGAAAGAAAATAATGGAGAGACTAAGATTAAAAAAGTAACCAACCAGCCGTCAAATGGTGCACTACAGTAGAAGGTGTGATCTCATCTAATACCGCATGTCTCAATTCAACGCTGTATTAATCTAAATTACTTAAAAGGTAAGGATAAGAAAAGCAATTAAAAAAGAAATTGTTTGGATTAAATGAACAAATCTTATTTCGACATTGCTGACAACTTATGCTTTGTCTTCGGTCTATTTAATATCTTGACATTTCACATACCTCTCTATTGATGAGTGCAACGTACCTCTCTATTGAAGAGTGCAATAGAGTGTAATTGGACAAGATCGTGACACTGAGCTTCTCGTGAACCTGCTATCGGTTTGTTAGTGGATGAAAAGAACGTCAACATCTATACTGCAAGGATGAATATTTCGACGGAAAGATCTACAGTGATGAAAAATAGAAAAGTCGATCTTACTTTTCTTGCAAGAGAAACATATCAGACTTTCCAACTGTCGTAAGTGTAATTTGGTCAACATGGGGAATGCAAGAGTTTCTGATATTTCAAGACCCAACGGTTCTTCCTCCATAATGATTGCCTCCATCTTCTTACACCATGATACCTGTAGATCTCTCAGTTGTGCAAGAGGTTTAACCATGAATGGGAAAAACACAAACCGAAGGTTGTCACAGTCATACACCGCCAACTCCTCCAAAGAGAAGGTGACTCGCTCAGAAAGAGTCCTATAATTTCCACCACCACCCGATGCCTCAAGGTAAAAAATTTCTTGCATCGAAGTACAGCTTCGGATAGTCAAAGTTCGCAACTTCTGTAGATTCATTAGCGACCTGAAGCCGATAACCTTAGATAGAGATTGGCACTGCTTTATATTAATAAATTGGAGATTGCTCAGCTCCAATGGAGATTCATCGCTCCATATCTCTTTTAGATTTGGAAGACCTTCCATCGTCAAGGACTCCAAGGATGGGATCGAAACCTAATAGACCCATCAATGACATAACTTACAATTACAAAGGATGAGCACGAAATTTACATTCTGTAGCGGATTATTGTAAATGCTTACCATAGGAAATTTACAAGCAAGATAATTGCAAACCTAAGGATAATTTTCGCACTCACAAAAACTTATGATAAACAATAACTACTTTACATTACAAAAAGGAAATACACGACCCCAAAAGACAACCTTTAGAAATGGTTTGTAGTTTCCTAACAATAATGGAAATTACAATCACCAAGAATTAGCACTCATTCAGTTTAGTAATGACAAGGGAAATTAGTTACCCATGAAACAAAAAGTACTTTCAAGCTAATTTAATTCCCATAAGGTAAGCCCATATAACCTAAACCCCAACTAATCGTCCCTGTCGTCGTCATTTTCTCAAGGGAGGAGTCTAAACATGTAGCTTGCATGTCTGAGAGCACAACATTTTAGGTAAAAACACCCAATTGTCCCTAATTACAATTAAAAGCTTTATTGTTTGTTGTTCTTTTTTCTTTTTTACAGACTTACTAATCTCCTCCAAGAATTCGTTGCCGTTACTCCAGAAAATCCTTCATCTGCAAAGTTCCTAGCAATCTCCCACCTACCTCGCTATCACCCGTCACTCCCATCTTTAAAACAAGTTTAACTTCTCTGTGTTTTTTTCATTTGACTGTCATCCCTGACAAGTCACACTCAGACAGCTATTTTATTTTACCTCTTTACAACGTCGGCAGTGATTCATTATAATCTCATAGATCTTTGTAGATCTAGGTTTTAAGCCGATGATAATAATAATAAAGTACTTATGCCAGATTAATTCTTAATGAATATTTAGAACGCTACAAAGTGAAAATCCGTAAAGGCTCTTTGCAGACAGTCCCAATCTATTTCCTCTGTTGTCATTGAAAGCGAGCTCTCTCCGTGGAACCCCAAAGCACGGGTGGAAGCAAGGTGGGGGGTTCAAGTGGGGTCCACAACTTAAATTTCTGTGAAATGTATTTTATTTCTCGACAACAGTTTCATCAGATTTAGTTAAATTACAAATTCATGAACTTTCAAGATGAAAATACAGATGAGTGCTAATAAATAAATAAGGTATTTATTAAATACATTTTTTGATTTCCACTCGAGAAGTCACATGACTCAATTAAAATGGCTCATCCGCTAAATATAACTTATTTCTTTGACAATAGTTTCATCAAAATGCCCACAAAATATATGATTCAGTTAAATTATGAATTCACAAACTTTGATGATGTAAATATAGATGAGTGCCAAGATCAAAATAACAAACTCACGGAATTGACGATTCTGTTGTAAGTGCACGAAAGTAAAAAAATAACAAAAAAATAGCCAAAATAATTCTTCATGCTTATGTCGATGGCTCTAGGACAAGAAGGCTATTGGAATTATCAGAGACAAAAAAAAAATTATTACCAGATTCTATTGATAACGGGCAAAACCATAGTTTGGATACGCTTATATAACCATCACATATGCCAAACTTAAATAAAATCCATCCCTCTAGAATTCCAATATAGGAAATTCAAAGTCCACTTTGTGCTTTTTTTGCTAGCTTGGAATGAAATAAATAGTATGCGCAGTAATTAAAAGAGATAAAGCTTCTTATGGCAATCATATAATTGCATTAGTCTCTTGCGCAGGTTATTATCAATGCTCACCGAACAAAACTTACAAGCAAGATAATTTAAAACCTCTTGGACTATTTTTCCATTCACAATAATTTGTTGATGAACAAAAGGTAATTTAAAATACAAAAGGGAACTATACGGCCCCAAAAGACAAGTAGTGAACTTCACCTCTTATTTACAATATAACAAGGGATGTATCGATTAGAGTTTGCTTGCAATTTCTAAAGTCATTAAGAGTTAGCACTCATTTAGTTTACTATAAGGTACAATTAATTCCTATAAGGTGCTCATAATCTTTTTTTAATTATTCATCCTCGTTATTGTCATTTCCTTAGGGGTGAGTCTAAATTTACAGCCTCCACGTCTAAAATCACGGCGTTTAAAGTGAAGAGACCCAATTGTCCCTGATTGCAATGGAAAGATTTATTTCCTTCTTCTTTTTTGGTTCTTTTCTTTTCTTTTTCTTTTTTTTTTGTAAAGAGAAATTTGTCATTTTCAAAAGTTCATTGCTATAACTATCCTTCATCCACAAAATTGATCGCAATTTCCCAGTCACCGTTTACCATCAACCATTGCTGCCATCCATATAACGAGTTTTTAACTTCTTTGTGTTTCATTGATTCCACTATAATCACCCCCGACAAGATTATTGGTGATAGAAAAACAAAAAAAGGCAAAGCCGCAAAGGCTCTTTGCAAAAAATTTCTCCACTTTAGTTCTAAAGTCTTTGAAAGCGAGCTCTCTCCACAAATACTCAAAGCCTAGAAAGAAGATAAGCCATCCTCAGAGACACGCTACCTTATGACACCCACAACTTAGCTTTTCATGACTCTCTATCGAGGAAGAGGATCCTCTGCACTCAGTGCAGATCTAATTTACCCACATCCCACCGTTCATCCGATTTTCCCCCTATAAAAAGGAGAAAAACCTCATCTTCACCCTCCATCCTCTGCACTAAGTGGAGAGGATCCAGATCCCTCTATCGATGGGAAAACTAACATATTGCAAGAGTCTTCGGCATCACCATCAACTTTCCTGATAATCGCACCATTACAAAAGGGCAAACTTGTTCGGTCAATGAAATAGCCACGGGCAATTTTCGCCAGACAAAATAGCCGTGTGCTTTCCTTAGTTGGGCAATTATTTGTCCTTAGTTTTCTAACTTCTCTTTAATGTTAGTAATTTACTATCATTAACCGATTTGACAGGATATCTAACACAAATTTGTGTTTGCAATGCATTTATACGAAATATATGCATGCATGAACATGCCCAAAATTACACACTTTGACAATTATGGGGGTCATACATTCTATAAAGATAGCCGAGTTTATAAAACTTCTAATGATTAAATGCTTATTTAAACACAAACAAAAGACGTGCGTCCATTATATTAGTTTAGTTGCTTTTATTTCAAGACTAGCCCTCCTTCCTATTCCTCGTATTTGTTTTTAAAAGTCACATATATTATACATTTTTCGTAACTAATTCAACGGAACCATGTCAAAATATTATGGAATTACTTGGATGCAAAAAAAAAAAAAAGAATCCCTTTAATTTTGCCTTATAAAACCATGCTAAAACAGATGTACTTGCAGAATCTTAATTTAAAAACAACTCGGAACTGATCACAAACTAAATTGACATAATTTCATACAATCAGTTGGATTTCTACTTAATTAAGAGAAACGGAAGATTGCTTTAGCTAACTACAGGAAAGGCACAACGCGCAAGGCAATTAGGAAGAAAATAAACTGAAAATAAAAAATTGATAGGCATCATAATGTGAGTTACATCTAGCTAGCAAATGAAGGAAAAATTAATAAATAATTAGTACTCTTTTAATAGAGAGTTACCTGTTGTCCATTGAAGAATGCAATTGGAGTGCCAACTTGGTCGTCCGATGTCCTACTCGAAGAAGCCGTCCCGTCGGTGAAAAAACTCTTGATATTTGGCAAGTCATACAATTTCAATACACGCAACTTAGGCAACTCCAATTTGCCACGATCATCAACTTCTACGATCCCGCACATTAACTTGCAATCATCAACTGCAATCTCTTCTAGTTGTAAAAGTCCTCTCACCACTGAAAGAGGGAGCAACACTTCCATGCTGTCACAGCTTTTGACTCGTATTACTTTTAATGCACCGAAGGACTTGGAGGATATACGGCCGTGGCATATCTTCTCTAATCTTATGAGCCTCTCGAGAAGTAACGACTCCAACTTCTCAAAATCTGCACGGGATGACGATTGGAGTATGTAATGGACGGACGAACTATTCTTGACCTGTAAATGCTTTAATTGTGGAAAACCTTTTTGGGATAACATGTAAATACTTTGCTCACTTCCATTTAAATCCTCCAAAAACAGATCGTCGGTTTTGCCTAAGATACTTTGTATGCATCCATTCCGAAGTACATCGCTTTCTGGATCCAACTTGAGCTCTAACATGCTTAATCCGTTGCAACTTTCCCAACGCCACGGCTCACCCATTTGGATTTTGAACTTGGTCAACCGCTCAAAGTTTAGATCCTTTGGGAGCACACTCGGATCGGGAATGGATACATATAGAGTGCATAGATTCTCCATGTTATTCAACTCTCTGAGATTGGCATTAGTTCCTGGAGTCAACTCCACAGCATTCCATGCATTAAAGCTATCCTCCATGTACAACTCCTCCAACTTGGTCAAGCTTCCAAGCACACCTGGTTCAATTATCCGAAGTTGTGAACAATGATTTATATCTAGCAACCTCAGCTCTGTTAATTGCCCTATTTCTCATGGCAATTGATGGAGGTTAGAGTATTGCATGCTGAGAATTTGTAGTGTTTTTAGCTCACCAAGGATGGCCACATCTTCTAACGAACAAAAATCAAGACACATAGTGTGTAAGCTCTCCAAGGATTGGAACGGCGAAGGTGAACGAGTAAGACATATCCTCGTAAGATCTAAGACCATGAGACTTCTCATAGAATTGAAATACGAGTCTGGGACCTCAAGAGATTTATTGTTTGCGTATAATAAAAAGAGTTGCAATTTGGGGCAATCTAATCCTTTAGGAAGCTCTTTTAAGTCATCGAAGGAAAAGCATATTGCCTCACAACTTTTACAACTTTTGAGCTTATCCTTCGACAACTTGTTTACCGACTTATCATCATCTCTTAAAACGAGAAGAGGGTGATCTCTTGAAGCAACCGAGGTAACAAACCCACGAACCAAGTCATGAATTTTGAAACTATCAACGTCTTCATCATCTAGCAAAAGGGAAGAGGCTCGCAAAGTACGAATCAGTGAGCTTAGCCTATCTCTAGCTTCTTTCATGCTGCTATCTTCTGGGAATAATTTTAGACCCATGCCATACCTCACCAAGTCTTCAATAGATAGCATAGTCGTGCCACAAACAACACAGAGTCGTAACAAGTTCTTTGCCTCATCGGATTTTAGACGATCATAACTTAGCCTCAATGTGTTGTTTATCACCTCACCGATTTCTTCATTCCAAATTTGTTTCAAAGCATACTCACATTCAGAGTAATCAGTGTCTATAAAAATGGTCGCTATTGCGCGAATTAGGAATGGCAAACCTGAACATATGTTGAGTGCTTCCTCCACTAAAGGTTCTAACTCATCTTGAACTTTGCCTCCCACCATCATCTCGAACAATCTTTTTGACTCTTCTTCCTCCAGTTCAGCAAGTAAGAAGTCCTTGTCGCAGCGCATTTTCCTTCGCAAAACACGTTGATCTCTTGACGTCAACAATAATTTGCATCCTATGACTTTGTTGTCATATCCGCAAGGAATGCCGACTGACTTCAAGTCAAGCCCCTCCCACAAGTTGTCCAGTATTATGAGGACACTCTTTTTCTCCCTCTCCTCGGTTTCCAACCTCTCACGCAGAAGTTTTGCTCGCCCCCCGATAGTCTCTTCCTTCTTTAAGTCAGTAAGTCTCAAGCCGTTTGCAATCTCTTCTTGAATTGTCTTGATGTTTGGATTTTCTGTTACGTCGGCCTTAGCGACCCAATCATATGACTGCTTTTCGCGTAGCATCCTTTCGACTTCCTCCAAAAGGGTGGACTTTCCGACACCGCCCATCCCGTAAACCCCCACTGCACTATTGCTCTTACTGGCAAGAGCCTCCGTTATTTTCTGGATCATCAATGCTCTGGATTCAAAGACACCAGCATCCCTAAGCTTGATCGACTTTGAGGCAGGAAAAACAGAGGCTGTCGCGGTGGTCGCCTGGACGGCATCTTTGCCTTTTCTTCTGGCATCGGTCAAGCAGATGTCGTCCAATGCCCTGAATCTGATGCAGTTTCGAGCGATTTCCTGAACGACCTTGATCTTGGCCTTGGCCTTCGTGCTGAACCGATAGCGACTATAGGGGTCGGGAAGAGTCCCGTAGCAGCAAGTCTTGCTCGCCTCATCGAAGGCGACCAACAGGTTTCGCGCCTCCTGCATTGCCTTGTTGGCACTTTGCTGCCACTCCGTGAAGCAATCATTGGGAATCCGAAGATTGTTTCTGGCCCCTTGTGCAAAATCGTCGACCCTTCGAGCCTCGTTCTCCAGACTCTGGACTTCCTCACGCAGACGGTCGGCGAAGCTCTTGGAGGACATCGCGTACTTCACTGGACTCCTGATCAAATTCACTGCCCCCTTCAAGAGTTCCCATACAGTAGGAAGGCCCCACTCAATCGACATTTCTCTTTGATTTTTTTTTCCTCCGAGAAAGAAAGAGCGAGGAAACTCAGAGAGAGAGAGGGATACTGAAGAAGAAGAGGAGGAGAGGGAAGAATGGGTGTGCCGAGGAGAAGAAAGAGCGAAACAGAGCGAGAGACGAAACAAGGCGAAGAGATTTGGGAACGCCAAAGAAAAAGGATGAAGGAAAGGGGAGCAATGAATGGAGAAATAAAGAGAGATTTCATAAGCTGTTAAATTAGTGATTCCACTTGAACCACCGCCCCTCGGAATAAGTAAAAATGAATGGACATGGACTGGCCACGCTCCCGTGACATGGATCGGGGTTCTTTGCCCGACCCGCTAAAGGGAAAGTGAGGGGCCGGGAGTATTTCGTAAATAAGAGGGGATTTTAATTGAATGGCAGCCGTCCAATGAAACCAGACGGCTGTCAAGGGAAGCAAATCACCTGTTGCTAGGACAAGTGATCCATTCCCCATGACATGAAGTCCCGACTCATACAAAATTGTACCGTTTGATAAGGAAAACACGTGGCATGTAACTCTACTTAATACATGAAAAAGGCACCTTTATTCTTTCTCGTAATATTAACATTTTCATGGACATTTGCATATGGTCGCTTGCGTGAATTTGAATTCCAAATGTATAATATCACCTACAACGCCTGATTGCAATACCCGATTTAGTAGACAATGCTAGCATTTAGCAATAGAAGTTCCGATTGGTGCCAAGAGTCGTGCCACAACTTTGCTCAAATTAAGGTCTAGATAGTTTCGAATATATCCATACTATCCACATAATTTGGGACTCTCGTGCGTGTACACATGGACTTGTTGATGTTTATTGATCTGTACACATGTTTCTCTAAGTATTGTTGATGTACACGTTCTCCTAGCCAAACAGTTATCCCTTTATAGCGAGCGAACTCTAAAAACAAGTGAGAACCTCTGTAAGGACTTTTTAGGAACTCCTTCCATGATTATGTCGGTTGTATTTTTTGAGATAGGGAAGATGGATGTTTTACCAACTCTTTCTAGCTAAAATGTTGTTTAGTAATATTCTTCATCTGGGAAATTTATTTTCTAGAGCGTTGTAAAATATTCATTAAACAAGTTATTTGCTTGGACTGAAATCTCACGAATTGATTCTTTTGATCTCACATGAGAACCATAAGGTGCAAAATTGGTGGTTGGCCTGAGTAAGTTAAAGTTTATTTGCTATTGAGCATCC
Organism: Melaleuca quinquenervia; assembly: GCA_030064385.1. Classification (NCBI taxonomy): domain Eukaryota; kingdom Viridiplantae; phylum Streptophyta; class Magnoliopsida; order Myrtales; family Myrtaceae; genus Melaleuca; species Melaleuca quinquenervia. The sequence goes on along the minus strand of CM057724.1, from coordinate 3,019,748 downwards.
TCATTATATTTGAGTGATGGACCAGTTGAATCATTTGAATAATTTAATCAAACCGGTTCTTCGGGAGTTAGGGACGACGCAGGCTTCTAGATTGTGTAGCTGGCAGAACAATATGCACTTAGTTTTTGGGATTCGAATAATCAACTCCAATTCCCGAGCTGTACCTGATGCCTTAACCAATTCCGCAAAATATGGAGTTAAATAAGCATTATTTTGTATTATTATGAGTAAGCGTATTTTGCATTCGCTGTCATTACTTAAGAAATGACAATATTAACATAAAATTATCTCATTATTAATAATCGATAATTGTAAGATAGAGATGCTAAGTAATATAATGTTATAATAATAGTATCATATGATAGATACTAATAATGTCAACCTCAAATCTACTTTGAGTAGCTAAAATTTCTCTCTTTTTATTAATTTCACATGACAAACTTGCTCATCGAATTCGTCAGGTTGGATATGTTGATTTATCCCTAAATTCATGTATACATTATGAGCGTTTGAAAATATTCTGACCAAGAAAAAACATTTAAAGTAATGAGGCACACTCTCCTTGTAATTAAATTGATAGACCCTTTATCTAGTGAATAAGGTTACCGCATATAAAAATATCATCTTATATGAGTAATTTATCTAGTCAATAGCGCATGAAATTACTTGACGCGAAGCTTAGGTGGCCAAATTTTCCATAATAGATAGTCACAGCTACTTGATCTTCCTAACTAATTTTCGAAGGTTCCGATGGAATGGAAGGCCCGCTAAAGGGACATTTTCTTTTATAGTCTGGTAAGTTTTGCTTGTCCATCCAACAAAGCAAGTCCGAGTAGATGCATATCAATGTGATTGTTGGTTATGCTTCAAAGGCTACTTGTAGTTATTGTTGGATTTTGTAGCAATCTTAGTGAAAATCATCGTGACTTCCACTTAAAAGACAAATCGATGGTGCTCAACGATAGATGGTTGTTCAGGGACAATTGCCATTTAAGTCATAAATATTTTGAAACTTTATCGATTCAGTCCTAAACATTTTATTTTTGCCAAACAAGTCTTAAACCTTTTGCAAATTTGCCGATAAAGTCCTTCCAATGGATTTTGGCCGGAAAATGCCGACGTGGCGATGACATGGCGTGACTGGATTTCACTGGCAATGACGTGGCGAGGACATGGCTAAAATGATGTCGTTTTGGCTAAAATTTTGTTTTTTCCAGGCACTATTCATCGTCTTCCTCCTTCCCCCTTCACGCCCACCCCCAGAAACCCTAGCCGCCACTCAGATCTGGGCGCCCGGCCCTCCCTCCCCAGCCCCCGCCATTGATGGCCTTGCGGAGCTGGCCGAGGAGAGGTCTGCAGATCGAAATCGAAGCCCACCGCTCGTCCCCTGCATTTCTGGGTTTGGAACTCCTTATGAAGTAAGCAAAAGGAAAGGGACAGACATGGGAGGTTTCAGGACCGAAGCTCTCAAACGTGGCAACGTCGTTGCGAAGCACATCGACAGGTGTCTCGCATGGCACCAAGCCTCCCTTCCTCCATTTTATGCTCACATACCCTCCACTTCTCGCCCATGCAGAAGGCCCTCTCGTCACCAAAAACCTCCTCCTCCATCTTCAACCTTACCTCCATTTCTCCTACCCGTTGTCCCCCTTGCTTGGCCCTTCCTCTAAGGGGTTGTTGTGTAACAAGTGCATAATGTCCACTGGAACGTCCGTGTATTTTATCATCAACTTGATGAATTAATTTCAAGATATAAGGCTTTCCTATTATAACAGGTTGTTCAAAAGGATTTCCTGTTCTTCCATCAAATATTCAACTTTTTCCCGGATACTCAGGTTCAAATACCCATGGATTCGTTGTTTGCTGACTAGCTTCATATAATTTAGAAAAGACTAGTTTTCTTTTGCTCGGCTTCTCCATCATTTCGATCCTTCGCGAACCCCTCAACACCTGAACACAGAAATTTCCCCGTCCTAGGTGGCGAGGCAAAGAGACGCAGGATGCTAGCCCCGGCTCGCTCAGATCTGGGTAGGGCTGCCCCTTGCCCAGTCGAGGTAGCCCCACCCAGATTTGGGCGAGGGCTGCCTCGCCCGGCCTCGCCGGCCATGGTGGCCTCCCTAGCTCTCGCCGCCCTCACCTGCAGCCAGCGAGCTCCGGCAACCGACAACCGGCGGAGCTCACCTGCGAAGTAATTTTTTTTTTAGAAAAAAATAAAAAAAAGTTTTGTTGGCATATCATCATCGAACATGTAAGTATTTTTCGGTTAAAATCCGTCGGAATGACTTAATCGGCAAAGTTAAAGAAGGTTTAAGACTTATTTGATATAAAAAAAATGTTGAAGACTGAATCAACAAAGTAGATAAATGTTTAAAATTTATTTGGCAATTTTCCCTGGTTGTTCGAGGTAGAAGCACTCACAGTCCCAGTAGAATAATTTCATAAAATTACCACATGATGATATGGTCGAAATCTTGTTAATGCCTATTTTAAAAATTACTTGTTAATCCTTTTGAGAGAGAGAGAGAGAGAGAGAGAGAGAGAGAGAGAGAGAGAGAGAGAGAGAGAGAGAGAGAGGGAGGGGAGCAGATACCAAAGAAGAGGAAGGAGAAGAATGAAGAATAAAGAGTGAAATGTAGCACGAATGATGAGCGACGAAGAAGGTGAAGAGATTTGAGCAGAAACAAGAATTAAGGAAGAGTAGCGTCGGAACACATTAACTTTTTACTAGAAAATTTGATAATTAGTCCGAGTGATAGCATGCTACATGAGGTACTCATGATTCATTGTTATTAAAGACCTCTAAAAAGCAAAGTCACAAGTTTCCAATTACTTGAATTTCATAATTATTTTTTAATTATTCATCTCAAATGCAGCGCCGCATTGAATTTTTAACACTTAAGATAAATATTTTAATAAATTTATGACATTTAAATGATCAATTGAAAATTACGATACTAAATTAAATATTTTTCATACGTAAACACCAGTTAATGGATATAGATATGATAATGGATTTTTTTTCCAGAAGATGACCCGAACCACGAAGAAAAAAGTGGAGATGGGTCCATACAATGGAGCTCATCAATCTAAACTTGGTTAGGCCTTAACCGAACATCAGTCAACTACTTAGGCAAAGTGGAGATATGGTCGACATGTCCTTTGTGGAAATGGACTGCTTTTCTGCATTTTGATATTCCCATACTTGACCAAACACCACCGCCGATATCTCTCTCTCTCCACGTCTTTTTGTCCACCGCTACTAGAGAGATAGAGACGGGACGAGGGAGGGAGATTAAGTGGGGAAAAAAGAAAACTCAATTCACAAAATAAAATTGAAGGTGTTTAATTTCGATGCCAACCATAACTATCAGATAAGAATGTGAAATTGCTCCCAAGTCTATATACCTATTATCAATATTCGAAAATGTTGCGAGTAATTTCAACAAAAAGAATTGTTCCATCTATGTCTAGTTGAATTATTGCATAGAGAGTGTGGGGACCAATGCGCCACATTTATCTATGTCTAGTTGAATTATTGCATCTTCTGGACCTTAGCGATATATATAGATTTTTTCCAATGACAAAGCTCTATCAAACAAAAGAATTTCCTTGGACCCCATTTTTGCATGAATGGTTCAATAATGGGATTGGTTTAATAACGCATGGCTACTTTTTTGGACTTTTGGGAAGATTTTCAACATTTCTCTTTATTAATTGTAAAGACACTTTTTTATTTTTCATATTTAAAAAAATAAATTGACTACACGACTAGTCTCTTTATTATTTTTGGAAAGATGCATGATAGTACATCATTGACGCGAAGTGAGAAAAGGAGCAGCAAGTAGTTCCGAGAACACACAGCAAACAATGTGATCGTCTGACCATATTCACTTCACTTTTATGAGCTTATTTTATAATTTATTCTACTAGTTTTAGTATTACTCTCTCTTGATAATATCGCAATGATATGTATATAAAAGATTTACAAACTTACATCTTGATTGGCACTTAGCTAGACACAAGCTTACTCTAAACTCTAGATCGAGAAGACATTACAATGTCAAAAATAGGCAAAGATCAGCTTGAACTTGACTATAAGGATGGCTTAGTAAAATCCATCACGCATGAATGAAGGACATTATTGCTTGTTGCTATCAAAGCCAAATTTCGAAGAAACATAAAGGTATGTTAATTGCACGAATCTAATCCTCATGAGCCCAAAGGATGTCATTCTTTGTATCATGTGATCTTCTCTTGAGACTCACAAATGATACGTGAGACTCACAAATGATATGCATTGAAACTCATGTATTTCTCAAATATCACTCTATCTAATTATTTCAATGGCGGGAGCTTTTAACATACTTAAATAGAGTTTTGATGACAAAGGGAGGAGAACAAATTAGACAATCAAGATTGCCAAGCACAAATTATCAGTTTACTCAGAAAATTACAAAATGTACAATGTTAAGATTGTGTTGCAATCAATAAAGAGACATACACAAAAATCTTCTATTTTTATCAAAGTTAAGGGTACTGGCTTTCTAGTATTGTTGGGAAATTGCCTATCAGTATCAAATGTTATTGTGTAAAAGATAATCGACTCCTAAGTCTTTACAAAATCAGTTTAGTTCCAACTCTATGAGAAAAAGTGTAATTAAATCATCTTGGTCAAGTTTTGCATAATTTATTTGACATATCAACCTAATCATGATTAATTTGCCCTACATGTAAGAGCGATGATGTGATGCAAAGTAAAATCAAATGAAATGATTTTGTTTGTTCTTAGATATACATCATCATTGATTGGTCGAGTGCCTAAAGCCTCAAATTACCAATGGATAAGGTAGTGCTAGACTCAAGCAACATCTTTATTGAATGTGGACTCGAGCGGAGTGAGGACAGCCTATTTATCTAACGTCTAATCAAATCGTTTCATCTTGTGGACTTGAGTGATGTGCATGTCATACTTTTCCAATGACGAGCGAGGACAACCCACTTGCCTAATGTCAAATCAAATTATTGCATCTTGTGGACCCGATCAACGTGCATGTCCTTTTTCTTCAATGACAAAGCTCTATTAATTGGGAATCTTAAGAAGATATTCATATCATTGTCATTTGCAAAGGGACAAATAGATTGTGTGGTGACTGATCCAAAGATGCTTGACAGTGTCGAACCATGAAGGGAAGAGAAAAGAGGAAGGACAAGTGGTTTTAGGAGTATGGACCATGATACAACGTGTGGAAATTGCTCCATAGGTGACTTTGGGCTGGTTTTAGGTCCCTCTCCTAAAAATGGATGGCTTTTCTGCATTTCACCATTCCTTTACTTGATTTGTCACCATCATCAATGTCCATCCCCACGTCTTTTCCTCCACCGCCACTGCTGGACAAATGGTATAAGTGTACGAGAATGCAGGACAATTGACCCGGCACTCACGCTTGAAAAGGACGAGCTAGTTCGTCTCAAACTATAGTAAAAAAAAGAAACTTAGAAAATATCAGCTTGACCTTGACCATGAGCATGACTTAGGAGAATCCATCACGCATGAGTGAAGGATATTCCTTGTTGCCATCTGAGCCAAATTTTGAAGAAACAAAATGATTTGTTAATTGCGTGACCAGCCCTCGTGAGAGCCTAAATGATCCCAATCTTCCTATTTCTTGATTTTCACTTGAGATTGAAATATCTCCCCACTGTCACTCTATCTAACTATTTTGACATCGTGGAGTTTTTAAAATATGGAAATAAATTCTCACGGCAAAGGAAGGACATAAAATTAGACGAGCAAAATTGACAAGCGCAAATTATCATTACACCATTAACGGACAAATGCTGACTAGGTACAAGTTCTAATCTCGCTCCTTGCACAGGTCAACGGCATCATTCTTCAAATATAGAAGTAACAGTATAATTAAGAATATCTGTTATATTTCAATGTTAATTGTAACTGTTACTTTGGACATAGCTTCAATCAAAATTGTCATATCAAAACTTCTAAGTAAATTAAACGTATGCCACTCTTTAATAACATTTTAAATCAGTGTATTCATTTGAGTATTGCTACAAATCAATATGGGAACTGATTTTGAGTCACCACTAACATTGTTTCATGGTCTGTCGTTCCTCTGATTGGAGTTTCCTCTCTTCTTTTTCAAATGCTTGGATCTGTTTGAAGCCTTTTACTTTTAACAATTATTCTTTAACTATTGCAGTCATCATAAATCGGCTTTAAAATTTTTCAAAAGCATGCAATTATTGACAAGTAAAATGATTTGGGTTCTCATGATTTATAGACTCAATTTTTCTTTCTCTTTTAATTTTTTGTAAGGATGGGAAGGTTAGATTTTTTTTTGGTCAAAAATATACTTGTATTATAATCTCATATCTGAAAATGTTTGATGTGACAAATCACATATGTCTGCGCACAATAAATCCATAAGATTCGGGGGAGGATTGAACATCCATGAACTTGGGAGAGTATTTAATCTTTGGGCTTTAGCAATCCAATCAGCAACTTTGTTTCTTTCTCGTGGGCAATGGGCCAGACGCAGCCCATCAAACTTCTCAACCCGGCTCTGAACTTCTCTGATAAGCGCTTTTGCGTCCCAAGGCAACTGATCTGAAGCTTTACAGATCACTTCAACAAGCTGAAGACAATCAGACTCCACGATGATGTTCCTCTCGTTCGTACCTTCAAGAAAAATTAGGGTTTCATTAAGAGTAGCGGCTTCTGCCTGGAATGGAGACGAAACCCGCAGATTCCGAGCGATTCCGTCGACGAGGACGCCATTGTGGTTTCTGCAGATGCAAGCCATCGCGCCTTCCCCTGTTGCGGAGTCGAAGGAACCATCAACGTTGACTTTGAGAGCCCCTGGGTCTGGAGGAATCCAACGCTGTGGAACTTGGTTTCGGCTCGCCGATCTGTTGGGTAAGTCCTTGGACCATCTTTTAAAACTTTCCATTTCCACTTTGGCCGTGGAGATGACTTGTTGTGGGTTCACTTTCTGAGCCCGAAAAACCCATGTGTTTCTCATTTTCCAGATTTGCCAGAGCAACATAGCAAGAAAGTCCAAGGAGATTGAGGTTCGAGTTACTTTCTCTATCCACTCTTCAATTCTAGAAACCTCAAAGCAATTAGCTTCTATGTTGATTGTTTCATCCTTCCAGATCTCTTTTGTCCAAGGGCAAAACAAAAAGAGATGCTCCACAGATTCAGAGGAGTTTTGGCACACAGGGCATAAACTATCGGGTAAGATTTTTCTCCGACATAAATTCTCTTTTGTGGCTATGGCATTTTGATTAATTTGCCAGAGGAAAAATCGAACCTTTGGTGGAATGTTTGTCGCGATGGGAAGGTTAGATAAACGGCAACAAATTTGCTGGAAAAATTTATAATAAATTGATGAGTTTCAGTACTAGTGATCCAACCATCTACAAATTTAAGAATTGAATGATATCACGAGGAAGAAATAGGCAGGCGGATGGAGCTACATTTGCGGAAAGTGAATGATAATCAGACTGCCTCTCAGCCCAATATACAAAAACAAAAAGACCACCGTACACGTCGGTCCTCCGTAAAGATAAGAACGATGGAATTCTATACAAATCCAGCCTTGGAAATAGTATGCAGATAGATGATTTTTTGCATGTTACTATTCCTTGATCATTCACCACCCCAGACGGACCATCATCTGGATGTCCGGAAGATTGCTTTAGCTAGGGTAGTCTGGTGCTGAGATATGGTGGACAAGTCCTTGTGGAAATGGATGGCTTTGCTGTATTGTACTGTTCCTTTACTTGACCTGAAACCATCACTAAGGTCTTTCTCCATGTCCTTTCATCCACCACCGTAGAGAGAGAGAGAGAGAGAGAGAGAGAGGCAGACAGTGAGTGGCAGCGGAAGAGTGCAAGAGAAAGAGGGATTAAGTGGGAAAAAAAGACTCAATTCATACAATAAAATTCAAGTTGACAAATTCCTATGCCAATCATAACTATCATATTAGAATGTGAAATTTCTCCCGAATCCATATATCTATTATGAATATTTGAAAATGTTGCGAGTACTTTCTAGCCCAAGAAAAAAATTATGACTTATTAAATTCACAAAGTAGGTTCTTCAGTTGATAGGGATCTTTTGCATAATTGCTACGTAGTTTATGCTAAGTAATTGCATAAAAAATAATCATGTAGAGTTAGCATTGTCCTAAATAAAATCATTTTTTTGTATAAAAATGTCAAAATTTATATTCACGGCACTTGACAATATTTTCAGTCCTAACTATAGGATAGAGTGCATAATATGAAAGTCGTCTAGCTTAAACTGTCAAAATTTATGCTCTTAGACTAAATATCGGGTACATAATATTATCTCAAGTCTTAGCCACAGGTACAAGGAATAAAGCGAACCAGGTGAAAACTTGAGCTGAAAACAAACTAAAAATACAATGAAAGCTTTCAAATCTTAAGACATGCCACTAATGAATTAAACTTAGGATCTTTCCATGAATATCTTCATATAAGACGGGATGTGCTACCACTTTGAAAAATGGACGATCTGGTTAAATTGGTTGGCTATTTGAATCCTACTAAGAATAATGCATTTATAAATGATTGACCAAGCAATTCGATAGTGTGACCAGTTTATTCACATCATTTTTACAAAAAGTCAGTTTTATAAATTAATTCTTATAGCTGTAAATTACTCTTTCTTGATAATATTCTGGTGATACATGTGTAAAAAATGAAAAACTTTTATCTTGACTGATGTTTGGCTAGATATAAGTTTAACCTATACTCTAGACTAAGAAGGCATTACAATTTCAAAAATAAGAGTACTCAAAATAGATGAGCTATTTCAACTCAAGCAATCGTGAAAATAAGAACAATAGAAAACATTGGCTCGACCTTTATTTTAAGAATGACTTAGGAAAATCATCATGGATGAGTGAAGGATGTTCCTTGCAGCCATCGACGCAAAATTTTGAAAAAATAAAACGATTTGTTAATTGCATGAAACCAGTCCTCATGTGAGCCCAAATTATCTCATCCTTTGCATTACATGATTTTCAATGGAGACCCAAAATACCTCTCAATATCACCCTACCTAATTATTTTAATAGCATTAAATTTTTTTAGTGGAAATAGATTTCACAATGAAGGGAAGACATAAAATTAGACTATTAGAATTGACAAGCGCAAATTATTAATTTTTACATGTAAGTTTAAGAAATTTATGAGGTTAAGATTGTGTCACAACGATATTATGACATACATGAATCTTCTATTTTCATCAAAGTTGGAGGTACTAGTGTTTTATTATTGTTGAGAAATTGCATGATTGGTATTATAAACACATTCTACATAATGTTATCAAATTTTTTATCTTTCGATTGAATCATTTTAATCCCAATTAATTTGAGGAAAAGTGTAATCAAATACTTTCACTAAAAAAAAAACTTTCGCTCAAGATTTGCCTGATTTATTTGACGTGTCGGCCTAATTACAGCTAATCGTGCTACGTGTAAGGGTAAAAATGTGACAATGTGATGTGGACCAAAATTGCATGATATGACAGTGTTGGTTCTTCTATGAGCAGCGTTGTTGTCTAGAGGAGTGGTTAAAGCCTCAAATTACCATGGTGGTAGTAGATCCAGCCACATCTTTATTCAATGTGGACTTAGAGAGAGATAGAGTGGGGACCAATTCACCACATTTATCTAATGTCTAGTTGAATTATTGCATGTTTTGGACCTTAGCAAATGTAGATTTTTTCCAATGACAGAGCTCTATCAAACAAAAGAATACCTGCTGACCACATTTTTGCACGAATGGTTCAATCATGGGATTGGTTTAATAATGCATGGCTACTTTTTTGGACATTTGGGAAAATTTTAATATTTATCTTTATTAATTATAAGGAAACCTTTTTTATGTTTCATATTTCAAAAAAAAATTAAATTGACTAGACGACTAGTCCATTTTCTATTTTTGAATATACTAATATAACCTTTGTAGGGGAGGGAAAGTGAATGATGGGGTGCCACAAATTTTGGAACTACATATTGGTTTAGGCTAATCTCAATTAATAAATAGCTGATTATGCCGATGTTTGATTGAATTTTATGCACGCACTGAGCACTCTCCACTGTATTGCATACTTAGTTTGAATTAATGACTGCATTGTTCTATAATTGTTTTTCTTCTTTTTTTTTTTTTTGGTAAAGGTTGTTCTACAATTGTTTGTCATCACAATATCTCTGAAATAATCTCACAGGATAGTATTATGCAAAAAGAGTAGCTCCCCTTATATTTGAAAATTATGAGGTGAACATGACCGATGAAGCAATCCTTTGTGAATCCCCAATACTCTTTCCACAGCAAGAATACATTATTGTTTTGCTTTTCTAGTTCTATAGTCTAGGTCGAACAGGCCAAAGCCAGGAGAATCATCGAGCTCGAAAAGATCCTTTCGACGGCTTCTCAAGAAATCTCGTGGAATTAATTCTTTATTGTGCAATAACTCATCATGATAGAACCTGCTTAAAGAAAATGAAGAAAACTAGAAAGTGCCACTATTACATCGATTTTTGTCAATTGAATTTGTGCATCCGCACACCTGCTCTTCTTTTCAAATTGGTAGATGATGATTGAAAGGATATTGTGGAAACATGAATTACCCAATAGTACACCCTCATGTTTATCGCAATTGGTTCAAGAAAATCAATCACGAATCCTTTGAAGATATTCATTTCACGACAACCTGAAAAAATGACAAATAAATTGCTTAGTAATGGAGGTAAAAGATGCTCGACAGTACACCATTGACGCGAAGTGAGAAAAGGAGCAACAAGTAGTTCCGAGAACACGAAGCAATGACGTGATAGTCTAACCAACTTATTCACTTCACTTTTATAAATCTATTTATAAGTTATTCTAATAGTTGTAGTAATACTCTTTCTTTATGATATTCCAATGATAGGTGTATATAAGATTTACAAACTAATATCTTGATTGGCACATGACCAGACACAAGCTTCCTCTAAACTCTAGACCGAAAAAACATTACAATTTCAAAAATAGGTGTACTCGAAAAAGAAGAGCTATTTCCCTTCAATATATTGTGAAAATAAGAAAAAATGGCAAAATCAGCTTGAAATTGGCTATAAGGTCTTAGGAAAATCCATCAGGCATGAATGAAGGATAGTGCTTGTTGCCATCGAAGCCAAATTTTGTAGAAACAAAAAGGTTTGTTAATTGCATGAACCTAGTCCTCATGAGCCCAAATGATGCAAATCTTTGTATCATGTGATTCTCACTTGAGACTTACAAATGATACGCATTGAAACCCATATATTTATCAAATATCACTCAATCTGATTATTTTAATGGTGGGAGCTTTTGACATGTGTAAATAGAGTTTTATGATAGGAGGAGAACAAAATGGATAATCCAATTGCCAAGCACAAATGATCAATTTACTTGAGAAATTACAAAATATACAATGTTAAGATTGTATTGCGATCAATAAGGAGACATACACAAGAATCTTCTATTTTCATCAAAGTTAAGGGTATTGGTTTTTCAGTATTGTTGGAAATTGCCCAATCAGTATCAAATGTTATTGTGCAAAAGATAATTGACTCCTAAGTCTTTACAGAACCAGTTTACTTCCAACTCTTTGAGAAAAAAGTGTAATTAAATCCTCTTGGTCAAGTTTTGCCTAATTTATTTGACATATCAACCTAATCATGATTAATTGCCCCACATGTAAGAGAGATGATGTGATGTGAAGTCAAATTAAATAAAATAATGTTGTTTTTCTTAGATATACATCATCTTGTTTGGTCGAGTGGCTGAAGCCTCAAATTACCAATGGATAAGGTAGCGCTAGACTCAAGCCACATCTTTATTGAATGTGGACTTGAGCGAGAGGGAGGACATCTTATCAATCTAACGTCTAATCAAATCGTTGCATCTTATGGACCTGAGCAATGTGCATGTCCTTTTTTTTTCCAATGACAATTGAGGGCAACCCATTTATCTAATGTCAAATCAAATTATTGCATCTTGTGGACCCGAGCAACGTGCATGTCCTTTTTTCTCCAATGACAAATCTCTGTCAATTGGGAATCTTAAGAAGATATTCATATCATTGTCATTTGTAAAGGGACAAATAGATTGTGTGGTGACTGATCCAAAGATGCTTGATAGTGTCGAACGATGAAGGGAAGAGAAAAGATTAGGGACAAGTGGTTTTAGGAGCATGGGCCACGATACAACGTGTGGAAGTGCTCCATAGGTGACTTTGGGCTGGTTTTCATTTGGGAGATGTATATTTATAGTCCAACGTACTTTGTCAATTCTACTTGGATGAGCTAAAGACATAATAGAAGTACGTACTATTAGATTATGGAATTATATGTATCTTATTAAACATTTGGTGTAATTAATATGGCTAATTATATGTTAAATTTCATATGCTTCCAAATGAAGTTAAAGTAATCTAGCATATTCACATAATCAGAATTCTTTTATAGCACTGTATCAAGTACTTAGACTCGCAAATGTAGTGTACCCTAATATATTTTGAGTTAACTTGCATTTCATGAATGAGTTATGGTAGTTCAATCTATTTGTTTGATTCAATTTTGTGTATACCTCGATAATATGATTTGTCTCAATCATATAACTTAATGTGATGGCTATTATGAAAGTATTTTTTTTAGATGCTCATAAATTATTGAGTAGCTAAGATGATAAATGAATGCATTTAGATTAAAATTTTTCATGTTTTCTGGGTATTCGTGCGGGCATTTAGAAAACAAAAAATTTGTTTTGCTCCAACAGCGTGGTCCTTCAGGCCATTTTTAATTATACTGGGCCAACCAATGGCCATTAGCGGTGTCGTGCTTGGGCCGAGCCAACCCGTTTGACAATCCTAGTGTAAAGCTGCAAAACACGATCTAACCATTGAACAATCAATGCAAACAACCTTCTTTAAAAGCTACCCGCCCAATTCCTGTCCTCCACCCCCACGCCCCACGCACCCCCCCCCCCCCCCCCCCCCCCCCCCCCCCCCCCCCCCCCCCCGACTAGTCAATCTGCTTGAGTGCCCTTGTGCACTGAATTAGTATTGACTTAAAAGATTCAAGCAAGCTATAAAATTACTATGCTGTATGTTAAAAAGGGGTTATTTACTTTATTAAATAGAAAATTAATTGATGGTAATCAGAATGTCTCGATAACATGGCTATGGCCTGCCGGTTACGATTACAATTCTACATTAGGAAAGATATTCCAAATATTTAGTGATTTTGAAACAATTCTTTATTTTTCTTTTAACACTTAAGATTGTCATTATAAACATCGCAAGTAAAACTATCATTCCAACAGGAATCCTCTCCTTTTGCTTCTCTCTTTGACAACTCCAACTTAACCTATTCACCTTATCATTCCATAAAAGCAAGACCTCTCACTAAATTTTGCTCTTCAAGATTTTCTTTTGAATCTTCTCCTCAAGATTCGTTATTCTCTCGAAAAACACATTTTCTTTTTAGCATCTATCAATCGAACTTTCTCATTCAACTTTACATTTTAAGCCATCAACATTGATATAACTTCTTTCTTATAAAATGGGACTTTCAACATCGTACCATTCGAATAAATCCAAAATCATTTTCCTATAAAACATTAAGTTATCTTTGTAGTAGGTCTTTGCTAGAAGCAATACATCATCAAGCATAAAAAACAATTGCTCATTCTCATAGCAGGATTCACAATATGCATTGAAAACAAACCCATTAAAGGCCAAACTCACTGGCAACTTGCGATCAATGGCCACCAGAAAAGAGAAGATTGATAAAATTTTTTGTGTTAAGAAAAATCGAAAAATCTATTTCTACTTAATCAGTTGAAACAACACGCATTGAATAATCAAGAAACCTCATCTCTTCAAATTTCCCTGCAAATTGAAAGTGCAGAGCCTGAACATTTTGTATTCAGGGCTTTGTCAACGGAAAAAGCCCCAAATTGAAAGTCTAATTTGTCAAAGCGTTGTCCGCACACCATAAATCTTCAATTTGGACTTGCCGGCAGACCCTCTCCTAGCTAAGAAGCGAAGTCCTATGTTATAATTTTGCTCATGCTCTCATGTTAGCAAGAGAAGCTTTCTCTGATACTCCTCCTTTTCAAAAAATGGTAGAGCTTGAGCCCCAAATATTAGAGTTATGAGATGAGTTCGCAAGCAGAAGGGCACTTGTTAAACAACCCATTCACGAAAGTATCAACTTTCGAACGGCACTAACTTCAGTATTATCGCGTATGTTGTCCACACTTGAATTTCTATTGACAATTCAAGAGTCCGTCCTTGTAAAAGTAAAAATAAATAGAAAATAGAAAACAACATCAAAAAGAGAAAAAAAAAAAACAGATGATGAATAAGCAATAAACTAATAAAAAAAATAAAACTTTCAGAAAAATGAAATAGTAAATGATCATGTTAAAAAGGGGGACTTTTCCGGTTCGTGGCCCAATTCACATGGGTGGACAAAAGGGAAAATTATATAAAAAAAAGTCATTAAGTTACCGTGATTATGTTAGCTCAATACTAAATCTCTTTTTTATTTTGCCACATGTGTCTTAAACTTTTTGTGTTCCCACCAATTCAATTCATTTGGTCATTTTTTGCCGGAAATTACCAACATGATGTCAATCATCTTAGGCAACACGGTCATTACTAAAGTTAATAATTTTCAGTAATATCTTAATACTTTTTTTGAATTTTTTTGAATTTTGATTTATTTTCCTTCTCCCTCTAGTCAGTTGCCAGCTAGAGGCAAGGCCTAGCGAGGTTGAGTTGCAACTATTTTTCCATGTAAGCACTGGCCACTACATCTAAGATAAACAACAATTATATTAGTGATTTATAGCCATGATAGATGAACAAATATAAAAGATTTATGACTGACTTAGCCAAAAAAGAAGTTAAAAACTGAATCGGCACAATTTCAATAAATTGAAGACGTTTATGGTAATTCTCCTGTTGGAGGTGAGATTTTTTTGTTGTTGGCAGAGAGAGAGAGAATGTCATTGAAAAAGGCATCGGCTCTCGAGAGAAAAAAAAGAAGAGAAAAGAATGAACTCTGAGAGTATTACTCTCTGTAATTTAGTTCTCTCATCATTCCCAGCACGTGACCGAGGACATTGCATGGCTCTAATCCTAGCCGAAGATCACATGAAACCTTGGAATCCCATAGTTTCCAACGCCGTTCGTCGTGGTACGCCATTAGCCGGAAAGGACATTGGGTTTCCCAATTAGAGGAACATCAAATAGAAATTTGTAAATTGAAAGACTCGTGGAAATTAAAATGTTTTTGCAGAGTTGAGGTTGCGAGAAATAAAAGTGGAGCTTTCCTTTCACAAATGACGTCAAACACACTGTTCATTCAAGCAAAAATAGACCGTG
This sequence comes from Melaleuca quinquenervia, assembly GCA_030064385.1. Classification (NCBI taxonomy): domain Eukaryota; kingdom Viridiplantae; phylum Streptophyta; class Magnoliopsida; order Myrtales; family Myrtaceae; genus Melaleuca; species Melaleuca quinquenervia. The sequence goes on along the minus strand of CM057724.1, from coordinate 3,004,279 downwards.
AACAGCAAACTCACCACGAATTAAACATACACGCAATCTAGAGACGAAATTACTGTCCTAATAGTAGTAGGAACAGGAACAATTAACCCATAACCAAAGTCAACCGTATATGAGCAACAACGATAGGAGACTGAATGAATCGTGATTGAGTCGGATTCAAGAAGAATGATCTCATCCATATCCTTTTCTCGTGTCCTACCCGAGACTCAAAACCTCAATGCGAACTAATTTGGATTGAAAATGGCTAACTAAGCATAACATTGGAAGCCCCGGCCACACGATCATCTTATCCAATCATGTATCAATAAAGTAATCCTCCTCCTGCATGGACTAGGAAAATTCTATCTCAAATCGGCCTCTATGCTGAGGAAATCTAAGAGGGATAGGGAGACAGGAACCTGGTGGCGGCTTGACGGAGACCGGTAGATGGCAAGCGCGTGGACTTGCTTCCGCAAGAGAGACCGATGTGTTCTTGGTTGTAAGTGTTGATCGATTATTGATGGAGCTGAGAAAAAAAAGGGGGAAGAAACTTTCAAAATTATGTTTACTATAATATATTTATCATAATTTTTATTTCAGACCTGTACATCTGCCATGCATTTATCTTTCATTAATAAGTATTGTTAAAAATCTATTCACGTAGATGATGGATAGAATCTTGGGTGGAAAAATGAATATGTCACAACAAATGTATAAATTTGAGACTTTGATGGGAAAAAAGAAAAAATGTCGTGGTTTGGAATTGTTGCTCTCGACGAATTCCATCTTTTCTGTGAGTCTTCAAGCTCGCCGTCGATCTTCACGCTCTGCCTATCGTCTCCGACGACGACTCGATTGGCCTCAGGTTGCTTCGTTTGAGGAAATGGCGCCGGACCGGTGGGGAGAGCAGAGAGTGAAACCGAAAAATCTTATCCTTCGAATTGGCGGATCGGAATCCAGATGATCCAACCTGAGCTTGGCGGTCGGATAAGCTCTTGCGAACACCATAAGCATCTCATTTGCGCATGAAGGAGCAAGCGATGGTAGTGGATCCGAAAGATGCCAACGAAGTGGAAGAGAACGGAACAAAGCAAAACTAAGTGAACATATTTGGAATGAATCTTAATTTACTCGAAAGTTCAATTGGAAAGGGAGAAAATGAGGATTGGTCGAGGGAGAAATGGAGAGAGATAGCTTCAGTTGAATGCACGTCACTGATCTCTACCTGATGATTCAAGACAGCTGCGAGCGGAGCATTACTAGCGGTTCATCGCATCGCTTATCTCCCAAAGGATTGCCATTCATTGTTTAGCCACCACGAAGGTCGAGCTTTGACCATGGAGTTTCCTGGTCGTTGAATATGCTGCCTCCTCTGAGCAGAAGGTGTTCGGTGAATTGCGCAAAAGAGAAACAGAGGTGAGACGATTTTGAAGGGACAAACAGAGAGGAAGATACGCCTAGAGAAATCACCACGGAGAGCCGGTTCCTCACGACAATCGGGCAATGCCGAACTTGTCAATTAACAATCACGTCGTTTTGTCTCGGATTGAACTCTACAATTAATTTCGAGTGGTTCCAGATTTGTCCGTTGATTTCTGTTTCGGTCTGTTGTCTCCATTCTCTCGCCTGTCTTCCGACATTCCATTGTCATCAGTGTTGGCAAGGAAGGCGTTTGATGGAATGACGAAGCGGAACTCTGTTTCGAAGACAACCCGTTCACAATACTCTTCAGCACGAGTGCTTCTTTTTAAATCCTTCATTGTTAATTGAATGAGAGAATACAGAAAAAGAAAAAGAAAAGTATAGACTGCATGCACAACATTCATGTATTCTGTTTGCATATTTCCCCAAGTAATAGTTTGCCGAAATTTCATGATGATGGATAGTGATATACCTCGCTTTAGTTGGCACATCTAGGTTTTTTAGATTTCTTGCAATCTATTACTTTGATTATTAAGTGTTACTTTTTTTTCATTATTCACCCGTATAATGTGGCTTAAGATAAAAATTGATAAAGAACACATGTGAAACATTTTCTGAATAAAGAGAAAAAAAGTGCCTAAATGGCATTAAATTAACCTAGCGTGCGTAATCAAACCTCATAATCTATTTAAATCTTTGGTTTGCAAAAAAAAAAAAATGCACTCCCTTATTTTATTTGGGTGTCTAATCAACATGAATTGGTTCATGACACCTCCAATAGGTAAGATAACTCGCATGTTGAATCGAGTATAAAGTTGCAATAAATAAGACTTGTAAGAGTCTGTGCTAAGCATTGCTTAATAATCCAATAATCTTCCCCTTATGATTCACCTTTCAAAAGGTTGCAACATCTTGCTTAATTGATTGAGTAGTTAGAAAAATCTGAATATTTACCTAACATTCATTTAACAATTTAAAACTTTTCAAGCAGTTAGATAATAATCTGATAAAAACTCACATAGTACTAAACCAAAATGTCTTAAGAGTTCGAAACTCTAGGGCAAGAGGCGGACGGCATCATGTTCAAGCTCCGCCAACTATGAAAAGGACACAGGTGCCTCACCGCAGTTCTATTTTTAATAAAACCGGCCATATCACTAATTTCAAAAATTGATACTCTGCTTCAATATCTCTAGGCCTTTCAAGAGCGGTGGGATGCCGCCGAGGCGAGGCGAGGAGCTCTCTTTACATTAAAGCTTTTTGGTCCGACCTGCGCAAAAGAGAAAAGCAGAGTTCTCATAGGTACTGCCGTAAATCATTCATCGTGTTACAACGATCTATAAATCAATACCAACGATCATGTTACTAACGTCGGCATGTTCTTCACGCCAGACATGACATATTGACTGCCCTTAGCACCTCCTAAATCGTGATGTCACCCGTCCCTGTATAAAAGCTTATTAGGTAAAAGTCACAAACGTTTACAGAGGCCAAGGGAAATAATGTGGTTGTTTCACACGTGAGCATAGCTCAGAAACCAATAAGTCACCTCTGAATTCCAATTCTCACGATGTGCATTTCAGGTTTTAAGTTTCGCTCCAATATTGAAGCACATCCTTTCTGGTTCATTTAGATTTCGGATGCGGCACCGATGAGTGTGCATCTGGATTATTGTGAACCACACAAACCCAATGTGAATGGAAATCCACTTCATTGATTCACCATGACTAAACAAAGGAGATATATAATCATGAATTCTGAATTTATCTTGGATGAGCCAAAAGGAACACTCCCAGAGTTCATTTTGATCAATGTTAATCAATTCGTTACCAGCGCTAGTGAAAATTTAACTCTGAAGACAACATCCTCCCTACCAGCAAGCTCAACACAATCATTTCCTGCGCGCAGAAAGGATTCTCCTGTAAATGCGGGCCAACCAGCAGAAAAAATTTTGCCCCCTGTTCACGTCCAGGGCTCCTCAGCTACACCGTCTATGACGTGTCTGAATACCTGAGTCACAATTCGCTTCTTTTCCAGCATATGTCGCCTGATGAATCGAAAGGAGCAGTCTCAACATCTACATGATTGAAAGACCAAGAGATGGTAAAGAAAGACCAAGACATAAGCATAAAGTAATGACAGAACTACATCACACAGCGTGAATCTAAGGCAACAGTTTCTAGTTCCAGGAGTTTTTATCAACAATAAACCATATATGAAGGTCATCAATTTCAACCTGCAATCCGAAGTCAAATGTCAAAATATACGCTCCTAGAGTGCAATGGGGTACATGACCAGAAGAAGCCTTCCATGTCCTATATATATTTAACACGCATGCATTTCAGCCATGCAGTCCACAAGCTTAAGGGAAAAGGCAAAGACATCGATGACTCGAACATGGATGGAATGGAAAATTCTTACTTAAGCTGTTCAATCCTTTCAAGCACGACTAAAGTGATGTGTTATCAAACTGGTTTGTCAAATCTGATAAAAGTAAAGTAAGCTTTTTTCCCTCAAGATCTGATTAATATATCAAAATACAATAGCATCCATTATTTGATATCAAAATTATTCAACATTAGATCTACAATGAAACTTTAGAACCACAACTAGCCAACTCCATATCTTTCAGGCCTTTCCCTTTAGTTATGAAGGTAGCAACATCCCTGCAATTTGCTTGTCCATATCATTCAGTCTCCTTGTGTAATTTACCTGTGTTCTAACTTTACAGCAGTGGATAACATTGTCAAATTTCTCCATACAAGAGCACTTGGATTCTAATCCTTAAGACACCTCAGCAATTGCTTTTCCAACACATCTGTCCGCAAGAAAGAAGATGATTGTTATCTTTTTTGAACCTCCAATCACGAGCTTATGCCCCAACAACTCTCCTTTCATTTGTTTCCCTGCTTCAATTACTCCATTGCTAAGATATATGCCTGGTTTTAAAACATACACCCATGAACACTTTTAAGGAAAATAAAATAGCATGTCTTTTACTTCACCATGAAGTAAACTGGAAGACACTAGAGCATAGGCAAAGATATGAACATCATCAATCTATTTGATTACATGCCAGTATAAGTAACTACGGTAGGGATCTTACCAAAACATACTTTACATCAGATGGCCTCATCACCGCCTTGAAAAAGGATGCCCCATTTGAAAATTGTAGGCCGCTTTAAGAGCAGTGAGAGGCCTTGGGTGTGCGGGATCTAAAAAACCAGCTCAGGATGCCTCAATCTGCTAACTGTTTGGTCCTCCATGTCCTTGAAAAAAGACAACTTCAGTAACAGTTTATGTACACTACATAATTTTGGCTTGCTACGAAAGAATTCAACATAGATCGGGAGTTGATATCATCCCCACATAATTATGTAATTAATCAAGATTAAAACAAGAGCTTCTGAAAAACTATTCTTAAATTTGAAAAGAACGGAAGGAGAGTCATGTAAGCAGGAAAAAGAAATGTTAAACCGCAAGTCACCCCTCCAAATTGTCATGATGATGAGCAGTCCGGAGTTTATTGAGAACAAGGCGCAAAAGTGGCTCCTCATATTTATTTTTTTTTGAGCAGTCCGGAGTTTATTGAGAACAAGGCGCAAAAGTGGCTCCTCATATTTTGACAAGGCATGGATTCTCTGAATTTTCAAGTTCCATGATTTTTTCTCTTTTTCACAACAAAAATTTTCCCCTGATGTTTGAGAGATGTCTATCCCTAATACCAAAAAATGATCTTCTAGGTAGAATCACCTAGAAGGGAGGGAAGAACTGAAACCTTTGAGAAAATTTTCCCCCAGAAAAGGAAGTCATAAGGTGTCAACTCACATTGGACTTGCAAGTGGCCTAAAGAGGCGCGTCCAATGTTCATCACAATCAATCAGCTCTGGCATTACCCCGCAACGCTAAAAATCGAGACAGAGAACACAATGTCATCTCCATCAATGAGCTCAACCGTGCAGCAATCTCCTACACCGATGTGTCTCCATCACAAATGCTGGCCAACCGGCAGAGAAGCAGACCACACGCTCGTGCGGATAGCTCCTTATCTTCGCCGGCCACGATCTGTCAAATGCCTGAGAGCGGCAACCACTTTGCTTTCATGAATATGATATTCCTTGATGAATCCCCAAGTAGTACTCCGAGAGAAGCACGAGACAGATGTAGATTTAGGGGCAATAAATTGCTAGTTTGAGGAACTTGTGCTTTTAAGACTCGAACGGTGAACGAATTCAGAGACAGAACCCCAGCAGAAAAAGACGATTTCAGCTAATTTACGCGCAACAAGGCACGAAAATCGGAAGAAATCCTGGAAGACGACCGGAGAAATGAGGGGCGAAGAAGCGTGAACTCACGAGTTTGCCGGATCCAATGGTGGGAGGAGAGTGAGATCTTTGATGAAGTGAGGACAGTCCAGGCTCAATGATGCCATCTCCGACGCCGCACTTTCTTCCTCTTCTCCAGCATCGACACCGACGCCAATGCCGATGACCAGGAAACCATTGTGATGTTCAGGGAATGATGGGAGTGCGCCACGTTAAGCTTCTTGCCAAAGGAAGAAACGAAAGAGAGGGTACTGAAATTCCTGGACAGGGCCCAAGGCGTGGGAATCAGCTCACGTGTCTACCATGTGCTTCTGTCTCTCTCTGTGTGCCCCACCTGCCCGTCCCTTTGTCGGTGAGAGGAAAGGTTAAAAAAGATGAGACAAATTTAAAACGCACGGTGCTGCCAAAAAATAAAATAAAAAGGAATGAGTAAATAATGGACGAGTATGACGTTAATTGGATCTTACTAATTTTACAGGCATTTGCTTAGGTGGACAACTTTTGTATGATTGTATTGACATCCGCATCCCCCTCCCAGTTCCGTTGCCATTTGTATCCGAACAGATACACATAAAGTAGTGCTGGTGTGCTTAGCATACCCTTAGAAAAGATCTTGATTTTTGGGCACTCTTTCACTACAATACTATACAAGGATGGAAACTTGAAGCTGCAACTTGTGGTGGAGGAGAAGCATTCTAGGCTTGGCAGTTGTTGGAGTGTTAGCCGTTCTAGCTTCCCAAAAGAAATCACTTTTCCTTCTCCGTTCTCATCGTTTTCTACTACTTCTTTCATTCTTTCACATCCTATTATAGTCATCTCAGTGAGATGCACCAAATTCATGACCGCTGAAACCGTTATCAGATTTACCAATCCAGAGGAATTCTTCACCACTAACTCCGTCATATTCTGAAAGGATGTCACGGTTGGAAATAATGTCGTCAAGCCGGGACAATCCCAGACCTCAAATTTTTTTATGCTCTGAAGAATTTTTGAAACTAAAGAGTCTTCCCTCCATACACGCTTCAGGTTATGCAGCTTACTCAACTTAAGTTGTCCTAAACTTTCCAGCACCGAATGTTTCCCCTCGTCAACGAGCTCTTCGTCAGGGAAAATATCTTCGAAGGAACAACAGAAAATCTCGATACTTTGCATATTCTGAAATCTCTCTAGGAAGGATCTAGGTGGAAAGACAGCCTTTTTATCATGAAAGCATGCCAATGTTACTACTTTTGGCTTGCCAAAGATATCATTAGGAAATTTTCCATCCTCCATCATTTGAATATCCTTCTCAACTAACAAAAGTCTCTCTATGTTAGGAAAGCCCTGTAAAATTGCATATACAACAAGAGGAGTAAATTTAACAAAGGCTCGGCAATAAATCTCGTGATGTAAAAAGTAAAGCTAGTTCAAATGATTCACATGGAAGGTGGCCATGTTCTTATATTTTATTAAATCTCAAGAGCTCTATATACCATTCTCAAACTTTTAACATCTCAAATAGAGGCTAGTATGGTTAAGCTAGTAGATTGAATCTAAATTCAAGAGACCTCTAGCTAACCAAATTCATCATTTATTGGAAGTTTCTTATCCTGTTCACAAAAATTTATCATCATTAGAATTTTATGTAACTAGATGCGCTCAAACTATTATTAATCATATGAGGTTCAGAGATTCAAAAGTGTGCTTAAGATATAAGAAATATCTTAATGTTATCTCCACACGCATATATAAAGTTTCTAGGTTTTCAATGGTAACATAACAAGAATGACTATGAAATGGACAAGTAAATTATAAAATACATTAGACAAGGTAATAATGTTATTTTTTTAATTTGAAAATTTCGTTTGTATCAACTTTTTCAGAGTTTGTGGAAAATGAAGTAAAGAAAAAAAGTTGACATGTGCAACACATGTCAACAATGGAGAGGACTTCATGTCAAATTCTCATTGATTACTCCAAGGAGCACTTTAGATTAGATTAGGTATATATTGCATTGTTGACAAAAATATGTAAATATATTTGTAATTATAGGTAATGGAATGTCTTATGATATCCGCAAATGAAAAAGTATACTTAAAATTTTAGAGACATGTTAATGCCATCGACAAACTAATAAGCAAGGGAGATTATGTTTTCTATAGCATTATAACATGACATGGTTATGCATAGGAAATAGGATTAGTGAGTGATTTAAAGAACAAAATGGAAACTGAGGAAGAGCAACTGTTAACATACCCTCTCAAATGAAGAGTGTGCTTCTTGGTCTAAAAGGTATTGCTGATCATCTTTTTGAGCCCATTTGTTCATGGATGCGGCAAGGCACAATCTGTTACAATGAGTAACGCGCAATTCATCCATTAATGGCCAATTCAAAGTGAGCAAGTTAGGGCAGAAGCTCTTAAGTTGTGGCATATCATGTAACACTAGAGAGGTTAGTTTTGGGAAAAGAACTTGAGAAGTATTGGTGTGTGAAATATCATCTCCACCAGTAACTATTTTCTCCATCCCACAAGATTTCACTCGAAGTTCTCTAATTTGGTTTAGACTTGTAGCCACCCAATACGGAAATAGATTTACAAGGCTCTTGCAATGTTGGGCCTCCACTTTCTCCAGATTGTCAAAAGTGAGATTTTCTTGAGGACTATCAATCCATATTTTGCTTAAATTGTCTATATTGGAGAGAGCCATTGACTTAAGCCGAGGAAATTGTACCTGCAACATTGAAAAAAAATAAGCGACAAAATTAATGTGATTGCATTGGGTTGTGACCTCAAAGAAGGAATTTCCAAACTTCCCTTTCTCTAAAAAATCATGAGAAAGTAAAACTTGTTAGCACGTAAACAAGGAGGGGGAGATTGATGCTTTCATTTCAATTGATCAGTGATTAGGGCTAAATATATTGCACTGCAAACATGCATGAAAGAATGAATGCATTTATAATCAATGGTACATTAAGCATAGGCTATTAAGCGGCTTAATTGACATTTAATCCTGGCAAGCCTTATCCCCTTAAGTCTTGAAAAGTTGCCGAGATGACTTCTCGAGATCCTCCAATTTATTATTTGCACCGATGATGATCAAAGTTTAGAGCACTCCAAGATCATCGTGCAATTTGCCAGATTTGTTTGTACATATCATTATCAAAGTTGCGTGTTCTTAGATTATTTGCTTCAAGCAATGAATGAAGCAACGGCATAGTTCAAAGCAGCTTTGACGCATGTGCTTCAATCTGGTCAAGAAACAAGTAAAATAAAATAATACATGTATATTATTCTTCTCTCTTCCAAATGTCGGCTCCAATCTGCTGGGTGCAAGACTACGACGCACCAGGGATAGTTATAAGCTGGTTCTGCATTCTTATCAATTGAACGAAATTAACTTCCCAATTTCATCTCAAGTAGGTTTAGAAAGAATCCATAAATAATTTGCAAAAGTCAATCGGCATTATTATCTTAGTGTCATATGGGTACTGAAGTGAATTTACTTTGTACTATTATGATTTGGAGTTTTGTTTGGGTGCGTGGAGGCAAAAACCAAAAAAAGAAAATAAAGAAAAATAATTGACCCGTATTCACAATGACCTATGAAGAATTGTCCATGAAGAAGCAACTACTGATATTTCACGTTCGGTTACAATAAAATTAACGTAATTACGACTTATCACAACTAAAAAGCATAATATTTTCCACATTTTCTTAATTAAATCTGTTGATATTCTTAATTGAGAATTTTGATGAGCTTCTGAAATTAGCTAACAATTTGAGCGATACCCATCATTACGTGATAGCTCACAAAAATGAAATTAAGGTTATCACAACTTGCCCACACCAAAAAATAAGACGACTATATCCATACTTCCCCAAATTTATTAATATTCTCGATTGAGTGTTGTGAGGACTTTTAAAATATTATCATACTGTGGGGACACCTATTATTACATGACAGCTATATATGTTAATGACATTAACATTAAATGAATAACTGGTGATAACTCTAACGATTCAAGAGTAAACATATCTGTGAATAGCTGTTACGATGTCATTCTACTCATAAGTAACAATATAGGGAATTGCGTAAAAGCATTAGAATAAGAAAGAAGTCAAGCATATCCTCAGTCTGAAATCAAAAGCAATAATCGTAACTTCTACAGAAACTGTAACAAAAAAGGCCATAAAGGGGGGTAAAGACTCACTCGATTAGTCAACAAATGTTATTTACCTCTTTGAGAAGTGATGTGAACTAAAATACGTTTGGTAAAGATTTAAGCTTATAATTTACTTAATCAAAATGAATTTGAAAAACAGCCGACTTGGATACTTGTATATTATTTATCATTTTGCTTTGACAACAATCTCCCCAAATACTATCAAATGACTGAAATAATTGTATGATATTAAAATTGTATTTCGTTTGAATTTACAAGAAAATGTAGTATCTGATACAATTAACAACCGTCTCAATTCACCATCCTAATTAATAGTTTGGGTCAAGAACATGGATTTTCAGGTGCCTAAGGGGTTGTCATTTGTTGCATTTAGGCCTTGTGACTAGTTGATGGGATAATATATTCTTAATTATTTATTTTTAGGAAAAAGTGTCCCTAAACATATAACATTAGTGCCAATTGAGTTCTAAATCTCTTTCAAGTGTCAATTTAGTCATAAACCTTCCGACTTAGTGTCAATTTAGTCAATTTAACTAATTCTGACCGATTATTACTTACGCGGATGTCGATCGGCTTACTGGCACCACACTGGCATGAAAAATTTTATAATATTTTAATAATTTGTGATTTTTTAATTATTTTCTAGTATTTTTCCTTTTTATTGACCATCTACTAGCAAAAGGAAGAAGAAAGGCCAAAATAAAAGAAAATGAAAAAGGAACAAAATAATAAAAATTTTGCTATTATATATATTCAACGTTCAGCTGTCCTTTTCTTTTCTTTTTTCTTTTCTAGAAAAAACAATCTGTCTTTTCTCTTCCCTAACATGGATTGTACGAGATAGATTATTCTCATTAAAGGAGTCAAGTATGATTTACCAACAAAGAAGACCAGCAGCTTTATGCATATCGACCTTTTTTATTTATTTTATTATCAAGACCCAGCTCAATTATCGGTGTATATTTAAGATATCAAAAGTTGCTTGCACTGATCGAAATCACTCCAATTAAAAGGAACCCCTCTCTCCAATTTCTCCAATTTTGTCGACTGGGAATACGATTTGGTGAAAGAAATTATGAGTTGCTTTGCACTGATCTTATTCTTGATCGATGCCAAGTGTCGAGGATTTTGGACTTTTGTTTGGGTGTGTGGAGGCAGAATTAAAAGAAAAAAATGAAATGAAATTGTATGTCGCATTCCACTGGAAGTGAAACTGTTTCCTTAGGATGCTTGCAAAGCACCCTTTCTATTTCCAAATTAGCGAAGATGATTAATCTCAACGATAAAAGCGTTGGATTTAGAGAAAGAAGACTGACCTGGGAAGTGAAAAGTGATGGGATGCCCTCATCAATCTCCATCCGAGAACGCCTAGTCAAACTTCTCATCTTGGGGCAATGGGCAATGGTTAGCTTTTTCAATTTAGGGCATTTCAACGAATGATTCTTCCCCAAGAGGAAACTAGTCAGATTTGGCAACCGTTCCAGCTCTATTCTCCCAAGGTTCGGGAATGCAATCTCCTCCACCGTGCTTCCCGGCCCGTCTTCATCTACAATCACTGCTTCCATCTGACCACACTCCTTTATTTCAATCATCCATAGATTGGCAAGGCACTGAGCCATCGATGGAGTGAAAGCATGTCCCAAATTACTGCAATTATAAAGGAAGAGATTCCTTAAATAACCGAATCGTAGCAACTCTTGAAGATCTTTGTTCCACAGTCGCCTCAACTTTGGTAGGTTGACCAATCTCAACTCGCTCAACCAATGCAACACCTGAGTGCTTTTTATAGCTTCCAGCCCTTCCAGATCGAATATTTCTTCTAAGGACTCGCAATCACGCACTTGCAAAACATTCAGATAGTTTAAAACAAGCATCAATCTGGATGGAATAGCGTTAAGAAATGATGCACATCTATCTACCACTAGTGAACGTAATTGCCAAGAAGACTTGACAGGACTAAGTTCCCCAGGCCATTTTCTAATTTGTTGAGGGAAATCAGACAACCACATAGACCTTACTCCAATAATCGTGCCCTGTCAAAAAAATGCATTAAATATAAATTTCCAATCGGCAAAAAAAAAATTAGTGATCAAAATTATCCAATAGCACAAAATTTGACAAGTGAAGTATACCAGTTCTCCAAACATATTTTTTATGGTGATGTTGAGATTTTCTGTCCAAAACCACTCTTTCCAATATACTTTTACTCTCTCTAGCTTCGGCGCCTCTATTGACCCCTCGGAAAACAACTTCATGTTGGGACATCTAGTCACGATGACATCTTCCAAGAGAGGGAACATCAACGTGTAACCGCCCGAGCTGAAACATCTCAATCCCATCAATCCATCAAGCTCTAAATACTTCAGTTGATTGAAAACCACTACACGTCCCTCCTTGCCTGTCTCATCACTAATGACTTCTGTTAACATTCGACAATAACTTATCTTCAATTTTGTGAGTGCCCCCAAATATTCAACTATTATCGGTGTGAAGATATTTGATAGTCCATCACAGTGTGAGACATCTAGAGTCTTCAGATGTTGAATACGTCTTGAAAACGGTAGTATTACTTTTTGCTCCTGCCTAGGCCCTTCCATGGCTTCCACATTGTTGCTTGGCTTTTCTAGATAAGATTGGCATACAACTAGCTCTTCCAAGTTCGTTAGCCTCTCAATAAAATGACATGTGGATATTGCAGAATCATTCAAGAGATGACGAAGCTCAAGAACTCTAAGCTTGTGGTAGAATTCTTCATTTTGAAAATGTCCATGCCATATCTCCATCTGTTCTGATAAATCCAATTTTAACTCTTGGAGATTTGGGAATCCACCCTAAGAAAATTGTCAAATGAGAACCTTATAGCTTAGTTAACAAAATATTCATGTATTATAATATAAGTCTTGCATATCATGCACAATAACCACCTTAAAATTTTGTTATGTCTCATGAGATTCAACAAAAAGAAATATGCCCTCATAGAACAAATATTATTACCCACATTTATATTTGACTTGTATCCATGTTTAAATTTTGGTAACTCCTTTCATTCACGTTTCTAAAGATATTTCCCTTGTGAAAATTACTTATGGATCAATTATAGTAAGTTGCAGGAATTTCAATGACTAATGTCAATAATAATGTCCCATTTTTTGGTTTTTGGCAATAACATCAGTAATCTTTATAGGGATCAAATCAGACAACAAACTGGCGCCATGGAAAGATCACTCCACACACAACATGTTTTTAATCTCTATGGTAGTTAGGAGAGAGCTAAAACATCGGAATTAGCCTAAACCTTTTTCAAAAGGGGGATCAACAAGGATGCATTTGATACATCAGTAATTGACAAGAATGTTCAATAAATACTTGAAGAACATATGATGTTTCAATGATGTAATATCTCTACGGATTTAAGGAGAGCTTTAATACACCACCCCCTCCCCAAAAAAAAAAAATGAATAGTCATGTGGTTCACATCTTCGTACATGGTGATACTTTTATGAGATGCATGATTGTGTTCATCAATGTAGCAAAACAAATAATCTTGGGTCATACCTTTTCTATCAAGAAAAGAGGCTGTTTGTGAAGTGACATGTTGCTCTCAGGTTGCAAAGCAAATATCTCCACTTTGTTACATCCATGCACCTCCAAAGTCTTTAATGCTGGCCAATGTAAAGCATGTAATCCGGTGTAGGTGCACTTCAACTCCATCAAATGCTTAAGCTTGAGGGAGGTTAACTTTGGGAGCACAACCCCGGGAATTAATCCTTCTTCCTTCTCAATGAGTTCCACAATGCCACATTTATCGATCTCTAACTCCTCAAGTTGCGTGAGATCTCTGGCTATTGAGGCCGGAAACAGGCAGGTGAGGCTCGTGCATCTGGAAATCCTAATTTTACGTAGACACTGGAATTTAACTTGATGGTGGAGTTCCTTATCCCATACACACTTTAGCTTATTGCATCCACGCAAACAAAGCGATTTTAAATTTTGGAAACAATCTGAAGCAACTTGATTTCCCATTATCCTCTCAATGCTACCCATGTTACTGATCTCTAATTCCTCCAAGCTTGGAAACACAACCTGCCATATTGGTGAGTGACAAGATGCAAATTGTAAATTCAAGGAATTCCTGTTTTAATCTAGGTTGCAAACGGAAAGAAAAAAGAATAAAATAAGAAAAATAAGTGAAACAAATTCTCGATACCAATGTCAGTAACTCAAGGAGAAGAAGGCTCTACTGAAATCACTGGAGACAAAAATAGAAAATAGAAATTTTGACAAGATTCTACGGACGATGGCCAAACTAGTAAATTAGATATGCTCATGTAACAATCCTATAATCACATCAGTCTCTCATAAGTCTCAAATTTTAAGTAAAATCTCTCCCTCTCTTCAATTTGGTTAATTAATTTCCTGAAATAATCAAATCATACTTTGTGCTTTTTTTGCTAGCCTAAGAATGAAAAAGCTAGTAAATTGACTAAGAAAGATGCAGCTAAGAGAAAGAAAATGATGGAGAGATTGAGATTAAAAAGGCGACCAATCAACAAAAAGATGGTGCACTACAAAAGAAGGTGTGGTTTTATCTAGTAGCAAGTGCCTTGAATAAACATTATAGCACTCTAAATTAATAAAAAAAAAAAAGTTAGGCTAAGAGAAAGCACATTAAAAAGGAATTGCCTAGGCCAAATGAACAAAGCTTATATACATCATTCCCCACTTAAAAGAAGTAAATATTCTTGATGAAACTTTTTTTTAAGATTCACTAATTTTTTTGATGGTGCCGGATGATCCAATAGTTAGATGACCAACTATAGATCATGAATTTACTCAAGCTGAATTGTCAAGATAGTCCTAAATATCTTATTACTGGTCGAGCAATTCATGTAAATATAGGATGATTTCTGAAGCCTTGAGCCCTAAAGATCTTAAATTACTTCTATAATGTAAGCTCATATAAACGTTTCTAATTAATGCTCAAGTGTTATTGTAATTTCTTCAAGGGTGGGTCAAAATCCACAACCTACATATCTAAAACCATGACATTTTAGGTGAAGAGACCCAATGTCCCTGATTACAATGGAAAGCTTTGTTTTCTTTTTATTTTTGTAAAGAGTAACTAGTTCTTTTTTATTTTTTCCAAAAGTTCATTGCTATAAATATCCTTCATCTACAAAGCTGATCACAATCTCCCATCTACCTCACCCATCGCTCCCATCCACACAAGAAAGTTGTAACTTCTTTGTGTTTTGCTCATTGGATTACCATCATCCCCAAGAATATTAAAATGAAAGGAAAAAAGAAAAAAAATGCAAAGCCGCAAGCTCTCTTTGCAAAACTTTCCCCGTTCTAGTTCCATTGTCTTTGAGAGCAAGCTCCCTTCAGGAAAGCTCAAAGCAGGGGAAGAAGATGAGCCGTACTCAAACATATCTTATGCGACCCACAATTTAAATTTTCGCAACTCTTTATTGATGGGGAAACCAACATATTGAAGGAGTCTTGGGCCCAACCATCAACTTTCGTAACAATCGCGTCATTGCAGGCAATCCTATCAGGTTAACAAAATAGCCACGGCAATTTTTGCTGGATAAAATCTTTTCTTAACTGGGCAATCGCTTGTTCTTAATTTTCCTAAATTCTCTTCAGTGTTAGTAATTCACCATCAACAACCAATTCAACAGGATAGACTGGGTGGTTATTCAAATGGAAAACTAAATGGAACATATATCCATACAATTTGCAATGACTGTGTGATTATTCAAACAAGAAAGCAAAAGACGTGCATCAATTAAATTAGCACTGTTTCTTTTATTTCAAAACCCACTCCTCCTTCCCAATCCTCATATTGGTTTTCGGGGTCGCTTATATTATACCTTTTCTACTTGATAACTGAATTTGATAACTGAAATCAATGGGAACCATGTCAAAAGATTAAAAATTACTTTACTTACGGAATTCTTTTAATGCCAAAAAGATTCCCTTTAATTTTGCTTTATGAAAACCCTATCAATAGGGATATACCTGCATGATGTAAATTTAAAATAACCTGGAACCAAGCAAAAACTAAATTTCCATGATTTTATAAAATTGGTTGGATTTCTACTCAATTAAGAGAAACGGACAAGGCAACTAGGAAGAAAAATAAACGGAAAACAACAAATTGAATAGGCATCACAATCTGAGTTAATTATTGGAGACAAAACCAAATGGCAGAAATTTTGACCAGATTTTGTAAACAATGGGCACAATAGTAATTTGGACGTGCTTGAATAGCAATCATATAATCAACCGCTAGATAAGAAAATGGTGGAGAGATCAAGATTAAAAAGGCAACCAATCAACCATCAAATGTTTCACCGCAGTAGGAGGTATGATTTTATCTAACATGGAATGCCTCAAAATAGTATTATATCACTGTTAAGCAATTAAAAAGTTATGCTAACAGAAAGTAATTAAAAAAGGAATTGCTTGCGTGAAATGAACAAATCTAACTTTCATCATTCCACACTTGAAAGAACTCAATATCTCATCAATAGATTAACTATTCCTTCTTAAGATTGATTTTTTTTACCACATGCTACAAGTCACCGAATTGATGTAGTAAAAGAAGAATGCAGCTTAGGGATCGCTTCAGGAAAAATATTAGCCATTAGAACAAAAAAGATAATGAGATTGCGATTAAAACAAAAAGCAACTAGTTAACCATCAAATAGTAGCAAGTGTGATCTCATCTAATACAAAGTGCCTCAAATCACTGTTATATCACTCTAAAGCAATTAAAAAGTTAGGCTAAGATAAAGAAATTGTTTGGCTCGAATGAACAATATTACTTATATCATTCCACACTTGACAGAACTAGATGTTATTGATTCTTTTAATTTTCCTTTAAAATTTATAGGTGTACTATAAGTGCGACAAGATCCAATACTTATATACCAACGCTAATATACTCGAGTCAAACTATAGAAATTAATTCTAAATATCTGGTCATAGAAAATTAAGAGTATCTAAGAAAGTCGATGTATTCACATAAGATCCATTTTTGTAGCCTGTTTGGCTGCTTAAGCAACAGTTTACGTGAAAGACCTGTAAATTAATCTGCTTCATTTTCCATTGAAATTTCTTTCGTAAAGTGGCTGATTTACGAAACGTATTATACCTTTAACACAAGCTTACTAAGAATGGTCTTGCAAATTTTACAAAAAAATTAAGTGCGGTGATTTGCAAAGCTCTCGACCACAAAGATCTTACTCAATTTGGCGACGGAGAGGGCTTAGATTCCTTTTGCTAGAATAATTTAAAAGACATTAAAGCTTCCTAATCAGGAAGACACATGAGATCTTCAAAAGTGTCGATGGAGTCAACTGCCCGTATTCGATCACTTTCCCCTCGATGATCTTTTCAATTGCTTTCCGTGCACATGCGGGTAATGAAGCAGTACATGTGAGGTTGCCGAGAGTTTTAAGTTTCCTGTGTACATCTAAAAGCTTTTAGAGATTCTGGACAGTTGTTTTACCCGTTCTTACCTTGTATAGTTAGCGCAAGAGATGTTAAACCATCTTCATAGAGAGTTTTTAGAGAAATTAACAACACGAAATTGCAGTGCACACGTCAGCAACTTTCAGCACTTATGCTTTGTTTCCGATCTATCTAATATATTGACATTTCACATACCTCTTTATTGAAGAGTGCAGTAGAGCATGATTGGACGAGGTCGTGACTTTGAGCTTCTCGTGAACCTGCCATCGATTTGCCAGTGGATGAAAAGAATGTTGTCATCTATATTGCAAGGATAAATTTATCTGCACAAAGATCTACAGTGATGAACATAGAAAAGTCGATCTTACTTTTTACGGGAGAAAAACATATCAGACTCTCCAACCCTTCTAAGCATAATTTGGTTAACATGGGGAATGCTAGAATTTCCGATGTTTCCAGACCCAATAGTTTCTCCTCTATAATGATTGCCTCCATCTTCTCGCACCACGATACCTCCAGATGCCTCAGCTGTGCAAGAGGCTTAACCATGAATGGCTTAAAGATAAACCGAAGGTTATCGCAGTCACGCACCTCTAATTTCTCTAAAGACAAGGTGGCTCCCTCAAAAATAGTCGTATAATTTCCACCAACACTCGGTGCATCAAGGTAAAAAATGTCTTGCATTGAAACACATCTTTGGATAGTCAAAGTTCGCAACTTCTGTAGATTCATTAGCGACCTGAAGCTGATAACCTTAGATAGAGATTGGCACAACTTTACTTTAATAGATTGGAGATTGCTCAGCTCCAATGGAGATTCATTACTCCATATCTCTTTTAGATTTGGAAGACCTTCTATCGTCAAGGACTCCAAGGATGGGATCGAAACCTGATAGACCCATCAACGACATAACTTACAATTGCAAAGGACGGGCAGGAAATTTACATTCTATAGCGGATTATTGTAAATGCTTACCATAGGAAATTTACAAGCAAGATAACTTACGAATTCATGAATTTTGAAGATGTAAAATGTAGATGAGTGCCAAAATATAAACAGCGAATTCTTGGAATAGGTGATTCTGCTGCAAGTGCATGAAAGTAAAAAAAAAAAGAATAAACAAAAAATAGCAAAAAAAAAATCTCTATGCCAATGTCGATGACTCTAGGACAAGAAGGCAATTGGAATTACTGGAGACAGCAGAAAAATAAGAATTATGACCAGATTTTATTGATAAGTGGAAAAACCGTAAGTTGGATATGCTTATATCACCATCATAGATGCCAAATTTCAATAAAACCCATCCCTCTCTCCAGAATCCTAATATAGGAAATTCAAAGTGCAGTTTGTTCTTTTTTTGCTTGCTCGGAATGAAATGGATAGTAAACTTAGTGATAGTTAATTCGCTTAGAAAAGGTCATTTGAGTTAAATTATGGACCAAATTGTTCGATGCAATCGTATCATGCTTTTGCGAATTGATTAAGCATGAAGAATTTATATATTTAAAGACACAAGAAGCATGTCCAAACGGTAAATCACCATCAGAACTACAAGTCACCGAACTGATGTAGTAAAAGAAGAATGCAGCTTGGGGATGGCTTGAGAAAAAAAAAATAGCCATTAAAAAAATGATAATGAGATTGAGAAAAAGAAAGTAACCAATCAAACGGTGCACTATAGTAGCAAGTGTGATCTCATCTCATACAAAGTGCCTTAAATCAGTATTATATCACTCTAAAGTGCCTCAAGCTAAACTACTTTTCTGAAGGTAAGCTCACTTAACCTAACTCAAAATGATTGTCCTTATCGTTGTCATTTTCTTAAAAGGTGAGTCTAAACCCCTAAGCCTGCATGTCTAAGACCACAACATTATAGGTGAAAAGATTGCATTGTCCATGATTACAATTAAAAGCTTTATTTTCTGTTTTTCATTTTTCTTTTTTAAAGAGTAACTAGTCTACCCCAAGAATTCATTGCAGTTACTCCAAAAAATCCTTCGTTTGCAAAGTTGCTCGTCCGATCTCCCATCTACCTTGCCATCACCCGTCACTCCCATCTATACAACAAATTTAACTTCTCCATGTTTTGTTAACTGGACTATTGTCGTCCTTGACAAGCCATACTCAGACAACTACTTTATTTGACCACTTTGCATATGTTCGAGGAGATTCATTATAATCTCATAGATCTTTGCAGATTTATGTTTTATGCCAATAAGAATAATATTAACAATAATAAAGTACTTATGCAAGATTAATTCTTAATGAATATTTAGAACCTTACAAAGTTAAAAGCCCCAAAGCCTCTTTTCAGACTATCACAATCTATTTCCTCTATTGTCATTCAAAGGTGGGGGGTTCAAGTGGGATCCACAACTTAAATTTAATTTTTTTATGTCTCTAACAACAGTTTTGGCATAATGGTCACGAAATAGGTGATTTAGTTAACTTACAATTTCATTAACTTTTAAGATGAAAATATAGATGAGTGCCAATAAATAAATAACGTATTCAGAAAATTGGTGATTTTGTCTTTAAGTGCACAAAAGGAAAATGGAAGAATAAACTAAAAAATAGCAAAAAAAAAAATATCCAAACTAATATTGAAGGCTGTGGGACGAGAAGGCTATTGGATGTATCGGAGACAAAAGAAAAATTATAATTACAATAAGATTCTATTGATGCTAGGCAAAATGATAATACGTCAAATGGTGCACTACAGTAGGTGTAATCTCATCTAATACCGAGTGCCTCAAATCAATGTTATGTTAATCCGAATCAATTAAAAGATAAGGCTAAGAAAAGCAATTGAAAAAGAAAT
Source organism: Melaleuca quinquenervia (assembly GCA_030064385.1). Taxonomy (NCBI): domain Eukaryota; kingdom Viridiplantae; phylum Streptophyta; class Magnoliopsida; order Myrtales; family Myrtaceae; genus Melaleuca; species Melaleuca quinquenervia. The sequence continues at coordinate 2,984,085 of CM057724.1, read as the reverse complement.
TGCTTAGGTCAAATGAAAAAATCTTATCACGTCATTATACACTCAAAAGAACTAGATATAATTCATTTTTTTGAATTTTCCTTTAAAATTTACTGGTGTGTTCTATAAGTGCAAAAAGATCCAATAGCTATGTACAAATGCTACATCATAAATATAGTCGAGTAAAATTATCAAAAAAATTCTATGTAATTAAGAGCATATAAGATAGTCCACTTATTAGTCCTATGAGAGGGTCTGATTTTTGCAGCCTTGTTGGCTGCGTAAGCAACATTCCAGGTGAAAAACCTGTAAACTACTTCGTTTTATTTTCCATTGAAATGTTTTTCCATTGTCTACATGGGAAGTCAGACGACTCGAATAGAGCGGCTGATTTGCGAACCGTATCTTATTTCTTTAACAAAAGCTTAATAAGAATGGTCATGCAAATCATATAAAAAGATTAAATAGGGCGATTTACGAAGCTCTGGACCCCAAAGGTCCTACTCAATTTGGGGACGGAGAAGGCTTAGATTCCTTTTGCTAGAGTGATTAAAAGAGATTAAAGCTTCCTTCCATTAGGAAGACAGATGAGATGGAGTCAAGTGCCCGTTATTGCTCACTTTCCCCTCGACGGTCTTTTCAATTGCTTTCAGTGCACATGCGGGTAATGTCCAAGCCGTACCATCTGAGGTTGCCGAGAGTTTTAAGTTTCTGATGTATATCTGAAAGCTTTTAGATATTCTGGACAGTTGTTTTAGCCGTTCTTACTTTGTGTAGGTACCACAATAGATGTTCAACCATCTTTATGTAGACTGCTTCCAAAGAATTAGAAGTATGAAATCGCAATGCACACATCTCGGCAACATTGAGCACTTATACAGTTATACTGTCTCCAGTCTATTTAATAAATTTACATTTCACGTACCTCTCGATTGAAGAGTGCAGAAGAGCAAGATTGGACGAGGTTGTGACTTTGAGCTTTTTGTGAACCTTCCATTGGTTTGTTAGTGGATAAAAAGAATATCATCATCTATACTGCAAGGATAAACCTATCTACACAAATATAAGGTGATAAAAATAGAAATGGCAATCTTACTTTTTCCGCAATAGAAACATATCAAACTTTCCAGCTGTTCCAAGCATAAATTGGTTAACCTTGGGAATGCTAGAGTTTCTGATTTTCCTAGACCCAACTGTTCTTCCTCCATAATGATCGCCTCCATCTTCTTGCAACGTGATACTGATAGATCTCTCAGTTGTGCAAGAGTTTTAAACATAGATGGGAAAAACATAAACCGAAGGTTGTCGCAGTTATCCACCTTTAACTCCTCCAAAGAGAAGGTGGTTGGTTCAAAGAGAGTTGTATATTTTCCACTACTGCTTAGTCCGTCATGGTAAAAAATTTCTTGCATTGAAACGCAGTTTTTGACAATCAAAGTGCACAACTTCTGTAGATTCATTAGCAACCTGAAGCTAATAACCTTCGATAGAGATTGGCACTTCTCTGCTTCAATATATTGGAGATTGCTCAGCTCCAATAGAGATTCATCACTCCATATCTCTTCTAGATTTGGAAGTCCTTCCATCGTCAAGGACTCCAAGGATGGTATTGAAACCTGACAGACCCATCAACGACAAAGTTAACAATTACAAAGGACGGGCAGGAAATTTACATGCTATAGTGGATTATTAAAAATGCTTACATAGGAAATTTACAAGCAAGATAATTTACAAACCTTAGGATAATTTTTGCACTTGCAAAAACTTATGATAAAAACAATAGCTACTTTACAATACAAAAAGGAAATATACCACCCCAAAAGACAACCTTTAGAAATTGTCTGTAGTTTTCTAATAATAATGGAAATTACGGTCACCAAGAATTAGTGCTCATTTAGTTTAAATGACAAGGAAATTAGTTAGCCATGAAGGAAAAAGTACTTCTAAGCTAATTTACTTCCCAGAAGGTAAGCCCATACAACCTATCCCCAACTAACTGTCCCTATCCCCATCATTTTCTTAAGGGATGAGTCTAAACGTGTAGCTTGCATGTCTGAGACCACAACATTTTAGGTGAAAAGATCCAATTGTCCTTGATTACAATTAAAAGCTTTATTTTATGTCTTTTATTTTTCTTTTTTAAAGACTAACTATTCTTCTCCAAGAATTCCTTGTTGTTTCTCCAGAAAATCCTTCATCCGCAATGTCCCTCACGATCTCCCATCTACCTCTCCATCACCCGTCACTCCCATCTATACAACAAGTTTAACTTATCCGTGTTTTGTTCATTGGACTATTGTCATCCCAGACAAGCCAAACTTAGACTGCTTCTTTATTTTACCACTTTACAATGTCGGAAGAGATTCATTATAATCTCATAGATTTTTGCAGATATAGGTTTTATGATGGCAGCAACAACAACAATAATAATAAAGTACCTATGCAAGATTAATTCTTAATGAATATTTAGAACCCTACATAGTTAAAAGGCCCAAAGCCTCATTGCAGACACTCCCCATCTATTTCCTCTATTGTCATTGAAAGCAAACTCTCTCCATGGAACCTCAAAGCACGGGAGGAAGAAAGGTGGGGGTTCGAAATGGGGTCCGCAAATTAAATTTCTGTGAAATGTATTTTATTTCTTTCACAATAGTTTTTTGTCAGTATGGCCACGATTCAGTTAAATTACAAATTCATGAACTTTGAAGATGTAAATATAGATGAGTGTCAAGATATGAATAATAAATTCACAAAATTGGTAATTTTATCGTAAGCACACCAAAGGAAAACAAAAGAATAAACTAAAAAATAGCAAAAAAAAATCCATACTAATATTGAGGGTCCTAAGACGAGAAGGCTATTGGATATATTGGAGACAAGAGAAAAATAATAATTGCAATAAGATTCTTTTTTTTTTTTGGTAAGGGCAATAAGATTCTGTTGATAATAGTCAAATGATAATTTGGACATGTGTACGTAACAGTTACACATCCCAGATTTAAATAGAATCTATTCCTCTCTCCAGTATTTGAATATAGGAAATTCAAAATACACTTTGTTATTTTTTTGCTTGCTCGGAATAAAATAGCTAGTATACATCGTTAAGTTAAATAGATGAGGTTAGTTAACTTAAAATATGGATGAAATTCAACTATGAAATCGCATTATGCTTTTCTAGATTGATTAAGAATGAGGAAATTAAATATTTAAAGAAACAAAAAGTGTGTCATAAGGGTAATCACTAGTACAACCAGATGTCACTGAACTGATATAGTTAAAGAAGAATGCAGCTCAGGATCGCTTGAGGAAGAATATTAGCCATTAGAAGAAAATAATGGAGAGATTGACATTAAAAAAGCAACCAATTAATGATCAGATGGTGTACCACAATAGCAGGTGTGATCTAATCTAATACTAAGTGCCCCAAATCAATGTTATATCACTCTAAAGCAATTAACAAGTTAGGCTAAGAAAAAGGAATTGCTCGGTTCGAATGAACAAATCTTACTTACATCATTTGACACTGATGATATAATTGATATAATTGATTTTTTGAACTAGATATAATTTATTTTTTGAATTTTCATTTAAAATTGGTTGGTGTTTTATAAGTGCGAGAAGATCCAATAGTTATATGCCAATGCTACATCATAAATATACTCGAGTCAAATTATTGAAAATAATTTTAAATATCTCATTATAGAAGGTTAAGAGTATATAAGAAAGTTGACGTATTAATCCTATGAGAGGGGCCATTTTCGCAGCTCTTTGGCTGCATAGAACATTTTAGGTGAAAAACTTGTAAACTACTCTGTTTCATTTTCCATTGAAATGTTTTTCCAATGTCTACTAGGGAAGTCAGACAACTCGAATAAAGTGGCTGATTATCGTAACATATTTTATTTCTTTGACAAAAGTTTTATAAGAATGGTCTTGCAAATCATATAAAAACTAAACAGGGTGATTTACAAAGCCATGGAGCCAAGAGATCTTTGCTCAGTTTGGCGATGATTTACCTGCAAGTCTTCCGACAGCAATCATATGATTGCATTAGTCTCTCATGCAGGTTATTATTGATGCTCACCGAAGGAAACTTACGAGAAAGTTAACTTAAAACCTCTAGGACTATTTTTGCATTCACAACAATTTATGAGTGAAAAAAAAAAGAAGCTAATCTACGGTACAAAAGGGAATTATACAACCTCCAAAGACAAGTAATGAACTTTACCATTCATTCACAACATAACAAGAGACACACCGATTGGATTTTGTTTGCAGTTTCCTAAGTCATTAAGAATTAGCACTCATTTAGTTTACTATTACTATAAGGTACAATTACTTCCTATAAGGGAAGCTCATATAATGTTTTTTTTTTCAATTAGTCGCCCTCCTTATTGTCATTTCCTTTAGGGTGAGTCTAAATCCACAGCATCCATGTCTTAAACCACTGCATTTGAGGTGAAGAGACCCAATTGTCCCTGACTGCAAAGAAAGCTTTATTTTCTTATTTTCTTTTATTTTTCTTTAATTTTTTGTTCAGAGTAATTAGTCCTTTCCAAATATTCATTGCTAATAACTATCCTTTACTCACAAAGTTGATCGCAATTTCCTATCTACCTTGCCATCAACGATTGCTCCCATCCATAAAACAAGTTTTTAACTTTTTTATGTTTCATTGATCTGAAAGCGAGCTCTCCCCACGAAGCTCAAAACCTGGGAAGACACTATCTTATGGGACCCACAACTTAAATTTTTCACGACTCTTTATTAATGGGGAACATGACATGTTGCGGGAGTCTTCGGCTCCTCCGTCAACTTCCATCATAATAGCGCCACCATAAAAGGGCAAACTTATCTGGTCAATGAAATGGCCGCCAAGGCAATGTTTGCTGGACAAAGTAGCCGTGCGCTTCCCTTGACTGGGCAATTGTTTGTCCTCAGTTTTCTAACTTCTCTTTGATGTTAATAATTCACTATCAGTAACCAATTCAACAAAATATCAAACACAAGTTGGTGTTTGTGATACCAAATGGACGTCCAAATGCATCTATCCATAATATATGTGTGCATGAACATGTCCAAAATTCCATACTTTTGATAATTATGAGATCCATGCAATGCCTAAGTGCTTAATTAAACACAACAAACAAAAGACGTGCCTCAATTAGATTAGCATAGTTGCTTTTATTTCAAAGCCCAGTCCTCCTTTCCATTCTTCGTATTGCTTTTTAAGAGTCACATATATTATACATTCCGTGCATGATAATAAGGTTTGATAACTTAATTCAATGGAAATGCCAAAAGATTAGAAATTACTTCACTTACGCAATCACTCTAATGCCAAAAAATATCTCTGTAGTTTTGCCTTATAAAAATCCTATTAATATAGACATGCTTGTAGAATGAAAATTTAAAATAACTAGGAATCCATCACATACTAATGTGACATAATTTTGTATGATTACTTAGATTTTGACTCAATTAAGAGAATCGGAAGAATGCTTTAGCTAATTACAGGGAAGGCATTAATGTACAAGCCAGTTAGGAAAAAAGTAAACTGAAAATAACAAATTAAATAGGCATCATGATCTGAGTTACATCTAATCAGCAAAGGAAGGGAAAATTATTAATACTCCTTTAATAAAAAGTTACCTGTTGTACATTGAAGAATGCAAGTGGAGTGCCAACTTGATCGTCTGATGTCCCACTCGAAGAAGATGCCCCGTCGGTGGAAAAACTCTTGATATTTGGCAAGTTGCACAATCTCAATACACGCAACTTAGGCAACTCCAATTTGCCACGATCATCAACTTCTATGATCCCGCACATCAACGTGCAATTGACAACTACAATCTCTTCTAGCTTTGGAAGTCCTCTTACCACTGAAGGAGGAAACAATACTTTCATCTTGTCACAACTTTCGACTCTTACTACTTTTAATGCACCGAAGGACTTGGAGGATATATGGCCATGACAAATCTTCTCCAATTTGATCAGCTTCACGAGAAGTAACGACTCTAACTTCTCAAAATAGGCATGGGATTGTGATTGGAGAATGCAATGGACGGAGGGACTTTCCACGACCACTAGATGCTTTAATTCTGCAAGGCCTTTTTGGGATAACCTGCAGATACTTTGCTCACTTCCATTTAAATCCTTCAAAATCAGATTGTCGGTTTTGCCTAAGATAGTCTGTATGCATCCTTTCCGCACTACATTGCTTGACTTGAGGTCCAATGTCCTCGATCCTCTGTAGCTGCTCCACCAGTACCATGGCTCACCAATTTTGATTATGTACTTGGTTAATTTCTCAACGTCTAGACTCTCTGGGAGCGCACTTAGGTTGGGGATGGACACGTGCAGAGTGCAAAGATTATTCATGTGATTCAACTCAGTTAGACTGGCATTAGTTGGTGGAGTTTGCTCTACGACATTCCATTGATCAAAGCTATCCTCCATGTACAACTCCTCTAATTTGATCAAGGTTCCAAGCACACCTGGTTCAATTTTTTGTAGTTCAGAACAATGGTTCAAGTCTAGCAACCTTAGCTCTTTCAGTTGCCCAACTTCTTTCGGCAATTGCTGAATTCTGGATCCTGCCAAGCTGAGAATTTGTAACCCTTTTAACTCGCCAAGAATGGCCACGTCTTCTAGTGAACATCTCTGAAGACACAGAGTATGTAAGTTGTCCAAGAACTCAAATGGCCTTGGTGAACGAGTGAGACTTACGCCAGTAAGATTTAAGACTGCAAGTTTCTTCATAGAATTGAAATATGAGTCTAGAACCTCAAGAGAATCATTATTGGTGAAAAGCAAAAAGGTGCGTAATTCAGGGCAATTTAATTCCTCGGGAAGCTTCTTCATGTCAATATAGGGAAAGCATATCGCTGTACATCTTTCGCAACTCTCCTTTCGCAATTGTCCTGCCCTCATATCTTTATCTTTCAACAAGAGGAGAGGTTGATCTCTTAAAACGAACTGGGCAACAAAGTCACGAACCAAATCATGTATCTTGAAACTATCTGCACCTCCACTGTCTAATAGGAGAGAGGAGGCCTGAAGAGTGCGGATGAGTGTGGTCAACCTATCTCGAGCTTCTTTGATGCTGCTATTTTTTCGAAATATCCCCAAACCATAACCATACCTCAACAAGTTTTCAATTGAGGGCTCAGAGACGCTGTAAGCAACACAAAGTTGTAACAAACTTTTTGCATCCTGGCTTTCTAAATGATCATAACTTACTTGCAGCATCTTATTTATAACTGCACTTAGTCCGTCGTTTGTACACACCTCAATTTGACGTAAAGCATCCTTCCATTCAGATAAATTGGCGGCCTTGAAATGTTTCGCCATTGTGACAATTAGCAGAGGCAAACCTGCACATTTATGGAGTGCTTCATCCACCAAGGACTCGAACAGTTCCTCACGAACTTTGTCTCCCACTATTCTCTCAAACAAGATTTTTGCCTCTTCCTTCTCCATCCCACCAAGGGAGATGGCCTTGTCGCAGCCCATTTCCCTTTGTAAAAGATGCTGATCTCTCGACGTCAACAATAATTTGCATCCCTTGACTTTGTTGTCAGGTCCGCAAGGAATGCCGACCGATTTCAAGTCTAGCCCCTTCCATAGGTTGTCCAGTATTATGAGGACCTTCTTTTTTTCCATCTCCTCTTTTTCCAACCTGCCATGCAGAAGTTCCGCTCGCCCGCTGACCGTCTCTTTCTCCTTGATATCCACAAGGCCCAATCCGTCCGCAATCTCTCCTTGAATCGTCTTGATGTCTGGATTTTCCGACACGTCTGCCTTAGCGACCCAATCAAACGACTTCCCTTTGCTTATGATCCTTTTGACTTCCTCCAAAAGGGTGGACTTGCCGGCCCCGCCCATCCCGTAAACCCCGACCACACTATTACTGTTATTGGCAAGAGCGTCCATGACATCCCGTATAATCATATCTCGGGATCCGAAGACCTCGTCGTCCCTAAGCTTAATCGACGTCGAGGCAGAAGAAGTGGAGGCCGTCACGGTGGTCGGCTGGACGACGTCTTTGCCTACTCTCCAGGCAGCGACGTCACCCGGGGCAGGACGGCCGGCGGATATCTCTTTGCCTCCGATATCTAGAATGAGATTCTTAATGCCATCGGTCGAGTGCTTGGCCTGCCTGCTGAACTGATAGCGACAAATGGGGTCGGGAAGAGTCCCGTGGCAGCAAGTCTTGCTCATATTTTCGAATTCGCCCAACAGATCTTTCGCCTCCTTCAAGGCCTTCTCGGCACTTTCCAGAAACTTCTTGACCCATTTTTCAGTATCCTTAACATTTCTTGTGGCCATTTCCACGCCACGGCCGACCCTTTCAGCCTCGTTCTCCAGATTCTCGACTTCCTTCCGAAGACCGTCAGCGTATCTCTTGGAGCACATGACGTATTCGAATCGATGCTTGATGGGAACAAACACGATCTTGAAGACATCCCATGCAATAGAAACTACAGAATCGGTAGACATTTTTCTTTGATTTTTTGTCGGAGAACCAAAGAGCACGAAAACAGAGAGAGAGAGAGAGAGAGAGAGAGAGAGAGAGAGAGAGAGAGAGAGAGAGAGAGAGAAGGCGATGAAAAAGAGCAGCAGATAATGAAGAAGAAGCCGAGGAGGAAGAAGAACGGTTGTGCAAAGGAAAAGAGCGAAACAGAACAAGAACGATGCGAGACGAAGAAGGCCAAGAACTTGAGTGCGGACGAGGATGGAGGAAGGGGAGCGAAACAGAGCAAGAACGGTGGGAGATGACGGAGGCCGTGAGATTTGAGTGCAAAAGAGGACGAGGAAAGGAGAGCAAGAAGGAAACAGAAATTTGAGTGCAAATGAGGGGAAGAGCGAAACAGAGCAAGAACGTGGGAGACGAAGAAGGCCAAGAGATTTGAGTGCAGATGAGGACGAAGGAAGGGGAGCAAGAAGGAAACAGAGATTTGGATGCAAATGAGGGGAGGAGCGCAATGGAGCAAGAATGGTGGGAGACGAAGAAGGGCAGGAGATTTGAGTGCAGATGAGGATGAAGAGGATGCAAGAACGAAACAGATATTTGATTGCAGATGAGGGGAAAGTGTGAAACGGAGCAAGACCCGTGGGAGACGAACGCGGCCAAGGGATTTAAGTGCAAATGAGGAGAAGAGCGAAACAGAGCAGGAACGGTGGGAGACGAAGAAGGCCGAGGGATTCGAGTGCAGACGGGAATGAAGGAAGGGGAAGCAAGGACGAAACAGAGATTTGAGTGCAAACGAGGGGAAGTGCAAAACGGAGCAAGAACTGTGGGAGACGAAGGCGGCCAAGAGATTTGAGTGCAGACGAACTGAACTGAAGACTGATCAAAGATGAAAATAAGAAATGACCAGTCACCATCACCGATGTTTGTGCCCCGTGCCCCCACCACCAAAGCACAAATCATATACAGTCTCTTCGCTCGATTTCTTTTTCTAAAATTGAAATTGCACGCGCATCGTGTAGCTTCGAAGAAAATGAAAAAAAAAAATTACCAGCTGTCAAATTAACAAAATGACTCCACTTAAATTACCGCCCGTTTAAGAAGTGCTTTATGCAGGGTCATCATCGATATAAGAAAATGTGAATCATAAAGAGAACAAGCAGACAAGGACAGGCCACATCCACGTGCCATATAATCTGTTTAGAGAGAGTAATATGGGTTCTAAATTCATTTTTCAATTCAATTTTAGGAAGCAAAATTATATATAAGTCACTTCAAAATTTAAAAACCGATTGAGACGAGTTTAAAACATCAAATTCCTATTGCACACGGGTCTTTGTGTTTTTGTACCAAAATCATAACCGACCTATTTTGATTACTAGCTCAAACCTAAATTGTAACTATGTGAAAAAAAAATCAACATACTAATCAGAAAAACAACATTATTTCGTTGAGCTATCATATGTAGCATTGCCAAATATGACTAAATTCTCACGTCGGATAAATCAAGCATTGCCAAATATGACTAATTACTCTTAACAATTATTTATTAAATATTGCAGTCATTATGAATCGGTTTTAAAATTTTTCAAAAGCATACGATTATTGATAAGTAAAAATAAGCAGGTTCGCATAATTTATATACCCAGTTTTTCTTTTACTTTAATTTTATTTAGGGATGAGAAGGGTCGGGAAACAACAATATTTGCTGGAAAATCTTATAATAAATTGATGAGTTTCAGTACTAGTGATCCAACGATTTACAAATTTAAGAGTCGATCGATATCCCGAGGAAGAAATAGGTACAGGGATATGGAGCTAGACTTGGGGAAGTTGAACGGTAAGCAGACTGCACCGCAGCCAAGATAAGAACGAGGGACTTCTACACAAATCCAGCCATGGAAATAAAATGAAAATGGATGATTTTTTGCATGTTATTGTTCTTTGATCAGTCACCACCACTGACAATCCACCATCTGGATGTTCGAAAGATTCTTTAGCTAAGGGTAGTCTGGGAGCTGAGATATGATCGACAAGTCCTCGTGGAAATGGATGGCTTTTCTGCATTTTACCGTTCATTACTTGACCTGACACCATCACTAAAGTCTCTCTCTATGTCCTTGCATCCAGAACCCTAGACAGACAGATAGAGAGGCAGCGGAAGAGGGGAAGAGAAAGAGGGATTGAGTGGGGAAAAAGAAAAACTCGGTTCACATAGTAAAATTCAAGTCGATCAATTTCTATGCCAACCATAACTGTCATATTAGAAAGTGAAATTTCTCCTGAATCCATATATCTATTATCAATATTTTAAAATGTCACGAATAGTTTGTAGCCCAAAAAAAAAAAAATATGACTTGTTAAATTCACAAGGTAGGTTTTATTTATAATTCAATTCATAAGGATCTTTTGCATAATGACTACGTAATTTATTATGAATAATTGCATATAAAAAATTAACCACATAAAGTTAGCTTTATCCTAAATAAAACCATTTTTTTGTATAAACACAACGATATTTATATTCACGGCCTTGATAATATTTGCTAGTTTTAGGAATTATTATCTGCAGCCTTAACTATAGGATAGAGTGCATCATCCGAATGCCATCTATCTTAACTTGTCAAAATTTGAGCTCTTAGACTAAACATCGGGTATATAATATAATCACATGTATTAGCCACATGTACAAAGGATAAAGCGAACTAGATAAAAACTCAAGTTTAAAACAAACTGAAAATGCAAGAAAAGCTTTCAAATCTTAAGACATGCCACTAATGAATTAAGGTTGGGATCTTTCCATGAATACCTTCATGTAAGATGGCCACACCTACCACTCTAAAAAACGGTCACTCTGGTTCAATTTTGCCGGCTATTTGAATCCTACTAAGAATAATGCATTTACAGATGATTGACCAAACAATGCAATAGTGTGCCCATCTTATTTACATCACTTCTAGAAAATTCAGTTTTATAAATCAATTCTTGTAGTTGTAATATTATTCTTTTTCAACAACATTCAAATGATACATACGAAAATGAATGAAAAATTTTATCTTGACTTGTGTTTGACTAGACACGAGCTTACTCTAAATTCTAGAGTAAGAAGGCAACAGAATTTCGAAAATAAGAGTAATCGAAATAGATGAGCTTTTTCAACTCAAACAATTGTGAAAATAAGAAAAATAGAAAAGATTGGTTTGACCTTGACTAAAAGCATGGCTTAGGAAGATCACCATGCATGAGTGAAGGATGTTCCCCTCAGCAATCGGAGCCAAATTTTGAAGAAACAAAATGATTTTTTAATCACATGAACCCAATCCTCATGCGAGCCCAAATGATCACACACTTTGGATTGCATGACTTTCAATTGAGACCCCAAGTATCTCCTAATATCAATCTATCTAATTATTTTATTGACATTGAATTTTTAATATATGAAAACAGAGTTTCATAATGAAGGGAGAGACGAATAGAATCTGAAACATGCATAACATCCTCAATCAAAAGGCAATTATTGAAATGATTCGACTTCAACCATCCTCATGTAATAAGTAACTCATATAGTTTTTCATTTTTTAGTATGACAAATGTAATTAATGGAGAAAACAAAAGGATGGGAACGGATTAGAGCCACTGTGACATACAGATATATCCGGTGGTGACAACAGAAATCCATTTTCAATGTAATTTTTATGTGACGTAGTGTATATAGAACACTTCAAATTTTTAAGCTATGTCTAAATAAGATTAAGAAACCACATCCAATTTTATGTGAGTTTACATGAGTTTGCGCCAAACTCATTGTCAACTCATTACGACTCTAGCAAAGCAAGCAAATAATTGGTTGCTATCATCATGGGGAGATCTCATTTCGATGTCCCCCAATGCTTTTTAACTAGAAGTTGAACATGGTGATGGAAATGGTTTTCTTGCATCTTTACTTAACCAGTCACGACTACCAACTTGTAAGTTTCCACATCTTCACCTCCACAACTAGAGGATGAACATTGATTCGGCACTAGTCCTAAACCCGCTCCTTGTGCGGATCAATAAAATCATAATGAAATTAAAAGCTAATTGAACAGGAAAGAAAGATCCAAGTTCAAATTTTGAAATGGTATACAAATGGAAAGAACCCTAAACGAAAAAAGCGGCCGTATCTTTTATCTACTCATGGAATAGCAAATTTTTAATAACGTTCTACTTATTATTATGTTAAGACTCAGCTCCGCTAACTTTGACCCTTATATCTTATTAATGTTGACCATTAGCAGAAACTTATGTATTATTTTTCATATTTTTTGCAAGTTTGCTGAAATAAACCCCCTCAAATTATCCCTTTAAGTGAAAAGGAACTAAATTTGTTAGGAAAAAAAATGTAAAACTACCCCTAAACTTGTATATTTATTATGACCAATTTATAACAAACAAAGTTCACCACTCATTGAATAACATGAAAGATAAGGATCCTTCGAGTGATAACTCGCTAGTTTATGAGGAATAAGTGCATAGTCCTGCAAACCAAACAGGTTAAGTAGGCACAATTTTTTTTATCATAAAGAATAATTTAATTTGTATTCATATCCTTTATTACGGAAATGACAACATTAACATAAAATTATCGTATTATTCATGTTGAATTATTGCATGATAGAAAGATAAGTAAATATAATTTACATATTGGGGAGCACCAGTGTCACTTGCGTTCTGCACGATCTCTATCTAAGGAAAGACACAGTTTTATGGACTATTTGAGAATTACTTTGAATATGAATTAGAAGGTTTTAAATATATGTACAAGTTTTTCCAGGAATTTTCTTTGTAAAACTGTGAGGTCGAATTGGTCATTGGCTTTCTTAACTAATTTTAAAGGTTAACATTCCAAAGCATACTTACACAGCAACATCGAGTTTAAAGTATAGTTAGAAGTTATATCTGACCAAAAAACGTCAGTTTATCTTCCAAAAAAAATCTCACACTCTTTTCGATTTCTTGCTTTAATAATCAGCAATCTCTTACATTCTAAATTCTGATTCAAAATAATTGTCAAATATTGCATAAATATTCCATTTTGAGTTCATCACTAAATCTCAATGTGACAGTTGTCTATATAACTTATTAATTATATCCATATCATAGAAAATATTATTAACAATTAATCAAGGTACAAAAAAATTAATACTGAAAAATTTGTGAAAAATAATTAATTTGAAGGACGAACAAAGGCAAAAACGATTAGAACTTACATTTATACATAGTCTTGGGTGCGAGTGGCCTCAGGACGTGTCGCCGACATACAAGTTTTCCAGCTCTTAACGTGATTCCATCTTTTGACCAAAAAAAAAAAAAAGAACGTGATTCCATTTACCGTGAATTGCGGATCATCATAGGCGAAATATTAAAATAAAGAAAAAAACCAGTCGCCTCAATCTTTTTATAGTCTGTCATTGTCGATATAACAAAATGTAATTAATAAAGAGAACAAATGGACAAGGCATGGCCACACCCACCCAAGCACATGATAGGTAGCATTTTTAATCTTTTTCACAAACATCAATATTTTTATCGATATGTGTAAGAGGGTACTTATGGGAATCAACATGAGGTGACAATTAAGGTTCCAGATTTATTAAACACCTTCAATAAAAATAAAAATGTGAATAATTAACTTGAAGTTTGTCGGTCAAGCTATTTCAGAAGTAGAGAGTAGCCTTGGGACTCCCGATTTTTAAAATAGTTAATGAATCACAGAAGTGCTACTCATATAAGTGAGGACATGTTACCCATGATATTGCACTTCACGTGATTCTATTGTCACTAACTGTGAAATGCGCATCTTCTTACTTAATAGCACATTTGACTTGCTTAAACTTTATGTTGTTTGTCAAGCCTTGCTTCGATATTTGTTTCTCAAATAGAAGATAACTTGCAATTCGCAAGTGCTACTCATGTGCGTGAGTACATGTTACCCAATGATATTGCTCTTCATGTGATTCCATTTGTCACTAATCATGAAATGCATGTCTTCTTACTTAGTAGTACATTAACTTAGCTAAAACTTTATGTTCATTCTCGAGCCTTGTTTCGATCTTTGTTGCTAAAATAGTTAATAAATTGCAACTCACAAGTACTACTTATGTGAGTGAGTCCGTGGTACCCTATGATATTGGCTTTCGTGTGATTCCATTGTCACAAATCGTGAAATGCGCATATTCTTACTTATTAGCACATATAACTTTGCTTAAATTTTATGTTGTTTGTCAGCCCTGCTTCAATCTTTGTTTCTCAATAGTTAAATTACAATTTACAAAGTGCTACTCTTGTGAGTGAGTACGCAGTATCCCATAATATTACTCTTCACTTGATTCCATTTGTCACTAGTTGTAAAATGCACATCTTCTTACTTAGTATCACATTTAACTTTGCTTAAACTTTTATTTTTTGTCAAGCCCTGTTTCGATCTTCATTCCTCAAATAGTTAATAAATTGCAATTCACAAGTGCTACTCACGTGATTGGGTACGTGGTACCCAATGATATTGTTCTTCACGTGATTCCATTTATCACTAGTCGTGAAATGCGCGTCTTCCTACTTAGTAGCAAACTTGACTTTGGTTAAACTTTATGTCGTTTGTCTTTCTTTGCACCTTTTAAAGCTTTCTTTTATTAAACCCTACTTTGATAATTACAATCTAACGAAACATTCCCTTTTGCATCTTAATTTACCTGATTCTAAGGCATTGGTAGTAAGCCCAAATTCATTTGTAGGACTTTAGAAATGCTTGTCGGCCCAAAACATTTAGTTGATATATATTTAGAATTGATCTTAAACTTGAGACTAAGACTCTGTTCGTTTTCCGTAAAATAATATTTAGGAAAATATTTTTTTCGTTGTTCATTTCACAGAAAATATAATAATCAAAGAAAATATTTTCCATCAATGGAAAAACACCTTTAAAAGTGAGAAAGTTGAATTTTTTTTTGTTTTCTTTATTTATTTCTAAATATCGTGATCTTTAGCAGTGTGCCTCGACCTTATCCGAGGCTAGCAAGCTGGCGGCCTCTGACAGTGAGCTCGTGGCCTCTAGAGGCAAGCTCGAGATTTGCTTTGGATTTGCGAGTTCGTGACTTATGGTGGCAAACTGGAATTCTTTGGCTCCTGGTGAAACTTGTGGCCAACTTCCAATCAATGCAAAACAAAAAAAAAAGTAAAAAAATCAATTTTTTCATAAGTTTCAAACAAACCTCCGAAAATATTGACATTTTTCTATAAAATAATCTTCTGAAAATATTTTCAAAAAATGTTATATTTTACGTGAAATGAACGGAACCTGAAATTATAATTAATTGTAAAAGCACCATCCATACAAATTTCATTACCTTTCTAGGTTTTCATAAGTCCACTATCAATACAAAATGGTAATTAGATCAAAACATCTCTAAAACATAAAATGTCCTTGTTATTGATTTCTATATTGAATAGCAAGTGTTGATAATGTTCTGTTTAATAACGCCCGAGATTTTGTACAAGAGAACTAAGGGCTCAGAATATTAATGAAGATCCAAATCACTAAAGGAGGAGATAGATATCGACTGTGGAGACTCGAAATGTAACCTTAGTTAAGTTAACTAAGCACCATCAAATCTTTGGGAAGCTAAAAATTTTGTACCCACGTTCAAGTCTGTCGTTGGCCAAAATAAAAATGACCGCTGTTGGTCTTCAGATCATGACAAAGTTTGTTGGTTTCTTCGCATTATAAAATTCAAACTGCACTTCCATCAAGTGGCTTAGAAAACTAAAACATGAAAACAAATGATTACCAGCTGTTAAAGTGAGAAAATGATTTGACGAGAATTTTTGCTTGTTTAATAAGTACTTTTACAATCTGTCGTTATCGATATAATAAAATGTAATTAATAAAGATAACAAATGGACAAGGACAGGCCTCACCCCGACACGCATGTGATAAGTAGCATGTTTAAATCTTTTTCACGGTGTTAATATATTCATCGAATGGTACCTTTGGGAATCAACACGAGGTGACTATTAGGATTCCAGATTTATTAAACACCTTCAACAAAAATGTGAAGGATTAACTTGAACTTTGCCAGTCAAGCTCTTTCAGGAATAATGAGTGGCCTTGGGATTCTTGATTTCTCAAATAGTCAATAAATTGCAGCTCCAAAAGTGCTACTCATGTAAGTGAGTATATGTCACCCAATGATATTGCTCTTTATGCGATTCTATTGTCACTTATTGTGAAATGCACATCTTCTTACTTAGTAGCTCATTTAACTTTGCTTAAATTTTATGTTGCTTGTCGAGCCTTGCTTCGATAATTGGTTTTCAAATAGTTAATAAATTGCATTTCACAAGTGCTACTCATGTTCGTGAGTACATGGTACCCAATGATATTGCTCTTTCCGCGATTCCATTTGTTACAAAATCGTGGAATGCATGTCTTCTTACTTAGTAGTACATTAACTTACACTTCCAACTAGTTCAGTAGTAGTTCTAGCTCTTCCTTGATCAACACTATCTTGATCCTAACACTCCCACCTTCACCATCGTCGATCTTGCCTCCGCCATCGTTGCAATCCATGCTAATCTTGGCTGCCGATCCGCCGTGGGCCGCTACCTTCGCGTTCTTGACCTCTGGAAGCTGGAACTCCTTTGCTCGACGGGCGGTAGCGACGCTTGGCCATAGGCTAGCGACTTTCGCCCAACTCAGGGAGGGCCGTGACCCTCGATGTGATCTAGGCGATGGCTTGTAAGGGTCCTCACTGGCTGTAGGTGAGGGTAGAGTGGCGCGGTGAGGTGCCCTCCCCTTTGGCCTTTTTGTTATTTGAAAAAATTAATTTTTAATTTAATTTTGATAAATTTAAAATTTATATCACATAAAAATAAATTAAAAATTCACGTGGAATATTTTTTTTAAATAAAAATGCCACATCGAATAAATTTTTATTTTTATCATTTTAAATGCTGACTTGGCATTTCTAGCGAGCTAGGTCAATTTTTTGCTGGAGTTAGCACTTAAGTGATCCTTTTTTTTTTCCGATTTGGCACTTAATGATCTGATTGGAGCATCCCTTGAAGTGGTGATATAGCAACTATGATGGTCAAGTGCTAAGATCTCAAGCCTATTCTATCATAAACATATCTCAAGTTCAAATATGATAACTGCAAATCATATCTTGAGTAACAATGACGAGAGACAAAGTAGGCGAAGGGATTTCAGTGCAAAAATGGATAAAGGAAGTGGAGCTTCAAGGAGCAATCAATTTTAGCGTGGAAGAGCTCAGCAATCTTACCTTAGTTAAGGCCTTAACCAAACACCTGTCAATTCTTTGGATAGATAAAAACATGAGAGCAAAATGCTCTAAATCGTCACCAGCCAAATAAATAAATAAACAAAGACCACTCTCGATCGCCTAAATGGAGACACCAATACGGAAAGGCAAACAATCGAGTAAAACAAACATTAGGTTAGGCGCTAGTCCTAATGTCTTTGTCACCATCTTATGCACATAATAATGGATGATTCTTCGCATTATTGTTATTCCTTGGCCAGTCACCATCACCAATGTTTATGTCTCCATCCTTTACTCTAGTGCTGACGACCAAACATTTATTGGGTGTCCATTCTTTCCTACCCCTCTCAGGGACAAACACTGATTAGACAAACATTGATAAGGCAAACCATCCTTTCCTCCACGGCTAATGGACAAACGTTTACTTGTTTATCTATTTGATCAATACAAACATTTATTAAGTCTCCATCCTTTCCTCCTCTGCTAATGGACAAAAATTAATTAGGTATCCATTATTTCTTGCACCGCTTAGAGACGAACAGTGATTAAACGAACTTTGATTAGGCAAAACATCCTTCCCTCCAGCACTGATGGACAAACATGGATTTGCTGGCTGTGTTATTGATTTGTGGATGTGAACAACGGATTTTGATAATGTTAACCTTGTTGACATATTCCTTGGGCTAACTTATACTCTTGGATCTACTTATTGACAATGCACTGCTCATTCTAAATGAGATGCTATTACCTATGTCATCCAAAGTGCCCAAAAGATGACAAACCTCAAGAAGAAGGAAAATGTGGACAATAATGTGGACACATGAACAATCGACTAATACAAACATGGGTTTGGTACTAATCCTATTGTCTTAGTCTCCATTTTATATACATATACGGATGGATGATCCTCTGCATTATATGTTGTTCTTGCCCAGTCACCATCACCAATGTCTATAGCTCCAATCTTTACTCTACCGCAAATGACCAAACATTGATTAGGTATCCATTATTTTATGCAACGCTCAAGGGGTTGAGGGTCTTTTTTTTCCCTACCAATTGATGCTCTCATCCACGGTGATTAGACAAACGTTAATTAGGTAAAAGGCATTGTATTGACAAACGTAGCAACGCTTACATCTCACGCCCATGCCCAAGTTTATTCAATGTCTTGCTCAACTTGAACATCAGGTGCCACCACAGGTTCCTCACTCCTTTGGTTAGACCCAGCCATCCGTATATCATGACTTTTAAAAAAAGTCACGACTAATGTCTACCAAAAAAGGAATTTTGAGCCTTACCAAAAAAAAAAAAAAAAAGGAATTTTGAGTGATTAAAGTCATAAAGGACGTTCTCTTTGTAACAAGTAGGAAAAGTACCTAAAAAAGTCATAAACTAATTGAATTGGTAATATTTCAATCATGAATTTCTCAATTAGATTATTTAAGTCATCAATCTTTTCATACCCAAGCACAAGATAAGTAGCATTTTAATCTTTTTCAAGATTTTTAATATGTTCATCGATATGTACATGAGTGTACTTATGGGAATCAACACAACGTGAAAATTAGGGTTCCAGATTTATGAAACACCTTCAACAAAAAATGTGAATAATTAACTTGAAGTTTGCCAGTCAAGCTCTTTCAGGAGTAGCGCGTGGCCTTGGGACTCTCAATTTCTCAAATAGTTAATAAATTGCAGCTCAGAAGTGCTTCTCATGTGAGTGAGTATATCTTACCAGATGATATTGCTCTTCACGTGATTCCATTGTCACTTATTGTGAAATGCGCATCTTCTTACTTAGTAGCTCATTTAACTTTACTTGGTAGTTAGTGTTGTTTGTCCCCTTGCTTCGATAATTGTTTCTTAAATAGTTAATAAATTGCAATTCACAAGTGCTACTCATGTGTGTGAGTACATGGTACCCAATAATATTGCTCTTCACGTGATTCCATATGTCACTAATTGTGAAATGCTCATCTTCTTACTTAGTAGTACATTAACTTAGCTTAAACTTTATGTTCTTTCTTGAGCCCTACTTCGATCTTTGTTGCTAATATAGTCAATAAATTACTGTTCACAAGTACTACTCATGTGAGCGAGTACGTGGTACCCAATGATATTGCTTTTCACGTGATTCCATTTGTCACTAATCGTGAAATGCACATCTTCTTACTTGGTAGCACATTTAACTTTGCTTAAATTTTATGTTGTTTGTCAAGCCTTGCTTCAATCTTTGTTTCTCAAATAGTTAATAAATTGCATTTTACAAGTGCTACTTACTTGAGCGAGTACGTGGTACCCAACGATACTATTCTTCATGCGATTCTATTTATCACTAATCGTTAAATGTGCATCTTCCTACTTAGTAGAAATTTAACTTCGCTAAAACTTTATGTTGTTTGTCGAGCCCTGCTTCGATCTTTATTTCTTTGCACCTTTTTAAGGCTTTTGTTTATTAAACCCTGCTTTGATAATTATAATAATTATAATCTAATGAAAGATTGCCTTTTGCATCTTAATTTACCTAATTCTAAGGCACTCGTAGTAAACCCAAATTCGTTTTTAGGACTTTAGAAATTCTTGTCGGCCCAAAACATTAAGTCGATATAAATTTTTCCTAAACTTGAGAGTAAGTTTATAATTAAATGTAATAGCACCATCAATACAAATTTTATTACCTTTCCAGGTTTTTATAAGTTCACTATCAATACAAAATGGTAAATAGATCAAAACATCTCTAAAACATAAAATGTCCGTATTATTGATTTCTATATTGAATAGCAATTGATGATAATGTTCTGTTTAATAACGCCCAAGAATTAGTACAAGAGATCTAAGGGTTCGGAATATTAATGAAGATCCAAATCACTAAAGGAGGAGATGGATATTGACCATGGAGATCCGAGATGTAACCTTAGTTAAGTTAACTAAGCACCATCAGATCTTTGGGAAGCCGAAAAATGTTGGACACACGTTCAAGTCCGTCATTGGCCAAATATAAGAATAAAAAATGACCGCTCTTGGTCTTCCAAATCATGACAAAATTTGTGAACTTTAATCGGTTTCCTCGCATTATAAAATTCAAATTGCACTTCCATCAAGTGGCTTAGAAAAATAAAACATGAAAACAAATTATCACCAGCTGTTAAAGTCAAAAAATGATTCGAAGAGGATTACTTTTATAATCTGTCCTTATCAATATAACAAAATGTAATTAACAAAGATAACAAATGGACAAGGACAGGCCGCACCCCGACATGCATGTGATAAGTAGCATCTTGTTAATTCTATATAATTTTCACTTGCAATTATTGCCAACTATACTTCTTTTGATCAATAGAGAGAGATAAGATGGCCGAGTCCTCAGGAAGTTGTGGTTTAACTACTACTATTAATACTGCCACTCATGTGAGTGTGTGCGATACCCAATAATATTGCTCCTCACATGATTTCATCTGTCATTAACCGTGAAATGCGTGTCTTCGTAATTAGTAGGGCACCAACTTTTTTAAACTTTATGTCGTTTGTCGAGCCATGCTTATCCTCTTAGAATATGGTCTTCCTTCTCGGTCCGTGATACTTGGATCTATGTTTCTTCCCGCCTTTTACGGCTTTTTGTTTATTAAACTCTGAATTGTGATAATTATAATCAATTGAAAGATTCCTTTTCGCACCTTAGTTTACCCGATTTCATGGCTCCTGTCAGAAAGCAAAGAGTGGTCACACTTAATTTTTCTCAGAGGTCCAAGTGGGCCAGAAACTTAAATGAAAAGGAAAAGGAGTCGCATGAGAATTTCTCAAGACTAAAGTTAGACCTTTATCTCAATCAAGTGTTGAGAATGAGCCCAAATTATTTCTTAAGGGCTTTTGAAGTTTTTGTCAGCCCAAAACATTAGGTCATGCATTTACAACTGACGTTCAATTCAAGAATGAGTTTATAATTCAATAGGAAAATCACTTTCCGCATTAATACATTTATAGGTTTTCAGGTTCATTGTCAATGTAAAGTATAATGTCCACATTCATTATTGGATGAGTAACTCATGGAAGAATTCAATAACGAAGTTAACTTCAAATACATAA
The DNA here is from genome assembly GCA_030064385.1 of Melaleuca quinquenervia. NCBI lineage: Eukaryota > Viridiplantae > Streptophyta > Magnoliopsida > Myrtales > Myrtaceae > Melaleuca > Melaleuca quinquenervia. The sequence goes on along the minus strand of CM057724.1, from coordinate 2,962,233 downwards.
GTCACTTACCCAAGCATAATAAACTTTTTACTGACCATATAATATTTAGTAAAAAAATTTACTGAGCATCTACAAAATTACTTCGATGTATAAGAAAATTACCAATCACATGTGCATAGTTACGAATAACTGAAAATTTACCCCATCACATATTTTACCTTTCGAAAGGGCTCTTACTGTATAGATTGATCCGGCCTACCCAAGGAGAGGACAATTCTTGCAGACAATGGTCTGAATTTTTATCATTCGATCTAGCACGAAAACATCAAAGAAGCCGTTTGTATATCAAAGTGTATCACCTTGGTGACCAAACATTTATCTGTTCCTCAAATTTGAAGTGACTAGCTCACTTCAATTTGCAACTCCTGAATCATCACGTCATTGACCAACATCCAAAAGGCCTGCCATGAAATTGCCACGAATTGAAATAGACCTTGCCCGGGAAAAACTACTAACTGATAAAAACATGAGAAGCACCGACATTGAGAGAACCATTTCAAACAAAGAAAAAAGAAGATAAAAAGAAAGAAATGCATAAAAGAACCGATAAATTGTAACTAGCTCAAAAAGAAAGAAAACGAAAGCAGAGTTGACTCCTCGTGAAGAAGGGGGAGTGCCAATTTAACAAAACTTTTTCGTAATATTAATGAATGTGATTTAGATAGATCCGCAAGCTCTAAAAAGGTTTGGATCGTCTAACTTAATGGTAGGGGTAACATAATGGCACCACAATCATCCGATCTAAATTGGACGGTTGTGGTTACACAAAACAAAAAAATTCAAAAAAAATTTTGGCACAAAAAATTCAAAAATTTAAGATCGGACGGTTGGGATGTTTGGATCGGCTGACTTAATCCTCAAGTCAGCCGATCCAAATCTCCCTAAAGTTTGACTGGTTTTAAGGAGAGGAAGAACTTTTTCTTTTGGTTCTTGTTATTATTTTTGTTTTTGTGGAAAATATTCTTGAGGAATCTGTTAATTGATGTAGAATGTACTTATTTAATGACCCATTCGCGAAAAAATCAAGCTTCCGATGGCATTAACATAGTATTATCACGAATGTCGTCGAAACTTGAATTTTTGTTGACAATTCAAGCGTCCATCCTTGTAAAAGCACAAAAACAGAACATAGCAAAAACAACAAAAAGAGCCAAAAAGAATAGATAATTAATTAATTAATTAATTAACTAAGTCTAAAATAATACTTTTAGAAAATAAAATAATAAATAATGGTGTTAGAAAGGGGACTTTTCTAGGCAGTGGCCCAATTTACGTGGATGGATAAAAGGTTAAGGATTTGTTGTGATTGTTCTAATTCAATATTAAATCTTTTCTTCTTTTGTTAATTACCTCCTAATTTTTTGCGTTTTCACGAATTCAATCCATTTAGTTATTTTTTTTTTGTTGGAAATCACTAACATTGACATCAATTGTCCTACATGGGGCGGCTAGTATTGACGTGAACAGTTTTCAATAATATCTTAATGCCTTTTTAATTTTTTAAACCTTTTTTTTAAAGTTATTTTTCTTCTTTCTCTAGCCAATCGCCAGCTAGAGATGAGGCCCAACAAGATCAAGTTACAACTGTCTACCCATGTAAGCACTGGCCACTGTATGTAAGATGACCGATGTTTACATATAAGATGGCCACTACATGCCAAATTTCATTTATTCGACTATTATCATCCCTGACAAGAAACGAAAAAAAGGCAAAGCTGCAAAGGCTCTTTGCAAAAATTTCCCCGATCTATAGTTCCATTGTCTTTGAAAGAGAGCTCAAGGAGACAGATTAAGAAATCAATATCTTCATGATGGCTCGAATCAAAGCCGAAGGGGAAACAAATTGTTTAAGGCATCTTCGCGTTATGACATAGAGGTAGCATTTAAATTTGACACTTAAATTTGACATTAATTCATTGCCACACGTCATATTAGAGCTCCTATAATCACGTCATTTAAATTGAATATTTAGTTTAAATAATAAGGATTTCAAAAAAGATTTAAATGACATTGGATTTAGAAGTCATTATGAGCTCATGAGGAAAATTATGAAAGAAGTTTTAAATTTATTGAATTTGTGAAGGTTCAATTTTAAACCTTTTAATTAGATTAATATATTCATATAAATTTTAACATTTTATCAATTTAATATATCCTGTCAATTTTAACTAAAAATTAGTAATTTATATAATTTTTTCAATAGTTTGAATTTTTATGCTTTTCTCTTTCTTTCCTTCTCTTCTCCTTTTTTTTTCCCCATTGCAGCAGCCCTTGCTGGCCTTTTTGGGTGAGGCCACGCAAGTGCCGTGGGCAGAGGCTGCCTCACCCACACCTTGTGAGGCTGGCCTCGCACAAATTTAGACAAGTCGGCCTCACCCTATGTCGCAATGGTCAATAAAGTTAAGCACAAAATTAGACATATATAGCAATTACCAAAGTCAATAAATTTAGGATATGCACATCATGGAATTCTAACTATCAATATCATTGGTCAAATAACATAAATATATTCCCAACTTGACATCAAATAACGTTTGTAAATAAAGCATCCAAGAGACTTCACATATCAATAAGCAACCAATTATGCGCCATATTCACATGCATACGTATCGAGAAAATGCATGAATTATTAAATATCCAAATCTGGACAGAGCGTACGACAAATCGCACTTAGGAAATTGTTCACCTGAACAACTACGCATGTGAAACAAACAATCTTAATGCGTTCGACATCTCTTAGCGAATGGCAGTAACTCGTCGTCTTGATCGAATCAAACTAATAAACACAGCTTCACAATGAGGATGTACAACCACTAAGGGCGAAAAGACCAGCATAGGTGGCTATGACGGCTTTTCACTAAGAACTGCTGTTTCGGCTGTCATATTCGGGAGCGGCATGGGCAACGTAAGGGCTCAACATAGACGCGACAGCAGCGACGTGAATGGAGCGGCATGATCATATCGAAGAAGAGACGAGCAACAGACTTTTTTTTCTCCTTTGTCTCTGCTCGAGCTCTCTTCCTGGTTCGACATGTATCCCTCTGCAGCGTGCTCCCTCTTATTCTCTACCCTCTCTTTCTTTTCGTGCGCCAATCCCCCCGTGAGTGCGTGTCTCCCCGCCGTTTTATTCTGCAGAAAACCTCCTCAGTTCATGCCCTGAAACTCACGGACTTTTAGCCCTGATCTTCTCCAGAAAAATCGTGATCTCCATCCCCCTGTTGGCCAAACTTCAGGTTCCTACTTTCTGAATAGCGCAACTCTCTTGCTTTTCATGTGCTGATCACGATCAAATTCCTTGGATGGCCGGCAATACATATTGTAGCCAAAATTACTCCTGAGTGCTAGAACTTTCAATTGGGAAAAGATCAAAGAACCCGAGTAGCGAGAGGAAACTAGGGTTTTATTTTGGACCAGTTAAAAAATGATTCTACCCTAGAACCAAGCTGGCCTCCACAGGTTTGGTTCTAAGGTAGAACTGACCAACTCAAGGCATAGAATTAAGAACTAAATCTACTAAGGCCTATTCCCAAATTTATTACCCAAGCACCAAACTAATCCCTATATGGACTAGCCTAGATGGCCGGTTCCAAAATTGAATTGATCCAATTGCTCACCCTTAAAATGTATGGCTTTTCTATTGCGGAGATTTCTAAAGAACAAAAAAAAAAGGGTCTCACAAGACCCTACATGAAATGAGAGTATGAGATTTTGAGTCTAAATCTTTCAATTCCCTTATTTGTCTTCTTTAATATATATTTTGACGTATAGTTTGTGGCTAAATTTTAGTTTTCACATGAGTGGGAGAATTAAATAGTAAAAAACACTAAATCGCACCTTTATCTAATGGATTAATCTTTTAATATACTTTGCAGTGGTCTTGTGAAATTTTGCAATTGCCACATGTAACAGCATCACCATCTCTCCAGAGGATTAATCGAATCCTGATCAAAGTGCATCCATTGAAGAAGTAAAAGTTTTGCATTGGATGATCAAGAAAAAGTTCTATGACCTCTTTCAGGAGTACCCTAAAGCTCGGCAACCGGGGGTCTTGGGCCATCCGTCGACTGAAGTGAGAAGCTTTGTTGTCTCGTGAGGACCAATTCCGAGAGCTTTGGTGCGCGAAATCCAAAGGAGCGCTGCTATGACTTCGAAGGCCATGATATGGACAGTGTTCTAGAAAAACATAAAGTTCGGGAACAACAAAACATATTGAATAAACAGCAATCATACAATGTTCATGGACAATAAGGTGGAAGAGCAAAACCTGGAAGATTGTTGAATGGTCCAAAAGCTTCCATCGACAGCTTTCTTGAAGTGGATGATTGAACACAAAAACATAATACCTAAAAAAAGTCGATTTGAGTCTAACGAATACACGTTGTCTCCTCAAGACAATATTACTTGCCTTTTACTCATATCAAGGCTGTCGGACAACTGTCTTTTAAGATAGAACGAATCTACGTCTCTCCCTTGCGGTACTACAAGGGAAGACCTGACGAACTCAATGGTATCTTTTTTAAATGATATTGCACATGACTCAACCGAATTAATGAATGATTTTCGGAATAATGAGGTTTGATTTTTCTCCAAACCAGTGTAAAAAGATATCTTTTCAGTCGAAAGGTCATAAAACCAGTGGGTCCGTCCAGGTTCGTTGTTATTTTAATTTTGCAAAATTAGGAATGTCATGATTCATGTCTGTATGGAATCGGTCAATATTTGCTTGAGTAAGGAAAAGGAAAAATCATTGGTGAATATTTGGCCAAATCTTTTAAAAGATTTGACTGAGTATTTTGTTATCCTTGCTCCGAGAAAAGGCCTGCGTGGGGTGGCTTCTAAAAGATAACTTCACATCAAAGAAAATAAAAGGGGGAGATATCTTTACGCAGGAGGTGAAGGGGAATTTGACCGCATATTTTTTCCCATGCCTATAAGAGTTCAGAAGAAGAAAACAGGTGAAGGGGACCTTTTCTGATTTTTTTTTTTTTGGAGAAAACACACGAGAGAGAGAAAAAGACACGCGCGAGAAAAAGCAAAAGGAGAAGCAGCATCGATCGGAGACCTTTGACTCCGAGGACTCATCCGCGACGACCCCTCGTCTAAGACTTCACCTGCGGCAACTCGTCCCCAGCCTCCTGTTCGCTTCTCACCGGTGAGTTTTTGCCATAGCCGTTTCGTCCGCGGCTTCCCGAGGATCGTGGTCGGGAACACCTCGCGGAGGAGCGACGATTTGCCTCGAGTTTGCTCGAGCGCGCTCGTTCTCCGCAGTCCTCGAGTCATGTAGGGAAATTTGTGTTTTTCCTTTTCCCGTGATTTCCTTCGTGTTTTGGTCTACTGTTTTCTTTCGGATTGGGAAGAGCGGGGGTCGGGTCAGTTAATTTCCATTCCTCCGTGATGTCTATTTCATGCTTGGGCGTTCTAGTTTTTGGTCTGTGATGCGTTGTAGGTCTGAATTTCATGTCCTTTGATCCCGCGAGCGAGTGTCCCCCATTGCACCACACCTGTTCGATGAATTGCTTGAATGGACCTGCATTGCTCTTATCCTGTTTCGTGCGATTTTTTGTTGCTTGCTTGTGATGCATCGACGCCAGGGACTTGCTCTTCCCCACCGCAAGGCAGGAGCGCGCAGGGCGCTCGTGAGCTCCTCACTCGCGAGAAGACAGCTCGCGGGGAAGAAGGCCCGCAGCCTGGGCTGGGCCGAGTTCGGCTTTGGGCTGAGGTGTCGCGTGCACAGTGGACTGGCGTTCTGTGTTGGAGGAACCGGGCTGAGTTCGAGCCCGAGTTGTACCTTTTGGGCTGTACGTGTGGATTTCATCAGGGGAAATTGGACTGGGCCCATTGTGAGCCCAGTTCTCTTCTGATTTCGGTGGCCTCTAGCGAGCGGGTCGGGTCCAAACCGACCCGGTTTCCCTTTATTTTAATAATATTTTACTGTTTTCAAAATAAAAAATAAAAATAAAAAGACCTTTTTTTTTCCCAATTTGATTTGATTAGTGTTATTTCTTGTTTAATTTGCTTGTGTTGGTTAATTTTGATGTTATTTGCATGCTAGAATAAATTTGGTGTATTTTTCCTATTTTTGCATGTTTAAATTAATTGCATGTTTAGTTTAATTTGCATGTTTAGATTAATTTGCATAATTCATTTAGGTTGCATAGTAGATATTTTTCTTAGAATAATTTTAGCTAGATTTTGCATTCTAGGATATTATCCTTAATTGAGCAAGACTTTAGTTTTGATTAGGGATTAACGTAGGTTAGTTCCTAGTTTAAATTAGACATTATTAAGTTGTGGATAATTAGGTTCATTAGTTAATTAATTTCTAAATTCATTAAAAATACAAAAAAGATTGCATTTCATGTAGTTAGAATTGCATTAAATTAGTTACATTTGGAGTTAGATTTTCATCACATGCATGACATATTATATAAAAAATTCGAAAAAGAGATCTTCTAATTTGCTTTTTTATTATATTTTTGTTTATTATTTCTTTGAATGTTTTACATTAATGTATGTGTATTCGCATGATCACATTGCATGTTAGGTAGTTAATTTAAAATCAATCCGAGATCAATCCGAGCTGCTTACCAAATATTTTTTTGAAAATAAATGAAATGTACCGAAAGGACGTTAGAGTAATCTAGTGTAATCGAGTCCATGTACTTAGAATCTCTGGTTCGTAGGGGTAAAATACCACTCCCAGTACTACATGGGTTTCTAATCGACCCACTGTAAATAGATTAGTAGTGACTGCAGTTGAAAATAATTTGCATGTTAAAAAATAAAATATAAATCGCGAATTGATATGAGCATGTGAGATCTCGAGTTAAATTAACCTTAGCAAACCATTAACTGAATCTTATGTGGTGCATCTTTAGGGAGGTCGCGACACAAGTGGAGAGCATACTTAATTATATCATTTTACCGAGTTAACAACAAAAATCCAAAATTCTAATTAGAAGAGATCATTCTAGAGGAAGAGTGTGAGAGTTTAGAATATCATGAGAGTTCTCACAACTGACGACACGATTTTATTTCTAAATGAGCTATCTCTTGCCCCTTACCTTCACAATGCATTGCCTCTAATAGAAGGCAATAGATTGACAAATCTCTGCATATGATACCATTTGATAGAAGAATGCATTAGAAGTCAGTTCCTTCTCATAAGGAGATTGCTAAAAAGGAGGTCAGTTAGATCAACTTTCACTCAAAAATTTAGACATATACGTTACGAGTGAATCATGATATTTTAATTGTTCCATGCATCGTCTAACCCTTATTATAGATACATCTTAATAATACTTAATCTCTTATCGAACTCATCCTGGCCATATACAAAAACTCATGTTACCTATCCTTTTTCTCCCTGCATCACATCGATCCATGCCATAACTCCTCCACTTTGTAAGTGCTAAATTATGTCCTTGAATTTGAGCTTATTAGGAAACCCGATTCGATCAGAGGATATAGACTCCATGTATTGTAGCCATACTTAGGCGTTCAAGGCAAATCCGAGTTAGTCCAAATTGACGGGGAGAAGTGACCTTGAAATGAGGAAGTTGTTGATTTTGTTTTTTCCTCTTGATTTGGTGTTTTTAAAGTCTATCGGAGAAGATAATCAGTCGCTCTTTGACTGGTTTGACCGATTAAGGTATGGTTTTGTTTAGATGTCGTCCAGTGAGATTCCTCAACCGGAAAACCAAAGAAGACAGTGGTCGCTTCAGGACAAAAGAAAGAACTCACTTCGGCCGGACTGTGGTTTAGAAAAAGGAAAGAGAATGGTGCGGGGGTTTATTCTGATTCTTTCGAGCCTCGAGCAAAGGGGAATAAAATCGCACGGCGAAGCTCTTTCTTTTGGCCGCACAGCGTGCTGTGAGCTGGACATCCAATTAAATTGTTTACTTATAAACATTATGAGTTTAAACTTAATCTTTAAGTACAGAAAACACTTTTATTGGAGAAAATGCTGGAGGGTCTTAGATATCGTAATTCTAATTCTCCGATTATTTATGGAGAGCAAAGTAAGTACCCGCGTTCAAGAAGAATCATATAAATTTCCCTCCTCGGTTTAATTGTAAGATTATGTCAATTACTACAGTAGAACCTGGACGGATTCAGAACAAAAATTGATCTTATAGGGAGGAACATATTATTATTGACCAGAAACGGTATGTAATCTACTTCATGCCATCCAAGTCCAACCATATACTACAAAAAGCATAGACAAGGATGAGTGAATCAAGGAAGTCGCGAAATCTCGTGGTTGAGAGTCTTCAAGAGAGAAGACAATGGAATAGTCGATGTCACCTATTTCATTGACATTTGCATTGACGTAATGATATGAGAGTAGCGGCCCAACCTATGTAATTAGCCTCCTTATATAGCCAAAAACTGGCTGGTACTAAACTTCAGAGAAATATTTACTTCTAAGTACAGACACGCATATCATGTATAAGAAGAACATGTCAACGTTTCGAGGAATCGTGGGCATCATCATCGGGCTCCTTTCTCTTTGCACCACGGCGAGCGGCGCCCCGGACACGACTGAGATAAATAAAATCTGCAATGGACAACAGTATTACGCTTACGGTCCGTATGGAAATACAGTGAACGCGGTCCTAGACGACTTGAGTGGTAACACGGCGACTCATGGGTACAACTACTATAGCTCGTCTCTTGATTCCGGCTTTCAGTGTTTTGGGCATGGAGCATGTTATGGCGAGCTTGAATCCCCAGACTGTACCTCGTGCATCAATTCTGCGAGACAGCAACTCTTTCAAGAGTGCAGCTACGCTATCGGCGCTCAGATTCAACTCCAGGATTGCAGAGTTAGGTATGAGATGTATTCTTTCACCGAATGACGCTCGGTATGAGAGTTTGCTCATTGAATAAATGATGGAGTGTTGCCTCCATGTAAGAGACCGGGTCAGATATAAAATAAGATCAACATATGATGGCTAGATAGTCCTTCTCAGTGAATCGTGACCATTATGCATGCGTAACTATTTGAATGAATGATGATAATGAGGAATCAAAATATTACAAGCATAAAGTCCTAAACATGAGCTACGTATCCAATGCCAAAATAGGATATTTGATGATGAGTCCCGTACTAAATTTTTCGTCGTAAGATTTGTGGATGACTCTCGGGGATTTTCAAATGGTTGAGCTAATGTGATCTTGTATCTTAATAAGCGTGAAACCTTATGTTCAATTCCTAATCGACACCGCAATTACATTGGAGGTCACATCACTAGCATAGGATCTTAAATTCGGACATGAATCCACAAAGAGAGCGAATGAACTATTCATGGAGAATGCAGGAATGACTTGCCAATGCTATTAGAGCTATAAATTATTAGTTGTGCGATCCAACTGCTTTAGGAGTATTTCTGCAACAAAATTTATGCCTCGTTTAGTCCTCCTTTCCTCCAGATAATTTGATTTGTGGCTCTTCTTCTTAAAGTTTGGCGATTCAAATTGGACGCCGGTAATTATGCCGAGTTTACGAGAGGGATTGATATACTGAATTGGTTTATTAGGGTGTGATAGATTGCTATTGAATGTCCAATTTGACTGAGTCACAATGGGCAACATCATATTATTTTAGTTTGATAAACCGGCTTAATATATCTATACTTAGACTAACACGAGAATTCATCATCAGGTCGTAGGCATTCCTAATCTTTTCCTTGGCTCTTTCCCCATAATGCGGAGTCACAGTGATTATTTCATGTTTGTGGCAGCGCCCTGAATTTGTCCAACGTTTAAGTTCATCGACTCATCGACCAACGAGCACGACTTACTAAAAGTAACAAAGCAATTGTTATAATATGTTTCAAGATTCGACCCAAATTGAATTGAAAAAATTTACCAATTTGTTCTTAAATCTATTAAATGGATTTCAAATCAATTTTCACATTTCAAATATTGCCAATATATTATAAAATCATTATTTAAAATTTCAATATAATCCTTCTAATCAATTGCTGATAGAGATGGCTAATATGGCAATCCACAAATCGTCCATATCAGCATGCTGCATAGAAAAGGTTGTCGACTGAATGTCCCATTAGCGATTTTCGACATCAATTTGCCATAAAAACTATATTAGAATTTCACATAAACGTTTATAATTATATTGATGAAATTGAAATCGAATTGATATTCGTACAATAAGTTTAAAATTAATTAAGTAATTATCCCAATCGATTATGTATAAGCCCGACATTAAAGTTCAAAACCGAACGTTGCAAATTACAAAAATAGTTCCCATGTTGGAGTCGCCATCAAGAATGGAGAGCCCAACTTGGACTTTATATTGGATGCAACCATGTTTTCCTTTTTTACGAATCGGAGATTTTTCATGTTATTTGGTTTATTGTCTTAACTGTAAAAGTATAGGTCAGGGGAGTTTTAATTTTTTTGTTCTTTTTTTATTTAATGCGTTTTGGATTGGTAGAGACTAACAAGTAGCCTCGGTGAAAAGTTGAGGCCAGTGGGTGTACTATTGTTTGGCATGCAATCCAAGGCGTGACACGCTCATGAATTGCAATCAGGAGACGAGTGTTCATAAATCTGATGGTAAAATTTATGAATTTATTCATGCGATTGATGTCAGATTATTTTGTTAGAAATTATGGAAACTAAACACTTGTGACTGATTGGGTGTAATATGAGTTAGAAAATATTGAGACTTTTTATTGACTCGAATTGAATTGTAATCTTTATTGTGTCGCTTAAGTTATAGATGTGATGCTTAAATGCTACTAGAGGCTTTAAAATTTGCATTAACAGAATCCAGCCTTTTTTATTGGCAAAAGATAATATCCAGATCCATGTAGACGTGATTTTTAAGTTCAGTCAAAGGCTTTAAGAGTTGCATTAGTAGATTCCAATCTTTTTATACTTTGAAAGATCTTCCAACTCTTATTTTCTTAACATTTATGTTGGCAAATGATCTCATTACATGTTTCATCGACCAACATGTCTCATCGACCAACAAAGTCCTAAAACTTCTTATAATAAACCAATTCATCCCCAACGTGGTTACCATGTTTAGTCCATTTTGGATCATATCTAAGCCTCGGGACAAAAATGACCCCAAGCTAAAATCGAAATCTTATGTTACTCAACAGTGGTGAAAGAGCAGCAGCAAATTAAACTAGTCGATAAACTTAACTGGTCGGTAAGCGAGAAAATTAAAATTGGTAAACCGTTCTTGGTTTTCCATCCAATCTAGGCGTTCATTGATTATGCTTGACGTGTTTCGTGGCTTTCTTATTTGATATCACACCATCTTTCATATTCCATCAATTCTAATTCATCCAAAGGGATCGCCCTTCCCCTCTCTCTCTCTCTCTCTCTCTCTCTCTCTCTCCATTTCTTCGACTGAGCTCTGCAACATTAGATGAAACCAAGCGATCTTGACTGAACAGTACTCCTCTCACAGATGTAAAAGATGTCGTCCCTCGCCCTCTCTCTCTCTCTAACCCCGTCAATGAATCTGACATCCTCATCTAGACCCGAGAGTGGTTGCCACCCGCCTGCACCCTCGCCAACCTCTCCGCCTCCCGCCACACCCGCTTCTCCTACGCTAAGCCCTCCGCCAGTGAAGCTGTGACCAAGTAGTCTGTGCAACACTAACAGTGCGAAGAGCATAAATATAAAGAGAATAAAAATATGAAGTGGATGGAGAGGAACATAAATGTAACCCCAAACGTTATGAGAGGTAAATTGTTTGGAAGAACTCGTGACAAACGAGAATTGTAGGTTCATCTTCGGCCTTACCTCTAACCCCATGTTCCTCCATCAAGAACGTCATGACAAGAGGTTAAATCGATAAATTATAATTCGAGTAGATTTATTATATTGCTCAATCTCTCCTCAATTACCCGATATGGTCTCTATGATTCGCTCCCACCTGTACCTCAATGAATGCATGTCATATAACACAACGGGCTCAAGCAGCGCAATACCACTGCGTTTGTCCTTCTTAATACTAGAGTCGCAAAAACCGAGGTTTCACAAATGTCAGCCAAAAACATGCACGTACATCCATGGATGAGACTAAAACTTGCTTTTCAGTATGAGCTCATGCTGAATCAACTTGGAGAAAACATCCATGGCATCAGCAGGAAGCCCCAGAGATACGACCATGTTGTCGCTCTCCATGCTCTGGGAAGCAACCAAGATGACATTGCTGGGGGCCATCGCCGGCGCCGCTTGGAACGGCCTCCCAAACCCGAAATCCATCTTGTAGAAAGGGAACCGACTCCACTTGCTGATACAGCAAGCGTTGCCCTCACAGTCAACCACAACCCTGTTCAGTTCGACGTGATCGATGGCCGACCTTATGTAATTCTCGGTGACGGATTGAAGCGCCTCGTGTACGGTCTGGACAGCGAATGAGAAGGGCTTGTGAGTCAATTCACCCGCGCTGCACTCGGCGCAGGACCAAACAATGCCATTCCCGAAGTAGCCGCTCGGCAAAGGGGGATTAAACTTGGGCCGACCGTCGACTGCAGTGAGAAGCTTTGTCGTCTCGTGAGGACCAACTCTGAGAGCTTTGGTACGCGAAATCCACACAAGCGCTGATATCACTTCAAAGTTCGTAGGGACTATGGAAGAGCCGTTGTGGTTTGTGATCGTCGACACTTTCTTGAGTTGAATGAGAGTGTGTGGCTTGAAGCAGAACGATCTGTAAACCAGGGGCTCGGTTTGGGGGTTGACTGTGAGTTCAGACCGCTGATCTCTTAGAGCATACTCGTGGTGAGGGAGATCGATGCGCGGAGGTCGCCTCGGGCACACAACCGATCGATCAAGAAAGGGAAGAACAGAGGGTGGCTTGGCTCGAGCGATGGCAGTCCAGCAAGTTATGAAATCCACGAGGGCTTTACCGTCGACGAGGACGTGGTTCATGGCGATGCCGACGACCATCCCTCCGCACTTGAATGTCGTCACCTGGATTATACGATAATCTGTAAGCGGATATCTCCAGTACATCCACTAAGCTAAATAAGACTGTCGGTTCCAGTGAAACCTACCATCAATAACAGTCTTTATATAGTTTTGAGGGTATGCTACACTTAGGTCATAATTCCTTCTAAAATTACTCTCCAGTTGAAAGAAAAAATCACCTGGACCGTCAGCAATGGTACTTCCAATATGGTTGGGGCTCCGTCGCTATGCTTCACGAGATTTCGCAGCGCGATGGGATCGATGGCGCCGCTGATATCGCCCAGCACTCTGATGTCGTCCTCTGACGTCGCTTCGGCGAACGGGACGCCTTCTCCGGTGCATCTCACCGCCATCTTCCCATCACTCCCCATGACAAGTCTGCCGGCAAACGGATAGAACTCGACCAGTACCTCGGCCAGCGACTCTCTCATCGTCTTGGTCGCGGCGGATTGACTCCCCCTCCCTTGGCCTTTGAAGGCGAACACGATCTCAATCACGTGAGGGAAGGTCTGGTCAAGGTTTGAGAGGGTGTAGAGCCCGGCAAACGTTGCCCTCGCCGGACAAACGTTAGCCGCACTCGTGATCTTCACGTTGAGCATTTGCGTAGCTCCCATGTGTCCTGGCTTCTCATTTCCTGCTCTGCACAAAATGATCGAAGCTATATTTATTTATTTGTAGGCTTTGGTGATTCAAGGGGTTTACATGTAGTTTATCAAATCTATGTTCTTCCTAGTTTGGTCTAGAGGGAGATTCAGAGACATGGCTCAAAATTGGAAAATAGTTGGAATTATATGATCACGACGGGTCTTATTGTTGCACAACTTGCTTGTTACAATAAACAACTTTGATGAAGTCCATCTCTCAAGCTGTGGAACTAATTAGGCACGCGAGGGCCCAATACCCTGAATAGCCTCCAATTTTCACTTTGTTATCCTAATTTTATCTTTTGTCTCATAAAAATTAAAAAACTAAAATTTTTACTTTTTTATCCCAATTTTACTTTTTGTCTCCTAAATTTCAATTCTGTCATAAACATTTTTTTGTCTCATAATAAACCTTCAACGTTGGTCATGTCTCGATTTTACCTTAAACCCTTTTTTTTTGTCTTATGAAAAACCATCAACTTTAGGTCTTATTCCGATTTTATCGTTTAGTCCCAATTTTACATTAAAGTTTTTACAATCTCATAAAAAAAATCAAAAATCGTTACTTGAGTCACAAATCTACCACATTAGTCATCCATCCAAAATTTCTCTTGACAACCAAGAGATAGAAAACTCCTAAACACGAGTTTTGCAAGTCTATCAAGCGCAGGCTCTCCGGCTGCGAAAGACGAAATCAAAACCTAGTGCAAAATTACTAAGGGTGATATTAATGAAGTGTTTATGAAGAGTAGATTTTGGACTCAGGTCAAAGTAAGTGATCTTTTATGAGAAAAAAAATTAGAGTGCAATTGAAAATGAACGTATAGGTAAGATTTTCTATAAGGCAAAAAAATTAAAAATAAAATTGTACTAGACCTAAAGTTGAGGGTTTTATCTGAGACAAAAAAAAATGGTGGAATAAGACTACTCTAGAGTTTGGGGTTTTTTTTTTATCGGAGGATAAAAAAAGTTAAGATAGAACTTGGACATGATCTAAAATTGAAGGGTTTTTAAAAGTCAATAGGTAGAATTTGGACAAAAGTTTAAGTTTGAGGTTTTTTAAGGCATCATGCCACATACGCGTGAAAGCTGCATGCAAATTTGCCAACCATATCATATTGGTTGCATGAAAATGATTTCAATAAATTTGATATATGCCGATTAAGTAGGATGTATGAGTCATCCATATCCAATCATTTAAAAGATTCATGGTGCACATATTAAGTGCCGGCCTTGCTTTCATCCGCAGGTGACTTAAATGTCTCTTTGAGAACTATGGTACCCATCCTATGGATAACATTGATGAAACAACAAGAAAATCAATTAATTCATCATAAATGCTTCCATAGGTTTGGCAATTGAGTCACTAAACTTTCATTAAGAGTGATGCAATCATTTTTTTTTCATTCTTATAAATATCACAATAGAGGCAATATTTAAACTCGTCTCAATATTTTAATGAAAAAAAAAATCTTTAGTTGACATTCACCAAACTTGAATGATTTTAATTTGGAAGAGAAAAAGGCACGTACCTAAACAATTTCAACTGTTGAAGCTTCGGATGTTAAGTTGCAGCAATTGGAGCATCTCTCTATTTATATGTCAAGGGTTGATGGGTCTTCGTGGCCATGTCATGGGTCCACTCAGCAACGTGGGTTCCATGTACTTATATATTCAACAACAAAAATCCATTCGAAAGAGAAATTGAGTTTGAACACCTATTTCCACCTTTGCTCCCGGTTTTAGAAAATCTGTAAAATTCATTAATAAAACGATGGATGAAATAGTTCCTAATAATGTTACGGCCACGACAAGGAACTTAAACATATAATATATAGTTCACGCTTTGAAATGAAGTTGCTCTATATTGGAAAAAGACAAAATAGAGGAAAAAGTACCCAAAAGAGAATTGACTAATAATAGGAAGGCACACCAATTTCTCTTCCTTAACGTTGAAGGAAGTGAACGGTGCACACCTCTCGTATTTAAAAAACGATGTCTGGTTTTTTTTCACATTCTTGGTGCTCCAATGGGCCAAAGAATCTGTGTATTTCCATTGTATTTAAAAACAAATTGCTCCATATTGTAAAAAAGATAATTGGCCGAAATTAAGGTTAGGTCACTTTGGTGACTGACAAATCTTTCTTAACTGAATCTCTAAAATTGTGATGTACAATAATTATTATTCATAATTTGATGATCCTAAACATTCATTTAAGCAGGGGCAAAAATGTAAATTAAACTATTAAGGGCATAAGAGGAAATTCACGTGGAGATTCGTGACCCAAAGGCAAATCTGTAAAGTTGAGCACGAAGGGCAAAATGGGAAGGACAACGACCGAGGGGTAGAATCGTTAAAACAACGCAGGGCGTGTCTCAAGCGCGTGGATCCCACGCGCAGGCACTTGACAGGCGCGTGTACTCCACGCGCGGGACGTGCTTGGCACGCGCCTCAGCTTTAGGCGTGAGGACCACGCGTTAGCGCGTGCGGTGCACGCGCTCCCCTTTCTTGTCGGCGCGTGTACTCCACGCATGGCGCGTGAGTGCACGCGCCCGATCGTCAGGCGCGTGAGGGCCACGCACTGTCGCGTGCCGTGCACGCGCCTCCTTTTCTGCCTTCAGAAAATTACCGGGTAAAATTACGTTTACGGTTGATCTTCTTCTCTGGGCTTGGCCATGGCCGGTGGAGCTTCATCGAGTTTGCAGGCCATGCCTCTTGAGCTTGCTCGAGCCCACGCTGCTCGAGTTTCATCGAGCTCTTCGAGCTCCCGGACACACACCATTGAGGAGATCACAGTCATATCAAAAGATTTGGCGACAGGGGATGATTGATGTCATCAAACAAGGACCGAAAGACAGGCTTCAAGAGTGAAACCCTTCCTCTGGAATATGCTCAAATGCCCCCCCGCACGCGATGATGCCCTGGGCGTCCTCCTTTGTGGCCTCGTCTTCCTTCAGGAACTCCATCAAGAGCGCCTGGACTGGAGCTAATCAACGGCCACTGCCTCATCCTCGGAGAATTGCTAGAGGTGGGCCTCGATCTCCTCTGGCGCTCGCGGAAGCCGAGAGCCTGCACGACGGCGGAAGCAGAATCACACTCTGTACATCTGTTTCGAAGAAGCTGAAGCGGCCATGGCGAGGCAGACGAAATTCGGCCGGCCATGGCTGCAAGCTTGAAGTACGATATATGCAAACCTCGTGGAACGATCGTCTTCACACTCCTTTTCACCTGCAGTCATCAAAACAAGATCGGCAAGCCGGCGACGATCGGCAGTGACCAGAGGAGGAGACAACAGTCACACAGCGGTGGGGAGCGACGACGACTGACTATCATGGTGGTGGTCTTCATGCGTGGCTGGCGAATTATTAGCCGGATCATCACTCCATCATTGAAAGATACCAGGTTTGCCAAGTTATTTTCAAAATTATTTTGATGCAATTTGGATTTACCCCATCCCATCCCATCCCAAATTTCTGATCCGGCATCTCATCTAGATATCTCCGGATTAGGACGTTCTCAAAAACTGGATGGCTAGGGATAATTTATTGTCCTAACCAGATTCAAGTCCGAACGACCAAGAAGCATAAGATCAGGAAATTGACAGCAGGTCATTTCAAGGAGTTGAATCCTCTTGGCGTTATGTACAACATTCACTTATGGTATGGTGGGAAGTTCAACCAATACTTCGATTTTGTTGCAAATGCCAGAAACGATATTTTGTGCCTAGTATTGAACATGGCTGGCTTTCCTTCTATTGCAGCTTCGCATAGGAGCAGCAGCCCTTAGCACCTTCTTAATGGAAATAATGTTTCTCATTTCAAGAACAAGAAGTTGAAACTGAAGATCATGAAGAACATAAAACCAGAGCACAGGTCGCCCTATCAGAGACGAGTTTTGGGTGGTCAGGTACGTGCACAATCGAAGTGTTGAATAACAAGAAAGCTGCAGAGATGCACTGCCACTCAAGGAGACAGATTTAGAAATCATGATCCGGTCATCGCGAAAATTACCAAAGAAAAATCTAATGT
Source organism: Melaleuca quinquenervia (assembly GCA_030064385.1). Taxonomy (NCBI): domain Eukaryota; kingdom Viridiplantae; phylum Streptophyta; class Magnoliopsida; order Myrtales; family Myrtaceae; genus Melaleuca; species Melaleuca quinquenervia. The sequence goes on along the minus strand of CM057724.1, from coordinate 2,944,600 downwards.
ATCGAACTTATGTCAATTCAATTATAAAAATCTAATTATAAAACTTTCAGCGTTCTGTTAAATTTGCACATCCCATTAATTTAGATGGGAATCACTGATGTTGTAGTCGGTCGGCATGAGTCCTCGCCGGCCATTTTGGTTAGGGCTGCGCGAGTGTCGCAGGCGAAGGTGGCCTCGCCCATGCCCAGAGAGGCGGCGCCTTGCCCTGATCTGGGCAAGCCCCCCTCGCCCTCTGTCATAATTGTAAATGAAGTTAAGCTGACGTCAGATAAGACTTCTGGAGAACTAAGGCATCCACCAAGAGACTTTCACATATCAACAAGCAACCACTTCGGCCCCATATCCACATGCAGGCATATCAATAAAATTCATGAATACTTACGTATCCAAACCTAGACAGCACGTCGCCCTCAGTGTAGGTGACACTGACGCCTTGTCGCTGAGGAACTGCTGTATCGGCTGTCAAATTTGGCGATGGCACCGGCAAGGTAATGGCTCGAGATAGGCTAATGGATCCTCTACTCTGGGGTGTTCCCCGGAGCAGATCTGATCTACCTCTTGTGGCCGTCCGATCGTTGATCGGACGGCTGCAAGCTTGCAGGTGGTGGGGCCCCACCTTTAATGGGTGTGGGTCCCACCTTTTTCTTTTATTTTTTGCTTTATTTTTAGAAAAAAACACAGCCGTCCGATCGTGATCGGACGGCCGTGAATGGTAGATCAGATCTGCTCTGGGGAAAACCCCAGAGCAGAGGATCCGGATTCTCGAGATAGACGCGAAAGCTAGTTAAATTTCTTTCAAAAACGTTTTCACCTTCTCATAAAGTCAGTTTTACTATTATTATCGCCAGATTTTTCTGAGCACTACTACTTTTTCTTGGTGGAACTCTTAAAAGTTTTATTTGGAAAAGAGAAGAATCCCTTCATCAAACTAAAATAATATGCAAGAGTCACTTTTAATATAACATGAATCAAGCAACATGTGTTTATCCTTCCTCGAAATATATTTTACCATGAGTTATACAGATCTCCAAGAATCATCCAACTCCATCAACATATGCTATGAGATCATCTTTATTTAAGACCTTAAATTAATGAATTGCAAACCAACTAATATATATTTCGGAAAAAATATTTATTAGCTGCTCAATCCCTCTTCAATTTCCCGCATGGGATTTTGTCTCTAATAGCCTAACATGTGTATCTGAATAATAGACACCCAATAGAAAACACAACCCATCAATACTCTTCCAAATGCAAAAGATATATAGCTAGTGGCTAAAACATGGGCCTCCAACAATAATGCAACAAAATTAATAGTCGAATAAATAGGGCATACCAAGCAATTGAAAGAGTTGTCATAGTCACATAATGAATTGATTTAATTCGTATAAAGAAAAATAGAATATACACCATCGGTGTGGAGAAAGTTTTACACAAACAGTCTCGTCCGCCCTAAACTTATTCGCTCTCTCTAGTCAATGGTAGATAAAACCGGTCGTATAAAACTTTTTTCATACTACTAATGCATGGTATAACTACTATTACATAAATTTAACATTTGTGTCTGTAATATTGCCTTCTTTTAGAAAGTACATCACTATATTGATGGAAACATATCACGTAATACAACAGGATCAAGCATCCCGACACCACTGTGTTATTCCCACTTAAAACTAGAGACACGAACACTAGACTCCACATACGTCATACGAAAGCATACACATCCATTCATATCCATGAATGAGACTAAAACTTGCTCTTCAGTGTGAGCTCATACTGTATCAACTTCGAAAAAGCATCCATGGCATCACGAGGAAGCCCCAGAGACACGACCAAGTCGCTGCTTTCCCTGCTCTGGGAAGCAACCAAGATGACATTGTTGGGGACCGTCGCTGGCGCCACCTGGAATGGCCTCCCGAACCCGAAATCCATCTCGTAGAAAGAGAGCCGACTCCACTTGCTGATGCAGCAAGTGTTGCCCTCACAGTCGACCTCGACCCTTTTCAGCTCGACTAGGTCGATGGCCGACCTTATGTAATTCTCGGTGACGCTTTGGAGCGCCTCGTGCACAGTGCGGACAGCGAACGAGAAGGGCTTGTGGGTCAATTCACCCGCGCTGCACTCGGCGCAGGACCAAGCGATGCCATTCCCAAAGTAGCGGCTCGGCATCGGGGGGTCAAACTTGGGCCGTCCGTCCACTGCAGTGAGAAGCTTTGCTGTCTCGTGAGGACCGATTCTGAGAGCTTTGGTACGCGAAATCCAAACGAGCGCCGATATGACTTCGAAGGTCGTAGGGACTATGGAAGAGCCATTGTGGGTTATGATTGTTGACACTTTCTTCAGTTGAACGAGAATGTGTGGCTTGAAGCAGAATGATCTGCAAACAAGAGGCTGGGTTTGGGGGCTGACTATGCCTTCGGACCGCCGACCTGTCGGAGCATACTCGTGATGGGGGAGATCGACGCATGGAGGTCGCCTCGGGCACAACACCGATCGGTTGAGAAAGGGAAAAACTGATTGTGGCTTGGCTCGAGCCAGGTCAGTCCAGCAAGTTATGAAATCGGTCAGGGCTTTTCCGTCAACGAGGACGTGATTCATGACGATGCCAACGACGATCCCTCCGCACTTGAATGTCGTCACCTGGGTTATATGATAAATTATAAGCAAATATCTACAGGAGAAGCAGGTCATATTCAAATGGGCGTCTAACCACAAGAAGTTGTTCAGTGAATCAATATGCGTACTAAAATAAACGGGTCTGTCAGATTTGGTGAGGCCCGCCACTGACTTTCAGGTCAAAATTTCTCCTGACATTACTCTTTTCGGTGAGAAAGAGAGACAGAGAAACCTTACCTGCACTGTTAGCGGAGGCACTTCCAATATGGTCGGGGCTTCATCGCTGTGCTTCACGAGTTTTCGCAGCGTGGTGGGATCGATGGCGCTGATGTCGCCCAGCACTCCGATGTCGTCCTCCACCATCGCTTCAACGAACGGGACACCTTCCGCGGTGCATCTCACCACCATCTTCCCGTCACTCCCCATGACAAGTCTGCCTGCGAACGGATAAAACTCGACCAGTGCCTTGGCCAGTGACTCTCTGATCATCTCGATCGCGGCGAAACGCCTTCCCCTCCCTTCGCCTTTGAAGGCGAACACGATCTCAATCACGTAAGGGAAGGTCTGGTCGAGGTTCGAGAGAGTGTAGAGCCCGCCAAACGTTTCCCTAGCCGGAGAAACATTAACTGCATTCGTGATCTTCACGTCGAGTTTTTGTGTAGCTCCGATGTGTCTTGGCTTCTCATTTCCTGCTTCTTTCATAAAATAATAGAATCATAAATTTAATCTTTTGTAGGCTTTGGTGAAAGAAGGTTATGTATATCTAATTTATGAAAACAGTTTGGACTATAGGAGATTTTAGAGAGAGGGCTCAAAAATGGAAAATAGTCAAAATATTCTTTTTACAAATGCATCGTCTTGTTGTACAATTTGCTTGTAATACAAACAACTTTGATGAAGTCGGTTTCTACATTTCTCAAGCTATGGAGCTAATTAGTAATACGAGAGAAAGTTGCATCTGAATTAACCATGGTAGCATGAAAAATTACATGATTTTTTCAATGATATATATTAGATTTGAAAATATTTAGAATGACTGGGATATACAAATCGTGCATACTCAGTCATATACAAGATCACATACTACATACCATCCTTGATTTGATGCTCAAGTGATTCCAATGTTTCGTCCACAATTGCGGTACCCATCCTGTGGACAACATTGTGAAACATCAAGAAAATCAAATGAGTAATCAACAGAAAATATCTTCATTATCAATAGCAATCTATGTCGAGAAATTTCCATTAATGATAAAAAAAATTCAATTCGTTTATTTTTATCAAGCAATACAAGTGATCGCTTTTAAAATATGTATTTTATAAATTAATGATTTTCCATGAAGTCAATCCGTCCGTAGATTTTATAACTCGGTTGCCAAACTTTGATTATTTTTGTTAAGACTAAACTTTCATTTCTTCACGATGATGAAAATTTGACCGAGATCTGACAAGCGTTCCAATCAAATGCTAGCTCAATGGAGATGCGATAAATCATTAAGAAGTCATATTTGTTGAAATTCTGTCTCTAAACTTGCGCGGTCAACATATATACAAATATTAAATATTTATATATATGTATATATCCCATCATTTGCCATGCATGATAGAGGCAATTTTACGTGAATAGACATATTATTTTCTCGTTCTCATATGGTAAAATTTATTATTTTCCTCTGATGTTACGGAATAGAGGGAAGATTACTGAAAAGATCTCTTTTGCGCCATGAAATATTCTCTTTCGATATTTCAATCTATGAAACTTCTTGAGAAGGAAAACTGTTAAAACTGGTGTGTTCTAATATCTTTATTTTCATGTGATATCATATATATGAGATGTTAAAATAAAAAAAAATCATCCAAAAACAATTGCCAAGAGCAATGCTAGATACATTGAAATTGATCTATAGAATTGGAAAAATTGATTAAAAATTTTGAATTGAAAGATTCCTTTTTAACACTTGCCAGCCATAGCTCACTGGCCATAGTGGAAATAAAAAAAAAAGAGAAGAAAGAAAAGAGAAAAAAAATTAAAAAATGAAAATATATTAAAAAGTATCCATATCAGTAGTGGCAGGCCAAAATTAACTATAGACAGATTGAATAAGCACCAAGGCAAAAAATTTATAACTAAATTGATATAAAAAGAAAATTATGACTGTATCGGTAAAATTATAATAAATATAAGACTTTTTCAGTAATTATCCACAAGATAGATGTAACATTGACAATCACGCCAACATTTTAGAAATTTAGTTAAAATTCTTTTACAACGTTTCCCTCATTCTCACAAAATCAATTCTACAATTTATTATCGCAAGATTTTTCTTTCAAACCACATTTTTTTACTTGATAAAAGCTCTCAAATTTTCGATGGGGAAAGAAAAGACTCCCTTCATCGAACTCGGGTGCATTTAACGTGCCCTGAGCCATTTCAATACAACACATCAGATGAGATGCTGACATCAAACCCAGAAAAGGAAAGAGCCACGTACCTGAAACAATTTCAACAGTTGAAGCGTCGACTGTGGAGGAAAAGAAGTGGAGGATGCCTCGTATTTATATGTGGGAGGCCTGATGGGACTTCATGACCAAAGTCATGAGCTCAGCCCGGCATTGTGGGTTCCATGCATTAATAATTTCAATACAAGATGCATTGAAAAGGGAAATTGACTTTGAAGACCCAATTCCACTTTTCCTTCCTCCGGGTTCTACCAAATTTGGAAAATTCATTATTAAAATGGTAAATGGAATAGTTCCTAAACCTTACGGGCACGACAAGGAACTTCTCTTTGGCCTCTCATTACGCCTTGCACGTTATCTTCTTAAGTGCTCTATATTGCAAAAGACGAGATGAAGGGGAAAGTAACCAAAAAGAATTGATTAAGTATAGAAAGGGAAACGAAATTCTCTTATTTAACCTCGAAGGAAGGGAATGGCAACTCGTATTTGAAAAACATTGTTTGGTTTTTCACATTCTTTATGGTCCGTGGGGCCAAAAGAATCTGCGTATAACCATTGGAACGAGCTAGAGGTTTCTCATTTGGAGCTATTGAAGCCCGCTTTAAGGCACGATGATCTAGAAGGGTACATTGATTTCACAGAAAAGTAGATATCGAACCAAGGTTTCTTTATTTATTTTCCATGGTTTGGTGCTGCTTAGAATGACAAGGCATAAAAAATATATGTGCATTTGGTCAAGAAAATGGGGTTCTTGAACCATAAACATATTGTTAAATTAAATTCGACGCCCACAACTCAAGGTTGAACCTAAGGCCGAAGACCGTGCCACCAATCTCAGAAACCCTAAATTGGTTTCCAATGACAAATCAAATAGTGGGTCGCAACCAATTTTGAAGTCCACAAAGATTTTGGTTATTATGGATTTCTCGTGCTATCCAAGCAGTTTGAAAATTCAGCATGTAATCGCTCCGCCGGCTAGAATAGAATCATGGGTTAGATGCCAAACTATCCCAATTTATTTGTTCCAGTATCTTCGAATTTGGAGTTGTATTCCATGCTAAAATTCTATTAAATTATATAAATTTTATTGATTAACTAACAAATTCATGTTTGTTTGCTTCACATAAGGTTAGTAGATATAACATCTGTTTACCTTTTATTCGTGCCTCATCATAGAAATCACTAAAGTTACGTTGGGTTATATGAATTTTAAGTCAGGATAAGACTAGATAGGATGTGATAAAAAAAAATCCATGTAGCTTTCTATATTATATCAACTATTTGATAAATCATAGTAATAAAGCCAAATTCTTTCATATCTTATCATGTTCATTATTTGGTATGAACTACATAGCAATGGACCTAGAAATAGTAAAAATCTCACATAATTCACTGCTGAAGAAACCATGAACCCACAATCAAAGATAACCTATATTAACTTATGACATCCCTAGATTAACTCACTCGAGGTATCATCCACTTTGGCTATTCCCATATCGAGCATCATGATTTTGTCTTTTAGCGTACATGTAGGCATTTTCCTAAAACATCACAAGTGCTTTTGCATGAATACACTTAATTTTGGAGTTCTAAAGCAAAGCCTAACATTACATCAATAGATGCATATATGAGTTCATTATATATCTTAGAATCTATTTCCATATTTGATGAATAGGTCAGTTCATTCTTACCTTATTTGCCATTTTTTGAGCCTATTAGAAGTTGCTTTTTTTTTAACCCTCTCACTCTGGCAATTACTCCCACCTTTGTCGACCGGTGTTGTTGTACGCCTATTAGCTTCCACTTGGCTTCTTCCCGAACCACTGTGATATTATATTATGAAATCATTGGATTAACTTATTTCAGATATTATGCGTTTTGGCATGTTCCATACCAAGTCTCATAGTTTTGTCAATTGGCATACAAATAGGCACTTCTTCGAAAGTCACCCATCTTGGTATTACTCTAGTCTAATCATACTTAACTTTCGAGATCCAAAGCAAATCTTGCCATTAATCAAAAGAATCACTCATGAGTTAATTGCAATCTTCACAAACACACACATAGAGATATCCTAGAATCGTTTTCCCCATGATCGGGGGCATAATTCGGTTCATTTGTCGCGACCTACCTGAACCCAGGAGGAAGGGTCTGGGGAATAGGTTTAGAGGTATTCGCTCCCGATTCCTCAATCTTGAGCTTGGATTCTCCCAAATCCATACCTCGCGTGACATTTAGGCGATGTTCATTTTAAAAGTTCTTTAATGACCTAAAACATTTCTAGGAGTCGCCACTAGCCTATTATGGTCGGCTAGAAACCGAGTGAAAGCATAGGAGAGATGCTTCACTTTCTACGCAACTAGAGATTTCTAGGGTACGGGGACTTGGTTACATTAACTATCTAGTTAATGCCCTTTCGGTACCTAAGGTTGATCATCTTGTTAGCTAAAGTGTTCTTACGTAATCTTATACTCAACTAAACTAGTGTTCTAATTGACCATGTATTATTGGATTCAAATCCTAGCCATGCTAAAAGAAAATCAACAACCAATATAATGAAATGCGCAATCAAGTGTAATCGAAATAAAGTGCGCATTCAACAATCCTAATATTGTCTCTAAAAAAAAAATCAATCAAAACACTCCCTAAGGTAAAGCCCTAAAGGCTTATTCAATTGATTTTTCAATTTTTTATATATATATTTTAATTTTATATCTTCCTAATTTTTATTATTTTTTTATGATTTTTCTATTTTTTTATTTTCTATTATTTTCTGACTTTTTATTAATTTTCTAATTTTTATTGGTTTTCTGATTTTTTTAACCTAAAAAGGATTTCGGACCGGGTCATGGAGACCCGATCCGAATTGATGACCCGGACCCTAATGGTCCGGGTTTGGGAACAGAGACGGGCTGGATCGCAAATTCGGATTGGGCTTTTGGTTGGGTCGGATTTGGGAATTGGGTCGGGTTTCCAAAAACGAATCCGGCCGAGCTGGATTCAATCAGATGGGTCATGACAGGGCCCATCTCAATTTAAGGCTGAAAGAAAACTGGGAATAGGACTGGGCTTTCCTATTTTATTTAAAGCAATTCAAAACAAAGACAATTTGGCCGGGCCCCCTTTAATCTCAAGCCCACGCGCACAAGAATCTGGCTTATGTGAGTCATCTTCTTCTCCTTTGCGCCACATAGCAACAACAGTGGCCTCGCCCGATTAATCAACAACGGAGACGGTGACTGGACATTTTTTTGACTCTACATCATTAATGAAATGCCTATAGCTGACTAAGATTCTAGAAAATAAGCTAAAAAGATCGACAAAGAACACTCGGTTCTCATCTAAACGTTTTGTCAAATACGTAGGGTTCGGTATTGACTAACGAGCTTTAAGACCAAAACAAACCTAGATCTAAACCTGCAAGTACTAAAAACGAACAAATAAGACTAAAAAAAAAAACACTGGTAAGCATTCTAACAAACCCAGAAATCAAACGAATCAAGCTCTTATGCTAAGTCCATATCATCATGGTAATATAAAATCAAGCTTGTAAAAATAGAAGAGATCGAAACTATACCAAAAATCAAAGACAAATGACTTACCAGTAGGCAAATAGAGCTTAAATCGGTGATGGATGAACTTCCCGAAATCGCACAACCTCTTTTCCTCTTCTCTGCCGACTGGTTCTTTTTTCAATCAGTATCTACTCCTCAATCTTCAATGACGCCCAAAGCAAGACTAGCAACCAAGAGACAAAAACCAAATCAAAAAGAGCCGAGAGTCCGAGAGAGCTCGAAAGAGAGAGCGAGCTTCGAGAGCGGTATCTCCGAGCACGAGAACGGTGGGAGAGAGTCTGAGCTCAGGGAACGAGAGTCTCGCTAGCCAGAGCTCTCAAAATCGAGAGCCAATCTCCTCGTCCCCCTCCCTTCCAGAAAGAGCGATCGAGAGGTCGAGAGCGTCCGTCCGAGTGAGTCTCCACGAAATTTTTGTTTTCCCGCCCTCCTCTCTCCTCCTATAACCGAAAATGATTCCCCCTTTGTTTTCCCCGAGAGAGAGCGAGAAAGGGAGCGGGAGCCACCGAGCGATCCCCCCAACCGAATTCCTTTTTTCCTTTTTGTCCCATCCGCCCATGAGCATTTCCTGTTCCGCCCTCTATTCACTTCCAATTACATGGGCTCAAAAAGGACGAAGGACCATGCTTCCCTTTCTTTTGGGCTTACGAAAGTACGTTTCAATCGATGGGGCTCCGGCAGTCCTTTTGTGTGAGATGAACTGAACTTAAAAGAAAAAGAGACAATGGATTTTGGGAGTGGCCCGTCTGTGAACAACCCATGTATCATGTGAAACGAAGTCCAATTGATCCAGCTCAGTCACTAGGCTTTTGAGAATTTTTTTATTTCTTTACAAAATAACAAAAACTTCTACTTTTTGATTAACACTAATTTTCAGAAAATAGACTAGAAAATGATTTAATGGACGGGTAAAATTAAGTGTCAACATCATTCATGCATTCTTCGACACCTTGAAAGTTTGTTAGGATATTTGGGCTCTTGTCCCAACATTTACTTATCACCCTCGTTGGACCAGGTTGTCATCCAATCAACCTGAGATTATTGCACGGTTTAAATCTTAAATAGTAAGTGAGCTCATTGTCACCAATAACATCAACAAGGTAAATCGAGTGAGAGACAATGCCAAATTTAGTAGAGGGAGAGAACATGATAATTCAAATTTGCAATTCCAAAAAGTTAAGTATTTTGACTTTCTTGCCTCTTTCAGGAAAGTTTAACTTGAACCACAGAGCTATGAATGAGACGGAACTTTGACTCTTACGCTACTTTCATGGAATCTCAACCCGTGAACCAAATAGTTATGAAGAAGAATGAACTTTCACTCTCTTACTGTATTTGGTGTTTTGATGTGAACCAAAGAAGTAAAAATGAGTCTTGAAACTTCCACATGAACCAAATGTTGGGAAGATATTGTAAGGGAGAAATGGAATCGAAATGATGATAGACTTTGAGGCATTTTTTAGGATCAATTTGCCCCACTAAGTTGTTATAGGTTTCTAGTAAATTTCCTTCAGGATACAACAAAGTCTCGAGATTAGTTGATAGCAATTCCAAAAAATCTCCTTAAACTCTCTAGGAAGACAATAGAGACAGGGTTGTAGTATTCTTTTAATATCTTAAAACTATCATAATCAAACACACCCCTTCATATTGAAAACTTGCCATTCAGACACACCACTTTGTGTTCAAGACTTGTCGTTTCGGACACACCACTTCATGTGAACAATCTGCTTTTCCCCGAATGGTCACAAGTTATATTAAGTTTGAACAGTCATAAGTTAAAGGAGTAAAAATAAATAAATAAAAATTAATTTCGAAAATAAAAAACGCGTCAAAAACGCACATAATTGCGCACATGCACATGGGTATAGTGAGGTCTAGCCTGCTAGTAAATCATACTCATATTTAAAGTATTTCTTTCCCATGTGGGATAAGGAAAGTATCTCAAATTTGTTTTATAAACAAACATTTCCAACACGAAACATACTAAGGAGAAGGAAACAATGATGTGTGTGTTTTTTTCTAAAGAAATCTCATTGGCTCTCATATTTCAGAATTAAAATGATTCTTTCCAAGTTTGAATTTGTTCATTTGATATCGTGGTTCTGCTACTTATTTTTCCACTGTTTTTAAATATTTTTATCTTTTTATTCCCTTCTATCATTCCTTAAAAAATGTATTAGGAATAACTATACTAATATCCTAAAAACGTAGTAAATGTAAAGAAAAATATAAAACATATATTATAAAATAGAAAAAAATCAAATATGTATATATATGAAAATAGAAAAAAAAATAGTCTCTTTTTTTGTTATGCTTATACTAGAATTCAAGTGCCATTTGTATTTAATTATTATTTTAGTTGTATTACACGAAAAATATTATTATTTAAAAAAAATAACTCGAAATACCATGGATAAAAGAAATCACATCCACCTTTATCCGACCTCCCAATGGAATATTTTTATTCATGCTCTATGATATCTGACCTTATTCCATCTTGCATATAGACCAAACACGGGATGGAGTAATTTTTATCCTATCCTACCTTTTATCCTCACTGCCAAAAGTAACAGTTTGTATGCCAGTTAGAAATTAGCTCCTTTGTCATTTGTACCGACACCTAAAAAGGTACTTTCTCCTCATAAATATTTCAAAAAATGGTCGACGGCTATTATGAATTATTACACCATGCTGTTTGATTTACCAAATACATCATTGTGCATACTCTTTCGTATATGAGGCGCAACCACACAACTCAATTCTTGTTCTTGAAAAGTCATGAAAAGAAATTAATAGACAAGGCTTAAAAATACAGTGGAAAAAAATAATGAGTTCAAGGTCATATACCGCCCCTCACTTACATGTACTTCCATTATCTCTTTCACAGATAAATCACTAACAAATCTCATATTTATTGTATAAATGTCAATTTAGTTTTAAGTTTTTTTATTTTTTTCTATTTATTCCTAAACTTTGGGTGAAATTTAAATGCGGTTTTTCCGACCAATTTTTACTGAAAATTGATGCCGTGGCAGTCCAGCCATCATCAACTATCTTACATGACATCGGCAGTTTTCAACGAAAATTGAGTGGAATAATGACATTGGTATTTCACACAAAGATTTACTATTGAATTGATTAAATTGGAAAATATATGACTGACATAGTATCCACATAATTAAATTAGAACTGATTAAACAATTTCCCTATCATCTTGACTGTTATGGTTCTTTCTTGACAATGTGTAAGTAAGTCCCGCTCCACGAGTGCAATATCACACATCAATATCAATGTAATCAAGAAATCCCGTGGCCAGAACTAGAAAAATCTACTTTGTCATCTGACATTTGTGAATGGATTAGGAGACATGAATCTGATTAACTAGATTACGAAAGGAAGAGCTTCAAATGCTTGATGAATTCCTTGGGCTTCTCCAAATTCACAGCATGCCCTGCATTCTTGATGACCACCAGTTCAGCTGTGTCCCCAATATGCCTGACCCAATGCCAGCACTAGCGTCAGCTAATTATCTTGGGCATCGTTGATATCACGAATTGAGAGGGAGGACTAGGAAAAAGGAGAAGGGAATGTAGATTGTTTCATATGAATTGAAGCTTCACCTTTTTAATCTGTGACCCAGCTCCAGAGGGAATATCTGATCCTGCTCTCCCCATACAAGCAATGTGGGCTGCTCAAAATTGGGAAGCATGCATGTAAAAAAGAATGTTTAAAAGCTTGATTTAAATAAATTCATGTAGACAAGAAATATTGATTCTATGACCTTTGCGACGGATTGAATTTTACCGATGGTCATATGAACGTCCGTCAAGGTTTCAAGTATCTCACTCAATTTTCAAATTTTTCAATCAGATTGTTCGATTTGGCTATCGCTTCCGATTATATCACTTCTAACGTCACACCAAAAACACATTGAGGACATTATCTATGTAATTACTGTAATGATCATGGCGACAACCCGTCATAGTGCGACAAAAGAATCAAAGTTACAACACTACAGCAGATTTCTTATATAATGGGAATTGTCGCACTCCTCTTGGAAGCCTTGGTCATAAAGCCAAAATGCACTATTGTATGCTTCCTTGCATTCATCGTCCACAAAATACTTTTCAAAATCCCTGTTCCGGACTCCAGAGCATATCAGCATTTCTATGAATTGCATTATGCTGAAATTAAGCAAAATTTGAAAGGAGATGAACCTGTCTAATTTTGGGTAGATTCGACGCTTCTCGATCTTTGAGTATCTGTTGGATCAATTCCCCCTTCTCTTCAACATGCTCTGAACACATGACCTGTACAAATTTCAACTCTCTCAGAACATATAAAATATAAACCCTTGTTTATGCAAATCTACTTAAGACTTTTTTTTATCAACGGCTCTACTCACAACTAATGATTTATCAACCCTATTCAAGAAATTGAATTTTCTACCGACGATGGACAGAATAAACTTCTCCAAATTAGTGCCAGTCGAGTACATCGACCAAGATCTGACCCTTACCTTGATGAAATCACTTAGGAAAAAAGACGGAACTCCTGTGGCCGGACGGACAAAGGAGACTCGCATCAATTCCCTAAGCTTCTCGGGCGTCTGCGGCATCAAAACCCGCTTCGCCTCCTCCAAACTCTTGACCGGAAACAATCCCGCCTTCACGTCCTTCTCCTCCAAGCAAACCCCGGTGCAGCACAAGACCAACCGGTCTAGTGCCTGCGGGTACTGCACGGCCACGCTGTACGCCACGAACCCGCCATAGCTTATCCCAACCATGCTCATTCTCTTCACACCCTGCAAATCCATCAGCCTGATCAAGCATTGCGCCTGGAATGACTCCGTCCGGTCGGGGCGCGACGTGTAGGACCGGCCAAAGAAGATTAGGTCTGGTACATACACATTGAACCGCGGGGTGAAGTGGTGGAGGGCCTCTGCGTATTGCCACATTGCGTTTGCGCCGAACCCGTGGACTAGGACCAGTGTCGGCTTGGAAGGCTTGCGGATTTTAGGGACCCAGCAGTGCATGATCGTGCCGTCCCCGAGGCTGGTCGACACAGAGCGGAGGCCCGATTTCGTGAACCAGTAGCGGTAGAACCAATCTCTAGAAGCGGTGAAGCTAAAACATTTCGACATCTTTGGAGATTTCCTTGACATCGGACGATCAATCCGAATGAAAGAATGTATTCTTCGATGCTGGTTTCGTGCTTCTGACTTCAAATTCGCAAGAGATATAATGATTTCTTCATGGCTACGATGAGTTGATATTTTAACAAGACGGGAATTCGCTGGGATAAAATGTTGGAATTTGGAAAGAAAAAGATTATGGCGTGATATTGTAAGAACTTGGTGTTCAGAAAATTTGTTCTGCGTTGGAGGCCCTAGGACCAAAAGAGCAAACACTAATCTAGGATTTTACAGCACACATATTTCTTACAACCAAGAGTTAAATGTCCAAAATAGACTAGCCACAAATCGCTTCCTAAATTCTAGAGTTGTCATTAATGTTTGACGATTTCTTGCTTTATCCATTTTGGCAAGATACTGGACTCTTCTCTTCCCGCTTGAACAAGACCTTCTAACCCGGTTTGATTCGATTTAAATGAATATGTAACCCAACAAGAAGATCTCTCTAGCAAATCTTAAGATCTTTTGAACCAAGTAAAATCCTCTACTACTCGTACAACAAAACCATTTGTAATAGACAAAACCATTTGTAACTTTTATTTCACGGGGTCTGAATTTTTCATTTAGTTGGCTCTTTTATACTTGATTGGTAAAGTTAGATTAGGCCCTAATGTTACATATGACCGTTTAGAGTTGTGCTTGAACATCACCCCAAAAGCAGAAAATCCACCATACTGAGAATAGCTGGGGTGAAGGCAGCTCAAGGAGCAATTTTTATGGTTGAAAATCAGAATGTTGAATTGCCAAACACAAGCCACAAAGCCCTGACATAAAATGCCTTTTTTAAGTGTCGCCCGATGAATCCATTGAAGATGATGAAACCAAGCATCAGGTAGAGTCTCTGAAGGGCACTAATCGTCACTTGCACAAAGTGAAATATCATATGCGTAATAACCAGTCGCGACGAATGTCAGAGACACGTTCCTTGGCAAGAAAGAAGAAGCTTCGGGTTTACAACTTAGGAACTCTGTGCGTGCCGAGTCCGCAACATAGGTGGCTTACCCACCAGAAGTCCGGGACAGAGGAAAATAGGAGAATTGACGTTTTGCCAATTTGAAGGGGGTATCGGTACTTCAGTGCTGCAATGATTGCCATATAACACACTCATTCTATAAAACAAATAAATCCACTTATGTATTCGCACAGCTTCGGAAGGCATGAGCAAGTTACAAGCACGAATTGCAAATGAACCTACATATTGGAAGGAACAAACCAACAGCGAGTCGCACACACTAGTGCAGCAACATTATGTATGACTTACAGCAAAATAAATTCACGAGTTATCCCCTAATCCGAAATCATTTTTTTCTCCAGCTCACTCTGGATTATGAACTGGCGGTGCTCATGGAGACAACCTCATCACCATTTTTCCCCTATACCGTTAATATACAATGGTGCTATGCCTTTAGACGAACAACGATGCAGGATATGTCGTCCTTGCTATCTCTATTTACTGCTTCTGTTGCGAGGCTCTTGGCTGCCCTCAAGGGGTCCTTCATCCTCCGAGCAATGTCCACAGCCTCCTGATTAGACATGACCTGCATCAATGCAGCCAATAGTGAACAATGAAAACAAAGATGATAGGTGCGGAAGATTTATGAAAGGCGAATGGAAAGGGTGTGGATCTCACCTTCCACAAACCGTCACTTGCAAGGATGAGAAAATCAGTGTCATGGTTGATGTCAGTACTTTGTATATCAGGATCAGACCGCAAGTGCGATTTGAGATTCTTGTCTCCAAAAGCACGAGACACTGCCAACTGGCCATTCACTCTTGCAACATCTCCTGATATATTGTAAGACAATAAAATTACTTGATCTGTGCATGTTTAAGGCCTAGCTTTCCATTCTCTTGACAGAAAATCTACTACCAACATGACAGGTTTCAGTAAGCATTACTGATGGTTCTCCATAAAAAAGGAGACTATTTCTATACGTAATATGGAACCTACTTGGCAGATTAACATATGGCTTCCGCTATAAAAGCATGCTTTGATTCTACACTCAGTCATGCAAAAGGATGTACTTCTTACGACATTATTAGTCTGCTGATCTAATTCATCATTCACCAGATTTGCTTCCCTCTGCACTCATCAAATTGATCTCCCCTAGTAAGACCACATTCTGATCTCCTGATTAATAATCTGACTATTCTCTCCATAGAAATTCTTATTTTAACAATGTGCACAATGAAGCAGCTAAATTTGAGGTTGCTGTCAATATCGGTTAAATAAAATTGGCCTGTAAAATAGGCATGCTGGGACGATGGCTTCAGGGTTTAGCTAAACTTTGCTTTTATGAGATATTCATGTACATTTAATGCAAAGAAAGTCATACGAACAAGCTGCGTCAGCTTATTGGTTTCCGGCATGCCAATGGAAGCCCCAAAAGTAGCTGCCAAATATTAAAGAAGCAGAAGCCTGTGGATCAAGCTCTCCCAAGAGTCGTAAAGAATTCAAGTATATTACTTTACTGAGTAACTGTAAGATGATTGCACACTTGTGCTTCCTCCATAAACATATAAACTGGTGGAAATTTTCTAATCTAGGGTTTGTTTTAAGAATACCAATTGCATATCCACAGACATAAAGCCAAAGATACACTAAAAATAGAAGTATTAATTTTGAAAGCAGAAACCACTACAAGAAGGAACCCACTACAAGATTCTGGAGAACTAAAAATGATAGGAGTGTTTTATTTCAAAGACACAAGAAAATAAGAATTTGACCAATGATCATATTTCTTCATGGAGTCACCACTTACGCGACGCATCTGACTATTTAATTCCCACCAAACCCTAGCTTAAAGCAAAACCTTCACTAGAAAGAACAAACAGAGGACAACGAAACAAAAGCCTCAGCTACTGGCCTTATTTGAAATTTCGAACTATAACAAAGATTTGGACAGATGCCATCTCTTACATACGCAGATCCCTCCTGGTCAGGACAATGGACAAGGAGAACGGCTAACATGCTGCTCACAATTTGCTAAATGTGCAATGCACATCGCTTTAAAAAACAAAGAAGGATATTGAGATTCTGACTGCTCATTTAACTGATGTTGTTTTGAATGAACCCATCTGATATGCTTACTCTTTGAAAGAAAAAAGGAACTATAAGAAAGATTTTGACTGCATGTTCCATAGAACAGTATGTGCTTGGATGTAAACAAAGGCTCATAGTCATCAATTTCTCAAAGCTCATACAGACCGGTTATACAACAGTTTGCTTTTTTTAACACTTACATATTAAATATGCAATAATCCAATGAAGATCGGCAACAGCTCGTTCCCTGCTAGGTGGGCCATATAAATGGATCTCTTGGCATTTCAATGTAATCCTAAATAGTTTTATATCCTCCAAATTCAAGTTTTCTTTCTGTCCCATATCATCCTCATCCCATTTTGACATAAACAACATAAAGGAGATTTACTGAAAGGAAAATGGGCCAAAAAGAGCCCTCCCTCGTCATTTTCTGTTATGCTTCTTAGAAGATACTAAACCCAAAAAAGTTGCAAAAAAAAAAACTGATTAGATCTTTAAACAACATATTAAATAGTGAACACAGATATCCACAGAACTCAGCAGCAGGAAAGACAGATCTATCTTTTAAATTGTCTTCAACAAAGTTCACTATGAAGACCATTGAAACAGCAGTCATGTTTGTGATTGATCATGTCAAGGTAACATACTACAGGTTTATCCTAGACTACCATAGTATCATCAGGCACATAAATGCAGAAATTTATCTTCAAAACACATAACTCCAACTTGTGCAAATTGAATCGTAAATAGTGACAATCAAGAGACAGGAAAGAAATAGGAAGGCATTTCCAGGAGTTGAATCCCCTTGGCATCTTATACACCCTTAACCTGCGGTACAGTGGGAAGTTTAACCCATTACTTCTACTTGGTTGGAAATGTCAGAAACAATCTTTTGTGCCTCATCTTAAATATGGGTACCTCCCCTTCTACAGCAGCTTTGCATAGGGGTTAGCGCTTTTATTATTTCAAAAACAAAAAGGAGAAACTTAAGTTCATGAAATGCCCCAAAACTGAGCAAAGGTTGCGGTATGAGAGACAGCTCTGGTTGGTTAGATATATGCACAATCAAACTATTGGCGGGATCCTTATAACCATGCAGATACTAGATCATTTTCTTGAAGTCTCTCTCTGTCTCCATTGGTCTCCCATGCCCTTTTTCCTCATTTATCTCCACTATAACATAACACCTTCTTGTCGAGAGGCACACAAGAAATTGCTAGAGTTCCAAAGACAAACATTGAATGAAAAGTGAAAAAATCACTATCCATAGAAGGGAATGGATTTAAATCCTGTTTAAGCATTTCAAGCTTCCAGCTGATGCCCTTTTATGTACCAAAGCTATTTCATTTGTTGAGAAAAGGTCAACAAACCTCCATCATCAAGGTACATCACTCAAAAAAACAATGGGTGTGCAAGTCAGTATCACATTTATTGGAGTAAGAGATCTGTCATAACCTTAGAGAACAACTTGACTCTAGATGGAGAACACATTGATCCAATTCTAGAGTCAACCACAGCACAATGTATATGGAAAGAGGTTATGAGTTTGCAATTGTGAGATTGTATTAGCTTTGTGGAGCTAGTGCTGAAGTTAAAACTTAATTGTGAGAAGGTCCTAGAGGAGATCAAGCCAAACATATGAATCTCTTTGAAAACAAACTTAAGGTGTGCTCTACATTTTGGTACAGCGATATCAAGCAATTGAGTATTTTTCTTCTTCCTTTTTCTACAAAAGCCTTCATAAACCCTATTCTTGCATTGCAATTCTTAGGATCAACATAACTTGCTCTCGCTGGATCCATCTCAAGTCCAAAATCATGTACATCCTCCATCAATTCCACCAACATATGAGCAGAAAATGGGTTATCACGTAGTACATTAAGGAAATAAAGGTAAAAGTCGATTGCAGGGCAGGATCAGAATGCAGGAAAAAGAAAAAAAATAACCAGCAAATATTGTCCACCACACGCAAACCATTCTCAATGATAAGCAAGTCAGCTATTCAACTTGCAGCAACTTTCAGCAAAGTGTCATAAAGAACACCAGTAATTATTTAAAAAGTTCCTGCTCATTTCTGCCTCTAAACTGCCATGAAATATTAAGGAAGATGGATCAAGAGAGACAACAAGTATAAATTCCAATTGCAGTTACGCATGGAGAGACACAGGCATCAGTTCATTTGCTAAATAGTGTAACCCAAGATAACGACAGAACCTTTTTCATGTAACTGGGATAGGGTACATGGATACTTTTATACTATTAATCTCTATGCAGTGTCTTATCCTCCTCGACAGGATCTGGCATGTATATACATATGCATACATACACATGTTGTCCTCATGTATGTATACATGTCAAAGAAAGAATGTCAGGACTAACAAACTGCACCTAGAAGATATGCCAGTACACTTACAACCTCCAGTCACTGTTTTACCATCATACAGATTTTGTTCCCTAAAATATTTGCAATTTCAGCATCACTTTTTAGCATTCGTTTGCAATAAATGTTGAATCAGACTAAGCTAAATGACATACGATAAAACACAGATAAGATGTTTCAAAAATAAGAATTTTAAAGCAAAATTAATTGCTTTAAGACACAGGAAACATCACCTATAGCATGTGGTAGATAGCAAGAATTTAGAATAATCAATTCTGCACAGCCAAAATCACTACTAGTAGACTACAGTGAATGTCCTCGTAACTGAAACTTCAGCCAAGCAGTGCTCCGATCTAAGCACAGTATTTGGATTTCATTGACACGGAAAGCATGTGAAAGCTACCCTGCACAAAGCCCTTAGGACCAATCTCATTTAAGAAGTAAACCGGGGTACACCAGGGTGACCAACTTTTACAGCTCTCATAAATAATGACAGCTGTTTTCACTCAACCTCAAGTTCAAACCTCAAGCTGACAAAATGACCAAACATAACTTAAATTAAGTTCTTCCCAGTAATATAAGGATCAATGACATCATAGGTGACCCCACTAAACTCATGTAAGTTTCATTCCATCCAGGATGAGTTAGATAAATACTGGTGCACCATTCATCTCTGAAGTCCTTCTCTAATCCCAGTAAGAGATGGTGTTAAAAATCATAAAGAAAAACGTACACTACCATAAGCATTAGGCCAGACCTGGCATGTTCGAGACGAATCCACCTCTGTCCTCGATGCTGCCTCGCTCAGTGTTAGGCTCATGGTCGGTAGACATTTGTACTGCCTGCCCTTTCCTTGAAAGTACAGCCCGGGAATCTCCAACATTTGCAACCCATAATTTGCGCCCATTTACAAGGATTGCAGTGACGGCTGTGGACCCACCACGTCCTAGGTCAGGATTATGTGACAAGATTGCTTGATCTGTTTTCTCATAGGCTCTAGCAATAGATCGGTTTGTTTCAGTCCAAAAGTTATCCTGAAATCATTAAATCGAAAGATCACATTCTGAGAACAAATCTTTCCAACAAGGCAGTATCAAGCACGATAGATATTGCCAATATCCTTTTCCTTATAGGCTCTTCACATATCAGCCTGGCCTCTTCAAGATATTCAAAATGTGAAAGGAGTGCAAAAGCTGTTAGCAACAAGAATGTAAACCGGTGCTACTCATTTAAGACTCAATAGAGTTTCCTGTCAGCCAATTGAGAGCAATAAAATATTATATGTTAGTATGTCTGTCAGGTTGCAGTACACAGACCAAGTGTAGCATTTTCCTACTCTCAGATTTATTGCAAATATGATCCCTCCCAAGTACCAGGTTGGACACTGCAGCATTGGTTGAAGAGAAGCATACATATGACACAGGCAGCAAACACAAAAAGAGATTAACAACAAAGTAAAACTCAGGCAGAGAAAGCAAGGTCGCATGCCACTGGAATTAAGGGTAATTGACCGAAGCCAAGTGGACATAAGAACTCAAACTGAAGTTGGCTCAAAAAGTCAAAAACTCAATACTTGACTCAAGTTCTGTGGAGCTTCATTTTCTGATACTCAACTTGAAGAATATTTGAATTGGGGGCCAGCCTTAACTGAACCCTTGACTACAGAAAGAGAAGTTTATAATCAAAACTCCAACTACATTAAGCTCAGAAACAAGCTTTATTTATCGATTGATTTATTGTAACAACGAGGAAGTTCCCCTTTAGGTAGGTAAAGTGCATTCCCACGTAATACCAAACGAAGTCCTTATTACCTTATTACTTTCTTTTTCCCCTTTTTTTCAGTGGCTTTGGTTGAAAGCTCAAAATGGACTTCTTTTCCCTCAAAAGAATGAAGTTCCAGAATTGTAACATAAATGTGGCTAATGACAAATTGAGACCAAGCACTGCAGTCATGTTTGATCCTTGACTAATTTAAAGAAAATTGAAATTGTCACAGGGAGTATTCTTTCTCTAAAAGCAAGAACTACAACTTCTGTCATTGTTTGATTCTGTATAGACTAGTATAAGTGGATCATGGCAATCAACATGTGAAATATCATATCATTATCATTGAGAGATACAATATATATAGCAAAACTTCCATTGTAGCTAATTTTGACTTGTCCAGCAATCTATTTTGAGCTACTCGAAATGCAATAATTTAGAGATGGCTCCACTAGTGGCCATATTGTAGGCATAACAAACTCAAGCTGATTGAAAATCCAGTATAAGATGACATTTCAGCTTCTGATGCTTCAAAAAAGAATGCACCCCCTAATAAGTTTGCCAGCCTGCTAAACTAAGTTATAAATAATTTGACACTTCAGCTACTTACAGTAGATAAGAACCAAGTGAACTAGACTGGCCAACTAGTCAAATTCAAGTACCTAGACGAGAGGACCTTAAGAAGGGAGAATACAAAAGAAGAAGTAAATGGAGAGCCACGAGAAATATGATTGGAGTAAATGCAGAGCCACGAGAAAAAAGATTTCCAAGAGTCTACTGAAGCATAAATGGTACCACATCATAGGCACGTTCTGAGGGTTAACTTTGTTTAGATTAAACATCTGAAAACAAAGGACTATTATTTCCTTAACTTAATGCTATATCAGGGGGTGCTTTTCTGAAATCTTTGGATGGTTTCTCTAGATACCCTATTCTTAAGCAGTGTAAGAAGCCAACAACAAAGTTACTGTGGCAAAATATTTCTAATTAAGTAAACGACTGACCTCATTCAGGATATTTTGGAAGAGATGCTTCTGTAGGTAAGCAGGAACGCTATCTCCTAGATGCCCATCAAAGATGGCAAAAAGACCAAGTTCACGTCCTTGGGTCCGAAGAAATTTTGCAACATGGTAATCTTCCATGGGGTGATTTGCTTTCCCTTTTATTAAGCTAAAGCCATATTTGACGGGGCTCTGATGGCTCCTTCCCTTGCCTGAGTTACATGAGGAACGCCCTCCTAACAGCTGAAAAGCGGGCAGGAGAAAAGGAAAGAAGGATCTCGTCAATAATCGGCCATCTAGACAAGCATCAAGGCTTACGTAACTAAAATATCAAGATGGCATTTCCCTTCTTTCTCACTGGAAAAGGTACCAAAGATCGAGCAGATCAAACCAATTGATAGAAATAGCAACATGCGTGTCACAATCATCTCAACAAGAAGCCCCAAAGGAAAAGCACAAATTTATCCCATGTCATCAACAAAGTTGATCAATCGTTGATCGGCAACAAGCGTCTCTTTTCACTCACCTTAGAGTACAGAGACTTGAAGCAGCATAAATTGCCCATATAATTCAGCCTCCACCGCTCACTGGCGCCCTCTGTCACCTACCATCTACTTCTGCAACATGCCAGTCAACAAACACTCATAGATAATAAGAAAAAAAAAAACCCATCTCGAGAATAACTCCCAAATCCCCACCCCAATCAATAGTAAGCCAAGCAAATACTGAGCATCATCAGAACAAAATACCCACCAGGACAAAGAACCCTCTCACCAAAAAACCCCCCGAATCGACCCTTAACAGATCGCCCGCAAGGTTCTACCTTCACCTACTCCACCGACCCAGAGCGAACGGGAACAGCTCCGCGCCCACCGCCGACCGAGAGAATTACAAAGATGGGCGATGAAGAACGAAGACTATCTCACCGCCCACGCCACGAGAATCGCAAGAAGGGAGGAAACCGACGCTAAGGATGAAAAACCCGTCTCGATTCTGTAGTTGTGTGGGCACGGAGAGAGAAAGAGAGAGAAAGTTGGGTCGCACGTGTTGACTTTGCTGGGTTTTCCTTGCATTGCCTGTGCGTCTGGTCTGGTTCCTTTTTTTTTATAATTACTGAAAAAAACACAGTTTCTTGCCCTTCCATTTACTCCTAACATTTCCCCCCCTCTGAGTCTTTAGCCTCGGGCAGTTGGTATTTAATGGTCCTCTCTCTTCTGTAGTTTTCCAAGTCAACTCATCTCTCTCTCCTTCGCCCTCTCTCTCTCTCTCTCTCTTTCCCTTTTTGACACCGGTTGACCCAACGGCAACGCGCTTTTGCTGTTCCTTCCCGCCCTCCTGACCCCGGGCACTCCCATGAGTTGGCCATTTCCATGTCGCCAGGTGGTTTGCCTTTCGGTCGAGGAATGCTGCCCTTCCTTGCTCTTGAAAAAGAAAGAGGTCCGACGAGATTTGAGGATCAAGCCGGCGACCTCAAGGCTTGGGCTTAGGATGATGAAGTCGGGCCTGGCGATTGAGGCCTCGGTGCGCCCAGGAGACCCCCCAGGCTTGGTCTAAGTCCAAATTGCCGGGCCCCCAAGATATCCGAGCTCGAGGTGAGACCCCGGCAACGTATGCTCTGGACCTTGAAGCCTGAGGCCGAGACCCTAGCGACCATGCTTTGGTACCGAACCATCGCACCTCGCGGGCCCGCTCTTGGTCCCGCCAATCCCCATTCCTGATTCCCCAACAGTCAGGCAAGAGAACCCAAATTTCTATGTTGAAGTCGTCAGGGACTCAGGGCTGAGCTAGGGTCCTCTAAGGCTAAGATTGTGCTTGAATCCCCTGAGGACAAGCTTGGGCATCCCAAAATCCTGACTCGAATCCCTAGCAGTCGGGCTCAAGAATAAAGTCTCTTCCAGCAAAAATCATTATGAAACAAATGGATTCTTAATGATAAACATCAATATGAACACCTGTTCAGTTCTGTGATAATTATAATTTTATACTTCGCTTTAGTGATGTCAATGTCACAATTTTCATAAGCACTCATGATTTGCTATTTGAATTTATATCTTTCTAATGTGGGGTAAGGAGACCAAAAGTCCTTTAACCGAAGTAAATTGTGTAATCAAACCTCTCAATTTTTCTGTGCAATCATATCACTGAATTATACATATATATTTTCAATCGCATTGGTCTTTTTATTAAGAGATATAGACATATCAAGATAATATATTTTTTTGGAAAATAGAAAAGAAAAATATGTTCCTGGCGGAAAGATAAGTGCCAACATGGAAAAGTCAATCGGAACAAGAAATGGGTATTACTTCATGAGAAAATATTAGGTGGTGCGGGACCACCGGTCAGCGTGGTCCCGGACCAATCGGAAGATAACACGTGAAGCCACGTAGATCCTACTTATTTCACATGTGCATACCTTTGATCGATCCACAATCCAACAAAGCATCGACTATTGCAGTATATGCAGCCCGATCAAAAACCAGATTATCACGTGATTTCATTTCAAACACAGTCTTCTGAACTGAAACTAAATCCATGGAGCGCCCAAAACCCTGTGAAGAAAAACTTGAATAGTAGATAAATCAACAAATATTGAACAAGCAATCAACATGCTGCAACAACCATTTGAAACTATATTTTGCCGCAGCTTCATATGGCATGAAAATGGATCAACTAACTGCATCCTAGTCTCACTGGTCCAACTCTTCAGCATTTATGCTCGGGATCCTTCATTGGTTTTGGAAAGAAACTTTATAGATGAGTCAGGCCCGTAATAGGAAAGAATAAAGATCAATATTGAGAATGCCATTTTGTCTACTCCAAGTGATCAGGGTTTCGATCTTTCACTGAAATTCGGATCATCGGAAAAGGTTTTCCACAAACACATGGATTTAGAGCACCAACTTAAAAACAGTTGAAAAAACTATATTATTCTGAGAAGCATGGTCCGGAGAAGAAGAAAACTAGGTCTGTTTGTTTGTTCTAATTAAGTTCTGGTGTAAAATAGAAATGGTAAGCCATAAAGAAGAGAGAGGTCTGAAATTTGAAATCCAATTATGAGAAGGGGGATTGGCTACAGAATTAAACTTTAAGAGGTGTGACCTCTCAATTAAAACCAACATTAAGAGTTCTAAGTTGAACATGCTTAATAGTTTTCTGAGCATGAAGAAAATGATTAAGAGACTATTTTGACAGCTTTTTTATATGCATAAATACATTTTAGACCTGTTTTTTGATAACTTAAGCTTTGGGGACAAGGGTCATTGAACATGGTACAACAGCTGTACCCTCACTGGAGGACACATTGCAAGCTGTGTTCTTTAGTGTTCTTAAACAGACCTGGTGAGGGAACAGGTTGAGCAATTTGTATGCAGTTCAACCAGTCGACACTCCACTTTGACCGCTTAGTTGATTAATGGAAAATAACATATATTGAGTTCACGAAAAAAGTAGTCTGATGCATGCATCCCAAGCCGTCAATTGGCATCTCCTAGGTTCCACTCTTCCTATGGGTGTTTTCCATTGCCTTTTTTACTATGATAGAATTGGCTCAAACATTATGACAACCGAAAAAAATACACTTCTTGTTTTTCCTTTATAATACCATCGTTTTGCGTTTATAATATTAGGTGGTGAGGGACCACCGGTTAGCATGGTCCTAGACCAATCTTTGCTCTTCACTTGCCGTCTCTTTTGCGAGCGGCAACCGCCGCCTAAGCCAACCGGCCACCGCGCCACCACCAAAAGATGAGAGCCTCGGTCGTATCTGCTTCTAGTTCGTGCCAAATTTCAATTTTTGTTTGTCCAGCTTGACGTGCTTGTTTCATTCGGTGACATCTATGTTAAATTAGCTCCGGATTCTAATAGAGCGCTTATGGGAGCTCTGTGCTCATGTGTCAAGCCTTGTGTGATTTTTGCATTCACTATTTGTGTTAGGCTTTGTTGTGGGAACAAGGACTAGAGATGGATCGACTTCAATTGAGGAGAAGCACTCGGACTATACTGCTTAGAGTGGAAAGGAGAAGGAAGAAGGAGGAGATTGAGGCATTGTATTTTATTCTCTACTCTCTGCATTAGTATTACCTCGGTAAAAGCCTACTTCTGGATAGTACTGGATTGGTGTTAGGTTATGATATGTGAACTTATGTTGTTATCTTGGTTTAATGTACTTTTGTTGTGTGGATGGTTTAAATTTCCCTGGAAAAGTGTTGCAAAGAGAGTTGCTGACGTGCTAATTGGTAAGGTTTCATTTTTTTTATTGGACTGTGGGTATGCCTTGTCAGAAGTGAATGTTTCGAGTACTTAAACTGAGCACCTTTTGCCCCTAGTTCTTGTTAATACTCTTTTCTTTTGCGTTTAATTTGTCTCTCTTAAGAAAAGTTGATTTCTCCTTTTTCATGAGCTTTTTTGAATAAGTCCCTTGGTGTCTGCTATAAATTATTTGCATGCTTGATCTGTTTAGGAGGGAAAAAGCAATCTTCATTTTATTATAATCTCTGGAATATCGAGTATTTGAGCAAATTTAAGTGGGATGATCTTACTGAAGAAATCAGTACGTAGCACAATGAGATATTTCGTGCCATACTCGTCCGCTGGAGCTGATCCTGTTTTGCATTGTGATGTTTGTAATGCTGCTTATAAGAATGCTATTCGGGAGCAAAAGCTGGCTTTGGAACTTTCTGCTGCCAAGAGGGAGCGGGATTTCTATCTTTCTAAGGTCGATCAGTCCCGAGCCTTAAGCTCCATAGAAGAGCGGCTCAAGAAGGCAATGGTCCTTCTCCATATTCCCTGTAGATGTTTCCTAATAGTACTTGCAAGACCTTAGAAATTCCTAGTTGGGGACTAGTGATTAGTCAGTGACACCAGGCTGAGCATACCTCATCATGACTCTTTAAGAATGCACTTTGGAGGTCTAACAGCAGATGATGGTACTGATTCCTGAGGCATGGCTAGAATGCACAAAGCATCTTATAACATCCTTGAAAATTTGGGATTTTAAAAAACTTTACTGTTTTCTTGTGTGAACCATCTAATATCTGCTTAGACTATATGAAGTGCCCTCTAACATCCTTTTAGAGCATCTTTTGTTGTGTAGGCATATGTTCATCAGTGAGTGTGGGTGTGTTTGTGATGTGTGAACGACTTGCTTATCGTCATCCATAGAAGATGATTGATTCCGTGGGTACATAAATTAGTTTTGAACAGAGGGTGAGAAGACAGCTCTTTCCACCTAGCCTGCCTTTCGTTATTTAAGTTAGTGACCCTCCCTCCCTCCCAGCATCTTAATGTAAACTTAAAATCTACACGAGCAATTTTGCAAGCACAGAAGGTCGTCAATGGTGAGATGATTTGATCTTGCCTGTGTTGAGATTATGCTTTTCCTTTTTAACGTGGCCTTGGGATAATGTAAACTTAAGTGAAGATTTGCACGAGTATTGCCATGTTTCTATTGCTATTCAGGAGATTCAAGATGGAACTAATCTCAATTCACCTTGTTCGCCAGCAGATCGAGTGGGCATGCCTAATCGAGGAAGCAGTAATTTGAAATTCATAATACTGAGAAGGTTCTCCAAAGATGACCAAATCGGTTAAGAATCATGCAAGCTTCCAAAGCATAGAGTCGAATCATTCATGACATTGACAAGTCAAAGTGATTAGAAGATTTACTGCGTCTACAAATGATATTTATCAAAGAATGACCGTGCGGATCTATACATTTCTCCTTATCTAAAGCAGAATCAGTACATAGAGAAATTTTGAGGGCCAAGATCAGAATTAACATATTGCAGAAGATCACCAACACCAATGCTGCATAATCCTCAATCAGCTGCAACATCCTTCCCTCTTAGCTACAGTTCCATCTCTTGCGCCGGATTGACCTTGAGGGCACCCATATCCCACCTTGATTCCGGACGTCTGCAAGTGCAATCTAAAACAAAGAATTGTTTCAAGATACAGGTTCTGATCCCATTGCCCATGTTTAAATCTGACATATCGAGTGTACATATGTTCTGGTTGTTAGAGAAAATCTATGGCTCATCTGCACAATTGAAATTGTCATCAACGAATGATGTTACCGTTGACAATTAAAAGTCGGTTAAATCAAACATTGAATACCTTGAAGTGTGTATCTTGGCTGATAAACATAGAGAACTTACGCCTCATTGGATATATACCTCAAGTACTGCAGACTCACCCACGATAAACGCAGGATTTGCGCTGCAGTCTTTACAAAAGCGTGGACGATTAAAAAGGTATAAGATCGTAAGGAACAATGTCATGGTGCTGGGGACTCACCCATGATGAGATAGAGAACAGATGGTAGAGTCAGGTCAACTCTTAACATTTTGTGCCGTTCTTGCAGATGCCCCCACATAGAGCAGAGCTTACAAGTTTCACACATCCAATAGATACAAGAAGTCAAAATGTGAAATTCCATCACTGCCGGCTGATACGCTAATGTCGCCCATTTTGGGATAAACCAGCATATCACCGTAAGCTCATCATGCTAATGACAACC